>OX122926.1:3412142-4673214 GCA_944738685.1 Synanthedon myopaeformis | reverse complement strand
TGCAAGAAAAAAACTAGCTATTTAAGTTTTTAGGAAAATGCTATTGAAAAATAACTGGATAAACAGAACCCCAATTGAAAGGTGCTCGTCGACGTAACGTGGACTAATTTAGACTTGCTTTTAAATAGCTAGCAAAAGTAGCTTGGCATATTCCCTTTATGTCCTAAAAAAAATGCACAAAAATCGGCGGATTAGTAAGTTGAAGTCGCAATGAACCTTGACCAGCCCCGGATCTACGAATTTTTCGAACCGTGGCAGAAACTTGATGTGGCGCTCCCTCTCACCAGTTTAAGATAGTGTATAAAAAAAATCTCAAATATATAATTGGTGAACTTTTTAATTTATTAGCTAACATTTGTTTCATTTGTGTGACATAAAATTAAACCAGGAAAGACAAAAGATATTTCTTCAATCTTTAGTGAAGTTCACAAGTTCAAATTGGAGTTAAATTTTTAAAAAGCTCGTAATATAAAAATATGTGCAAAAATCACTGGATTCTGAATTAGGTATGACTAGAAAAATGTAAAATGTTTTACCAGCACTTAAAAAAAAGCATTAGTTATAAACAATTTAAGATGAGAAAAAAAAGACATTTAATTTTTCGCTAATAACCCAAAAACTATAAGCGATAACGAAATTCGGAAAAAAGTTTCTTAAAGAGGGGGAAATTCCCGATAAAAATCTTCAAATTCCCCGGATCTGGAGCTCTATATTCTGAGCTGGTATAGTTGTACAGTGGGTGGCAATGACATAGCAATTTTAATATATAATGTTTTGCATCAATTTTATTATAGGTAATGTTTTGCGCTTATATGTCAAGCGTAGCGTAGGACGTCCACCCATAACCTATGTTCAGCAGAGGACTTCCTACGGCTTAGATGATAATGCAGAATTGGAAAAAAAAAAATGCTAAAGCTTCAGGTTTGCAGATGTTATTCCTTTGGGCAATCCAATACCGTTTTGTTGATCTTAAAAAGTGTCCTTTAAAAGTGGACCCTTGAGGAAAATATACAATTCGTACAGATGTATGGACATAAAAAAGTTGATTGATAAGTACCTACTTGATAAAATTTATTTGACAAATTTTTAGTCGCCTTCTGTTTAAAACGCGAAACACAAATTTTTTTGCAGTCCCCTCAATAACTGAACGAGAACGACTACTGGACAAATGTAACCAAAAGATTTACTGGGTTGAAATACTGCATCCATGTAAATAAGCCTAAGATATTAATGGTGGGTGGATTATGCGAATTAAAAACTACTCACCTATGTAAGGAATAAAACGATATACATCTTTGTAGAGTCGCAAAACACGCCTATGAGCCTCACAGTAATCAATGGACATCAATGGTTTAACGATTTTACAAGCAGCTTTCATGATCTCTTGAGCCGCAATTTTTATACAATGTTTATTAAGGAATTTGTCTGTTATATAATTGTTTAATAATTTTAAAGATGCGTGTAGATTATTTTTATATTCAATAAATAAATGTAAGAATGACAACTTGCTATGACAAACATGTAAAAATAGGTTAAACTTTTTGGTTAAGAACTTAACCAAAAAGTTTATTTATTTAATTGATTTGGAGACGAAACTATGACTATAGTAGGATTAAGGATAAGGGATGGGATAATGGGCTCTGGCATCCCTTACTCACTCATCAAAACACAACAACACACATGCTGTTAATTCGGCTCGGTGGTCTTCTGTAAATGGGTGGTTACTACCACCAGACGGGCTGCCCAAATGACTGCGAAAATGTACTACTTGTGCCCTGCCACTACTTTCCAAATCCAGACCAGAGTCAACTTTGGAAAAAATACCTGGGACTCCTGAGACGATGCTAAGGCAAGTACCCTAAGACTGCACGTCCAACGACTGACAAATACAAATTATTGATCGCAAGAATATATATATATACGACACTGACACACAATGACAATAATAAATAGAACATAATTATTATTTAACATGAACTTCATAACGACAGACCATTGAAAAGATTTGATGTTGATATGAAACCATTTTATTGGTCACAGGTGTATACCATATTGATCCTTGTTATCATATCTAGTAAGTTTACTTCCATATGCCGTTGTCTGCTATTGTTCTTTTTTTTAATTATTATCAGCTACATCAACGCCTACATTTGGTAACATGACATTGTCGCGAGTTCAATGATTTTATCCCAACTCAATTTTTTTTTTTTAATATCAGTTACATCAACGCTTACATTAGGTAACATGACACTGTCGCGTGTTCAATGATTTTATCCCATCTCAAAAATGCCCAATGCCTAAAGAAGTTTCCACTTTAAAAAAAAAACTGCCATAAAAGTTTTTATCATCAAAAAACAGAAAAAAATTCAATTTGCAACACCAGGGCAGTTACTGCAGGCTACCCAGCTTATGACTGCGGAACGCAATAAAACTGCTGCTATTAATGAATTAGTATTGAATAATTTTTAATAATGTAAGATTCTTGAACCTTATATTTGTACTCACGCCACACGTTTGTGCAGCACCTTAGGGTAAACAAATATGAATAAAAAATCACTGCAGCAAGATTCTATATTACAATAACAGCAGACCAACTGAGTTACATATTATTCTTAAATAATTTTCAATTAACTATGTATGTACAAGATAATCAAAATTCATTTCCAGAAAAGAATTTCGAAAGAAAATCTTTGGGTTTAGGCTCTTCGGTTGGTTTGAAGTATGCCATGATGTGGCCCTTTTGTTTCCATATGTGGATAGTTTCTTTAAGTTCCATTTGACCCTGAAAACAAGTACAGCTTTTTAAACTACTAAAAATTGAATTAATTAAATATTTCATGTAATAGTCCAAGCGGTGACCGTAAAAAAGGGCAGTGATCCAGAATAAGTGCGAAAATGGACTTAATAACTTTTTGTATATTAGACAAATAAGGAACTAATGATCTGGCGACCTGTAACTTGATCAATTTTTTTACCAACAAAATACTTTTTAATCGGTCACACTTTTATCTTTTCTCTTCTTATTTGGATTGGCTGTGTTCGGAAAGCTCTGAGACATCTTCTCATCCAAAATCCTCAAAAGTTTTTGACCAATGTGTGTTGCCAGTGATGACATTATTAGCTTTGAAACGTGGTCTCTAACTATGGGCCTAATTATTTAAATTTCTTGGAAAACATGAATGACTTATAAACAATAGTATGCTCATTTAGATAACATCCAAGATTTTCAAAACATTGTGGAACAGATTTCTGTTTAATCCTACAATAGAACAAAACTAGTAGAACTACACAGAATAGACCCTGTTTCTATCTACGTAGTTATTAACAAAAATATGCGATTTAGTACCTTGATAACGAGCATATCAATAACTCTGATATCAGTCACATCTTTGTTCTTCAAAAATATCTCTTTTAGTTTTGCTCGACATTGTTCTTCTGACCTTGGAATATCATAATCTTTTACTGTAATAATAAACAATTACAGTTATGTAAAATTTATAATAGAACCAATAAACCTAATGTAAATCTAGCAAAATAAAATGATGACATAACAGACCCACCGACATAAGGAATCTGACGATACCACGCTTTGTACAGATTGAACACTCTTTTCCTGGCTTCTCCAGTGGTCAAGGATAGAACTGGTCTCACAGTCTTTGTGCCAACTTGGATGGCTTGTCGTCCAGACATTGTAATTGAAGAGAAATAGTAAAATTTCTTTCCCAAGTCTTATTAGTAAAGTTTATTTTCGTTTCGAGACCAAATGACGGATCAAATTGACATTATTTTGACATTGACAATTAGCTCATTCAATTCAAAAGACCATAGACATCAACGAACAAACAACAGACAATTACTAAATGTTTTATTTCTTCGCTGAACTTTTGATTTGTTTAATGCATGGATCTATTATAATAAGGATTTATTACTTGCAGCTAAAAAACGAGCCTAGCAGGATATGTAGTAGAGAAGCCGTTTGTCCCTTTCTAATAAGGTGACAATTAGATTTTTGTTATGCGAGACAAATTAAATGTTGTAATATACCTACATATAGCAGTAGTTTCTTATAAATATTTTTTTAAATGGACCAATTCGAAAGTGTGGATTAAAAAATATTAATTATAAGGTTAGACTTTAACTTTTACTATATTTATTTTATATTATTGTTAGTTTGTTTTATATTATATTGTTGGTTATTAGGTAGTGTTAATTAAGGCGGAGAGATGTAATGTAGGGTATTTAGTATTATTATGTTTATATATTAGGGTATCTAATAAGTTTGTAAGTCAGTCATTAAATATACGTTAAACATGAACAACGTTTTATTGCCGTCCGCACATATAATTACATTACATTACCAACTATTCTGTTTATTGAATTTGTTGGTATTACTACAATCACTATAAATACTTACATAAAAATCAGTGCGTTGAACAAATTACAAATTACACACACACACTTCGGCAGTAACTGAAAAAAGCTTGATAAAAATCGAGTAAGTAGGTTAGGTATATATAAAAGAATTATTCGTAGTTAGCTAATTCTTGAAAGTTTTCTTTGATAAAAACTGACCAAGATACTTACAGAATTTTACAACGGACAAGTTTTGCCTCCATGTTTAGGAGTAAGTTCGGAACTGTATGGATTTATTAGGAACGTATCCTGCATTCTTCCCGGCATGTAGGTAAAATATATATCTCTGAAAGATAAAAATGGTAACCGTTCACACGACAAACTTACATGTATAATTAATTATATTACAAGGTGATAAGTATTTCACTAACAAAAATGGTTTGGAGGGATAAGTGTCGTATTTTGTGGTAGACCACCACAGACGAGTTTGCTCCAGTTGTTTCATTCTGTTCCTCGCAACAAAATCATTTAACAGTATAAGGAACTGAAAAATATGAAAAAAACATAAGTATTATTAATGTATAATTTACTATATACCTAATTAAAATATGTATAATACTTGCCAGTTTCTGCACGAGGTGACGATGAGACCAGTTCATGTGTTTTAGTTGTTTCAATGTGAAAGGTATTCGATAAGCTCTAGCACGAAAATCCATATGTTTTAAATCGAGCCATCGACGTAACGATTGCAATATTAATTGTTCTGAAAGTAATGTAAAAGTTAAAATTACCTAGAAATGAAAGTTCATTAGTATAAAATGGCTCTGCCAGACGCGTACCGATTATACCTACTTAGGTACTAATATTATAAATGCTAAAGTGAGTTTTTTTGTTTGTTTGATGTTACGCTTTCACGACTTAACTACTGAACCGATCTTAACTACTGTCAGGGACATAAGAAAGGACATGGGGTACCTTTCGCCCAGAAAAAGTACTGTTTCCTGTTAGAAAAAAGAAAGTCGCGGCTAAAAGCTAGTATGACAATAATGACAATCACTAGGTTTATTTATTGAGAATGCTAATTTGAAATTAAAAAGTACATAAATTGAAGTTCGCAGTTAGCAGTGTGCTTGCGTGATATATAAAAGTTATTTCATGGGGGAGAGGCCTGTACCCATCAACACTCCATGCGATATCACTATAGGAAATTGTTAAGTACAAAGAACTAAATATACTATGTTTCTTTGCTCCTATTCTCCCTTTGACACGTTTTCTGACCCACTCTATTAGATTGTTCAAAAGATTCGACTTCGGTAAATGTGGAATTAGCAGAGGGGTATCCGACAGATCAGCCAATAGTGCCTGAAAAATACGAAACTGCATTATAGACATTTATTAAATGGGGGGGGGGGGGGGGGGTATGTCAAGATGTTAAAGAGTGCTAGGCATATTGGGGTTAGTTACAAAAGTAGGTAGTGTAGGTATTATGTTCTATGTTTCTACTTACTGCTAATAATACTTTTTCACTTATTCCCGATGCACTAATCGTTGGTCCTGATGGTACTGGCTGTAGAAGTAAAAAAAAATTGGTTTTTATAATACATTGATTTTTATCCTATGGATAAAATAGCATTTAATGCGCACACATGAAAGCTTTTTTTTACGATATTAGATAGGCTGTATTAAACATACTGTAGGCTCTTTCGACATCATTGCATCTGCTACGGTATCCTTTATAAAGTCCTCGGTGGGATCCATTTGGTAAACCTTCGCCTTATCCAACCAAAACGGTCCATGCCTGGTCGCTTGATGAAAATATTTCTCAGTAAATCCAGGTTTATTATAAAAGTCGTAAAGATGACCACATTTGCACTTTGATTCCTTCAAATACTCCATAACAACACTTTCCCTGCAAATACATGTTAGTTAAGTGAGTTTGAACTTGTGGACCAGCTTTCGGCACCATATCTACTTCATTACTGGCAGGATACACTGATTACAGACCCAGGCCTTCAGACATTGCGACAGTAGTGCCTACGTATACGCTTGCCTAAATCTTCTTTTTTTGTCGATTTTGATAAATATCACGTAATAAAGCTTTCCCTTTTTTATTTATTTTACACAAAAAAAACTTACAATTACAGTGGTACACAGTTTAGGTGCAGACAGTATAACTAAGTAGTAGTAGTAAGATACCTACAGCCTACAACTCACTATAAGTATTCTAAATAAAATAATACATAAATAAATAACTGCCTACCATTTAGTCGTACAATCGCACGCCTCGTCACATTCTTCTTTTATTTCTCTCGGAAACTTCCAATATCCATATATGTTGGTTAAGTATTCACCGCCAAAGAATACGATGCCACCGTTTATGGGCACATACCCCGTAGGGAGGTAAGCAATCGCTATGGAAAAGGAAAATTAAACAAAATCACAGAAAAAAGGGTTTAGGTTGTAATTAAATTTGTTACTTGGTTGTTACATATTATCAAAATATTGTATTATTGTTGTATGTTAGTAATGGCAAAGCATTTTGCCTTTCACATTTATGGGCAGAAGTCTCACGGCAGTAACCAACTACTTACAAAAGGCAACCGTGAAATAACAAGTCGTGTGATGTTGTGATTCTATGAGTCGTCAAGACACTTGCATCCATCTTAGGGTTGCTCCCGAAGAGGCAACGGTGGCCACCAACCACCAAGCAGACCGTCAGCCTGTCTACCACAGACTTGTGGAAAGGAATTGACAGTAGACGATCAATACTCACTATTTAAAATATAATACGGTCGTCCCTTAGCAAAAGCTACTCCTGTTACGTTGTATTGAATGTTATCGAAGCCCGTATCGTGTTTAACTTTAGCCTTCTTCTTCAACATTTTTAATTTATTCATGTAAGCGACCATTTTAGGATCACTATTTCCTAAAAAAATATTATACTTTTTAAAGATTTTTTTAGATGCTTATTCAAATCCTAATCGGACCTGCTGGCGTAGTCGGTAGTACTAGTCGATACTGCTACTGCAGTGACTGCAGCGATACTGCTAGTGACCTTCAATGCTAGTATCTGGTTCAATGAGTGATTTAAAATTCGTCAACTAAAAAAACGAACATCTTCTTGCACCTTTCAAGGCTGTCACACAGCGCCATCTATCTCCAAACTAAGCAGAGCTCGTATAAATGGGTCCAATACATTACGTATATACTTTATATTCGTAAATATATACATAGAAAATATAGAAAACACCCAGACCAAGACAAACAGACATATTCATACATATAAATGTTTGCTTAAAGTGGAGATCGAACACGTAACCTTTGGCACAGCAGATACTTACCGCTGAGCCAAACAAGTATAAACTTACAGAATGCTTTTGATGATCACATAAAATTACAGGCTATATAAATTACTATCTTCTTGGTAAGTTCTTGGAAGTTTTTGCCTTATATTGAGGAACAAATATCTAAACATACAAACATTCGCATTTATAATATTACTAGCAATCCGCTCCCGGCTTCGCATGGGTGAATTTTTTTTGTGATTACTTTTTTGAAATTTATTTTCTGTAAAACCATGTACCTAAAACCCTTCCTCAAATAACGCTCTTCCCATTATAGTAGGGGGCCCAAGAGGGGATTTCGGGATTTACTTGAGCGCGTCAGATTTAGGTATGGTAGATTAATTACATGCTGAAAAGTGTGATCTGCCGATATGAGCGTGACGAAAGGAAATGGGAATCAGCACAATCAGAAATTTAAGCTGAACCGTCTGTATGAAAATCTGACGCGCTCGAGTATATCAACATGGCGATTTTTTTTTTGCATTTTCAAAAAGCTGCCACGAGCTGGCGTCACATCCGAATCGTCAGCCTTTTTAATGGGAACTTAGTTTGGGTTCTCTTAACATCCCCTCTGAATATCTGACGCGGTCGAGTAAGTACTTTTTTTTTCCATTTTTAACGCTTCCGTACGGGAGAACCCACCATCCAAACCGTCAAATTAACATAATCCGTCATTAGGGACATATGGGGCATATACATTATCAATATCGGACACGCTCGAGTATGTCCACGTGATGGATATTTTTTTTACATTTTTGAAAGCCTGTAGACGCTCATCCTACCGTTGGAATGAAAAATTTCATATAACCTTTTTTTTCTTCTTACCACCCAATCTTCAAAATCCAATAGGTCCCCACGACGCTCGAGTAACTCCACATTTAGCATTGTGGGCTCCCCTACCATTAGTGAAAATAGCATTAAAAGCCTTTGCATAGTTCACAAGATCTAAGCACACATATACATACAGTGGGACAGATGGCGGGAAGCGACTTTGTTTTATGTAAAGATTAGGATATTAGGATAAGCAAGTCAAGCTAATAAAGACAAGAAAACGCAAAGTTTATAATGGACACGTGCCTTCTAATGATTATTAGGTAAACTAAAATTATTACTAACGTAAAGTGCTTGGTGGTTCCCAAAATTTGTATGTACAAACTCTTTCCGCTTGAATTTCTTTCCTGTTTCTTTCTTTCCGTTTTTCCAACTGAAAATAATGACACACTTATTCCTAGTATTTTTTTTAATCAAATAATTAGGTATGTACTTAGTATATTGATATACTTACAAAACTATGATCCTTACACAGCTTTTCATAACTCTAAAAAAAAGGAAAAATGTATAACTATTTAATGTAGGTATAAGATTTGTTCAAATGTAATAAATATGTAGTAACCACACACTGGCTAAGAAGAGCTTCCATTGTGTGTGTGTATTTATATTTTGGAAAAATGTACTTACATCTTCATTTCGTAATCGAAATTTGTAAGTAAGAGGTTTGGGCTTATTTAGATTTTTTACTTTTTTTGCATTGACACAAGGCACATACATTCGCTGTAGATATTCGCCGTATTTCACGTTTGGTTGGGTGTATTTACGCCGGACTAAAAATAAATATAATAAAATATATTATATAAAATATACTACCTATATATGATGTTATGACTGTGGATATTATTGAATCATTTAAATTATAAAATAGGTATTAGCTGGTGCCTGCGACTTCGTCCGCGTTGGAAAATAATAAATATAACACCTCAGAAGTATGAGTATTACATGGTATTACCTATAACGCCTGACATCTTTTTAGTTAGACGATCCCTCAGGAACCTAAGGTTTCTCCAGAATAAAAATATCCTATATGTTAATACAGGTAAAATAACTGTGTGCCAAATTTCATATAAATCCGTTGAGCCATTTTAGCGGGAAAAAGGTTACAAACATATATACATACTTACAAACTTTCGCATTTATAATATTAGTAGGAAGTACTTAGGACTACCTTCTACTGATTCCGAAGGTGGAACGCTCTCTGCGTCAGTCAACTTTGTTAATCTTTGTACACACTCTTCTAGGTCAATAAACACTAAGCATGACATCAATATACATGAATTCATATCGTATTCTGTAAAAGAAATAATAATATCGTTATTCATTGGTGATTGGTTTATTTAATTAAATTAAAGATATTCATTTTTGATAACATTAATTTAAAAAGTAATCCGCAGTAAGGCTACCGTGAAATAACAGCATGTGTGCTGTTGTGCGCGCAGCGCACTTGCTACACCTGTGCTGTGGCGTTGCTTGTGTTATAGGTAATAGGCTACTGTAGCCACCTACTATCAAATGTACCGTCAGTCTGTCTGTTGAACTTGACATTAAAAAAAATCTGATGATGAAATTAATTAGTGTTTACTTATTTAACTCTATTTACGAAAATAAATTGTAGTTATTTTTAAACCCTAATTACAGTAATATAACTAGTAGGTATCGAATACTACCTAAGTAAAATTCAGTTAAGTACTATTTTAACGTTAAGTAAGAACAGCAAAATATTCTTATCGGTACCTAAGGGTAAGCCATATACGAGTAGTATGGAGAGCCGATGGCCGTTGGGACCGGAAGGCAAGTGCAGCGAACGTCCAACCACAAAGTAGACCGAGACTTACCTACCTAATAAGGGCTGCGGATCGACGGTACCCTATGTCCAGCAGTGGATGTACTACGGCTGAGATGATGATAATGCTTACGCTCACCAGGTCGTAATTCGCTCGGTGGTTTCTTATACACAGCAGTGTATAAGTTCCATATAAATATTCCAGCGTCTTCAACAGAGTCCGCCATAGCCTTCAACAGAATCTTCTTGGGAATTTTCAATGTAATACCCAACTCCGAGAGACTTCGCCGAGTTCGATTTGGCATATCTTCTATTAGATCTTGATGTATAGCAGTTTTCAAATTGCTAAGCACTTCTTTTTGTTTAATTGATATCTCGAAAAACCAAGCTGGGCCCACTTCTTTTTTCAATCTCCTCTTTTTTCGTTTACCTAATATTAAACATAACCTTTAATATTAAAATATCCCTTCACATATTTAATCCCTTATTCTACTATAATCTGCAGCGAACTTGCAGTACCTGTTGGGTTGCTTGTAACCTAGACATCCACGATCAAGTGGATCGAGTTACTTTACCGAAATACGATTTTTTGAGCAATAAATATATTTTAAGCTATACATAAACTATTTGTATAGTAAACAAATCATATGAAACAATCAACAAGAAATTAACCTTCACAATAATAATGAAATTTCAAATCCCTTAAAAATTTAAGCCATTCTCCAACTTTTTCATTGTAGGGTTTATTTTGAATATTTTCTCTCATCTCGCGTTCTAAATACACCCACACTGGATCTTTTTTGGGTCCATAAATTGTCTAAAAAGAGAAGAAAAATAGTAATAAAAATTAATCTACACTAATATTATATTTCTTATTTTTTTTTGTATGTTTGTAGGGATAAACTTAAGACTACTTAATAGATTTTAAAAAATCTTTCACTTATAGAGAGCTCCATTATCAGCGAGAAACAGTACAGTACAGTAAAGTCGCATCCCGCCATCTATCTCTCTATACATACCTACATAGGTACGCTTAGGTTTTCACATGAGAAGCCTGGAGCGTGTCGCTACTTTATATTAGTAGGATTATAACCTACTTGCCACCAACTTACAGTTCTATGTATAACACAAATAGAGATGGTTTTAATCTCAGTTAAGGCTAGGCCACCTTAATAAGTTGGATGCCTTCCTAGATTCAGCGATTATATTTACACTGTTTGTTTCATTCGCAAATGTTTATCCAAATCAGTTTCAATGCAAATATATGGCTGATCTACTTACTTACCTTTTTTGTTAAGAAACCTTTCACTGTAGGCATCTTAAATTTACTCATTTTTAAAGCAATAGCGAAACTAATAAAAATAAACTATGAATTTTTCCAAATAAAATTAAAAATAATAAAAAATTTCAAGCCAAATTTACTAAACCTCAAATTTTGACTTATAAATGAAATGAAAAAAATTTTTAGATTTTTTTTTTTAATATTAAAGATTAACAATACAGCAAATAGTATTGTAATAATTATCATAAATATCACTGATATCTTCTATACATACAATACAAACATCTACTCTATGACTGATATAGGGGTTATTTGTTCTACTTTCGCGAATGATGAACAATTTTGAACAAATAGTAACAGGTTTTGAGTAAGAGGACGACTTCTCAACTTAATTTTAAAAATAGATCATCAAAACAAAACAAATTGTTAGAAAAATCTATTTTATTATTTGGAATGAGTGTTATTTGCAACTAGTAGGAATAAGGGGTATAGTTTGCAACTAGACTTAATTAAAAGACAAGAATAAAATTCATTATGAATACTATAATAATTCCAAATAAATACAGTCAATTTGGTCTATCTATAGTATTTAGCTACTATTATTTTGTGCTAAATTTACATACAATCCTGTTTCATTAAAGTGATTAATATAAAACTTTATTATTTCCAATTTGGTTGTAGGAATTGTGGTTATACCATCATGGAAAAGATACATCATAACAATATATCAATATTGTTAACTAATACTATACAAATAAAATTTTATACAAAAAAATAATTTAAAAATAAAATTTCAAAATAATAAATAATAATATAACTCAGTATGATCCTGACTGCAATGTGTTGCTACTGTTGTCAAATTGTATTTTAAATAACACTGGCAGTTTTTAAAAAGCATATATATTTGAATTAGTTAGAATTGAGAAATAATATGTAGAATATAATGACAGGGAAAAATTGATAAGTCCGTTCTAAGACATCGTTTTGAGAAGTCACATTTAAGACACAATTTTGAAAGATATTTTTTACAGTATATATAAAATTTGTAATTTTATATTTTTCTAATTATATTTATTTCTTTATAATAGAAATAATGTGGACGTAAATTGATAGAAAAATAAAGAAATGAAACCATGACCTCAATAAAAGGTCGTGGACTTGCATGATAACAATCTATGATGATGGAGGTAAAAATGTATTTTAAGAAAGTGATTTAAAGAAAAAAAATATATGGAGGATAAAATGCAGGCAATGTACATCAAGAGGGGAAAGAATGAGTTGACCAGTGATGTACACATATTGAAAATTGGATTTATTTGGCCATATACATATGGAATTTAGATTGGAAACATTTAGAAACAAAAAACAAAGAAAATGGACAAATTGACAAATGACAGAAGAGAAAAAGAAGGAATATAATTTTGAGAGAGAATACAATAGAAAAAATGAAGTGTAACCATGACCTTGATAAAAAGTCATGGGCTTGCAAGGGAACAATCTATGATGATGGAAGTAAAAATGTTTTTTAAGAAAAGGATTTAATGAATAAATAAGAAGAAAGACAATGAATTGGTATACAGATAACAGCTACAACTACAACATATTTTTAGAGTGGACTGCTCATTCATAAATCAATGAATGATACTGTCTTTCTATGCCTTCTAATCTTGAAGTCTAAATCAATTATAAGCAGATAAGCAGAAGCATGCAGTCTAATCACATCCACAAGTCTGAGCTGAAATTTAAATATTCTAAATTTTTATATAGATACAAATATAAAAATACAATAAAGTTAATCTTTAATTAATTAATTTGAAGGTTCTTCGTTTTTTCCAGGACTTCTTTGTATGGTGGATTGATGGGACCTTGTACAGGTTCTTTATATTCATAGGAAGTTCGTCCATCCAATATCAAATTATAACAGGTATCTGAATCATAAGCGCTAAGATCCCCGCAAGCATTGAATGGAACAATAAATCTGTTCACACCAGTGAACTGGTTAAAATCACAATACTTGTGATCTAATAGTGGATTGACCATGGTTGGTGTGTATCCTTCTGGTGGTTGATAATTCTGGCATACGACAAATGCTTCAATACTGGAATTTCTTGAGCTTCTGGGCTTTGAAACAGTGACACATTCGAAAAACTGCTTAAGTTGTGAATATAATAAAGAAACATCTTTTCCTCTAAATATTTTAGCAACAAAAATGCCACCAATTTTTAAGACATGCGTAGTAATATTTAATGCAGCTAGAAGCAGCTGTGACTGCACATATTCATCAATGTCATGCAGGCCGGTGACATCTGGAGCACCATCGCACACAACTAAGTCAGCTTTGAGGCCTTCAAATTCTTTTATTATGAGGTTGGCTGTGGTCAATTTCGTAATGTCACCTTGAATTTGTTTTACACCTGGCAATGCCGCCATGGCTTGCAAATCGACTGCTACAATTTTAACGTCGTCAGCGTTTTCGGTGTTTTCACGCAACCTTTTAGTCAACACTTGACTCCAGCTGCCGGGTGCCGCACACAAGTCGACAGCCCGTAAAACGTTGTCAAATATGTTAAACTCTTCATTAATTTGCAGTAATTTAAAAGCACTTCGAGCTCGCCAACCTTCTTCTTTTGCCAGTCTGTAATATATATCTCTTTTATCCTTCGACGTTTTACCCATTTTCAAGGGACGAAAGAATTCATACAAATTATTATGGATCAAGTGATTAATTCCGGCAATGTAATGGAATGTATTAATTTTATTTAATTTAATAGAATACAATTATTACAAAAAATAACAAGGCAAAAGTCAAACAAATAAAACGTCAAAAAATGTGCAATGCAAAATTGCAAATCCACAGTGCAAGAAAACCTCTCCCTATGAGTTTATAGTGTTCTATGTTTGCGTAGAGAGCGGAGCCCACGCTCCGCGGGACGAGAAATGAGCAAAGCGAGCAAAACAGGTAAAGGAGCGGAGCATGTCACAGAGCGAGAAAAATCAGTTTAACACCACTTTGGGCACTGGCGATCTGCCATAATAAGATATTCAATATGGATATAGATACATGTAAATCCAATATCCTGATAGAGCAAATAACAGCGCGAGAACATTACCCACATAATAATAATGAGTCTCGAAAGTGTGGTGTGTTATTTAAACTACTACTCACAAACTAAATAGTCGATACTAACCTTATGGTTTCCGATCTCGATTCGATGTAATCGAAGATCGTTCTTTCACGTCTAGTGATGTGCACATAGAAAATCGAAATTTCATTTAATCACCATATTTAAGATGAATTTATTGAAGTAGGTAATGAAAAGATGGATTAGAGGCCAACAATAACATGTGATTTGATGAATAGTCGAAAAATCATTCAAGTTTTAACTATTATGTATGTAATCGTTAACTACATTACTGTTCATTACGCTGTTACTTACGTTAACTTTGCAGTTTTCTTTATTTTAGCTATATTGTGATTTAGTGTCCTCATTTAAAAATTCCAAAAGCTATATTATTGACATGAGGAACATCAGTACCCGCAGAGAGACTGTTCTCACGCACTGGAAACATTTTGACTTGTGAAAGAAACAGATTAAGCGGAGAGCGACTCAATCACCTAGTTTTTTTAAAGAGTCAAAGAGTTAGGTAAGGAATTTGATAATTTTTAAAAATTGCGAGTACATTTTTTAAGTTTTACAATATTTTAAAGGCCGATAAAATGTGTTGTTTTGCTTTCTCAAAAAGTACCTAACCTAGTTAACCTCTTTTGACGAAAGATCGATCATGAGGAGATCTTTTTTACGCCGATTTTTCAAAGATCGATCTCGTTTCCCACAATTCGAATCGATCCATGAGATCTATTTTTCTGCTATAGATCGGAAACTCTAACTAACCTACTATTTAGTTTGTGATACTAACTACTACTGCATAGACAATGATTCAATGATCAAGTATTGTATTCATTAACTGTCCCGCAAAAACAATATGACATTTTTTATTTTACTTGGTTTATTCTGTGCAAGGAACATAAATTCTGTGGTATGACCATAGAATAATAACATATGACGGGTGTAAGTAAATATAAGAGGTTATGTTTTTGTATATCAATTATTTCATAATTAAAATAGAATTAAACTTTTAAATACATACTTTTAATATTAATGTTTAATATTTAGAAAATGGATACAATAGAGAATTGGCTGTCATTGCCTCCCAAATTTACTACTCTCAGAGTTAATCTACTAAAAAAATTTGATATTAAGGAATTGGAAAATTGTTTAAAATTAGTAAGCTTTTATATTAATTTATTAATATTAAGGAAAACAGGACAATATGCATTACTTACATGAAAAAAGAGTAATCATAGCTTTTTTAGTACTTAATAAAATTACAAAAGTAAGAAAAGAAAGCTCAAAGAATTCTAGGTACCTACACGAAAATTGGTCAACTTTTGCTTTTTGTTTGGTGTGAAACATAAGTAAGATAAATGTAAAATCAACTCAAACTCATCTATTTTGCTAAAAAAGCGGTACAATTTATGCTTTTGGCATGCACAATCTGGTTATAATTGAATAGCAGTTATAAACAATAATCATATATATGAATTTAATTCAACTAATATAACTAATGTCAATCAATTAATATATATCAATCAATTAATAAAAAATAAAATGCATACCTATACCATGTAGATCTAGTACTAGTAGAACCTATTTGTAAAATTGTAACCAAAACTCATGGGAATTTGTTTTTATAGCAATCTGATGAGATTGGTGCGTCACAGATACCGCTATTTTATTATTTAAGACCGGACTGCCTAATCATTGAACAATGGGATCCACATGTAAAGTCGGAGAAAACTAAGAATGAGATTATAGTAGATGCTTCATGTGCAGCGGCTGTTTTACGTGGAGCTCATGTTTTCGCCCCAGGTGTCCTTGCGCTTTCACCTAGTAAGAAAATTAAGTTACATTTTAGATATATATTATACTAAAAAAACATACCACCACCATAACATAATTTAAATTATACTAGTGACCCCGCTCCCTATGCTTCACATAAATGCATTTTTTTTCTACAAATTATATACAAAAATCTTCCTCGTTTATCCTTTGGGTGGTTTAGAAGAAATTAGCAGAGAAACGGAGACTTTTTAATATGTAGCTGCTGATGTGACTAGTGTTCACATATTATAGAGAAATAATCTCTGCCTCCTATTACGAGTATAAGTTCAATAATTATCTACTACTGTTCCAGTTGCATTTTCATCAAATGGCATCAAATTTGGTGGAATAACAAAGGTATCGGATAAAAATACTAGTATATTTGATTTAACCAAAGAAAAATAACAGCACCTTATATTAACATTCTCTCGAGAATGTTTATTGTTAAGAATCTATTTTGTATATTTTATTATTTTCAAGAAACAACTATTTTGTATATTTTATTATTTTCAAGAAACAACTTTTTTATTATTATAATTAATTAAAAAATAGACATTTTTATAACCAGATTAATACCACAAAATTATTAAAAACTTCCAGGTTGTAAACTTGGTGAAAGGATTGACATATATGGCGATTTGGAGGGAAAATGTAAAAGAGGTTTGAAAGTGAAATATGAGGGTAAAAAGTTGTTTGTTGGGACGGGATATTTAAAAATGTTACGAAGTGATTTGTTCGATAATGGTGTTCAACCTAGGTAAGTATAATTATAAAAGGCTTTAAATAAAATTGTTTATATTAGTAATTCAATGACTTTTATATGCTAAACTCACAGAGAGGAACACAGAAATTGCGCATTTAATTAAGGGTAATTCTCCATAACTCATTTAATCAATTGCAACCTATTGAAGGAAGAACGCGTAAGCGCCATACTTTCCTTGGGATTTTCGACCTTTTGATCGCAGACTTTAGCGTCAAGTATTCTACTAGACTTGGTGATCGAAACAAAGTTGTCAAATACGGGAATATTTGACAACTTTTTTCCGATCACCAAGTCTAGTAGAATACATATAGGTCGAAATAGAAACCACATACAATTTACTATAACACCATTCTTGCAACTGAATATTTTTAATTAAATTATTTAATTTATTGACATTCCAGTGGAATAGCCGTCCATACAATACTACCAGCTTCCAGACTACCTGTAATAAACGAAACAATAGCTACCACCAAGGGTAGCATTCTTTTACAAAATTTGCCATCAATAGTCTGTGGTTGGGTAGTGAATGCTCAACCAAATGAATGCATTTTGGATATGTGCTCGGCTCCAGGCAACAAAACAACACATTTGGCAGAAATGTCTCAAGATAATGTTAGTACACATTTACAGTTAGGTACTCACATTTTGTTATTAACCCCCGCCCCAAAAATGGGGTGTTATATGTTTGAAGTATGTGTTTGTGTATCTGTGTGTCTGTCTGTGGAATTGTAGCCTTTTTTTGTTTGAGCGCTGACATGCTCGAGATCATTCTCAGCTATAATTTATGAAGATCTGTTCAAGCGTTTAAAAACCATCAGCCCGTTTCCTACTTGACGAAGAGATTTCACTAAATTCCACATGTTTGATTGATGTGAAATTTAATATACTGTTAAATACTTCGATGGTATTTCCATGATATGGTTAACCTTGATCTGATGCTGCAGCATCAAACAGTCTACTGGAAACTCATCTGCTCAGCAACTTATAGCAGATATAGTGTTAAGGGCTCAATAAAAAGTTAGTTAAAATTTTTTAATTATAGCTTGATCACATATTTAAGGACACCTACTATACATTTCTCACGATTTGAATGTTATCGAATCAAAAATGCTTTTGGGAAATAGATCACTAGAAAAGGTAAAAAAAGACAATTTTCATTTTCAAGCGTTAATAAACTATAGTTAAGGGATTTATAAATATAACTTGTTTTCATAAGAGACAGATTACCCAATAAATGAACCGCAAGACGTTGGTTTTTGATGGATTTCGTAATATGTTTTAAAATATTTTTTATTTTTTATGTTACAGGCCACCATTATAGCTATAGATAAAACTCCACAAAAAGTTGCCAAGGTAAAAGAAAAATGTGATAATCATGGAGTGACTTGTGTTAAAGTTTTTGCATATGATTCGACTAAGTGTTATTGTGAGAATAGCAAAGGAATAGAAAATGGTCCACCGTTTCCTTCGAATAGTTTTGATAAGGTTCTGTTGGATGCGCCTTGCAGTGGATTGGGGCAACGGCCACAGCTGCGAAACAAGATGACACCAAAAATGCTACAATCATACAAATTTGTGCAAAGAAAACTATTTGATGCAGTGAGTTGTATTATCCAGAAAATTTATTAATCCATAACGTACTAAACATCGATGGAACTAAAGCGTTTAGACTTTGGAATAATAAAAAATGCACATTCGACTTCACCATTATATACTTTATTTTCGAGATAACTGCTTAAGCGATAGAAACCAGGCTGCTTCCTCTCTAAAATAATCTGTATTTTGTTTTAGGCAGTAAAAGTTTTGAGAGTGGGTGGTAAACTTATATATAGCACTTGCACAATAACAGAGGATGAAAATGAAGGAATGGTTGCATGGGTACTTGAAAAGTTTCCAAATTTAAAATTAGTTCCAGCTGAACCACTCCTGGGTGGGCCGGGACTATCTAATATGGGTCTTAACGATGAACAAAGGTATTCAATAATTGGTTTTAAAAACAGAATAAACCACAGAGCAAAGAATCGAGCAAGCAAAGACAAGAGATCGAATTAATAATAAGTGCCGCCAGCGTGCATTGCAATTTCCACATTGTGGAAAAAATATTATCGAAAAAAGCGATAGCAATTGTTGTTGTATTTTTCTATTTCACTTCATCTTTCTTTCTATAATTCTCTTATCTTGGGATTCGGTGGTTAAATCAAATTTCCAGTTTTCTATGTTCACATAATCATTATATTGAATTCAACTTAATAACATTTTAATAACATAAATCTAAATAAACATTTTCCTGTTGCTACTATCAAATATCTTTCCAAACTCTGACTAAAATTTTCACTAAACTATCTCATCAAAACAATGTCTTATAACCGACTAATAAATTTTCCCTGTCATAATTCTATTCTACATTTTCTCAAATTAAACTAGTTCAAATATATATTCTTTTTAATAACAACCAGTTTTAAAAATTCAAATTTCTCAACAGAAATGCCTCATTGTGAATAAGCAAAATTGCGGTGTATCATAACACAGGTAAGTAATTTTTAGCTTTTAAAAAATGTGAGTCGAGATTGTCTTGGAAAAGGAAACCAAAAGTTTGCATAAGCCTGTAACATTTAGGTTTTGTATAGAAAAAGTTGACCATGCCGTCTCTAATAGGGGACAACGCAGCCATTCTTTGCTCTGTGGAATAAACACTGCTGCATTAAATTACATAATTATGTACTTATGAATTTATTTAATATTTTTTTAAATAAATATTAGTTTAAATTTGTGATTTTTTTCAGGTTGATGGTTCAGCGGTTTGGTCCAAAAGATGACAATGTGAAATCTGTAGAGTCAATCTATACAAACAGTATTGGATTTTTTATAGCGATGTTTCAAAAGTCATAGATTTCTCGACAATGTTTAAGATTTCTATACTAGTTTTGTATGTGGAGGGGCAAGTCAATTACAATAAACCAATTTTGTACTAAGTCTGTTAATTTCTATTTGGGTAGTTATCGTCATCCGCTCATCCAACAGGCTCGTTATTAGCATCAGCAACAGCGGGTCGTACAGAAAAAATTACATGGCAAGCCTGTAGAGTCCTTTATAAATGCATGTCAAAAAATATTACAAATAGTAGGTACAAATAGCGATTCTTGCTTAAATTATATCCTCTCCTAGGTAGGTAGCCTGGTGCCTTGGTAGGCATAGTTAAAGTATATTTTATCTTGATTCAACGATCATACTACTAATAGCCCGATGCAAATAAACTTAAAACGATGCAAATAACTTAAGGTTTGACAGAAATTTTAATTTTTCATTAGGCGACATGCGACATATTCAGAAATTGTGCTTCGTCACGCAAAATGAAACATTGGATATATTTTGTATTCCATTTTTTCACTTTATTTATATCGGGACAAATTAAATGAAGTTTGGTTCATTAGCATTAATTAGTTCAGGAGATAAGAGTGTTGGAGCCAGTCGACTTTTTGACTTCTTGGGTGATGATTTTGCGCAATTAGTAATAAAATGTAGACTTTTGATAAACATGTTGGCTAAAATTTACAAAGGCGATTACACATATTCATTAATACGTGAGGTAGGTGGGTGACATATGTATTAAAAGATTATGTGGGAGATAGACGATACACGCGTTGCCTCAATGCCGCTGTAGGTCTCGAACAGAGTCCTATCATTATTTTGGATAACGCGTAGGATTTGGCGCATGGTCGTCACATTATTCAATTTCTTTTAATGGATTTTTTTATTCCACAGCCTCCGTGGGTATTAGCGTTACAAATTTAAATCGTAGAATGTAGGTTTCTTCCTACTCTATGTTACTAAGATATACCTACATTATAGTCTGTGGTAATCAAGTGTCAATTTTAATTAACTATACTTTGACCCAAGAACAATATGAACCGAACATACCCCCTCAACCGGTGTGCCTGAATTCCAACTTCACTTCAAACAATTTGGCACATAAGGCTACCTTTCGTAGAGATTCTCGTTTTTTCTACTACGACACTGTTTGATGCAGCACGAAGGCATAATTTTTCAATTTAGTACAATGCCCTGCACACGACAAAAAGTAGTTTTTTTAATCGTTCTCACAAAACAATAAAGTATTTCCTATACTACCACGAAACTCTGCACATAACATGGCGGCACCGGTCACGCTTTGGTAAAGTCATGAAGTTAGAGTGTTGCCAAAATTTGCGCTTAACTAGATAGTATTTATCTCTTTTTCTTATTCAACTGTCATCTAGTTAAAATGAGACAAAATGCTTTTTGACATTAATGTATCGATATAACAGATATTTATATAAGCTACGGTTCATATAGTAGAAAAAAAATAGGGCGCCTTCATAGATTATTTACTCTGAGACTAAACCGCTCTAAATTATAGTCTGTTATTATTTGTTTACTTCAGTCAAGTTTACCTTTATTTAAAGTATTCGATAAAGCTTTTGTTTAGTCATTTTAAAAACTATTTTTTTTATATAAATTGGACAAGTTCAAAGAAACGTTAAAATTATAGTAGCAGGCAGCTAAAAATATAAATATATTAAAATTATACCAATTATATGTGAGTTGGCAAATTATCTAATATATCAGTTTTTAAGGCTTTGTTTTGAGTTGAGATTATTTTTTTTAGCTTATATGAAGGAAGAAGGTTATTTGTGAATTTATTCATGCCATTCTAAGGAAGTTAATGATGGAATATTCAAATGGCACAAAACAACTATTATTGTTCATTCTTGAAGAATGGAAGTTACTTTTTGTACTCACTGTAATTTTTGCTTTATATTTCTACTTGAGTCGGAACTTCCAATATTTTGAAAAGAAAGGGATTAAATACATACCGCCTACGATTATTTTTGGTAATTTGGGTTCGCGACTTACAGCGAAAAAATCTTTTCATGATTTCCATTTAGAAATTTACAACCATTTCAAAGGAAATCGCTTTGGAGGTGAGTTTTCTTTTAATTTGTCGCAATAATGTTATTTTATTTATTTATTATTTAATATTAAAATACCGTTGAAATATTTTACAGGATTTTTTGAAGGAAACAGACCTGTTCTGTATATAATAGATCCAGAACTCATTAAAATTATTACTATTCGGGATTTTGAATATTTTGTTGATCGCAATACACTAAAAACTAAAGATCCCATGTATTTACAAAAATCGCTTCTAAATTTAAAGGTAATGTTACGACTTTTATAAGGCTAGAATCTCAGACTAAATATAAAATTATGACAATACTAATAACTCTAATTTGGAAGCGTGGGCACCAGCTAACTGTTAAATATTTTAAGACCTTTTTAATGAAAATTATAATACATAGATGACGTGACGACACGAGACGTTGCTGGCACGTTTGATCTAGTGGCTAGTAACCCTAGCTGTTAACCAAATGGTCGCGGGTTCAAATCCCGCTAGGGGTAAATGTTTATGTATTAACATTTTACCTTTGTACCTGAGTCATGGATGTTTCGTATTTATAATATGTATGTTACGAAAAAAAAATATAATCTATGTATTATATCAACTGTCTAGTACCCATCATACAAGCATTACTTGCTTACTGTGGAACTAGAGGGTGCTGTGTGGAATGTGTGAAGAAGATATGAAGATAGATGAATTTATACAATATTTTTAAACAATAATGTGATAAAGTGTTAATAAAATGATTTTGTTTTTTACAGGGCACAGAATGGAAAGGAGTTCGGGCTACAATAACACCCAGTTTTAGCTCAATTCGCTTGAAAGCTATGTTACCGATTATTGAAATGTGCTCACAACAAATGGTTGAATTTTTAATGAAATTCGGTAAGTTAATAACTTTAGTAGAAATGATAATAAAAATATAAGTAAGCCTAAGTTGACGAGCCTGTTGGTTGAGTGGTAGATGCTTGCCTTAACGCTCTTTTCAGGGTTCCTGGGCCGATTCCCAGCAGGGACAACTTTGGAAATGAACTTTTTACCAAGTTAGCACTGGTCTGGATCTGGAAAGTAGTGGCAGGGCACACTGCGTTTTGTAGTCATTTAGGCAGACCGTCATTGGGCGGCAGTATAACCACCCCCTTACAGAAGATATAATAACAGCATGTGTGCTGTTGCTTCGATGAGTGAGTAAGGGATCCCAGAGCCCATTTCCCTATCCCTTTCCCACTCCCCCATCCCTAATCCTGCAATGGTTTGTAGTGCACTTGCAGCACCCATGTCGTTGCTTGTGTTATTGGCGACGGTAGCCATCTACCATCAAGTGGACTATCGGCCTTTCTGTCTACTTTGATGTAAAAAAGTAAAAAAGGTTCATAATTTTTTTTTTTTGCGAAAATTTGACTTAGATAAAATGTAAACACGTAAATGGTTTACACTTTTTTAACCTTGGTGTGTAATTTACAATAATTCTTTTCCAGATAACCAAGATGTGGAAATGAAAGAAAAAATGGGACATTTTACACTTGAAGTGATTGGTGCTTGTGCATTTGGAATTAAATGTGACGCCATAAATGAAAATGCACATTTTTTAAATGTAAGTATAGTATTAGGTATTCTTCAAGTAGGCAGTTAACTCTTAATGAGGCTAAGGCTATATACCTCACATATATTATTTTCATAACCCTATTTGGGCTTCTATACAATACTGGCTCAGTTAATACATGATTGGTTCTGACCCTCTAATGTACTTTAGGTTGCAATTTAAATTATTTTCACCAATAAGTACAGCAATCTATACAATTATTATAAAGAGAAAATATTTGTATTTTTGTTTGTAATGAATAAACTCAAAAACTACTGGACCAATTTTAAAAGTTATTTCACATATAGAAAGCTACATTATCAGCGATTAACATAGGCTATATTTTATAAAGTTACGCGGACGAAGTCGCGTGTAACAGCTAGTTTTTGATAAAGTGGGAAGATAAAATAATGAAGAACTGAAGACAGATGATAAGTCAGATACAGATAAGAATTCTGAGAGTACATGAATTTCCCTAAAGACCTTTACCTAGACAGGTAATGGAAAAGACACCTTTTCCCACATTTTTATTAGGAAATTAAAAAAAATTCTAGAAATTCTCAAATAAGACAGATGAAAATCTATACAGGAAAGTTTTCTAGCTGCATAGGTTCTTCACAGCTTGGTTGAGAATTAAACCCTGGGAACAAATGTATTGAAATAATTTAAATTTTCAGGTAGCAAAGAAGTTTAATTACATGTCTACAACCAAACGAGTAATATTTCTTTTATTACTAATGCTTGCACCAAAAATGTTACAATATGTGAATGTTTCATTTGTGAATCTTGACAGCACCGACGAATTGGTGAAAGTACTGAAGAAAGCTAAAGCAGAAAGGCAGTCATCTAATTCTAGGTATTGATCAACAACCATAATATTAGAACCCTACACAGTGGCGTATTTTTTTTTCATATTAAGGTCGTCAGACAGGCTGTCGGTCCACTTGTTGGTAGGTGGCTACCGTCGCCTGTAACTCAAGCAGCGCCACATGTGGTGCAAGTGCACTGCTGAGGATAGTAGGATTAAGGGTGAGGGATTAGGAAGGGATAGAGAAATGGGCTCTGGCATCCCTCACTCACTTAGCAAAACACAACAGCACACATGCTGTTATTTCACGGTAGTCTTCTGTAAGGGGGTGATTACTTCCACCAGACGGCCTGCCCAAATGAGTCTGAAAAGCAGTTTGAAAAATTTATTTCCAAGGTTAACCCTGGAATTAAATCTGAGAATGTTTTTTGTCAACTTTGCAAATTTGTTAAATTTTAATCACATACAGTCTATATTTTTAAGATATTGTATCCTCATATACAAGTTTAACTACTGTTAAAGTCAGACATTAAACAAAGATGTTATATAGTCATGAAATTATTTGGATGATTTTCAGAAAGTGCGATTTTCTACAATTGTTAATTGATGCTGCAGAAATAGAGAGAAAAGAATCTAATAATTCAAAACCATGTAAGTTATTTCAATATTGAATATATTCCAAGTTAGATAGCTTTTATTTTGTAGTGACAACTTCTTTAGGCGCGTTGGGCACTTTTAGTGTGGGTAAAAACCGTGAACTAGCGCCGTCTCGCTCTGTGAGCGACACCCTCAGTGACGTTTAATTGTATAAAATAAGCGCCATCTACCCGAATTAGTACTTACTTTTTGGTTCATAATAAGTTTAATTTCTTCGATAGTTTGTTAAGATGTTAACAGATGGCGTAGTTTTCACTTCTGCCGTGCAGCCCTACGACTGATTTTATGTAAAGGGAGTCAGACAGACTGACAGTTGATAATAATGATTTCAGATTTGGACGATGACACAATAGACGCTCAGTCTTTGCTTTTCATCCTGGCCGGTTATGAAACTTCAAGTACATTGCTCTCGTTTGCAATTTACACGTTGGCAACGAAGCCAGATATTCAAAATAAATTGCGAAATCATATCGAGGAAACTTGTAGTGGAAAAGATGTGTCATACGAATTACTCTCGCAATTATCTTATCTAGAAGGATTCTTATTAGGTGAGTAATTGTTTAGCAACAGTTTCTTTGTCATATTGTTTTTTATCTATTTGTATAAATAAAAATTAATTGCTAAATATGTTGTTAAGCCCACTCGATGGTAAGTGGCTACTGTCGTCTATAACACAAGCAACGCCACAGGATTAAGTAGGATTAAGTATATGGGATGTGGAAAGGATAGGGAAATGGACTCTGGCATCCCTTATTCACTCGGCGAAACACAACAGCACACATGCTGTTATTTCACTGTAGTGTTCTGTAAGGGGGTTAAATGGGCTGCCCAAATGACTGCGAAACCCAGTATGCCTTCATTCGCCCATTTATGTTTGTCAACGCGTCATTATTTGATACTATATTATTATTAATAATAATATATATATAAAAAAAATAAAAAAAAATTTTTTTTTTTAGTTATTAAATATGTACTTACTTATAAGAAAAAAAAATTGTATTGAATGTTATTAAGGAAATTAAAGGCTTTTTTTATTTTTTATTTTATTTATTTATTTTATATTATTATTTACCCATCTTATAAATTTGTTTTTTTTTTTTATTTTTATTTTTTAGAAACGTTGCGTATGTACCCCCCACTTGGACTTGTAGACAGAAGATGTACAAAAAAATATATTGTTCCCGGAACATCGGTTCAATTGGATGTCGGCGATACTGTTACCATACCTATATATGGTATTCACATGGACCCTGATTATTATCCGGATCCGCACGAATTTCGACCGGAAAGGTTTATGGGGGAGGAAAAGAAGAATCGACCTTCACATTTATTTCTAGCGTTCGGTGCTGGTCCAAGAAATTGCATAGGTAAGCGAAAATTAATCCCTTGCATTTCAAGTTTTGTTTAAAGTTAAGACCAACAGACAGGCTGTCAGTCTACTTCGTGGTAGGTGCTACAAGTGCGCTGTCGCTGGAAATGAGCTCTGGCATTCATTACTAAATCAGCGAAACACAACAGTACACATACTGTTACTTCACGGTGGTTTTCCATAAGCGGGTGGTCACTGCCGCCAGACGGGACGATTCAGTAAAGTTTGATATGTATATGGATTTCTGTTCATAATTTTTTTTACGACT
Organism: Synanthedon myopaeformis; assembly: GCA_944738685.1. Lineage (NCBI taxonomy): Eukaryota > Metazoa > Arthropoda > Insecta > Lepidoptera > Sesiidae > Synanthedon > Synanthedon myopaeformis. The sequence continues at coordinate 4,646,292 of OX122926.1, read as the reverse complement.
ACAGTAGATACACCTGCTTTTTTATACGCTTAGTTTAGTTAATTTTTGGTTGAGTTTCACGCTAATTTGATGTTAAAATTGTTTTATTTTTTCAGGGTTACGTTTTGCCATGTATTCGGCGAAACTGGCTATTGTATCTCTAATGAAGAATTTCAAATTTTTTGTATGTCCAAAAACAGAAATTCCTGTTAAGTTTCATAGACGAAGTATGTTTTTGAATGCGGAGAGTGGTCTTTGGGTTCGCATCGAAAAGATACAATAATGAAAAAATATGTAATAAATACCTACGTATATTTTTGATAATGTGCCTATAAATAGGTTAAGTATATACCTCTAAAACCTAAGCTGGCGCGTTCACAGTACTAAAACAAATTCATTGTGCACTATTAGCGACTGCGACCCTACGACTACACGACTATAGTCGCCTGTCGCTGGGCGACACCTAGCGCCCGCAGTTTAGCGATGGTGATCAACAAAATATTATTAAACGGCTGTTTAAATTTTAAACAGCTGTTTAAAAATAACCGTCTGTTGGTGAACTCGAGCCTAAGAAAATTACGCCATCTCATGTAGATTGATTCACCAAATGCCTGGACTATTAAGTACTGTTAACGATAAGGAAAATCTCTGATTTGTTTGTCACTATACGCTATATTTATATTGTTGCGGATTCTGAAAAGAAAAAACTTGACATAGCATTTAAACTTGCCATAACAAGTATTATATAATTTAATGAGTACATAAAGCACAATATTATAATACAAAATATATTAAAAATATAATAATATATTTATATAATAAATTGTGGCGTATTTTTTACAAATTAATATTTTAAATGATTATTATCAAATAAATAGTATTTAAACTAAGAGTTTTTTTTTATAATTTCCCATTGTACAAGTATTTAGTAGTAGCAGAGCACACTGCGTTACACATTCATTTGGGCAGCCCGTCATGGCGGCAGTAACCGTAAAATAACAGCATGTGTGCTGTTGTGTTTCGGTGAGAGTAAGGAATGCCAGAGCCCATTACCCCATCCCTTCCTCATCGCTTATCCTTAATTTTTCTATGGTCTGCAGCGCACTTGCATAACACTAGCTTGTGTTGTTATAGGCGACGGTAGCCACCTACCATCAAGTGGACCGCCAGCCTGTCTGTCAACCTTAACGTAAAAAAAATGCTATTTAAATGCATCGAAATAGTCTATCTTCGTTTAGGTGTGTAGTCTTTTTAGGTCCTATACGTCTTGTTATTACAATCTTTGTTAAACATTAGTTCGACGGAATTTCTACGCAAGCATTTGTTGAGCGGTTTCAAGCCTTGACGTTATAACGTAGGAGTTAAAAGGTCTATAGACTTGACAAATAAGTTCATTAAACGAAATCAGTTAAATTTAATTCCATATACTTTATGTAGCTACTTGTCTATGTATATATTTATCGATTTGTCATGAAATTTAACTTATACCGAGAAACTTCTTCGCATGATCACTAAGATGACATGTTTTGGTTATATTGGTAATTTTAATGGTATTTTTAATATGATTCCTACCCTGCCAGGCACAACTACGCGTGCTTTGGAACGCGCAGTCCATACGCAACGTTATTAAGGCTACCGCTCAGATCAATACAGTAATGATAATTGAAAAAGACGACTGTCCAACACACTACAGGTGTAGTCAGGGATTATTTTGATATAAAATTTCCCAACCGCTGGGTAAGCAGATCAGGGCCTATTCTGTGGCCCGCCAGATCATTGGATTGCACGCCTGTAGTTTTCTACATATGGGGACGAATGAAAGCAATGGTTTACGAAGCAGAAATCCAAAACCCAGATCATCTTATGACAAGAACAATCCAAGCGGAATGGATTTGTCGAGGTGAATCTTGGTATAATTAATGCAACTTGTTTGCGGACGTGCATATTGAGCTAGTCCGGAAATTGTTTCAATTTTCTTCTAAAAGCCTTACCTACGTAATAAAAATTTATTAAAATTGACAATTTTAATAATTCATTTCTACATTAAAAAAATCTTAAAAACATTTATACCCTAAAAATCTAAAATTTATCCTCTCGGATTTTTAGAGGATGTGGCCCTATAAAAATCTGTATCCGCAACGGCGGATGTTGAAAATCAACAACCTTGTATGAAAGTATTAGTGATGTGCCGGATCGTTATAAATGTATATCCGCGGATACGGATATTTGGTGTCAAGATCTGCGGATACGGATACGGATCTTAACTTTCTTACTCAATCGGTGTCGGTGCGCGTGACCTTGAAACAATAGTTGACGCCCGCCACTTGATTGCTTATAAAGGTGCCAAATGTTTGACTTTAAGAAATAAAAAATAATCTGAATGGAATTTAATAGTTTTCATTGCTACCTAATCAACTACCATTTGTATAGAATTTCATCAATGAATTAAAAATTAATAAGGTAAAAGATCCGTCAAAAAGTAACGGATACGGATTTATCTTCTCTCGGATATCCGCGGATACGGATATGCGGCACATCACTAGAAAGTATTAAGTTTCGTAGTTCATGTAAATGTAAATAAAATGCTACTACAGCGTCACACCCCAATGCTACTACGGCGCCTCCTATTTAATGGTAGACAACACTTTCATGAATACCATTAAATGACTATATATAAATGACTATATATTGTACCAAGAAACATATATACTCTCTAGTATTGTACTCTCTGGAAGTGACTATACTGCGTTTTTTTAATTCGAAGAAGTAATTTGACATGGAAGGAGTAATTGTTGCAGGTTTTTGCATAGGGTTTTTGACCATACAAAAATAGTGATGTCACCTAATCGAACTTATTAAAAAACTTAGGATTTATAAAACCGTAATCAATTCTTTATAGAACATTAATCAGTTTAGAATTAATATTAATTATTATTTAATTGTTTAATTGTTTAAATTATATTTTTTGCAAAGTCCGTTCTATGAGACGCAATTATTTTCGATTATTATAATTTTTATGATGAGAATATTTTCACAAGCAACATAAAATTATCAAAAAATAATAGCTATGTAATGCATTATACTATTTTTTATTAATTTGAGTTCACATATAAATTGTGAATTGTTTTTTTATTCATTCCAAACCGACTTGGCCATTAGTAATCCTACTAAACCTTAAAATAACAGTACCTAATACGAATGTTAAATCAATAAAACATGATCAAAAATATTTTTACCGTAAAATATAACTATTTAAGTAAAACCGATATTAGTACAGCACTACAGAAAAGACGCTGGTAACATTATTTTAAAATTTGACATTAGGACCTGTCAAATTACTTCGAATTAAAAAACGCATAAATATCGACACTTGCTTGGTACTCTTAGGTCAGTTCCAAGACTTTATTGGCTTGGTTACGAGTTGTATATCCAGTTTTAGCTTTTATAAATTGCACCAACAGAAATGAAATGTTTATGTACTTATTAAAAAAAATATGTTTATGTAAATTTAAAGGAAAACTTCTTACTTAATCTAAATTCTTAATTATTTTTATTTACACAATTTTTCGATCTAAATTACTCTAATTTGTAAAATTTGACTGTTCAAGTACTATTGTCTAATATTTCTATGTGACATTTAAGCAATTTTGTTTTTTTTTTTATCTCAATCGTTAATATATTTTCATTATCTAAATGAAATATATTTTTTAATAAACTGGCCACTTTTTGGCTCTACGTGGCATAAGCACGAAACGACTTCCACCACGTTCGCCGCCATCTTGACATACAGTGGATTAGTAAAGTTAACGTCGGAGTGTAGCATTTTTTCTGCATATAAAGTTAATTTCTTCATAAATTGTGAGTATAATACTGTCGGATACCTAACAATGTGCATAACATACAATAAATCGCAAAATGGAATCCAATTTGTGTCTTTTAACTACTAACTTGGGTGGCGACCGCAGTTCGTAACAGCGGTTTCGGTCAATCATTGTTATAATTCATTACCTCACGCAGAGCTCGTTGCAAGCTCTCAGAAATTGTTGTTATATAGAATGTTTGTGTTTTAAATTTTCTTATTAATTTCACCTTTCGCTTTACCTGTAAATATATTTTGCGTCTGATTTCTGACTTGCCATGTCATAATCAATGAAATAACGTGTACACACAGACGGATGACTCAGAGTGAATGTGTAAAACTAATAATTATGTTCTCATTAATTTCAGTATAATAACGAGGCTACAAAATGGGGAATATGTTTGCAAATTTATTTAAAGGCCTATTTGGCAAAAAAGAAATGAGAATATTGATGGTCGGCTTGGACGCGGCTGGTAAAACCACAATTCTATACAAACTGAAATTAGGTGAAATTGTTACAACGATTCCCACAATTGGTAAGTACTTAGTGAATACCATTTACATTACATATTATATATCTAGGATAAATCACTAGCTACTATAGATATCTTATTATAAATAACCTTATTTCATAAATTCTATGAATTTGTGACAAGATTATAAGTTGGGTCACTTTTACTTGGCCTGGAAAAGAAAAGAGGCAATGTAGTACATACTACATAAAGTTATATTTATTTTTCAACTTGTCTTTGTCTTTGTCTCTATACACTTTAAAATCTTAAACTTTATATCATTTAAAAAATCCTATACAAAAATATTCAGAGGTTGTGTCTTCATAGTAAGCAAAAACTGCAGCGGCTACTTTATCCTCACTAGAATTTTTTTTGCCTCTTAAGTCAGATTTCAGCTTTGAAAATAAATAATAGTCACTGAGGGCTAGGTTGGGACTATTAGGTGGGTGACGAATTTCTATGAAGCCACTTCTTAAAACAGCGGTCTTCATTACCGCGGCGGTGTGGACAGGTGCATTTTCAAGAAGCCGCATACCTTTAATTAGTTTTCCTCTATGTTTTTGCATGATTGCTTCATGAAATTTCTTAATGAGGTTAGCGTAATAGTTTCCTGTCATTGTGGTATTGCATTCTTTTATGTCTATGAACAATAATCTGACAATCTCAGAATATCATAGTCATTATCTTTTTAGTGCATTGATTCATCTTTGTCTTTCAAAGCAGGTTTACTCTAGAATGACGCCACTCCATCAACTCTCTTTTTGAAAAGGGAAAATAGTATAGTACCATAGTTTCATCCTCAGTGACAATTAATTAATGAATTGTTTTTGTTGGTGTGAAATACCTCCAAAAGTTCTTTAGAGCACAATACTTGCTCTCTTCGCTGTATACTTGAAAGAGTTTTGGCACCCACTTTGCATGGACCTTATTCATATGAAGATGTTCATGAAGAATTATTTAGATTAGATTGTAGTTTTTGAAATACCTGTCCTTGCCACTATTTCTTTTGTCTTTAGATGTTGGTCCTTCATTACCTTCTTCCTCTAAGTTGAAAGTTGTTTTCTGTTAATGCCCCAATAGGCCGACCGGAGAGAGGATCATTATCAATAGACAGTTATATCTTGAAAATTATGTTTGTTTATGCCAAAAATCAAAAATTAAACTGGCCAGAAACATTTGAACCCTCTTAATATTTAATTAAAATTACTCCTCTCTTGACTATTCGCCATCCTAATGATATAAGTCAAACTAATCTAATAATGTTATTAAGGAGATCATAACAATGTATATCTATAGTTATGATATTATATTGCAGATCTACCATGGTATTACATGATGTAGGTGTTACATGTTTAGTATTGTCACATTTTGCCAAGATCAAACATAGCATGCAATATTATTAAAAGTAAAAAGTACAAGTTTAAATTGTATTTCAATAAATTATTTTTTAATTTTGATAATAGAGTAAATTTTGCACATAACATTCTAGCTGCTGCAACATAGCATATTATTGTAATAAGAGGCAGTTCAACAAATAGTGCTTAGTTGGAAGTTTTTTTATATGATAGATAGGGCAGTGAACTATTCACTAAGGTCAAAATGTGGGCATCTCAAAAAAGTGCATACAGATTTTGGGTTAGACAATGACAATATTAATACTCATACCTTATGAAAATTATTTGCAAATTTCAGGCTTTAATGTCGAAACCGTAGAATACAAAAACATCAGTTTCACTGTGTGGGATGTCGGTGGTCAGGACAAAATTAGGCCATTGTGGAGGCATTACTTCCAGAACACACAGGTTGGTAAAATAAAAATGGAAACCATATTTTGCATTGCTGCAATTAACAAACAATCATTCTGCTTTATCATACTTCATAAGCCTACTGATTGAGAAAATTAATCTGATCCTGGTTAACTAGGGAAACATACCTCAAAAAAGGAATTATTTTATAAGCACTGGATTTCACATCTAGTCTGTTATGTGGTTGTAAGTAATATCATGCCTAACTTAAAAATCATAGAATTGAGATTGTTATTGAATGTTATTTTTAACATATATTTTAGAAATTCCTATTACCAAGTTTATGTTATTTTATTTAATAATGTGCACAAATATATAATATTCTGCCACATTTATAAAAATGTGAAAGTTTGTAATGTTGGATGTAAGAATGGATAAAATTGTTACTCTTTCATGCAAAAACGGCTGAACAGATTTGGATGAAATTTAGCACACAGATAGTTTATTACCTGGATTAACATATAGGATGATACTTTTTGTCCTGGAATCTTAGTTAAACATTTTTCTCTAAAATGGCAAGTACTGTGGGTTTTTTATTGCGCGAGCCAATTTATTGTATTCTGTTCTTTTTTGCCATTCATTTTTATATAGGTTTTCATAATGAAGCACCACTACTCTTAGATCTTCAATTAAAACAACAAACGGATCAAAAGAATCTATAACTTTCAGCAAGAATTGTAAGATATTAGCACATGTAACCTAAAGCACGCACAGATTGCACCTCTTTACCTTGCTACATCTTCAGAGACGTCTCTAGCCCCTACCCTAGCGCTCCCCCCCGGCGTCATAATACGGGCACATGTAAAGCCGCCCCTGTACATCTTTACATAGTAGGTATAATTTGATGGCGCTTTGAAGGTGTTTATAACCTTTAACCCCCAAGCCTCGTAACGTATTTTCATGCGGTTTTCAACATCAGATAATTTAAGTAATTAGAAAAAAAAAAACCATTATTTTGCAACCAATCAATGTAAAATAAATTTACATGTGATATGTAGGCTAAACCTGAAGAGAAACTTGAAAAGATGTATTGGCTAGAGAATTCTACTTCTTAAATCCTAAAGAAAACTCCTCAATGGCAAATCTGTATCTCTTACGGTTGACTTATTAATGTCCATTAAAACCGTCTCATTAAAACTTTAATCTCTACACATAAATCCATCACGACTGTTTTTCCGCTAACTACTTCTAATACCAACCAAAACAGATTTTGATACAGCTTAGCCTAATAGAAAGAGCGATATCGAACAAGGCGGTTTGTGTATATATAAAAAATATATAAAAATAAATTGTGTGTATAATCTGTGGTCACAAATTTATTGATATGTTGTAATTTACAGGGTCTCATCTTTGTAGTAGACAGTAATGACAGGGAGCGTATCGGAGAAGCGCGCGAAGAGCTCATGCGTATGTTAAGTGAAGATGAGTTACGGGATGCAGTTCTTTTGATTTTTGCAAACAAACAGGTAATCTTATTTTTTTATATTGTTTTTCTATAAACCTATATAGTCACATATAATGTATGTATAGTAATATTTATTTATGTTAAAATATTTTTTTTTGTTGCAAAGATGGTTTATGGTTTATTTTTTAAAATTAAGGTTTTTGAGACAGCACTTATTTTTAAAGTTTTTTTAAGCTATTTAACATAATGTATTTACAAAATATATCAGAGAATGAGATATGATGCATAATTATTTGTAGAGAAGAAATCTCAATTCTACTTTAGGAAATTTTTTCACCCTTGTTGAAGATTTGCTCTCTTTAGACGATAATCCCGTCACCATTGGGATGTTGGTATAATTATGTCCTTAGAATTGCGGTCACACAGGTTTTATTATGAATTCAAACTGACTCGAGATATATTCTCATGATACTAATCAAGAGACATTCACGTTAGTACATATAAGTTACAAGAATGATTTTGCGCTGTGTTTGTGCATTAAAATAGCTGTAAATTTATGTACCTAAAATATCATTAGTTCATGACCGGACACTGTATAATCAGTTCATCCTGTCAACGATTACGTATGGTGCCGAAACGTAGCCTCTCACGGCAGCAGGACTGACTGAACGTCCGTTTAAGGGATTTACTTGCGCAAATGACTGACGATTTCACCTTCAACGCTCATATGATATGTTTAATACAATCATTGGCGGCGGTGTCAGTTCACTGGCGTCCATTAGAAATATATATAAAAAAATTAAAATAAACAATGCATTTTTTAAAACTGACATTAACTTATTAAAATAGCGCGCAAAAAAGGCTTTTTTCAAAAAGAACCCCTTTTTCAAAAAGGCTTTTTTTTGAAATATTTTTCAATAAAAGTAAAATCGTTCTTGTCTTCTAATTTTTTGTCTTCAAATGTTCAAGTATAATATACATATATATATATATATTATATAAAACGTCGCCAGGACTTGCCCAACGCGATGAACGCGGCGGAAATAACGGACAAGCTGGGGCTGCACTCGCTTCGCAACCGCAACTGGTACATCCAGGCGACCTGCGCTACCTCCGGCGACGGCCTCTACGAGGGGCTCGACTGGCTCTCCAACCAGCTCAAGAATGCCAACCGCTAACTGACGCATCACGCCCAAACAGAGACTATGGTTTCGTTACGTTCACCTTATTTGCTACAAACATACAGTCTATTCAGTGCGGATGCCCACTAATTAAGTCTATAGCGCGTCGCCCGTGCCTCCTCGTCTCGAACAAAAAAGTGAAAATATTGCACACAATGTACCGGTCAACTGCTAACAAGTAAGTGCTCCCCCCGATTCTCTCTTGTATTTAGGGGCCATTCATACATTACGTAAGGGAGGGGGGTTCCCAAAATCTCTATTTTCCATTAGTGGAAACCGCATTAAAATCCGTTGCTGTGTTTAAAAGATCTAAGCGTACACACAGAGAGACAGACGGCGGGAAGCGACTTTATTTTATACTCTGTAAAGTAGTCTAAAGTGCGATTTTTAATGTAGAGCTAAGCGTTGGGGAAAACAACTATGAGTGTTTTTTCCTTTTTCAATGTACTATTTTATTTTTATACATATTTTTATTTTGAAATTAAGTTTTCTAAATCTTTACTTTAAAATCTAAATAAAAAGTCTTTGGTGTACGTCACATTATGATGTTTGTGCAATTGATCCTTTTCTAAAACCAGATAAAATCATACATAAGTAAGAAAATGGGAAGGGCGAGTCTAAGAAATCTTACGTGCTCCTAGAAGGGGTTAGGGGGGCAGGGGTCAAAAATGGCCAAGATCGTCCTTGCGTAATTAATGAATGGCCCCCCCTTATCGAGTGATCGGGCATTGTGATGTGGAATAGGGTGGTATTTAGCTGACACGTGGTAATGTGAATTCACAGCGTATAACATGTTTTTTGTATGTATACTATTATAATATAATGTGGTATATAAGTTGTCTTAATAAAGTATTTAAAGTTATTTCGCTTGTGACTTTGATTCAAATCACGTCCACGAGAGAGAGCGTGACGTCACGCGTCACGCGTCACGTTCCGCACGGCGCGACGCGGCCGCCAGATCGCGCTTCATTTGTATATGCGACTGTTTAGTTGCTTCATTTTTTTTTTAATTTGTATACTTACCGTACACACGTTTTCTGAATATATCGCTCGAACGACATTTATAATTGTATGATGATAGTTTATTTTTTAAAAGAAGTTAACTAGGTAGTGTAAGCTGTTATGTGTTAAATTCAAAAGTAGTTCTGAACGACTAAATCTGGTCCTTTGGGAGGTACGCCCGCATTCATAGTGAACTTTCTCATGGCGAACCGAGATTAATTATATATTTCAAATAATAATTTTAGATATATTTAAGATGGTCTTTTTAAGATGTGTTTCTACGAACGGTAAATATTAATATAATATAGTGCCCAGAACTTTCTAGTACGCCTGGATCTTACACAATTATTATTAATTATAAATTAGCATTTTTATAATAATTTAGAATTAAAAATTGTTAAAACACGACTCTTAAGGTACATAAATAAATATAATGATAATGTGGCAAAAATGTGATGGATAGGTTTTTTTTTTCAATATGAAATTTAACAAGTATATTGATAATGTGACATTCCGGTTTGTCTTGATTGCTGTATTATGGAATAAAATAATATCCTTACAAATGTCTGATTTTTGTTTCCTTTTTTATCATTCAAAATTGACTGCTCACAGGAATTTATAGGAGAAGCAACTAACAAGAAATAATCGCATTTTTACAATGGTACTCTTAAAATATATATTATATCAATGGTTACTGTAACATTAGATAGATTTAACTTATCGTTTTATTTTTCGGTAAATACGTGTAGTTTAAAAAAAAGTTAAAAGTTTCCCCTGTGACCGGGTCGCGGTCGCCAAGCGACCTGGCCACGGCCACTCTCGTAAAACATCATTTATTGAATTAGAAAGAAACCAAAACATTCTTGAAATGCATAACAATATATGTGGGATACATATTTTGTTATTAGATAATCTACATACATACAGCTTATTATAAGTGCTGTATGTGGTATTTCTGTTTATGTGTTCTATGGAAATATTAATAATATATTAGTTGGGCCCTCTGCCAAATCGAGCTCTATCCCAGATATAATTCGGTAAATTATTATAAATGTCTTCAACATGTCTAAATTAGATTCGCAATTTAGATGTTAACATGTTTCATCTAAGCATATTTTATTATTGCGAATGACTAATAATTTTGTTTTATTCGTGACTCGAGACATGCCTTGGTGATTCATTTTCGTAGAAACGAGTAGCAACTTTGTAGGAAAGGTCAAAGATCATTTTTTGCATAAATCTTGTCCACAGAAATATTTGCAGGGGGCACTTTCTATTTTAATGATTGAGGAGAAATGCTAATGTGCTACCTAATTATGACGGACGTATTATTTTATGTCCTTTTGTCATTTATATACCTATAATAAACCTAACCAATCAATGTCTGTCTTCACAAAATGCTTACTTTTTAAATTAATCCTATTCAGTATAGTTTCCCAAATTAGGCAGACCAAGTATTGTTGAGTTATGCCCTAGAAAATTCAATTCGGCATGGCCAATGACTTCTGTATTCGTCTTACTAAAAATACTAAATTTGATTATATAAATCTTTAGAAGTTACTCCTTACTAACAAATCTATCACAACCAACTGCCCTATTTTTCTAATATTGCTTCTACCATAACACAATTTCTTTTCTTTTACTAAATAAAGGTAATTTTTATATTCCTTTGAACTCTAAAGCAAGGCCAACGAGACAACGCAAAGAACGTAAACAAACTTTCAAGGGTTGTCAAAATAGCTTCTATACCATGAAACAGATAGCGCCGGCCGCTTCGTGTGAGGGAAAAGGACAGAGGGCCGGGTTTGTTTACATTGTTTGCGTTGTCTCTTTGGCTTCACTGTAGTATGGTGTATCAATCTTTTTGATAAAGTGATGAGGACAACAGGGAGATAAAGAGCTACTTCTTAAAAGTTAACAACAACGTTTTTGGACTTTCGTATATAGAGCCGATATAAAAACAAAATGATAACATAAATTTTATAATTCATTAAAATGGAAATTCTCGAGGTAAGTATGGGAAGCTCGGACACTAAAGTAAAGTCACGGAGACGAAGCAAACAATGTAAATAACCTGGTTGTAAATGTAAGCCGGTTTCGTTGCGTATTCTTCTTCATCCCTAATACTTGGTCTTTTCAAAGCCAGCAGCGCACTTTCGTCTTCTCTGGCGCTGTTTGTGGTAATGGGCACTGGTAACGTATAAAGTCAGCCCACCGTAAAATATATATAATAAATAGACATATTGTCGCTGCAGTAATAGTTTGTTAGTAGAAATGTCAGCCACACAAACCAGCTATCGAAAGTTACAACTATAATAAGGACAAAATGTCGCTTCAAGTCGAGTCATAAATTATTTTTTGCACAGTAATGTGCACATGCAGGCAAGTTATCGATAAACTGGTCGGGGTCTGCAACAGTAGGTAACAAGATGCTAACACTACTAAACTCAGACGAAAATGCGAATATGAAAAGAACAAAATGAGGATTTGAGAAAGTCACACATAGCGGAATCATCATTTATAATAAAAAATGTAAGTAATGATTCTGACGATGACGATTCCCATTCCGATGACTGGTTTTAACTTATATTTTGTAAATACATAAAATATTTTATAAAAGTTTGAACGTGCGCCTGTACTCCGCTCTACTCGCACGTTTTATTGCCGCGCCTGCAGCGAGATTTTGTCCCTACTATAACACATATTTTTTGAAGTGAAATGCTTCAACCGTTTTGCTGAATATTGACAATAGATGGCGCTGTACAAATGTTTAAGTATTTTGGAGATAGTGGGGGAAGAGGCTTTAAAATTATAATTTTCCAGTGTACAATAACTTCAGAAAATAATAATCCTACTAAAATTATAAATGCGAAAGTTTGTGAGGATGAATGGATGTTTGTTACTCTTTCAAGCAAAAACGGATTTGGATCAAATTTGTCACAGATAGTTCCTGGATATAGTTAGACATTAAAATTCATATAGCTAGATGCTTCAAAATGAATCTCAAAATAGAAAAGAATCACAATTTTCCAATAGGATCGACCAGAAGCAGCCTACATCCAGCGTCGAGACGCGACCCTGTGGACGTCCTACACTGCGCTTGTCGGTGCATGGTCTTTACTCGTGAACCTTCCGGCCCCAGCGGGTTAAATGATTTTAATATGCGTGTCAAATAAGAATAGGACTGGAAATCCGCCATGTTGCTCCGCATTTCTCAAGAAATTCATTAGTGATGTGTACGGTGTGCAACAAAAAAAACAAACCAAGAATTTATTCTTTTTAATTATTATTTTTATTAGTTTTTATTATTTTTGTAATGTGATTTATTTATTCAGGTAGTTTATTATATTTCTCCACTTTGTCCACTCCACTTAAGATTACGTCATCGTCTTCATCTCTGGAGTCCGATTCGTCTTCGTCACTTTCACTGCTATCCCCTTCTAAAAAAAGAAACAAAATATTATGAACATTAATTAAATAAATTTTGACGAGCCCGTTGGAATAGCGATTAGTGTGCTTGGCTACTGTTAGGGTTCCCGGGTTCGATTCCCGGCGGAGTAAACTTTGAAAAAAAAAAGCAAGAAAGTAATTGTTTTTTATGTAGGTAAGTACGTTTTGAGATATTCTTTATTGAAAGAATCTAAATAAAGAATCTAATTTTTTTAACATTTATTTTAAAAAATCTGTTAAGTAGGATTTTTTTTGTGATTCGGTTTTTATATTTTGTGCTTGTTTTTCAATTTCGTAACTTTATCAAATATGGTTTGATCAAACGCCGCATATTCAAAAAACTGTGAAGTGTCTCCAATTCCTTTAAAGCTTCTTATTTATTATTTGACACGCATGTTTGTTTACCGCAGGGGTGCTCAAACGTTCGACCGCGATCGACCAGTCAATCACGAAAGCTTTTTGAGTCGATATTAAGAAATATTGTCCGATATCGACCAATTCACAATTTTTTTTTGATGATGACATTATCCACATTTAAGAATTAAGATGATTCACGGTTAAATTAGAATAAATCATATTACTTTTTAATATCGGTATTTGTCAAATGGAAGGCACTGTATTTAACAAAGAATCGCGAAGCACAAAGCGAAGCCGCTGGTTCTTCTAGAAATTTCTTGATCAACGCACGCACGCCATGTTACACCTTACCTACACTACTTAAGTATGTGCAGCCAAGTATGTGCAATATACCTACATACTTGCGCTATTTACCGAGTTGATCGCTTGTCTAAAAGTTTTTAATCTAGGGTTCCCAGATCTACGGATCTCATTCCTGAATCCATTAGCCTCTCCATAACTCATTAATTACATTCACCATTTAATTAACCGTTAACATTTAACATATTCTTATTTAATTAACCGACTCATAACAGTCAAGAAATGCGAGTTTTAAAATTTGGTGATTCCTTTAAAAAAAGAAGAAATTTAGTAGCAATGACCTTAACACTTACAGAAAGAAGTGCTTTTAACTGATCAGTCCCGTACTGCGCGCTTTATAGATGAGGAGTTCATCCACATTACTTGGATAAAGTGCCGCTGCTCACGGTCCGGATGAGTAGAAACTTTATCCCGCGGACGCTCAAACTTTAGAACAATCTCTCTTCTGAGGTGTTTCAACCTAACTAAAATAACGGCTTCTTCAAACAAACCTTAACAAAATTTTTTGTTAAGGTTTGGCAGCGCACCTGCATCTGCCATTATTATTTATATAAAAAACGAGTTTTTACTATTTGTGTATACATTGTTTATATACAGGTCGGAAGGCGGGCTAACGGTCTACTTGATGATTGGTGGGTATCGTCGACTGTAATTGATGCGTGTACACGGCATGTATTTACGTATAATTGGAAGCGCATTTTTCTGCATTGCCAGTGATTTTAAGATTATGAATTTGACTCGATATCATTTCAATATTACTTATTATCACTTTCGCTGCAATGTCAGTAATAGGAAATTAAGTTAGTAAAAATGTTAATTTTTTTTTAACTTAGACAAAATAGTGTTTTATTAGGTAATAGTTGCCAATAAACAAATTCTCTGAATTAACCCCCCCTTTTTTTTTTTTTTTACAAGAGGAATCATCATAGGTACCCACCGGCCGTGGGGACAGACCGGTGGGTTATGTCGGACTCCTGCCCCGAGATGGTAGTGGGGTAGACCTACCGACTAAACCTCTTGGCGTCCTTCACGTCCGCTATAGGCGAAGTTGCGAGGTCGGACGAACACTCTTCCGCAACTCCGCCGCGGGGGTCCGTAACCGGACACTGCTCATTAGGACGGCGCACCCGAACTGCCAAAGTGCGCCGTGCCTCTCAGGATGAAGCGGGCGGTAGAGTCCCCATCTACCGCCCTAGTCCTGTCAGGGATCCAGGTGGCGAGCGTACGCCAGCCGCCTGCGTCCAGTTCGTCGGCGACGGAGGGGATGAGATAAGACGTCGTCCTCTCGTTCTCTCTCCGCCGCCTCCTTCTGCGAGATGACATCTTCGCAGAAGGACTGAATTAACCCCCTAGCCCCAAGTCAACAATATAATCTCTTGGTACTTTGGGATTATCCCGTCGATTATGTAGTAAGTAGTAAGTATTTTTATTTTTAATAAAAATTATATATTTATACCTACAAATTAAGTTAGTTAGGTTAGGTTCTAGGAATGTATTTTTTAATGTGTTTAGAATGTTTTTCATTATGATGGCGCCAAAGGATTTGCGCATTTTCGCGAGCCTTGAGATGTCGACGGGATAATTCCAAAGTACTTACCTCTCTTTTTTGGTCCCTCTTTAATGATTGATTACATTAGATAGCACATCGAAATCTATAAAATCAGAATTTTTATAACTCCCGCAAAACTTTCCAGGTAAAACTACCAAATGACTGGACTTAATAATTCAGTCAGTTGTATTTGAATCTCAGCCAGGGTCTGACTATCTAAAGCTGCATGAAGGCATTAATGCATTTTGATTCGCAAGCGCACTAGTGAGAGCGCTCGCGAAATTTCAAACTGAATTATGTTACGTATGCATCTCACGAGTAGTGAAACTAGGTGGTAAAATCGCGAATAGGGCGCGCGGCAATATCAAAGCGTAGGTAAGAAATCGTTTGTATGACAAGCTATTATTATTCTCTGATGGTGGACATTTACATGTCTCTCTGTAGATACATTTTTCAAATTTTCTCACGATCACATTTTGCCTTTTTAAACTATGTCACAAAACAAACTGTACTATAGAAATCGGCATAGCAATTTAAGGAAAAAAAAAGATTATTTTCATGAAACAAAACTTTTTTAATAAGTTACTCGTACCTAATGTTTGCTATATTTTTTCCCTTTGGAGTGTTAATTTCAATCAAATATTCGTATATTTATGATATGACTTAGAGACGTTATCAAATGTGAGAATAGAAAAAGACAAAATAACATGAAACTTCATTCCAAGTTTGCATTTCGAAAAATTTCTATCAATTTGTGCAATATCACACTAAATCGTGTTTTTGGTATCACATAACTCAACAAAGGTGTGGTTTGCGTTAAGGCCTCTTACGGACAATAACTAAAATTAAAGTGCATTATTTCTGTATAGCAGCACACGCGATCGCAAGTCGTCTGCTGTCGTCTGCTGTTAGATAATAAGGCAGCCGGTCACGCTTCGATGCGACGAGCGCGTAGTTAGTGCGCGGTACTAGTCAGTTGGACACTGCTTATACCTATGTATTTTTTTTTCACGCGCACCGACACCGCGATTGAGTTAGAAAGTTAAGATCCGTATCCGTATCCGCGGATCTTGACACCAAATATCCGTATCCGTATCCGCGCCTAACATCTTTATCGTTGTTACGACGGCGACGGTAGCTTCCATTTTTCATATTTTCGCCGATATCGATCTCTCGGAAAACTAACAGTTTTCCAGTATTAAAAGTATCATCATCAGCCTGTGTCTTTCCACTGCTGGAAAGGCCTCTCCTAAGGCTCGCCACCACGCACGGTATTCTGCTTTTCGCATCTAGCCGCTTCCCGTTAAGCCTGTTGGGTCGTCTGTCTATCTGGCAGCAGGGCGTCCCACGCTGCGCTTTCCAATTCGTGGCCTCCATTCGATAACTTTTCTACCCATCGGTTATCCGCTCTGCTCTGCGACAGATGTGACCGGCCCATTGCCACTTCAACTTGCTAATTCTTTTGACTGTCGACAACCTTGGTTCTTCGGTGAATTTCAGAATTTTTGATCCTATCCACCAAAAAAGCTCCCACCAAACATAGCTCGCTCCATAACACGCTGAGCGACCTTTAACTTGTGTATCAGTCCTGCCGTAAAACTTGTATATTATAAGTATCTTATATGTTAGACATCCTGGCTGAAGAATTTAAGAGAGTGGTTCGGATTGAGCACTCGCTCCCTCTTTCGTGCAGCAGCTTCTAAGGTCGCCAACCTTCTTAGAGAAGTGGCACGCTAAGAAGAAGAAGATATGTTAATCCAGATAATAAAATATCTGTGTACCAAATTTCATCCAAATTCGTACAGCCGTTTTTGCGTGAAAGAGTATTGACAAATATCCATCCATTTATCCATTCATCTCACAAACTTTCACATTTATAATATTAGTAGGATTGTGCACTTTAACACTATGACACTTAATGACGTAGAAAGTAATGTTATGGCAGCACAGCACAGCGTATCGGCGGCGTGTGAGACAGACGCGGGGCGGGCGGTTTCGGCGTGGCACTGCAGTTTTCCCCGCCCGCACCGCGCGAACGCCGCATTTTCCGCGAGGGGCGAGTCGGCCCCTCGCCCGCGTGAGCTGGGAAATCGCTTCACCACTCAGTCAGTCCGGCTCAGCCGTCGCGGTGTCACGACGCATATAACTCGCGCTCTGCTTACAGTCCGCTCGCTGCGAACACTCGCTGCGACACACGAATCGAACGCGGCGAAAATAGTGAGCTCGTTGGCCGGGAGCGGGGAGAGGCCGAATTTACTGCTAGTGTTGCCACCATTTAGCAGGATGCTGCCTGCACTGCTACTGCTAGTGCTGGCAGCGCTGGACCCTGCCATAGCGCGCCGGCACGCGCCAGACTTGCGTGAAGATGAACCCGCGCGCCGCACTACGCGTCCCGCCGGTGAGTCCCATCCCTAATAAAACCTATTGCTCGTTGCCAAACAATATCTATTATAAATTTAACACTCGCTGCATTTAAATCGCATATCCGCTCGCACGGTATGCACGGTGCAAGACTCATTCCTTACGCCAGTTCTTACTACGTCATATTGCGGATAAATCGCCACTTGTGAATACTGAATGCGTAAAACACGCGTGTTTATGCAAATAATTGCATACCGAGATATATAACCTGTATAGGTGAGCAATGTTATTAATTACTGCGCGCGGACACTGCGCGGTTAGTTTAGTTGAGGCATGCCGCGCCTGCGACGCAGCCCGACAACCAGTCGGTTATGATTACTTACAATATACCCTTATCGGTAGGTACTCAATGCTTACGCGAGTTAACGTGTGACATTGTTATCGGAAAGTCGATACCGCAGTTGATACGTCGGGATAACAAAAACATTGCCACGTGAGAGTCACACAAATAAAATATCTCATATAGGTGGTGCACAAATCAATACACTATAATTCTCTGAACGACCGAGATCTAATCTCGTTTTATCGGATAAAGACCTTAAGAGCTCACTTTCCAACTCGAGCAGCTTACCAATTCCACACTACGTAATTCCATGATTACTCATTATTATTGATCGTAGCAATACATAAAAAAAAACATGACATTTCTGAGGTATAATACGCGAAGGTTTGGATGGAAACAAAAAACTAAAATTAATATCACATCTAGTATACTTAATTAATTTCTAAAATGTACAGAATTTCATTTTCGCGGGTTGAATTCTTGTAATTACTGACTAAAAGCCAAAATTGTTTTCCATGAAAACATCCTAGCTGTAATGTACATTTAAAATTGGGTTGTCAATAGCTACACCATTTACAAAGGTTTTTTTCTAAAATATTTTAATTGCTGGCGTATAATATGTTATTATTTTCGCGAGTTCAATAAGTGCCGCCAATGTCTTGCGTCGCAATCTGACTTTGGTTATTATAGTAAGTTGAGACAACAAATTCTCATAAAAACCTAATACTGACTTCACTCGTTCGTACAGCGTGTCCTTAACAGATCAAGTAAATAGGTGTGATTGTGTTATCAACATCGATGGTTATCAACGAAGAGTAGATATTTTACAACGATTGGCACCTCTTAAATTAACGCCTCAAAATTGACACTACAAGGATAAGTCGCTTATCTGGAAAGGTGTAGATGTTGTTACTCTTTGAGATAAATGCCTCAAGCTGAAATGACATCTCAAAAATAAACCAGATATCGGACATTACCCTTTAAACCTATTTGTACCTTTCAAGATCATCGGCAAATACTTTTATCATTAAAATTACATAGTATACGAGTAAATTGAAGTCGCTTTCCGCGTTGCAATTTTCACCACCAGTTACATAATTTTCCGAGGAAGGTTTATCTATAGTATAATATTATAAAGAGGAAAGATGTTTTTGTTTGTTTGTTTGCTTGCATTGAATAGGCTCCGAAACTACTGGACCGATTTGAAAAATTCTTTCACTCTTGGGAAGCTATATTATCAGCGAGTAACATAGGCTATACTTTATAAAGTTACGCGGACGAAGTCGCGTGCAAGAGCTAGCAAAGAGGGAAGATTTGAATGTTTGTAATGAATAAACTCAAATACTATTGGACCGATTTTGAAAATTATTTCGCCTATAGAAAGCTACATTATCAGCGAGTTACATAGGCTATATTTTATTAAGTTACGCGGGCGAAGTCGCGTAACTATAAAATATATCTCATCTCTTAAGTTGGATAAAACTGCACACAGTGTGCAAGTTTTATTAAAATTGGTTATATATATATAGACCAGTGGTCTGTATCTTTTAAGTTAGACCGAATTACATATAGTTACAAAGTTTGATCAAAATCGGTTCAGTAGTTTAGGAGTTAATCGCGGAGGAACATGTGACACGTAATTTTTATATATTAAGATAACCGTGTTTTTTTTATCTAAGTAAAAAAAAATAACAATATTTTGCAACCAATCCGCTGAAACTGTCGTCAGCTATGTGTTTCTTCTCTAATACTTCTAAACCACTTAACATATTTTAATATCTACTCTACGGTTTTCAATAATGGAAAGAGGGATAAACGAGGAAGGTTGCATCGCGGGCGAAGCCGGGAGCGGTTCGCTAGTTGATAATAATAGGTATCTTTTAAAAATATAATAGGTGTTTATACACTGAAGTTTTCATTTAGTAAGTTAGCAATGTAACCAATGAAATCTATTTTGAGTGTTCAACGACTAAAGTTGTTTAGAGTTTTAAAATTCTTTATTATCTTTCCGTTTCCTTTCATCAGTCAATTTGTTTCTTATCTGAATTAGTTAGTTATAGTTAAAGCTATCAATTTTTTATCTTTACTTTAAAATTTTCAAGAAAGAAAATAATTTAGTACTTTTTAAAAACTTTAAAAGCTGAGAACTAAGAATAAATTTGGTTCTGAGATTTAGTGGTGCCAACTTCGTTTCCCAGTAAATGTAAAAAACTTGTTTTATGAAGTTTATTAAACCGCTAAAAATTTGTTGTATGTCTACCACGAAAGATTGTTGTTTAATATGGATTTTGATTGAAATTTTTATGTGTATAATTTTATTTCCTGGACATTAGTTTTCCTTTGAAAGGTGAAAGTCGACCGTCCGCCTGTCTGTCACCCTTTATGATAAAAATATAAAAAATATCACAATTTATTTAATATTTTCAGAGTAGATACATTCTAGATAGTGATCATGAAACAGGAAAAAATTGCACATTTAATTCTAATATGTCTATATAAGCCAGGCCATTCATTATAATTTGAAAACTCATTATAACGTATCGATTTTATGACTGAAATCTAATCTTGTGTTACGATGAATGATGACTGGAAGTATGATTTTTTATATAATAGTTCCTTCTATCAACCTACGCTGTTTTTATCTAAAAATTGATAAAACAATCGTTTGTAAAGCTATAAGATTACTTCGAATTATGTTTGAAAATAATGTTATAATGTTTAATTAAAAATTTTTCTCTTTTTTTCGTTATTATTTTGATGTATTTTATCACTGAAAACAGGTCATAGATATTAATGGAGTGTAGTATATATAGACTTTACGAGTATGGTAACAGAATTTAGTTGTGGCAGGGCACACTGCGTTTCGCAGTCATTTGGGCAGCCCGTCTGGCGGCAGTAACCATCCCTTACAGAAGACCACCAGGAAATAACAGCATGTGTGTTGTTGTGTTTCGGTGAGTGAGTTCTATATCACAACCTCTTCCCATTTCTATATCACAAACTCTTTTCCTTAATCCTACTGTGAACGGCAGCGAATGTGGCGTTGATTGTGTTAAAGGCGACGGTAGCCACTTACTATCAAGTGGGCCGTCAACTTGTCTGGCGACTAACACTAAAAGATGGAGTGTGACAGAATTTCATATTTTGATTCTGTAGTCAATTTATTAGTACGAGTAAGTACATATTCAAGATTCGAGTATCGCTGTTTCTCCTCTAACTTCTAAATCATCTGAAGGAATTTCATATGGTTTTCACAAAGACAGATCGATAAACGAGGCA
This sequence comes from Synanthedon myopaeformis, assembly GCA_944738685.1. Lineage (NCBI taxonomy): Eukaryota > Metazoa > Arthropoda > Insecta > Lepidoptera > Sesiidae > Synanthedon > Synanthedon myopaeformis. The sequence continues at coordinate 4,624,850 of OX122926.1, read as the reverse complement.
TGTTTGTATGTATAATTTGCAGAAAAAAATTAGAGTCCATGCGAAGCTGGGCGCGGGTCGCTAGTTAAGTATAATTCATTGAAAAAGTCTACTTTACTTTGAAATTAAATTCTACCTTATAAAAGTCAAGAAAATATTTATTTCTTAAACATTTTACATTTTTTATTTTATTTTTGAATTTATTATTGTATTTCGGAGCATACTGTATTAGGTAAACCTTATACTAAACTAAATTAGTAATCGTGAAAATAATTCTATTTTTATCTAATCGCCACATACATGCAATCAATAGAAACCCAATAAATGCACTAAATTGATCAGGTGTCTATAGTAATAGTCTAAGTAGGTGTAGTATATCGAAGTTAGCATTATTAATTCATAGCAACTTTTACGGCAATACCTAGAAGTACATAGAAATCATTGACTAACCCCCGACTATATCTTTTGATCACAAACTATGTCCTGCAGACAACTTGATGCAGTACCATCACATCGATGTTAACATTTAATGAAATGCCACTAAAGAAACAGCATACCAAATTTCACATCAGTGGTGTGTTAAAAACAAAAACAACTGAAGAGAAAGAATAAACTATACCTATATAATGACTACTATTACTCGTAGCTAGCCCACAGGAGACAGCTCTAGACGGGTGTAGTTGATGCGTAAAGTAATAGGTCAATTAACTGGTTTCTGAAAACTATATCTAATTGTTTATTGGTGTTTACAGGGCCTACAAAAAGTTTCATGTTTTTTTTTATGTATTTCTCAAAAAAAGAATAAAAATAAACAGTTAAAGAGCATGATGGCATTTTGGAGGTCGCACTGGCATCTTTAAGAATTAAAACTTTTATTTAAAAACCTTAAGCATATAGACACGTGAAGGAATGGTATCAACATAGATTCTAAATATATGAAAATGGATTTTTTTATTTTTGACGAGACCGTTGGATGAGTGGTTAGGATGTTTGCCTTAACACTTTATATTCCGGGTTCGATTCCCGGTAGGGACAACTTTGGAAATAAACTTTTCAATGTTGGCTGGTCTGGATTTGGAAAGTAGTGGTATAAGGGCACGCTGCACCCTTCAACTCATTCAATAGCTTAGAAGAATTTTCACAGAACAGTGATTTTATATAAACCCGTAGATATAGATATTTCTCGTCGAACAAATCTATCGTACTTTATACTATTGGAAAACCCTTGACGTTTGGCTCAGTTTTAATGAATGTAATGACATATAATACCTACATTGTGTTGTACACTCTTTGAACTACCTTGAAACTGTGCACGCCGTCCATTTGTATATAAGTTTTGGCTAAAAAATCAACAGAAAAAGTCACTATGATTCAATTTCCAGACGACTTTCATTAACTTTTCCGGAAATTCTCTTTGCCAAGACAATCTTAATGGATGTGCCAAAAATGTTTTTTTTTTGTTTTAAAGTCTGACATTGGTACACATAAGAAAGTTATAAGATTATTTTTTTAAAGATTATCATAATATTCAAAAGTTTTAATACAATAAATAACACTTGCTAGAAACACACTTACCCACAATATTAAATGATTAAATAAAGGTATACAGAGTACAAACAGCATATTAGCACACTTCAAGTAGGTACGATACAGTACAATGTTACCATACGAAAATGGGTTCTGGCATCCCTTATTCATTCACCAAAACATATAGTGTTATTTCACGATATTTATTCACGACGGGCTGCCCAAATGATTGCGAAACCAAGTGGGTCGTGCCACCACTTATATTTTTTTTTCGTGAAAACTTTGTATTACTGCAGAAAAATGTTATATTGAACATTTTTCAATGAAACGTAACAAATAGATTCGAAGAGAAGTGATTACAACTAAAACTTAACAGTTATTGGTGAAGAGATATGGGCTGATAGTGCCGAAACATGACAATAATCAAGGTAAAAGTGCTTGTGAATGAATATTCAGTGGCCGTTCTACTACTTGTACACGGAGCGTGAAGGTCGCATGACGTGCTATAAAGGTGGGTGTTGGCTGAAAGGGCGCCAACTTCAGGTTTGAATCTTGCGTAATGATTATATGTGTCTTGTGTAGTACACTACAACGCGGAATGACGATGTGATCGGCTGACACGAAGGTGCTCATTCGTCACCTCAACACATAAACCGGACGAATGTTTTTTGAAGTAAAAACTTCTTTAGACGCATTGGGCACTTTTTGTATGAGGAAAAAGCGCTGAACTCGCATGACCGTCACGCGTGCCGTGCATGTGTTTAGGTGATAGGCTAAGTTGTACCATCTCTGAAAAATATAAGAAAAAAATTCAGGTCACTTGGTTTAGAAATAATAGAGATTTTTTTAAATAATAATAAAATAAATAAAATAAATAATATAAATAAGAGAAATATTTAAAAATGGGGACGACATTTTTGGGTAAAAAAAATTAATACAAAATATAGTTACCAGCATAATCTATTTATGTTTTTAAACAAAAACAAGAAGAATGAATTCGAAATTTAAAGATATTTTACTGATTTTAATTAATTAAGAATTTGGTGGATATCATTGTATTTTTAAAGCCTTGAATCGATCTGCTTCTTAAGGCTGGGCTTATATTTATGACCTTCTGTCTTAAATTATGCACCTAATATAATTTTGTACAAAGAAATACCTGAGTACGAACAAAATCTAATGCGATTCACACCATTTATTTTATATTTATATGCCTATCAGTAGTATTCGATATTATTAATTTAAAATTAGGTATTACGTAGGTGTAAAGGTTATTTTTGGAACGCCGATCACCTTATCAAATGATCTTATAACCCAAAATGATACAAAAATGGCACAGTGTCAATATATAAATGTATTCTCTGTTTAATTGGTTCTGTTAATAATATTATCTAATTAATAAGTAAATACATAATAATGTATATGTATAATAAAATAACGTCGCTAGCCGCGTTGTTGTTTTCACTAATGGAAAGAGCGATAAATGGTGAAGTTTCGTGTAGATAATTTGCAGAGAAAAAGGAATCCGTGCAAAGCCGTGGACGGGTTGCTAGTCATACTTTGCCATGACAAGATGTTAATATTCTTTTGCTTTAGTGAATTTAAAGAGCTTGGTGTCAATGGCGTTGGCTGTCTAGGTGAAAAAAAGAAAAAAAAAATTTTAACGGAAATATGCATTTGACGGCACTAAGCGCCTTAAGGAATTGTATTCTATTAACCTTAATTCGATTCATCCACAAGTGAATCGCTAATATAATTAGGTACATATTTACCCAAACTCACATATTTATATTTAGGGCCTCTCACCATCTCTGAGTAAAGTGTCAAGTAGGCTAACCGCCATTTAAAGTCACCGGTCACCGGGAATGATCGAGCTGATATACCTTTGTTTGTACGGTAAAAGTCCCAAACATTAAAAAGAAAATAATAAAAAAATTCGCCTATCGAAGGATGCAGTGCATAATTTAATAAAACATTCAATTATTTCTAAAAGTAACTAATCAACACTGTACTTGTAGTTGGTGAAAGAGGCCCTTATTCTAAAATTTTTCAAACAGTAATTACACAATAATCTACGTCTTACAATCTTTGTTTCAAACATTCGTATGTCTATTTTGTGATTAGGTAGGTACTAAATACTGGCTGTATTCGCATTTAACATATTCAATTGGTGTGTAATTGCAGACACCGTTTACCTATTTGCAAACAGAAACTTGAAACTATTTGCATTAGCTTTGTTATTGTTGTATGCAAATGGTGTTTGAAATTATACAATAAAGAAGTAAGTTGATACGCAGTGGAAGCAGCGAATTTTTTTTATAAATGAAATACTTTTAACTAACATTATAAATGCGAAAGTTGTTTGTGTATTTGTTACGGTTAACTATTCAACCCGTCAAACTTAAATTTTCTCAATATATCAAAATAAAATTACACTTTGTCTGTGATTCAGAAATACAGGATACCTACCTTTCATTCAGAAAAAAACTACTGGTTATCTAAAAATTTTTTTTTAAAAATATTTAAACCCTGGCACCCGACGCAAAAACTGAGTATTATAAGTTTGATACGTCTGTGTGTGTGTGTGTGTGTGTGTGTGTAGAATCGTAGCTCCCAAACGGACGGACCGATTTTGATCCGTTTTTTTTGTTTGAATGCTGACATGATCAGGATTCTTAATTTAAGGATAAATAGTTATTGTTTTAAAACATCAAAAACAATATTTTGTAAGAGATTGTTAAAGTTCGTTAGGCAGGTTGATGGTCCACTTGATGGTAGGTGCTGGCTACCGTCGCCTATTAAGACAAGTAAGTGGGTTGCACACACACGCTCCTAACCTTGGGTAAAGAATCAGAAAAGGATGGGTATGATTTAGTGAATTCTGGCATCATGAGTGCTGCTTTTTCAGGGGGAGTCTAAATAATTGTAAGGGTCTAATTTTATTAACTGTTTAGTATATGACTGCGGAATGCAGTGTACCCTGCCCCTATTAATATTGCCAATTATCAAACAATTGTAGCGTCTAAATTGAAGGACGCTTGTATGTTGTATGATTGTATGTTTATAGTTGTGATCGTCCATGATTGGTTTCTGCATATTTCTTATTATTCTTTATTCATTAATTGAGCAAGAGATTTTTTGTAAATAAAATTTAAAAAAAGCCTCTTAAACTTACTATGCCCAAAAGTATATTTTTCTAATAAATAAACAGTTTAAATTAATGAGTTTTTGTACTTTAACACCGTAATGTAAGTTATAAATTATTGAAAATCCATGTTTTGAGGTTATATTTAAATTTGTTTACACAACATCCCTTGCTCAAATGAATACAGTATAGATATATGTATCCAATCGTGTCCCTTAAAAGTCTTTCGTGTCTGTGTGCACTATATATCTCCACTCCGCCTGGTCTTCAGTTTCTCTCAGGGCATGTGTTACGGGAAGACCGTTGGTCACACCAACGCTTCTCGTAGCTGTCCATGGTATGCGGAGCATCTTTCTCCAACACCATTAATGTATTAAGCAGTGGACGTTCTGCGGCTGAAAATTGAAAACAAAAAAAGAGAAATTTTCAAAGCCAATCCTACTAATATTATAAATGCGAAAGTTTGTGAGAATGGATGTATGGTTGTTTGTTACCCTTTACACGCAAAAACGGCTGAACGGATTTGAATGAAATTTAGCATGTAGATAGATTATTACCTGTATTAACATATAAGATAATCTTTATCCTTTTTTTAACGTTTGGAAATCCTCTTGGATACCCGGCAGTGTATAAAAAATAGACGGCGTCACCGTCCTCACAGCGATAAAGATGTCAGATATTTTCTTCAATTTTCAACGCAGATTAAGGCGCGGGCACCAGATAGTAATAAAATATGCGGCAGTGATGTTTGCACTAAGCTAAACGACGAGGGAATGCAAGCGACTTTGTAAAAGATAAAATCGGTTTAAAGAGTTCGCATGGCGTCAAGTGTAATGTCGTAAATCGTATTTGAGTCGCGTTCTGCCTGCGGCGAGTGTATAGTGGCACACAGCCGAGTGTCGCAGTCGCAGGACACTTATGTCCAATTCAGTTCAGCCGTTAGTTCATTGCCCCGGAGCTTCGCCGTAACAAACGATCCGCTCGGTGACGTCACGTCATGTGCGTTGCACTCAAATTGCATTAGTCACTTACTACATTACGTATCTGAACTTACTCCCTGTTTGGATTACTTTAAACTTTTCATCATCATGAGGCCGGTTATCCTAACTCACGAGGCGGCGGATTGAAACAACGATCTATTACTTCGGCCACACAACTCACGGTAATTCTTAAGTCAGGAAGTACGTCATCTAACCGGGCTTGCGTCTACTCTGTATTTTTCCTTGATAGATCGATCAGATACATTGATCATACTTTTCGGCGAGTATGATATGCCCAAAGTAAGTATTACAAGTTTCTGACTTTTTTTTTCAATGACTTAAATTTGAATATGCTTAAGAAAAGCACACACATTGTTTTATAAAACACTAGCGATCCGCTACCTTCCTCATTAATCGCTCTTTCCAGTAGTAGTAAAAATCAGTAGTAAAATCAGTTCCAGTAGTTAGTGAAAACCCTTCGTTATCTCTAGATAACGAAAATCCTAGATCCTAGATTCCTAAAATGGTATGATGGTTTTCAAACCCCTAAACAGATCTTCATAAATAATAGTTATGAACCATCCCGATCATGTCGGCATTCAACCAAAAAGACGGATACAAATCGGTGAATCCGATCCGATTACACACACTTCAAACTTAAAACACCCAGTTTTGCGTCGGGAGTTAAAAAAGGTATAAGAAGAACATAGCTGTTAGAATTACTGTATTCATGTATCATTAACACATTGCAATGATTATAATATTATGCTAATTTACTATGATCAACATGCGTACGACATCAAGTGCGTTGTGTCAGGCAAATATTAGCGCTCTCAATTAGCGCCCAACGAACTCGCTTCCACGAATTTAATTGGGGTTAAAAAAATTTAAGTACAAACACACTTATGTCTCAATTAAAGCCGACAAAAACTACACTCATCAATAAAATATTCGGTTTTGATCGGCACCTATTTCTTTAGGCATACGAGTGTGCATCATACAAAAAGCTCGCGGGGGTCACCGAACATAATCCTTCGCGTCATACGTAATCCCTCGCCTGCTGCCAGTTCGCGCACAATAGACATTAATTTTGAAAGGCGCGGGATAGGAATGTCGCCGACGCAACCTCTTGCAGGTAGAATTTTTGGCACCTTTATGATCAAATCCTGACGTGTCATAAGCCACCCACAGGTTCTCATTAAGCCGGTAGCTAACAAAAGGCGCCGGGCAGACCATAACGTTGTCGGCTTATGCGTTCCGATGGCGGGTCGTCGTCCGGAGGTGCCCTCGCGTGCTACAATTGCATACAATACGCCTTCGCGCGACCCGACAAGCCAAAAAGTTAGAAAAGTATGACGCTGTGGGACTCCGCCCGCGCGATATCATCTCGGCGCCGCGTCGCGTCGCCTCCGTAGCCTACAACCTCGTTTCGATCCTTAAAGGCTATTCCAAACGACCGCGATACACTGCTCCATATTATTTCGAGCATTTGGTTCTATATTCCGTCACCTTGTTTCCACCAGAATCAGAACGAAGCTTGTCTTCACTGAAACGAGGATCGCTGGTGATTTCACGTTGCATTGTTAAGAGCATTCATCCATTAGGATCATAGAATTCTGGTCAAGCTGGGAGTCAAAATTTATGATTTCAGTAGTTTCAGATGTTTTAGTTTGCAGATAAGATGTTAACGTCATATTATTTGTAGTTTTATAGTATAGGTTGTTAAAAAGTTTTAATATTTTATTTTTTTATTATAATATTATTTATATTTTTTTTTGTATGTGTGAACAAAAATCACCCCTATTTTACCATCCTTAGGGTAGGATTTTTTTCCAAAATTATACACCCTATCCAATAAAAAAAGAATTATCAAAATCGGACTACTTTGTAATAAGTTATGCGTGGTCTAACATTAAAAAAAATATATACGCGTCGAATTGATAACCTCCTCCGTTTTTGTTTTCGTTGCGTCGGTTGAAAATTAAATAAATGTGTTGCTAAGCGCAAAACTGGGCTGGAACAAAAATTAGAAATTTACCGGGAAAATCGCTAGTTTATAATAAAAAATATAGAATTGCCTATATACATAACAAATTTATGTCACAGAAAGATCTGCTGACATTACAATTGAATGAATGAATGATGCTGTAAGCTGCCTTTTTTTCTAATTGTAACTAGATTTTGTTTGTTTTCCTAGCTGACAGATATACCTAGGAAAACAAACATCGTTAAGCTTGGCATCTGTTTGCCTGCTACATTTTTATGATAGAAATATATACACTCGCCAATACACAACAGTCTTATATCAGAAAGATATGCTGAAATTACATAAATTTTACTAAATTGCAAGCGTTCTTATACAAAATTTATTAAGAAGAAAGATTTCATGATCGCGTTTCGATAAATCGTGCGATAAATCGCGGCCGTTTGGGGAGCCTTCGGGCGTTTTGTAACTGTCCGTTGGAACACGTCCGGTGTCAAGATGTGTACCTGCTCGCATAATTAGAAGTTTACATTAAAGATCCGGTGAAATATTGCACTCCTTAGAGAATTTAAAACGCAGTGTGAATACGGAGAAGTAATAAACGCGGCTCCGAAATTTAAGCGATCGGGATTTATTTTGTGTGTGCTTTTTTATTTGGACATGTAGGTCGTCGGAATGGCTCTGTCGTCGATAATAAAAGTTGGTGATATGTTTGAGGTCGCTGAGCGGGTGTGCGAGTAACGAAGCTCCACCTACGTTATGAACTTGAATTAAATGAATGACGCAGTTGTATGAATGGCGCGGGAATAAATGCGAATCGGAAGTGCAAACCGCGCTCCGGCACGCTAGTCCATTGGGCGGCCTCACGTGCATGCATCCGCTCCACAGACCTATACAATACATAGAGCACTGTACATACTATTTTGTGTTTGTCTATTCCTAAAGGATGTTGATATCGAGAGGACAGTGCAAAATTAGTATGACACTAAGAAAAAAGAACCATTAACATAATATCAGGGCGAATCAAAAAGTTCTTAGAATTTGAGTAAAAAATAAAACAACATAGGTTAATTTTTTTTTATTTTTCAACAGTCACCTTGTCCTTCGATACTCTTAACTCTCTTAAGGTGACGTTTTTCAATTTTTTTTTCCATTCCTTCATAAAATAAGCTTTATTCTTGAGTAATTAAATTCTCTTAGTCAATTGGTTAAACTCTAAATACAATTCTTTTGACTTTCGTAATATAAGTGTAAAATGTGTTTACTTTTAAAAAAAATATTTTATGTACACACACCCGTTTATGATTCTATATAATGTATAGATAGATTATTATATTAATAAAGATGTACGCTATAATAAGATTGCAAATGCAATGAGTAGGGAACTACTTTAACAAAATAAACAGAGTAATAAATGCTTACTCAATTTCAGTTCGCGCCAAATTGCTTCGTGCATTCATTCTTTTGGCGCCAAATGTCAATTTTCTAGAAATGTTCCATCGCTGGAACAGCCTGGTGTGCAGGCTAACAAACACGCCAGTCAGCCAGTGCACTAGCCAATTTGGCGTTTATTTCACTAGTATCCAAGGGCGATAATGGTCTGTCAAGAGACTATTTGCTCACGCAATACCTAATGGATTCGCACTCTTCTCAATCGCTCGCGGAACGTGTTTGGATAAATGCTAGTGTGACTTTCATATTCCGTCCGTTCAACGAGCAAATAGTCCTTATTGTTTATTTTTACAGCTCAAACTTAGCTAGAGCTGTTTCTGATAGCACTTTATAGTACAACTAGCGACCCGCCCTAGAGTTATTATATTATACATATAACTTTTCTAGTCACATAAACACAAACCTTCCTAGTTAAAATTATTTCCATTATTGAAAACTGTTTTAAAAATCTTTAGGAGGCTTAGAAGGTTTGTGAGTTATTATAACCCACATTCATAATTGGTCACATTCTATATAAGACACTAGCTGGTGCCCGCAACTTCGTCCGCGTTGAACGAAGACTATGAAAGATACCCTATGTCTTTTCTGGTGTCCCAGACAACGTTTATGCAAAATTTCATGGTGATCGGTTCAGTAGTTTTTGCGTGAAAGAGTTACAGACATCCATATATTCATTCTATAGTATTAGTAGAGGGTGTAAGTTAAAAAGGACGCTTTGATTGCCGTTCGAACCCAGTTCAAATTATATCTCTGTTTAACTGCGTATTTCTTTTAATATATACAACATACATATTTTGATAATGTTTTCGTTTTCGTTTAGAGAATATCTTCCGAAAAATTTACATAGAACATTTTGCCAAAAAAAAAATCTGCGCTCCCCACTTGCGAAGAAGCGACTGATTATTATTAGCCTTATTTGTTTGTTATAAAAACATACAATCGATAAATTCTTAGACAACTCAACAACTCTGTTATCCTGTCGATATTATAATAAATTTGTTGTGAACGTTGTATTCCTTTTGTGGAGTTGAGAAAAAGCTTCTTTGTTTAACATATACATCGGTGAAGATGTTATAAAAAGTTGTCAAGGAGTGGAATTGCATGGCTGACAAACTTGTGTGTTTAAAACGAGAAAGGACTGGAGCAGACAGTCTTTGAGGCAACATTCTTGTTAGGTCGTCGTCTAGCCGTCTGCTAACATTCATATTATTTTATACTTAATCATAAATATAAATAGGTTTCAGTTGCACATTTTCATTATATTTAAATTTCGAAATCAGTTAATTATCAGCTGGTGCCCGCAATTTCGCACGCGCTGTAGTTCGTTTTTTGAAAATCCCACAGGAACCTAAAATTTTTCTATGTAACTATTTATTATAAAAGGCTCAAAGAAATTTTGTATATAGTGCGCTGAAACTCAAATCATTTATAGTAAGTATTAAATACTATAAATATATACTATAAATATATGAAAATCAATCCTTAAAACATACTGACCTACGGTTTAACTGAGGCTGAACTGAAATATTTAGAAAGCTTAGGCTATGTGAATATGGGATACCTATTGATATTTGTTTCAGATTATTTACCGATATTTTTAGGTTATTTTTGTCGTCTTATAACTCTTAATTGTAGTAAAATGTGTTAATAAAAAAATGTGTACTCATGTTTTATATTCATTAAAGATTACAATATAAAAGCTTTAGACAGGGAATACAATGAAACTTTGACATTTGAACTTGTCTTACAAGAACGACAGAGAGCGGTGCTTAGGTATCGAGAACCTAAACACAATTAAGACTCAGTGAAACGTAATAGTAGCAGTTGTCATATTAAAATATCTTGTTGACAGTGAGTGTACGTAGCCGTGAGTGTCCCCCAAAGCGTTGCGAATCCGGTCTGGTTATACAGTTGCACTCCATAGATGGCCAGTGATGGCGGCCGTTTGTCCTGTGTACCCGGAGGCCTGCGCAGCAACTGATGTACACTATAATTTCATACGCAACATCGACCATTCTACATACATTTATAGAAACCGAACTTACCTACCTATTGATAGTCAACATTTCTTTATTAATTTAACTTTCTTATGATAAATAGCGACTCATCTTAAAATAAAAAACACAACGCCTGACAAAACTATAACAGATATTAAAATTGAAAAAAAAAAAAAAAAAAAAAAAAAAGGTACATATATTTTATAAGGCGTTAAATTTTTTAATAGGGGCGCGGACGAGGTCGCGGGCACCCTGCTAGTGTTAAATATGTAAGAGGGTAGTGCTGCGGTTCATCTGCAGAACGCAGTCGTAAATAACCATGAAGCGGGTCTAGCTTTGCAAAGTTCTTTCCAAAAATTGGTAATTTGTAAATCTATCACGAATCACGATGTATTCTCTCTTTTCATGTTAAAGTTTTACAGACAGGCTGACGATCCATTTGATGGTAGGTGACTGTCGTCTTTAAATCAAGCAACGCCACAGGTGCTGCAAGTATGCTGCTGACTTTTAGTAGGATTAAAAAGAAGGGATTATGAAAGGATAGAGAAATGGCCTCTGCTCCCCTTATTCACTCATCGAAACACAACATGACATGACTAAAGTGTTCTGTTGTGTTTTAAGTTAATGAATAATTTTTTTAGCACACTAACATTATAGCTACCTAATCAATAATACCTTTAAATTCATTAATAATTGATAATTTTCTCAAATAACTATTATAAGTACTAATATGCACCCAAATTGCAGTGTGTTGTAACAATTGTTACAACACAATGATATGTAGAATATTTTGTTTTGTAATGTTATATTTATACACACATACAAATCTTGATAGCACATTTCTGAACAGAAAAAAAAAGCGAGACATATAATTAAATTATATGTTTTGATGAAATATATCTTAATATAGATCCTTACGCAGAATCGGACGCGAAGAAAATAAAATCATTATAAAAAGTGCCAGGTTTGTTTTGATGCAGACAGCTCTAAATCCTCAAGACCGCGTACTGTCAAAATAATGTCAAAGTGAATTCCACGCGTCCAATATATTATAATAATTTTCCACTTGGCAGTAATCCTAGCGATTTATTTCGATCTACGTTGATATTATACCGCATACCGCCATATATCTAGTCGGAGCGTCATTCTCGGTCGGCGCGGTTGTTGAACCTCGTCTTACTGAGGCCTTAGGTGCGTGCGACCCGCGACATTTTCCTACTTTCAATTTCAGGTATAGTATCGGCGGCGAAATGTCTCATCTCAATGTCACCATTATATTTAGACGCGACGCGACATCGTTCCGGAAGTTTGTGTCGGCGATGTCTGCCGTCGCCTCCCGCGTTGCGTCTGCCGATACAGCAAACAGAAAACGATCACATTTTAAGGTCTCCACTGTTGTTTTAGAGTAAATTATTATATGTGCTATAATTTATACTTATAAAATAGTTTGTCCTGACTGACTATCAACACACAGACAAACTATTATGTCGAGAAAGCTGAAATTGGGTACATACTTATGTTTATTTTATAACGCAAGCATATCAGTTAAGAAAAGATTTTTGAAAATTTCAACTCCGCACGAAGCCGTAGGTGGATCGCTAGTAAGATTATTTAGAAATAAATAAAAAAGTTTTAACTCGTTTTACTATGAAAATTTATAACTTACGTCTGTCCATTTGATTTGCAAATTGTAAATAAATATATTTTCAAAATAATACAGTCATTTTATTGAATGTTTTTTATAGATAAAATAAAATAAAATCATTAGCACATAAAAGCAAAGCAAAATTATCCATTGCATCCAAATAATATTCTTTTGACTCCATTGATTATGCGCAATCAGACTACATTTTCTCTAGCACGTACAGCCCTAACTGTATTCTAAATTCGTTATATACTCGTATTATTTTAGATTACGAAGAGTAAGGTTTGAAAATTGTAGCTCTCGACTCTATTTTCAAATTTAATTAAAGTCGGTTTTTAACTGGTAAAGAATTAATAAAAAACTATTAACACTGATTAAAGAAAATTGTTTTTTTACGCTGTTTTGACAACTTTTCAAATAAATATAAAAACAATACCTATACCCTTGATTAACTAGGGTCAAATTAGAACAAAATTCAACCTTTTTTTAAAAGGATCGTTTTTGCGTTCTCTGAGTGTATTTACGTTTTGTTTATAAACGTGACGCTATCAATACTATTCTAAGGCCTAAATTTTGTAAGATTCTAGACGTTGAAATCTTCTAAGTTCGGGGGTTTAAACAATTGGCAAGATCTATAGTGTCACAGACGTGCTTCCGGTAGACCTCTCTTACTTCCTGTCGGTAGAGTTACACGTCTGAGAGGCCATTACAAACGAATGACAGGCGACACGTGGCGCCTTTGACGTATTTCTTAACTTTGACGTCAATGTTTACGTTCGCAACGTTGCTTGCTTCTTTATAAACACATTAAGTACAAAGTGCACTAAAGTGACTAAAGTACAAAGTAAGTACACTACTTAATCCTATTACGATTGGCAGCGCACATGCAACATCTGTGGCGTTGCTTGCTTTATAGGCGACGGTAGCCACCTACAATCAAGTGGACCGTAAGATAAGCTGAGATAAGCGTGCACAAACGCACAGGCAAACAGATAAAAATTTTAAAAACTATCTTTTTGACCTCGATAACATACGTGTACTTACAAAATATTTAAAAAAAATAATATTTAATGTACCTACAGTCGAGGTGTTTTATTACATGTATAGATATGTAATATAAATTTATTACGATATATGAACAAAGGAATATTATTAGACTGTAAATAGAATAAAACTGCACAATGTTAACATTTCAATGTATCATCAATAAATGATCTAGATAACAAATAGTGAATGGTTATAGTAAGAGCGATATTAAGGGATCTTGAGAAGTTAATAGAAGGAGCCCCGCCCCCGCCCACAGCGTGCCGCCCACCGACTATATCGTCCATGGAGAACTCGTTCAACATTGTAATTTATAGATTTACACTATATTTAAATGATATATGTCTTTATTAGTACTAGTGGTCGCCTAGTGGTCGAAATTCGACCATAATTCATTTAATTTTTAAGTATATTTTAATGTCTTCTTAGTTTGACACAGACCACAAATAAATAAAAGAGTAAACATAAAACATACGTAGTGTCAAAAGTGTGTGCATGTGTCAAACACGTAGTAGTGTGTGTATTGTTTATTTTAATTTATTTAAGATATTATTTTTAATGCATATAATATAAAAATATTAGCTTTCTCCCCAGTCCTACTCCATATAAACTTTAAGTGTATCAAATAGCAATTTTCTTAAAAAAGGGAACCAAAGTTTTCGCCTCACGTCACGTACTTACTAATATATAGGTAGATATTGAATTTAATGTGATGTTAAACATTTAACATAAAAGTTTAGTTTAAATTTAATAAATAAATGTTCCGCTTGTTTGAAATAAATCCCATACTTTCAATTTACATCTCCACTACATTCTTGAATATTTGCAAAAATTATAGACCGAGTGTCTATTATAATCAAAATAAAACTATTTACTCTACATACTTGCTTTTGCCAGCGACTTCGTCCGCACCCCTTGGAAACCGTAGGTACATTTTTCTATTTTTCTGGATGAAAGGTGTATGACGATCGATTGACTAGTTAAGGCGTGAAGTGAACGTGCTTGAAGTGAAGAGAAGTGATTATATTTATCCCATTCGCTTGTCTTTATCCTAATCCTTCTAATAGAATAAAAAATACACGAGAACCCGTGAAATGTGCGCGTGCTGTGTCGTCGGATGGACCACACAGCTGATAGGGCCGCGTCTCGTCGGCGACTCTCGCGCGTAAACGCTGCAAGTGCTCTTCGGTATAAATTTTCATTTGTCGATATCTGAGATCGGCGCCTGCTCCATTAGTCATGTGACAGTATCGACATAAAATCGGCTCTCTCTGCCTTTTTAGTCGTCGCCTGCAAGACGCAACTTACGGCAGTATGCTAATTTACACATTCTCACAACAGCTGATGAATGATTCGACTAATACAAAACGTACGCGAAATATTCATAATAACTTTTCATCGAATAATAAAAATTTTGCTGCTTTTCTATCATTTATAGAATTTG
Source organism: Synanthedon myopaeformis (assembly GCA_944738685.1). Taxonomy (NCBI): domain Eukaryota; kingdom Metazoa; phylum Arthropoda; class Insecta; order Lepidoptera; family Sesiidae; genus Synanthedon; species Synanthedon myopaeformis. The sequence continues at coordinate 4,609,653 of OX122926.1, read as the reverse complement.
AATTATACTCGTAAATACAAATGTAGACTGCGCAAATGAGTTATATTTAAAAAAATGTACTTACCACATTTGTGTTCTAAGCCATCATCTCTCTAGGTTTACTAGTCCCGTTTATTGTATGTCTTTTTTATTAATAAAACTTTGCCATTCACTGACAAATTATTACTGCTTTCTCAGTCATTTGGGCAGCTCGTCTGGTGGCAGTAACCACCCCCTTACAAAAAGATAATATTCTTGATATCAAAAAGTCTATTTAATAATAAGATTTTACTGTATTTTCTATGTTAGTTACAATATAATTTAATTTAGAAGTTGTTTTTATATGCCTACTCACGTCGCCGACTTGTATAAATCTGTTAGTGCGCAAAAATAACCGAATCATTCAGCTGAATATTTGGTTTAGTTACTTGTACTATTATGGTATTCCGTGGTTCGTTACATTTGGTACTGAATATTTGGCCGAATATTCCTATTCGGTTGAACTCATATTCGGCGCCTCTCTACTCTTGACCCATAGGATATTACTAAAACTAGAGGTATATAACTTCCCTTATTTCCAACTAACGGTTTTAGTTATATATTTTTTTCCATTTTACTTCGTATATAAAATAAATCTTTAGATCGTTTATGACATAAAGTTTTTATATGAAACGGCGGTAGCCAATAGTGAATGTCGGCGTCGTAAGACGGTCAATGAGCTCTTCTCTGACTCACCACATGTGACATATATAGACTCTATCAGAATATTACTTTCTTATAAGGTTTGGGTTTAAATAACGCATGTTATGTAAGGTCATAATAAACTTATAGTTGCATTTTTAAATGTTTGCAATTTTCATGTTCGCAACCAATTTGGATTTAAAGAAACTATTTTAGAACTATTCAGAATTTTTAGATTATTTCACTACGAATAGAATACTAAATTAGGAGAAAAACGAAATTGATGATGAAGGACTAACGATGATAACTAAACTAACGACCCGTCTCCGGATCGCGCGGAGTTGAAATTTTCAAAAATCCTTTCTTAGCCTACGTTAAAAAATAAACATATGTTCCAAATTTCACCTTTCTAGATTTTGACAAACGATTTTATAAGTAAAATAACTGGACATAATTTAAAAGCCTAGATTCTAAAAAGTCTTGGCAATCAAAACTTCTAATTGTAATACGTCATGGAGGGCAAAAGGTCAAAGCTGCAAAACGTCTGACGGATTGATTCAAATAAAACATAAAACATATAATTAGATATTTTATTATGTATAAGGTGCATAAAAAGTAACTAACATAAATTCTGTTCTGAAATAGAAATTCTAAAATTAAATTGTACGGGACGTTTTGCAGCTTCAACGTTTTGCTCAACATTTAACCATTTGGATGTTTTGAAATTTAGCTGGCCTGAATTAAAACAACCCGTTTTTAAACCCCGACGCCCGACTCAAAAGAGTATCTGTGTGTTTGTCTGTGGCATCGTAGCTCCCAAATGGATGAACCGACTTTGATCCGATTTTTTTCGTTTGAAAGCTGACGTGATCGAGATGGTTCTTAGCTATAATTTATGAAGACCTGTTCAGGCGTTTGAAGACCATCAGCCAATTTCCTACTAACGACGAACGGAACTCATTAATTTCCACAGGTTCTGTGTATTGGTATTTCCATGACATGGTAACCTTGACCTGATGATCAAGGTCCCCAGCAACTTACAGCAGATATAGCGTGTTTGGGCTGAATAGAACTCAACTGCTGGATATAGGCCTCTCCCAAAACTAGCTACCACGTACAGTCCTCTCTGCGCTTAGATTAGATTAATCTCTTCTTGTTAGATTTAAGAAAAAAATAATTTTAGATGCCCAAAAATTTCAAACAATAAAAGTACATACAACTTAATAATGCAAGGACAAGATATTCACACAAGTCACATGCAAATCTTTACGATTTGTTCTCCGCAAGAATCGCCGTGGGATGCGTACGTCCTACGTCCTTAGAATTTTGTTGCAATAAAAATTCCCGTGTTATTCCTCCATGGACAATTCAACGCCTACAATGTTTAAGTTTGACGAATAAAGAAATTGTTTATTATGGGTTAGCGAGATGCGTAAAGGCGTGAAGGCACGCGGTTCCTCGCGCTTTTCTCATATCGTCTCCCCATCTTAAACGGGCGGCTTCACCGCATACCAATTAGGGTCGGCCTTTGGAATAACGCGTCAATATTAAAGTGAATTGATGTAGACAACATTAAAAACTTGACACCGAGTTCCTTTTGTATGCAATTCCTTATTTTATTAACGCCCTATATATTCTCGTGATGAGACTTATGCAGAAATTTACACTTTAATACAACCTACTAAGTAAGTAGTGACAAGGTATATTGCATTTCGTAGTCATTTGGGCAGCCCGTCTGGCGGCAGTAACCACCCCCTTACAGAAGACCACCGTGAAATAACAGCACATGTACTGTTGTGTTTCGATGAGTGAGTAAATGATGCCAGAGCCTATTTCCCCATCCCTTATCTTTAATCCTACTGTAGTCGGTAGCGCACTTGCAGCACCTGTGGCTTTGCTTGTGTTATAGGCGACGGCAGCCACCTACCATAAAGTGGACCGTCAGCCTGTCTGCTGACCTTAAAAGAAAAAAAAAAGCCTAGTCTTATTAAAGAGACGAATTAAACTATTGCTCCGGTTTTAATAAGGGTCTTTTAGGAATCGAAATAGTGTTCGTTCAAGCCTTTCAAAGCCGTTAACCCTCGATGAAAAATATACTTACTAAACTCTAAAGGTGGGTGGTGTTATTTTTAGTAAATAATAATTTGGTAAAGGGTCACGGGAAAATTAAATGTTCGAAGCCGACACAGAACCGGCATTAAAGACATTATCATGTTATCGATCAGCATTTTTAAAGCAGCTTGCAATTAGTGGTTTGTTTAAGCGATGCAAGTGTGCAAGTGAAACAGACCTCCCACGAGAGAGAACATACCTACGTACGAACGGCGCCTCTCTTATGAAATTATCGTTAAATTGAGAGATAAATTCAGTTTTTGACGAGACATTACCCGCACGCCAAAGTCTTTCAATTCATGTCTTCGCAATTAAAGATGTGGATCTGATAGAACACATAATTCGGTCAGATATTAAAATGAACGTTAGTTTTGTAGGTGTTTCCGATATTATATATATTTAGATAGATAACGAACGACAAATTGAGATAGCAAAAATGTGTCATAAACAATTATAGTATTATAGGTACATTAATTTTATGTGAAGGTGAGTTCTTATCTCGGTTTCTAATGTGAAAATGGAAATTGAATTTCCAAAAAGTCCTACGTACTTAACGGAATATTTTTGGTAGGTACCAAGTTAGAAGCAGTGGAAAACAAAGAAAAGTCAGAAAGAAGGCTTAGCGAAAACGAAATTATAGCTCGTGCTAGCTATTTAATCTATTTAAGAATATTTAAGAAAAGTCAAACATTAGAATAAAAACAGTCAGAATTTTATTTGTACGTGTAGTGATGACTATCCGCTGAATTTATTGAAGTATTTAAATTCAATTCTAAAACCTCAACGTAGGCGTCAAAGATATTTTAGGTCATATCGATTTTAGACCGGTCGTTATTTTTATCTATATGGTATAATAGAAATAATACCATATAAGTTAAAATAATGACCAATATATATTTAATTTCAATTAATTTATACAATAGTAACAATACTAACAATTCTTATCCATTTATCTTGATCAAATCAATATGAGTGTGCAATTTTCTAGTTTTAGTTAAACTTTCGATAGTTGTTCGAATCGTCGATATTTTTTATGCATTGTTTGGCGGATAAGCTGACGGTCCAATTAATGGTAGGAAGCTACCGTTACCTATTAAGACAAGTAACGTCATGGGGGTTGCTATTAATTTGGTTTTATTATGTATATACATTCCGAAAAAAAAAAAAAAAATGTCTAAGTGATGGTGAAGACCGCTGTGCAGTTTAGGATGACTTAGTAAATATATAAACAGACATAAGGAAATTAGTATTTTAGTGCCATTTTAGTAGAGAATTGAACGAATAACTAGCAGTTTAACTGAAAACTAAACGCCCTTCGCGGAGTATGAACGCAAGTAGCGTTGGCCGGCTTTTGAGTCCGCAAAGGGCGAGCGGCTCTCTCTAAAAGGCACTGTCACTTACGAGAGACCTTTCATAACACTTAATGCCTAAGATGTAGTACTTGCGAGTGTAAAATTTCGTGATGGATCCGTGAGAGCAGTCACGAGGATACGTGAGGGCCGTGGGACAAGGCGACTTCGTTTTATTTACATTGGTTTATGTTGTGTCGGTCGCTAATTACACGGCGTGTTGCTACTTAACGAGCACTCATTCAGCTTAACGGCATGCGCACGCGCATTCGGGACGCATTCAACGCCACTGTAGCTTGTATTTAATCATTTGAATATTAATTTCTTTTCCAATAAACATGTTGAAACAGTGCCCCTTATATATAGTTAATGAATCGCGAAAGTTTAACTAATGTTATATTTTTTCTAGTTCTTATATCTTCTTTATAGTTATCTTTTTTTTAATGTTAAGTAAGGTCGACAGACAGGCTGACGGCCCACTTGATGGTAGGTGGCTACCGTAGCCTATAATACAAGCAAAACCACAGGCGCTGCAAGACCAATTTTTTTTAAATGTTTTCGTCTGGTATACAAATGGGAGGATGACCTCTCTTAATATCTTATTAGGTATAATGATTTTGAAAATTTTCACAATTCTCAAAAGAAAAATTTCAATCTCTATTTTTCAATGAAAATTGTAGTTTGTCTTGTTTGCAAACTATTCGTATCGAGTTGCAAAATCTTTAAAGATTTCAATACAATTTAATACTTATTAAACTTAATGAAAAAAACTGACAAATGATATCAAAACTATGTAAACATGTAGAGAAACAGCCATATGCTAAGCTCTATTTAAAAACAAGATGTGATAGTATTACGGTAAGAAGTTAGGCATAGACATAGATCTAATACCATGTCTATGCCTAACTTCTTATCGTACTTTGCAACGATCTGGAACAAAATTCAATTGTTCGACTTTATTTTAACCTTTTTTTATTTACCACTCCCATTATATTTCTGAATTTGCAATAAGATATGTCGTATAAAAGTTTTTTTTTAGATTACTTTGAAAATTTTACGACGACGCAATAATAACAACAAAACACAGCTATAATTTTAAGCTTTTACTTATCATTGTCAGCATAATAATGATCATAAATACAAATAATATGCGTATCACAAGATAATATAACTATTTTGTTCTATACATTTACTACCGTAATATTTTATGCGAATGCTCAGACGTTTTATGAGGTATTCGGTATTAGAACGGCATGCGTTGAAAACTGTAAAGACGAAGTTGGTCACAGAAACATAATATGTAAGAGAATAGAATATCAAAAAAATTTAAGAATTATTTATATTGTTAAAAGCGGCAGACAGATTTACAGTCCTCTTGATGTTAGTTGGCTATGGCAACAATAAAATAATTCAAACATAATAATTACAAGTTATAAAAGCAACTCAAGTCAGCATTTTGACCATTGAACCTAAATTGGTTCACTTTTTCGTAACTTAAAAAATATATATTGAACTCTGAAAAATTACTGCAATTAAGTAAATATAAATTACTGCAAAGTAACCTCTATGACTCTTTTACTAGATTTTTTTTACTAGATCGACAGATTTTGAGCTGTATTTGTGTATTAAAGTTGTTGTCATTTATGCAATACCTACAATATCGTTAGTCTATGCCCGGAAAACTGTATATTTGCTTAAATATGCTTAACTAATGCTTAGAAAGAAAGTATATGTTTTTTATGAATTGCTTGACGACTACTGTACAAACATATTATATGTTTAGAGGACAACAATAATTGTCTGCAATTCCAATTCTGCAATAACGTGTATTATTGAAACTTAACTTCCAATTTGAAATTGCTTTACCACATCTAAATAAGGATTTTTTAGATGCTACCAAGATTCAAAGGAGTTACCGCAACGGTCTCTTCAAAAACCTATATACAACTTATAAATTTTCGTTCTTGTCAATAATAAGTTAAAGAGTTACAAAAGCTTACGCGACGAATGACAGGTTGGGTGGCTGATGGTCACGACACGACGGCGTCGCAGCGCTTGTTGTCGCACGATCGATACTGATTACGACTTGAAACACAGCCTTCCAAATAGGGAGCCTCTGATCCCAAATAGGTATCGTTCGACCCGTTGATCACAGTTGCTGCCAACTGCCCGCATTTCCATCTCCTACGCCACCGCGTCATCTACAACAAGACGCACCGTTATCGCAGGCATTTATTGTCTCAAAAACAGTTCGGAAAACAGTTCCTTTCATATTTTCGTTTATTTATTTTTCATTACCTTCATTTCAACCACACATATAAGTATACTCGTAGTGTGTTTGAACTATATAGAAAGTCGGAGGTTAGTTTTTAATTATAGCCTGTTCATTCAAAAAGTGTGGTATGAAAATACAAGTCATGACTAGTCTGTTGTATGAGTGGTTATTTTACCAATAATCAATAACAGATATTTATAAATAGAAGCAATTTCAACGACTCAACGTTATGCTTACTTTCTTCATACTCGTATATTGTTTGCTATATGGTGGGTGCCTATATTTTTATGTAGGTATTTATGTCTCTATCTCATTCATTGACTTTGACTCTATCTTTGACGAGCCTGTTGGATGAGTGGCTAAAGTGCCTTAACGCTTTGTCTCAGGGGTCCCTGGTTCTATCCCCGGTAGGGTCAACTTTGGAAATGAATTTTTCCTAGTTGGCTCTGACTTGGATCCGGAAAAGTAGTGGTAGGACCACTGGGTTTCGCAGTCCTTTTGGGCAGCTCGTCTGGCGGCAGTAAACATCCCCGTGAAACAACAGCATGTTTGCTGTTATTTATGATTTGCAACCGTGTGTGGAGACAAATGAATTATATAATTTTCGGTTCAGTAGTCTAAGATTAATTCTAAATTCCAAATGGTATAACCGATGTCTTAACCTGGAGCTGAACTAAACTAAAAAACGATTAATTGGGTTAACTAACTTCTGTAATATATTCTGTTAGAACAGAAAAGTCTGTTTCCAAATACTACTGGTGTGATTTTCAAAATTGCAATTATTGGTTAGCGCCCATGTCTATTGCAGAGTTTTGTTTATGTAACTACATAACTTGTTTGTGTAGTTTAAATAAACTGTTGACTGTGGTTTATTGACCTTGCGAAGACGCCAAAAGCGGATAACAGGCGGAGATAGATGGCAGTAGTAAATAGTGAGGGAGAGTGGGCGCAGTCTAGCGGGACGACTCTGCTACACCCACCGCCTGTTCCTCGTCTGATAATATTTCAAATTATTCACCGCAACTTTATCTAGCGTCTGTACCGAACTGTATATAGCTTTTACCAGCGGCTTTACACGCAGGAAATTGGAAAATTTTAAAAGTAGCTCATGAACACGCTGATATTCGTTTAAAAATTTAAATATTGGAAAAATTAATTTTGAAATACGTAAGTTGATTAGTTTGAGAGATCATACAAACTTACGCACTTTATCCTAATATTCAATCCATATCTTAGTTCCATATCAAAATTGAGAAATATTTTCTAGTCACAAAGAGTCGGTTCAAGCCTTTTCTCACTTTGTATTTGGTTGGGTTAATTTTCCCCACAGATTCACACTATGAATTCAGTTTTTAACTGCCCAACACAGTTATTTTGCATTTATTATTTCTGTTAATTTCCCTAAGCTATATTCCTCATCTGTTAGTATACCGTATACAACTTCTACGATGTCGCACTGTATAATGTCATCTTGTTCACATAAATATGAGATATAACCCATATAGCTCTCACAGTTTGAATAACTTTAAACAGACTCGACGACACATTTGCAATTGCAATTTTGCTACCATTTGGCATGAAACTATCAATCGATTTTGTTTCTCAACGCTGAGAGGTTGCATTAACGCATTCATAGTTGCATTCATCAGTCATACTAAAGAATATGGGTGATTTTAAATAAATAACAAGGAATTATGCATGCGTGCACGCGGGCGGCCCTGAGCTATCACGGTATTGTATTCAAATCCAGCGCGTCACCAGCCAAGCACCACACGGTGCGGCACTGGGCGACGACGATGCGAGACGACGCCTGCCCTGAGCAGCGCCTATTACTCAAACTTAAGAGGCACGCCCTTCGGCCTTGCGCTACGCCATAATACTCGATCGTTATTCCATAAACTCTTTCATATCAATTCTAAACACGTATTCTCAAAGATACACTGATTCAATACAGTCTTAGGACTTATGCGTTTTAGCTCACCGACGCGTTCGTATGCGGCAGCGAATCTTCGAAACCATAGCGGTAGCGAAACATCTGCGGAAGCTTAGTACTATCACAGAATAGGTAATAGTACAAGTACAGAAGGCGCACTCTTTTGATCTTGTACTATGCAGTTTTTCTTATAACGTAGGCATCCGCTAAGAAAGTATTTTTGAAAATTTCAACCCCTTGCGAAGCCGGGCGCAGATTGCAGTACTGTATTAAAGATTTACTTATTGTTCTAAGTATTAGAAAAAGGCTTTTTAAATATATGCAGTTTTTTCTGCATGAAAGGTAAAGGTTTCATGATGATCAGTTGAGTAGTTAAGGTGTGAAAGCGTAACAAATAAACTAACTTCCTATCGCATTATAATATTATTAGCGACCCGTTCCCGGCTTAGCATGAGTTCATTTTTTTTGCAAATTATATATAAAAAAGATCTTTCCATTAGTGAAACGGTTTTCATTAATACAAGTATCTGCATTAATTACTGTGCATTAATATCCGTTGCATAGTTTAAAAGATCTAAGCATATATACCGAAGCACAAACGGCGGGAAGGGACTTTGTTTTATACTACGTAAAGAAATTAGGTTGCAACAGAAGTGCTTAAACTATTCATCCTAATTTTATAATAATATGTATCCAAATGTAAATTAAGTTTTATTGGCATTCTTGTGGCATATATTTATAGTTTATAGGATGAAGTTATAACCTATTGTTACCGAAGCAGTAATTGTAATCGGAGCAAATTAATGAACAATGGTTTAAAATATACGATGTATAACAACGGGTGTGGCTTTACCCGCCTGCGAGCGAACGACATTCAATTCGACGCTCACTTCTTCAGTTTTGCATTTACATAAAAAAAAAAACATTATTTTCGCATGTTTAACTCAGAATATAGTTTTTGAGTTCTTCTTCAAAATATAGTATTGAGAATCTTGAGAACAAAGTTTTCAAAACAAAACAAAGTTTCTCAAATAATATTTTTCTGATATAATTCTGATATAAACTGTTAATTTTTTTTTATCAAATGCAGGTATTTTTTTATTTTCGTAATTCTTTTATGCCAAACTCTGACTATATGGTTGACTGTCAATATCTGTCTGACTGTATCTTTATTAGTATAAATATGTAAATTATAATTAAGAAAACTTTATGCTCTTAAGTTTGTGTACCATTCATAGTCACGGAATATATGTATAAAAATAATACTGCATATTGCCTAAATAACTCTAAACCCTAAACCATAATAATCGTTAAGGCCTAAATAGGTTCGTACTATATGTACTTACTGTTATTTTACTTTTAAAGTGGTTAGGTTCTATTTTCATCTGTAGTCACCCAGAGTGCAAACGTAATTAAAGTCGCCATATAATAAAATGTATTAAATAACTAAATAAACTTCAAAAGTGTAGGTATATAAATAAAATTGAAATTTACATTTTAATTAGGACGGTCAGAGGCGCAGAGAGGCGTTCGTTCACCATTTACCACAAATATAAATAAAACTTAATCGGCCGACGCCACTTTATTTCATCACCGATAGTTTCTTACCTTTCTCAAAGATGCATAAACAAATGCCATTTGGCACAAACATTATAAATAAAATGTAATGATTCACAGAAATCAATCCAAAAGCTTAATTTCTGAAACCTATGTTAAAAAAAAGGCCAATAGTCCAACTCTGAGTTAGTTTTCATATCTGAAGTTCAAACTGAGTGTTCTTGTAGACTCAGAGTAAAAACTCAGAGCTAGAATGTTCTCTCAATCAACAAATCATCATTATCATTATCAGCCTGTGTCTCCACTGTTGGTTAGACCTCTCCCAAGGCTCGCCACCACGCACGATCCTCTGCATTTCGCATTCAATCAACAGATACGCACATATATTTTTCATCTAATTTACATGTTTTATTTTATTATTACATATGTATAAATATAACGACCATATTATACAATTCTTTAGTGATGGCGATGGCGTTAAAATTTTAATAAAATATGTAATTATACAATCCGAGATCCATTTTAATTTTGGATTTTATTATCGCAAGTCATTAAAACACTATAGCTATACCTATCTTGATAATACTGACATTGTTTGGTTTTTCAACTTTATGACTGATAATAAATATGACTCCGTCGTCCTTCTCTATTAAAAGAGCTAAATTTGCGGTCATTTATTCTTACTAGTTATCTAATTTATTGGTGCATTCGTTCTCGACAGTTTAATAAAAATATAGAAGAATTGCCGGATCCTATATATTTACAACTACTTTGACTACTACTAGAAAATGAATTTAATTCCCAATTTTTTTCTTGAAGTTTTCAGATGTTTTAACTGTTATTCTACTATTCGAGGCGGAGACGAATTCACCAAATTAAAGATCTTTTATATATCTCTTTATACATATATGAAAATTTCGTGTCACATGTTTGCTTCTGAACCGATTTTAATAAAACTTGCACACTGTGTATCAGTTTGATCCAACTTAAGAGATAGGATAGTTTTTATTTTGCACCCATGCGAAGCTGGGAGCGTGTAGCTAGTTATATATAAATTATTTTTCCTTTTATACATATAGATTAGGATTAATAATGTTTTGAATAATATATTAATAATGTATTGAAAATTGAGTACAAAAATTTTAAATGTACTAAAAATTTGACTGAAAGCTATCTTTATATAGAATGTAAAATTCAATATGTTTAAGATAATTGAAGACTACCTTATGAAAGATGCCGACAACACAGAAAATACAAATTTCAACACTTTGAACGTGTTGACAGTAATGCAAGGATAAAGTACTGTTAGTTGAGGGTATTATAGAGTGATGTCAACTCGACGACAGGCACGCGTCGACGCACGCGTCTCAATAATTACGATTCTATGTAGTTATACGCTCCACTGTTCTGGTAGTAAAAGCTTCACGATATATTGTAAAGTTTGTTAACGTAAATGTTGGCATCTCTGCTTGCCCATTAATCTCCATATAATTAAACGATCAAGTGAATTTATATTTAGCCCAGGAAATGGGGCCGTGCCCACGCCCGTCTCGACGCGCACTGTCTCGCCCCATCAGACCACACCGAAAAATCACACTGCCACACGACAAAATTTTATCCATACTTACTTACTAATATTATAAGTGTGAGTGACCGTGTCTGTATGTTATCTTCACACGCCTTAACTACTCAACCGATCATCTTGAAATTTTAAACCCTGTGAGGGATAGAGAATAGTAATACAAAAGTGTTAACATCAGCAATAAAGATGTCAGGCGTTATATTTTATATTTTTTCAACGTGAACGAAGTCGGGGGTATCAGCTATATATATATATATATATATATATATATATATATATATATATATATATATATTGATATATACATTTTGATCTTAGCGTTCACTGCTATCCACTAAGGGTTGTAAGAATCGAATTCAAAATGTCACTACTGGAACAAGTGTTTATAAGCCCCTACTATTTGTCGAACTACGAACTCTCAATAAAACTCTACTCTATTATAAAAATAATAATCTTTACATATTATAGAACAAAGTCCTCCGCCGCGTCTGTCTGTCTGTTTGTTCGCGATAAACTCAAAAATTACTGCACCGATTTTCATGCTGTTTTCACCAATGGATAGAGTGGTACTCGAGGAAGGTTTTGGTATATAATTTGCATCCGTGCGAAGCCGGCAGCAGGCCGCTAGTATATAATAAATAAAACCACCCTAAGCTTCAAATAAAATACCTAATATTTTAAATAAATAAATAAATTTTTAAATGTCAATATCTTAAAAGTATACTTTTTGCACATAGCAGCTTTTGTGTTGACAAAAGCTGCTATGTGCAAAAGCAAAAGACGATATGCACTTTATATGTCGATTGTTATAATGGGAGGTTAAACACTTGTATGTATGTATGTACTTTTAGAGCAAGTACTTCCCAAAGCTTGCAAGTATATATACAAAACTACAATTTATTCAAATTTTTGTAAAGAGCTGATTGTTTAAGAGTCAGGAAGATAACCTTAAACAATTCTGTGTTCATCTCGTTAAAAATACTTTATTTATTTCTTTTAATTCTTTTTAAAATTCTTATTCTTATTAATTTACTTTATGATTATTAAAGCACAAAGTTTTAAGATTAAGATAAACATTATTAAAATCAAAATACAGATAAATAAACGTCCTTAACCTTAACCTAACAATAGTTAGGTTTTCCTTTTATTTAAAATAAACCAAGTGGTAGAGTAGTAATACGGGCTTTTTAATAAAATTTTATTAACGTGAATTTAATGCGTTTTAGCTATGTCTTTGATAAATAACTATGTTTGATCTTGCTTATTGCGAGCTTATTAAAATGAATGAAATACAGAGACATAAAAATATGTCTGATCACGCAGAAAAAAAAATTCCAACGTATTCTAATATGATTATTATGAGAGCTGCGAATAGCAATGCTGCGATTGGCGCCAAGGAGAGATTTTACAAATGCCTTTGTTATTTCATCATACATTACAATATAATGTTTAATAAATTAGAGTAGTAAAGAGGCTTTCAGAACTTCAGAATAGTGCTACTGTCACGTATCACGAATACTCGTAATGTAAAAAAAGAATAGGTACGGAAAGGGAAGATTTCCAAGAGTGATCTATCAAAACGGAGAGTTCAGAATCTATCTAAAGTGTCAAATAAATGTTTGGTTATATGTATATGCTATTTTTCAGACATTTTTGTTTTATTTATTTTGGACCATTTTTAAGAAAATGGTGAACAGAAAATGGTAGCATATTTATTTTAATCAAATATTTTAAAGTTTTAAGCTTAAATAATAACATCTCCAAGCATAATGTTTCTACAGACTAAGAATTATTTAGAAATATATTATGTAGTTTTATATCATAATTGCCTTTTTGTTATTTTTTATTTTTATAATTAAACTTTTAAAACAAGTTTATAGATACAATCTTATGGATAGAGGATAAGGAAAGTGTAAGGAAATGAGCGTTGGAAACACAACAGCACACATGCTGTTATTTTATTACTGCCAAAATGTCTGCGAAATGTTAATTTCCAAAACATGAAACTTTCAAAACTTCATTACCAAAGTTGACCCTGCTGGGAATCAAACCTGGGATCCCTGAGACAGAGTGTTAAGGCACAAATGAGCTCGTCAGTTTCTTCAAAGTTTCTCTCGTTAATAGATTCTATTTAATTTCGGCATGTTCTTCAAACAAATATTAACTCGTCAGTCAGTTCGTGTGCGTATTTGTATAGTGCTCAGAGCTTTCTAAAAGGTCCGCGATAACGCAGTCACAAAACCATTAATGAGTGTTCGCGCCGGTGAAATCGCGAAGGAAAAATCTTATATCTTATTAACATAGTAGTAAAGCTAGTTTATTCATAATTGGAAGTAGTCCCCTCCCAACTCTATCAGCAGAGCGGTGTATATGTGGCGTGCTCCATCTCAGGACTTTGCTTACTGAGACTTGCGCAAATAAATTGCTAATATAATGGCGCGCGAGTTTGCAACTCTCAACTTCGTCGCGGACGAAATTAAAATTATTAAATTCCTGTCCCCTTTATCTTAACAACTTTATCTTATTTCATGTTGGTATACATTTCTGTATAGTTAACAATGTTGCTTCAATGAGTTTTACATTCTTATTTTTTCCCTAGTAACAAATTGTTTCGTTTTCTTTTGTGATGATTTGATATAAAAAAATAATTAAGTACTTGATTTAACTTTGTAAAAAAATACTACTTACTAAGCCACACTAGATTAATTAATTTAATCAAGAAAAGACATTTTAAATATTACTAGTATATATGCCCGCGACTTCGCCCGCGTCCGATCGCTACAAACTTCACAGGAACACCCGCTGGATTAATCTGAAAATTATTTGAAAGTTTCATCAAAATCGGTTCAGCGGTTTTGGAGTCTTTAGGGGACATACATACACACATCGCCTTTTATATATTAAGATATTCACATTCTTTGTGGTTTTTTTCTGTATAAATATTTATAACAAAGAATGTGAATATAATTTTTAAATTGTTTTTGTTACCTAACTAGCGATCCCGCACTGATGCCGTTTTGCATACACAAACCTTGTTTATAGGCTCGTTTCATTAATGAAATCCGCTGAGTGGTTTAGAAAATAAGGAAACAGACAGACGCCAACAGCGACTATGTTTTACAATATTTAGTTAGAGAAATTTTTAGCTTTTTCTCAAAACGCCCCATTTCGATATATATAGTGATAATACTTATTGCATTTTTTTTTTTTGATTTTAAATTTTAAAACGCCCGACGCAAAAACGGGTTTTGATCCGTTTTTTTTTTATCATCAGCCCATTTCCTAGTTGACGAAGGGATTTCACTGACTTCCACAGGTTCGATTGATGTGAAATTTGGTATACTGTTACTTCGGTTTCATTCATAAGGCCTTCATTGACATGGCAGTCTTGATTTGATACTGTAGCATGCGGGACACCCAACTCCTCAGCAACTTACAGCAGATATAGCGTATTTGGGTTCAATACAAAGTTACTTTATAATTTTAATTATAGCTTGACCTGTAAATGTAACCCTTTACACTATCTCTATAATAAAATTAGCATGGAAATGTATATAAACGACTAAGTCCAGTCTGGTCTAGGAAAAATTTCTGTGCTCGTATATTTGTGGAGAAATCTATTTTGACGCAGCAGATATATTATTTTCGCGAGTAACAAACTATGCAATGATGTCTAAATTCGATGTGGACGACGAGATCACGTGGTCACGTGGTGGAAGTCTAATTTTTTATTATGTTTGTTTTTATGAGGTGCAACCATACGATACACTCACTCCCGAAGTATTCGTAGAATTATATTTAATAAATTATACATGATATTTTTGTTTGGTAAGTTGGCTCCCGTCCACTCGGCCGTCTGTAGTCGGCGAAGACTTGATAACCAACAGCGTTATTAAAATGTCCGTATGATTTTAAAATCATCACACTTTTACGCCTTTTTAATGGAGTACTTTCGTACGGTTGAAGTCTAAATATTATACGCCTTAACAGTCAGTTAACTTTTAACATAAAAAAAACTGTTTACACCTCGTAAAACTGTCTTAATATAAGTCCACCGAAAATTATTCCATACGAGTATAAAGATCGTGTCGTAAATGGATAAAAAGCCCGGTAAGGCAGTCGAATGATTTATTTCATTTTTATGGTTCCTACTAATTGGTTCGACAATGTAAACGGCCTTAACGTCGCCTTTTTGCATTTTAATCAGGAAATATTGGAAATACACATATACATTATGTATTATATATGTGGTATTATGGACATATAGAACGCGAAGAACCAGTCACAATTGCGACAAACAGGCGCCGGCGTCTCCAACATAGTCGGTCTCACTCAATGAACTCTACACGAATAAATAAATAAATAAAAAACAAAATAAGACGAATCGAAACTCTATTAATGCGATATATTACACATTAGCACACGATTTATTGGCACTGGGTATTATAATTTTAATTTAAAAATAATTTTAACGATTCGGAACCGTATGGAAGTTTTTGAGAACGTATAGTGGCGGCGGCCGACGAAAAATGATTTATTTTTTTCCCAGCATTATGCACCGATCCTTTTGTTATTTTTCTCTTTTATTTTTGCATATTTTTAGATTTTACTTTTTCTAATCCACTTTGCTTCCATAGGCACATTATTATGTGTCATATTTCCATAATAGAGTTTATATCTAAGAATTTTATGTTTTTGTTGGTCTTTTTTTAAGGTCGGCAGACAGGCTAACGGTTCAGTTGATGGTAGGTGGCTACCGTCGCCTATAACACAAGCAACGGTGCTGTCAGTGCGCTGCCGACTACAGTAGGATTAAAGATAAGGGAATGGGAAGGAATAGAGAAATGGGCTTTGGCATTCTTACTCACTTAAAGAAACACAACAGCACACATTTTTTTACAAACTTAGCCATTGCTGTTCAAATGCCACCGGCTGTTTATGAACAATTTTAATCAAATTCAATTTTCTATTTCGATTATCAGCTTGCAGTTGTCCTCTCTGTTTTGTATTTGTCAGTACAGCTCAATAAAACTATATTAGCATATTTTAATTATTACTTATTGTACCACCGACACGGATTCTTATCATGTCTTGTTTTATCTCGGAGTTTATTCTATGAGAACACTTCTAAGAATCACTAAAGTTTTTATGAAGAAACATAGGGTACATTTAGGCCTTATGAATGAAACTCAGTTATCGACAACTGAAAAGTAGTGACTTATGAAAAGTAGAGAGCACAATGTCAAGACATACAGGCTGGGAATGAGACGAGAAATATATGCAGGAAGGCGCCCGGCGCCGGTCGGCACAACGTCGTCAACCTTGTAAGTGTATTCCGTGTATGATGTAGGTACGCGAGGACGATCACTTACAGCAACTATAAAATGGCTCATTGCCCGATAACATCTCCGACAGTCTCTGAGTGTACCGTACCATATAAGATATCTATGATTTTTAATTTATGTTAAATCTGGTTTTATATAAATACTATAATAAATGTATGCAAAAGTAATTCTGTATATTTGTAACCTCTTCGTGGATAAGTGACTTTTAATAAAATTTAGTATTTTTTTCCATATGTGCGCTGAAGTACCGAGTATAACGGGTTAAGAAGGGTATAGGGAGAATACCTTTGAAGATAGCTTTAACCCTAGGGAAGAATTGCATCCTCTAATCCTATCTATCTCCAGAGCCACAAACCATTCTATATTCTATATTCCTTTATATTCTGTAATCTTTTCATCGTCAGCATAGAATTTGCAACCCATATGGTGTTGCTTTTGTTAATATAATAGGCTACGAAAATCTGCAATAACTTGCATTACTCTGTTTTTTCTATTGGTCGGCAGAGCACTTGCATTATATTTGTTGTTGCCTTTTCATAGACAATGGTAGTTGCCTATGAAAACGGCAGCTCATAGGCAGCCAACAAGTGGTCCATCAGTCTGTCTTGTCTTGTCTTTTTATTTAAAAATATATAATTAAATATTGAATTTTACAGTTATTCTAATATTCTAGACATTAATACGATTTTATAAATAAAATTTAAAAATAAATAAAATTAGCATGAAACTTATTAGTAATTTTAGGCAAAGAAAACTGGAAATCAATTAAATTGATAGACAAGTCTAGTGCTGATTCATCATGTAGGTGTCATACTCGTAGAGCAAAAAACAATAGTTAACATATTTGCATGAGAACATAAGATCGACACCTGTCGATGTCACATGATACTGTCGCGTTTTACATAATCCGCGAGCTTCGCCGCAGCCACCTGGGGGCCGGGCAGGCTGGATTCGTACGTCGTTCGACATACCTATATATTACGTTGTTCATAATTCAACAAGTATTATTAACTGTGGCGATTCATTTTGAAACGAATGACGACTGGCTAGCTCAAATACTTACTCTCAAACTGTGCAAATAGCGAATTAAGTAAATGAATCGATAAAAACCATGGAAGTAAGTACGTAGTATATTATTATATTACTTCCATGATAAAAATATACAATATTGTATCTATACTATCTATCTAGGTATATCTATACAAATATTATAAGGAGAGATGATTTGTATGTATGTAATTAATAAACTTAAAAACTGATTTTGAAAATTCTTTAACCTATAGAAAGCTACATTATCAGCGAGTATCATAGGCTATATTTTAAAAACTTATGCTGGCAAAGTCGCGTGCAACAGCTAGTCTAAAATATAATAGAAAACTAACGCCTGGCCAAAGCGTTAATTGCTTATTATTAATTTTGAACGCGGACGAAGTCGCAGGCACCAGCTAGTAATATTATAAAGAGGTAAAGTTTGTATGTTTGTATGCAGGAGGTAATCTTCGAAACTGCTCATCCGATTTAAAAATATCTTTCACACATAGTTAGAATAGAATTTCAGAATGGACATAGGCTAAATATTCCACGCGAGTGAAACCGCGCGCACCAACTAGTAATGCATAAGCCACGGTTTAATAATCAGAGTCCAGTCTAGTCCAGTAATAATTAGTCCAGAGCTGGCGTGATCGGGGCCGCAGTCAACGGTCAATATGTTGTATATTTTGAGTGTACTTATGACATATTATGTAAGATATGTAGGTATATCAAACAAATATATATCTTTGAATGTTTTCTGAACAGCATTCCAGATGGTGAATGTTTTGTGGTTGTATTCTTGAAATAAATAGTATTAACTGTCACGGAAAGTATATAAATTGTAGACACGATATATGACCGCGATTTATTATGCGTCCTTTGACAAAGTCGGAGAGTAAAAGCGACTTTGTCTTTTAAAAAAATTCAGCTAACAAACAATTGATTAAAACGAAGGCTGTATGAAATTATAACCATGCGTTATGTAATATTATATTTATTATATATATGGAATAAGGTCACCGTACAGTGGTATAGGTACGTGACCTCACTACGTTAGCATTCCGTTTTTACTTGAAGATATTCATTACAGCCACGAGCATACGATAACTTCATTATGTTAGGTATTAATTAAAATTTACGGAATTTCTGATTAAATTTGTTTACAATTAATATTTTAAAAACGGAAGAAACTTTCATCTTTATAACCGAGCAAGATCCTCTTGGAATTAATTAGTTCAGAATGAATATATTTTATGATTTTGCCTGGGTAAAATGCAAATCAAAATACCAATAATAAATGATTGATACACATTATTGATTGATATTAATAAATATATATTTGAAATAAATAATAAACCTTTTCCATTTAAATGTTTACTAAATGTCTCAGTCGAAGTAAATTTGTAGTTAAAAAAAAACAACTAAATGCCTACTTTTAAAAAGTTCGTCACAAATTATTACAGTTCCATAGACTTCATTCGAAGTCATGTTGTTTTTGTTTTTGTATTTTGTCATTGCATTTAGGGTGACGACACACGACGCGTTGCCCGTTTTGTTGCGACGTCTGTGCGCTAATTAGTGCTAAAACTTGGTTTATATAATAAACTGATTTTAATTGCGGCTTTATTATTTGTCCAGATTTTGCTGTATCTATGTACTAAGCTTTATACAAATCTGTTCAACAGTTTACACTTGATTTTTGAACAAATAATATCCTAAATTGTTGTAGTTTGATTATATACCTTTTTAAATCTAGTAACTATTACACTGGCATAACGAATGTCAAAATATCCTGCTTAAGGCTAATTCGAATGAACAAATTTATGTGCTGCCCACGCTCGCTGAAATACGGCGCGCGCGTCTTTTAACCCTTTTATGTGAGGATTTATTGAGGCGACTCGCTCACGCTTCAATGAACCGGCTTACTTCTGACCGTTTCACGTACACTCATACTTATCGATCTATACTTGCACAGAGCAGTAATCGGAAGCCTATACACGACACGCTTAATAGATTACAAATTATACCAAACATGCGTATATATGGAGACTAACATATTGACAATACAAATTTTATGGTTGCATGAATTTATGTTCTTAAGTTGAAATTGTGTTTAAGAATATTTCAATTAGTCAAATCTCAAGAATCTTTAAATCACAACTTCTTTGATATATAAAGTACTAGATCCGCTCCGGGCTTCGTTCAGGAAAAAACTTAATTAAGTTTTATTATATATATATGAAAATTCCATGTAAAAAAATCTAACTAATGGTGAAAACCCGCATCAAAATCCTTAACGTGATTTAGGAGGAGTTAGTAGCCATACAGACAGACGTGGAAACCTACCTACTATGTAAAGATAATATCTTGAATACATACTGGAACAGTCCAGTAAGTGTATTGGAAAAATCTTAATGTAGTGCTAAAGTAGTTCCTTAATAAGTGTTTTTACTCTATACGGTAGTGCTAGATCACTTGTTCGAGACGAGCGTTGGTGATATTTCACTTCCCTACTGTAGTGAAATGTTTGGCTAGTCGCCAACGTTTCATAGAACACGGGAGAAGGTTACGAGACGTCTCGCCTCGCTTTATATGCCTAAATTATTTCGAATGTAATATTTTTTTCTTAGCCACCAGCGTATAGAGGACGCTGCGTGTCTAGCTAGAGTAGTGGCCGATGTCGTGAAATATAAGATGTTCGCGTGCAAATACAAAGTGAGCTAGCTGGCAACGGTCAACTGCGCGCAGATTAAGCGGGTGGGGCGATAATGATGTTTTCTTGGCACACAATACCGCTCGCTGCATGAGAAAAATTCAAATATCCTTTGCAATGATAAACTTAATAATAAATTACAATTTGCATTGCATAAAAATGTCTCAAGTTACATAAATTAGAAACCAAGAGAAATAAACGAAGAGTTGTATCATATTATTAGTCCAGTAACTTTATACATCACAGTATGCGTCAAATCTGGTAGTTCTGATTTTTTGCAGACTTGTTTATGATGTTGGCCTAATGAATAATCCAAGTTTGTGACCTCGAGCGCCGAACGCAACATTGTCAAAAATCGAAAAAACCGCGAAAAAATCGTTATTTTTTCAAATTTTGGCGATTATAACCCTAAAGGACTAGTTTTTGAAAAAACTTTCTTAGGACGTTTTTAAAGTAGACTAAATTTGCTACAATATGATACTAGAACTGTCTCTGTAGACCCAACAGTTTCCGAGATTAAGCCTTTCAAAGTTTATCATTTTTTTCGAACTTCGCAATTTTTGTAATATTTTAGACGTCACTCAAATAACTCTAGCGGGATGAAGTTCCAATTACCTCCGACGGAGTGTGCTAGTCTTTGGCTTAGGGAAGATGCAAATGATGTTCATAGTCGAAAAAAATCCGGACATTGAAAAGCAAGCTGCGATTTTTCTCGTCACCAACTCTATACCAATCTCTCTCTCTCTCGCACGAAGTGTTACAGTTCCACCTTCCTTGTCCGAACCGCTAGGGAGTGAGCACTTACTAGGTAAGCGTCGTCCACCTTCGGCCACATCAAGTGAGATCGCGGCCAAGCGCTACCTCCTTGATTCAATTAAAAAAAAAAAAAAAAAAAAATACACCCGACGAGATAGCAGCAGCAGAAGAGCGAGTCATAATTGCTCTATACGGAGGCAACCCCAACACCCATAACCTTGACGAGCTGCGGTACCAACTATTCGCCAGGGCTGCGACGAAAACCACCTTCAATCTAGCCAGGTTACCTCCTACACGAGACTGCTCGATTTTACTCCTTGCGGATATACCATCCGATGAAAATTCGTCCTTGCATCAGTTACATATCATTCATCATTTTCTATTCTCATGTACAATTTTCTTACAGGTACAGGCGTGGTTGGGAGTCACACTGAACCCTCTCTCCTGGGGGTGGAAATCCACGCCACAAGGCCTCAACCCCAAAATTATGACCAGAGATGCAGCCCCACAACACCTCTTGCGGATGATTTCTTGCGGCTGCACGAAGGGTTGTGGGAACGCGTGCAGCTGCATGAAGGCAGGATTAAAATGCTCATCAGTCTGCAGGCACTGCAGCGGGGCCTCTTGTGACAATATACCTAATGTTGCAGTAGTAAATATCCCAGAAGGCGACGATCTGTCCGATGTCGAAATGGGGGTTGCCTCCGTATAGAGCAATTATGACTCGCTCTTCTGGTCATCATTTTGGGGTTGAGGCCTTGTGGCGTGGATAGCCACCCCCAGGAGAGAAGGTTCAGTGTGACTCCCAACCACGCCTGTACCTGTAAGAAAATTGTACATGAGAATAGAAAATGATATGTAACTGATGCAAGGACGAATTTTCATCGGATGGTATATCCGCAAGGAGTAAAATCGAGCAGTCTCGTGTAGGAGGTAACCTGGCTAGATTGAAGGTGGTTTTCGTCGCAGCCCTGGCGAATAGTTGGTACCGCAGCTCGTCAAGGTTATGGGTGTTGGGGTTGCCTCCGTATAGAGCAATTATGACTCGCTCTTCTGCTGCTGCTATCTCGTCAGGTGTATTTTTTTTTTTAATTGAATCAAGGTAGCGCTTGGCCGCGATCTCACTTGATGTGGCCGAAGGTGGACGGCGCTTACCTAGTAAGTGCTCACTCCCTAGCGGTTCGGACAAGGAAGGTGGAACTGTAACACTTCGTGCGAGAGAGAGAGAGATTGGTGTAGAGTTGGTGACGAGAAAAATCGCAGCTTGCTTTTCAATGTCCGGATTTTTTTCGACTATGAACATCATTTGCATCTTCCCTAAGCCAAAGACTAGCACACTCCGTCGGAGGTAATTGGAACTTCATCCCGCTAGAGTTATTTGAGTGACGTCTAAAATATTACAAAAATTGCGAAGTTCGAAAAAAATGATAAACTTTGAAAGGCTTAATCTCGGAAACTGTTGGGTCTACAGAGACAGTTCTAGTATCATATTGTAGAAAATTTAGTCTACTTTAAAAACGTCCTAAGAAAGTTTTTTCAAAAACTAGTCCTTTAGGGTTATAATCGCCAAAATTTGAAAAAATAACGATTTTTTCGCGGTTTTTTCGATTTTTGACAAAGTTGCGTTCGGCGCTCGAGGTCACAAACTTGGATTATTCATTAGGCCAACATCATAAACAAGTCTGCAAAAAATCAGAACTACCGGATTTGACGCATACTACCCCATACATTCAGACGACAAAGTTACTGGACTATATGTGGATTGTACAGATTTTTTACTTACTTTGGTTAATATAATTGTAGTTCGTTAAGTATTTTTTTTTTTTCGATGTAAATAGCGTCTAATTACTACGACCATAGTATACCTATTATAGGTATACTGTGGTCATAGTTCATTGAAATAAAAATACATTTTAATAAAATAAAAAGTAATTATTTTAATACTATATCTATCTTATATATATAAAATTTTCGTGTCACAGTGTTTGTAACTAAACTCCTCCGAAACGGTTTGACTGATTTTAAAAAAAATTTTTGTGTATATTCGGTAGGTCTGAGACTGATGAGATAGTGATAAGGGTGGCCCACCCCAAAAATTTTATTTTTATTTTTTTGCAAAACAACGTCTGCCTAGTCAGCTAGTACCTACTATAATATTATAAATACGAAAATTTGTATATTTTGTTGCTTGTTATTCATTCACGTATAAATGGTTGAACATATTTGGATGAAATTTGGCACACATTATATAGTCTGGACTTAGATATATATACGATACATGTTAGGTTTCTTTTCGATTTAAAAAAACGATCTACACCTCTTATGAAATCTAGTTAAGTAATATTTTTTCGATGATAGTAGGTTAGGTACTATCGTCTAATATAACATTGTTGTAGTTTATTTAAAGAAAAATCCATTTTAATAAATAATAATTTTAGTAAATTATTTTAATTCGAGGTAATTAATATTATATATACACTATAAATTTTATGAATATGTTATGAATTATGAAGTAATCAATCATTTATTTATATTTAAATACTTATTACAATACAGTTTAAAATAAAATCTTCGATTGAGCATTGGGGTCAGAAATAACTTCTGTATTTCACATATTAAAATATGTCAAAAAGTAATGCCAATAAAGATTTTTTACAGCACTTTGGCACAGCTTCAGATTCCCTGGAAAATAAATTAAGGGCTTTCGATCTTAATGTAAACTCGATCTTAAGCACTTCCAGTCTCCACATTAGATCTAGACCAGAGGTGTTAAATAGAAAGAAAAATGTCATACAATTACACTTTCCCTTCCTGTGAAATGACTAGGCTTATTTAGAAGATAGGGAATAATGACAGAGTTTATAGGAATTTTATTTGATGATCGTGGCATCCTGATTGTGATTGGCAGCGGCGCCGGCGCTGACACCCTCCTTCCTTATTAACAATATATTGCTTGGGTGGTGGGATGCCAATTTAGCTTCGAAATTACTTTCATTTATTGACGACACTATGAAAGTTGTTATATATAAGCCTTGTACTTGTTATAACAAAACATTAAAGGACATATCTTCCATTTCTATAGCGAAGTTCAGGAAGAGCTTGGAAGATTTGCTATTACGTTCTTAATTTGTATCTACTCGTAACATTTAGCACTATTTTGTTGTATTCTTTTGAAGTGGCCATTTGTACCACCATATGTAAATGTTTGTATTAATCAATGGTAATATAGGTTTTATTGTTTCTATTTTTTGTATAATAAGTTGTATGTGATTGTTTTTGCCTTAATAAATAAATAAAATAAAATAAATATAAGTAATTACTTTATTACTGGCCATTTTTAAAGAGATGTGCTCAATTCTTTACATAAGAATGTTGTATACAATATCAGGCTTTAAATGTGACATATACGTACTAGAGTACTGGGGTTCAGGATACTCATTTGTTTGAGGAGCTATGTAATCATAGTCCTTCTTTTAAGCCACATCAATCATGTCATTCATTAAGTTTTCTTTCTTGAGTTAGAGTAAAATATTTAAAAATAATGTAAGTAATATATTAAAAAATATATATTGTATTTAACGTTTTTTTTGGTCTGAAAAATAACCTGCGTGAAATGGATGAAATCAAATGTCACCATACCCATACCATATTAGGCTTTGAGCATATATATATATATTAGAGATACTGATCGAAGTACGAAAGATCTTATTACATTACAAATGAATATCTAAAAAGATATTACTACGTCGCTTTATTTATAGAAGCGTATTGTATCTCGGAGCAATAAGTATCCTCGGTTGACATTTAGATCAATTCTCACGCATGTTTCAGTGGTTATCAATGCACTCGGGGAGTGAGGTTAATTAAATAGTTACGGGACAGATAAGAGTGATGAGTATTTATAGAGAGCGGCAACCTTATCGACCTAACAGATCTCATTCTGATACAAGACACATCAGCAGCTGTAACAAAATAAATTTAGTTTTTCTCTATGTTTTAATAATAGTGACAGGGCATACTGCATTTCGCAGTCATTTGGGCAGCTCGTCTGGCGGCAGTAGCCACCCTCTTACGGAAGACCTGAAATAATAGCACGTGTGCTGTTGTGTTTCGGTGAGTGAGTAATGGATGCCAGAGCCTATAACTTCTTAATCCCTTATCTTTAATCCTTCTATGATCGACAGCGCACTTGCAACACCTGTGGCATTGCTGTGTATAATTATTTGCGAATAATGTTAAACTAGCAACCAATGTTTCTCAATGAGACATTGCATTGATAGTTTGGTTGTCATATGTCACTAAAAGAAATTGCATTACGGCGCTATCAACAATGTTGACGCTATTACATGAGTACGATTTATGGTTTAGTGGTTGCAATGAAGCGAGCTAGCTTGCCTAATGTCGAGCCTCGGTGAACGAGATTCATTTGCATATTACATTTGTAAGTGGACATCTAATAATCTGTACATAGTATAAAGTATAGTCCTCCTTTTTCTCTGTCTGTCTGTGTGTGTGCGCTAATCTCGGAAAGTTGTGAACGGACTTTGTTATTGATAATATCGATGGAAAGAAGAATTTCTGATGATGGTTTATGTGTATATTTCATGAATATTTATATTTGTAGAGTTATCGCGGTTTTTGTTAAAGAAGAGGGGCGTCCTAAACGCATGCCGCAATGAAGTGAGGCCAAGTTCAGATAGTATAACCTATTATGAACACAAAAAATTGGTATCTAGGAAAACGAATGGAAAAATAGAATTTTCTCGATTTTACCTCAACTTGTCATTGTCCTTGGGAAAAACATGAAACTAATCGGATTTTTTCCCCTTATTCATTTTTATTGTTCTTGTCTCAGTTTGTATGTAAGCAAACGAAACTTCTGACTTCCATTATATATTCGTAGGTATATAACATTATGTGCATAATGTTAGAAATAACATATTTTTATATATCTCTTTACGGATTATGATATCTAATACCTAAAAGTATTGGACAGGATATTGAACGTATTGCACAATTAAAAATTATTAATTATTTACACAGTCGAGGCAAATTGTTTTCGGTACAGAAAAGACGCGTGCGTGGGTACACGCACGTATCTTATTTGCCGATTGCCAATAAAAGATTATGTAAAACAAATACAGCAGATTTTAATCACTAAGTACAATGTACGTATTATATACCTAAGCAAATGTTATAAGTTTTTTATCTGTGCAAACACTCATCAGAAGACTATGAATTTTGAACGACCTTATTTTGTAATTATGCTTCTAATATTTTTCTAGAATTTGTATAATAACTAGACTACCTATGCGAATATAAATATAGAAATTTTTTATAATTATATTCTATAAATATTTATATTGAGATCCGAAGAGAATTCGTCCTTCATCCATTTGTTTACCAGACGAAAAGTATATTTTATCAATTGTTATCTATGAGGAAATCAATCGCGATTGTGTTGTCTATTACCTATACATTGATAGGGATCCTTAATTAAAAAAATTGTTCTCTATTACACTGCACCTTAATTACACTTCATCTGTCGCATGTCTTTGTTGCTCTGATTTTCAAATTATAATGTGAAAAAAAATAATATAATTCAATAAATGCGAAAGCTTGTTACTCTCTCAAGCAAAATTGGTTCAGAGGATTTGGATGAAATATGGCTCAAAGATAATATCACCTGGATAACATATAGGATACTTTTAATCCTGGAAAAATGTTAGGTTCCCAAAGGAATCGTCTAAAAACATAAAAAATCGGGCGCCTCTGTCAACGCGGCAACGGCGCAACCGCCGTTACAGCGTCAGATGTCAGGCGTTATACTCGTACACTCATAATATATTTTGTCAGGTGTTTTTATTTTTCAACGCGGACGAAGTCGTGGGCAGCAGCTAGTAAATATATAAATAGTAACGATAAAGATATGGTAAATAACTCTTACTTATTTTGCTGCACTTATATATTGAGATGTAGGTCTGGTTTCTCGAGTTTTTACCGGTTCTGTGATGGTTTTGCAGCACTATCGTTCCGATTGACAGTTTGTTAACTCGTAGTTGTCCCGGTTTCAACTAGGTTCAATGATAAAATTAGCTTTCATTTTATAATGACTTCAATTCGTTAAGGTTTTATTGTTATTAGTAGTTTAAAGATACAATGTTGTTTTCGATTTCACAGTGTTGGTATTTATAATAATATTATAAATAAAATTTAATAAAATATTAAGGCGTGGTGGGTGGGACGTCCTTCTGCCAGGTGGACACACGACCTTAAAGGCTTTGCGGGAAGAAGTGAAGAATTTGTCAGATATTGCAAGTACTTATAATGTTTTTGTTTGTTTCAGAATGCTTGTTTGGTAAACAAGCAAAAGAACTCGGTTCCTCATGGTTCGCAGACCTCGGCCCGCCATTCGGTGTAATGTACTGCATCAAATGTGAGTGTGTTTCGGTAAGTAATTACAAAATAATAATGAGAAATCAAACAATCTTATAACTTTTTTGTTTGTGACCCGATTGGAATGAAACAAACACTAAATGTTAAGGGAACCCTTCTACAATATATAAGTGAAAAACGCATTCAAATCGGTTAAGCCGTTTCTGAGATTATCATGCACCAATACACAGAGAAATAGTCAAAAATTTCGATTGCGATTTTATTATAATACATATGTATAGAGTATAATATGTTATACGTTAAGTTGCTTTCAATACCTACATAAGTTTGAATTAGAATATCTATAATTTAGTTTTTTTTAAGTCTAGTCTAACATTAAAAAATTTGTACTAAATATTAATCAACTAAATTTTGAGACGTTTTAGTTAATACACCACATAAATGAATTTTCTAGCTCAGAATTAAGAACTATGTATTACCTAATAGACCCCCTCAGATAATTTTAGAACACCATTTCCAGTTAAACAATTGCTGTATGACATTTAACTTTATGTTTAAAGAGAAACTGATGCATATTTAGAAATTTTGATACTGATTTGTCTCTTCAATTGCAGGTACAGAAGAAAAGACGAGTGGTGGCAAAGGTTCATTGTCGCAACATCAAGAACGAATGTCCAGAGCCGTCGTGCGACACGCCGGAGTTGCTTCCAGGCAGATGTTGTAAAACGTGCCCCGGAGACACAAACAGTGAGTTTCATTATTACTATACTTAACAAATAACTAAGGGGTCATAGGTGCACACATTATTTCTACGTACAATTGTATTTGTATTCGCCTCGAGAGTTTTAACGTTAACGATTGCTGAATACCTATACAACGTATTTCCACAGTTTCCCCACTTCACAGTGACCAATACATTAATTATGTTTACGTAAACACTGTAGGTACCTACTATAATATATACATTGGCACTTATAGTGCTAAAGACTTTCAAATACCTACTTATTATCTGGTAGAAGAATTTTTGAAAATGTATGTTGGCTAGTAAAACATGGTCATAACATTGCCGAAATAACAGTAAGTTGAAGTGGCAGTGGGCAGTGGCGGGCAGCTGACGGCCACTGAGGCCGGAAGGTTCTTGAGTGGAGGACACGGGCCGACAAGCATAGCGTAGGACGTCCTCTCCCACGGTGGAGAGACGATCTGATAAGGGCCGTGGATAGAAGGTGGATCCAGGCTGCTTCTGATAGGTTCCATTGGAAAATTATGGGTGAGGCCCAGCAGTGGACGCCCTGATGATGATAATGATAATGATCTAAAACTTGGATTGTATGCTACGTTATTTTTTATGGTCTAGCCCATGTCTGACAATGTATATATAATAGTAAGTACAGAAATAATATAAAAATGTAACCAATTTATGTCTATGCACAGAATTTTTATATAACTGTCAAAGCATTTCCTTAAGAATGCCTAATTCAAGAATTCCTTAAGAATTTTCCTAAATGGTCTTTTAGTTTCTTAGGATGCCAGTGAGGGTCGTCAAATTTAGTTTTTTTTAAGTATTCTTCCTATGTATATACTTACTAATATATCATCTGTCGTATTTTTCAGCAGTTTATTATAAATGTGATTATACACAATATATTATTTTATCATTGAAGTTCGAATATATTTACAGTACTCATAATATACATATGTGAGACATGTAAATATGTATATGCAGTTATCTAACTAGTGAATAGTATATTTTAGTGCAGCAGTCAAATCTATTTTCATATTATTGAATTACTCGTAAGTAAAATCGTGATAAATAATCAAAACGGCAAATTGATGATATTATATACGAACGGGCGACGGGCCTATTCCGAGTTTCATTAGCCAGAGTAAGATTGCACGAGGGCCACTGTGTTTGCGTTTGACGTTCTTCGTGATAATTTTATCATAAACACGATAATGAAATAAGAGATAAGTGAGGTGATCGGTGGTTCACAACCGCCTCCATTACGCTACGCACCGGTAAAAGCGGTCGCGGCGTGCTCACTGTCACATATCTCACGATACGTCATGAAACTAATAAAAGTCATAAAAAATTTGTATGCCAATAAAACTCATTAAGCGTTTATTTGAGTTAATCTCTAAAAATCATAGATTGTCAATGTCGATTAATTTAAAAGCATCAACCGCATTAACTAGTCAAGAGGCCCATGGCAAAGCATGTCCCGAGGGCCATTCACTGTTTTCTAACTTGTAGAGTTAGCAATTTAAAGATATACTACCTACTCAATAAAGAGTATAAACAAATAAAAGGAAAAATTGTTTTTTTTTTTTGGGCATATGGGCTTTATGCAATGCACGGCCCTTAGACAGTTACTTATACTGCCTAAGGGCAGTATGTACTCGTAAGTAATATTTTAATGAGTAGTCAAGGCGTGAAAGCGAAACAAACAAACTCACTTTCGCATTTATAATAATAGCTATTAGGATTAGGATTATAATATTATCTTTCAAGTTAAGACGACACAATCACTTTGCTTTCATATACCAATTGAAATTTACTTTATTTTATTTTATTTGAGTATATTTTTTTGTAATAAAATATGGAATATCTTCGACAGCAGCAATAAGAATGAAAATAATTTGTATACTTTATGTGTTTAAATGAAATATGCGCATTAATACCTATGTCACATTAATATCTATGGTCACTAGTCTTACTCGTATATGTATAAAAAAATCAATTATCTCGTGTTAGTGTCTAAAAAACTCAAGAATAGCTAGACCGATTTTAATTCGGTCACTCTGCTGAATTTCATTTTGTAAATTGATGAAGTCACACTCATTTTTAACCTCCCAATTCCGAGTGATGTCATGCATTTTTAAATCGATTAAATTTGATACTTAGTGGCCGTTTGTTCGTCACGTCAACACTCATCCTGTGCTCCTTCTGTTTTTGTGTTAATATATTTTTTTATTAATATAAAATATTGTTGTATAATAATGTATTGTCGTCTCGGTTACATTGGAAATGTATATGCTCGCCAACAGGTTAGTGACTCACGGGCCATCTGTCGCGAAAACTATCCACACATGTGGAAATCGAGCGAACGACATAATATAAGTTTATGGTCTTTTTGTATCTACGTATATTCTCTTTGATGGCCGTCATTAATATGTCGATTTAGGATGAGCTGTCCCGCTTGCTTGTGTAACATGACACTACATATTATTAAAACACCGTAGTAGTTCGGTGTCTATTAATATTGTTAATTATAAAGATTATTTTCGATCGCATTTACATAAGTGTTGAGAGACAATGGATAAAAATATATTTTTTTATTACGTATTTAAAACTAGCGTCAGCTCGCGGCTGCGCACGATTGTATTTTTTCTGCAAATTATTCACACACAAATCTTCCTCGCTTATTGATCTTTCAATGAGTGAAAACCGAATAATATTTCGTTGATCAGTTTTGGAGTTCATAGGGAACATACACACAATACAATACTAATTATGAGAAAATATTTTTATTTTTGTATTTTTGTTTGTAATGAATAAACTCGAAAACTATTGGACCGATTATAAAAATTCTTTCACATATAGAAAGCTTATTATCAGCGAGTAACATAGACTATATTTTACAAAGTTACGCAGACGAAGTCGCGTGCAACAGCGAGTTATTTATAAAGATTTGTAATAATCGAACATTTGTAATAATTTGTCTTTGTAATGCAAAGTCGGGGGCGAATCGCTAATGTTATATTCTAGATGTTTCTTTAAAGTTATTATTGTTGGTAATGTAACGACCGTACGTCATTATGCCACAATATTTTTTTTGCAATCGGCGAATTTGCTGACTTGAAAGGGTAATTGCAGAACGTAAGAACGGATGAGTGGATGTGACATGTTGTGGCGATGACAAATGGTAGGCGGTCCATATAGGCTCTCGGTACATACCTATTATGAGAACGACACTGCTTTTACTAACTAATTTATGTTATAACAGAAAGTGTTGACTCTCTCGCCGTGTACTAGTAATAGCGATTTCGTATTTGCGTCAGAGTCTGTAATAACATTCTTTCTTGGAATACCTAATTACGTGTTCGTCACACCAGGTGTCATTTACATTAATTTTAGTAGTGAATTAGAAATAATAAAAAAAAAATCATATATATTTCATGCAAGATCATGCAAGATATAAAATTTCATAATAATATTTAAAGTTTTCAGTGGTTACAAAATAAATTCATGTGTTTGTGTCACTGCTGGGATAATCTTTATATTAAGGTAAAGACTTCTTATATTAAGGATTTATTACTATATTATAAGAATTGATATCCTGTAGTGCTTATATTGTCCAATATAAATCTATGACTCTCAGATATTCGCGCATCATAAGGATATGGGAAGCCCATTTTCAAAAACTAAGGAATCATTTATCATACTATTTCATTTCGTATTGGCATAAAATTACATGTCTTCGAAGATTATAAGTCTTCAAGGACACGCAGGAAGACATACTTTTAATCGATAAAAATCATACAGAAGTTATTTTTGAGGAGGCCCAACTGGGTATCAAAACTGTGTCTATTGCGTCGACACTTAACTAACTCACTAGGCTATAACTGGTTAAAAACTAATCCTTATCACCATTGACTTAAAACAGTGTATTACTTTTCTCTTCTTTTGTGTGTACATAGTTATGTTACACAATCGAAAATAAGTAAGGACGAACGCGCTTTCAACCTGTATTTAAGATTACATTTTTTACATGCAAATACATGTTCATTTGTACCAAATCTTTTAATTCGTATATGTAAAGTTATAATCGTTTATAATATACTAATGTTATGTAGAGGTAGAATTTGTTCGTTTGTTTACATATGACGAGCTTTTGCCCGCGACTTCGTTTGCTTATAGCCTTGCTTATACTATAATATATTATAATTTGTAAACTTAATTTCATTAAAAATTTATTCATTGATCTTTTCGTTTAATAAACATACATTTATCCTCAAACAATTTTTACCATTTATAATTTTAGTAAAATAATAGGATATTAGGTGGTCATATCTAATATTACATAAGCAACATTATCTGTACTTTATTTCTATGAAAATCAAGTCTGAAAAAGCCCCATTCGAAAGCTACACAAGTTTCTGGCTATTTTTTAACAACAGGCAATTGTGGAGCGCAATAAAATATCACCACTCGGTGAACTAAATAACTTGAAGAGATTTCGAATTCAAACATTGCGAATCTTCGGTCCACAGCTCACATGAAATACATAAAATTTAAAGTAAACGTGAAATGGCCTGCAACGATGACATTTTGGTGAACGCCGACGCAGTGTCTACCTTCTCGTCGGTTGCTGTGTATGTGGAGCATTACAATGGCATTACTCAGATGCACCGGGCGATGGTGCAGAAATGGCACGCGCTGGTCTCCCCCCTGTGCCCGCCTCACTTGCTGCAAATATAGCTGCTGGTGCAGTTATTCCGGGCGCGGCCGTCGACCCGTCGCTCGACGACGCCGCGACGCCGTCTGCGCACCTTTTTAGACAACTCTACTTAACGCACGGATTTTTTGCGAATGGCCCGGTGACGCTACCGACACTGATCACGTGGTGCCTTTCGCTGTCTCTTATGACATTTCAAAGGAAATAACGTAACAGGTTATATATTATACAATGCCCTGTTATTTTTATTAAAAAAAAAATTAAATTAAAATTATATCCTACTAATATTTTAAATGAGACAGTTTGTGGGGATGGATATATGTATGGATATTAGATGTTAGGCGCAGTCCGCCTGGCGACAGTAACCACCCCCCTGACAGAAAAGTCCCTGAAATCAAAGAAAGTGTGCAATTTTTGTGTTTTGGTGCGTTAGTAAGCGTGGCCAGGGCCAGGCTAGGCTTATACTTACTATCAAGGTCAGCAACGCACTTTTTACTCTTCGGATTTGCTTCTTTTCATACGCGACTGTAAACTACCTGCCATATCAAGGTGACCATTGCATCAGCTTGACTTTGACTTTTTACATAAAATAAGTCATTGTTTATATTTCCTTTAGTAGGTACCATTTGTGTTTCGTTTCATAAAACTTCCATATAAGAGAAACCACAAAAAACATCAACAAAGTTTTAGAGTTTGGAACTCCACTATATAATCTTTTTCATATCTCTATCACTACATATTATATAACAAAATCCTCCACCGCGTCTGTCTGTCTGTCTGTTCGCGATAAACTCAAAAACTACTGCACCGATTTTCTCGAGCAAGGTTTAGTATATAATTTACAAAGTTACGCGGGCGAAGTCGCGGGCACCAGTTAATATATTATGTGTCACATATTCCTCCACGATGAACTCCTTCAGTCAACATTTTGTAGAGATTTTTCATAAAATAAACCGAGTTGAATACTTTATAATATATCATTAGAAAGATTATTTCAATAGTAATGGAATAAATTAGCCACATTTTTTATTTATTTCTGTAATTTCGATTTATCCACCATGTTCTAACATACGTTTTATAAAAATTGGAGTTCGAGGACTTGCTGTTTTCAGTCGACATCATACTTTAAACTTATCGGAAAAAATACTGTGTATTGGCATAGAAGTCTTTTGAGGAATAAATAAAACATTTTTTTATTATAGTAGCAAATTTCCCAAAAATAAAATATTATAACGCAGTGAAATTTTCGAAAATATTCACCAAAACTGGTGCCTTTTCTGAATAGACTAAATATTGTTTGCTAGAAATAAAAATACCACTACAAACTTAACTTCTCAACGTCAACTACATGTATGCAAAAAATAAAATAAATATATTTACAGAAGACTAAAAAAAAAATTCGTAAAAACACGCACATCTTGTAATGTATTAGAAGACAAATTCTGCTGCAGGTCACTCCGCGCCAAGCGCTTTTAGAGGGAGGGCGTATCGCTTTTCGTTGTGCGCCCACATGGTTACAATCGAACGATCCGGCGAACAATATAGCGCAAGCAAGACGTTTTGACTTCTGTTTTGTTTAATATTTTTTTTTGTGTTTTCTAAACATTGATGAAAACTATGTATAAAGTGTAATGACGTTGTACTCATATTTAGTATGTCATTTGTATTTCAGATATTCGTTGTTTTTTCTTTATTACGGAGATATAAAAAAATTATAATCGAAGAAAAAAAATTCGTACAGTTCGTTTTTCTTGTTTTGAATAAAGTTTATTTTATTTTATTTTATTTATTAGGAAGCCAACACAGTATACAACAATCCATACACTTAATCACATTTAAACAGTCTTTTATAATATTGTATACTCCACTTATAGGCTAACTCAGCATGCATTAAAAACCAACACTAAATACATTTTCCGTTTTTTTTTTTTTTTTTTTTTACAATATAAAACTAATAAAGAAAAATCAAAAAACCAAACTATACAAAGCAAAACAAAAGAATAATAGCGTAATAGTATACATATATATAATAGTACCATATAATTAACAAAATACAAACTATAAAACGACCCTCAAGCAGTACCCGATAACAGAAACTTTCTGACTTCTCTTTTAAAGGATGCTACGGAGCATCGGAAAATATCTATACCAGTACCCCTTATCAATCTGTTATAGGCGACAACTATTCTGCGCAATGGAGCGGCTCCGCCTAGGTTGGTTTTAGTGATTCTAGGTCTAAACGTTAGCCTGTTCTTAATATGAGACCTAGCATTACACTTCGGTACCGCCAAATGCACTCTGCTCAGCAGATTTGGACAATCGATCCCTCCATCCATAATATTCTTCAAGAAAGAGAGATCGATTAGATCTCTGCGATCGGACAGTGATAACACATTATATAATTTAAGGAGATCAGTGTAGCTATCAACTTTTTTTAATACTTTATCCCTGTATCCTAGGTGTCTTAGAAATTTCTTCTGCACTCTCTCTATCCTATTAGTATGTATTTGATAATATGGACTCCATGCAATAGAACAGTATTCGAGTCTGCTTCGTATTATCGAGTTAAATAGTACTACTCTTGTGGATGACTTTTTAAATTTCTTTGTATTCCTAATAATGAAACTCAACAATTTTAATGAATGCTTAGTTAAATTATCAATATGTGGTATAAAACTCAATTTATGATCCATAATTACGCCAAGATCCATTATTTGGTTTACATTCTCCAACTCATTGTTGTTAATACTATACTTAAATTTAACATTTTTTATTTTTCTACTGAAAGTGATGCTATAGCATTTTGAGTGGTTCAATTTTAAATTATTGCGATCACACCATACAGCAAGCCTATCCAAATCGCTTTGCATATTAATGGAATCATTAGTATCACCAATCCTGTTATACATTTTAAGGTCGTCTGCATATAGTTGGAACTGACAATGCTGGAAACACTCGGCTACATCATTAATAAATATTACAAATAACGCAGGACCAAGATTAGAGCCTTGTGGTACTCCTGACGTCGCTATAAATGTGTGCGACCTATATCCTCCAATAACTACATTCATTTCACGGTTTGTTAAATACGATTTGAACCAATTAACGAGATTCCTACAGATACCGTATCTCCCGAGTTTCTCCAACAAAATATAATGATCTACGACATCAAATGCCTTTGCTAAATCTGTGTAAACACAATCTACCTGAGCATTATCATCCATAGCTAGCGCTAAGTCATCCACAAATAATGCCAAATTTGACATAGTTGATCTTTTTTTAATGAATCCGTGCTGATTTTCTATTATAGCCGGTTTCATGTACCATGTCAGGACTGGACAAATTAATGATTCAAAAACCTTAGAAAATACAGATAAAATAGATATTGGCCTGTACTTTGATATGTCTTTTCTATCTCCACTCTTGAATACAGGGACTACTCTAGCCTTTTTCCAAATACTTGGAAATTCGCCTTCACACAACGATTTGTTAAATATCAAATACAACGGTTCCGCCAGTAGAGCAGCACAATGTTTAACAAATATGGGTGGTATGTCATCCGGTCCTGGCCCTTTATCTACATCTAGGCATTTTAATTGTTTTATAACATCGTTTTTAGATATTTTTATGCTATCTAGTTGTGAATTATCTAATGAATTTGTTTTAATAGATAGTTTCGTACTTATTATTTTGTTGGACGTTATGTACATATGTGAAAAATGATTGGCGAATTGGTTACAAATAACCGAGCCGTCAGTGAATGAAGAGCCACTAAGAGTCATCAGAGCAGGATAGTCACATTTATTATTACGAATTTGTTTTAAATATGAATGAAAAAATTTCGGATTTATTTTGATATTATATTCTACCATTTCCAAATAGTTTTTATAATCTAATTTAATAATGATTTCACATCTATATCTTAATAATTTAAACTCAATTTCATCCATTGGATTACGATATTTTTTGTACAATTTTCTATATTTATTCTTTTCTGATAATCTCTTAATTAGGTTTTTTGAGTACCAGATAGGATAAGAAGCTTTGTTTTTTATTTTTTTCTTCGGTACACATTTTTCAATTACTTTGCGTAGCTCTATATAAAATAATTTTGTCATATCATTTACACCTTCACACTCATCAAACAGAGTTACCCAATTCAACTCCTCAAGATATTTATTGATATCTTCATAATCAGCGCTTCTAAAGTTATATTTTATTATTGTATTAGGAGACAAGTAAGCCTCTTTGGCATCTATTTCAAAATTAATTTCAAGAGGTGGATGATATTTATCTATCGGGCAAGCAGAAAAGTTACTTTTTTTTGTTTCAACATTATTAAAGGTGCAGAAAACAAGATCTAATATTTTACCGTAGGCGTTACATATGCTGTTACACTGAGACAGATTCGTTAGTGCCATGAAATCATTTATAAGAGTCACTACAGGCCCACCATTGGATGGGGTCAGCTTTCTGATATGCCCGTCTTCGTAGGTCCACTTTATGGATGGAATATTAAAATCACCTATCACTATCGTTGGTAATTGCTCATTAATAATAATACGTTCCACATTTTGTGTGAAACCTTCGATTGTATCATATTTGAGCGGTGAAGGGATATACACTGCGCATATCGAAATAGTTTTTGAGTTTAGGACTACATTAACCCAGAGGTCTTCATGATTAGTTTCCCACGAATCTACCCTGTAACACTTATATTTTCTAGAAATAGCAATTAAAACTCCCCCACCATCTGATTTAGAGGACTCGCTAGACTCACGATCTCGACGAAATACGGCATATCTATCATCAATAATCTCATTATCCAACACTCCGCTGTTAAGCCAGGTTTCTGTAAATACTATGACGTCAAAGTCTGAATTAAGTACTGCAAGATATATGTCATTCGTTTTAGTTCTTATTCCTCTAACATTTTGATAAAAAAAATTTAAAGATTTAACCATTAACTGGTTAAATTTTGATACTTTACAAGTTAATACCTATATGACTACACAATAAACAAAAGATAGTCGCACTTATAAAATACAGATACGCAAATAAAATTAGAATATTTATTTTAAGGTAGCTAAAAAGTTCTTTGATTTCACTAATATTACGTCACTTGATATAGTTTTCCGTAAGAAAATATTACCGTTGCGCGACCAGACGAAGCAGTACTGTTTATCCTTGGCAAAAATACGTGCAGCGGCGTATATATCCTTAGCTGTGGAAGACAAGTGTTCCGAAATATAAACCGGCTTCCTGTCACCAGATATACCCAGATGTGCCGTATTTAGCTTATCGTCCTTGTTAGACTTATTGAACTTTATTACACCAGCCAAAAATTTATCTCTTAGTAAAGAAGAGCTAAACTTAACAATAACTGATCTAGGCCGCGAAGAATCCTTGTTTATTTTAGCGACGCGGGTGCACTTAACTACATTCCCTTCAGATATCGGAGTGTTTATAACTCTTCCAATCTGTTCTACTGTTTTAACTAGGTTCTCGCCCTTATGTTCCGGAATACAGTGCACCTCAATGTTGGTGGCTCTTGCCTCCCGATCCAATATATTTAGAGTATTCGAGTGACTATGTACGATTTCTCGAAGTTCAATATTTTCTTTCTTCAAGGTCGATATTTCCGCCTTTGCCTCTTCCAACTCTTTCTTTACGGTATCAAAAATGCCTGATAAATAGTCTATGGACGATTTTATATTCTGTAAACCAGCCAACTCTTCACGAATTTTTCTCAATTCGACACTTACAGTCCGGGTAATAATCTCCTGCACCTCGTTCCTTATAGCCAATAGACAATCGCTACTTGGATCAAGCGTAATGTCCGTCGTTATACCTTCAAGCGACAATGATGATGAAGACGAACTATTGCAAGCCGGACAAGTCCACTGGCCCCGAGGCACAGGCGATTTATTCCCAGACGGCACGATACATTCAAAGTGGTACAAAGCCTGACATTTTGTGCATTTTATTCTTTTCTGTGTAACCAGCACATTCAATTTGCAAATGTTACATTCATTTGTCATAATGAAGAAATTAATTTAAAAAATTTTCAAGGAGTAATATTTCTGTCCCGCGGTGAGATTTGAACCAACAACTCAAAGGTTCCAATCTAGCGCTCGAACCGCTACACCAACAAAGCGTACTGAGAGATTACGAATTTTGCAGTCTGTATCTTAAGACGACTTAACAAATTGCATATCACTTCTATAAAATTTGATATGAGGGTAGTATAATTAAACTACTAGCACTTCAGAACCTTGTTATTGTTTTTTTACACTTTTGCGGATCAAAATCTTCACAATTCAATGCACAAACACTACTATCGTTCACAATCTTTATTTAGATGACTTATTCACACAATTGTATGCACATTAAACCACCAAAAAATGTTTTTGAATGCGGAGCAAAACAAAGAACGTCTTATCTGTGTTATAGTTCTATAATATATAATATATTTTCATTAGAAACCCGTGCTAAACTTTTCTCTTCGATTCGATTGTAGCAAATTTGAAAATACCATTTACAAGCTAATATTTAATCAAACTACAAAATAAAACGTTCTGTAGAATTTAATGTAATTTTTCCATACAACTTTTTTTTCCTTGCCCGGACTACTTAGCTTCATATTTGTTTTCAAGTTACATAAAAAAATAAATTAAAAAAAAAAAAAAGAATAATTTTTTTAGGCTTTAGTGCTGTCTGTACTGGCTTTTAACACTAAATAAAAAAATATTAAAAATAAATTTAATAAGTTTAATAAATTTTTAAAAATACTTATGAAAAGGATCCAAACCGTTTACACCGACTAAACCGCTGTCCGTAGTTTGGTACACGTAAGATTAACGTGGCACTGCCGCCACCGCCGCGTGTCAAATACCTATTGTCGTGCGGCGCGATTTCATATACGGCCTCTTACTATTTTAAATATATTAAATTATTAATTATTTAATTTATATATTAATTTATTTTTAATTATGTATTTAAATAATATTTTAAGTATTTATTTTCAATTCTAATTTACTTCGACCTTTATAAAGGCTACGTCTGAGAATGGAAATAGAATATGGTGATAGAACCGGCTGGTCTAGGTTTGCTAGCTCCCTCTTATCTGGTTTCTGTAGCTGATCGACCTCCCAAGCGTTCTGGTGTGGAAGATAAACTTATGACCAGTAATATAATAAATTAAATCTATTGTCTTGTAAAATAATCAACATTTGGTTTATAGGTAGGTAATGACGGTTTAAATAAAATTTAAGCAGTGGTAACCCAACGATTTGAATGCTGCCGACACGGTTTCTTCTTCTTAAAGTGCCACTTCTCTAAGAAGGTTGGCGACAGTCACGGCTATCTTAAGATTGGATGCTGCTGCACGAAAGAGGCAGCGAGTGCTCATACCAAACCACTCTTGAATTCTTCATCAAGGATGTATTTCTCCTGCCTCTACTATGTTTGCCCTGTATTTTTCCTTGCATCACTAGTTGAAGAATACAGTATTTTCCTCCCCTCACACACACCACACAATGACGACACTTCAACGAAATGGTATAAGCATGTTCATAGCCATTTTTTCGGATTTTCGCATATTAGCAATCTGTGATCCTGATCAACCCGCGATCTTAGAGATTAATCTATTGGAAACTATTACCCAGACATTCTTACTCAGAAGAGAGGCCAGTCCACAGGAGTGAGACGGTACATACTTACATATTATAAAAGAAAAAGCCCCCCGCTGTCTGTCTGTATGTCTGCAATAATCTCAAAA
Organism: Synanthedon myopaeformis; assembly: GCA_944738685.1. Taxonomy (NCBI): domain Eukaryota; kingdom Metazoa; phylum Arthropoda; class Insecta; order Lepidoptera; family Sesiidae; genus Synanthedon; species Synanthedon myopaeformis. Next base: position 4,568,704 of record OX122926.1, on the reverse strand, counting down.
ACTATTCAACGGATTTTCATTTTTGACGCGGACGAAGTCGCGGGCACCAGCTAGTAATTTAAATACAGATACAGATGGTTTGAATATACTGAGTCACCCTGTAAATCTTGATTGATATTTTATCGGCCATTCCTAGGCTTAAAAGAAAGGCGGAACTGGCTCGTAAATCCGCAGACTGTCATAATGAAAAGCATCAAATCTGATTCAGTGTTGCCTTTGTGTGAATTCCAGTTGGCCATTTGCCGCCCGCTCACTATAATAATATAGTTTATCGTGCTTTTAATAAATCTACAGAGCCGTTTAAAGGCTGTAAAACAGATAATTTTTAATTGAATCCCTGCCAGGTGTTGTAATAAAACGTGGTTCATTTTCACGCCTGTACATGGAAAATTATATCTTTCTTCTTTTCATTTACAAATGGTATCGACATAAAGCCGATGGGGCGTCGTAAAAATAACATCTTGTTATTTCACTTGAAACATGTTGTCCATTGAAACAGTCCCGGAAATGTGGGTTCACATAGTTAAACGTGGGTTCAGACGTTCAGTGATATGCGTATTTTACGAAAACTATATTATTTGCATTTATTATGTCTTGTTGTAACTCTGTTTTAAACAAACTTTGTTTTGTCTTTATGTAAAAATGGAATGGAATAATAGATTACTAATTGCACTATGAAGGAATCTTTCGTTTTTTAGTCGATCATCTAGATTCTAGCAGTAGACTAATCTATATATTATTATTATAATTACAATTCTAATGTACAGAATTTTCTTGCAACCTTCATGTTTTCTTATAATTTCACATGACTTCAGCTTTTTTGTCAATCACTAAAATAATGAGTAGATATTACAAAAATATATTATAAATTATAGACACAAATTATTACCTTTGAATTCATATAATAAATCTTACATTGACGTTGAGAAGCAGGAACGAGTTGACTCTGTTGAGACGCGTGTCTTTGTGATATTTTAAAACATTGATTTCAGTTAGTTTCATCGATGGTTAGTTTACAAAGAAAATTAAGATTAAATATTTTTAAAAATATCATTTTATATAGCATTTAGGTATATTTTTTCATGGCATATTGTTTAACTAATTTTGTATAATGATAAATGATGTTATCATTTTACAACATCATATAGTCATATTTTCTACTAATTGTTGCAAGCGACTTCGTCCGCGTAACTTAATAAAATATAGCATATATGTGATAATGTAGCTTTCTACATATGTGTGAAAGAATTTTTAAAATCGGTTGTTTTTGAGTTTATTCACTACAAACATACAAAAATACAAATCTTTTCTTTTTACAATATTAGTATAGATATGAGCTGATTGACTGTGAATATACCACCTGATCAGACTATCGACAATAGGTACAGTGCGACACTGTGTCCTCGTGAGCCATAGAAGTCGGCAATAGTGATTCGAGTAGAGAAGAGTCAAGTAGGTGGGTGTGTGTGCGGCGTGCCGCATTCACGGTTCATTGGGCATCGCATCGCCGACCAGTCGATCATGAGTGTATCTAATTCAGTGTGCTGCATGTGCCTCCGAGGAATTTGTTTTGTGCACGCCGATGCCGCGTACAATCGCCGTTTTATTTTTGTGAGATCAGTGTCTCTTCGTTCGCATCGCATTCCTCGTTGTACATTTTGTTTGCGCCTTTTTTTCGCTGTTTTCTGGTTAAAAAAATGCGTTGTAACTTTAACTTGTCTTTTGTTGTAGAAGTAAAAGAGTCTTGTATGATAAAATAATGTTTTCGCAATACTTAAGTAGTGGTAGGACACACTGTGATTCGCAGTCATTTAGGAAGCCCGTCTGGCGGCAGTAACCAGCCTCTTACAGAAGACCACTAAGAAGAAATCAAATTGAAGGATTTATGCTAAGTCTATGCCTAATGCCATGCTATGTCATGCTAAGATTTTGGCCTGTAAATTAGGAAAAAGTAGGTGTTTTACTCGTATGAGAAATTGCCTATGAACCTATCTGTGTTTAATACGAGTAGAAAGTCTGTTTTAAGCTGAATAAAATTTGTTTACAGCAGAGAGGTATGAATGAGAATATTTGTTGGCCACAAGCGCTATTCACGTTATTATTTTAATGCCAGTTAATAAGTCAGCTTTAGGTGAATGCGGTTACTGGACAACGTTATCATGAGTAATAGCGACAGTGGCTTATAGTGGGAACTGTGCGTGACTCGCCTAGTGTGCACTGGTATTCGGTGTGGTCGCCTCGGAGTACTCTGGCGCCAGGATCTTTCCGATTTACCTAAAACATTAATCTTTTGATTAAAGCGGGTCGCCACAATATATATTGTTACATGACATTTGACTATCAATATTGTGTATAGTTGATAGCTATTCGAGTCAGTGCTAGAAGCGCAATAGATATATTTGTCCATTTTCTACCAAGTATAGTTTAGCACGATTTCTGTATATTTTCTCTTATATATAAAATTTTCGTGTCACAGTGTTTGTAACCAAACTCATCCGAAACGGCTTGACCGATTTTTATGAAATTTTTTGTGTATATTCGGTAGATAATAACTATGAATTTTTAATTTTCATAGTATATGCTATTCTTGAACTTTTTCGGAAGGTTTACATTTATAATTTATTTTAATTAAAAATGTTAAATGAAATTATATCTTAATTATTTTTTATAATTAAGAATATAATATAATACATTTCTTATTATATTCTTGCATATTCTTATATATTTAGATGAGTCATCTTTATGTATACCTACTCTATACATATTACACAATAAAGTCGCTGCCCGTCACTGTCTGTTTATCCGCTTTATAAATTATCATCCCAAAAAATTTCAATACAGTTTTCATACTAATTGAAAGAGCGATAATCGACGACGGTTTGAGTAAATAATTTTAAGAAAAAAATTGCATACAAATCCGCGGACGGATCATTAGTAAAAGATGAAAATATGTTACAATTGATTTCTAGTATTCAATTTTTAGTTCATATACCTACTTACCTATAAAAAAAAGTAATCTGGTATACACGTGATTTACGCTGGCTAAGCCTTACTCATTAAAATCATGGTTAGTTAATATTGATTAAAATTCTCTTCTGTATAATTGCACCTATGTGTAGATATTAACATTATATAATATACTTATTTTGTTATATGTTGTATATACATGATTCTATAACAAAATAGAATCATGTATAAATTTATACAACCCAGTTATAAGACAAGATTTGTTGTGTTCTGCATAAAATAAAATTTTGCTTAATGAAATTCGCTTTTATTTCCTTCCTATTAAAAAAAAAACCAGAATAGTTTCATAAAAAATAAAAGTCTGCATTTAACCGCCCATATATGAACGCATGCGTTTCATAGCTATTAAATTTCTATTGCGGTTTACAATAAGTATAGGTCGTTGCTTCTTTAAAGGCTATGCGAAGAGCAATTAATGCGGGGTCGTTCTTCAGTCATAATTATAGTTTTCAGAGAGGGAAAGTTGATGGTTCTGTGGAAGCAATAGGAAAATACTGTTACGTAAATAAAGTACGTACGCGATATGCAAACAGCTTGGCGTCGGCTAGTCGCCAGCCGGCGCCGACGTGAGGGCACAACACGACATTACTTCCACGGCCATCATTATTACATATCTACTTGCTACTAAATATATGTAATAAATGTCACAAATATTAGAACCACTCTCATTTACAATGTTATTGCAACGTTGACATTTTCTTTAGAGAATATATTAAGAAGCTTAAAGATGGGTAATCAAAAGACTTACCGCTATCTGTGTAGTTATGCGAGTCTGATTGGATCCGCTTCTTTTTGAATAGAGGCTACATGAAAATTGGACAGTTGTCATAGTTATTTTTTTTTAAGTTGCAATGAAAATGAACTAAATTATGTTTTCTTCAAATTAAGGCTGGTAAAAAAAAATCGAATTTATTTTATCTGAAGAAATTATTATGATTGTTTAAAGAGATATTTTGACATCATATATCAAAAAATTTACGATTTTGACATCTTCAAAACAATTATTTTTAATAATTTAAGTTTTTTGTACATACCGTAAACTAGCTGCGCCTGCAACTTCGTATGCGCGATTTTCGTACGATTGGTAAAAATTAAATCGATCGGTATAAATTTATTGTTTGTATAATTTTAAAAACTTTTTTTGACCTGTGTAAAACGACGTGCACAAATTGTATTTTTGAAAAATATTTAATGTAATGACATTGCTCGTTTACGATTTTATTAAACTACAGTACCTATATTGTAATTTGTTATAAAAATAATTGTAAAAATCTAATTTCTTTGTGACCCACATAAGCGATGTGATTTAATAAGATGGCAAAAAAGTCCGACTGTTTTAAAAATGGTGTCTTTGAAGGATGCAAACAAAATAGTGTGTTAATTTTATCTAATCAAAATGCAAAAGTCATAAACACGTACGGTCGCGCTGTTGTGTTTACAATAGGACCAGACGACAGATATTGGCGCCACAAATATGCGGGTTAATGTGGTAATATTTTAATTATAATGTAGATACCTATTTGATTTTATTTTGCACTTGTGCAGCGGACGCTGTGGATTCTCACGGCGAGATGCAAACCGCTACTATTATGCAATACGTAATCATGATGACAACTCCAAGGGTACATAACACGTAGATTTTATACTAATAACTAGTAACTAATGTTGGCAGACAGGCTGACGGCCCACTTGATGGTAGGTGGCTACCGTCGCCTATAACACAATCAACCAAGCCACAAGTGCTGCAAGTGCGCATTAAGGATAAGGGATTGTGAAGCGATCTGACATACCTTACTTACTCACTGAAACACAATAGCACACGTGCTGTTATTTCAAGGTGATCTTCTGTAAAGGGGTGGTTACTGCCGCCAGACGGGCTGCTCAAATAACCGCTAAATTCATCATTTCCGCCCCTGCCTTACTTTTCAGGTCCAGATCAGAGCTAACTTTAAAAAATTTATTTCCAATGGCTAGAAATAAAGTTTGTTCTGATGCCAGTAGAGCATATTTGCACTTTGTTTGCAAGTCATGAAGTGAACAGCCCGTCTGGCGGCAGTAACCACTCCCCTATGGTCCCCCTAACAGAAGACCACTGTTCATTAAAGTGTAACATAAAGCACGACGCACGTGTTGTGTTTTAGAGCGTGAATAAGGGATTCCAGAGCTCTATCCCACTTTATTACTTTTTTTATTATTATATCAAGGCCAGTAGCGCACTTGCATACAATAAATTTAGGTAATGGATTCACTATTTATCTTATAAAAATTAAGTTAGTTTTTAATATCTTTATACATATAAAATTCATGTACATCATAACTATTGAAAATATTTCATTTTAGAATTTCACACTTTAGAATTTCAGTACCTATGCATTTATTTTTAAGTACCTAAGGGTTATTTTAGCTCGAAGGACGTTATAAATGTGATCATGACAGGATGTTATTTAATTTTTTTTTTTAATTAAACATAAAATTTTTATACGATAATAAAAACAACTTACTAGCGAACAATTTGAGTAAGATAAAAATGGAGTGCAAATGTTTAAAGGAATTTTCAATGTTTTTTCTTTCGAAATAACAATTTTGATACTAGGTTATGTATTTACAGTTAGATTGTTTTGAGCACTTAAATAAACAGACACATTAAGTACAATTTGATGAATATCTTGGTGCAAAGATTAAACGAGTCTCAGTTCGTGTAAATTTTGCATTGCAAATATTTCGAAAATGTAAATAGTAATAATAGCGAGTCTGGGGCAAACGTGAACAATAGATATTTGCACTTTACCAGCTAGATAATGACATTGTTGTACAAGAAATATGTTGAATAGCCAACAAAAATTCCTATCCACTATTTAATTTTTATGTTTTATTTCATGAATGATAAATTATAAATGAACTTGTCATATATATAAGGAGATTATTCTCAAGTGAAATTTGTTTCATGATTTGTCTGAATTATTCAATATAAAATTACTTTTACTGTAAATTATAAACAAAATTTTAAAATACTAATAATATAAGTTTTGCCCGCAACTTCGATTGCGTTTCTTGATATATTATGGCGCATATGTTACAGAACCTAATTATGTTACCTAACCTGTATGTTATTGGCTTATTGTAAGTTTTCCACAAAGATTAATTTGCTACACTTTTGTATATTCCATACATTGAAAGTAAATTCGTATTATCAAAAACTTTCATCCTAATTAATATTATATAGTGAGTTTTTCGCTCTTTACAAAATTTTGTCTACACATTGTTAGGGATACAAAAAAGGACATAGGGTATCTATACCACCAAGTGAACTATCTTGAAGAGGAAATGGCTTGTCAGACGACCCTAACATAAAAATTATATAATAAAATTATAATTATATATTGTGATAATACCTAAGTTGCTACTTAAGTTTTGAGATATGGAAACACTGATGTGAATATGTAAAATCTGACATTATCATCGTAAAGTTTAACATTTGTAATGGTGAACGTATTCAGAACATGTTGTCATAGGAGTGCTATTTGTGTTGTTTACAGATACTTGAAACATTCATTTCGGTCAAAAAATGAAATTAAATCGCGATTTTCGTGCGATGATTTTCTATGACTTTCGACGTGAATTAAACCAATCGTCATGTGACATACAGTGAGATTGAGGCATGCTTGAGCATTAATGGAAAATATTTTGAAAGAAAAAAAAAAAAAAAAACAATGAAGCCGTTTGCGATTATAAATATTTGTTTTTATTTGTTTATCTCAAAACTTAAGTAGCAGCCCTCGTATAATGGTAAATGTATACGATAATATGGTATTGCGAAACATATTTTGTATTTTTTTTTAAAATAAATTAACTAAGAAGCAATATCGGTATATTACACAAAATATAAAAAAAGTATTTTTCATGTAATCCTTTGGATAAATATTTAAATTAGCTAAATTAGAGGAAATTATGTGTGGTTTCACTTATCGTCTCATAGTTATGCATGATTTTGTAAATAGTAACACCAGTCAATAAATTTAACATTCGCTATTTTCGTGCTTCGTAAGTATACCTACATACATTCTAGATGTCAATAACTCTCTATACGTTTTATTGAAAGGGTAGTCTAGTAATCTTTATATGGTATAATTATATACTATAATAAAACCTAATTAAGTTTTTTCCTAGGCGAAGCTGGGAGTGGGTCGCTAGTACATATTAAATATGAAGGAGCATACAATCAAGATTCCATGTTAGTATACTGTGACCAGTATGTGGTAGTATTTCCGAGACATCTTCTCGTCCAGAATTCCTCAGTGCCTTAAAACAAAAGTTTTCGGCAGCCAGTCTGGCGGCAGTAACCACCCACTTACAGAATATCGCCTAAAATCTTTATCGCTGTGACAGCGGTGGCGATTTTTTTTAACAAATGTTAGGTTCCGAGGGATCTAACATTTGTCTATCTGTATGCCAAATTTTATTCAAATCCGTTCAGCCGTTTTTATGTGAAAGAGTAACAAACATCAATCAACCCATACTCAGAAACATTCGCATTTATTATATTAGTAGGATGTATTTTAATGTTCACCTATTAAAATAAAATAAACATAATTGCAATGCATTGACACACCGATTGCCTAATTGGACATTGAATGTATGCATTATTCAAATAAACAAATTTATTTCATAGCCTCATCAGCAGCAAATTAGCTACTTCACTTAAAGTAACTTTAAGTGATATTACGATTTTGCGTTGGCAAATAAGAATTGATTATACAATATTGTATACGTTTTAAAGACTATGCATAAGTATAATATTTGTCATTTAATTGGTATTTACCTACTTATGTCGCTGAACTGTTATCGTTATCTATGTACAATTGCTATGTGCAAATTTAAACATACAAGTTCTAAATATATATATATATATAAAATTCTCGTGTCATAGTGTTTGTACATACCTAAATTCCTCCGAAACGGTTTGACCGATTTTTATGAAATTTTTTGTGTATATTCCGTAGGTCTGAGAATAGGTTGTAAACTATTTTTTATATCCTTAAAGTGATAAGGTTAAAAAAAAAAGTTTTTTGACGGGGTCAGCTAGTAGAAATATAACATTTTTGATTGTTTTTTTATGACACTGGTTGATTGGATTGTATTTAATAAAAGTGTATAAATTAGGTACCTCATGTTTCTATATAATATATATCTAATGTTAAATATCAGTTGTCGAATAGATGTCGGTCATCTCAGATAAGTATTAATCAGTATTTCTAATTAATATGTTTTTATGTTAGGAAATAATCAGTAATCTGGTTTTTAAGTAAAACTAGGCGTGCAATAGTGGATCGTATGTTATGTACGCGTGCGTAAAAGGTCACAGGCGAGACGTGAAGGCTATTCGGAAAGTGGAGTGGCGCCAAACGGCAGGCGCACACCTCGCGATTAAACAAACACTCTCTAAGCAAATTTGGTAGATTACGCCTGTTCATGTTTTAGCGTTTATAAAGCTTTTAGAATACCAATGGCTCTAGGTAGGTACATGGCCTTTCAACAGGCATTGAATTGATACTAACCTATGCGTTACGATACAAAAACTTCGGATAAAACGACAGATTATATACTAATTCTTGAATTATTCTGACGAAGTTTTTTAAATTTAATTAAAAAATATACAACGAATGAAAGAAAGGAACATTGTTGACTTAGTATGAGGCAGATACTACGAAGTTTAGTTCCTATATTTAAACCCTAAAAGGGAGCTCTTGTTTGGCGATGCTCTCACCTCTGAGTTAATGTACTAAGGTATTGTACTAACGTAGTAACTGGTACATTTATATCGTTTGGTAAACAAAAACAAAAAATCTATTTATTTCATTTCTCAATATAAATTACAAACATATACTTATAAAGTTATACAAATAAATACAAAATAATTTATTCATCCATTTAAGCCTAGGTACAAAAAGCGTTTAGGGGACCTCCTATTAAGTATAAAAATACTTGTATCAGGAGACCCCCGCAAAATAAGTTAGAAAATAATATTTTCCAACTTTGGAAGGTGGTACCAAATTTTGGAATAAACGCAAAAGGTTCTCATTGTTATGTCATTGTTCAGGACACATTTTTTTTTAAATTGAAATTTTTAAAAATATAAAAAGGAAATTCGATTAAATTTAAGTTTCGTCTTTAGGTGTATAGGAAATAATCACATTAATAGTAATCGCGCAGACCTAAATGCTTGAACTAAGTAGGTATACTTACATCATATACATAATAAGGCACGTGATTTCCACAGAATGAATGAAACATTCTATTTCCATAGCTTTCTATTTATTCTGCATTCTAATGTTCAGAGCTTATATTATAAACTCAATAGCCCAACCCCTTGTGCCTAATCATACAGGATCGCACATATAACCTGTCGATGTCGACTGTATTTATTGGCAACGGTAACATATTTAACATCCCTGTAAAGAAAGTTATGTCAGATTAAATCCCCGCAAAGGTTTATAATGATAAAAATCGCAAGTAAAACGCTAAACGAAACAAGGACATGTACTCGTATATAATTGGGCAAAACAGGAGGTAATAAAATGGTAAATGTTGAGTTTAGTTTTATGGTTTGCGCGTGAGCAGATTGTGATGTAGTGTTTGGCGCCATTTCCACATTTCATTGTTCATAGAAATGCGGCGCCGGCCGAGCGCCGGTCACTCGTTCATATTCCATTTTATGATAGCTAGCAAAAGCAGTTTTCCCAGCGAGTGCAGTTTGCATATTATTATATGAATAGAGAATGACGTCTTCGAACTGTCCTCGGGACATCTGTTCAGAATTTTAACGTCCACAACTGTTCATTTGCGTGCCTCGAGTGCACAACCGTTTGGTTATTTACAATGTCTGCGCAGGCGCATACATTTCGTCTCTTGCCACTCTTCGACAGAACCGTATCGACAGAATAAATAAACGATGCGTTACTCAATCAAACTGTGATCGAGCGAGCATAAGTGCATCTGAAATTTTTTGTGAGTCATATTATATTTTTGAATGAGAATCAGGTCATATCACTTTGAAATTTTCGTACTCGTTAGGTGTGTTCAAATGTACGAAGCGATTAATAAAATTGCTATTTTTATTAATTAAAATTTTTAGTTCTTGATTATTAAATGTAATTTTGAATATTTTCCGTATGTTTTAAATATTTCTTAGAATAGATTACACCTCTAAAAGTCTTATACTGTGCAGTGAAAATTTAGGAGATTACTCTAGATAAAGATAACAGAACATTATTTAAAAAAAAAAACCGAATTACAGTAGCCTCCTCCCGAAAATCTCCTTTTTATAAAGACTCGGTTGAACGAGCTTTTGGCCACCACATGACCATTTCAGCTTGCCAATTGTATGAGCTATGCCGCGGTGCTTTAATTATACTACGGATTCTCTTCGGCACAGAAATTTCTATAGTTAGTAAGATGAGTAAGATAACCTTTTTATGAGGCCACCATAACTGAAAATCCCGTTGGTATATAATAATATTTTTTAAAAGTATACTTTTACTTTATTTCACCTAATTAATTGTACTTTGATGAAATTACAGCAAAAAAGGTGGTTCTCGATTTGAGTACAAATGGAGTTAGAAGTTCAACTCTTAGCCGAACGATATAGCGGTATTATTTTTAAACGAAATGTCTGCGGTTTGAACGTAATTAACTAATAACACTTGAGAAAATAGACGTCGATGATGTGTTCTTGTGTGTTTATTGAATTACGTAGTTAGATGTAGCGCGAAAAGGCGTTGAGTGGAATGTATAAATATTGTGGACGTTAACGCGCCTGCATTGCTCTATAGTGGCTTGGCGACGAAAGATTTATATTCAACACATTTAAACATCAATGATTGACTTGTAGTTCATATATTAATAAATCTTCAGTTCGATTAAGAACTTGATTACAATGTGGCCATATTACATACTAGTGACCTCGGCTTCGCATGAAGAAAGGATTCAAAAATCCTTTTTTGGCGGATGCTTACGTTATAAAATTAGCCTATGTTCCAAATTACAGCTTTCAAGACTTAGTAGTTTTGGCTGTGCGTTGATAGTCAATCAGGACAAATGATTTATCCGGTTACCGTCATCGAAAGTAGAACTATATAGTTAAAATAAAATAAGTTTTCTTTTTAGAGTATTAAAATCCAGCGTGTCTATCCGCTGCTGATGAATGTAGGCCTCTCCGAAGGCTCGCAACCATGCACGGTTTTCTGCGCTTCGCTTCCTGCGATGTCTTTCAAGTAGTATATTTACTTGGCCGCAAGGTGTTCCATTTTTAACTCCCTATGTTCGACACAAAAACAGGGTGTTATAAGTTTGACGAGTACATCTGTGTATCTGTCTGTGGAATCGTAGCTCCCGCATGGATGGACCGATTTTGATCCCTTTTTTTAATATTTGAAAGCTGAAGCAAACGGGATGGTTCTTAGCTATATAATTTATGATTTGTTTAGGCATTTGAAAACCATCAGGCCATTTGAAGAATTCACTAAATTCCACGTGTTTATTTGATGTGAAATTTGGTATACTGTTATTTCGACGGTATTTCCATGACATGGTAACCTTGACCTGATGCATCTAGCATCTAGTAGTCTGCGGGATAATCAACTCCTCAATAGAAAGTCAATAGAAAGTCGAGGGTTTGTTTATAATTTTGATTATAGCTTATTTGATGCTATACTAGTTGCAATTAAAACACATCACTAATAAAAAACTTAAGGATTATCAGTTTATAGAACTATATTTAGAATAGAACCCGAATAGAGAGGTGCCCTTTTTGTTTTATTTATATTTTAACATTGTCCGTCAAGTAGGCATTAACAAATAACATATCCATACCCTTCACATTTAACCCATAGTGCTCAACAGCCTCATTGCCATGCAGTGTAATCGCGGCTATAAATTTAACCACGTTGTAATATCTAAGGTACTGTACAATTAATTTTCATGCTAATCAATTGATGCGTGCAATTAAAGGTTCGACCTTTGCTCGGAGCGACTAATACAGCTATCTCGTGTGGGGCAACAACTGCCTACTGCGTTTGTACTCGTACTCGTATGTACAACGCTCATCAAACAATTACACGTTACATCAGAACTACAAGTTAATTACAATTTATTACCAATTTGTAAACGGAATATAATATCATTTATTACGTTTGCATTTATTTTATTTTTGATGACGCGTTTAAGATGACCAGTCGGCCAAGGGTTTTGTTGGCCTAGCTTGTTCCCGAAAACTAAATATTTTGAAAATAGTCTTAATTAAGACGGATTAATTTAAGTAGATAATTACATAACAATAACACAGTAGATACCTATTAAATGAAATTAATTTACAATAAATGTACACAAGTGTTTGAAGTGTTGTTTTTAGCAGTAAATAAATTAAGATATTTAAAATAAGTGTAATATTTAATTACAGCGACATTTAACCAATTTATTCATTCATGACTCCGATTCTTGATCGCTTTTCTAAAGTCAGTGTGTCAATGTCGACTTACGAACTCGTAATAATTATTTGCACTGCAGTGGCAACAATTTCCTTAGCCTGGAATTAAACCTAGACCTCTTTGACCTATAGTGATCAGACCACCCTAGTAAACTGTGAATGAAATTTGAAACAAATTTCGATAGTTTTTGAAGTGAAAACTTCTTTAGGCGTGTTGGGCTTTTTGAGATGGGAAAAAAAACCATTGAACTCGCGACACTGTTACCGTAACCGACACCTCTGTTGACAATTATAAAAGAACACAATACTTTCAAATAAAAATAGAAAACGGTCAGTGATATTCCAAAAAGGTCGTCAACATTTTCAGTATAGAGGAGCTACTGAGACCTTACTCTTTTTACTAGTAGTGACGATACATCTCCATCAACGACTGCACGAACCTTGAGTAACTACTAAGTAAGTTTTTTTTTGTAAGTTTTTGAACTGAACACCTTATGCTCTCTTTCGAAAATCTTTGGTCATTTGCAAGGTCTTAAGAAAATTGAATACAATTTTATTTTTCTAATATAAAAAAAACCTGACCTATAATGTCGAAATCAAAACAATTCTAAGATTTTAATAATATTGTTTAAATTTTAGAATTACTTTTACTATTATTAAAAAAAAATGTTTTCTTGTATGAAGAAGTTTTTCTTACTGTTTTTATTAGTATATAAAAGTAGAACAGACGGACTAGACGCATAATGTAACTATTTCATTAACGCAAAATGTAAGTCTGATTGTGAAGCTTTGCTCATAGACGCATATTTCTTTGATTTAATAGAAGTATGTGGTATTTGGACACAGACTTCAACTTTTTTTTAGATCCATGCACAGAAAAAGAAAACTGACATACAAATGTTAAATTTAAAATTATTGTTTATTTTCCGTCTCATTCAAGTTGCTCTGTAACCGTAATCCATTACAGCAATCTAGGGCACGTCTTTATGCTATTTGAAAATGTTTCCATTAAGCAATAAATTTGTACTGAAGTAATGTAACTGCCATTATCCACTTCTCTGGAGCTACGTTGTGGATTGGTTTATGTTACTTATTTCTCTAAGTCGCTGAAAATGTTTGCGCAAAACTTGTTGAAGGATCAGAAATACGTTTATGTCAACCAATCAGTAGATACCTAATTCATAGGAATAACTTTTTATAAATTTTTTTTTTTTTTTATTCCAAGGCACTCTGTATTACACATTCAACCCCTTTTCAGAAGACCGCCCGACCATCATTATTCTTTATTACCCTTTATCCCATGAAGGTCAGCAGCTCACCTGCAACTCCTGTTACATTATATTTTAATTAATTTGAAAAACATACAGTGAACATGCAGTTACTTCATAATTAATAGGTCTTGCATATTAGGCTTTCTAATTAAGTAATTAGATTAATAGGAAAAAATAATAAACGGAAAGAAATTAACGATCTTAAAATTGTATTTATTAAAAACCAATACCAAAGTAAATGTGTAAGTATTTTTATAGAACTAAGAGGAAGAACTTTGACCCTGCTATGATTAGTTTCATGGTCAAGCGCTGGCGTCCGCGTCGATGGTTGGCCACCACATGGTCTGCGTTCGCGCACAACGAATATCATTGTATAAAAGGCACATGAACTACTTTCTCGAAATTGATTGGTATCTTGTAATGTCAAGATCAAAGCGGATTATGTTTATACTCAAATAAAAATTATACTCACTAGATACTACTGCATATCAATACACTTTAGCAAAGGAACGTGATTATTTGCATAAGATATTGTGTGTTATTTACTATTTCGATAAAATAATTTTAAAATGTTTTCCGTTTGTAATCACTTTTATATCATAATTTTAGAATATTTTGTAAGGTTGTAAATAGTGGCAGGACCATGACAGGACACACTGCGATCCGCGGTAATAGATTGGGCAGCCCGTCTAGTAGAAGTTATCGCCATATTACAGAAAATCACAGTTAATTAAAAGTACATGTGCTGTAACATTACCCTTTCGTCCTTACCCCTGTCTGTTTGGCACTATTTATTAAAAAAAAATGACAGTGTATTTACACTGTCTACTAGCCCAGCTGCTACTAGCCGTGCACTCTGTTAGTCAAGAAGGAGACCTAAAATTTTGTAGATTTAGGGTACATATATTATTTTTTGTTATGCAAATACATAAACAAAAATTATAATTATTTTTGTTATATAATATATTGAGTTCTATTATCTAACACTATATGTACTTACAAAGTATAAGTTCCTCTAGGAGAATAAGCAAAAACGTTATTCTGGCACTGTTCAAGCAAGCATGCAAAATCATCTAAATACGCTTCCATATAAGATCCCTAATAATACTAAATCTAAATCTAATTCGTGTTGCACAGTTAATTAGTGCGAAATGTCTGGCATTATAATTTCTGCCGATGCCTTCGAATACAAGCACGTTAATGAAGATGAATGCGTGACATATATCACCGGTGGTCATTAAGCCTTCTTTTATATTATGTGGTCAACATGCAGTTGATGTACAATTAAACGTTTTTATAAACACCAACTCATCGAGCGATTCTATTCAGACATATTTTAATGCGTTTCATACTGACTAACACTGTTTTATGCTATAGTTATTGCAATTCGCTAATCCATGCAATAGACAACATTATTTAAAGAATTCTTATATTTATACTGAATGTAAGTAATTTACTTAGTATGTTTTTACATTATTTAGTAAGTTTCAGTGAGAAGTGTAGTTGCCACCAATCTATGTTTTTTTAAACAAGGTACATTAAGGATAGCTAATCGTAAATCCAAATTATGAGTTAAATTTATATTCCATTGTCAAAATAGTGTCAATACATAAATACATATTTCATATGAAATTTGTTTTTATTATAAAATGAGATATTTCATATCAGTATTAGCAGGAAGTGAATTAACGATTGCTTAAAGTAAACACGTTCTCGGTAAAGAATAACATGTCATTGTTCAAATTTGACCTGAGATAAGTGAATGTGTTAATTCGTTGCTCAAAATAATGCCGTCACCAAAAAGCGTTTGAACATATTCGGTTCGAGGAGAAATGTAAACCACGTGAACGCGACCAACGAAGAAAATCAACGAACAGTCGATGGCGGGTAGGCGTAAAATGCAAATCGCTTGCGTTTCACCGTCAGCACAATGCGGCCGAAGTGTTGGGCGTCTTGTAAACAGCGCAGACGTGGCTTGTTCTACTTTTTTGGATAAACGATTGTCCGTAAACGGTGATGCATAGGACGCCGCAAAAATACCGCGGCTTTATAATGTCTCGTCTGGCGCCGCCGTACAAGGGTTATACACGAACAGCGCACGGCAAAGGAATACGCTGGTCCCTGCCACTGCGAAAACATTTTACATTCGATTGTTTTTGGATTTGCGAGAATTAGAATAAAGTGTCAAAAAAACACGCGCGTGTATACAGTTTGCATGTCAGAAGTGAAACTTCTTTGGCGATCAAAATATTATGTAGTAAGCGGTAGATGTCAGGGAGTTAGTTAAACCTCGTTACAAGAAGCGTCACGTGATCGTTACACTGAACGGTCACACAAAGTTTTAAATCTTATCGCGCGCAATCGTCTATTAACGTGTAGATGTAGTTTTTTTATAAAATCTTCGCAACGCAACAATAATTCTCAATCTAACATTGAATTCATACTTAATAATTTCTTTAAATATTTTTGAATCTTAATTAAAATTAATCAAAACAGAATAAAATTAAGATAATTATTATATCTTCATATATTATATCTACGTTTATCTTAACGTTCCTATTTGTTGACAATATACCGCACAAAAATAACGGGATCAACTTAATCTAATTTGATTTTTAATTTTCTCTTCATATTTTTGTAAATAAATAAGGCCAACATTAGGTACACAATGAAAAAAAAAAAGGAAAAAAAAAAAAAAAAGATTTTTCTTAAGGATTAAAAAATAGATAACTAAATCACATTATGATTTTGAAAAAAAAAAAAAAATGTTTTCGCGTATTGTTTACGTTATAACAGGCAAATAGATAATTATTTATTAATTTAAAAAAATAACTATTTATCTGTCATTATTCACCCAATATTCTACGAAAAATACACACTGCGCTATCAAATGGAAATAACCCATTCTATATCTTACTAAATGTCAAGATTTGAATGTGCCGATATTAATCTGATATCTCGGGCCGAGATTAAAATTTTATGGAGACCCTAGCAATAACAATGGATGAATGGTGTTTCTCATCGCAGTTTTGCGAAGATAAATATCAAGGTTATTGGGAAAAAAATTGTACTAATACTAAAATGCGAAATTTGTGATGTTTGGATGGATGTTCTTTTACTGATTTCGGCTTTTTTATCTTGGAAAAATGTTTGGTTCCCGAGGGATCGACTAAAAATATAAAAAAATATGGGCGTCACCATCACACAGTGATGAAGATGTCAGAAATTTTCTCGTGTTATATTTTTCGATTTTCAACGCGGACTAAGTCGCGGGCACCATCTAGCATCCAGTACATCTGTCATCCAGTACATAAAGGGGTCCCTTATTCGCATGTAGGTACTTTAAATCTGAACCAATGCGACAGTTATACAGTCGTGTGTGCAGGCACGAACTCCGCGGTGCGGTGGAGCGGCGTGCCTATAGACAACAATAAGACCGCGCCTTGTACCATAAACATTCTTTGCCACGATCATTACGAATATAACCTATAAATTAGCACAGCCGATTGCGAACATGCCGCTCGCCGTTGCGGGAATTCGCAATGAGAGTCGCGCCCTCGCCTCGTTCCTCGGCCAATGTTGTCTCATTCAATGAAATAACTGCACGCCCAGCCGACTCGGTCAGACGACAGCTATTAAGGGTCAGCTCACACCGAGACGCGACGCCGCGCGCACATTTCAAGGCAACCAATACATCATCATACATCACTGCTGGACATACATCCCCCATAACTTTCCACTAAGACCGGTGAGAAGCAGTCTGGATCCACCGATACAATCAACAAATACAATATAGAACTAATTATCTATACTGATATTATAAAGAGGAAAGATTTGTTTGTTTGTTTGTTTGCACTGAATAGGCTCCAAAACTACTGGACCGATTTGAAAAATTCTTTCACCGTTGGGAAGCTATATTATCAGCGAGTAACATAGGCTATATTTTATAAAGTTACGCGGGCGAAGCTGCGTGCAACAGCCAGTACTTTCTATAGAGCCCAAACACGCTATATCTGCTTCGGTGTACAGGCGACTGCTCGATGCTGCAGCATCAGGTCAAGCTTACCATACCACTGAAATAACAAAATACAAAATTTCAAATTAATCCAACATGTGAAAGAGTGAAATCCTTTCGTCAACTAGGAAATATTTTCTTAATTGCTACTATTGGGTAGCATGTCTGGCGGCAGGAACCACCCCTTACCAGCGTGAAATAACAGCAAGTGTACTATTGTGTTTAACGAGTGAGTAAAGGATGCCAGAGTCTATTTTCTTATCCTTTCCTAATCCCAAATCGAGAATCCTACTATAGTCAGCAGCGCCCTTATAGCAGCTATGTCGTAAGGGCACGGACGGCTTTCATTAGTATATTAAGCATATTAATTAACTTAAGTTTTGTACTAAAGTTTTAATCGGCTACTTTTATTTATTTTTTCATATTTTATACAATATTTAAGAAAAACCTTCCAATTGTAAATCTATTCGGTTATCTCTGAGAAGCTACAATAATTGCGTTCGCTCTACTAAAGTGGTTGCGCTCCCTTTGGTAAAAATTATGTTCGCTATGAGGTTAGTAATTGTCTTAAGTATTTATTTTTACTTAAAAACATAAAAAGATAATTCCTAAGCCTTCAAATATAAGACTATATAAACAACTATACCTAGTTATATTTAAATTATACTGAGCAGACTTACGGAAGTATACCTAAGCTTTGAGTTTTACCTTACCTATTACGGAACATTTATAAATAGGCATTTTCCGATTTGTACAAGTGGGTCCACGTGACGTAAATTTAGATAAAGAAACTCATTCACAGTAAAACAATAATGTCTATTGAATTTATCGTTTTATTTGCGGTGAATATAGGTTAGTAATTATTAAGGTCGAGCACTTTGCGACAAGATTGTAATTACGAGTTAAATATATCATATTACGTACGATATACCTGATGTGCAACGATAAGCACAATTTATACTTATTGTGTTAACACAGTCATCGTTTTACGTTGTGCAAGATATTTATTACCTATTAATATAGGTTGTTATATATTAATAGGTACTAAAACGGTTTTAGAATACCTTATTAGGTTAGATAAACCAGGCATAGTCAGCCACTATTGGGTACGGGACAAGTTTCTGCGAACTTCTTGATAATATAAAATCGCATACCTTGCACTTTACTTTCGAAAGCATAGATCATCTAGGAATACTCACTTGTCAGCGTTTGACGGTTCTTATGCCGTAGAGATTGTTTCATTAATATTAGTATAGATAATTATAGCTTATCTATAGTAAATTAGATCTATATTGTCAACCCTCTTGATCTATAAGAAAGTTTATAACGGGTTGCGTGCCTCAAAAAATCGCATACCTAGCATATTATTCACGTCTGTACTCGCGTAATCGTAGAACATATAGGAATACTCACTTGTCATTGTTGACGGTTCTTTGAGAAAAATATAAGTGGAATCTTTGGTATATTTCCAGAGCTCTAGTGACAGGTACATTATGTTTCGAGGTGACATGAACGTTTTTAGTTGGTCGCTTGAAAGGCGACGCTACCCGAGGTGATGTTACGTCAACAGACGCCGCGTCATAATTTCAGAATAGTAGACTAGGCTAGACAGTTGTTGAAATCCACATTTTTCTACGAATCCGAGGTCAAGGTTTCTAATATACTTTTGCAGACTTCAAAACTATTTCAATTATATTCTAATAATATAAGAGTAGTTACTTACATTAGACAAAAGTTGGCAGACGGGTGGACGGTCCACTTGTTAGTAAGTGGCCTATTAACACAAGAAACGCTCTAGGGATCTTGCAAAATTTGGATAAAAATTAAGAAATAAGGAGCGGAATACGATCTGACGTCTCCGGGCGGAATGCAGTGTGCCCCGCCACTACCTACTCAGAGTAAGTACTCAAAGTTTGGTTAGTTGATGACATGAACTTGTCAAATTTGTACTTGTAGGATTTCGCCCCCGATTAAATGTGCGTGAAGCAATATTTGTATATAAGACGTTTTACAGCGTTAGTACTTAGGTACATACATAAGCACTAATTATAATAATCAATTATTACTTTCAAAATCTTACCGAAACCGATCTAATTTTCTTCTAAACAAATTAAAAATGTAAAATGATATTTTTAACTTAATGAAAATTTTCATAGCATTTTAATTCATAGCAATTTTAATTACATAACAAGCTCAAATTTCTGTTTCTTTAGTTTAAACGGCTGTTTTATGTGAACTGAGCCATAAGTATACATATTAAGGAGTCTTTACATTTCATAGAAGCATTGTAGTTTCCGAAATATTTTATATAAACTATCAAATATAACTATTCAAGCTCAATCAACTAAAATGCACAATGTATTCTTATTTTTATTTTTTTTAGTAGTTCGTTCAATGTTTATATAGTAGGTATTCGATTGTTGAATCAATTTATCTCCTTGTCCAATTTGCGTTACAGTGAAGAATAATAAATACCTATTTTGAGAATTAGTCGTAACGTTTGCGTTTGAGATGCGTCACATTGTAATTACGTGAATTGAAAAATATTAGATAGTAAATGAACATTTGATCCTTACACAAGTAAACAAAGCGCTAATTTGTGTTAGCTGACAAGGTTCCCTTTATTTATGCTGGGATGTTTCATGGTTTCCACTGTCCGCTAGGCACTGTCCGCTAGGCAGAAAGTTGTATGCACTTTTTTGGTCTTCATTTTTCATCTCGGCGATTTCATGTCTTATTTGTAACCAGGTGCCAAAAAATTGAAAAGTGACAAGACTGGGTATATGTATCATAGCCACAATAGACGATTATTTTTCTAGTTTGCAATTATGTATTCTGCACTGGCGAGTGAGTTCTCCGTCGACTGTTATTAATTTAAATAAAATATAATTTTAGCTGTCCTTGATTTGCGAAGGACGTATGTAGAGATACGGACTTAAGATTCATAGTAGTTATGGTATATGCAGTGAGCAATGTCGTCATCGGCGCGCCGCAGATCGCTGCCGCAGCGGCGCCGAGTTACATCACGGAGGTTGGAAAACTTGCTGGGTTTAAAACTCCTAAACTCGGCCGAGACTTGACTTGGAATGAAGTTGTCACAGCAACTAGTCTCATCACGTCTTCGCACTCGAGGTTACTTTCAACAGTTTAAATTTACCTTCTTTAAATAACATTAATGAGAGGCGCCGTGTAGCCGGCAATGATCTCGGTGTGTACTCGCATAAATATTCATTACGCACACAGGCCTCAAGTGAATATGGGTTCCGTCGTGCCGGTCCGGTCGAGTCAAAGGTGTCCCGGCGCCGCAGCGCGCTTACCGTCTGCTCTTGTCCGAATTGTCCGTTTATTTCACCCTACACTCTTTGTTATATTTGCAGTTTTCCTAAAGCGGTCCGTTGTCGTCACGATGGCGCCACGGTTGGCCAATAAATTTAGGGCTGCCTCGTGTATTATTAAACTGATTTTACAGAATGAATTTATGACGAAGCGGATGATGTATTCGAGTCATGCGATGCTAGAGCAAAATCTGTATTTGTATGCTAGACATAGTCTTATCTTGACTTCATAATAAATTCGTTTTTATTCGCACCAAATAAGGTGCAATATTCGTTGTCACTTTAATTTATGCCATCATGATCCTATATAGTATTTCAAAGATTAGTATTAAGTATTAATTTATTCTTTATAAGAAATTATCTATTTTTAAACTTTATTTAGAACATTTCATGATCGTTTATAGTATTAAAACACTACGTTTTGTATAGAGTATCTCGACATTAAAAACAATTGCAACAAGTTACAAATCTCATTGCTGTATTCAGCAATAAGATTAAGTATAATACTAAAAATGTAAAAAAATTATATAGTCCGAATCTAATTTAACTCTTAAAATATAAACATTTTAAGAGTTAAATTAAACTTGTATGATTGAAGTTTGACATTTTCTTATATATAAGTAACTTCTATCGTTTGAAATCTTTATGGGCCTAGTCACATAAAATTAACATTCGGCGAGCAATTTTACAGGTTAGTTATTGATAGGTACGTAAAACTTATGTATAGTTATAGTTATACACAATTGTTATATTAACGTTAACATTGTCAAATTGGGTGAATAATCAAATAGAGTCGTGAAATGTCAGTGCTCTCTCTATTTCTGTCGGACAGCCCCAACAAGAAAGCTATGCGAAACGCAAATTTCTGTTGTCGCCGTCTAGACGCCACTTCTCTTACGATTGAATAACATTTGATCCAATTAAGTCAAAGGTCCACAGTCCGGCGACTATCCCATCGACACAACTTTATGATCAATTGGTCAATCAAAACGACTTCTTTTATCCAACAGATTCAATCGATTATATTTTTTTTAAACAACATAATTAAATAATCGAAGAGAACATATATCCATGATGAATGTTAAGTACCTATATAGAGAATGTTCACAAGCTGAAATTAAATATTATATGTAATGAAGGACTAAATATTTCAATTTTGTTAACATTATATAATTTATTATTTATTATACTTCTATTAAAATATTCAAGAATAAACATGACGAGAATTCAAAATTTTAGGAATTCCTATTTTGAAAATATCAACTTATAATACACGTTTTAAAAATTACTCGTATCGAATTAAAAAATAAACTTTTTGATATTGAATTAAGATGTTGATCTTCTCTTTTCTTTTTCAGCTCCCGATGTCGTTCAGGAGGATAGTCCAACAATGATAATCACGAATGATGCCGAGGAACTCAGCATGAAGCGTAAGTTAAAAGTTAATTGGTTTAAACAACTTAATTTAAATTTTAGATTGAATACTTATTTTAAATCAATAATAAATAATTTTAATTCAATAGTAATTTTCTGTTTTCTTCTTTTGTTTCGTTTTGTAATGTGTAAGCCACACTGTTTTGTTTGGACATGCTGTGTACATGTGTCTAGTTAGCTTCACTTCAATGTAATTATATCTATTCAATGTATTTAATGTCAGTTTCCTGTTTTGTGTACCTTATTAAATTTAAAAAAAAAAAAAAGAATACATTAGGCGTATGTTTCTAGATTCTTATAAATAAGGTACCGTATTTAATACGTATTTATCAATATGTTATTTTCGTAAGTAGCTACCTAAATAGAAAGAATATTAAGGGTTAGGGGAAAGACCTTGGCATTCCTTACTTAAAACACAATTGGAATTCCATAGTGGTATTAGAGAGTTGATTACTGATTACCACCGTCAGATTGTCTGGCCAGTTTATTACTGTAGAGTCTACTACCAATTC
Source organism: Synanthedon myopaeformis (assembly GCA_944738685.1). NCBI lineage: Eukaryota > Metazoa > Arthropoda > Insecta > Lepidoptera > Sesiidae > Synanthedon > Synanthedon myopaeformis. The sequence goes on along the minus strand of OX122926.1, from coordinate 4,545,629 downwards.
TGCGACTACCATAGTGCTAAACAGATACATAGGCAATACATGTTTGTAGGTTACGGGTTATACATAATATGAAAAAAATAAATAAAATGTTTAATGTATAAAATGTAATTTTAGATTTCGGTGCTCTTCTGACGGGTCGGTCACCTCTGTGTATCAGACGAGACGATATGACTGGTGTCGAAGCTGCACCAGGAGTCGCTACAGCTCGGTTCACTTTCCACCGACGACATCTTTACTGGTCTGTTCTACTCGGAACCACGTCCACGTCGCCCCGAGCCCTCTCTTTCCTGGACCGCGGTGGGAGAATGTTACTCGAGCATCCGCTGAAGAAATATTCCGGTATACATGCTACGTATGAGGAAAAAACTGACAAGGTCTGAATGATTAATATTATATATTATTTCAATGTTAATATCTGTTTCTTTTTTATGGGTCCTTCGTGAGTGCTTGTCACCCAGTTATTGGGTTAGTCATGTCTCCAAAGATTGCTAGTCTTACAAACCTACAGGTCTTCTCTAAATTGTCTTCGCCGTTGAAACAAGGGATGATAATAATTTCTAATCTATACATAAATTTGAAAAGATAAATCATAGGTTTTACCTATTTTACTATGGTATCAAGATAGCATAAAGCTTAAGTGAAGGTCAAAATAGCCGCACCGTAAAAGTATTAAAAACTTAAGGCCCTTTTCATAAAAATTACAAGTTTTTTTTTTAAATGAAAAATCCGTTACTCACGGAACACACACCACACATGCTCTTATTTCACGGTGGTCTTGTGTAACGGGGTGGTTACTGCCGCCAGACTGCTCAAATGACTGCGAAGTGCAGTATGTGTTTAACTTGTATTTACTTAGATGTTGGTTTTTTATCCCGTCTATAATAAATAATGGAGTTTAATTAGTTGTTACCCAAAATAAGAGCAACTTTCATCAGATCTAGCTCGCAGTGTTTTTTATGTATTATAATTTATATATCATATTTTGCACTAACACTTCTCTTCGATGACACTATTTCTTTCGTTTATATTTAATCTCATCACATATTTTATTACTTTACAGCTATGCGGTGTATGGCGTCGGGTACCTCGCGAATACAAGCGGTTGCTACGAGAAGGATCTTTGTATGTTGCGTTGATTTGGGGCAACGAAATTAATAATACGATGGACAGTGCCTTGAGTGGAAGAATAAATAGGTATTGTATAAATAATAACAGTGATAAAAACAGCCTATATTTTGTTTACAAACTTTGATTTTATTTTACTTAGTCATAGAATTAAGAAAATTAGGCACCACAGGCATCATAGTCGTAGGCATTGGCTTAGGCCTTTGATATGTATTTGATTTGAATAGTTGGAGATGCCGCTGATATATTCGTACGATCGATCGCGATCGTCTAGATTGCGCGTTCTAGGAAATTGTAAAATCGTACCACATGTTGTGAACATTGAATTAATTAAAGCACGTGATACCTACATAATGGAAAGTCCCTTGCGGAATATAACACCATGGAGCAAAGTCGATTTATTTATCGATTTATCTTGTTTATTTTACATTTAATTGTGCGAATTTGCATTAAAAACAGTAATTAAATTTCAATGGCAATGATTTCTGATATTCGAACTATAAATTATTCAATTATATGGTTAATTGTAATTGTGTACGTTAAGCATAGGAAGGAACCTTTAGGAGCTGTTGCATGCGACTTCGCCGCGTAAATTTATAAAATAAAATATAGAATATGTTACTCATTAATAATGTAGCTTTCTATAGATGAAAGAATTTTTAATATCGGCCCAATTGTTATTGAGTTTATTCATTACAAACAAAAATAAAATAATACAAATCTCTTTATAATGTTAGTATAGATTATTTACTCCTTGGGTTATATTATTGGAGATTTCGTAGGGGTCCCTAATTTAACTTGACTAACGAATGAAATAATTTTTAAAATTGGTCTACTGTAGTAGTTCTAACTGGATTATAAATAATACCAAAGAAAATAATCAAAATCAAAATCTAAAATTTTATCGCACACAACGATTACAATAAGCAGAAAGGTTAATAGAAACTGCAACAATATCAATTATTGTTAATGGATTTTATAGCTTGAACTACTCATGAAAGTAGATTTTGGAATATTTCAGATACCCAGCGCTGTCATCGGAAATGTTTACTTCTTTACTGGAGCCTGAACATCCGCCTGCTTCAATAGGCAACGGGCCCTGCGATGACCAGATTGTGCCTTCGCAAGGCAGGCAGTGGTGGGGTGGTACAGCAGTCGTCACAGGAGTAGCAGGCGCTGCGCCCAGTGTCCACCTGGCGATTGTATACAATGGAATCTTTCCTGCTGTTTCTGGAGATCATTCAGTTCGAGTTCTGCTGACACTTCCCGATAAGAATCAGACCATTATTGACGAGGTGATAGCTATAGCGTATTTGCAATTTATTTTTTTAATAAGACAGTTAACTAACTTTATTTGACAGCCAGTCTTGTATTTGTAAGAAAGAAAGAAAGAAAATTTGAGTATCTTACGAAAATTTGATTACATACAAATTCTTACAATCCAAGTGGCGACAGCTGAAAAACGTAGGTACTTGTAGGTATCAGATATATCAGATATATCAGGTCGCTTAACTTTTCATTATATTCAAAACGAAATTATCTTTTCAAATTATCCACTTGATGGTAAGTGGCTATCGTCGCTTAAGTATACACAAGCAACACGCACTGCAAGTGCGCTGCCTACCATAGAAGGATTAAGGATAAGGATTAGGATGGGATGGGGAAGTGGGCTCTTGCATTCCATAAACACTCATAGAAACAAAAGCACAGATGCTATTATTTCACGGTGGTCTTCTGTAAGGGGGTTATTATTATGTTAAATATTCGTTTAATATACTATCAAATAACTAATACAATTGAACTTTTACAGGTTCAAAAAATCACTAAGCCAGGCTATGAGATTAATATCATGGAAGTGTCCACTCCGGTCTCCGCAGCTGAACTGCGATCGCTGGCTCGTAGTAGACTGCAATTGGAAGTTGAAGCATTAAGTGCACCTGAGAGAAGAATAGTCGGACGAGTATCGCAGAAGGCTGCATGCGAAATTTATCACGCACCTCTGCTGCCTGCTAGAGAACCAGCGGTACCGGATCCCGAAGGAATGGCCTATCTTTATATTGACAAAGAGGGTTCTCTCGTCTATGACATACAGGTTTGTACATACAATTTTGAAACCTCTAAACGAGACGAATTCTAAAAATGTCATTTAAACAAGACCTTTTTCGATCGTTAGTGCGTTTGATTGCACAAATACTGTTGTTCGTACTCATTCGTCTATAAATACGCCCGCCTTTTCTTAATCATTACCAAGAATTCTAAATTGAATGCAGATCGAGTACTAACAATAGTCCCTTTAAAAGTCTATTTGGTACGCTACTCTCAATAGTTTGATCATTGCAACTGTATCTGTATAAGCATATATAAATTATATATGTATGTATATTAAAAATGACAATTTAAATTAAACACATGATCACAATAAAAATAAAAGTGATAAATATTATATATTTACTTATTTATAAGAATATAGTATTAAGACACTAGAAGGCACTTTTATTTAAGTAATTGAGATTCGAATCTATGTTTATCTCACTGTTTAAATTTAAGTAACCTGTAACTATTTACTCTACATTATTTTAAAAATATGTTTTAATTTTCAGATAGAGAATTTAAGCATAACGGAGTACGGGCCTAAAATAACTCTTGTCGAGGAACAAGGGAAGCGCCATTCACAAGTAGAGATATTGGGTCCATTGACTGGTATTCTCACGAGGCCAAGTGCTAGAATCTTCCCACCGCTTTATGAGGATCAACTGGCTGTACACATTAGTGCCGATACTGGTAAGATGACTTTTATAGAAAAACAAACATAGTCAGGTCAACTTGGTCGGTGGCAACTTTTATCTTCAATTTGTGATTGAAGATAAAAGATAATTAAAGATAAAAGATAACAAACACCTTAAAACAAAACCTTAAGTAAACTGATACTTAGGATAAATTGTAAAATGACGAGGTGTGAGATAGAATATTGTGGTCTGATATCCTTTGTTTACACATCCAAACACAAGAGCATATTATGTGGTATTTTTTCAGCGATTAGCGATAATCTATAAAGTTTTCAATAAGAAATGCATAAAAAGAATTTATTAGACTATATTATATTACTTGGTAATGAACGACCTTCATTTTTAACCTCCGACGCACTCCTTAGCAACTTACAGCAGATATAGCGTGTTTGGGCTCAGTAGAAAGTTGGCGATTAGTTTATAATTTTTAATTATAGCTTGTATTCGTTTTCACTTTCAGGTCCGCCGATACTCCGCGGTCGTCTGACATCTCGGCCTCTTCCAGACGCAGCGAGTAATGGCCCAGCGCTTCTGCGGCGTAGTATATCTTACGTGCCAGATGCCACATCGCCCGTTGTAGGACTTGCCTGGTTTTCTGTTGATGGGCTATGTGGGTTGCATTATGAGGTTAGTTACTTTAATTAGTAAATGTTTCACATCAGGCTATTTTCTGGATTCCTAGTAAAGGCAACTCGTTTGACAATTATCAATTTCCTTACAGAAGAACCACCATGAAATAGGCTTCTATTTCATAAAGGTTCTTCTGTATGTGTTTTGTAAGTGTAGGCAGACGTGTTGCTTACATATACTGTTGTGTTTCAATGAGATAACCCGAGTGATATCCGAGAAGTATGAAAATTCTTCGAAGATATGAAGAATTTCTTTGAGTAAATACAAATCTGGTTTTCCATTAACAGAAGTTAATAAAATAAATAATATTTCAGGTAGTGACCACGGGCAATACTACTGGATGGTCTGTGTGGCTCAATTCGTGGAACTCCAACAATTATACAGGAGCGCGAATGTTGGCTGGCTTGGAAGGATGCGAACTAGAGCCTTCCTCTACGGAATTGTTAAGTCTTCAATTAGGCGCAGCAGATCTTCAATTACGCGGGCCTGACAAAACCACTACAATGCTGAGCGCGAGATTACCACAGGTATTTTCACATCCAAATAGTGATCGAATATTACTGTCTTGAATTTATTTGCAGTAGGCCACACTTGTATTCTGCAATAAATAACTAGAGTTTGGCGCCAGTAACCACTCCCATACAGAACGTCGTGAATAAACTCACGTATGCTGATTGCTATTGTGTTACAGGGAGTGAGTAAGGGATGCCAAGGCCCATTTCCCTATCTCTTCCGTATTCGATAATATATTTTATTCCCCTCTTGGCATTTCTTGTTTAAAAAGGCTACGGTAGCTTACTATCATGTGAAATGACATTCGATATTTAAAATTATGTGCAGATAATGTAATAGAAGACAAAAGACTATATTAAAGCGCTAGGGAGTAAAAAGTGTTTTGCTTGTCCTAATTTAAGTCCTAAACTATTTATGATGAACAAAATAAGCAACTATGTTTTTTTTTGTTTCTGCTGCCATGAAGTACCTGAGGTAAGATAATAATGAAGGTTTGTATAAATAGTTCATATATACGAGTATATATGAACTGTGGTTTCTGTAATTGTTTTGTGTCATTAATTTGAACTTTTGTGGATTACAGTTAACAGTGCCGTCGTCCTGTCTACCGACACGTTCGTCATACAATAATGTGAGGCCTGACAAGCTCCCGCCGGACAATTCGCTTTCCAATATTGCGTCTTGCTATCACGCCGGCCGATACTACGAAGACGGTGCTCAGTGGATGTCTACCGAAGTACATTTGCCTATTATAAATTATGAGTATGACAGAGGGACAGCCCTCTTGTTCAAGTAAATTTAAACAAAAATTCAATTTAAATATTTAAAAAATCTTTATTTAGTATATTGAAATCTTTGGTTCGAGCATTTTAATTGCAGATTTATAGCCAGTATTCCAGTTAAGACACTAGTCCTCAACGTAATAGTAGAGAGTAGGTCTGAAATCTTATGTCGTCTCAGCTAATCTATTTCTATATTTACCTTTTAAATCCCACTCATAGTTGAACATGTCGTTATTTTCAGTCTTGTCAAATGTGCGGATGCGCTCATGGGGTCCTGCGATGTGATCCAGTGCAATGTCCGCCCATCGAATGCTCAGTGCCAGTTATGAGACCACCGGGACAGTGCTGCCCTGTTTGCACCAGTAAGTTTTTACTAATTATTACAAATAATTTTTATCATGAAAATAGTCTTGGACCTGGCTGTCGGGAAGTTCGCGTATGATTTTGTTTAAAAAAAAGTTTTGTATGAGTTTTAGTAAGTATTTTATACTTGGGTGTATATCCGCCACCTGGTACAGTTTCCAGTTTTGACGTCATCAATTTGTTGTATGAATTTTTTTTTCCACCAAGTGGGATATCAAATGAAAGGGCTCCATGAGCTGATTCCAAAAATATAAAAATGTTTTCAAAACACACTAAACTTGGGCTCTTCCTGACAGGAAACGGTAGAATGATTTTTTCTAAAATATACGCCGAATGACTCGTTAAATTTATGTATATAACGTATCTAACGTAATGAGAAGAATTTGGAAAATATTAATGATTACTATATATTTTTGGGGGGCTTAATATGTATGTATTGTTTCATCGAATATAGATTCAACGACTGTTCAATGGAACGACTCCAATGGTTGTCATCTAGCTGGCCAGTATCACGCGCCGGGGTCGTCGTGGCATCCGTACTTGGTACCTGGAGGTTTTGACACGTGTGCAGTGTGTACATGCGACTTCGCAACGCGACAAGTGCGCTGCCCACGCGTACGGTGTCCACCCGTTCCATGCTCAGAAAAAGAAGCTTACAGGCCCGACAAGAAGGCTTGTTGTCGAATATGCCCGGAGGTATTTGTTTTGTTTTAGTCGATTCCAAATTATGATCAGTGGATCCAGTCTTCTTCTGACAGGTCCTTTTGGAAAATGAGGGGAGGTCTATGTCCAGCAGTGGACGTCCTACGGCTGAGATGATGATGATGATTGCAAAGTAACAAGTAATTTTTTATACATGTTTTAAGCAATTTTTTTTAAATCTATAGAATTAATTAAGATTTTAATTTGAATACATTTTGAAACAAATTTAATAAATGAAAATAGTTTCTTTTAATAATTTTCAATAAATATTATACCAGTTATCATAAGACATCTTAGTACCGGCTGGTCAACAGTAATATTATGATGGAGGCGTCAATGGATGTCACCAAAACATGTTATGAACTCGCTACTATATAAAAGTGCTAAATTCACTCATATAAGGCAGGTTGTATAAAATCAAGACCAAGAAACCTATAAATCGTATATTCCCCAATACCTACTGCCATTAAGATTACCTTGATTTTTAATTTCAAATAAGTTTTTTGTATAATTTCAGGAAAAGGCGAAAAAAACAGAAGAAGAGACTTTGAAAGATCAGGGTGCACCGCGTACTGCAGAGGAAATTTTGGCTGACGGTGGCTGTATGCTACCAAATGGACCGCTGCTCAACGGCAAAGAGGTGCATCCGTCAATACATTCACATGGGGAACAACGCTGCATCACTTGTCGCTGTAAGGTAATATGAAACTTTGTCATCTCCTTAGAAATCCTTATAAAATTTTTGGAAATTGTCCGATAAGTTGTGACATTGTATACCTACCAATCTCAGAATACGAAGGGCAAACTAGCGACTTGCGGGTAATGGATAAGTTTCCGATGTTTTTACGCTAAAGTTTGCGACCTAAAGATACGACGCTTACGCTTTCTTCGCTTCTTTCCTTCTCTCGATTAGGGGGTGGTTACTGCCGCCTGACGGGCTGCCTAAATAACTGCGAAACGCAGTGTGCCCTGCCACCACGTATCATACGTATGTATCATACGTAACCATGTATTGGTTTTTTGTTGCAGGACGGCAAGTTGATGTGCACGCGCAAGAGATGCGGACGAGGCGCGTGCACCCGAAGGCGACGCGGCGACCCTTGCTGCGTGTGCTCGCGTCATCACCGTCGCCGCCCCACGCCCCACCCCCCACACCCGCCGCCGCCCAGCTGAGCGTCGCGCCCTTCCTCCCTTCCGAAGTAGGCACGACTCAGGCCAGTGTACCCCGCACTGCTCCTAGGCTACGTAAGTGGACGCTTTTAGATTGGATATATTTTTAGTGGTGTGCGTGAGTGTTTGTATCGGCGGTGTGCGGTGGTCGGCGAGGGACGGCGTTCAATTGACCCACCGGTATTTTAATTGGTATTATGATGATGTGTTGGTTTTGGCGGCGCATTGGATCACCCGACACTCCGGCCGTTGCGTAGTTTAGTTCGGTTCGACCGCGGTCGACTGCGTTCAAGATGTGCCATATTTTCTTTGTGTAAATATTAATTATTATAATTTTACTAATTATATGTGAATATTTATTTACATTATTTTTTAACGATGAGGGATCACCGCACATCTGATTTACTCGTGCCTGAACCACAGAACTGTTTATGATCGCCTTGTTTGTGCATTTGCTTCTAGTTTTGGTTAATATGTTTAATTTTATTAGTACCTACGTTCGTGTTATGTTATTATTATTATGTGTCCGAGGTCGGTTCATGTGTAGACACACCCAGTAATTTAGGTGATGAAGTTGTAACGGATATAGATATAATATTATATAGTGTATAACAAATTGATAAGTCTGAGATGTTTGTCGCCCAGAACTCACGTGTAAATAAGTAACTGTAGATTGTAATCATCTAGAAATACTAGATACGATTTATACTCTTTTTCATTGTATACTATTTTTATTGATCAAAGTGGACTGTACCAATATAGATCATCTAGTTAAGTATAGTTTAATGTTATTATTATGTATTGTGACTACTTTTGTTTAATTATTTTAGGTTTAACAGTTTTATAGTTACATAATTAAGAAAGCTAGTCCAAATGTGTCGATGTGATGGAAATGAATGCCATGTAGCTATTAGTTATATGTCTCACTTGAATACTAATAAATTAAATTACGTAATAAGTTACGGTAAGGCTAGACGCTCACGGGCCTGGTGACTTTTTGTTACAACATGAAACGCATAATACTCGTACACCCAACGCAAGTAATAGTGCGAAATGCATTAGAGATATATACCCTCATCTGTTATTGCCGGATCCTAGACCATAAATATTCAAAGATGTTGCCGTGAATTTTATGTAACCGCGACAAACAAACAGTCACCAGTGCGCGATAACTCTAAAGTTATAATAAATATCTTTAGTGTTTTGAAAACTTTGGAAAACATTGCCAAAAAATAATGAACTTTTAAATAAAATTTATCGTTTCTATTGTGGGGTTCTAGTCCTTCAAAAACATGCTTGAATGGTATGACGACATTCGAAAAATAATTAAAATTTTGTACTTTTAAAACTATGACATAATGGTTTTTAATTTATCAACAATATTCACCTATGTATGATTTTTTTTGATTATTATTACTCTTGTTTATCTAACAATAGGGAAGTATTCATAAACGGCTTGCAAATAACATGACTAATGGCCATACATTATACTATGAACTCGCTTCTAATGCATTGTTTTTTTTTTAATTAAATATTTTAACGTAATCGTAAAACTGCAGCCGTGACTCGACTAGAGAGATTATGATTTGTATTTAGAACACTGTACGTCCTATCAGCGGAAATATTTTACTGTTACTCTGTAATAATATAATAATTGTAATTGCATAATTTGGATCCGTTTAGTGTGTCCAACGAATAAATTATAATATGTAATCTGTCATATTTACAGATAAAAAATAAATATACATACGAACAGATTTATTTATTTATTGAACTACTGTTTCCTGTTGTTACAATCTTACTAATATTGTGCGAAAGTTTGTAAGGATATGTGGATGTTTGTTACTTTTTCACGCAAAAACGGCCTAACAGATTTAGATAAAATCTGGCATACAGATAGTTTATTTTCTGGATTAAGTAACATATAGGATACATTTTATTGTGAAAAAAAGTTAAGTTCCAAAAGGATCGCCGTGGCGGCGCCACCGTCGTCACAGCAATAAAGATGTAAGTATTACATGCGCAGTAAAATTTCAGTATCAAATTGTCTGGAGAACTTATACGTTCCCGGTAACTAAATTTGTTTTAATTATCTAATCAGGTACATACGCAATAATCCCAAAAAAAAATCACATACTTTCATGATGACAAGAGATAATATAAAATCGTTATAATTTCCAGTGATAAAATTACAAAAAAAAAAATCGAGTGAAAGTTATTTAATAGAAATGTAAATGTGCTAAATAAAACAAGCAAAAAATAAAATCACATTTTAAACTAATATTAGTAATAATAAACTCAACAAGAACATAAAATATAAAATATATATTATATTAAAGGGATGACTTGGTAAGATTTCTCATGGTATCTGCCATAGCATCAGCTACTGCATCTGCGACAGCCTTAGTAGAATTAACTCCCATTAATCCAATCCGAAGTGCTTTTCCCTTTGTGGGGCCGAGACCAGCAAATATAAGTATGTTGTGTCTGAAAATAATTATATCCGATATTATTAAGTAAATCATTCTAAAATACAGTACAAAGCCCATTTTCCCATCCCTAACCCAATCCCTCGATCCTACTGTAGTTCGCATCTCCTGTGGCGTTGCTTTTGTTATAGGCGACGGTAGCCGTTTACCATCAAGTGGACCGTCAGTCTGTCTAATGACTTTAACATAAAAAAATACAGTATAATATTTATATTGTAAAAATCGATTTATGAAATTTTCAGGCAATCTTCAGATTAGCCCAGCGGGTATCCAGGAAGTTTAGTAGCGATCGGATAAGAAATAGGGGCGCGGACGAAGTCGCGCTCAAAAGCTAATACATAAATAAATTAATAAATCTATAAATATGTGCACACATTCCACACAGCACCATCTAGTTCCACAGTGAGAAGCAACTAATGCTTGTATTATGGATACCAGACAGTTGATATAATACATAGATTACTTTTTTTTTGTAAATACAAACACATATTATAAATACAAAACATCTATGACTCAGGTACAAAGGTAAAATGTTAACACATAATCATTTGTCCCTAGCGGGATTCGAACCTGCAACCGTTTGGTTAACAGCTGTCACTACACGAGAAAGGTCAGAAATTTGGATAATATTTTTATATGAAAACGATAGGGCAACGACTGTCGGGTCAGCTAGTTATTAATACTTTAAAAACCACTTTTAAGCTGATTTGGTAAATATTTTAAGCTGAAGTGCTATATATGTAGTTTTTCAATTACCTTTAAAAGAAAACTTAACTAACTTACACGAATTGGTACTTACTTTTTTCTCATATACTTGCTAAACTCTAAATAATCATAACCCTTAGGTAATACCACAGTGGTGACGGTTGTAAGGCGATCATTTGGATTAGGTACAAGGAATTTAAAGGAAAGTTGTTCCAAACGTGAATGGAAGTGGGCAGTGGTGGCAGCATGCCGCGCCCATGACTTCGGTAATGTTTCATTTATCACTTCTTGTAACGAGCAGCGAAGCGCCCATATAAGTGGAGGGCTTAAGGTGTGATGGTATCTGAAAAAATGTATGAAATAAATTAGAACCAAAAAATGGAGAACAACCTGATTAAAATTGATTTATTGTAATTAAAATAAAATTTGAATTATAATTTATGTTTGATTGTACATTTACCAAATGAAACTGACATTTTGAAACTAATAGCCTGACAATTTGAAACTCTGACGTTATGGGACCAAAACAATTATAAACCTATACTTCAATACTAATATTATAAACAGAGAAGATTTGTATTTTTGTATATTTGTAATGAATTAACTCAAAAACTACTAGACCGCTTTTAAATTTTTTTTTGCACATATAGAAAGCTATATTAGCGAGTAACATTTGTTCCTTTAATTTCTGGTCTGACAGAGGAATGGCGAAGTTGATCGGTTTTGAGACATATTCTTTACTTATCTAGACAGTACTGGACTCTTATTCTTTTTAATGTTTCTTAATTTTTTTGTGGTACATATGAATGAAATATTAAATAATAATGTAATAATTGACTACTAACGCTCTCGTGTTTCCGTAGCAGTTCCATTGTTGTGCCAATAACTTTATGTCGAAGTAGAATGGCGGGTCATGTTTCCTGTTATTTATTATTGCTCTGTAAAAATACATTTGAAATCAAGATTAAATGGTACGAAGATATATACTTAAAAATATTTTATATAGGGTTTGCCAAAAATTCTAAGAAACCACATAGAAATGGCGTTTTAGTAATAAAAAATACTAGCCAGTGGTAATCAAAAATAAATTATGGAATCTTTTACTGTTGGAGTAGATTTTCATTCCTGTAAATATGCAAATAATTTACAAGTTATCTTCTATTTTTTTTTTGCCTATATCCTTCAGGTTTTGTGCCCAGTAACTTCAATCTTGAACTGAGCATAATTATTTCTGAAATTCGACACATGAATATGTTCAAAGCTGTATTCTGTAGGTATAGGCCGCTTTGATAATTGTGGAACCCAACTAAGTATAATAATATTAAAACATTGTAGTACTGGAAGTATGTATAGAGTGGCAGTGAACTAACTCGGCTCGTGCGCTGAAGGCTACTGGCGAGATACCAGCAGGGCCACTTAGTGCTTTTTGTGAGGACGAATACACTGCGTCTATTTCCCACTCGTCCATGAGGAAAGGAACACCACCAAGTGAAACGACTGTATCCACTAACAGGAGGGAACCATATCTGCGAACAAATCATTACACGAAATTAGTATTTCCAAGGGTAAATAGTTTTTAAAAGCAGGTTTATTTATTGTCTGCATGTTATTCCGAAATTAGTCAATAGATGGCGCAAACGCATTTGCTAGCAACAGCTAGTTTATTATCATCTTCAGTTTATAATCAAATTATTATCATCCTTACGGTTGAACAATAGTTTTCGTAGCATCCATTTCACAACTCTTTGGCTGACGTATGTTCTGTACTACCAAGCGTCCAAGATCATTGAATGAATGAATGAATGAATGACTGTTACTATATGGCAGAATTCTTAGAGTGGAGAAGGCCTTCACATTATGAGTAACCCTGGGGGCTGCAACAACAATTTTGCGCGTAATCTTGAAATACCCATGAGTTCATGAGTTTAAAACCCAGTTAGTACAAAGTATGAATGTCCGTTCAGACAATGCGTTACACTTTCGCCTCTAGAGACGCCTTTGCATGAACAGACCAGATGTCCGCTGTCTTGTAACAGACGCCGAGTAGCTTTCTTGTAATAGAAGCAACACCTTTCGCTATGTCGCAATAAGAGGCAAAGTATATTCCCGGACCGTGGGTGTACTGTCCTTTCAAGAAAGCATAAAATAAGATAACTATTTTTAAAGGTACTGAAATTAAATCTATTGAAACAAAAACCTGCAGAAAGCGATAACCATAAAAAACATTGGAGTTTAAAATGCAAATCTAAATACAGGATAGTTAAAAAATAAAGCTGACGACGAAAGTTTTAATCTTAACTTTTCCCGCACTTTGCACTCGCGTTTTCGACTGCATGCTAATTGTGGACTCCTTCGTCAGATGCAATTAAAAGAGTTTCAGTGAGCACGTATTCGTTGAAGCTAAGACACAGCGTAGACTTGAGGGGAATAAATAAATGTAAGACGTTGTCACAACTAAATATTATATGTTTTATTTGAATTACTGAAAGCATATTATTATGCATTCTGTATACTTAAACAGAGTAGATTAGATCGTCAGGTAACGGTGCTCTCCCATAGAAAACAAATACTAAAATAAGCAAGTGAGCGAGTAAAGGATGAAGTGGACATTGTGTCTCTCCGGCGGGGAATCGAACCCTGGTCTCCCGCATGACTGGCGGGGATACTGACTACTGTACTACCAAAGACTTACGAGTAAGCGATGCCATCTTTATCCTCCCTTGGCGTTGTACTGGTACTTACCTCCCTTAAATGAAGTAGCCACCATTGATCATGTGAACCAAAGGCGTTTTTAAGGTTCGTAATTTAGCATTTAATAAATTTCTAGAACAAGCCGTTAATGATTGTATACAGAAAATTGTAGACCCGTACAGACTTCATCTAATTATTGTCAAAAAAACAAGATCAATACAACTTCACCTAATAATAAAAAAAAAATCTTTAAAGAATTTGTAAGTGGACAAATAAAATTGTTTAATTTTAGTTTAATTAAAATTAATTTAATTTAAATAAAATAACTGACGTAAGTTCAGATGAACTAATAATATGTGTAATATAATAATATGTGTACTAATATAGGATGATAGATGAACGAGTAGAAGAGATACTTGCAAAGATATATTATTTCGATGGAGATATAGCAATGCGTAATTTTTTTTTTTTTTTATACATATTCCACACAGCGCCATCTAGTTCCACAGTAAGCAAGTAATGCTTGTATTATGGATACCAGACAGTTGATATAATACATAGATTATTATTTTTTCGTTAATACATACACATTATAAATACAAAACATCCATGACTCAGGTACAAAGGTAAAATGTTAACACATAAACATTTGCCCCTAGCGGGATTCAAACCCGCGACCGTTTGATTAACAGCTAGGGTTACTAGCCACTAGACCAAGCACTAGACACTAGACATGTAAAGTTATCCCTATTACTACCTCTTTTAATGTTAGAAGTTAGTGAAATCTTTGAAGTTTTCAACCGATCGGAACCTGGAAACACTAAGCAACGAAACCGCATTGTAATTAAAATTGAATAATGTATGAAAATTATTGTTAATAATGTAAGTAGGTATACCATATTATAAATCTATTACAATTATATAAATTAAAAAATAATAATTATTTAAATAAATTATATACATTAAAATTTTATAGACTTAAGTAGTTATATATGGGATTGATTCATCTATGAAACTTGTAGGGAAAATGTCAAGTCACGAAAGTAAGAGAAGCTGAATCTAATTAAATTGTTCGTTTCCTGTATCCCGTCCTAGAACTTTTACGCTAATAGCTTTCCTGTAAAAGTTTGCCATCCTGTAAAAGTGTAAAGAAGGATTTTAGTAAGAGACACGTATAAAAAAGAGAAATAATGAGACTGGAAAAGTAAATCTACCACAGATAGGTCGTCTAATTATGATATTAAAATAAGTAAAATCTAAGAGCCAATTTGGGAGAATACTTCTTATGAACCTTTTGAACATACTTCATGCAAAAGCCTAGCTTTTGTTTTATAACAGACATTATGTAGTATTTTAGTATGTAGCATAAATAAAAAAGCTGCTCGCGTTTGTCTGTTTATCAAAAAAATCCAAACTCAACTAAAGCCTTTTTTTATTTGTTTTTGTTTGTTTGTTACTTTTGTTTATAAACCTATTATTAATTTTTATATATTGTTATAAATCCTTTTATATTTCTGACATTTATACGGTTGGAAGCAAAACGTGGCCCTGGTGTCTCTTGTGTCTAGACGAGACGCGCCAGTAACTGCCGACCTTCAAGTGGAACCTGCTTATGATAATAAAATACGCTAGCTAAACCCTAGTATGAAGAGGTATGCAAGTGCGCACATTTAAGTGATTCACCTCTTTATACTGATTCAAAAGTCGGCCAAACTATCGGCCGATAGAAAGTCTGTAGTCTGCGGAGACTCTTATTGCCTTTCAGTCAATTGCACAGGTTCACAGAGTGTAACTAATAGAAAAAAAAAAATATAGCTCAATTTCAGTTAAGACTTAGAAATGAGAAACTTAAGGAGTTAAGTTTAGATATCTTTTAATGGCTGTCAGAATTATGCGCATAATTCATTAGCTTGGCTATTTAGAGAAATACTCTAACATTTCCCATTATTAAGAGCCTCATATATCAGATTTATTTTAATTTAAAAATATGTTTTTTATATGTATTAAAAGTTTACGTCGAGAAAAGGCATGCCAATTTCTTGATAGAAAAAGGGAAGGTAAGTCAATTTACTGACGGTCGCGGGTTTGTTTGACATGCAGCTCGCGCTCGGACATCGTTCGTGACTCGTGAGTTTTTTAACTCAATGACGGTCCTCTTTCCTTATTACCAGTTTGGCTATGGATTTTATATAATACATATTTCAAAAATTCATTTTCAATATATTTTTAACTAGAGATCGCATTATACTTTGTTCATTTAAAGTATTATTTCATAAAAAGCTAAAATATTATACCCACTGGGGTATAAAGTACTTAGTTTAAGTAGCTAAAATTTTTCTCCAAGTAGGCCTAATACACTAATACAGGGTCCCGGCGAATTATCACTTGGAAACTATCAGAACTATATTAAATAACATTATGTTGCAATAATTTTAACAACATTATAATAGTAATATTGGAATAAAATAAATTCATTTGATACTATTTTTTTGATTTCATTTGATATATTTGGTTTATTTTGTCAGGTGTAAAAATTATGTTTTGCCGACAAAAATTAAATAAAATTTATTGTTTAGAGCACTATTTTTTTTAAAACTACTTGAAAATATTAAATTGACTGATAAAAGCCATAAAAGACAATTAAATATCTATAGGTAACCTAAATTATGTCTAGGATGAGATTGAACTCTCAAGTGTTTAGTAAAATGTCTATACTAACTTGTGACAAAGTGCTCCCAGTCCTTCCAGCTTCTGCACAGTCCCAGTGGAAGAGTCACCGTGAACTATGAACAAAGCTTTCGGGCGGACTTTCTTCAATTCGGACTCCAATTGCTTCAAACTAAATGTTTCGTTCATCGGAACTCGAGTAACGGCTGTTTTGAGACCTGCATTATAATTATATATTATATTTTTAAGTATTAATCAGTTTCCAGTAGGCTTATATCCAGTAGGCTCTTTACACGGTAAAAAATATCGCTTCCCGCCGTCTGTTTTTCTGTATGTAGGTACGCTTAGATCTTTAGCGATTTTAAAGTGAATTTTAAAACGGTTTAAAACACTTATGGAAAGAGCGTTAAACGAGGTGCAATATCTGAAAATATACAGAGGTGTCGGTTACACAATTACGGTAACAGGTCGAGAGTTCAATGGTTTTTCCCATCTCAAAAATGCCCAACGCGCCTAAAGAAGTTTTCACTTCAAAAAATTGCATCCGTGCGAAGCCGAGAGCGGGTCGCTAGTTTCTCTAAGTATATTTCGTTAAGAATTATGACTACTCGCTGGTGCCCGCGACTTCGCGTTGAACGATTAAAGGTACCCTATGCCCTATTTTATATGATTTTTATTTAAATAGAATAGAAAGATATATAAATTATAAATTTACACGCCAGACGGGGCAGTGCATGAGGTGACATATTCTAACTAATGAGAACTGGTTTACATTGACCCATGTCACTTGTAAATAAATGATTTGAATTTGAATTTGTCCTTTCTGGTGTCCCAGACAATGTGTATGCAAAATTTCATCCAAAAAAAAAAACATCTATACATCCAAACATACTTTCGCATTTATAATAATAGTACGGATTGTACCAGGTGATTGTCACAAATAAAAACTTACCGTATCTCTTGGACATCTCAAAAGCACGTTCATCCCAAATTCCTCTACTTGCAATTAGAATAGTATCTTTAGGTTGCAAGAGGTTGGAGATAATCGCTTCCATACCGCTGTGGCCAGCGCCGCTCATCGCCAAGACGAGTTTACTACGAGTCTGGAACAGATACTGTAGCCCTGCGCGAATGTCATCTGCCACCTGTAAAAATTGTCCATAATGGACGTCTTATAAAACAAATCCTCAATAGAGCGGGAAGTTGAAATTATAAAAGATATTAAGATATAAGAGTCCTACCTAACACCTACATATACAATTAAAAAGTGAAGCCTGACGCTGACTGACGGATTGGCATGGCACTTTAACCTTATTTCAATGATTTTCTTCTTCTTTATTTCAACAAAAGGCCATAACGTAGCGTTTCGCGTCATGCCAAGGCATGGCGCATGATAACCTGAATAGTTTTTTCAAATTTTCCCTACGCAAGATTTGTACGGATAGCAGCCCCACTGCTAGTCCCTGGAGATATACAGGTCTGTTAGCGACACCAATGTATTTTCTGTCTGTCTGTTTGCCCGTCCATTAAATTTTTATTCAAAAAAGTAAGCGAGTCTCTGGTAGGGGATTTAAAGATTGTGAATACCTGATGTGGATTCAATATGAATAGTAAATAATTTGTACTCAATGAAAACTTTATGTAGTTAGCTACAGCCAACACTATGACATATTAACTACCTACGAGTATATCAATTATCAGTTTAAACGGACACATGGGAAAAAGTGTATAATCTATTAATGAAAAATATAAAAATCTACAAACATTATAGTGCTCATCGCACATAGAAGTAATAACTGGCTTGCTCAGGGCTTCGTTGACTGAGGGCCATACGTCGCAAGGTCCGGGACCACAAAGTAGTGGCTTCACGAATTGGCGATCTCTTATAATTGGAGGTGACATCGCTAGATTGTATTCCGTCATTATGTTTGTACTGAAAAAAAATAAAAAATAAATAAATATATATATATATACTGGAAATTAGCAATATTTACAGGAAAATAGTTATATTGTAAGGTATTGTATATAAAGGTTTTCTAAGCGCTTTGGCATATTTACAATTTTAAAATTGTTATTTTGTGTAAAAAAACGGTCTATTGAAACAAATTAAACTAAAAAAAATCAAAGCTTAAAGTTATTTGGCCATTGAAAGAGTTTTTGCCCTGGACACTGCGTTTTCTTTGCAGTCATTTGTGAAGAAAACATCATTTCGCAGTCCGTCTGGTGGCATAAGCCACCCTCTTAGAAAAAAACCATCGTGAAAATTTCATGATTTCATAAACATTTGTTATTTAATGCCAGAGTGATGCCAGAGCCCTTTTCCCTATCCCTTCCTAATCCCTTTTTTTTCGCGTGGAAAAATTTGCGAACCAGATCCCCACCGACCATGGGGAGATCAGTCCGGGGTACTATCCTTAATCCTACTATGGTCAGCAGCGCAATTGCAGCACCAGTGGCGTTGCTTGTGTTATAGGCAACTGTAGCCACCTTCCATCAATTGTAAGGTCAAAAAAGTCATAAAAATTGTTAATCCAGGTCCAGATGCAGAGCCTACCGAGATTCGAAGCCAAGCGTGGCCTATTACAGCTACTTATCAACAAAATAATTACTGTTATAAATAAGGTAGGTATTTCATTATTTAGGGAATAAAACATGTGGCCCTACGCCAAAAGCAAGCGTATAGTGAAAATATCACTTGACTGCGCTCTCTGTGACCGATATTTCGGGCTAGTAACCGTGAAGTTTGGTTACCAGAATCGGGTTAATGTTTAGATTTAGTGCTAATAGGGTGGTTGTAAATTTGCTACAATGTTCTGGCGCTATCGGATGGCACATTTGGCAAGTGCACCTCGCTTCGGGCGCGCGACGCTTGCCAGACTCATATTCGTTCCACGCGCTATCGTTTCTAGCCCGCGGTTTAACAATTGTTTTAATGACGATGCAACGTTCCATTTCTATAAACTTATGAACAAATTGACACATACGTACGATAACTAGATTCTAGAAAGTAAAGTGCTCCATCCATCGCCAGTAATAACTTAACCATAATTACTTATATTCTTCAAGTTAGACGAATTTTTCTTTTAATAGAGAATTGGCAAAACAAAATGTTATAAGAAAGATCCTTTTGATGAATACGAGTTGTTACAACAAAATAATGTTAATTTAAATTATCAATTTATTTATTATAGATTTGGATATATAAGATTGTAACATAAGATTATCAAATATGTATCAATATGTATCTGGTATACTCGAACATACCAATATTTTTTTTTCTTTCGAAAACCTTTACTTGTAATAAGCTTTTTAAATTCTTAGGAACTCTGTTAACATACCAGAAAGAAATATCTTAATGTTTACGATTTTCATTACGCCTACATTATTTTTCAAATCAAGGTTCACTGAGTAGGTACACCCCCTTACGGAAGATTACCATGGAATAGGAGTTCGTCAGTCAAGCTATAGTCTTTTGGTGACTGAGTAAGTTATGCCAGATCACTCACTTGTAAACACAATAACGTTGCTAGTCTTTATAAGCGACGGGAGCCACCTACCATCAAGTGGACGGTCAAGCCTGTCTCGATTTAATAAAAAAATGTAGAATATATGTATATAAATCAATACTACTTACATTTTAATTATTTAATAAACACTTGTTTTAACATAAAACAAGACTTATCACCGTCGATAACAGTAAAGTAATGTGCGCGCGCATGTTTTGTAGCAACTTCGAAACTCTACGTATGTAAGCGAATGATAAGAAATCGAAGAGGTCATAGTTTTAACAACATGCTATAAGAGTACCAGATAGTATTGTTTACAATCTTAATTTTAGTTATGGAATATTTAGCACTGAATACTACTTTTTCAAGGAAACAAATATAACATGGAGGCTTTTTTATGTCTAGTCGGTTCATAAGTAGGGTCATTTATAGAAGTGCCAGTAGGGCACATTATGTTTCACAGTCATTTGGGCAGCCCATCTGGCGGCAGTAACCACACCCTTACACTTTTTACAGAAGACCACCGTGAAATAACAGTGAAAAAAAACTTTATGAAATAAATAAAAGCACTTGTGCTGTGTTTCGGTGAGTGAGTAAAGGTTGCCAGAACCCATGTCTTAATTATTTCTTTATGAGCTGCCTATAACGCATGCCGATCATCTCACAAATAAAGGATTGTCTTTATGGCTCAAAATGGAATTCTTTGAAATAAAATGAAATATTTTGTAATGTAGGTACATTTTTGTACAATAGGGGTTGTATATTTTGTACAATAGGAGCAAACAGTGCCGAGGAGATGTGTTACACACACACTCAATTTCATTTAATTGCATTTGATCCCTTTTGTAACATCCCATGTCACCGAAGTATATTGTACTTGTCCAACAAACTATTTCCTCGGTGAAAACGTTCCGGAAATTAAAACCCGAGAAAAGTCCCACGGGACATTACTTGTGAGAGAAAAGGATTTAATTTAAAATTTGTTTTGTGGCTTCTTTTTGTTTACAAACAACTAAAACGACATTTTTTTCAACACTTTTAACAAGACAAGTATAAATTAAATATTCATTACTTCTTTCACTTTGAAATAGTTTCCCATGTCTATCTATACCTATATGTTATAAATATCTGTGCACATCTGTATTATTCCGCTAAATTCTTCTGAACCATCCGACGGATTTTGATATGAGGGCGATTAACGAGGAAGGTTTACGTATATTAATAAAAAAAAAATTGCATCAGTGCGAGTTGCGGGAGTGTCGAAAACAGAATGAATTACACGTTTCATGAGTACAAATTTAAGGAGGGAGGCGTAAGCATGTAAATAAAATAATAAAGACAAATGCGAGACCGAGATTAATGCCATGAAAACAATAGAACTTATTATTCCATGGCCTTAGTTTTGATAGCGTAATAATGTAAAATGTAGTTAAAAGTTTTACGCTTGTTAGTTAACGAGTGTAGTGTGAGTTGGAAGCGAGTTTCCGAGTAATTTTGGAGATGCGAGAGCGCTACGACAAAGATTTCGGTCTTAGTTTTATGAGTTAGTTACCTACTTGTACTTTCAAGTTGATTTTAACGAAACATTTGAACAGATCGAGGAATAAAATGTTGTACATTTAGTTTTCAATATTTTCAGTTTTCAAACTTGGTTCTGGTATGGATCTGGAAAGTATTGGCATAGCACATTGCATTTCTAGTCATTTGGGCAGACTGTCTGACGACAGTAACCACCAGCTTACAGAATACCACTGTGTCTGTAAGTGTGCCGTTGTGTTACTCACCTTTTAGAGCCGTCACTCACCTAGAGTGAGAAAGGGATTCCAGAGCTTATTTCCTAATCCTAATCCTTAATCTACTAAGGTAGGCAGCGCACTATCAGAACATTGTCATTACTTGTGTTATAGCCAAAAGTAGCCACCTACCATCAAGTATGGGCAGACTGTCTAAGAACTTCATATAAAGAAAAATGAGAAAAACAACACAAAATGAGATGGATGTAAACAGATTGAAAAATACGTAATAAATCGGCAAGACGCCTGGAGGCAAAAACCACCATATTTAGCTGTCTGTATCCCAAGCAGAAGACGATTTTGAAACATGCTATGATATCCGCAACGACGGAGCAATTTCCCCATTCTCATCATGTCCTTTACGGTATACTCTGTCTAGTGTAGACATTTTATAGGGCTTATTCAGTTTAGGGCAGATTCCGTTTTAGACAGACAAAATTCTGGCACGTAACAGGAATTTATTGTTGTTATGATTTTGTTCCTTAATTTGTACAACAGACTTCATGCAAGATCTTTGGAAAAGCGGCCAATTTCAATTGAAACTTGACACCAAGACATTAAATTCAATGTAAGTTACTTACTTGCGTTTCACAAAGAAAGTATACTTAATGACGCATATAAAGTCCTGCAGCTAACAAAGAACTAGTTAAAACGTGGCTGTGTTCTTATAAAACATTTCTAGGCACTAATTCCTATTTGATTAATTCAAGGACTAAACGTTCTTAATTGAATTAGATCCGTGTGATATATTTTAAAATATATTACTGTGTGCGGTAAGAACTAATTCTTTCTTCGAACAGACTGGATTTTTCCTGACACTCGTTTTATGCTGGCTAATTGTAATGTACCTTGCTTGCATTTCTTTTTCTTGCTACTGTTTTTTCTATATTAATAATAGCATTTACTTTTTTTTGTTGATTTTTTCATTGAAAATTTGTATTTAACATGTTCTTGTACTTAGATGTAAAATAGAACTTTGATATTTAAAATCAAAATGTGGTTGAGCGATGCAATCAAAATGTGGAGAGTGAATCCAAGCCAATTTATAATTTCCATTATCTATTTCATTTTATCATAATATGCCGATTGTATGTCCATGTTTTACTGAATTTTCGAATAAATTTAAAAATATTTCTTTTTAAATGCATTCAAGATGCTAAAATGAAATATATTTGATATTCTTAAATTTAATATATTTTATATGATCTTTTATATAATTGATTATCTTTAATTATCTTTTATTATAATTGCTAACATACACGATACCTTATCTTCTAAACTCATTTTATTTTAACAATGTTACTTACTTTTTTGTTTAATTAATATTTCAAAAATACAATTTTTTTGTTCGGTCACGCCAGCTTCGGAGAATATCCATCAAAATAGTATTCTAAATTATTGATTGTGTGAGATGCGATATAATTTGTGTGTAGAGACACTAACAACAGAACTGAACAGCATATATCAATTAAGCTTAGACGCTTCGGATACTCCTCTTGATCTATATGTGTAAGAAGGTCTCGAAATGGGACTTGGGACACATAACTTAACAAATATTTTAGCATATAACAGTATCAACATGTCACTAATAGGGCTAAGTTAAACGTGTTTCTACAGTATCGACAAGATCGATACTGCGACATGTGAGAATTAAATGTCCAAATGTACAAATTAAATATTAAACAAGAGATTTATATTGCGGGCACCACTCAATGTACTAAAGTTTAAACCAATAAAATAGATATTTAAACTCACCTACCGTCAAGTGGACTGTCAGCCTGTCTGTCGACCTTAACATAAAAGAAAGTTAGTAGAGTTTGTAAATTCTGCTAGTTATATGACCTTGTCACTTCAGCTTGTTTATTATACCTACAGCCTACGTCGTCAGGGATCTTGTCTACGAATTTTGTCACTCAGATAGAATACACAATTGTAGACAGAATAACGGTCCCTTTCCGTAGACTGTTTACAAGGTCAACAATTGGTTTCTGTTCTATAGTTCACGCCTGTTTAAGCTGTTCTACAGAAATAATTGTTGTGTATATATCTAAGGACAGTTTGCCGGGTACTGTTCAATGTAACTGTACTTCATTCATCGTGAACTTTATATAATTTGCAGTAATAATATAAGTGACGAGCACACTATATCTCGCAGCAATAAACTAGACAGCAAATCTAATGATAACTTTCAATCCCTTACTGAAAACTAAATAATTTAAAATATTATTACCATAAACACTTAAAAAAAATTATTACTACCTAGAGCTTTTGGCATATTCCTTCTTAGCGCTTTATAGATATTTATTTGCACCAGGACTCAATCTGTGGGTTGAATTGAAAGGTTTAATTCATACATTAACCCTAATAGGCATGTAAGATATATTTTAAATTTACTTAGTGAGTATTTAAATATAGTGAGACATTTCGACCGTAGTCTACAATTCAAAACTTGTCAGTCAGTCAGTCAACCGGATTGTGAACCAAACTACTGGGAATACACCGCTTATGTCGACCGCTTTTATATTATACTTTACTATAGCCCACTAAGTGACTTGCTATTTGCGGGCAAGACATTTCGTATGTGACCAATTATTTTTAAGATATTATAGTCAAATATATCCGTACTAATATTATAAATGCGAAAGTATGTTTGGGTGTTTGTAACTCTTTCACGCAATAACTACTGAACCGATCACCATGAAATTTTGCATACACGTTGTCTGAGACACCAGAAAGGACATAGGGTACCTTTTATCGTTCAATGCGGACGAAGTCGCGGGCACTAGCTAGTTTTTTAATATTTTTTTTTTTATGTATAAATTGATATTCGAATAAATCATTTTATCTTTTTAAATTTATATAAAATATATTATCCAAATTACATTTTATATTTTAACTTAGATAGAAGGGATGTTATCGATCGGGGGTAGCATGGAAGTGGACAGCGGTCCGCAGTGGGTGCGGTGCGGCGCGTTTTAGAGCGCATTTAAGAGGCTTTACTTTAGACATTGACGGATTGCCATCACTTGAGCTACGGTCGGTCGCACGACTCGCGTGGATCGACGGACACTACTGTCCATTTCATGTTATAAATTGATTCCTGATGCTCCCATTATTCATTTTAAGGCGAGCCTTTTTTTCTATCTAATTCATTAGACAATTGGACGCCTTGGTTTGAACCAAGTAACATTTTGGTTATAATAACTTAAGTTGTGCCATTTTTAAGGTTTATTATAATCTAAGGTTTATTATAATCTAAGAACAAGCAATATGAATCATATTTTGCATGCATGCTGTGATAACCTTTAAATGTAGTCTATACCTCTATGGGGGTAATTTCCAAAATGTCAGGGGTAATACCTGACGCTATATAAAGTAGCAACTACGACATGTTACTTTGGATAATTTTAAGGATAGGTAGGGCGAGAGAAGACATACATAAGCTGGTGACAGTATGTATATGAAGTTATAAAATTAACTATGTATTTAATGGTCAGTACAGTTTAGTATCGGCTGATGCTTTGTTTGCCCCTCACTTTCATATAACAAATATTACTTTCGAAATTTCATTTCATTGTGATGATGTCTGGAATTGTAATCCGGACATATTGTAGGTACATCAGTGCGGTAACCGTTTGTTCAAATTAATAACTAAACGCGTTTATGCATGTCGCCCTTTGTGAATGTTTCGAATACATTTCATGTAGGCATTCGACCCTGTTTATTAATTTTATCATTGTGTGCTGGTTGTTAATGATTGAAACAGTTAAGTTACATACTAACATGATATGTAGGTAGGTAATATAATATGAACCTTATTGTGGGTTCAAAAAGTTAAGTATGATCATGTCTTGATTATTTAACTGCAAAGTTAATGATTATTTCAAGTCACTGGTTAAAATAATCATAGATTATTTCAAATATAATTTAGGTTTCATTTCACAGTCATTGGCAGCCAGTCTGGCGGCCTGGCCTTGTGAAATAATATCATCTGTGCTGTTCAGTGAGTTAGTAAAGTATGCCAGAGCACATTTCCGTATTCCTTAATAATCCCTATCCTTAATCTTACTGTGGTCGACAGCGCAATTGCCACACCTGTAGCGTTGTTTGTGTTATTGGTCTAGTGGCTAGTAACCCTAGCTGTTAACCAAACGGTCGCGGGTTCGAATCCCGCTAGGGGCAAATGTTTGTATTTATAATATGTAGGTATGTATTTACAAAAAAAAAGTAATCTGTAGTATATCAACTCTCTGGTATCCATAATACAAGCATTAGTTGCTTAGTGTGGACCTAGGTCCTAGATGGTGCTGTGTGGAATGTGTGAACATATTTATTTATATATTTATTTAAGAAGCGGACCGTCAGCCTCTCTGCCGATCTTACAGTTATCAAGAAAAATGTATCCATGCATGTCCGACCTTAAATTACTCTATTTATTCATTTTGATATAGGTACTATAACGTAGTTAAGTTTAAGTTTCTCATTGTTTTTTAAATACCCTTATTTTTACACACAAAGTAAATTGTAACCATCTTTCTTTATAATCTTTCTTTCTTTCTAAGAAGTGTAATCTTGGAAATGCTTGTTGTTAATTAAGAGAGAAATACCTACGGAAACATGCATTGTTATTGTTAAAACAAAACGATATACGTAGTTTCTGACGAACATCGTTTAATTCTGCTTTTGATTGTTCTGTGTCTCATATCCTGCTTGTAATTACCTCAATTTACTCTGAGTAATAAACTTGTAGGTATGTCACTGCTGTTGTCGTTAAGATTATCTATATTAATTTATATGTTAAAATTATTCTGTGTGTCGTTATAATTGATAATAATTAATAATTCTTTCGTTAATCTCGTAGTTAACGTTCGTTAACAGTTCACACGCACGATGGTCGGCTTGGTTGGCGTAGTGGTTGTGTGGATAGTATAACTTCCGTTCCAAGCTGAGGGAACGAAGATCGAATCTCAGTGCCGCCGCAATTTCGTGGCGGGGCACCGATGTCGTGTCATAACGTCCCCGCGACCCCGCCCATCAACGACCGCGCTAGAAAGTCGTTGGGTTTTAGCCGGTACGAATCCGATATAACCCCGCAGTGTCCCCAACACTGCCGGGTATCCAAGAGGATATCCCAACGTTAAAAAAGGTGACTTTGCTAAATAAATAGGAGAGTGCCACAAAGGAATGCAAATGCGCTGTCAACCTTGACAAGATGAATGGTAAAGAGAGAACCAGGTGAGGTAAGATGGAGGAATCTACTCTGGAATTCCATATTCATACCTCGGAGAACAATGTCATTTTTACGGTGGTCTTCTGTAAGGGGAACATTAAGCCTAAAATTAAAACTGAGGAAAAAGTCAATTTGTGTATTCTCATTGGCAAGGACAGACCAACTATTACGGGCCGCCGGTTGGAGCTAAATATTGTAAAATTGTGTGGAAGGTTTTCCGGCTGATATGGTGATGATGATTTGGGATATTTATATGATATAACAATTTATCAGCTCTGCAACACGACTCAGTTAACCAACTTTTACTTAAATTTTGTGCTTTTACATAAAAGTATTTCTCGAAACTCATCTCGTCTGCTAAATTTTGCAAACTCCCAACATAATTAGGGAAAGCTGATGCAACTGTAGGTAACATTTTATTTTATCTCATTACAAACGCTACGATGACAAGTGCCGTACGTGATCTCTACAAAGTAAATGAATGCTGATGTTTTTAAAAGTACCAGTGCTCCTTGCACTTAGCTTTTCAAATGAAAAATATAAGCAACGCCGAGAGCCAGTTGTCGAGTGTGAGTGCATCAAGTTTTTCCTCGCTAATGATAGACATTAAAATAATATTTTTATAGAGAGCGCTCGGTTAACCGCATTTTGTTATCGGCAAAGTCTGAAGCGGCACGTAACGAGAGGCAGAGACAATGTACCCCTTTGTATTCCACTCTATATGTACTCGAAATAACAAGGGCTCTATTTTCAATTCCTCCACTGTGTTCCGCGGTTTTATAAGCGTAGGGTGGAGCGGCACCCTTCAAATGCATTGAGTTTTTGCATTTCGCAAACTGGCTTCATATTCGAGAAACTGCTTTCGTAATGTTTACGTAAAATGAATCCATTACAAATGCAATGTTTCTTTGAGTCTTATTTAAAATTTTAAAATTTATAATTTTACTTTCGTGTTTTTATGTACAGTATTTTTTTAACATGGTTATTTCCTTTAATTTTAATAGACGAAGACATCTAGGTTTATAGTCAACCCGCCTGTCATCCTTAATCGCACAGCGGCTACTTGGTAGTCAAGACAAAATGGATAAGCATCTAGTAAAATCTTCTGACAAATAGGTTCAGCGTAGCTCCCATAAAACAAAGCGCCATCGGATCGTTCGCGCTTACAACAATCGTCAACTTAACGAGCGAGGTGCGAGTATAATGCCATCTTCTCATTGCCGGCATTCCGCCGCCAACGATTCATTTAATATTCGATCACAGAATATTTCCGACAAAGGACTAAGGGCGTTATATTGTACGTTCCATAAACAACTTTGTCAGTCTTAGTTTGAGCTGTAACTTTTTCTTATGAGAATAAG
Organism: Synanthedon myopaeformis; assembly: GCA_944738685.1. NCBI lineage: Eukaryota > Metazoa > Arthropoda > Insecta > Lepidoptera > Sesiidae > Synanthedon > Synanthedon myopaeformis. The sequence continues at coordinate 4,517,116 of OX122926.1, read as the reverse complement.
GTAACTTATATTGGGCGTTAAAGTGAAAAACTGGTAAGCTACTAGTATTAAATTGTAGTTTATAAATTGGCCAGAAAGGCGTTTGTGTAGCATTGGTGAAAGTATAGAGTTCCGTAGTTCACGCGCCAGCGCCAGATGCCATGCCTCCTATTTAGGTGGTCTTCCTTACTATACTGTCCCATCATCGCATCTATTTATTAAATTATTGATATATCTAATGAATATTATAATATGGGGATGTGATTATCATTCAAAAGAGCAAATTTTTCTATGGTTTAACAAATTGTTGTAAAAATAAGGATAAGGGCCTCTTTCACCAATTACAAGTATAGTTTTAATTAGTTACTTTAAGAAATATTTTTATGTTTTATTAAATTATGCACTCGGTTTACTGCATCCTTCGATAGGCGAATTTTTTTATTATTATCTACTTCATGTTTAGGACTTTTACCGTACAAACAAAGGCATATCACAACTCCATTACTTGACACTTTACTCAGAGATGGTGAAAGAGGCCCTAATTAACATAAACAAAAACAACAATCAGCCAAACTGTCAACAAGGCAATAATTCGAAAAGTAACAGACCTCCAAAAAGTGTACTTTGGCAATAAAATAATTCTCAAGTGTGTAAAAAAATATTTTTATTACATGAAGCAAGTATCCCTACGACATTTATATCTGTTAGATTCGGGTAATAGAAAACTTAAAGAGTAAAGATTGGGGTCTAAATGTTTTCTGTGATTGGGTCCATTGTGCTAGTGAATCGGCAGGATCTGCTCGTATTCATAGTAAAGTGAAACTTGTTTTATTCCGAAGTTAATCACGAGAATTGAAGTCACCCCTCCGCCGTAGTTGGTCGGGTTTGAAGAATGAGTGAAGTTGCTCCGATTAATTTTGTTTCGATACGCTCCTTGAAGAAACAGCGCCTCCAATGACAGACTTGCCTATTGTGTTTACGGTCCCATGATAAATAGAGGACAACTTAGAACGTTATTTACAAACCAAACAGAATTAACTTCTTCACAATTGTTTTTCTAATAACGGCGAGGGTGATGCAAAAGGCAACAATAACAAGAACTAATGATTTTTACGTGTTCATGGTGTTTGTGGTAAAATATTAAGTCTTTTACTGCTCTAAAATTAAGTATCAGAAGGAAAACTGATGTGTATTTCCAGTTTTTTAATGATTTTTTTTAGTAACAGCAATACAATTATACAATACTTGTTATAAATACCTATTTCTATTTCTACATTTTTATACCTAATATACTAGCTAACCGCTTCCGTTTTCGCCGTTTTGGAAGCGTACACAGACCAACATAACTTTTTTATATATAAAGATAATTATATTATACTGTACGACTACTAGTAGGTACTAATAACTAATATGTAGTAATCAAAATTTTTTTTTTAGTATTTTGTTAATTTAAAAAATAATAATAATAAACAAAATAAACAACTACATTAATATCCTATTACGCACTCTTTTAAGTACTTTATTGTTATATCTTATCAATAAACAAAAGAGAATCTTTAAAGAGAACCTCAAAAGATGAATAGAAGCATTCGTAATGTGGACGTATAGGCGATGCTGTCCATTAGCTGAACCAAAAGGTGACCAACGCAAAAGTCCTGCAAATGATTGGCTTGGCCACAAACTCAACCTCATGCTCACAGTGAAAAGACGAAAAGTTTCCTAGCTAGGTCATTTTAAGTCTATAAAATATTTTTAGGTTATTTTAAGTCTATATTTTAAGTCTTAGAATTCTAAGGCCTTTATCCTTATATTTCTTAGAATCTAAGACATAAGCAAATGGTGATGACGGGCAGTCACCGGAAAAAGAAAAGCTGGACGAAGGAAGAAAGGAAGGAAGAGGTCGTGGCTGAAGAACACATCACCAGGGAGTGGACCGGGATAGCTTCCGACGAAAGGCAAGGACAACTGTTCCAGGCTAATAGCCAACCCCTATTTAGTTGGAGAAACACAGCAAGAAGAAGTTTGTTTAAATTAATTTATATACATATAACAATGAATATATTCTCTGAGATTCAAACAACATTTGTACCGGAACAGAGCTAAAACACCTTAAGCCTATTGGTGCGATGCAAATGCAGCTAACTTTATAATTTATTGCTTCACTTGCATATGTAATCAGCTGTTTGCAGGCGAGGAGTTGTGGAATATGCAAAGCTTAATCCTAGGAATGCGTGTCAGAATATAACGAACGAAATGACGCGGAGTGGCTAACTGAACTATCTGAAGTTAGTTGCGTGCGATAGTTACAACACACAACATTTGCATACAACGAGCTTGCAAAATTAGTTCACATTAAAATGCATGGTGGAAGCTTTAAGAGATTATTATGCACAAGAGAAATATTATACCCGTAAGAATCGGAAGGATGATAACTATAATATTTTTTAACATGATTTTTTTTAAAAATATATATGTTTTAAATATTAAGTACCTACATAAAACCAACCTATTAAAATATTTGCTTGATAGTAGAAATTTCGACCGTTCTCCAACCCGTCAAAATGCCCCATAAGATGATGAAAACCATAAAAAAAAGCAAGATTGAAGATCTTGGCCACGTGCTTACGCACAATAGATGTCTACTCCAATTAATTATGGGTAAGATGGAAGGGAAAATGCGCGCTGGGCGATGGAGGGCTATTTTGGCGTGGCTCAAAAATATTCGAGAGTGGACTGGGATTGCCTCGGTCGAGCAGCTATTCAAGTTGGCTCTTGACAGGGACCGGTTCAGGAAGTTGACGACTAACCTTCAGGACTAAAGAGGCATAAGAAGAGAGAGAGAGAAATTTCGAAGTTTGATTTTTCTTTTTACTTTTAATAATTTGTAAGGTTTATAATTAAAACAATTACAAGAATAGTAAACATGAACATTTCTATTTATAATAAAAAAATACCACAATTGGGATTTAATTTCAAAAAGGTTTAAATGATTGTATTTTTATAATAATCATTAGTGGAGTGAATGTACATAATAGCTCATATCTTTTATCCGGGCAATATTTATATATATTTTTTAAATTCTGAGTATTAGTATCAGATAGGTATAATCGCAAAGCGTTTTCCAGAGTCTATAAGTTACAGTATTATATAACGATGACATTAAGACGGTCTTTGAGGCTTATCTGTCCTTTCCCCCCGCCTTAAGGGATGAACCTAAGGCGTTATCTAAAAAACAAAAACAAGCATCTGAAGATTCATACAAAATATCGTTACAATGTCATGTATCAAGTTAACAATAGCTCTTGAAAGATTAGGTTCTGCACTAAAACAGAAGAAAGCGACCATTTCAACGCAAAATGGGCGATAAAAGTAACCATTAAAGTTTTTGCGGTGACCATGGCTCGTCAACGACATTGTCCTATTGCCGTTTTTACTCGCTGATCCTTTGCTTTTTCTTACAACTAATATAGGCTTCCCACATAAGGTATTTCAGATGAAAATAAGTAAGAACTATGTATGATTTTTATTGCACTTTATATAAATGTTACAAAGCCATCATCATTATTCATGTGGGATCGAATTGATAAACCTCCCTCATGTAATAATAATTAAAAAAATGTGGATGTCAAATGGTTTACAAATGCTGTATACCTACGCGATTTGTCTTATATTAGGAATTGGTTATATTTAAGGCGAGACCTAGTTTAGGCCAAATGAAGCAACCTATACCTAGTTGTAACTATAAGCAAATAGTTTAAACTTAAGTTTAACCATTCGCTGTCATTTGTACCTAGTTTTAGCAGGATGAATCTACTCAATACTCTTATATTAATTAACCAAATAGTACTATGAAATTACAAATTATTATATTTTTATAATATACGAATGGCAAATGAGTTGAGTTTTTATTTTATATAAATTTATTATACATGTGTTTTATGTATATCATTTACTACCACAGATTTATTGATCGTGCTGATTTTAAATGTAATGACTCAATCAATAATAGCAGGTGAATGAAAAATACACAAAATTATATGAACATAATATTATTAATTATTTCTTAATAATATGATATAAGATTTGGTATCATTTTCATATTGATAGTTAGGGGAACAGACCGGATCAATCCAGGCATTATTTTAAGCTCCGTCTAGTTAATTACTCGTGAATCAAGACAAGATCGTATGACAATGCATTTTAGCACTAACTAAAAATATGTTTTGAAATTAATTAGACTCTCTTACGATGACTTTCACTACATCGTCGCATCACATCACAAGAGTCAAGGGTCCCTAATGTGAAAACTCCCGGAGTGACGCCAGTGTACTTTTCTTCCCCCTAAAGCTTTAGATGAATTTTGAACAAATGGAATGGTGTAAAAAGTTTTTTTATTAAAATGCAAAGGAACCTATTCTCGTGTTGTGGGTGTTATTTCAGTTGAAGCAAAGTTTATCGCGAAATCACTTACTTAAAGAGTTTTAAGAGCTCAGGTAAGAACGCTCGATTTAATTAAAAGTAGTTCCACCGGGATGCGAAGTAAGACCGGCATCCCTGGAGGCACATTTACAGCGAAACTCTGCAAAAACGTGCCACCACTCCAATAATTTATGTACAAATTTTAATTTAAGTAAACTTTTGTTATACTTGGTGACAACACGATTAGAAATACTAAGTTAATTCTAATCTATACATTGATAAAATCGTAAATGAGACGTATTTCCAAGCATATTTTTATATCAATTAAAGTAGATAATTTACCTGTGTTCTCTTTTTAATAATCCCCGACGCCCGACGCAAAAACGTTATGTGTGACGTCTGTATATGTGTTTGACATGTGTGTATGTGTATATGTGTGACTGTCTCTAGAAGTTCCCAAAAGGATGGACCGATTTCGATCCGTTTTCTTTAGTTTGAAAGCTGACGTGATCGGAATTGTTCTTAGCTATAATTTATAAAGATCTATTCAGGCGTTTGAAGACCATCAGCCCATTTCCTAGTTAACGAAGAGGTTTAACTAACTTCCACGTATTCGATTAATGTGAACTTCACTGCTATTTCCATGACATGATAATCTTGACTTGATGCTGCAACATCAAGTAGTCTGCGGGACTCCCAATTCCTCAGCAACTTCCAACAGATATATCGCGGTTGTTAGTTTATAATTTTAATTGTAGCTTGTAGTAATATTTATTGATAATATACTCGTATTTAAGTTAAAAATAGTTATGAAATCTGCAAGACAAAATGCAACTGTTGTACACGTAATGCAAGGTATGGACGTGAAGACACAGACATTTGCACAAACTTGTGTCAATCTCTATTGTTCAGTTCAAACAATATCTATGGAGCAAGATGTTTACAGAACACAAACTCAATCACCTGTCGGAGCATAAATGTGTTGTGTTGTGTCTTGTTCAGTATGATATGTGTTTAAAAATACAATACCTACTTGCTTACTCAAATTAGGTACAAAAACGAATAGAAATGAAAGCTTTTGGACAAAAAAGCATTACCTGAACGTTTAGAAGGAATATTAATGACGAGACTAAACAATATTTCTGGTGATATTTTTATGATAATAAATTTACTTAGGTACATTTATATCGTCGATATCAAACCAAAATCGACTATGCCCAAAAAGTATACTTTTGAGATAATATGGCAAAAAATGTTTTCCTGGATATTTTTAAATGACTGTTTTATTTGAAACTTATGGTTATATGTATGTATAATTGTATATGTAAATTTTCTTTTAAACATGAAAATGTAATAGTTTATTTAATATTTTAATATTTATTGTGAGGTTGTAGCTTAACAAAATATAGTGCTCATAAGCACTTTTTTTATACGATATATAAGGCAGTGAACTATTCACTAAGGTCAAAAATCTCAGAAAAGCGCACACGGCAGATTTTGGTTTGACAACGACAATATACTGAATAATAACTTTTAAATAATTGTTTGTCTGGAAAAGCAATTCTTGCAAATGCGAAAATAACAACACGTTTAAAAAGTTACAATAAAAGGCATTCGTAATATTGGCGTCTAACAAATTTAGTTTCCGTGAATCGCGGCGTATGGTAAAACATGATTTGTGATTGATTTCCGTTGACGCATTCGTATATAGGGCGACGACTGCGAGCGAGAACCAGGTGTTGGGTGGGAATATGCTCTGAATTACATCACAAATGGTCTTTTTATCGAGCGGAAATTGTTTGCGGGATTACAATAACCATATTGACATAGATGTGCGATTCTGCATAAAACAATCTCTACCATTACTATGAAAATTTGTGTAGATTTTTTTAAATATTTATGTTAAGGTCGACATGTTTGACGTGACGGTGCACTTGATGGTAGGTTTTATGATGATAATATAAGCTGGGCAGCCGTCTAGCGCGAGTAACCATGCTTTTATAGAAAACACTGCTGATCACGACAAATATGTATCGATTATCTTCGATGGAGAAATAAGTGGACTGTATCTGAATTATGGTGCGTGCAATCAAGGGCAAGGAACGAGAACGAAATCGGGAGGTACTAAATGTTAGTGAAAATCCTTTTCTTCATTCGATCGGTCAGTTAGGGCTTCAAATACAAGAAATATATTTTTACCCGTTATATTATACATCTAAATTAAGTCATTTTTTTTTTTGATTGTAAGTTATCCGAAATATTATCCGAGTTGCTGTTTTGTAATATTCAATACAATAAACATTTTTTTCCCTTTTGAAATATGAATTTGATTCATATCGGCCGAACATTCAGCGACCTATAACTGTCCTGTATCAATGAAATATATATAGGTCAAGTATCGAGGTTTCAATAAAACAATCCCAAAAATCCAGTTATTCTTTTACTTTCTTATGTTGCCCGTCACAAACGTAGCTATAATATATATTAATATACCAAAGTTTTAACAAGAAATGTATATTTGTAAGACCTGTTTTTTTTGTGCTTTCATACCTATCTTTTGATTATTTTTTAAATCACTGGGTATCGATTGATGAATGTCATTTAATGATCCAAGATCCAAGATTCAATAAATTAGCCACTTAACTGATATAAATTTACATATCTGTACAGTAAGAACTCTATGAAGACATTTTATTTCGGCTAAGTACAATTTATTTTTACAATTTATACCTTAATGTCTAGACAAACCTAATAGGTAATGGTTTCCAGACATTGTAATCATTTTGTGTGTGAATACGTGTGGATAATGAATAAATAAATAAATAAATAAAAAAATAATACTATTATATATAGTTTTATCTATACATTCCACATTAAAATTAACTACTGTTATTGAAGATACTGTATATCCGCCCTCCGTAGTCAGGAAACTGACGTAGCGAAGCGCATCCGGAACGTCAGCTTGTTTGCTGCTGTCTTATCTCTGATGTTAAGCTTTACGCGTCCATTTGTCTTTTGATCATCCTTGTTTGTATTATATAACTTTTTTCTTGTATTACAACAAAAATGTACATAATAGCAACACTTTTGAGAATATTATTACTAGATCACGTGCAAACATCCTGATACACAATACTTAAGAATATTCTGTTTCTGTTTATTTATAATACATTATGTTATTATGTTTCTGTTTATAAATAACAGATAATTTTAAATATAAATTATTTTTTAAAGTTATGTTTAAACCTATGTCCATATATACTTGGTATAGGTATACAACTTCGTAAAATAGAGGTCAACAGACAAATTCCACTTGGTTGCAGTATTTAGGAAATTACGAAGCATTTTATAGTCTAATACACATCACTTTTTAAAATAATAATTTACCCGTGAAACAGAGCTTGACACAGATTAAAAACTATTGTACTCATGTTAGTGTTTAGAAAAAGTAATGCTCAAAGGTTTTCACCTTCACATTTGAGCATCACCGCAAATTATAGCAGTGCGCTTTGCAGTAGACTTGTTAAAGAAGATGAAAACGCAAACACTAACAATTTAATATCAATAAAAAATAAATATCACAATGGAAATGGAATCAATACTTAAATGTGTTAAACAATACCTAAATGGGTTTACTTTGGAGTATGTTCTACATTATATTTGCTTAAGAATTAATAAAATTTCTCAAGAATTACTTAAGATTATTAAATTGAAACCTTTCATATCTTCAGAAAAAAGTGATAAAGACGCCAAGAATACATTATTTTTGTGTTGCAAATCCTAAGTAGCTTTTCATCGTACTGGATGTTTATATAAGCTGAGTGTTAGTGGATACTGTCGCATGCAATACATGGTCGCAGAAACGTAAGTCATTATTTTTGTCATGTGTGAATGTTTATTTGTCATATGTGTGAATTCTGTTATCCTTGTCTCATTTGTCTGCTGTTAGACAATACACGTTTAACTCTCAAAATTAGTTCATTGCTAATAAATATACTATATATATATATATATATATATATATATATTTATCCTATCTATCTATAAAATATAGGACCATGTATTTCTATGTATATCTTATGTAAGAAGAGAGCCGTGGCTGCTTCCGACAAGGCTTATTGGAAATACTCATGGATGTCCGCCAGCGAAGGGGACGCTGCAGGGTTATGTCGTTAAAACCCAACCACACCTACCAGTTAAAACCCAACTATTTTCTAGCAGGGCCATAGATAGGCACGGTCGCGGGAACGTTGTGACTCGACATCCGCGACTTGGACTGTGCTCTCTGTCGGACTTCGGCGTACCCGAAAGTGGAGGTACACCGGCCATCTCGGAGGACCTCACGACGGGCGACTACTCCCGTGACAGACTAATAAGACTAACGGGAGTCTTAAGGGAGACTACGAGTACCACAGAGTTCCCGGTCAAAGGAGAAGGTGGCTGACGTAGGCCAGCCGCCTAAGTTCGAGCCTTTCCGGCGGCTGGGAGAAGAAATCCTTTTCCGGCTGTTATCACAATTATCCTTTACTTTAAAATAAAGGTATTTTTTATGTACTTTAATTTATTATTAAAAACTATTAAAAAAATGCTACTAGTAAATAATTACTAGTAGTATTTTAATAAGTAATAAATTATTTATTACTTTACTGTTCATTGTTGGTATCGAGGTAAGTTCGCGCAACGTCGGGCGAATATCACGTCTCCACGATAAATTGATTTGGTACCAGATGTGCTCCCGACTTGTACTGTACACGACCAGATATTTCGACAGCAGTTTTCCTTGACATTATTATTTTCTGAACATGTCCTATAGCAATGTATAGATAAAATAGGTACAACCGATAAAGACTTCGATTTCTCCGAGCTACTATTAGACTGAGATGTAATAAATTAACTCAGACATCAAATTGTTATATTCAAATGATCATCTTGAAATTTTACATACACATTGTCAAAAATACAGAAAATGCTATAGGGTACTTTCATCTAATACTGTTCCCGAGGGATTATCTAAAAATAAAAATTCAACTTCTGCCAATACTATAACGATAACAGCAATAAAGATGTTAGTTTTGTATTGCTCATAATATTTTATCATATTCATTTTTCAACGCGGACGAAGTCGCCGGAACCAGCTAGTAAGATAATAAAACGCAACAAAGTCCTGTATTCAAATTTCCTTTAAACGGGAAATTAGAAAGAGCGGTGCTTTGATGAAAGACTCACTTGACTTTAAGGTATTTGTGCAACTAATTTTAAATATCATCCAAACTCATGTGAGTGCTGTGAAATTCTATATTATTATAGAATTGGAATTGAAAAATTATTTTTGTGTTGTGTTGGATTATCGATCGATCATTTATCGAGGAAGGCTTTAAGCTATATAACACCACGCTTATATATATATCTATAATTTTAGTATAATTTCGATTTGGGTCAACTCTAGCGCCATCTGTCAGTGATTAGTGACATTAAATATAATACTGGTAGATTGCAGCGAAAAAATTCTTATTTTCATCCCATCTGATGGCGCCATATATTTAATATATATTTATATTACATATATTTATACGTAAACTTACAGATGACGCGTCGTACTATCCGTCCAGGCAAAATAATTGATTTTTTTAATTTGTTTTTGCGATATCTCATCGTATAATAATTACTCATTTTCTATGTATAATAATATTTCCTTTTTCAACGCGGACGAAGTCGCGAGCACCAGCTAGAGTAGTATAATCGTCGTCAAAGGAGCGGAGTGCTGTGCACACGCCACAATATATTCATGTCATTGTCCACTAACTTGTACACGTTTCAACTAATGCGTTTTGTGCGTGGCTATCTATAATACAATCTTACTTCAGAAACGGTTAGAAAACGAATTTACTATTCAATTGTAGTAATTGGTACTCTCATTAATATTTTCCTTTTTGTAATAATATATTAATTTCGGATAATTTACAATCCATATGAAAAAAGGAATGTAATTTAGAACTGTTATCAGAAAGAAATATTTACAATTCAGTTAGATTGTCACGACTGATTGAGAAAGCTATAATTAAAATTATAAATAAACCCAGAATTTCTATTGAGTCGAAACAAGCTATATCTGCTGTAAGCTGAGGATTTGGGTGTCCCGCAGACTACTAGATGGTGCAGCGTCAGGTCAAGGTAACCATATTATGGAAATACCGCCGAAGTAACAGTACACCAAATTACACATCAATCGAACCTGTGGAAGTTAGTGAAATTGTTTCGTCAACTGGGACATTTCCTATCATCATCAGCCCATCACTTAAACGCCTTTAAACGCCTGAACAGATCTTCATAAATTATTGCTTAAGACAGATACACAGACACACACTTATAACTTATAACGACTTTAACGAAAAAATTTAGTGTATAACTACTCAAAAACATAATATTCCAAGCCAAGTGTATTCGTATCTAATATTTTTGAAAGTACCTTTATTTTTTCGAAAAAACACTATACATTTGTACAGTGTTGTATCATCACGTTTGTAGTAAAACAAATGCATTCTAAACAATTAAAACTAATGATATGGATTGGAGAAACTACTCATATTAATATTATTATTAAACATCGTACATTATGCGCGGTGAGAAATTTGCTCGTTTAAATCGGATAGTTCGTATGCGATGACTGGGCGAAAGAGTGGTCGCCTTCAAGCCACTCGCCGTCGGTGATGGATGACGCGACATCCCTCCACTCCGGCTTAGGACTCATTGAAGAGGGGATTATATCGCGACATTGACGAATTGCTACCAATCCACGTACAGATAACTATTGAATCGATTTAAAACCTTGGACGTTGACCAGTACAGAAACTAACCACTAAAATATTTAAGTAGTTTTACTGTTTGTAATCGATAGTTCAGAATTTAGTTTGTGGAAAACTTGTAAATGGACAGGTTTGCAATTTGTATACATTTTGAAAGTATTTATGAAATGTCTGAAATTAAAAATATAACAACATTCGGGGTCGATTCGCTAGTATATAAAAACTATATTAATAAAAAATGAATCCCTAACCGCTAAGTACAAAACTCGAAAACGGCTGGCTATTTATTTTTTCAAATATTCGTTAAAGTCTGAGAAAGGTTCTTAAAAAGAGAATAAAAAAAAAGAAAAATTGGACATCTGTGCGAAACCGAGTGCGGTTCGCTAGTTTTAAATAATAATCAACAATCAAGGAACCAGCTGAAGAAAGCTGTTGTTATTAATTATACTTACATTAAAGTGTTAATGTTGAGTTAAGGCGTTGCGCCGAAAGGATTTAAGTAAGGCGATAAAGTACCAAGAATTAAATTTCATTTTGGGGTTTATAATTTATGTGTATTGTCGCCGGTCCGACGAACGGTCAAAGTTTCGTTTCGGTCCGAACTAGGAGCGCAAAGTTTGTAACGAAACAAAATTACAACGCGACGAAGTTTATTGGTCGACTCCTGAGGGAGCTTTCGGGAACGCTCACCGATCAAAATATAAATGGGATTTTCACTTTACGCCAAACCCCGAATCCGGAAAGTTTAATAAAATTTAAACGATTATTGATAAAATTTATTTTCGAGTTGACCTCTCCTAACTTGCTGCGAGATCGTAATGAATTCGAACGAAATTATTATTTTTTTAGATTTGACCTGAATCGTGTTTATGAATAAAATGTTTTCCAATTACGTTTCACGATTTATTTTGAATTAAGAGTGCAAATAGGTGAAAAAATGTACGTCAGTAAGTTTATTCGTTTACAATTTTTTTTTTACAAAATGAAAATTAAATTACAGTAAATGGGAATTCAACTCTTGAAGATGTTGTCAAGTACATTTATACTTTGGACGAACAGTCCAATTAGGTAGAGCCAACTTTGATAAGGATTCGTCAAAATCAGCTCGGATGGGCACCGTTCGGGAAGCTTCAAGACATCCATCCAAAAATCCTTAGTGTCTCAAAACATAAGCTTTCGATTAATGTGACATTATGTGTTGACCAGTGATGACATATGGCACAAAAACGTCGTCTCTAACTATGGTACTCATAAAAAAACTCAACGTCGCTCATCAAGCTATGGAGAGAGCTTTGCTCAGGGATTTGGATAAAATTTTTACACAGATAGTTGTTACCTGAATTAACATATAGGAAACATTATATATGTAGGTATTATATTTTTAATTTTTCAATGCAGGCGAAGTCGCGGGTACCAGCTAGTACTCTTCCAATAACATGTGGCACACATACTATATAAGGTCAAATATTATAAATCTACCTGAAAATAATAGCAGTTAAAATGAAAAAAATGAATCTTAACACCCCACGCAATAAAAAGTATTAAACGAGCTGTAGATTTATGAACAAACAAAATGAAAGTGTTATTATGTATGCATGTAACCATGGTTTGTTCAGCTAGTTCTCTGAAGATTCTAAAGTAGGTCACAATTATTAAATGCACAGTAGTGCTCCGGTCTAGGTTTTAATTAAAGAAGGTTAGATGTCTAAAAGCTGAGCGGACTAATTTACATAAAATAGCATTTTCAACCTTAAGTGTTACCACATTTCCTGGCCTAAGCGACGTGGTAGGGTTTATGAAAACCCAATGAGGTACCTACTGTAGGTAGTAAGCCGATGTCTCTGGTGAACACCTGTAATAAAGTCCCAGCAAATATTTCAATAAGCCTATTATTTCTGGCACTCATTACGATTATTTATTGTTTTAAAGCCTTGATAGAACTTATTTACGAAAGTGTCAAAGATAATATTTGCTTAAGAGATGATAAAAAATAACAAAATGTTTTCAATGAGAACTTAGAACAAGCTTGCTTGTGACAGAGCAATTAAACATAAGTGCCTATTCTTTCATATAGGAGCCCATCATTTAATCATAGAGATAAATGTAACTAGATATTACCATTAATGGAAGTTCAAATAAATATTAAATTAGTCTTCGCCCGAGTTCAATTGGGAAAGTTAGAATACCTTTCACGTTTTATGTCTTTAGCTTTTATCTTGTGTCTTATTATGATAGTTCGCGAGGTTGGTATATAGATATCTAGGCAAAAGTGTAAGGGGCATGCGCAGTATTCAATTCGTAGGTCTGTTTGACGGGCAGAGACACGTTATTGGTAGACCAGCCGCTCTCGCGTCTTGTGTCTCTTGGGTACTGTTGCGTACAGATTGTTTTATCGTTTTAGTAATACGTCATAGTGAAAAAATGCCTAAAAAACCTTCTTCTTCGACATCGCACGATGATTTAATGGAAGGAATATCAACAATGCCTATGATGATTAACTTTTATTCCATTTTATTGAATATTAACTAAAATTTACTTTTGTTTTCTATTTTTCTGAAAATACCAGCAAGATAAGTGACAAGGAAAAATCTAGTGTTATTATATGTTAAGTTAGTAAGGTGCAAAAAATACGAAATAAGAAAATAAAATTTCATTTCCCTTAGCAATTTTGTGCGCAATTGTACACAGGCGCCGATTGGCCAAACTAGTTTCGCGGACCGATCTTAATAAAATGCGCGACCTATACTTCTTATTACTATAAGGGCCTCTTTCACCAACTACGAGTAAAGTGTTGATTTTGTGCATCCTTCGATAGACGAATTAGTTTTTATTATTTTCTTTTTAGTGTTTGGGACTTTTACCGTATATTAGCTCCATTTATCCCGGTGACAGGTGACTTTAAATAACGGTTAGCCTACTTGGCAGATGGTGAAAGAGGCCCTTAGAATATTTAAAAAAAAAAAATTGTTTTAATATGGAACTGTCTAGAATAATTAATATACATATAATAATGTAACATGTAGGTTCAGTTGCTTGAAAAAAAAATTAATTTTAACTTAATTTTTAATTTAAAAGTAAAAAAAAATTAATAGTTTAGTAGTATAGTCTCTATATAGTTTACTGAAACCTCAAAAGATGTGAGGTTCGTTTAATTAAACCTTTTTATATTTCAATAGTTCGATATCTATATAAAAAATAATATAAGGGAATTTCCTTAGAAACTTCCAGCAAGATTGTACTTCCATGTAAGTCATAACGCCTTATTGCCGACAGTTTACGATGCAATACGCACAGCCGCACTTTGCTTGTAATTGAATTGCAGGCGCTTGTAGTAAAAGTGTATTTTTCAAATTAAATCAGGAAACAAAAGCGGCTTTTATTCTAAACGCTTACTGCTATATTCTTGCTGATCCCACCTTTAATATTTAAGTAAGTATGTATCAAGATTTTCGCGTGTAAATTAAATTTCCTTATACCGTAAGTATTTATATTTCAAAATGCTCAGCTAGTTGTGCCCGCAACTTCTTACGAGTGGTTTTCGCATCTACGTAAACCGATTGGAATGAAACAAACACTAAATGTTACGAAAAAAAAAATCCAATGCCTGTCAAAATTTATGAGCAATTAAGACTGAATAAAAGTTTTAACACTTAAGAAAAGCGGGCGTGGCGGAAGTCGCGGGCAAAAGCTAGTAATAAATAAATATATAAAATATGGATTCCAGCAGTGAATGAATGAATTAATATAAGTATACTGTCATGTAAAAGCTAAGCTTGGACTTACAGTCATGTAAAAGGTATTATTAACAAGGCGTGTTAGGGAATACTCGCATGAGTCGCGAGCTTTCCCTTTTATGTAGGGAAGTCAAACGAGGGACGTATCAGGGCCTACACAAAACATCCGATAGTGTTCTTTGCGCTTACAGAAGAAGCTAATTTTCTTTAAGTGGGCTACTCTCTGCAGACTCGATGCACGGCGTACCTACGTATGCGCTAGGGGCGGCGAGCTCCACCCGTTGTGTTTGACTTACTATCGCGACTAAAATGGCGCTTCCCTGTCACTGCGAAGGCAAGTAAGATTGAGATAATATATGATTGATACTTGTAGAATACCATGAATAAAAGTGACTTAAATAAAATTGAATGTCCATTTGATTTAAATCACTTTTATGAATCTTTTGATTTTCCTTAATCTCTATGGTACGTTTTGTTGTACCTCGTACCTATTTAGAACATACCTGAAAATGTAGTTATACCAAACCTGTATTCCTGTCAGTTTGTCTGTTCATGTCTGTCTTTTTTATGTGTTTACTGAGACAATTTTGATGAAAATCATAGGACAGCGTTAAATCTTATATCAAATTAAGTTTTCAAATAGGAATGACATGGACGAGATTATACATTTCATACAATGGCTATGATATAAGTTATAGAGCGACATATATACCTATATATCACCTCATATATTTAGGTATGTGTATATATCATATAATATCCCTCAAATATCTTAGAATATTGCTTGTCTTCATGTAAAAATTATCATTATTTTTATACACACATGAAATCGAAAATTCGAAATTCTATCAGGTTCTATAGGTTCTATCAGGATTTAAATCTATACGTCATTATCACTGTTTTAAAAATGTTTGTACAATCAAGTTTAGATTTAACAGTTCACACTACATACAGAATAAAAAAAACTATACGTAAAATGTAGGTTAATTCGCAAGTATTCGTAACACACATTGACTTTATATTATGTAGTTGTACAATAAAGAGTCTTATACGAAATCTACTCGTAGCGTAGAGACCTTGCTTATATATCGCATCGTTGCCTCTTTTGTTAAAGCTTTAACTTGTTAATTCTTTCTTAGCGGATGCTTACATTATAAAATAAACTTATGTTCCAAATTCCAATTTTCTGGATTTAATATTTTTGGTGTGCGTTGATAGTCAGTCAGAACAAACGATTTTATAAGTATAAAGAGGAAAGATTTGTTTGTTTGTTTGTTTGTTTGTTTGTTTGCATTGAATAGGCTCCGAAACTACTGGACCGATTTGAAACATTCTTTCACTATCGGGAAGCTATACTATCAGCGAGTAACATATGTAGGTTATATTTTATAAAGTTACGCGGGCGAAGCCCCGTGCAACAACTAGTATTTCATAATAACGTGCTCGTGGTGCTCGTGTGGTTATTCAACTATGAATTTATTTTAATTCACGATATGGACGTAAACAAGGTTATCATTCCTTGTTGAGCAGACCACATTGGAGTCGGCGAAGCAAAAGGAACACTAATAAGCGACAGGTGAATACCAACTAAATTACAGCAGCACAATCCATTGTAAACTAGATTGGCTGTCAAACGTAAAGAGCCGTTAGTTTGCAGGAAGATTGTCACTTTTGTGGATAACGAGACATAATGTAAATTATATTCCTCCTTTCAGGAATGTGATATAAATTACAGTTGCATTCGAAGATCAACATAGAATGAGTGTATGGCGAGTACAGAACTCTAATAGAATCGGCATGTTCACTCATTAGTATCGCGTATTAATACCTACCGCAATCCGTACTAATATTATAAATGCGAGAAAGTATGTTTGGATGTATGGATGGATGGATGTTTGTAACTCTTTCACGCAAAAACTACTGAACCGATCATCATGAAATTTTGCATACATGTTGTCTGGGACACCAGAAAGGACATAGGGTACCCTTTATCGTTCAACGCGGACGAAGTCGCGGACACAAGCTAGTATTATATATTCTATGTTTTATTATGTAATAAATAAAAATATATATATATTTCACATAAATATTTAATACTAGGTAGAGTCCGCGACTTCGTCCTATCCATCCTCACAATCATTCGCATTTATAATATTAGTAGAACCAAAATTGTAATATTATGTAGACTATATCCGACCAATTTACCTTTCCGGTTCCTAATTCTGGCGTTATACAACTTTCTTACTAATTTTTAATTTTTCTTTTAAAGATATCTATTATGCAAAGTTTAAACAATTTTTTGAATCATAGAAAGCACTTGTATTATTTGAAATGATAATGATTATTATATTTATTTTGATTATTACTGTACATTCCTAAGCGTCAGTTTAGTGGTCCTCAACACTCGAGCGAGTAGCGTTGATACGCATTGTTTCAATGTAAGCACGCGTGTGCTCTTTGTGCGCGCATGCAATACTTGTGAATTTCAAGGGGTAGTTCTAATTGAACCTATACTTGTATAATATTTTATAGCTATTTATATAATTCGTATAATACAGAATATGTCACTTATTATATATCTATACATATAATACAATAGTAAAAGAGCCGTGTTTGAACTTTAAATATTTTTTCAAAAATTATGTTACCGAGGTCAAGAAATAATTTTGAGAATTTTTGTCTGTATGTCTGTTTGCCTGTGCGTTTGTGCACGCTAATCTCAGAAACGGCTTAAATTAAATTAAATGGAAAAGGCCTACGTTCCTGTGAGATTTTCAAAAAACAGCGCAGCGAACTACAGTGCGTATGAAGTTGTGGACATCAGCAGACAGGTTGACGGTCTACTTGATGGTAGGTGGCTACAGTTGCCTATAACACAAGCAACCCCACAGGTGCTGTAAGTGCGCTGCCTATTATAGTAGAATTAGGATTAGGGGATTGGATGCGATAGGGAAGGTCTCTGGCATCCCTTACTCACTCACCGAAACATAAGAGCACATATGCTCTTCTCTAAGGTTACTGCACCTGCCGTATCCTATAGCTATAGAGAAGTGTATTTATGTTTTGGATGTAGATCCTATAGCTTAGTGCTATGCTGTAGTATGCTGTAGTGCTACAGCATCAAACTGTATTCCCCGATATTTTAACATCACTTTTAAAATTTCATATATGCTAAATTACGATTTCATAAAAAAATGCTTTGATAAAGCGAAGGGTGATGACTCGCGGACCAGATTTTAATGACGCAAAATGGAACGAAAAGAATGAATAAATATTTATTATTTAATTCATAAATGATTTTCTTTCAGGTAATAACTAGTCAAATAAAAAGTTTAACACTTTTCTATTATTCAACTAATATGTATAAATTTGTTTATGTATACTAACTTACTTGTTCCATTTTCTGGCAGTTAAAAATAGTTAGAACAGTAATACAAATATATCGGTACAGATAAAGGAAGAAATTGTAGAGCAAATATTTTCCGATTAACTAAAAGAACGTTTACATTACACAAGATAGTAGCAGTGTTTGAAATTTACTGCCCTGTTACGGTGGTAAGTGCATTTAACCAGTTTTACTTGACTACTCCGGTAACGGCAAGTATATTAAACGTAAAAAACTACAAATAGTTTAAAAGTTTTATTATTACTCCCTGATGTTATTTTTAATAGCTTTTTCCCGTGAATTTGTTCGCGCCCCTTTTCTTTAATAGTCATTTAGTCTTATAATCCCGTCTTTAGTAGGTACTCATGTATCACCATGGTATACTTACCATCAAGTGACCGTCATTCAAAATTATTCAGAATTATTCACTAAAAACCTACAAGTGCATAATTATTTTAAAATTCATCTTTTGTTATAGAAATAAAAAAATGAATTCTTTTTTTTTTTTAAATTCCATTGTTTTAATTTTTTTTTGTTTCTTTTAAAAACGAAAACCTATATTAGAAGCATTTCAAATGACTCTCGTTGACAATATAAAAAAAGACAACAGATAAACTCAACAATAGTTGTATGTATTATAGTTGTATGTATTATAATGCGGTTTTCCACTAGGGAAAACCGTATTAAAATCCATAGAACAGACAGAGGCAGAGAACAACTTTATGTATAATTTGAAACCGAAGTATCTCTCGAAGTGTAAATAAGTTACATAATTTACTCACGTGACATTCTGCTAATGTAGTATTGAATGTAGCAACCTCGACTGGAAGAAACGGTTACAAATCCAGCGACGCGCGACGTTTCGCTGGACGCGAAATTGATTCAGTGCGGGACGTGAGCGGGATTCGCAACAACATGATTCAAATTAAGTCAAGGGATGAAATCAAACGAAACGTAACTTTACGGTGACACCACACTTTAATTAGACACTCAAGATCATCCTGATTTTAAAGGTACTTCATTTTTGAGAGTAATAGTGACAGTTTTCCGCCCTTTCTACTTTTTTGAAAGTTAGCATGAGGTTTATTTTATGAAAATGTGTAGTTGATATTGGGTTTAGTTTAGTTTTAGTTTTAGTCGAGTTTTAGTGCTAAAATATGTATCCAACAAATCGTTTCATAAATATGTTTTTTACAAAGTTTTTATAATATACGGACACTTATAAACTGTCATTAATATATCCCTGATTTTTTTTTAAATAACATGCATACGTTTTAATATATCTATTATAGATAAGATATTAAATGGACTATGGAAAGTTAATATATTAGTTTATATTATTATATACTCATTCGATTAAAAGGAAAAAAAAAAAACTTTTATTCAAAATATAATTTTGGGACATTTGCGAAGACATATTTAATGATGAAAAAATATTATACATTTCATGATTCCTTTAGAACATATTAAGGCGGTTCAAATATGATAGAGATAAACGCTGTAGATGGCGCGTCTGTATGTTTTGAAGGTCGCGGCGTGAGTACAGTGTGGCATAGTTCTCTTTTTAAGTGTTGTTTTCTTTTAGGTAGTCAGTTTTTGTAGGTGCGGACGCTCGGCTACAGCCGTGATAAAGTCTGGGCGGCTGATACGAGGTCTAATGTTATTTTAAAGGCAGACTTAGGGGAGCGATACGGCGCACACTTGTCTGTTGATTGCGTCGCGGGGCGCCTGTCGAAGCGAGTGCCACACTTGAAGGAAATTACACTCTACTGTGTAGGCACTACTATTGGATGTCTTGTGTGTTGCGACCTGCATCACCCCGTCATGAGTGCAATCTGAGTCGAGCTCGTTGGGCGAAAATAAACGAAACGATGCGAGCTCCATACAAATATATCCAATGTTTGGTGCCTTCTAAAGAGTTTTCTTTTCGTCTTTTAAGAACACTTGTCGTCTTTTAAAAAAATTTTTGAGAGAAATATTACATTATAATTTTAAGCAACATTAGAACAAGGTAAAAAACCTCATTGAATATATGTAATTTAAATTTATGTAATTCAACAAAGACTACCGTACTAATATTATAAATGCGAAAGTATGTTTGGACGTATGGATGTATGGATGTTTGTAACTCTTTCACGTAAAAACTACTGAACCGATTACCATGAAATTTTGCATACACGTTGTCTGGGACACTAGAAAGGACATAGGGTACCTTTCATCGTTCAACGCGGACGAAGTCGCGGGCACCAACTAGTACTTCTATACTTTTACTAATATTATAAACAGGGAAGATTTGTATGTTTGTAATGACTAAACTCAAAACTACTGACCTGATTTTGAAAATTCTTTCACCTATAGAAAGCCACATTTAGTGCATTTTAATAACTTATAAGATAACTTTTACCATAAACCCATTTCTTAGTGGTCGAAATTGTCGAAAACTGAAAATAACTGTAAAGCATCAATTTTTTAAGAAATTTTGAAAACCTTTGAATAGCCGTATCTTTAAAACCATTTGGCCTACCAAAAACTAAATTATTCTCATTCAATTGCAAATTTAATCTAATTAAAAAGTGTGCATAGTGATTTTCGCCGTAGCACAGGTCCTTGGCAGTAAAAATTGCAAAAACTGATGACCGTTTCATCACTACATACATATAAAAAAAATCAGAACTACCTTTTGATGTAAGACAACAGCTCTTTTTTTTTACGATTTCCATGTATTATAATGCCATATTATTTAAATGAGTTCTTTTTTTTTATTTCTTTTTTTAGTTCAATTTATGACAAAAATAATTCTTATACCTACTGTAAAGACAATTAATAATGAATCCTATAACTAATACAGACATACTTATAAAAAACATAAATATCGGAAAACCGCTAGTCAAGCTATTGTTAAAATTGATAAATTTAAGTCTCATTTTTCATTTTCTCAAAAATTCTAACATTAGGTATGTACATATGCTGCTATATCACGGTGGTGTTCTGTGTTATGTAAGGGGGTGGTTACTACCGCCAGACGGGCTACTAACTACTACAACTGTTGCATAGAGTTGTCAATCTAATGATAAAATCTATTAGATAAATGTCACATTACATAAATGGGAAGTTTTTTCATATATTTATGCATATAATATTTCATTTTCATTTTTGACTTTATTTCATTTTGGAATTCAGTTTGAATACCAGAATCAAATTTAAAAAATATGCATTTTTTATAATTACAACATTGAAATTGAATCAGTTCGCACCTATTGAAATGATTCTGTGGAATCTATAATGCACTTTACTTTATGAATTAATATTACATTTTTTTTTCAATGCTGTCAAGTGTAAATATTCACATGCTGTTGGTGATATACATTTAATTTTACTGAGTGCATAGAAACTGTACATCGATATTCACACAAAAAAAATAATAATAATAAAATTGTCGTAGCATTCACTATATTCAGTGTAGCATGAAATTAAAATGTGTTCCATTGTAATATTGCAATGCCAATACCGATCGAGACTTCGTTACGAGTACTGTGGCTTGTTATAACTGGTTCATTTAAAACAAAAAACAACTCTATATCGAGACATATTTTTATATTTTATTTTTATTTTTAATTGCTGTATTTGTATGTTCTTGTTTTTTTTTTATTTGCTTGTACAATGAATTGTATACCAGTTTTGTGAGCCTTAATAAAAAAAATATATTGTTACAATAAGAGTATTGCACTTTTAAATAGTAAAATGATTTAAATTATTTTTTAATTTTTTTTAATTAAAAAAAAAGTAAAATGATTAATTACGTAATATGCCTAGACAATGGTTTTGGATTTTAAAGAGATTTCTGGGAGTTGAATTCTGTACTGGCGAGTAGATAAAAGTCGTCAGTTAATTATGGAATTATAGCTAAGTATAAGAAGTAGGTATAATCGAGCACATAAATCTTAACAGTTACCAACTCTCGTAAATTATCCGTTGCTTGAAATACAGTGGCTATAAGTGATAATTAAATTATTAGATAAAAAATATTCAAATAAAAATACAAGATTTTAATCTATTGTATAAAATCTATTGGTCGGTAGTGCACATGCAGTATTTGTGGCGTTGCTTGTGTTATAAGTGACGGTACCCAACTACCATCAAGACAAGTGGTATGTCAGCCTGTTTGTTGAGCTTAACATAAAAAAAAAAATAGAATGAAATTTTACTATACTCTGTTCAATTGAACAAGAAGTTTTATGTAAAGAAATTTATAATCTCAAAGAGTAGATTTTCCAACATTTATGACTATATCACAGTGTTAAAGTACATAACGTATATATTTAAACTGTTTAATAAAACCCAAAGTGTGCGAGACGACTACTAAAAATATATTTAAATTTAAAGTTGGCTTTTCGCACTTTTTGTACGAAATAAAATTGTGCAAGACGACTACTAAACCATTTATGGTATTTGTTAGAAAAAAATATACTTTTGGGTATAACGCTTATAACAACAAGGTTAATATTTTATGTATATTTGTTTACATAAAATCTCTTACTCAAATAAATAAATTGTTTATAAGTAGAAAAAATGGGATAGAAATAGAAATCGTAATTTTTATTGCCCGAGGCAGCAGCTAAAGCGCAGTGGGAAATCGTGTGAGCCGAGCCGCTTCACACCCAAAGGCGGTACAGAAATATTTTCCGTTTAACTAACGCCGGGGGTTCACGTCACACGAGGTACTAACACGATTTGAAATTTATTTCTCGAGTCGACTGCGAGTGGCGACAAAACATTACATAACCGATTCGACATAGCGAATATTTCACGATCGCTATGAAATTTTCTTCAACACTGCAAAATGTTAACGGCAACGTAAAGTATGTTTGCCCTTTCTTACACGGTTGTATGGCACGCTTGGGAATTGATTTGAGGTGTTACACGATATTAACAGTTTGTATTTGCAATTTTTGCAGTGCTTGGTTAATGTTAATAACTCGGAGTAAATGAAGCAAACGAAGAAAACAAATTAATTGTAGTAAAACCTATTATAACCTTACTAGCTGGTGCCCACGACTTCGTCGCGTTGAATTATGACAACCTATAACAATTGATGTAACGCCTGACATCTTCATTGCTGTGACAACAGTGGCGCCGCCACTGTTGTGCCTAATTTTTAATTTTTTTAGACCACACGGGAACCTAACATTTTTTCATGGTAAAAAGTATCCTATATGTTAATCCAGGTAACAAACTATCTGTGTGCCAAATTTCATCCAAATCTGTTGAGCCGTTTTTGCGTGAAAGAGTAACAAACATTCATACATCCACCCTTACAAACTTACAAAAAATGAGCCCATTACTTCAACCGCGTACCTTAAATGATTACTTACTGTAAAGTTTCATCAAAATATTTTAACAGTTTTTACGAAAAAGAATAACAAATGCCCATTAATCCCTCCTCACAAACTTTCACATTTATTATAATTTATAGGATGATGATGAATTTTTAGTGAACGAATTACTTCTAAATGAAATGCAATCCCTAAAAGTGTGCTACTTACCCTTTGCTGTGTCTTTGCAATTTGCAAATAAATGTAATGAAAAAAATATACCATATATATACTTAGACAATAATTGAGTTATTTTTGTTTCGTAAAGTAGCGCAGTTTGCAAAGGAACAGTTGTGTGTGTAAACATCATTATTGAAGAAATATTGGAAGGAAAAACGATCGTCAGCTTTATATTGTTTTCTAAATCGGAAGCAGTAGTGCCTGTCGCATCCGGCAATTCAGCTTGTTTTGCGAGAAAATCTACTTTTTCCTTCATTCTTTGATTCTCTGATTTCTCTTTTATATAACGTCCTTCGCAGATTCACCGGAGCTTACAGCCATCATATATTTATTTTCGCAGTTGACACACAAGTGGCTAATAACATTATCGGTTTCTTTATTGTGAACTGGATTTTGCTTATGGTTTTTTTATTATCTGGAGCTGTCTCTATGCTAAATATCATTAGTAAAAGTCAATATATCTAGACAAATAATTTCTAAAATATCTAAAATAGGAATATTTCATTACTTATTAAAAATTACAAAATCGTCTTATTTTAAGTAATAAGGTGATTTATTGCATTAAATATATTTTTGAAGCGAAACTGCTTAAATATTAATTGTTAATTAGTTATTAATTGCTTTAATATTAAATTGTTTAAATAATTAATGAATAAAAGGTAAGCAGTTAATAATATAAGTAAAAACTTAAATCATTGTTAGTATTTACAAACGTTTATTGTTCAGTACATATTATTATTATACTTACTAATTAATTATGTTATAATAATTATTATAATGTAATGTTATTATAAATTTATTACAATGCATTTGCATTGAGCGCTTTAGACTCGATATGCATTTTTTTTAAGGTTATCATCGCCTTAAAATATAATTTGTTATTAAAACTAAAAGTTCTAATACAAAATAGCGAAAAAGTTACGAGATTCAAGAGGATAAGTTTGTAATAAAAACATTAATCAATGTGGTTAAACAATGGCAATAAAAGTTTTAAAAGCTTGAAATTTTTCTTTAAAAGTTGTCCAGACTTTACTCAGCAGTCTCATTTGAGTCAACTCGAACGGCTCAAGGAAGAAACCTTTTTTAAACACCCGAATTTATTCGAGATAATTTCTTTTTTAATTGACATGAAAAAATTTAATTATCTGCACAGTCGATTAAACAGCAATTATCATTTATTAAAGTAATAGGTATTAAATTTCATAAAAGAGAACATCCAGCAGAGTTCCTTTTTGTTCTTCTACTTTTTTTGTAAAATAAAAGTATCATACTATCGAAAGGTAATAAAAAATATTTTATCTAATGGCGATAAATAATATTTAATCTTGATAAGTCCGTCAATGAACTGATGATCCTCTAATTCAAAGGTCTGCAGTTCGATTCATGGTGAAGTCTTTTTTTCCTAGATATCAATATTTTCAAATCTTTTTTACATCTAACGACGTATGGTTATCAAAGTACAAGGTATAATACCATTTGATTTAATTTTAGGACTCACATTAGCTTGTTAGTCTAGCGATAAATAATGTTTTTTTTTTTTAATTTAATTTAAAAAAGCAATTTGCTTTTAAATTATATTCTTATAAAATTAGTTTAAAAAATTCTGTATAAATATAAAATATTTTCCATGCAATAATTATATTCAATTATAAAATATAAAAACATATAAAATAATATATAAAAACATAAAAACAATATTTCAAAACGGCTATTACTTAAATATACAGAAAATTCATTCTAAGGGGATGTTTCTCTTAATATTAAAATAACATCTCACATATTTAAATGAAAGCGTCTTGCATTTCCACACGAAAATATTCATTTCAAGACATCATCATGAGAGCAATTTGTTATTCACATATCCCCAGACCGAGGTGAATGCTGCGTCAACAAATTTAAAGTTTTCCAACATTCCGAGGGTTCGGTTAAGTGAAGTCATTTGTTGCATGTGATGACAAACGAGTTTATGCGATGCTTTCAAAGCGTTATACATATTTTAAAATACTCATATACTCAACCTCTATGTGTATCTCTATGTACGTCGTATTATATTCTTCGTCAACGTAAGTTCTTCAAAAGTGGTTGAAAATAATATAAATTATACGCAGCAGGTGCTGCATACATAGAATTAATATTATGTACATTATGATATAGTGGTTTTTTTAATGAAAATTTGACAGACAGTGTGACTCCTGCCACCGTAACATCAGGCTTAAGATTAAGGAATAAAGTAGTCCGATCATTATAGTCTGATTCTTTAATCGCAATAGGAAAAAAATGTCCGCATCGTCCGGTCAGTCGAACGAAGCAGTCGGACCACGCGGTCTCAGGGGGGATAGAGGAAAGAATTCCAAAATATCTTGCCATAACACTGAAACTCAATGGTGTTTGATTTGTTTTCGATTTTATTTAATTTGATTCTATTAATAGACTACATAAAATGCAAAACATGGATCGGAGGTGATACTAATAAATACGCAGAACGCACTCACTTAACACCTCGGAGGTTTCTGGTTCGTATATACAATCAGAATTTTCAATAAATATGAAACAAATCAATATACTAATATTATAAAGCTGAAGAGTTGGTTTGTTTGGTTGAACACGTTAATCTCAGGAACTACTGATTCGAATTGAAAAATTCTTTTTATGTTGAATAGTCCATTTATCGAGGAAAGCTTTAGGCTATATAACATCACGCTGTGACCAATAGGAGCGGATCGTCAATGGAAAATGTTTCATAAACGGGAAAAATTGGGCGCCACTGTCGCATGGCGGCGCCACCGTCGTCACAGCGATAACGATGTCAGTCGTTATTTTATTACTTATATATTTTCTTTTTCAACGCGGTCGAAGTCGCGGGCCCCAGCTAGTAAGTAATATTGTCACAACAAGACAATGTTCATTATCATAGTATACCTTACTTACTCGGAATCGACCCCAGAACTTTTAAGTCAAAGAGCTAACAAATTATCACAAGGCCAAAGAGCCTCGTAATTGACTTTTTATTTCTTGTGTTTAACAGTAATATAGGTCTCTTAAAAGCAGTTTTCACGGAGGGATTAATTAATTATAACTTAAGTTGAGTTACTGTATCCTTGCTCCCACTAACTACAAGTTCGATGTTATTCCTTGGATCTAGACCGCTTCTACGGTGCCAACTTCCCGAGGGCTTTGACCACAACTTGATAACTTAACTAACTTGTCGATTTACTTTATTGTAGCCATGTTATATCTGTATTTGTAAATAGATATATACACATAGTTATGTGACGAAACCACGTATAAGTCGATTTTTGATTATGCCAAGCTTTGTATGATATTAGTTAATATTGTAGGCATTATCACATTCCTTAATTACTGCAAAATTAATATGTATAATTTAAGGCGTTATAGGAATTTGAAGAATTTGTTATAATTATTATTATTAATTCCAAAATAGGTGTTCTTTCTGATTAAATTTTCTTGAAAACCATTTAATCCCACAAAGTTTTGATTAAATGTACATGATTAGATTACCAGTGGCAGAGCACACTGCGTTTCGCAGTCATTTGGGCATCCAGTCTGGTGGCAGTAACCACCCCCTTACAGAATACCACCTTGAAATAACAGCATATGTGCTGTTGTGTTTCGGTGAGTGAGTAAGGGATGCCAGAGCTAATTACCAAATCCCTTCCTTATCCCTTATCCTTAATACTTCTATGGTCGGCAGCGCACATACAGCACTTGTGGCGTTGCTTGTGTTTTAGGTGACGGTAGCCACCCACCATCAAGTGGACTGTCAGCCTATCTGTCGACCTTAATATAACAAAAAATAAATAAATTCAACTTTACTCGTAATCTAACTTCTTATAGCTATGCTTTATAACTGTTTATTGACCTAAAATCAAAAATATTCTGAGTCACATATGTATTGCGTTTCCATACATGTTGTATGTTGTATCCATACACGCAAAAAGTTATAATGCTTTTCGCAAAAGATCTTTGTGCAATAAAATTACAACAAAAATTGTATTTTTGTTAGCAAAAATGATTACGGATAATCTAGTGACCGGTCGGTACGTTGTAGAAAATTACCAACAATGTAATAAAATTATAATGCAGCCAATGTAACAGAAGATAGTGGTGTAAAACTAATCTAAGTGCTTCGGGCACATGTGGGTGGGTATACCTACTAGTTATCAAAGTTAATTTTCCAGTTTGCCGAGTCAAATTACTTCGTCAATCAAGATTCTAATCTATAGTTATGTACAGGACATTCGCTTTGTTAGTAACTTTCAGTCGTATTTTTAACCCCTGACGCCCGACGCAAAATAGAGGTGATATAAGATTGACCTGTATGCCTGTGACCATCTAGTTCCTAAACGGATGGACCGATTTTGACCCTATTTTAAAGCTGACGTGATCGAAATGGTTCTTAGCTACAAGTAATTGATGAATATTTAGGCGCTTGAAAATCATCAGCTCATTTCCTAATGATGAAAAGATGTCACAAATTTCCACGGGTTCGATTGATTGGAAATTTGGTGTAGGCTGTTACTTTGGTGGTATTTTCATGACTTTTACTTAATGCTGTAATATCAAGTCTGCGGCATAGCCAATTCTTCAGCAACTTACAGCAGATATAGCGTGTTAGGGCTCAATAGAATGTCCGAAGTTAGTTTATAATTTTTAATTATAACTTGTATAATAACTACTTAATGAGTATAAATCCACTTTTATAAATGTATTTCGACAGCAAATATAACTTTGCTCGTTCTTGATGTACGACTATAGTAAGCGGAACAAGATGTCTGCGGGGAAATTAATTCGAAACTATCTCAGCTAAGTTTAAAGACTTAGTTTTATTTTGGTATGCGCACAAGATTTAAATTAATGAGCTACTTACCCCTTAAACGAGGCTTGTTTTTTATCTCAGTCAATTTTAACTGCCGAGGTTCTAGAGTGGGCTAGAAAGGCTTTTATTTCGCAATGGAACAATGGTATATTTTTCCGTCTGTTTCCTCCAAAATTATAAAGTAACACTTAAGGCAACATGAATATTAAAGAAAACTAGTAAATTATTTTAATTTTAAATATTACAAAATAATTTAATTTTGTTATGTCTACTTCATGTAATGGCTGTCACATTCTAGTTCTCATAATGTCCACTACTTAGTCATACCTATATCTATACTTATGAAATCATTTGACCAGTTTAACTTTATAAACTCTATGTACAGCCAAAACTACCAAATCTAGTTATAGGCAACGGTAGCCATATATCATAATCGATATATTTATTACTAAAAAAAGGATAAACTACTGGAATGATAAATAATTGGAATTAGTTCAATAAAATAATTTAATTAGACCAAAACAAAATTTTTCATATAAAATTTTATATTGGTTCAATAAACTTATTTATCTAAAAATTAAAAAAAAAAAACAAACTTCTAGTTTTCTTATTATTTGCATATTATATTGAAGTAATAAAGACTCAACTGAACAAATGTAAGAAGAGAGTTCGCATATGAATATGTGCAATATTTACAGATGAGAACACAATTTTCAATTTTTCTTTCAACTTTAATCGTAAATTATGCGTCTACAAAGTTTTGCTTGACTTTGAGCGGTCTCAGAGACTGGCGTTGTTCAAACATAAATTGGCTGTTTTTTTCATTATATTTATCTACATTTCAACTTTTGAGCGTTTAAAATTTATTTTATTATACAGCATTTATTTATTTGTTTTTGAACATTTTAATATAGACTGACTATTTACAGCAACAATTTAAATATATTTTATCATGCCTAGCTTGGGTCCTTGGGTAAAGTTTACAGCATGGTGGCAGCATTTTTTTATTGTAACGCATATTGCTTTTTATGTTAAGGTCGCCAGACAAGTTGACGGTCCACTTGACAGACAGATGGCTATGAATCGTCGCCTGTAGTACAACAGGTGCTGCAATTGTCTATAGTATGAGTAAGGAGGAATAAGGCTAGGGAAATGGGCTCTGCCATTTCCCTTTACTTTTCAAGTACTTTTACTTTTCAACAGATTCCACGCCACAGTCTATTCTTTATCTTCATTTTGTACCTTTACTCTTTCAGAATTTCAATAGCAGTATCCGGGATAAAGATAAGACAAGTCACAGACTAGTGTTTTGTCAGAGAGGCGACATTACGTGTAACGATGTTTGTAAATATACTTGTAAAATCTTAATTAAGACGAATGCGATAAAACCACATCAAAGCTTTGACGTGGTTATGCACTTAAAAACTAAAAAAATTAGAATGTTTCGTTTTAAACTTCCGCAAGTTCTTGCATAAAATACGTACAGTGAAAATATTGTTGGAGAGAAATCTGATGTATGTTTTTGTATGTGTGTGTTAGTTTGATACAATATTATCTTAAGAGCGTTTTACAAATTTCAAAGTGCAAGAAAGAGCGCGTTCAATTTAATTAAAAGTTGTTCTCGCGACTGACGCAAGCCGCACTCACTAACTGTTTTGCGGTTTGTGCCAACTGATGAACAGAAACAGTTTTGTTGTTTATTAATTTTTTTATAGTTTTAGAATGAAAAAAAAAAAAAAATATTATGGAGATTTTTAAGTGAAAACTCCTTTAGGCGGGTTGGGCAGTTTGTATGTGGTAGGGGGGTGAAACAGTGAATTCAGAGCGACACGCTCAGTGACGCTCAGTGAAGTGATGCTCAGTGATGCTCAGTGATGCTCAGTGATGCTCAGTGATGCTCAGAGACGCTCAGAGACGCTCAGTGACGCTCAGTGTCGCTCGGTGACGCTCGGTGACGCTCGGTGACGCTCAGTGAAGTTCAGTGACGCTCAGTGAGGTTTGGTAGCGCGTTATAACCTGCCGGCGCAGCGATATCTGTCATCGAAAAAAAACTTTCTTTTAAGCTAAGTTTTCACTATTGACGTGTAGAGTTCTATGACTGACATGTTTTTGTAATAAACTGTTTGAAGTATCTAGCTTTCCGCGTCTGTCTGTATGGCTACTTACTCCTCCTCCACGCAACGAATTTTAATGCGGTTTTACTATCAGTTAGATTATTTTTCATGGATTTTTTAATATATACTAAAACCTAATGAAGTTTTTTTCCTGTGTGAAGCCGGGAGTGGGTCGCCAGTTTAAAATAAAATTTAAAAATATTCGGAAGGATAACGGCCTCTGGTATCCCTTATTTATTCATAAAAATAAAATAGTATTTTCTGTAATAACAACGCTGTGGTCTTCAGGTGTTATGCCGTGGTTATTGCAGTTTGATGGGTTTCCCAGTTTATGGCTGCGGATTTTTTTCCCTACTACTAAAAGTAGATATTGCGGCCGTATTCTCAATAAGAAAAAAAAAACACACCGTAGCCAGCTTCTGAAATAACTTTTCAATCATCAAAATGACATTTATATCCGAACATTCCAGCTTTAAAATTATATGTTTATGTTTAGAAAAGAAAAATATTTTTTTCATATGGTATGTGCTATTCGTACCTATATTTCACGAAAAGTTCGAGAGAACGTCGAAACTTTTATTGGTGTTTTGTGTACGGCCATGTGACATAATTAGCCCTATTCACGACTCTAATGTAATTAAAACTTTGTAGACGTCTTCGTTTTGAGGAATAAGCAAATGGAGGAATAATCTCATTTTAAATGCTAAAATTTATATTGAAAGATCGTTGAAATTTGTATTGAAGATTGAGTTATTGAAACCGTTCTTTTCACCCCTTAACTACTCAACCGGTCAATATGAAATTTTTCATACACGTTGTCAGGGATACAGAAAATGACATAACGTACCTACTATTTCATCCAGAAAAAAAAAATGTTCCCAAGGGATCATCTAAAAATAGGTATCCAACACTTGGCAATGAATATGCCAGGCATTATATTGCGTATATATTTGATCAGTAATATTTTTATTTTTCAATGCCGACGAAGCCGCGTGCAACAGCTAGTAAATAATATTTTGGTGACTTTCTACATACGAGTACAAATATTTCTTCTTTGTTAGTCCTAAAACTTATTAACGTTAACAGTTCCTAGAAATGTCTTTAATGTCTTTAAAGTGCAAAGTACAGAGGGTTACAATGTATGTAAATTGTTATCGTATGGGGCAACTTTAATAGCGTCGCCATACGCGTCAAGACCCATAAAGTGATGCGTTGTGGAAACTATTGCTTTGCAGTTCTCACCCCACGGCTATTTCATGTACATATAAAGTACGAACAAAATGTGCTACTTCGTGTAATATTTAAATCATACGATGCATACGCATTTTTCATAATATTGTAAATGCGAAAGTTTATTAGGATATAATAGATATATGGATGTATGGCTGTTTGTTGCTCTTTCACGCAAAAACAGCTCAACGGATTTGGATGAAATTTAGAACAAGAGTTTACTACCTCGATTAACATAAGATAGCGGGTTCGAATCCCGCTAGGGGCAAATGTTTATGTGTTAACACCTTGTACCTGAGTCATGGATGTTTTGTATTTATAATATGTATATATTTACAAAAAAATATCTATGTAGTATATCAGCTGTCTGGTATCCATAATACAAGCATTAGTTGCTTACTGTGGAACCAGATGGTGCTGTGTGGAATGTGTGATGATATACTTTTTATTCTGAAAAAATGTAAGGTCTAGCGAGGTGGAGCCCACAATGTGCGGGCCTCGTCTGGCGGGGGGAGAAGGGTAGCGTGTCTTAACGTCCCCTAACCCCACCCATAGACGACTCGAGGAAATACCATGGGTTTTTATTGGGTAGAAGTCCCAGATACCTCACGGATCTCTCCATGGTGGGTGGGGATCTAGAACGCAGATTTTCCCACGCATAAAAAGTGTTGAAAATGTAAGGTCTTTGGCAATTAAAATAATAAAAATAAAATCGATTGCCAATCAATTGCCCGATTTAGTTACTTATCTATATTATGCATAATTAAATATTTATTCTAAAACAAAATAAACGATGTTTTATGTGTTACAAATTATTCACTGCTTAGCATCTGTTTAGATTTCTTTCTAATCGCTAATAGCTTGACTCAGTGATTTTCGCGTTTGATTGAAGTACGAGTGAAATATATTTATCAAAAGAGATTTCTCTAATAAACAACTCTAAAAATTGAAGAAATATCTTTCAAACAAATTCTCGCTTTTGATCACGTACACGTGTGTATTTGAGTAGACAGGGAGTGGCGAAATGTTCACATTTATGTTGCAATACCAGCTCAAATGCCCTGGAAGTGATACACCCAGTGATCGTTTTTAGACGTTTACTACCGCACTAAACACGCGCAGATATCTCAAAGAAATTACTAGGTATATTGTTATTCATGTTTTGATATTCATATATTTACTTATCAATAATTTCTTAGAAATCCAATTGGTGACTTAAAGGATTTTTTAAAATTTTGATATGAACACTGTCCTTAAATTTGCTTTTAAAATTTTTAAATTTCCCACTATGGAAGGCAATTCAGAAAACCGATGATAACAGAATCAGGGAAAACCATGATGAATACAGTTTGATATTGTTACTACATATCTATCATCTACATCCAAAATTTAATTACACCACTCGATATCAAAGATTTTTTATATATTCGATTTCGTTGGTCATATACAATATAATACGCTCAAAGAAAATATTACTCGTAACGTACACGTAATCACACAGCCGTGTCCTTGGCACGGCCACACCCCATTTTTTATCAATATGAAAGTCTGAGGTGCCATATTATTACGTTCATGCAATCTTCCTCGTAAATAGTCTCGTTACGGCTTATTGGGATTATTTATAACAATATGCCTGTTATCCTGATTATCGATTAATCCCAATGCCGGGCAATGCTTATCGACGTCGCTACCTCGCATAACGCCTGACAATCCTGAAAGTAAGTAAAGAAGAACAAGCTACATAAGTATAAACTCTATATAAAAAAAAAAAAATATATTAAAAAAATAAAAAATAAATATATATAAAAGTATATATATCTAGATTTCGCAAACGAGGTGGGAAGTCGATTCGATAATAATTATCCCAATGATCGTTATATCGTAATGGTCGTTATTTCGTTATTTCTTTATTTTGTTTATAGCGAAGAGTCTCGACCATTAAAAACGTCAGGAGACTCTCACTTGGAGACAAGATCACATTGTCAAAAGATTTCTCACTGTAGAGCCCTAACTATGGCATAAGTTTTAAGATTATTACGATATTGATTGTTTTTTTACTTTATAAATAATATTATTGTTAAAATTTTAAAATTACTAAATATAATATTATCTTCTTAATATATATAAATTACGTATCACATGTTCCTCGCGATGAACTCTTAAAATACTGAACCGATTTTGATAAAATAATTGATTATCAAATAATTATCAAATAATTGATAATTTGGTCCAAATTAAAAGATAGGATAGTTTTTATTTTGAACACGGGCGAAGCCGGGAGCGGGCTACTAGTTATATGCATAATAAGACATCTAACGCCTTTAAAAAGCAGCAGCAGTGATTGTTTGTATTGCTTTATACATATAATTCTAAAAGAATGTTTGCTTTTTTTCCCATACAAAAAATTTACTAACGATTCTCCTAAGAAACATTTTCTGTAGATGTTGTTTTGCAATGCAAATTCAGTTTTTATACAATCTTATAGCGGGAATCGGAATAAAAAAGCGCTTTAAACGGACATGAAGCTGAATTATTGGTCGGTACCGTAGACATATTTATTTACCTTCAACAGACACAGCCATAAATTGACGTCTGGTTTTATTGAAAAGAATCCAATAGGTTTTTCGATATCTCATCAAAACTGTCTTACTTCAGAAGTCGCGATTTTCATTTTCAGATTTGATTTTCTCGCATGAAATTTTCTCTTATTTTTTAGTAAAATAGTTTTCAATAAAATGTTTCTTTCTTTCTACTTTCTTTTTATTTTGAAAAATAATAGTTGAATACAAAAATAAATTGACTGAAACGAATTAATTGCAAAGACAAAAATGTAGATTAGAACTACATGATAGAAATATTTAATGTTATGGCCAAATTGGATTTACTTTTCATTAAATAAGTATAGGTTCTCGAAAAGTACTAACATATATACTTATCAACAGCCCACCTTCAGATCTATGTAACAATATAACGATAAAAATATTAAAATTAAGTTAAAGCATATTTTTTAAATTCTAGTTAATGGTTTATAGTTAGATTTTAGTAATAATTACAAATGATAACACCAGATTAAACCGTGTATTATACGAGTATTATATTATTAGCCTTAAAATTGTTAAAATTATAAATAGATTAAAAAAAATAATTAAACTATCAAAAAGTAACAACATAAGCAAAGTGTTTTTATATACACATTTAAAATATGAATCTTAAGGTAATTTTTTTCCACTGTTGGAGAACATAGGCCTGTATGTATCATATTCTACCAAGATTACACTACAATTCAAAGATATATACTATTTTTCTTTAACATTAGAGCAAGTTATCAAAAGTAATATAAATAACACATACAGATATAAAATATTTAACAATGACATAAAACAAAAAGGAGAAGAAAGTATCAGTGATATGTCCATTGTTATTACACAAGACAGGCTGTTAAAAAACGCGAAACATTTTAAAAGCATCGATAAAATTAACCGCGCCCGGATACCTATAAAAATATTGCAAGTGGACATTTTTGTGGTAAAAGCCGTTTACTGCGAGCTCATAAAATATAACAGTCACTATGTCGCACAAATTGCTGAAATGCATTCAATATCCGCTCACTAGCTGTTAAGTATCCTTATAAACATTGCTTTTCTGTTATAAATGACATCCTTAAGGAGTTTATTTGTTTTCTAAAATGATTGCACATTTTATGCAGCGGAAATAACTCCTCCATGTAAGCTACGTTTAGAATGGTTTTGGGCACCCAAATTATGACTATAAATTTTGTATAATAGTGGCAACGAATTCTACTAAGTATTTGCAGTATTTTATACTAAAATTGAAAATATCCCAAATAATCCTTCATTAGATATAAGCTACAATATTAAAAGCGGTGTTAAATAAATTAAATCTATGTTAACTCTCAATGTGTATACAAAAATTAAATGCTGTATATTCACGACAAAACTTTTGTACAGAGATATTACAACAATTTATTCGGAGGTTTTAGTTCGAATCCAATTTATTTAACATAGGTACATTACTTACAGATGAGTTACTACATATTTTTAGAAACAAATGTTTATATTTATCCATTTTAAACAAATTATTGCTCATATATTATTTTGATTATTTTAAGGGATTTGATTTTTGATTTTTGATTTTTGATTATAAAGAGATGAGGACGAAGTCGCAGGCATCAGCTAGTAAATAAATAAATAAATAAATAAATAATCAATCCATTTAATGGATTGTTCGTTTATGCGGGTATAAAATACGAAAAATTTTATTAAATAATTTAGCCTTCTTTTCCGTTTGAAATTCGTTTTTAAATAAAACAACAATCTTCCAAAAGAACCAGCGAGCACAGTTGAATTTTATTTTCCTGACACACTGTTAATTTATGAGTTGCGAAATTAAAAATAACACACAGTTCGCTTTTCGACCTAAAAAAAAGAATAGATAAGAAAATCATTCGTCTGACGCGAACAGTTTCCGGCGGGTGGTTGCAATTTATTCCTCTCACAAACAGTAGCCGAGCTGATTCAATATTGACACTGGCTGCCGTACCTAGGCTATTCCCCAGTGCATCGGTTACTCTCTAATGCCAGTTTTACTTTGTACCAGCTTTTAAATTCGCACCAACCTCTTTAAAGGACTATTGTTATCAGTAATTGCATCTCTTTATCATTAGAAATATCTTTAAAAATTAGTGGTTGAAAATTCACTCAGTTTATTGAAACTTGTAGCATTAGGTAAGAAGAAATTATAGAATTTACTGGGAAAATATCGTGTGATTTGGTAATGGGGTTCCATAGATATTTAAGTTTGAAAGTATTAAAAAATCTTTTTTTATGCACGCAATTGATCGAGCATCCAACAATGTAGAGCGATGTTACGTTGGTTCAGATATATACCTACGAACTCTTGAATTGAGATAAGGACAACTAAACACAAAGAACAGATAATTATATTCGAGCCGATAATTAGGTACCTATATCGATGTATGCCCTACCTTATAAAAAGATGATAGCCAAATCATTTCAAATTTAAGTAGGACAATAAAATAGTTTTAAATAGTTTTAAAATGGTTTTAATTTACATAGTTTTTTTAAAATTTGGAATGTTATCCCCAGTTTCAAAATCTTAAATTCACAGGAAATAATATTAAGAATTTATTTCCTGTGAATTAATATTAAGGAAGACTTTTATTACTAAATTCTCTAACATAAAATATATTTTTCCTGGAAGCTGATTAAAAAAATTACTAAAATATTGAAATTTCGAATTTTAACAAGATTTTACGAAGCCGCGAGGCAGGTTTAAGCTTGTTCGCGATTCAAACCTACTTCCGCTACCTATTTCGCTGAGCTTTTCCCTATGCATCTTTTTCCAGTCCCCCAATATAAAGAAAACTATGAAGTAAATACTTTTCGCGACATCGTAGAGTTAAATGTCGAATCGGTGAAGGAATCAAAATGTGCATTCTAGAAATGCTTTGATGATTGAAAAAGATGTAATGACTTCGTTGACAAGGTGACATTACAAAACTAAGTTGTACATGACATTATATAATGTTCAAACTTAATTAAAAAATTGAAAATTATTTCATTCGATTAAGTTACTTATTTGATCTGTAATACACGTAATTAATTTTACAGCCTGTGTCACTTGCCAAATGGCCTTTGGGAGTACCTAACCCCTTTTTATAGAAATAAAGTGCCTAATCGAATCCTCCAGTAGGCCGCCAAGCCCGGTGTGATCGGTCAAAGTCAACGTTAATCCTCGC
This sequence comes from Synanthedon myopaeformis, assembly GCA_944738685.1. Classification (NCBI taxonomy): domain Eukaryota; kingdom Metazoa; phylum Arthropoda; class Insecta; order Lepidoptera; family Sesiidae; genus Synanthedon; species Synanthedon myopaeformis. The sequence continues at coordinate 4,479,284 of OX122926.1, read as the reverse complement.
TTAATGAGTTCAAACGCACCAACAGTATGAGCGAGCTTTGGCCACAGTTAAAATAAACAGTAATAAATTTGAGCCATGTCAACAAAACGTCCACCGTCACGCACACAAACAAAACGCTCATTTAGGGTTCAGATTTCATAGATTTTGTTATGTTAAGGTCGTCAGCTGACTGTCCACTTGACGATAAGTGATTACCGTCGCCTATAACACAAGCAACGCCACTGATAATGAGCTGCTAACCGTAGTAGGACTAAGATTGAGACGAACATATTTTAAAAAATATGTGGAAAAATTTTCCATATTTTTTTCCACATATTCAACATTCCACATATTTTTTTCATTTAAAGAAAATAAAATACAGCAGGCAGGACCGCCTCCTCGTCACATGGTAAATTCTGCAAGCATTACCATGGGATGAAAAATAAAATGCCGATTTTTAGAATAAAGAAACGATACTAGGTTAGGGGATTAGACAGTTGTGTAGGCAAAGTCCAATGGTCACGTACTTTGTTAACTGTGCACAACACTTGTAAGTATTGAATGCGTTTGTATTGCATTACACTGCGAGTTTATTGGGTAATGGATGAGGGGTAATGTTTTCCGCTAACGACCTAATTTGCTGGTGAATATAGTGTTAATAAAGCCATTCATTTGTGGACGTAATTGAATATGCACAACCAGTATTATCTAAAAAATACCTATACCTACCTATACCTAATAACTAAAAAGTTCGGACTAAAAACACTTGTGCTCATATTTTCGAATATGTAGATTTATTTAGAGTTATAATTAGAAAATGTAAAATAGTTAAGTTAACTATAAATTATTTATTTCATATTCATCTCACATTAGTGCCTAGTTATTGTAAAACAATCTAGATGCTTTATATAATATTAATTTCCAGAATTTTTATTGTATCATCATAAATTTATCTAGAATTATTTCACGATTCAGGATTCATTCAAATATTGACTGAACTAAAATTAAACTTAACCAGTTTAATTTTTTTTTATCTAGCAATATATTAATAAAATCTTTGCTTTTTAATTTTGAGAGCAATTTGATATATAAACTTATTATTAACTTTGTATTTTATATTAGTTTTCAATAGCATAATACATTTTGTCTCTAGTTTACTTGTCAAAACTTTATCATTACTCTTTTTAAATGCAAACTTGTAACTAGTTTAAATTTCTTAAGAAATATGCTTTATATTATTTGTCAACGAATTTGAATTCTGAAAAGTTTACTTTCCAGAAAAGTTAACTCGACCGACGAGTCGTCAATAAAAGTTACAATTTCATCGAAAATGGAATTAAAATAATTTAAAAAAAAATTATTGCAATTTTGAACCTTATTTCTACTGCAGAAGTGTGTTGTACACGTCAAGTGTAACGCAGTTGGAATTAGAAACTCGTCGCGCGGCAGTTCGTGTCGGCAACACGCGAACACTGCATTAATCATAAAGAAGGCACGACAAAGGCGGCTTTTTATCGTGAACCCCGTCCCAGAGGGATACGAATTTGTCACATTTTATCCTAACAGTTCCTGTCGTGTCCCAAGAACATTCCTAATACAATAAATTACTTGATAAGAGGTAATGTTTTATTCTGTACGAATGTTCGATATTCAGTATGATTGAAAATGATTGAATATTCAGCGGATTTGCATTGTTCATTAAACTACTGGCTGTTATGATTCCTACTATTCTTTAATCTTAACTAGCTGAGCCGGCGAACTTCGTACCATCTCAAAATACCTTTCCCTATAAAATGTATGAGAAATTAAATTTTCTTTATAATATTTTTTTTTCGTGAATTTTTCCTTGGTTTTAATGGTTATTTTGAATCGAACATTCTCTACTGTTAATCTTTTATTCTGATTTATCTGTGTCTCCAGAAAGCCTACTGTTTCTCAAATAGTTTTTAGTCAATTTCTACACATTTTATAAAATACAAGATTTTTTTACTTCAATGTCTCCAAATATTTCCAATGTCACTAAAAATATATTTACTGATTACTTAATAATAACAATAATAATAGTTTATTTGCTGAATATAGGTAATTGGTTTTATAATGAACTAACTGGTGCCCGCGACTTCGTCCGCGTTGAACGATGAAAGGTACCCTTATGTCCTTTTTGGTATCCCAGACAACGTGTATGCAACATTTCATGGTGATCGGTTCAGCAGTTTGTGGGTGAAAGAGTTACAAACATCCATACATCCAAACATACTAATATTATAAATGCGAATCCATACTTTCGCATTTATAATATTAGTACGGATAAGGCTCGCTACATTCTACCCTTTGGGGTGTGCAAATATTTTGAGAACACTACATAACAAAATAAGTAATTAATCACCACCATCCACTAAGTTATCTGAGATATAATTTTTTAAATCATAGTAACATTTATTCGTATGAACTAGTAATTCTTTAATTTTCTTCTTAAATATATTAATATTGAGCTGCTTAATATTGTTCGGGATCTTGTTATAAATACATATTAATTTAATTTACTTAATTTACTGGTTTTATTACTGATTTAATTCACTTTAATTTACTGATGTTAATTTAACATTTACTTTAAGTAAACTTACTTAGAAATAACTACCCATAACTTACGTCATGACATTTTATTATCAAACAGTGTCAAAATGTACTTGTATAAAAAATATGCATAAAACAGTGAACTCGACGTTCAATGCTGACTCAGTGAAAATGAAGCCCATCAATCATTTGGGCCGATTTTTTTATTAAGACCCGCTTTATGAGGATTCCATGATATGAAATTAAATTGACCCATCACTTTCGCATTACAATATTCAATATAATATTTTTTGAGACCCGATAATATTTAAGATGACGTGACATATTGACGATTTTGGATAGAGGTAATTCTATATTTTTTTTGGCAACTATTAAACATATTGAAGCGTTATTTACTGTCGGAATTCATCATTATATATATACAGCTGGCTCCTGGCTCCTGGCTTCTTTCATTCTTCTTTCCAAAAATGAAAACCGTTGGTTGGTTTATAAGTTAGTAGCTACCGAAAAACATACAACATTACAGATTTATTAATAGATTAAAGTTTTAATGAAGAAATAGTTACTGTCAGTTAACCGTAACAGAATTTTCTTTAGAATTTTAGAAGAACTACAATTTCTCTACTACATCATTTTGATAGGTTTAGACTACGTAAGACATTTATTTTTTTGCTATAAAAAAATAAAATAAAATTACAGCGCTTCAAGTTCGAAGAAATGCTTCAAAGTCTACCGAAAGGGTTACCATCGGAAAAGATTGAGGTTTTAGTCCGTAGGTCACTGGACAGACATATTTTCCAGTGGAGTCGGGCATGCTGATGTAAAACTTATCGGACATATCATATGATGTATTTCCTCCTCTTATGCCAAAAAAGTCTTTTATTTTTTCTATAATAAGTGAAAACTGCATTAAAATCGGTTAAGCCGTTTTTGAGATTAGCGTGGACAAACGCACAGACAAACAGACAAACACTCTAAAAACTATTTTTTTACTTCGGTAACAAAAGTAGGTACAACGAGATTTTCTTTTAATAATTAAAATATAGACATAGCTCGTTTACAATTTTATTATACGAACTAGTGACCCTTTGTCGTTTATCCCTCTTTAGATAGAGTACATAGAGAACAAACATAAGTACATTGATTGAATGTACGCTCTTGTATAATGATTTAATTTTTACCAGACATACTGGCACGAAGACTTGTTCTACTTTGCATAATATCTAACATGAATATAGAATACTAAAACCGCTGAACGTTGCGGATTCATTTAGCTCTTTGCTTGCTTATACGCCTCATCCACTTTTGTGAGCGTTTTAGCAAAATGTAAATAGGATCTAGTAATGAGGTTCTAAACATGTTATTATAATTTAAGAACTATCAATGATACATGTATTCATAATATGTATGAAGGACTAATATTAAAACATTTTTAATGTAAAGTTTCAATTGTATAAGATTAAGAAATATGTAACAATTTTAGATAGCACTTAGTAGGTATAACAAGCTTCCCTGGTTTTGTGTTGCATAATTTGCGGTCAAGCAGTAAAGATTTTATAAAAGCTGCAGATACATATAAAAGTTTAATAAAAGTTGTGGAACTCCAAACATTGCAGATAAAAACAAAATAAATGTAACTGTTCACATTAAACTTGTAGGGGGAGACAATATAAGTAGATATCTCGAAGTTAGCTTCGAAAGGATTTCTCTACATTGTTTATCTCGAGCCCTGAGGGACAGTTGAAAGAAAAGAAAGAAATCTCGGAACAAAGCCGTCTTGATTTACCAATATATACTCATAGTGTATAAACGGACAACCTTGCACGCAATTTTCACTCGGAAAACGTATTTTTCTATTTACAAACAATATAAAAACAGGGCTGTACCGAGAGTTATGAATGGAGGGGAAAATAATTTAGAATAGGAGGGGAAAAGAAAAAGCATTGTTACGTGCGTCCTAATTAGGCCTTGTTAGAGATAGGGTTGGTACAAAGTTATCGAGTTGCAGGGCACAGTGGGTTCCGCAGTCGTAAACTACACCTTCTATACCTTTTTGCAGGATGATGATTAATTATATATAAGTAGGTGACTTCTGTCGTCTGTTAAAATAACACCAGGCTTATAACAATCACTTTATGATCCTTGATAGGATATATATTAGGGTACACGGTATAGGAAGAGCTCTGGGATGGCCAAGATTTTCCTCTACCCTGTAATCATTGCATTGCACCACAGATATTGACTCTACCCCGAACAAGTCTTTTCATAGCGTAACGTGACCACAGTAGCTGGTTCGACCATCGTGCGGTGTCTGCTCTCGCAGAGTATTCTTCTCGATAACGAATAAAATACGAAAATTCCTTTAGATAAACAGCCGCACATGTTATTTGTACAAATACGACCCGAGTAGAAGTCAAACATGAATTCGAAATCAGACATCTATTTTTGTTCACGAAGTAATAAATTTTATGCTCTCCGGAATACAGTTTCATGAGAATGTTCGAGCTGGAAAAGCAATAGAAGCAAACTGAGTAGTTGTCGAATCGACAAGTGTTACTCGCGTTGGTTTACGGCGAAACTTCGAGCGTCCTGTTCGTACTAAAAACTGCTAACTCCTGAATTATTAGCCCGCTTGGCGTGATTGATTTATTCCGCATCGTTTGTTCTTGTGTGCCAATTGAGTCTGCGCTGAAAATTGGCTGCAATTTTGTCTGTATAACGCTACATACAAATATGAAAGTATATGTAAGTGCATTTATCGAACTAATTTAGCTGAATACTAGTCTAGGGTCTGCACGAAATAATAGAAGCAATACAAACTAAAATTTTCATATAGATTTATATAGATAGGTAAATAAAATTTGAATAAGTAAAGTTGATTGGCAATTAAGTTTTCGATCCTATTACACTGAAAGAATCTTGTGTAATTACTGCTTCGTGTTTATGAAACAATATCTGCACTTAGACTTTAAAGAAATTTAATTTATTTTATGCTCTAGGTTAAAATACGTCTTTAATTTCGTTTCATAATACTTTGATACTATTTCCAAAAAATTTTTTTATTTATTGTCGACAGACGATATAATTACGATTATGTCATATAAAAAAATTATATACAATTAGAAACAATACTTACATAATTATTATTACATATTGATCTTAGTTAAAATTTTACAGTTACTTATAGATCTAATTTAAATATATAATATCTAATTTAAATATCTGAATAATATATATATATATTCACGACAAAAGCGTAGTATTAATGCGACCCCAAAAGTAATCTTTTGTCCAAAACTATATTTTTAAAAAGGTAGTTGACGTAGTTGACAGATAATATGATACATTATGCATATTATCGCTAAATACCAAGTCGCTATATGCGCTTTTTCTTCTTCTTCTCACATATTTAATAAAATTAGAGAAAATAAGTTCCAATATTTAATTCACGTTTTCTTAAGATTTCTTAGGAATTCATTTATCTTTAAGTAATTAAAATAATTTATGATGGTATTTAATTTTAAATAAGAATGAATGTCATTTTCAATTAATGTGTCCACTTAATAATGCGACGATATTGTTTGTTTGTTTGAAAGATTTTATAACTTTAAAAATTATGTTATATAATTCAGCGTTCATTTTTTAATTCTATATTTCTTTATTTTCTGTTTTCTGCCCCATAGATGAAATTCAGTAGTTTTGTTTCGTTTTGTGTTTAGTTCTTAAAATGGTTTTGTAATTGGCGCTTTTACAAAAAAAAAACTATTTTTCTATATAAAGGTCACCAAACAGGCTGATGTCCCTCTTCATTGTAGGTGGCAGCCGTCGCCTATAATACAAGCACCCATTTACAGAAGACTACAGTGATATAACAGCTTGTGTGTATCCCAATCCCTTATGACACCTATGGCGTTGCTTATGTTATAGGCGACGGTAGCCATCTACCATCAAGTGGACTCTCAGCCTGACTGTCTCAACATAAAAAAGCAATTACACAGGTGCTGCAAGAGCGCTGCCTACCATAGTAGGCTTTAGACGTAAGGATAAAGGATTAGAAAAGATAGGATTAGGTAGGCTTAAGGACAACACATGGGCTTTTATTTCACAGGGGGTTTCTCTAGGGGATGTGAGGAGGTCGTAAAAATATGATTTGTGAAGAAACCCATGTTGAATCAAATTGCAAATAGAACCGACGAGTCGTTAGTTTTTAAATAATATTACATTTAATTAAATTTAACATCATATTTTGTTAGGTACGTAACTAATAAAATGAAGACATAATAGATAAGTATGTTAATTTATTTGTCCAGGGTCGTATGATAGTGAAAAAGGTCGGGCCATTCGTCTTGCTCCCAAGAGTGACACTTGTCATGAAGAAAAACCACATAAACATACGAAATTATGTGGACTAGAATATTTTCTTGGTCTGGAAAAGCTTTTCAAATAGTTTTTAATTTGGCCTTAATTTTATATATATTTTTTTCATCGTTATTTTGTTTAGTTAATACGATATATTTTTGATTTCTATAATGTCAATAAGTTGATTTCTATACTCGTAATGTCTCGAATATCGTTTGCGCTTGTTGCGGTGTTGCTACCCTTTGCAGCTGATAACGCAGACAACAATGTAAAATAGAGAGAACTAGCTAATGCCCGCGACTTCGTCCGCGTTGAAAAAAAAAAAGATATACCTAACACCTGACAAAATATGAAAAGCAAAAAAGCCTGACTGACATTATACTTTTACCAAGCGTTGGATCTCTAAATTTAGATGCCTTGGTGCCCGCTGCTTCGCCCACGTGGAGTATTTAGCCTATGTCCATCCTGACATTCTATTCTAAGTATTAGTGAAAAAAGGAAAGGACGATACCTAATTTTTTAAATGTAATTATTATACGTTTATGTATATGCATTTAAGTTGACGATAATTATGTTAAAAATAGGTACTCAATTTTAAGACTTTTATATTTTATTGCGAACCATGCCACCTGCGAACAACTCCAAAGCTTCAAAAGCCAAACCTTTGTTATTTTTCGTCTCATTTCCAAAACGATTAATTTATCAATTTGATCTGTTTGCTCATTTAAACGGCAAACAAGCTTCGGAGAGCGTAAAATAAAAGTTAATGTATTGTTGTTGCTTATAATTGTATCTTTTAAAACGTTTTCTGGTTATTAGAAGATTTCCCTGGTGTGTGTTTAAGAAACAAAAGGCCAGAGTGAACAATATAAAAAACGAGGTCAATCGCTTTAAAATCCGGCCCTGTAATGACACCCATGGCAGCGAAAAGGAGGGACTCGCTCGAAAAATTCGACTTAACCCAGAACACGCGGCAGCCGAAGTTTTTTACGAGAAAATTTTACACATAAATTACGTCACATACGTTCTTATCCTCCATTATTTGGTCTAAGTGAAGTTTCCGCCCGCGTATACTTTTACAATGTTTGCGAGAGCGCTATAATTTGTCTCTACGATATCCGGATATATTTACGCCGAAAGAACGTTGAATTATGTCATAAAAGTATTTCTATGTGCCAAATAGTGTATTGTTGAAGCGGAGCGCACTGCGTGCGGAGTTATTAAACGGTCAGCCAGTCTGGCGGCAGTGACCATTTCCATACAAGAAGACCACTTGGAAATATCACGGCGCGTTCCCTATCACATTTAAGATATTCACTGAGGCAAATGACATTGACGTTTTACTTTCAATATTTATATGAAATGTTCACGAACATGTGTAACTTTAAAATTTAAAATATAGGTCTAAGTGAAAATCTATTTTCTTCTACGTCTAAAGAATAAATTTATTGCGTATTCCTTAGTCTGCGATTTAAAATGTCCTACTTATTTTTTAATCAAATTAGTGTCTGTCATTATTGCTAATTTAAATAGTTTGTATGTGATAATTTGCTAAATTATATAATTTATAAAAACGCCTTCTTCATAAGTTCCAACACATAAACCTTCAATTTGGACTTAATAATGAATTCTGATAATATATTTCATCTAATATGATAATTTGCTAAATTATATAACTTTATTATAGGTACACAGTTGTGTATAAAAATAGGTTCATATTATTTAAGCAACAGATTTAATCAATTGTTTATTATGTTAAAAAAGATAACGGATCCACCAAAGTGGATAGAAGAAGAATAAGAAGTATTCGTGAATCCACCTGTGAATTTAAGAGGAGATAAACGTATCCGCGAATCCACACGTGGAGCCAAGCTGTAGTTCCAAGTGAAAGGAGCCAATCTTCATAAAGTACAATACATTTATAAACCTTTAATTTAGATTTAATAAAGAAATCTGTTAAAATATATTATCTAATAGCCGAATACTTAAATAATTATCTTGTTTCTCTATGAATCAAAAAGTTTAACAGTAGGTATAGACAAAAGGACCTTAAATAGGTAATAGACTTGCTCATCGAACGAAGTCTACATACCTTTTAATAAGACATTTAATGACAATAATTAATGAAGAATACACTCTTAACTAGAACTAAATGTATTGTCTCTACAATAAAATTGCGTACGCGGGCACACCTCGAGGGTCTGCAAAGTTTTAACGAGGAAATAGTGATCGTAAATCACGGGAAATTCGTTCTTATTGAATTTCCTTTTGTCGGTGTACGGAAGCCCCGCCTCGCTTTTTGTTCCAAATGGACGCCTCAAGACATGTTAAGTTTTTTGACCCGATCACATAATATGCAAAAATACAAACCTTTTCCTTTTATGTAGATGTTCAATTATGTTATTGACGAATTAAAGTAAGCATTTGTTTCTATAATCCTATTGGTTAGTGATCGATCACTTCATTTCAGGTAAAATTGTATGAAGTGTATGGCGAAAGAACTTACAATTAAAAGAAATGAATAGGAGAATATGCTACTTTTAAAACATGAAAAAAAAAACATAAACTTTTTAATTAAATGAGAAAATAAAAAGCACTGAAAGCACGGGATAGTAAAAGGTAAATCTATTAGAATCTTTTAAAATTTTCTTTAACCAAATTCCAGTTTTGACCACTAAATCCTTGGGTTTATTACCGCAATGAACGGTACGGTACCTTTACTGAAGTAAAGCATCTTCAACTTAACTTGATTTATTATATAAATTTAAAATGAAAAATAAATTAATATTTAAATATCTAATGCGAATAGACCACAGGCACCAAAAAAATCTATGATCCTTTAGCTATTGAGTGCAGTGTAATTAAAGTTTGGATGTAGATGATAGATAAGTATTTTGTTATCACCACTTTTATGAATTGCCTCCCGCTATGAAAGCAAATTTAAAGACGTTTTCTTTTAAACAAAAAACGAAAAAAAAAAAAATGACAATATCCTTAAAATACCCCAGGTAGAAACGTAGACGCGCACGTACCGACGAGAAAATATTAATAAAAAGTAAAAAGATTAAAAATACTCTCAGCATGAAATATAAATATTCCACAACAGAAACACACGAGCAAATCTTAATTGCAAGCTGTATCCCAACGAAATGTTTACACTTGGCGTTTTAAAAATATTACTTTTGCGTTTTAATAACATTTTAAATCGCGGAGAGGCAGGACTCGATGTAAAATAATGAGGTGGCGCGTGAATTTTGTGGGAACTCAAGTCTGAGGAAGTTGGCGCTTGCGCTCGCTGGCCTTTTAAATTCGGTCGACCGTATGCAGCCGTTGCCCGGGCGCCTAGTCGTTGCTAGCAGAAAATGTTCACTTGTGATACAATCATCGCCAAAGCGTTGCACTTGAAACATTCCCAGGCATGTGCACTCTGACGAGAAAACGCCACAAGCTCAAAATATATATTTAAACAACAATTAATATAATGTTGCTCAGAAAATTCAAGCACCGGCAACTACGAACGGCTGAATTCTACACCGCTTTGCCTTTATAATTTAACTAACGACCTGCTCCCGACTTCGAACGAGGGCATTTTTTTCTGCAAATCCTTACATATTATAAAACAAAGTCCTCCGCTGCGTCTATCTGTCTGTATGTCTGTACACATATTCGCGATGATCTTAACGGATTTTCATGCGGTTTTCATCTATCAACAGAGTGATTCCTGAGGGATTCCTATAGATTTACAGGTGTATAATACGTTAAGGTTTTGTATAAACTTTGTAGCGAGACGTATAAACTTTAGTTCCTAAAGCTGCCGATAGATGGCGGAAGTAGAGACCATGTTCACTTTAGGATAATGGTCCCCCCGAAGTACGCTTCGTTGCGTACTTCGGAAACGAAGAGAGAAAGCTATGAAAATGTTTAGTGATTGGTTTTTGTAACGTCAAAATAAAATTTAGACCAATCACAAAGTTTTCTCTTAGCCTTTACGACCGTAGAAAGCACACATGGCTACGGACCTGCTTCGCTTCGCTGTCAAGTGGCAACCAGGAGTCGTATCTTAAGAAGTCCTCATTTTTTAAGTCAGGATATCTGTCATTTCAGGTCTCATTCTTTAAGACAGTCTATCCCCGGACGAAAATTCTCCGTAAAATGGAAGCCATTTATTATAAAAACTTGTAAAAATTTTATATTTGATAATAAATAAATATCAAATATCAGTAGGTACTGAATCCGCTCTTCAAAACTTTTCTAACAAATATTTTGACTAATCCTCAGCAAGTAAGCGGGTTAGCAGTCAATCCAATTGTGTATATGTATGTCACAAACGAGGTGAAAAGTCGGCAAATAAATCAAGCGAGTTTACTGGCATTGTGCATTTGTCGACTCAGTGGGAAGCTAGTGTGACATTATTCTAGCAGTAAATCTCAGCAAGCATACGCGACATGCCGCTATCTTTTGGGACATATTTGGCAAGAGAACCGGACAGCAAGCCAACTGTGACAATGTCTTCACTAAGTATATTGTAAGTGACGACTTATCCGCTTGGATAGCAGTTAAGATTAATGTTTAGGCACGAACTTTTAACGTTCACAAACTTGTGAAGTTCTAAGTGCGTAAGTTACGATTTGGCCTGGTTAGTCGAAAGATCAGCAGTTATCGAATCCAACTTGTTTCGAATGCTTTCTAGCTGAAATTTATTACAATTTCATATTTTTATTTGAGTCGGAAAAAAGCAACGAGATGAAAAAAAAAATTTAAACAGAGTGAATACCTGATAATGTTATTTTAAAAATTTCTGGGGTAAAACTACTTTCACGAATTCAATTTCTGGGGTTATTATTATTTAACGCTTATTAACAAGGTAATTTAAATAAAATTTGTTTATTTCGCCACACACCACAAAATTTTAAGTTTTACAAATTCCACGTCACATTCCGTGTCACATCGATAATAATTTAATCACATCACGATTAAATTATCGACTATTAATATTATTTTATATGTATATTAAATTTGTTATTTTTAAATAAAATATTTACGTATAGTAGTGATTTTATAATGTAGAATTACAAAAAAAAATTAAGTAGGTACAGTACAATTGTTAAAATTTAGCGTTTAAACTACTAATTCAAAGCCACTTAGTTAGGAATAACGATACATTCCTAACTACTTTTGCCCATAAATCATAAATTAGTTTTGATTTCAACGGATAATTAATTTGCAATATTTCTTAGAGACAAAAATCGCAATAAATATGGCGGACATACTTTTAATTCTGCATCGTAAAGGAAAATGGAGTCAAATGTCCCTTGCATTTGACATTTTTTAATTTTTAGTTTTTATTTTATATACCATTTGTTTATACTTTTTATATTAATTGTGAAGTAAGTATACGACATAAAATTTCTTTATACTAGATTAATTGTAGTGTTGACTACGTTACGAAACTTTAGAGGCACAACTAAAGAATAAAAACGCTTCATGCTCGAAGCAAGATGAATTGTATAGAGGACCAGTCACGAAAGCCATTATTAATATTGTAACATTTTGTCGTCGCGCATTATTTATAACGGTGATCGCTCATTTCATACACCATCGTAGATAACTGGCGAGCTTTAGTATGGTATGTACCTACGGTCGAGTGCTAAGCTATCAGGGTGTGGCACGCAAGCGAGCAATCAAGCCCGTACAGTAAAATGCAACAAATCGAAATTGTTACTACGAAAAATGGTACCTAATACAAACCGTTATTCCGATAACAAATCGTTCATTATTCCTTTAGAATTGTTCTAGGAAAACTTGAAGTGAATCTACAGTACTGAAAATAACTATTACTAAAAAAAAAAAAACACCACACTTAAAGCTAGGATATTCGAAGTAAACCTATTTTTGATTCAGTGATAAACAATTAAAAATTTTTAATTATGCAATATATATATATATATATATATATATATATATATATATAATGTTATAATTTAATTTATGGTTTGAAACACGATATTAACAACTTCAACCGATAGTAAAATATTCCGAAAACAGGGAAATTTTGATCATTTTTCAGGTAGTAATAGTAATTAAAATATATCACACATTTACTCACAAAAAAAATGTCAAAGATAAGCAATGATGTTTAGAAGAATATGGCTATTTTTTCTCATAATTTTTTTTTCACGAGGCACTTTGTTTCAGTTTTTTTCAGTAGGCTGTCGAGCGTCTTTAAAGCAGGACTTGTGTTGTTCTCGCTGCGTTCCCAATTTTTATGCATTAAAAATATCTGTTGTTTACATTATTGTTATTACGTGTTCGTAAGCTGTTACGAAAATAATATAAGTATAAATATTGTTGTAAGTTGTATTAATAACTGTAAATATTAGTTTTTAGCAACTCCGGTACGCGCTGGTAAGGAAGCGCGAAATGCCTTCTGCGCTCGAATATCCTGGCCTTAATGGACGGTTATAAAAAGTTCGCCACCGATCGTAACTTTATTGCGAGGTTAAGAACTGTACAAAAAAATGCTTTCACCATTTATTAGTTTGTTTATATAGACAATGTAGTTTGAAATAACTTGACGTTTTCGTTTATTTGCAGCTTCATTTAGTAGAGGCTTCTTTATTACAAGTTGGTACGTCTTGTTTACAATTCTTGTGTATCATAACTTTGGAGCGACAAGAGAAAGTAATTTGGTTTCAACTCGTGCAATCGGGGTGAGTATTCATAAAGTTATGGTTTCACGAAATGAGAGCTTTTATACGCACGTAAATAATTTTACTTTCCCCTGCAATCAATTTATTTATTCTGTTTTAATTTGTGTAAAAACCATTTGTCTCATTATTATTTTATTTAACAACTAGCTGTGTTACATCATTACATTTTTATGTTACCTATCAGGAAGGGCCCAACCCAACTTTTTAAATGTGTTTATTTTTTAAGAAACGACTGGCTTAAAGTAATGGTGTGGTATATTTTTGATATCAACTCATGCAGACTTTTGATACCCCACTAGTTTCTGAAGATTTTTTTTCATACAAAAATTTCATTACCTCATAACTGGAAAATGTAGCAGGTGACGTATATCCAACCAAGTCTAAAATAAAAAATTAAAGACTCCTACTAAGCTTTCCTGAAAAAAAAAAAAAAAATCTATACACGCCGTCTTTCCCACAGAACTGCAGTCAGGTCCTGGATATGACATTTGAAAGTTTAGAAACAAGTTACAAGTAAATATTAACTAATTTTAATATATGTAAGCACTATCGAAGTCATTTTTTTTTATCGGCCCAGCATCCTATACTCGTTTAGAAGCATTTGTATCAGCACACTTACACTTGCCGACCTATAGTTTATGTCCGAGACGTCAGGCCTGGGTCCACGCCCGACAATCTGCTAGAATATCTAATGAGGTGATTACGAGTAACACCTTACACGGTCCGGTTGTACTTACAAGTGTGAAACTCGGTACTTGGTGGTAATATGGACAATTTTATGTTCTTCATAATCGACTCGCTTCTAGACCTGTAACAGACGTGCAAGGAAATGGACTCATTAAATATTACCACCATTTGGTTTGAGCATGAGACGTAAAATACATAGAATATTAAGTTGTGGGTTAAGAACTTCGTTAATATATGTATCTTATAATCGTTAAGATATGTATCTTTGTAAAAGTTGTCATGTCCACAACTGTGTTGATTTCTAATCAACATTACTTGGTAAAAAAGCTCGCAACCTCAATGCCCTTTATGTTTCTAAAACAGCTGGTGCCCGTAACTTCGTCGTACGCGCTATAGATTCGTTTTTTGAAAATTAACTTAACTTAACCTTAACTAATGTACAGACACGGCTCGTTAACATTTTTATTTTATGTATAGATTACCTAAATACTCGTAACTACAAATAATGTAATAATGCTACCACTGTGAATTAATATCCTATCGACATTTGTTGCGTTTGCGCAAGTAAAGATTTATTTATTTATTTATTTGTTCATTTATTTATTTATTTTACTTAAACAAAAGTCTTTTAAGAAGAATTGTAATAAATGTTAAACCAAAAATGTGTTCAAGCTTTGTTATCAAGTCTGCACATGCACAACTACCTACAATCACGATTGCGTCGAATGCACATCAGATTTCTGTTTCAGCAGTTCGTTAATATGGCCTAATTGCCTACATGCCATTAGCTAGTTGCTTAACTGGCCGAGAGAAGCACAATTAACATCAATTACAGTATTGTGATTTGGTTTCATTTGTCTCTACATGATTTAACATGTAATAGAACGGTTGAGGTTTTTACAACTTTCTTAGAATTATTGCCATATATACTCGTATATGACTGAAAAATAAATACAGTAGTGGTTTGTTGCAGAGTGGATAACCGATGGAGTAGATGAGTTCTTCAATGGAGGCCACGATTAGAAAGCGCAGCGTGGACACAAGGTAGCACAAGGTGGACAGACGACCTGAAACCTGAAACAGGAAGCGGTTGGATGCGAAGGACCGAGGACCGCACGTGGTGGCGAACCATGGGAGAGGCCTACATCCGGCAGTGGGTAGACACAGGTTGATGATAATGATGAATGGGGATGCTTGAGTAGGTTGCTCGGGGGGTCGCCGGTGGAGTTCCGTACACATGCCTCCATACTACAGGAACTGGTCATCACATACTACACGACTGTCATACGTTGTTCAAACTCGCATCCTCACATTTTCCGAGACAAATCTCGGCGCAATTGTTTTGTTTTGTTCTACCTATAGGAACAAGCAAAAAAAATTCATTTATTTGAAATTTAATTTAAAATAAAAAAATACAATTTAATTGGAGCATATTCTCAATATTACACAAGTTTCGTTTCTATTAGGAACAAGCAAAAAGTTCCTGCATCACAAGACCAGTGATTTTACTACTTATAGATTTGGAATTTGAAATGTTCAACTCGTTTCGTAACTGAAGCAAGTTTCAAACAAAGGGGAACCGAAAGCCGAATTGTACGTTGCGATAAAAGATCCAAAGTATGCAAGCACAACAGCGGTGAACTGTAGATGGCTCACATGGGAACACTATGCAAATTTTGGCAGGATTCCTGTCAACGGAATCGGACAGCACTGCATGTGCTGACTTCAATAGGCTTTTCGTGCATATTTACTACCTATCTTTTTGCATTAAATTGTACAATGTGAAAAGAACTTTATATTTTTAAACTCTTTACAGAGGACAATGTCCTTTCTGTGAGATATATACGATCACAATCTCTACCTATATATATATACGAATATATACATACATTATATTGTATAGAAAAGAATGGAAGATGTGAAAACGATCGAAGGTGAAATGGCCACTACGCTTCAGTCACGTCCAAATGGAGCTTGTGAATCTATTCATAGTTTACACATGGTTCAAGAATATAATATTATTTTTAAAGTTATATTTTCATGATGAAAAACTAGTACTTTTCTTCAACGTAGCTTTTATTCAATTTTATAAATTAATTTATAATTATGTATGCTGATTTAGTTATTATATCACAACTGAATTTACATTCCTTTTTGTTCTTTAATTATATCAAGTTTTATAAATTCATACATTAGCTAGTGCCATAGCTTAATAATATTAAAATGAAAAATATGAAAAATATTGGCGTTGTGACGCCGATGCCGCCCGCCGCTGTTTTTCTATTTCTATTCTAATTATTAATTTTAGTTCATTTTTTTTTTTAGTAATTTATAAGAAATATAAAAAAAATTAACTTGATATAAAGGAACGAAAATTGTGATTGAAAACACCACCTAATTAATAAGTTTACAATTTATAATTATGGGACTTTGTCTTGTTGCTCCGTCTTATATTTAAGTAGGTATAGTTAAATATTTATTTAGTTTAAAATTATAGTATTGCTTTCCAATTATCTTGTACATTGAATTACCGTTATTATAGGTTATTACCGCACATTTAAATTGATTAAGAAATTCTGATGAATAGGTATAAATGTTGGTTTATCAAAGATTAATATCCTAACTCAAGTTGAACATTAACAGTGAGGAAGCCATGCACAAGGTTGACATTAAACATTGGCTTCGATTAACGTCCCAATAAGTTATGTAAAGTGCGGGTGCATCGCGTTACAAATACAACCCCCGTTCTAGTCGGGGGTTGAAACGCATGCGCGTGCATAGTAGTCCGCGCACGGCATATGCGGAATATTAAAGGAGGAAAGAGAAAAAAATTAACTTGTGAAGCCATTTTCGTACATCGGCGACCCCCTCGCCCGCCACAGGGCTTCTCCGATGCAGAGAGACAGAGAGTCCCGCGCGATCGCGGTGTACGGACGTTTGTGTTTCAATATCTTATCTCTATACTTGTCTATACTCGTCGGTTCACCTCGATAACCGGTTCAGCCGGTCCATGTGATTACACCTTATGCGACCAATAATAATTGTGCTGTGTTATCCGGACGAGTTTTAAAAGCTTTTCAGCTCGTGAACCTGCCGTCTACATTGTGGTAATATTTACGTAAAAACTTTTTGTGATTTTAACTTAATAAATACTTACTTTCAAGTGAAGTGCATAAAGTTGAATAAGTTCTCGTTTTCCATATAATATACCTAGGTCAGTGTTACTAAATTTCTAAGTGACAAAGTTTTGGAATATACTAAGCAAGAGGTGTTTTTTTGTGACTATTTTTGCAGTCATCGCCGGCTGCTTGTTCAAAGTAAGTTTTATATACGATTGAATTAATTTTTTAAAATGTACCTACTTAACTGCTTAGGCATCGTTATTAATTGAACAAATATGGATATCCTTGCATACTCACTAATATTAGATGCAGTTATGATTAAATTAAAAGCTAATGATATTACTTAATATACAACGAAATTAAATTAAGTGAATGTTAAAAAAAATACTTGAAAAAATACGAGTATGTTTTGTTATTGGTCATATTAAATTAAAAATTAAAGTAACGCTTAAAACACTTCTTACTTGTTAATACTTATTAATTCCGATCCTAAATATTAATATTCATTTAAATTAAAATTAAGTGATTTCAATGTTACAAAAAAAAAATTTTGTTCTTTGTCAAATTAAATTAAAAACTAAAGGAACAGTAAAAAAGGCCATTTCCTAATTCAAACTAATATAAAGATAACCTACCTACGAGTAAGTATACGTTTTAATGACAATCCCATAACTAAAGAAAGGAAAGAGCACTCAAAAGTTTTAATAGCATTTTGAAGGATAGTATAAATCAAATCCTATTATTTATGGTTTAATAACCCCTCGATGGAGTGCACTCGAAAATAGACAACTATAATAAAATATCCATGCTTCACCCTATAAATTATCGGAAGACGTTCTTTTTATTGGAGTAACGAATGGTGCGATGAGAAATGGCGCAACTTTTACCGATAAATCATGCCTTCTCTGACGGAGAGGAGCTTCCAACGGGTAGCAAGTATTTGGCAATGCCCTCCCTTGTTACTTATCTAATGTCTGCAATCAATGGCGTAGAAAAAAATACATAAGCCTGAAAAGAAAGTTTTCAACATATCTCCAATGAAGCGTAATAATTGAAGACTTGGAGACAGAAGTTAATTTACAGATTGCAAGCCTAAAATATCAATAGACTAGCGACCCGCTCCGGGCTTCACATGGAGTTGAAAATTTCAATAATCCTCCCTTAGCGGATGCTTAAGGAGGCCCTAGACGATCATGGGGGATGACAAGCGTCACGTGCTGTCATGCATGCATGTCTGTTTAATTGTATTGATTGATGTGAATGACATGCAACTACGTGCTGGCAGTTGATGGATAGTTCCTTTTAATTTTTCATCCTGCAAACTATGATTGACAAGCACTCATGATCGTATAGATCGCGGCATGTCACGCAACACCTCAGTTTGTTTCACGACGGCGTCAACGTGAGCCCAGATGGAAAGGAATTCACCCTATTATTGATATAAGATAAGATTATCCATGTATAAGATGTATAAAAATGAGTGATAAGATTTTTTGGTCGATCATGCAGCATGATAATGCATGTCATGCCGCATGATCGTCTAGGGCCTCCTTTACGTTATACTTAAAGTAAAGCTAAATTTCAGCTTTCAAGACTTCAAGTAGCTTGGCTATGCGTCAGATTGTCATTAGTCAGTCAGGTCAGGACACGTTTTTATTAAGTTTATTACATGTTTATTAGTATAGATAATGAGTAAATTGGGTTAAATGTTTTGATGAAGACTCTTTAGTGATGCACATTGCACAGTGCGTTTTTGGGCATTTACTTGGGGCGATA
Source organism: Synanthedon myopaeformis (assembly GCA_944738685.1). Taxonomy (NCBI): domain Eukaryota; kingdom Metazoa; phylum Arthropoda; class Insecta; order Lepidoptera; family Sesiidae; genus Synanthedon; species Synanthedon myopaeformis. The sequence goes on along the minus strand of OX122926.1, from coordinate 4,460,077 downwards.
CTAATCATCCTGTTATTTGCATATAAGTAGGTATAGATGTCACCTTTTGTTTAACAAAAAAATATTATTGATAATTTGTTTCTCTATGATTCTATGTAGGTAGGTATTCGTATTTTTAACTGAGGAAAGATATCTACTAGTCTAAGGAACGTTTTAGTATCACCAAGCGGAACAAATACCACATCTTGTAAATCATAATGAATCATTTCATTAATTGTACCTACAATGAATAAAAAAGATCTACATATTTATGGTCATTGTAGAGATCGATTTCAAATTTCAAGTCATCGATTTCATTATCGCTGAAACAGCTGGTTTAACGACTCATGGGCAATTTTCTTTAGGTATTACTTACTATGGAATTTATTATTTTACAACTAAAATTTAGGTATGTGCAAGATTGTTTGTATCTTATCAATAATAAAATAATAATTAAAAAACGAGGCGGTCACGTCGGCATCTTGTCAAGGAAATGGAAGTGCTAAATAGACCCAATAGTCGATGGGCCGTGAAATGACGTGTCGGACGAACCGATACCATTTGATGAACTATTGTTTAGGAATGTAGCAATGGGCGCTAGAGGATTTGCTGCGCTCTTCGGTTTTCTAAAGATATTACGATTGTCGGATTCTGTTTTTTATCTTATATACCTAAATATCTCTAAAGATTTATGACTTGCAAAAACTTAATCTTTATCCCATTTAGGTAATATGTGTTACAATAAATAAACACTTATTAGAAGACCTTAAAAATAAAAAATTATATATAATAAAAAACCTATAGTAAATATAAAAGACTTCTCATAAGAAACAGGCCTATATCCAGCAGTTGATGTCCTGCTGCTGAAATGATGATGATGAAAAAATTCTGAGAAAATATGTACAAAAAGCTACGCGTCATAAACATACCAAATTCCTTTGAATGTTATACCATTGTTAACGTGTTAGAATACAAATTTAACCTTGTTATCAAATTTCATAAGAGAGAAATTTTAGTTAGAGATAAAAAGAGGTTCCCACGTTGCCGGAAGCCGACAGTGATCGCAACGCTTCAGTACTTGTGCTCTTAACTATTGTCCCTTTGTCCTTACTTAGTTTTGTCAGGGCTTCAAAAGAGCGGCTCCTCTTTGTTCTATGGATCTAGTTTGCCGCATTTAATTCGTATTGCATCATTTGTTCCACTTCAATTTTTTGCTCATTCGTCGCTTCAATAGCTGCTCCCTCAGCCTCATTGATGTCGAATCATGATTGTCTTGTTTGATTTTCAATCTATGCATTTGTTTTTATTACTATATACTAAATTTATATTTAGTTTACTTTAGTAACAACAAGCGACCCGCCTCCGGCTTCACACGTATGCAATTTTGGCAAATTTTGGTTTGTTTTAAATCTGCACACAAGGTGTTCCTCTTTTATCACTCATTTCGTTAGTGAAAACCGTATTAAAATCTGTTGGGAGGTTTAGAAGAAGTTAGCGGAGAAACAGACAGAAAGTGACTTTATTTTATGTATAATGATGTACTAGATATAGATGTAGTATATACATATATATTAATCAGAATCAGAAATCATAACACATTAAGTCATTTCATAAATATAATTGATTACTACGTTCTTATTCATTAGCAAATGTTAACAGTTATATTGATCATCAGCAAGCTGTTATTAAAGTTCAAGAACACAACAACTAGAAACACCGGTGAAATTTGCATTTCGCTTTACTTCGACAACGAACGTCGTCTAGGACCACCCGCGTAGACGTCGGTTTTCATTTCAATACCAACCATATTGCAATGGGACAGAATCTCAAATCAGGAATCCCTATTGATTCCCATCGTATCGTTGGCAATAAAGCGCTCTGCAATCTACTCGCGTCTACTTGTGCGAATTTCAATATGTGTACCAGAAGGATATTATTGGTTCTCGTGTAGCTCGTCGCGAGTTTGCAAAGTACCTAGTAATCAGCTCAGGTTTAATAATAGCTTTCAAAACACCGGAATTCTCTGAATATCGTCGCTCTATTAAACCCCGACTCCTGACGCAAAAACGGAGTGTTATAAGTTTGACGTTTGTGTCTATGTATCTATCATCAGCCTATTTCCTAGTTAACGAAGGGGTTTTCCCAACTCCCAAATGTGAAATTTGGTATGCTGTTACTACGGTGATATTTCCATGGCATGGTGACATAGACCTGATACTGCAGCATCAAGAAACCTGCAGAACAGCCAACTCCAACTTATAGCAGATATAGCGTATTAGAGCTCAATAGAAATTCGGGGTTTAGTTTACAATTTTATTGTATAGCTTGTTTTCTTTTAAATTCTCCTCAGATATTGTAAACAATATAGCTGCAACATTCGAATCTCATTAGCGAACACAACAAGAGAGAAAAAAAGCTTACAGTAATAAATTTTAGCGAGGCTCAAGTCCAAACGTTTACGGTGCCTTTTAATTTGGTTGCCATTGTCGAGGCATCCCGCTGAGCGCCGCCCGACGGATTTCTTGTGAGAATTCCAGCTGCTTTAAACATTACTTCTTATTAGTCGATTACGAATGGAAATTAAACACTACCTCACAACAGTTGGACACAAATAATTAAACTTAATTCAAGAAATTATCTACAACTGATATTAATACTTATGTACTTAGACAATATTAGACAACGAATGAAAAAAAAAAAAAGCAGATGTTTATTGTAAAAGGTGCAGGTAGACATACTTAAATAGGTAATAAATTAAATCACCTTTCTGGTCTACCAGCTATTGACGGTTTCTTAGAAGCTGTGTTTATTTTAAATGATTGAAGTGATCCCGAAGTTCTTATTGCTGTTGGTTCAGTCCACCGGTGAATGTGATACGGATGACGTTGCATTTTATGCCACCACACCGTGTGACTTAACTCGGACAAAATTAATAGTGAGTTCGGTTATCGATTGCAGCGATAAACTTGTTTCTGTGTCGATAGGAACTTTTTATACTATACATCAATCATCGGCTCGTAATTGAAAACATACAGATGGTGCCTTACGGAAAAACAATAACTAATGATCAAGTAATCTGACATAGAGATTGTGATATGATTAAATTCTTTCGTGATGTTCACATGTGTTGTGTTACGAGTGTTCTGTATGAAGCTGGATATCAAAAATTTGAGAATGAAGTGCTACACATGTTTGCAAAAGAATCGACACCAACTGCGGACCATCTGTACGGCAGAACGTGCCGTTTGGGCTTCACATTAAGATTCCCACACATAAAATTGAATAAAAAAAGCTCCAATAGGCGACGGCCCCTTTCCAACTCACAACAAACAAGCAGGTAAGCGAATCTTTACGATCCTTTCAAAATGAAGTATAAGAAGTTGTCCGAAGTATTTTGCATCTTATTACTGTAAATTAAAGAATAAATTTAACTGTAACATCATTTTACTCGATTCAAAGTTTAAAGAAAAAAAACTTTGTTTTCTCTCTTACGATAAATATATAATGGTTATTTTGTAAGGGAAATATTTAATTTCTTTACTCTATAAGACTGGTTGCATCGTGCCGTATATATAATTAATTTAATACTAAGAAATCCTTTACCGCCTTGCTGCCTTATAAAGCTGATTTCCTGGATGTTGAATGCACTCTACATTAATATTAAAACATAATTGAATATCACTTGGAAATATTAACATGTAAAGGAATATTGCTATATAGGTACAAAACACATATCATTAACCTCTATAAATTAAGGTACTATTTCTAGGAGTTGTCTTCAGGCTTATATTCATGATTGGTTTCCAAAACACATTTTCACATACTTCTGCTACTTAAATTTATTACTGTAATTCTTCATTATTTTAATATGAAAAAAAAAAATTAACAATAAATGTACACTGCAATATAAATAAATGTTTAGTAGAAATATATACAATTATACATGTATCTATTATTAACCGAGTAATTATTATTACATATTATTATCAGTAATGTAAATAATAAACTCTCATTCGGTTTAGTAGTCATTTTATTTCGTACGAAATGTGCGAAAAGCCAACTTTTTTAATTATATATAATATTTTTAGTAGTCATCTCGCACATATATAATTTTTTTTTAAAGAACTTGAAATAAAAATACAGCACCGTACAAAAGTGATACCTATATCAGTAAGTCTAGAAAGCTGAAATTCGAAACTTCAAGAATTTGAAATTAGAAGTATAAGATTTAGAAGTCTGAAGCTGAATTTGAATGGGTTTGATTTTATAACGTAAGCATCCGCTAAAAAAAGGATTTTTGAAAACTTCAACTTCATGTGAAGCCGGGGCCAGATCGCTAGTCAGATTATAAATTGAATTCAGCTGTGAGCTTATCGCTGTCAATAACTGTGTGCTCGTGACTGGATTTCGGCTAATCATTGAAGGGTTTTAACCGGCTGTGACAGCGGACATTCCAGAACCGCCTTGTTCGCGGTCCAACCGACAGAACGCGGCGCTGTCTGTCGGGCGGCGCGCAATCAAAACAGAACAGTGAGAAAGTGTCATGTTGCCGTGACAAACAAACTCAGCATTATAAACGTGAGCCCGAGCTCGCACGATACAACTTCCTATTTGAACTGAGCAGCAGTAAGCAAACTCTACATATATTAACACTGTGTTGCTTACAAGGTGTGAATTATATGACACCGAAGCACAAATCAATGTACAACAACTCTGTTGTGCAAGAAAAAGGTGTTTAGAAAACTATTCTAAAAATTGTTACTAATATTAGAATTAGAACCCATTTCCATAAACCTCGTAATCTTTTATCTTATTAAGGTCGGCAGTCCACTGCAGCACCTATGGCGTTGCATAGAATCATCTACTTACCTATACGGTTGATATTGATGATAAGTAAGTTTATAAATAATAAAGTAATGATAAAAGACACGTAGTAGGCAATAAAAGCCCCAATAAATAACAGCAGTCAGGATTTTAATGAGGTCTACATCACAATTGTAATTACATTAGCCAGACATTAGCTAAAAATTTAAATTCTTGATACTTGCTACAAATGTTATTTTAAATTTAGAATTTTGTGTAATGTAGAATTTTAAATTTAGAACGTATGGCGATGTGACGATTTTACACGCCAGACGTGCATCATATTCAAACTAATGAGAACTGGTTCACATTGACCCGTGTTACTTTTGTAAATAAATGATTTGAATTTGTGATATTTTAATTATGTATTTTATACACTTACAAAACCAAATATAAGATTCGAAAAAATAAAGCTGCATTCGAAATTAGTTGTTTTGATTAAATTAACTGCCTTAAAATGATATTTAATAATATTTTTCAGGGATACAGCTTTGTCCGAACCTTAATTACATTCAGATTTTATCAATAATTGCTCAAGCCGAGGCTGCAACTATATCTAAGTACTTATATCTATCATCTTATTTTAAACATTATATTCATTTTTATCTATACTAATATTATAAAGAGGAAATATTTGTTTGTTTGTTTGCATTGAATAGGCTTTGAAACTACTGGGACCCGATTTGATAAATTCTTTCACTGTTGGGAAGCTATATTATCAGCGAGTGACATAGGCTATATTTTATAAAGTTACGCGGACGAAGTTGCGTGCAACAGCTAGTCTTCTATATATCTAAACATGTTTCAAAATAAAGTCGTTGTTCTTTCTCCGCTAACACCTTTTAAACCACCCAATGGATTTTGGTACGTTTTTCACTAATCGTAAGAGCGATAAACCTCCCAGTTTGTGTATACAATTTTCATAAACAAATGTGAAGCCGGGGGCGGGTTGTTAGTTTGATATATTTTGACGTAATAACGCATTTTAAGTATATAGTATGTAGTCTATAGTCTGTTGCATATAGCTAACCATCTGTACGCAATGAAAACAATAATGTTATGATAGGAGGAGACTGCGGAGGGATCGTGTTTATTTTAAACATTACCAAGCGCTGGAAGATTATCATTCTCGTAATTCTATACCTCTTTATTGTGTACCTACTTTACCTCAGTGTCATTGTTTAACGATGTAACACAAATCCTGTTAACAGTAATGACTATAAATAAACCTTTATCACAGCATTTATGTTAGCATATTGACTCATTAATAAGCGAAGTTATTACTGCAAAGTTATAAGGGAAAGCTTAATGGGGAGTTGTGTAAGTGTGAGAATAATCATGCACACTCAGCTGTCTTCGGTATATTCACATCTCTATGTGAATACACTGTCTAGTAATAAATAAACATGAATCTACAATCACCTATTATAGAAAAAGCTTGACTAGGCCCTTCGTGCCTAGTCAAGCTGTAAATTTGTTTTGTCTAATGGCGGACGGACACACCTAATCGTTAACCAACCAATGTCAAATCATCAAACCATTTTTGAATAAATTGTTATTTTATGTTTAACCAGTTAACAAGACTATGTCAATCCGTCAATCTACAATGTCGTTTTAAAACCGAAAAAGCTAAATCGTTTGTCGCTTTTAGAGTTATTTTAATGGTTTCAGACTATCATCACAAAGTTGTCATAATAATAATTATTTTAATCTTGAATAAACTTCTTTATACGAAATACTATAAATTTTATTAACACATAGTACTATTCAAAACTTATTTTATGTAGAAATTGGATTGCCTAGGAAAGCTGGTTGCATTAATGAAAACATATGATAAGATAATTAACAAGATAGTTAATAGAAATTCTTTTTCATATAGCTAGGTAGTTTTCTACTTCAACCTTACGTTTAAAATCAACAGAAACGTACCTAAAACTTATTACTGAAATAGAGAAAATAAAGTCACATTTATGCTTCGTAAATCTATTCGAGCGAATGTTTTTCGTAGATCTTACAATAGGTTTTAGCTTTAATCGTTAATTCTACTGTCAATGTCACTGGAGACGATAAATCCTACAAAGAAAATTTTTTTCAAGTAGAGATTTTTTTATCTCTAATATATCTCTAATATAAAATTTACATGGCATAAGAGAGTGTTTGAACCTATTCAAATACATAAATCGATTTACGTACATCTTTACATTAGGATACCTGGTTAACGTAATATTTTAAATGTACATATTTTTGGAAACTTTTTAAAACGTTTTCGTAAATATTATTTGTCACATTTGAAGTAATTACACACATTTTTGTATTTAATACATTATAGGTATGTATGTATGTGCTTTGTGAGGCTTTATGTTAGGAAATAATTTGATTAAAAAGGTATTTGGAGTAATGTAATTATTGTAACATCCAGCGATTCCTATCCAAACCATTAACGAAATGAAATTGCTATTAAAAATTTAAATAGAATGAAGTAAATAGCATTTCTCTTGCGTTAATGACAAACAAGGCTCATAGATAGCTCTTTATCTGTGCTCTATGGGGAAACCTGAGCCTAAAAGTGCGACGATAATGAACACATTATATGGTTTATATAGTTATAGAAGATTGCTTTTACTGTACATACAAGTATAAACTTGTATATTATTAATATTTCACTGGAAAACCGGTCTCAAATATTATGTATTCATAATACAGAGTTCGTTAGCATTTCAATAAGTAATGTTAATGAAAATTATAGTGTAATGAATCACAAATATGAACAATATAATACAAAGCTTTTGCGCATTGATTTTTTTGTTTTCATTCCTCATTTTTAAGCTCCGACGCCCGACGCAAAAACAGGGTGTTATAAGTTTGACGTGTGTGTGTCCTATGTATCTGTGTGTAGCCCCCAAATGGATGGATCGATTTTCATCCTTTTTTTGTAAGCTGACGTGATCGAAATGATTCTAAGAAGATCTTTTCAGGCATTTGAAGAAAATCAGCCCATTTCCTAGTTTGTCGAAGGGTTTTCACTAACTTTCACAGGTTCGATTGATGTGAAAGGTATACTGTTAGTTCAGTGGTATTTCCGTGACGTGGTAACCTTGATCTGATGCTGCAACATGAAGTAGACTGCGAGACACCCAACTCACTAACATACAGCAAGGTTAGTTTATAATTTTAATTATAGTTTGTAATTACTGTAATAGATGATTTGTAGTGTTGTGTCTACCGACTTACCCGTATAGTAATATAGAAAGCAGTTGACTTCCGAACCTCAAAGTGCGAGTGGATCGAACTTTACTGCCTATAAAGAGTTTATTGCCCATTGTCGACGATTATTACTTAACCCTCATGACTTATGAAGTAATAAATTCGCTCTTTTCATACCGACAGTGCTGTAAGCGAATAAATAATCTAGAGTAGGTAATATTAATATTAACAGTAATAGGAAATTTATTTTTATTTATTTCTTTAAAAGGCAACTTAGACAATCCACATTTTTAGTAGAATAAAAACTTAATTCTAAATTGTAATGTATATATAAAATATGTAAGAATAAAAAATATGTCATAAAAAACATAACACAATCAAAATTGCTTTTATCATAAAGTTCTTTGTCTTAAATTGTAATTTACAGTAACGGAACCCCACGATACAGGCTTGCCTAGTGTGGGGACCGGGGTTTGTTCCTCAAACCGTAAAGTCTTATGATAATAATATTTTTTTTGAATTTGAATAGCAATATGGCCCAAGATCCCAGGCACGCCAAACATAATACATTATTTTCTAAACAAACGCCATTATTTTCTAAAGGACACAATGTGAAGAATCAGTTAATGTCATCGATGGTTAATGTAGACAAAATGTAGTGTTTCTGTGTACTTTGAACGTATCTGCTAATTTGGGTAGATGGCCAATTTAGAGCTTCGCACGGGTGGAATTTTTTTCTGCAAATTGCAAATTTAAACAATACAAGGCAATCTTACTCATTCGCCAAAACAACAGTACATAATAATATGTTTTTGTTTCTTGAGAAAATATCTGACAGGGCGAAAGTGGCGCTTAATTTTATATCTATTTTTTTTAGAAGATCCCTCTTAAACCTAACATTTTCCAGGATAAAATATATCCCATATGTTAAATACATATATAAGTATGTTTATAATATAAGTAGGATTTGCGAATTTAGAAATATTATGCGAGTACTATCGAACAGATTGTAAATTGTTGATAACCTGATAATCACATTTACCTATCTGAATTGATTCCAAGAATTTGTGACAATTTAAGGTCAACTTTGAGAGTTCAGTGATCTGATAACATAAATGCCTATAGCTACATTAATATTACTGTAGGTACACATTAATACTCTGATGATCGTAAAGATCTATTCAGAATAATAACTTAAAGGCAAATATATAATGCCGCTTTGAATTTAGTGATTGAAGATGTCGATAAGCTTATATTATCAACCATTGGCTTGGCTGCAAATAACTTATTTGTAATTGTGGTGCGATTGTCTGCTTGTATAAGGAGGGCGCATTACGATAGTAATCGGATTTGTACCAGGCCCCGCACTTGTACAATTTGCGTGCGGCTTGACACGAGCGTCTTGCCGATGATACTCGTGTGTCCTGTCAGCTACAAAGACGATATCATTGTTATTTTTATTTGTGAAATTTTATATCAATATTTTTTTAATTTTTTTTTCACTGTAATATATTTTGTTAGAGATGTAATATCTGTAACACATAACAGAATTTTTTATGTTCTGTTATTGTTTAACAAGAAAGCCTGCACCAACAAAGTATTATCATTCATCTAGGTATACTAGAGTTTGTGATATTGACTTGAATTATTAAACATTTTCAATATATCTATTTTTGGATCTCGCACGTGAATCTAGTTACTAGTATGTATAAATTTATTTCACTAGATCTAGACATTGATTTTACAAGTCAAGATTAGAATTTTCAAACAACGCACACAGATGGACAAACAATTTAAACAAATTGTAGTTTCCAAACTGATGTTACAATATTATTGATTTTAAAATAATAATAATAAATCCAAATAAAAACTTGAGTGTTCTCACAAATACCTAGATGACCGAAATTGCGTCTCAGAAGACCCTATTGATTTTATTGAAATCGACGCAGCGTTCATACTATTTCTTTCCATAGCACAAAGTTATTTTCACAACAAAGCACGCGGAGCGTTGTGAGCTTCTTATATTAGACCTCTCTTGAGCCATCCCATTGTACTCCTAATGCCGTATTATATTAATGCGATAAACATCTCAGACACGAGATTTGAGCTCATTTTTTTTTCTCGGTTTAATATTGGCGAGGAACACTAGACAGCATTAACAGCCGGGAAAGCGGTTCTCTGGTTACACGAACTTTATCTGTTACAAAGATCGGAGGGGAAGTATCCAATTCTATTAACGAAATCTTCCTGCAATCTAATATTACTCTCACACAAAAGGTCTAACCGCAACTGTGTCTGAATTTACTTTTTTCGATATCCTATTATCGACGATATTATTGCTTGAGGATTTTCTTTATCAATGAAATGTTATGAGATGATATGGATTAGTATAATGAGGGAGAACACATTGTATACGACGTTATGACAAGGCATGAAAGTACAAATGACGCGAACGTTCCTTAAGTTACGCCCTATTCTTACAATGAAACTGTGCCTACACTAAATAATTGGTGTATTTAACTCGAGAGATGTTCCAGCTTGCATTACGAATACAATAGAGTATTTAGTTCGTATGAATCTTAAAAGAATTAAGGTTGTCCCGTAGTCGTCTCATAACAAAAAAATCATCGCAAGGGTATAAAATCAAAAAGGTCAAAAAAGTATAAAATCAAAATCACCCAAAATGTCTTTGCTTACCCTAACCTTGGCTATATAATCCTAACACAACCCATTACAATATTTTTAATTGATTTTCTTCACTCAATCGAAATGTGTTCCCAAGGCAATGAAAATGTACCAATATCTGCAGATTTCGTATTAACGACTAATTCCCTTGCCATTACGGTTGAAATTTGCTTGAAATTACCTGAAATCCTCGAACGAACAAGCTAAATGGTAATGCACTTGCAAAGATTGTAAAATGATTATTACTTGAAAGTGAAAGAATGTCGCTTTGTAATGTTGCTGAGTAATCGTTCCGAGTTGGCTCTGCAAGTATTTATGCGTTACGACTTACGACCCTAACCATAATGGAATATTTAACGCGGAAATAAAACTTTTACACTTCGCTGTCCATATTTCATTTTGATCGTGACATATGTAAAGGCGACTTTCAAACATTTACACAGAAATACGCATTTAACATCTAACTCCCATAGTTACTCGTAAATATTTAGTACTAGCTTTTGCCCGCGACTTCATTCGACTCCTTTTTCTTATGTGTTCAAACATTTTTTTAATCATTATTACTTAATATTATTTCCGGCGTTGAATTTTTTATTTACATTTCTAAATGATCCTCTGGAAAAGTATTACAATATGAGAAACAGAAAAAGGACATACAGGAAAAGACATGTCCTTTTCTGTATCGATAACGTGTTTGTAAAATTGTTTAGTACTTACCTTGTTAAGACCTGTAAGCGTAATAAACAAACACACAAACTCACTTTCCCATTTTATAATATTAGTTAGGATTATGCGAGTTAAGTACTTGACAAATCAGCTTAAATATCCCTAAACGGTTAGTATTTGTGTTAGATAGTTTAATTTATTTTTATTATTGATCATTGCGATTTTTTCTCTTCATAATAAATCTTTCTCGGACTTTAACATATACTTCAACAATTCAACAAAGTATATTTATAGATTTATAAAATCATAGTAAAAACTATTTAATGAACGCTAAATTAATCTTAATTAATATATTACTACTAACGGACAAATTGAATATTATAATTCTATTAATTAAAAGTCATAGGGGACTAACTGAGGTTTCTCTCTCAGTGAATAACTAACGAGTGTCATGACTAATTAAGAAGTCCAAGCGGTCCAACTACTAGTAGACCTCGTTTTAATGCTGATACATAATTTAGTAATGCTTGTACTTATATAATTTTTATACCATTAGTTCTTTTATTAATATGTTTTTACTTAAATATTTTAATTATTTCCACGCATCTGCAGTGGTCATCATCATAAACTTGTTCTTAAGTTTTTAAACTCTTCAAACTGATGGAGTTTTTTCAACTGACCAAACCAAGGTTAAAATCGTAAAACGGAAAATATCGGGAAAATATTAAATAACAATGTATTAAGTAAAGAAAGTTCAATATTAAACGTCAATAAACTTTTCAGACGTAGGTACACAAAGAATCTAAAGAGGCGACTGGTAGAACGACACCTTAATAAGGCGCGAGTGAAGCGAGTCAAGTTCGCTTGATGGATTTATAGTCCGGGTTGTTTATTGGCAACTCGGTGACTGACTTTAAACCAAATATAGCTAATAGTAGTATTATGAACTCCGAAACCATTTAATGTGACTTTTATTGACTAATTCCATAGTAAACATATCAACTTAATGAATGTTTAGATTCTTGGAAGTAGATCTCGTACAAGCATTGAGGTATATAATGAACTAATAACGTACATTATAATTCAATGCGTACAAGACTACCAAACCATAGATATAGTTAGAATTTAGAAATGTTGATACTTACCTAAACATTTCGAACCAATTAGAAATCATGGCGTGAAATGTTAATGGAATCCTGCAACAGAGTCTCATATCGCGAGAGTTTCATTTTACTAGAGAGAATCTTATTTGAATATGTATACCTACTTTGTACTCCATGTTAAACAGTCAGTAAACTTTCGGAAGAAAGTTCTTCTGGACTACTAAAGCAGTCCGGAAGAACTTTCTTGCCAACCCAATAATTTCTTCAATCTCATGTTCATTATCGTAGAGAAATATTATCTAATATTGGCTTAAAGCAAAATGTTTGCATTTCGCGAAGATATCTCCGAACCTGAAGTAATTAGAGAAACATAATTGCATCTCTAATTGGAGCTGGAGGAGCATAATTGTGATTAGCATATGTTTGAACAAGACATCTCCACCCACACACCGAATATAACAAATAGAGTCAAACGTTGCATTCAATTGGCTGTAGGTTTTGGTTTGGGAAACTTAACTTCGGTGTATATCTTGGTATGTATGTGTAGTGAATAGCAAACGGAATTTCAAACGCCGCAGTCTTAAGTTATTCAAGAGGTTTGTGAGTTCTATTCTGGAATACAGAACGAAATACATTGATGTTGTGGCTGGCAAGTTGCAATGTAGTAAGTTCTGTCTCCGATGCAGAGACAGTAGGCAATGCAAACGTGGCAAACACGTCTCTTTTTTGTTTCTCGGAAGACATAAAAGATAAATTGTATTTCAGAGTTGTTGGCTTGGCTGGTCGCGTGCAGAACGAAGATCCATTAATGTAGTCAGCCCGTGTGGTGCCGCCAACAAACAAATTACTGATGCAAACACGTCGCTACACGCGAGCCAGCCTTGAAAGCCTTTTGCTTGCTTTGTCAATTTTGCTCCTCCCTCGTCGTATCGCTCCGGAGTCGTTCGACCGGGTAATTTGATAAATGTTATTGTTATTGGCTGTGCCAACAGAAGTAATTGTTTTAGAGTTTACTCTGTATAAGTACGCACTCCCGCCATAATTTACTTACATTTCGTTCACATTTCACATCTATGAAGTGACGTTGAAGTTGCTTTTCTAGCGTAGGTACTTCTTCAGACTATGACTTCAATTCAATTACTTACCTCGAAAAATTCAGTAGCCTCTCAAATAGCGTCAATATACGAGTATAATATCGATGGCTTAGGTCACAGGTGTGGTATGCGCAAAAAAGTAAATTTTACAAAAGAAATGTTAATTTATTATTAGCGTCCTGGGTACTACGCAGGATTCGGCGGAGCTAGACGAGTTATTCTTTTTGGCCAATTAGTTTCCTCCATGCCCCTGCCTTCCCAGCATGCACGTGGTTTAATTATATTTATGTATTAATATAAGTATGTATAAAGTTGCTTAGTAAAAATTAAAATCACAGATAATTAAAACTCTTTCTCATATAATAAACAAATAATTTGCATTAAAAAAAATATTGGGACTATATATTATATACGATAGTATTTATTTCGATTTATAAATCGAAATAAATAGTATCCTATCTTTTAAGTTGACACATAGTTACGATGTTTTATCAACATCGGTTAAGTAGTTTAGAACAACGTGACACGTAATTTATATATATGCACACGAAGCCGGGTCGCTAGTACTAGATATAAAAAAAATTTACATACATTGTATGTTAATATAAAATATTAAATATTAGACAATGTCTTTATCATCATCATTATATATTTTTGCTATCATTATTATCATTTATATTTTTTACACATAGGTATAACAAATTGCACAAGACAATAACTTAGCAAAATTAACCTGAATTAAAAAATATTCAACACGTGTCTCTAAATTTTAAACCCGGTACATGTCAATTTCAAACTATCTACCGTTCCCAGCTGAAGTAACATGCAAGAGAAGCGTTGTGAGCACATGGAGGGTCTAGCGTTACATAATAAAAGGGGGTCGGATAGGGGGTTACATGGCTCCGCTAATTTCGCAGTCTCATGGGCTCAAGCCCCCTCCAGCACTTGCTGCCACAATCCTGTCTTATTGTGCGGATTAACCCCTTTTAAGCGTATAATAAAGAAATTAAGACGAAGCTCATTTAAATTTGTTGTAATAGACCTGTTGAAAATAAAGTTTGTAATTAAAATTTACGTTGTATAAACAAGCTTAATGAGGTTCGCTTGTAGATATATAAGTTTTTTATTTACCAACGAGTGTGGTGAGATAGATATCAGTTAGGGGACCCTTTTTGAGGTGCATTCGTTGACCAATCTATACTTACTTCCTATATCTATACTAACTAATATAATATTAAATAGAGAAAAGATTTGTATTTTTGTTTGTAAAACTCAAAAACTACTGGACCAATTTTAAAAATTCTTTTACCTATAGAAGAAAGCTACATTTGCGAGTAACATAGGCTATATTTTATAAAGTTACACGACCGAAGTCGCCTGCAACAATCATATTTTTGCGTAAATATTTCAGAACTTGGGAAATTTCGGGAAATTTTCTTTTTCGAAAATTCACAGAGCATTGAAACAAAGGTCTTTTTGACCAGTGTGGGATGACATTCGACTCTAAAACGTTCTCTAGCTATAGGTCTCGATAAGAACTGTTCTCGGGTTAATTTGCTAGATTAATCGGGTATAAGGAGATCTGTAGAAAAACTATTATAGTCACGGTTCTCGAGTGTAGACCTGCCTGGTATAGAATTTACGAACTTTTCTGACAAAACTAATACTATTTAGACTTTACTAACAGGTTCGTCAATACACGTGGGCGACTACGTCTGGTGTCGTAGGTGTTAAGTGATCATTTACAATAAAGTGAGGCGTCTCGTCGCCCTGTCTGCTAACATGAGGATGAGGATGTATATCGAAATAACTACCTATATGTATCATATCTGTAATATACCTAATCATATTTCTCTTTTCTTTGTTATATAAATAAATGTGAATACCTAGAAATGTATATAATAATATCCTAAAAACCTAAAACCTATATATTAATATCCTAAAAACAAAATAATTATTGAAATAATCGACGTGAGAGTTTTAATTCTTGAATTTAGTTACCACTTTGAACTATAGAAAAATTAATTAATTTGAACTATAATAAATTATGTAGAAAAAGTTGTCATGTACCTATGTACCTAATTGTAATTTGTATTGGGATGATGGCATTACATCCTACTAATATTATAAAAGCGAAAGTTTGTGATGATGGATGTTTGGTGCACTTTCACACTGTAGTTTACAAAAACAGCTGAATGGATTTGGATGAAATTTGGCACACAGATAGTTTATTACCTGGACTAACATATATAATATTTTTATCCTGAAAAATTTTACGTTCTTGACGGATCGTAAAAATATAAAAAATTGGGTGCCACCGTCGTTATTATAGTGTTAAATAACGTTGTCAGATATTTTGTCAGGTGTTCTTATTGGAGGCGCGGTGAAAACCCCTATAGGGGTTGACGAAATCTAAATTTCGTTGCGGCGGGATTGCGACAGAATCACGCCATGAATCCCTATTAGCGATTTTAGTGGACTGTATCTGGTTGCGGCTATAAGCGAACAGTATGACCGTCTGAAGGACAGGATAGGTAGCAGAAGGAAATGCACGTACCTTATACCGGTGCTCTGGTGCGCTCTCCTGCAGGAACCTCTAAGTGTCCAACTGGCAGACACTGTTCACATGTATTTTAAAGTTCAGCGGTAAAGCGCGGATGATTTCACTTCACTTCCGAGATCGAGTTAAGGCGCGGATAAACTCACTATAGGCATGAAAACCACAGCTCAAGCGCGGGCGCGTTCAACTTCTTCTTGCGCGGCGGTCATCGGTAGCAATGCATTATTTTTTTGGTAAGTGGGTAAAGAGGAAAATTGTGAGGGCCACATTTATTAGGAAGGTGGGTAATACGTGAAGGAAAGAAAGGACTTGACAGCCAACTGTTCGATCACGGCGCAACCACTTATATTTTTAATTTTTCAACGCGGACGAAGTCGCGGGCTACCAGCTAGTATTATCGTATTTTTATTGTATAGGTACTTAGTGCTTGTATCACAAATTTATTATTAAATAATTATAATAAACATTACTCGTAAAAAAGAATTATTATTGATGATTCAAGATTATTCGTCATAGAATCTGCGTTTCTAACCGACGGTAATTATAAGAAATTACAATAAAAATCCCAGACAAAATAGTTCTTTTTATATGATCTATCAAATGTACATAATATAATATATTCTTATCTTTTCAGGAGCAAACCCACGGGCAAAATAAAATAAGCAAAACAAATGAAACCTTAGAGTATACATAATTATATATACTCGTAAGAGTGAAACGCTTTGAGATAAAAATAACCCTGTCGCCCAGCTGGCTGTTTTTACTCGAAACGTTGCTAGTCCACGTACTTCACGTTGGCATAGTACATGGAATTCCACTTACAAATAGACAATCTGTGTGTGACACTTTAAAGTTTACAGAGAGAGTGGCGACATGTTGTGCCCATTTGTATGCGAATATCAAGTCATATTAGTCCACTGAGGTCCATGTTATAATAACATTTAAGTGTGATTGAATTCAAAAATAAAATAGAAAATCATTCAGAGTAGAAATCACATATGTAAACAACATTAACAATTGTTCTGGCATTTTAAACTTACATTGCATTATTATTAACTCTTAAAATTTTGTTACCGTTCTTGTGGCTAATGCTGTATATACGCCTGTAATTGGTACGCGCGTCAGCCGAAATACGCTGTATTTATATTACAAATAAGTAACACGTATACTGTTAGTGTATCTTAAAAAAATTAAAAAAGAGGCTTTTTATGCAGAAATTGTTACTTATACATTATAACAAACTATAATTAAAAATTATGAACTAACCCCCGACATTCTATTGATTTGGGTAACCCTCAGACTACTTGATCAAATCAACCGAACCTGTGGTAGTTAATGACGTTTCTTCGTCAACTAGGAAATGGGCAGATGATTCTCAAAGGTCTAAACAGATCTTCACAAACCTGGTAGAGTCTTGTAGATCTTTCATTTTGTTACCCTTCCTTGTCAATCAAGGTCGGCAAGCAATTACATTCTGTTAATTACTTATACCTGAGAGGAGATTTGCTAGTTATTTTCTTACTATTAAATTCCTACCCCCTTAGCTTGACGATTTTCTTTTAATTAATTCTTTTAATTTAAGTAGTGGTAGGGCACACTGCGTTTCGCAGTCTTTTGTTCAGCTCGTCAGGCGGCAGTAACCACCACATTACAGAATACCACCGTGAAATAACAGCATATACGTGCTGTTGTGTTTCGGTGAGTAAGTAGGGGATGCCAGAGCCCATTTCCCCTATCCCTTATCCTTAATCCTTCTATGGTCGGCAGCGCACTTGTAGCACTTATGGCGTTGCTTGTGTTATAGGCGACGGTAGCCACCTACCAGACCGTCAGCCTGTCTGTCGACCTTAACATAAAAAAACTACTTTTTCTTTTAAGTACCTTGAAAGTTTTACTTCAAAATCGAAGAAACTTTAAAAAAATATTTATATTTTAATATCTCAAAGTTAAACGAATACCTATTTTCTGTAAGTAACCGCGGCATAGTGGTTCCTTAGTGCAGCCATTTCGCCGAGTGTACATTTCTCTATACTTGTGATGCACTTCACAGACTTCCACTTCATGCGTTACCATCAACACCGCAGCTCTTACGAAAATACTTGTGGTGTGCACACAATTCAAAAACCCCGACATTTAAGTAACAGTCCATTACATAAGGGAGATAATGGCTTAACCACTCAAGAAAAAATCCACTTGATTGTGAAACATATTTATTTTTACTTAAATTATGTACTTTAAATTTCAAGTTTTTTCGGCCATGAAAAAATCGTGGTCATGAAAAAATTAGACAAGGACTAATCTCAAAACCAAACACAGTTTTAAGGTGCAATATTGCACAATCTTCTCGGAGACAATAAGAAATTCAAGTTTTTTGTGTTAATATTAACTGAAACGTATCTGTACGTTCTAAATTACCACATTAGATATTTTTTTGATAATGCGTTTTAGTAGGATTACGATTCATCTTTAATTACATATGTAATAATAATTTATTTTAAAGAGGCATTTTAATATCTCTTCAGGCATTAACTTGTTTAATTTGCTTAAAAAATATAATTAAAATCAGCGACTTTATTATAAGATAAACATTGCTAAACAATTATAAGATAAACACAATTCTTCTGTATGTTTCATCGTTCACTTATTTATATTCAGAGCATATAAACAAAAGGCAAAGTTATTTGCGTTATCAGACCGCATTCAATTGTTCCCTATGCAAATGTAAAATCAAATCTGCTTCGCAAATGAACAACAAGGCACGCACACGTCGTCACGATACGTATATATACTATGCCGTTGTGTTGGTATTTGTGTAGTCTTGATTGTGACATGATTGAAATTAGCTCGATACGAAGTGATTCACAAACGGAGTACCTAAGTATAAAATAATGGTAATTATGAATATCGGTATTAGTATTTGTAATTGCTCTGAGTGAGAACCTGAATGTTAGATATACGATATTATCGGCAATTAATTATGTACTGACAGACTGTCGCGCGCTAATAACGTGTTGGAATTAAATAATCCGAGAGAAATACAAAGTTACAAATACAATACAAGTACAAAATATGTTTTAGATAATCTAGCCGGGGTCTCGAAGAGATTAAAGTTGCGGATTTGATCCTACTAATTTATACCTAAGTGTCGTCACACACGGTCAGTTAAAAATGATCAGTTGAACTGAATTACACCCAAAACCTGATCGTGTGTGAAATCTTATGTTGAAATTTTTATAAGAAGAAGATACAACATGCAAAAAAAAAAATACTATAAGTAAGTAATTTTAATCATTTTGTCTAAGAGCGAGGAGGTTCGTCTTAGAATAATTTATAAAAAAACTACTCTCTATTCTTAAATTCTCCTCTTTTAACATTTGCTCTGTAGATATTAATTTAAAATCACCAGGTATTAAGTAATTATATTTGTATTATCAAGTATTAAGTCAAACTCAAAAACTACTGAAACCGATTTTAAAAATTCTGTCATTTATAGAAAGCTATATTATCAATGAGTATAAAGTTACGCGGACGAAGTTGCGTGCAACAGCTAGTGAACAGTAAAGACCAAGTCCGGGGTCTAGTGTAGTTAAAATAATGTGTAAAAACCAACTTAAGATGTCATATTCTTTACAGGATTTAACTGCAAATTAAACATTTTCATATTATTCCTCTACTTGTGCTTCTTGCCAAATTTTCACGATTCTGGGTCAACGTGAAGTACTTACTACTCTGTTTGTTTTGATGAGTAAATTGGTGAGTATTAAATACTTTTTTATAATTGGCGGCAGGCAGTCTGACGATTAACTTAAATTTTGGGTAACTATACCCAGTTCTCATTAAATTAAGAAATTTCAGTTTGGATTTCATATAAAGTTTTTGTGTTAAAAAAAATTTAATAGCAGTTATCTAACTATTTGAGGTCAATTTGAGCTCTGAGACCGCGTGGTCCGAGCTCTGAGAAAAAAAAAAGTCCGCGTCGTCCGATCAATCGAACGAAGCAGACTTTTTTTTTCCTTATTTTTGTTCATAACTTTATAAGAAATGTTTTTAAAAAAATACAAAACGATAAATAAGTAAGTAAAAACTATAAAAACCATAGCTTAATAACTAGTACCTACTTATTATCTAAGATTATATACAAAGTGAATACAAAAAAGTCATCCTGTTGGAACGAAAATAAAAAAAAGATTGAAATTAAAACACTTAAAATTGTCGTAAAACAAGCTACATTTTTCTTTATGGCGAATGCATCCGGCATTGGATAAATAAGTATATAAATAAATACGTCCATCGCAATCCACTCACGTAACAGACAGACAGACAGATGTGTCACGTGCAACGGGTGCACTCTTTTGCCCACAACTTCAATTTAGTTAAAAGTGGTAGCTGAGTGCGCTGCCGTGCAAGCGTGATCTAACTTCCTTTGGAATTTGGTCTCGCTTTTTGAAACTATCCGCAACTTTGTACCACAGAAATGGAACAACTGGAAGCGTTGTGCTGAATGCGAAACCCGAGATGCGGAGTGTTCTATCCACTTTTTAAAACTATACTCAAGTAAAGTTAGTCTTGGTGAAGTCATTTGTGAAGTGTGTAACATTGTTAGAAACAAAATCCCTAACACATTTATACTCTGACTTGAGCTTCTGTTTGCTTCTAATTAATTCTTTGCATCACGTTTGTATCTGTTGGATTTTATTTAACTTTTTTAGGTTATAAGAGGTTTGTCAATTATTTTAATACTCTACTTGGTCTTATGATGACTAATTATTCAAAGATGTGACGTCATTAACTTTTAGAGAGAGGGTTATATTGTGTTATAGTTTTATAGAAACAAATTGTTTGCAATTTTGCTTGTACTCTGACTTGAATTTTTCTTATTTTAATGAAATAGGTACCTTATTTATTTATTTATTTATTTATATTATACCTAAATGTTATTATTATACCGACTTTTTGCCCTAAATTGTTGTTAAATGTTTTACGACGATATTAAATTGCACAAAATATCAAGATCATAACTGGTCTATTTTTAAAAACAAAAAAAAAATTTTTTTTTAAGAAATATATTAATTTTACAAACACACTCTTTTTAGAATTACAGTTACAGAGAATAATCTAAATAATAATGTAACATTTTAAAGTCAAATGTCAAAACTACTATATAAAATCACCAAATGTCATGCACATTTGTTCTTTCACTGAATGAAGAGAGTAGGTAACATTTTTTTTGTAAAAAAAACAACTTGAAACATTATTTATATTGGTTATATTGAAATGACCTGTCGATAACATTGAGTATTCGTAGCCTCTGTCGGTTTACAACACTGAACAAAAGCTACATGCAGCGACATGTGTTTCATCGGGCGGAACCGCCCTTCAAAATTAACATACAGTTACTGTCCGTCTAAAAAAACCTTTTTAAAAACTGTGACATGACAATGATGCGTTAACATTTTGACAATGGCCCGTTAGAGGCGAAATGGGAACTGAAGTCCATTTAGTATTCACGTTCAAGTTATATTTAAGCGTAGGTACGGGGCGAGGTAATGCTTAGTCACAGCGGAACTTGTTGCCTTTAGAAAATTTTTATTAATGATCGTTAAGGCCGTATTCCGCGCCCGGTCGGGATCTGGGGGTATAATTTGTTCGCATATTCCGAGAATATTAGATTCAAGCATAAATTATTTGCGTCGAATTTCTTATATATATACTTTTTTTTAGAATTTATTTAATACAATTTTATACTGGGCGCTAAAAATATTTTTCCCGTAACGTCACTTTTGCTGTTTTTAAGATGATTTCGGAATAAAAGTGTAAAACATCATCTCATGCAAATTGCCTTATCGTAATAAAAAGTATTTAATGTAACTATCCAGAACTTGGTCTGTATGTGTGCCTTTTACGGTATAAGAGTGACAGAAAAACAAATATTTAAAAATCTTTACAAAAAGGTATTTTTGTTTATTTGTAATCTTGGAAGCTAAGATTCTTTTAATCATCATCCACTGCTGGATGTAGACCTCTCCTCAAGTTAGTCATCACGCACGGTCCTCTGCGCTTCCCATCTAGCCACTTCCTGCGAAGCTTTTCAGGTCGTGTTTAATCACCAGGCCACAGGGTGTCCCACGCTGCATTTTCCAATTCTTGGCCTCCATTCGAAAACTTGTCTATGCCATCGATTGTTCGCTTTGCGACAGATATGACCGGCCCATTGCCACTTCAGCTTCGGCACTTTTTCTTCGGCGAATTTCAGAATCTCTGATCTTATCTACTAAAGAAGTTGCGAGCATATAATGGTAACCTTGATCTGATGCTGCAGCGTCAAGTAGTCTGCGGGATATCAAACTCTTCAGCAACTTACAGCAGATATAGTGTGTTTGGGCTCAACAGAATGGTCTCATTAGAGGGTTAGTTTATAATTTTTAATTATGGCATGTTATTCCATTATTACAATTAACCTAGCTTTTAGAACACAAATGAAGTTGTAAGCAAAAGTTATACCATTAAACTACTTTAAGATTAACTAAAAACCTTAAGCTAACTTTAAAACAACAATTATTTTATATTCTAAAATTAACCACAAATTCTAACAGCTCAGCTTGGCGTTCCATTATTAAATTCATGTGAAATTAATTATTTTCTTATTATACGTTCGTACACGCGCCACATAATCATTTAGAGTAGTTTGTACGTTACAGATAACAATAATTTAATGCGTAGTCAGCCCATTAAAAAGCATTCAGTCCCGCGGCGCGGGACTGTATCGAAATGCATTAACTACGGCCAACAGCTCGAATACATGGAACTTACAACGATGATAAATAAGAGAAAGGGTTATTCCTCATACTTGTTCAATTTGAACTCGCCTTACATGGTTTTATTAACCGCAAGTATTAGATGCCAGTAGTGGAAAAGCTGGTAGCTACAACCACAGATTCATAAGAGTGGGAGGAATACAAAATACTATAGCACATGTGCTTTTATTTCGTGTTTTTTGTGCTTTTTCTTATAGGGATGGGCTTCTGAAATATTTATTTATTTATTTGAAGTGATAGTTCTTTGCGCGTGGCGCAATGAAGTTTCAAGGTCAAATTTTGTGCGACGATTCAGTCAATGATCACGTGACGCTTTTTGTAACGTTTCTAAATAGAATGTTTTATTGTGGTGCTGTTTTAAGTTTGCACATTTGACAGTTCGTGACGAACGTCCGGGATAACTTTGAAGCGGCGAGCTCATTACGACGCAATATTTCAACTTTACATTTTCACTAATTAAAACAAAATGTGATATAGTACGTAGTTTTACAATCAATGTAAAGACGTTTAACTCTTAAACTGTTAGTTAATAATTAAGATTGCACTATTTTTTCGTGATTTCTCAAATCGTTACTACGATGTTACAAGGTTACGCCAGGTGCATATTTTTGTAGATCTAGTGATGTGCCATGAATATATTATAATCTGTCGATTACATGGTTTAAAGTGAAATACATACTATGAACCGAAAAACAATGTTATAAATAATAATTTCTATGTTATATTAATTTCATATGAATCGGTACTCCTTAACCTACCCTACATAGGTTCGCTATTACATTACGTGTTGCTATCAGTCTATTGTTATCTCGTGTGCACAGACTGACTACGTTTTTCAGTATCTTTCGCCGTAAATTTTTTTTGACCTGGTTTTCGTTTATGTCGTTTGTTGTAGTTTTAAATTGTTAATTATATTTTTAAATAATATTCACGAGCTGTCATGACAATTTTTATTTATTAACTAGTTATCAAAATTGTACAACGGGTAGATCTTAATATTTATTCTATTTTAAGTAAATATAAATCTACCCTTAAATTCAATAACAATCACAACTCTGTGTTTTTAAACACAAAATACTTTGGATATTTTGTGTTTAAAAATGCCGAAACGAGGAGAAACGTTAACCAACCGCGAACGTGAACATATCATTAAGCTGCAAGACTATTTTGAGCATGAGTCGCTAAGGTTACGCGACCCGCCAAAACAGCTCCGCCATTTGGCACGAAGAAGATGATATATTTGTTAAAAGAAGCATGCGCAAAAGTCATGAAAGACGATTGGGCTAAGGTCGTAGAAAAAAACCAAGAAAATAATTATAGCAAATATTAACCGCGATATCAGAATAGACTGCATTATTGATAATTGTAATTCAAGAAGGTGAAAATCGCTGTCAGCTATTCGCTGTCCGATTGTGAATAATAAATATATTTAAATAAAAATAAAAATAAAAATAAAATTTTCGAAATTGAAGTGTCCGTTAGTAATGTGAATATTACAGCTATAATCAATGTATATGAATGATAATAACTCTAAAATGTGTCGATAGTGACACCTAATTCTGTTATACTATACATCACTAGTTATGTCAATCTGCTAAACGTCAAATGTGCATAAACGGCTCCACAATAATTTAGAATGTTTCTATTTAGAGATATGTATATATTTTAGTAATCGTAAGAGTAGAAAGTAATAAATTTTGATATAAGTACATATTGTATATTACATTCTAAATCCACATATATGAATTGTATTTATTAGGGGGAGCGGAGCGGGCAGCATTGACTGTGTGATAGTCGCCGGACTGCGTTCGAGGGCGCATAAATAATCCAGCGTTGTCGGCAGGTGTCACATCCATTAGTAAGAATGTGATTACTTCTATTCGTGCCACAACTCATATCGGCCACTATTTAAATACCACCTGTAGTTTAGTGGTCCCATTCAACCAATAATTACGGGAGGTTTCACTCTAATGGTCCGACTATCATTACAATTTATCGTTAAGACTATTTATTTAAATTTCAATGAGACAGAGAACGCGTTTCGTAATAGTTCTTGTATTGATTTAGAGGATTTTAGTTGGTTGATCATTATTTTATTACAATTTTTATTATGCGCTCTTAAAAATTTTATTTTCAAAATTAACTTATCTTTATTAATATGTTGCTAATATATGGATTTTAAACGTACCAATTAGGTTTTTATTGGGTCAACATTTTTCAAGTTTTTGTTAATAATGTTATTATGGTTATTTCTATTCATTAATAATAAAATTTTTAGTTAAAACTATATTTCTGGTCTTATTTTCTCAATTTTTTATATCCGTAAAAATCTATGCTTATACACTCTATTGAATCGACTCAACCCACAGCGCGCAGATAAATCAGTTTTTTTTTTTTCAAAAATGGTTCAGCTGCCGCAAACCCTTTATTTATTTATTTTATTATATTGCCCAATCTTTTGGCTTTGCAATGAAGTATTGATCGTGAAAATCTGTTAAAATCGGTAAAATTTTTATAATAAAATCCTAATGAAAATGCATGAAAAAATGATGTTCAGGAAAGGAAAACTCAGGATGCTTATGTAACATTAATCCCCTCCTGTCACTGCCATGCAGACACATTATGGACTCATCAGTGAACAAAACTGACTGCCATTGTTCGATGCTCCAATTGAGGTGCTCCCGAGCAAATTGAAGACGGGATTGACGGTGGCGTACGTTCAATTTCGGGACTATGACAGGCCTTTTTGGAGTGAGGTTGGCTTCTTTTAAGCGTCTCCTTATTGTCCATTGTCTGACAGCCACCTCTCAAACTTGTCGTAGCTCCTGCTGAACGTCGACGCCGGTTAGATGGCGATTACGCAGTGAAGTCGATACGATGTAACGATCATCCCTCTTCGAAGGACACTGGCGCCGGCTGGTACTTGATCTCTGATTAAAGGTACCAGTCTTTTGAAACCTTCTGTACTCTCTTGATACAGCAGACTGGCTCAAGTTTCGTTGACGACCGACTACACGTTGACTTGTTGTAACAAAGTCACAACTTGAGCGGCTTTTTCCGGCGTAGTATCCATAGTTTTGTGAAAAAAAAAAAAAAATGAGCTTGAGTTGCGGTCAGCTCATTGTTCAGGTCAACTTCTGATTAGCGACTGATAAGAATTTTTTATTGATCCCTCGGGAATAGTGCTTTTTTTCTGGATGAAAGGTACCCTATGTCCTTTCTGGTGTCCCAGACAACGTGTATGCAAAATGGTGATCGGTTCACTAGTTTTTGCGTGAAAGAGTTACAAACATCCATACATCCATACATTCAAACATACTTTCGCATTTATAATATTAGTAAGACTTATAAACAATTATAAACCTATTTACGTTATAACCAATTCTATGAATTCCATTTTTAGTTAGATCCTTAACAAAATTTTTGACTTTATAAAACTGGGTCGCTCCATTATTGGTGTTAAACGAACTTCAAGGACTTATACGATGCTCAAGTCAATATCTTCAGTGACCCACTGAACTGAAGGACTGCGTTCAATATGAAAATATTTTCAATAAACCTGGAGTTAGCAGTCTGAACTGGGCAACTGGTCTGGCACCGTGTAAAACAATATAGTAAGGTTACCTATGGTTACTTGTATTGTCGATATTCCACATTATTGTTTGTGTTAACAGGCGACGAGCCACCATCAACTAGTTTTTACATAGTTTTTAGGTATAAAATAGACCAATAGCAACAAATATAATATACCAATTGGTTTTCGATTTGATTTAGTCAGTTCGTTCCTAAAGGGTTAGTATGCATATATAGTCTTGTTTGTATATTAAATTTGTAGAGAGATAATCATATCAAGCGATTACATTTTCTACACCACTGTCTAAACCTTAATTAACCTGTACATTAATGTACATTGAAACCTTGGAGAAAATACGGAAATGTCATATTCTACAATAACTAAAAAAGCATAGAACAAAGTTTAGCTTGAAGATGACCGAATATAGAGCAGCTGCAATAATGCAGCGATAAGCTAAAGTTGCCTGGTGGCTTTAAAGCTGTTATACTCGTATGTTCATTATATCAACAAGTAATAAACCGCATAATGACGGAGTCCGTTGGTTCACTGCGCTTGCAAATTAATTTAAAGCGCATAGGAGTGGCTACAACGTCAAGTAGCCATTAAGTTATAAACAACATTAATCAAATGGGGATAGGTAGACGAGCAAACTTTTTACTTATAAATAAATTGTTTAAGAGATTGTGTTTCTTGTTTGTTTTAGTTCAGAGACCGTGAGCTTTTTAATTAGGAAAATTTAACATAAGATCTTGTTTATTAACCCCCGACGCCCTACGCAAAAACGGGGTGTTATAATTTTGATGTGGGTTTCTGTGTATGTATGTATCCTAGCTCCCAAACGGATAGACCGATTTTAAGCCCCTTTTTTTGTTTTGAAAGCTGACATGAAAGCTTAGGGTCAAACGGGCCAATACAAAAGACTAGCGGGTCAAACGGGCACTTTTTCGTAACTAGGGTCAAAACTTGTGGGTTCAAATGGTCCGACACCATAAGTTTGAGGTGTATGTGTGTATCTGTGTGCCTGTCTATGACATCGTAGCTCCCAAATGGATGGACCGATTTTGATCCGTTTTTTTTACAAGTTCTGGTTAGGCGTTTGAAGATCATCAGGCCATTTCCAAGTTGCCGAATTGATTCACTAACTTCCACAGGTTCGATTGATGTCTAGTTACTGATATTTAGTGAAATTTAGTATACTGTTACTTCGGTGGTATTTCCATGACATGGTAACCTTGATCTGATGCTGCAGTATCGAGTAGTCTGCGGGACACCTAACTCCTCATAACTTACAGCAGATATAGCGTGTTTGGGATCAATAGAAACTAGGGGGTTTGTTTATAATTTTACTTATAGCTTGTTTATTAGCTGGTTACCAAAAAGTGTAAAAGCTTTTTTTGCAACTAGGTAAAATACTCGTAGGTATTTCGCGTGCAAAAAATGTTCTTTGTTAAACTGGCGAGTGCCTACCTATCTTCTCGTTTTGTATAAATGAGGAGCACGAAGTTTTAAATTAGGGCTTACATTCTTTGTAAAGTCTCTCTTCTACCGCAACAAAGGAAAAATTAGGGCTCAGCATTGAACGCGTTAATTTTTTCCTTTGCAAATTGTATGAGCATTGTTTTGTTTTAATGATAAACGAACAACACCGCGTCCGCGATTGAGGCCACGCCCCAGTACTGCTTGTAAACTCTGATTGGTGGAGTAGCCTTTTTTGTTTAACAAATGCTCTTGTAGTTTTTAAATCGTTTATTGTAATTAAGGGAGGAGTACCTACAATTTATTGTTATAATCTACTCCAGAGTTGTTGATGAGGAATTTTCAACGTCCGCGGATTCGGATACGGATGCGGATAGTTCCGTTGACAATAATATGGGTTATTTTCTGCGTTTTGGCCGCACCACAGGTTTGTTATAAGGCGCGTGAAAATTTCTCAGCAATCCCCTTTTTGTTTCTGTAATCACCTAAAAAAAAGTACGCCATCAAGCTATTTGCTGCCCTTTACTATAAAAAAAAAATGCCCCGCAATTTCGCCAATTATTCACTAATTGTAAGTAATTGATATTATAAATTTAAGAAGTGTTTTACTGTTTTTCCTCCTTTTTGTTTTTTTTCTTTATATTTTGAATATAAGGCAACAGTTTTTATTATTTAGGTTTAGAAACAATTTTGTTATCTAATCTTATACACTTATATCTTAGGATATATGTAGTATTAATTTTATTAACATTCAAATAATTAACATTACTTTTAACCGATTGTGTCAACAAATATTAGGTAGATTATCGTAATTTCCCAAATGTTTTTTCTAAAAAAATATAACACAAAGCTTGTTTATCGCTGTTTCCATTGGTGGAAACCGTATTATAATCCGTTGAGTTGTTTAGAAATTAGCGGAGAAACAGACAAGCCGACAGTGATATATTTTATAATATTTATTAAATAGGTACAGATTATGAGTATGGGCAGGTACCTTAATTCAAAACAAATATTTAAATTTTGTTATTATTTAAGTAACCTTTTGTTTGTAGTTTTTGTAAAAAAGGTTTATAAGTATTAATATTAAAATACATTAACAAAACACACGCTTATTTAACTTAATAAGCTTTCTAAATAGTAAAATTTGTAAGCTTTTCCTAACTGTGAGTTATGAAGGTACTTTAAGGCGCTCATTGCAAATGCTTTTAGAATTAGTTTCACACTGCTAGTTCGCTTGTTAAGCAAAATGTGCGACGAACGTTGGCATTCTTGCTAAAGTAACATTTTATATTTTTGTGAAATGTGAAACTTTAACTGCGTACTTATTTAAAATAACTAGACATGTAAAGTTCAAAGTTGAGTTACCCTTGTGATGTCGTGTGATTACGAAGGAATTTAAGAAGATTAAATTTTTAAATCTGCATTATTTTCGTGCAAATTTTTTTGACAATAATTATAGTTAGTTATGAATTCAGTTCAGAAATTCAATTCAGAAAATTATAAAATATATTATTCTTATTTTTTTTAAATGTCATTATGAATTATAATAAAATTGTTCTGAACTAACATTGCAGGCGCCATTTTAACCGTTCACTAAGACAAGTCTACGTTTTTTTTGGTATGAAACAAAGTCGCTGTCTACCATCTATTTGTTTTAGTTCTTCTAACGCATTCTAATGTGATTTTCACGATAATTTAGACATTTGTTCAGGATGATTTATGTAAATATAACATATTCTAAATAAATTTGTATTTATGGAAATATAGGATCAATATTTGGTGATAATACAAAAACGATTTCTTAATTCTTTCTACAAACAGACGAGACGTTTAAATGAGAGCTCTAATTAAGGATAGATTCAATGGGTTCAATCTTCTGTTAGAAATGGTTACTGCCACCAGTCGAACTGCAAAGTTTATTATGAACACTAGCTGTTTCTCCTGTCACTACTATGTCCGAAGGGTTACTATCGAAATAAATGCTATCACTCTCTGAACAGGTATATTTTATATATTTCACAAAAGGAAAGAATAACATAATTATGGACTTTTAAAGAGTAATCCAATTTTAATTTCTTCAAAGTGTTGTTGAATGGTAAAGATTAATGTTGCAGTGTGTACTTTCTTGTAGAGAATGGTGCGTGGGTGTTCATCTCGCGTGCAACACGCATATATGACGAACGACTAATTGATACTACTTACAATATTCTTTGTTAGTCTTACATGCTATTCGTCAGTCACGATTTCATGAAAGGCATAAAGTACAGTTATATGCAATAAAACTTAGTACTCACTATGCCTTGCCTTCGCCTGCGTTAATTTATTTCATTCTGAAGTTAGGTATTCTTAAGAGGGCGCCAGTCACCACAGTTTTCGTTTATAACTTTGTTAGGTTTTGTTCATACATATTTAGTCTATCGTATAGTAAAACTTAGTTTAAAAACCACTTTATGTTAATGGTAATAATAAGATTTAAAAAAATATGTATTTTTGAAGCTGTTTGACATGATATTTCATTTTACCATTAGCAATGTACCTGGAATTTTCAACCATATTCAATGGTTTCGAGAAATCAATAGAATTCACACTCGTTTTATACTTCAGAAAAAGTATATAAAGTAAATATTTTAGAAAAATTAATTTAGAAAATTTAATTACCTTAGAGAGTTTAGTTAAAGTATATAGGTACTTTAGAAAAATGTAATAATAAATTTAAAAAAATAATTTGATCTATAGGGAAAAACTAGTGAAAAATTTGTTCATCATTCATTCAACCTAATGAAATTAAATTTTAAATTGTTTACAAATTACGTTTAAATTCTCAAAGAGTTTATTTATTTTTTAATGTAATTATCACTTATACAAATTTTATGAATATATATTTTTATAGCTACTATAAAATACTTCTCGAAAAAAATAATAATAATAGGGTGTGACCGTGTGTTTTAAGAGAATAGTGTATAGTGAAGTGAGCGTATTATATGTATATATATACCGAACTTAAATGTTTTTTTACTGTGTAGATAAGTACATTACAGATTCCTAGACATAACAAATGGCTTTTTATCTTCGAATATCTAATGAATATCGAGTACTTATCTACATTTCAAACAATGCCCCTTATCCTCACTCAAATCGACAAATTGACATAAATTTCTTGTGATTGCTTTAACAGTTTACATCTAGTCATTATAACGGCACTAAAACGATTGTCAAACAACAGAAGAAAAGGTCGTTGTGTAATTTTTTGGTAGTTATGTTCACGGCTTTAAATCGTTCGGTAATGGATCGTAATGAGAGTGTCGTTGACACGCATCGACTGCCACTACAAACGAATAGAGGTGGGATGGTTCGTCTGTACCTAGTTGTTTTTGTGAAATAACCGGTCAAGGCCTTCGTTGACATAAGAGAATTTGTATTACATATACTACTAGCTGTCCCGCTCCCGGCTTCGTCCGGGGTGCAATTTTTATAATAAATATTTACTTAATCCAGCCGATAAATTACCTTACACCGCCATCTGTTAGAATCTCATGAGACACTTATTTTAAAAGTTATCTGTGAGTTCCATAAAATTCTTATTTTTCGAATTTTTTAGAATTTTTAGCAATTTTCCTTAAAATACACTTTTAAAACATTAGATTATAATTATTAATTAATGCGAATGTTGACTCGTTTAACTGCTTCATTATATCGAAGTTTTCATAAAATATTTTATGAAGTCTAATACCTAGACGACATATGAATACATTTTCAATAATTCATACTACGCTCAGTCTTGTCTGTTGGGCGCGACACGGACCGCCGTCTAATACATATTTAATAACCTTACACAGCCGTAATGGAAACAATGAAGCTCTTCGCTTGCACAACGAAATAAAATCGTGCGATGGAATCGCTGCAATTACGCGACTGAACGAACTTCAAAAGCGTTTCAAAGATTTTATGCGACCTTGATTGTAGTGGAGATATCGTCCCAATATTGTGAGATTGTAAAGCGCACTTCTAAGAACCGGGACAGTTACCAACAAAGGACTGGTTTGTCGTCGAATAATAAGATGAGGATAGTGGGTAATTTGTTTCAAATAAAAAACAACCTGCAAATGGGTCTTAACGCTATAATAAAAACAGAGATATGGCCGATGGTGGGTCGGTTCGAGAAATGAATTTAGATTACAGGTTAACGCCGACTAAATGTGGGTTCGGCGCTTCACCTGTGCTCGAAAAAACACTAGTAAAAACTTTTGTATCGGCTGACTGCTCTTCAGCTTGTCATGTGAGAAGGAGCCATTTTTAAGCGGACGTTTGTCGTTTCACCGGCTCACTGTCGAAGCCTTCGGTGAACCTCATTTTTATACGCTTTTAAATTCTGTTTATACTTCTGCTTTTGCAGTGAAACTTTCAGCGAGATGCCTTTAAAATGAATTATTTTACCGCTACGAGTACACTGCAATCAATTCGAATTTTAAAGTATGTTACATTTTAAGATCGATTCTGTTCTTGATAATAATACCTTTCATAATAATTCAAAATCAGGCAATTGTTTTTTTTTTTTTTTAACTTACCCTTTCAATTATTTGGTACGTAATAAAAGTCTTTCTTAATTTCAGTAATTTGCATTGCTAAATTACACTATATTTTTCCAGTTAAATCTATAAATTCTTTTACTTAATGGTAGGTATAAGTTTCAACCGTTAAAATGAAAATAAACTGATGGCCTGATCTCCATACAAAACTGATTGATCTCCTTTATTTAAATGCTGGTAGGTGAAGCAGGACTAGGTATATACTGCTATTATTAAACATGTTTGCTAATTTAAACATGCATTTAAAATAATATCAAATATTAATAATATATCACTCCAATAGAATAGTGCAGTAGGATACTATTGTGAAATAACGGCACATATGCTATGTTCCAATGAGTGAGCCAAGAGTGGCAGAATCCTTAGCCTTACCTTACTTTTTATTCGATCTGCGTTGCCTGTAAAAACCCAAAGTGTACGAGACGACTACTAAAAATATTTTTAAATTTAAAGTTGGCTTTTGCACATACGTACGAAATAAAATTATGCGAGACGACTATTAAACCGTGCATGCGTGGCAGCTATGCATCATTTTCTTTAATGAAAATCAAATCATTGAGTTAGGCATCTAAATATGGACACACATGGGCCAGATTAATATGTATTAAATTACTTGGCTTCGCACGGGTTTGATTCCTTCAAAAATCCTTTCTTAGCGGATCTATGTTCCAAATTTCAGCTTTCTAGACTTATTAGTTTTGCTGTGCGTTCATAGTCAGGACAAATGATTATATAAGTATAGATAAAAATAAATTATAAAATTTAAATATAAATAATAATAAAGCAGAGAAAACCATTTTATACAGCCAGCAATAAATACAATAATAACTGTTAAAAATAACTTAATAAATATGCTTTTTTTTCAAATGCAACAAGGTTGTCATTATCTTAAAACTTTTAAAAATGGAATTATATTCATTATCAAAGATGGAGAGAAGTTGTAAGCCGCAGGGCACTTGTGGGCGGTGTGTCGACTGCTCGCCGTGTATTAACAGCCGGTAAAAATAAAAGCTTTTGACTTCAATTAATAAATTTTAATTGCGCAAAGTGCAGCCGTGAGCTGCTGTGGTTCAGACCTTTAGTGTTCCAATTTATAGAATATAAAATACTGTTCTTAATTTTTAAATACTTTTATTTTAATCTAGCTGTTATCTATATTTAAATGTACATTATACTCGTAGCTAGGATGTTTTCGTGGAAAAAAACATTTTTGGCTTTTAGTCTGTAATTACAAGAATTCAACCAGCGAAAATGTCACTAATTTTACACATTTTAGAAATCAATTATACTAAATTGAGTTGTCAATAGCTACCATCTATAAAAGTTTTTCTAAAATATTGCAATTTATGGCTTATATGTTTTATTATTTTCGCAAGTTCAATAAGAGCCGGGAATGTTTTGCGTCGCATTCTGTCTATAATAAGTTGAGACAACAAATTCTTCCAAAAACCTATTACTGAGCACAAGCACAAATCACGAGAACGGCTGGACCAATTCGGCTAATTTAAGGCGAATTGTTCCCTAAATCATAAAAGGTCGAATTTTCGTTACGTAATTGACTTCGTGTGAATTAAAAACATTCTGTCAGCTCCTTCTATGAATACATAAAGCTGTGTTTATTAAAGGACGTTATTTTTAGACGGTTCGCTGTGTAAAAGGATTGATTTTTTTTGTGTTTTTTGTAGCCCTATTCAGTACCGAGAGACGTGTAGCAATTTATGTATTTAATTCTGTTATTGCCGACCTGTCATAACCAATTTTTTTGAATGTATCGGTTTTAATGTATACAATATATTCTGTAACTTTGAACGTTTCTTGTTACTTGAATACAATTTCTTGTGTTATTCTTTTGTAAGTTTATTTTGTATGTGTTTTATCTTAACGTAATTTGTTTATATAGGATATTATAATATTACATTAATTTTGTTATCTAGGATGTTAACAAAAATATGTTAAAACTGATGTTGTTAAAAAAATATGTTAAAAGTACAATTTATACGTACGTAATACGTACGTATAAATTGTACTTATTGATTTATTACACCCTAGCTGCGCCTGCTACTTCGTACGCGTTTTAATTCATTTTTGAAAGACCCACAGCAACCTAACATTTTTTCAGGATAAAAAGTATCATAAGTACCTATATGTTACATCACGTAATAAAATATCTGTGTGCCAAATTTCATCCAAATTCATTTTCTCATACATCCAAACTTTCGCATATATTTATTTAGGATATGGAAGAATAATATGGAAAATTCGGCCGCTTCTTTAGGTCTTCAGGTTTTCAAGTATAGACCACAACCCGCACGCACACGAAATTGTTTTTGTTTTCTTTCCCATTTAACTACAATTTTTTTAAAGTAAAGCAGCTTTGTTGTTAAAGCAATAAATAAGCCTTTTTACAAAATTAGCTCAAATAAAAACCATCATCGTTCTCATGTTGGTTCCACGCCGCGTGTGCAGCGAAACCGGTTCCGCGAGACGAATAGTTTCCACCACAAACTCTCTATGCCTACTTTTATTAAGCAGCCATAGTTTACTACACAACCATAGTAAAATTACCAAAGTAAGTAAGCATACCTACTTACTCTTTATTAAAATCGTATAATAACAGAATGGCAAAGAGTCATTAAAATGTATCTGTTTGCTATAGTTAAAGTTACTTCGTCTGTTTTAATATTTATGATAAAGGTAACTGACAGATTAGCCCACGGAACACTGAAAAGTTTGACCTTCCCCGGGGCATTCCCCACATTTTTGACAGAGCAATAGAATTTGTTTACGAAAATATGTATTTAAAGCGATACTAACGAAATTATTATTAGATAATTTTAAAAGAGAAGCTGTTTGCATTGTCAGTAACTCAGTTTGAGTTACTTTTTTAAATTTAACTAGTTCCTTCATTAAAACTAAATAATGTGCCCAAAATTGCTGATGATTTGCTCAATTTGTTAACATAGTTTGAAAGATATACTTACCTATGGACAAAGTACAAAGAACTTATAATGTCAGTAAAGTCAGCTCTTTCTTTTTCGTTTTCAATGCCATTCTAAATTGCTAACTGAACCACACTACGGCATACGTTTAGTATGTTAATTATATTGATTTTGCAAAGTGTCTTCCTTTACATTCTGCCACCACACCCAGAGAAATAAAAAGCTAAACTTGTTACTTCCGCTGTGAGTAACGGAGTACGGAATCTATGTAAATAAGGAATGAGAGATACTTAGTTCACTGTACTTACGATATTGTGGCTTCAGTGGGACGGACCTGTCCGTGACTAAATATGTGCCCACGCGCATTACAAGTTATGATGCCCTGAATAATTTTGTGTCCGCGCCGCCGCTTATACGAACCTGACTGATTTCCTTCGGGAGCATAACCCCTAATTAAATTTAACGCATATTTAGTTTGAAGCTACTTAAATTATCATTAGTTTTACTACATACTGAATGGCTTAATGGCTTATTAATAAACGATAAGCTTCTTAATCCAGAATCACATAATATTTTCACTACACTTAGAAATTTAAAGAAAAATTAGACTTTATGTATTTATACAATTGATTTTAATGAATATAAAATAATGTGCTTTGATTTCTTTAGTACTATGTACTAACATAAAAAAATATTACACGACGAACTTGTCCATAAATATACGACTTTCATGCAAAAAGCGCTCGCTAGGAATCGCTGGTCGATGACCCCTGAGCGACTAGACTGTATATCGGTGTCTACCCAGTACTTTAAGTGACTATTATTAAGAAAATCTGTTAGTAACTGCAAATTACGCCCGTATGTGTATATATTTATAACATTAAAAACTATAATAGTTTCTTAGTAAATAAGACAATAAAATGGTTGGCTTTATGTACTAGCTGGCTAATATTTTACCCTTAGGTCGCCGTGATTTATTATTTTAACTATACGGGACTTGATTGCGTAATATGTTGGTACTATTTTATTTACCACGACGTTTAGTATGTGCTGTAACGCCCAGGGTTTGCAACGAAAGGAAGTGGGTATTAGCCGTTCTAACCACACGAGTATTTGGAAGTACCCGCACTCGATCTTCATTATTTATTTGACCACAAATTTTAACTCGACCATCGCACAACGTTCACGATATATGACGATTTGTCGGACGTTACCTGAAAAAGGGTAGAACCACTGATAATAGATTCCACGAAGATTCCGCAGATTATCATAATTTTAATGTGGCTTATGTGTTCTTAATTTTCTAAAAAGTATTTGAATTCTTAAAGTATTTGAATTCTTAACTATAATAACAGCAATAATTAATTATTATAAAATGAATTACTGCTGTTATTGTAGTTTTTCTAGGCGTTGGATTTTTATTTTCATATGATCCTCGTTAATAGTTTTTTATGGATGAAAGGGGTCCTTTTCTGTATCACCAACAATGTGTATGCAAAATTCCTTGATGATCTGTTGAGTAGTTAAGGCGTGAAAAGGTAACACAGACAGACAGTTATTTTCACTTTTATAAATAGTATAAATTTTTAATATACCATTTTAGACACATGTCAAGCATATTTCGATTCAATGTGTAGGTAGATTGGTAGCTCAAAGCTCATTACCCAACTTGAATCTACAAATCAAAGCAAAATCCTTCAATCGCATGGGTGCTACGAAAGCAAATCAAGTCCTCTCCGACATTCATTAGTTTCGAAAAATCCTCCATAACACTAAAAAAAAGTCGGCGAATAAAAGCTTGTTAAAATCACTCGGTGTTCGACCCCGTATAAAAGTTTAGGACGGTTTTAACGTAAAAAAAAAGAAGGGAACGGAAGTGAGGCGTATTTAATCGTTACAAGCCCGGCAGCCATTTTTCCATCTCCTGAATTAATTTTAATTTTGATTCTATTAACATAATAAAATAAATGAAGGAGAGTTCCCAGTGGAAGAGAGAGTGATGAAGTTATCTTGTTCCCGAATCAGAAATCTTGCGATGATGTACGAGGAATATTTGTTAATAAATTTCAACGTCATTTTAAAAAAAATATTCAAGCTATATATTTTTTATTTAAATAAACCTGCAGCGTTTAATAGCATTTTATATACATTATAATTGACCCGGCGAACTTCGTACCGCCTCAGAATAAAACCAATAGATACAAAATGTATGAGAACAAATTCAACAAATCAATAAAAACCGGTCCAGCACTTGAGTATTGGTTATATATAATACAATACGACTTTCTTTTATATCTTTTATATATATAACTTTTTAAATTAAAGTTACACTTAAATATTGTAAAATTTATTTACAATATTGTATCGAGTTACATGTGAATACAATTGTAAATAATTTACACATACACTTACACTTATGTAAAAGTATCCATAATATGTAACTTTCATAAAAATAATAATATTTTTTCGTTATTTCATACATGACTATGCTGTAACAAGATGATAAAAGATTTTATGAATCTGGAACGCGCAGCGTCAAATGTAACAATTTATAAACACATCTGCCAATAAAATATGAAAAGGGTTTAACAGCTGTTTTAATGTAAATATGTAAGCTAAATATTCAACACATTTTATGTGAAATTGAAATTTTTTTTAATAGAACAGTAAAACTTTTGTCCATTTGAACAATAAAAATCTAAATCATCTATTCTTAATTTTCATCTGTAACGTTAAAACTAATTTGTAAAAACTGTATTGTAATTTATTGTGTATTTATGGACAAGCAGTAGTAGCCTGTAAAAGCTTATTTAATAATATAATGTTCAGAAAATAAACATACTGTATATAACTATTTTTAAATTTAACGTTTTATAAACACGTTGCCTAAGTAGCAACGGACAGAGACGTAGTGGGTGCCTGCCGGTGTTCACGGTCATAGGTTCTAGACCTGGTTCAATCAGCGGTGTTCGTTGTAAAGGAAGCATTGTACGCCAAATATAAGGTAAATACATACTGTTTAAAAAAAAATATTTTTTTAATTTAATTTCAAAATGGAGTTATAACTTTAAAGTTTATAACAGGGAGGGATATGTTAATTTTATTTACTTAAATAACCATTGATTGTTTGTACCTATTAAGGAATTACTTACTAAGAAATATTTAAGATTCAAAAATTTCTTTAAGTTGCATTTCATTCTATTTGAATTTTGTATTTCTTAACAATTATTATCTATTGAAATACTATTATTATCTATTAATTAGAAATGTTTATGTCTTAATCGTTATATTTTTAAATAATTTAAAAACTCAAATGATATTTACTTGTATTTTTTGTAGAATTCGTTCGTGTGCATCGCAAAAATTCTAAATCCGATTATTCACGAAAAATATACTTAATGACTAATCTACATATCATTACGTGAAGCTAAAAACTTTTGTTCCCTTTTTACTTTTTAGGAAAATTATGTGGAGTTTGAAATTTGGTACACTTAAGTTTATATGGAGAAGGACTAAAGAAATTAAATATTTTTATATAATATGCATTAGAAATTGTACATTATACTAATTTTAATAATCACTACACACACTATCGCGTGTTTGACACACGCACACACGTTTAACACTACATTATATAATATATACTTTTAATATATGGTCAAATTGAGAAGAGTATAATACAGTACCTACTTAAAAATTAAATGAATTACGAACTTCGAATTTTGATCTTTAGTAATAATAAATAAACAATCTTTCAAGATAGCAATATAATCAAGCTTAGACTACTAATGTTTTATGTTAGTTTGTATACATAAAAACAAACACTCGATAAATATTTCCCTAACCATAAAGTGTACCCATGATAAAAGTGTAATGTACCATTAATAATTTCAACACAACCAAGGAAAACAGTGCTCGAGCCATAAATAATTCCTTAATGGCGGACTCTGTAATATTTCTTCCTTCATCTACATTACTTCTGCAAAAATAACAAAATAGTATTCGCATAAGATTGCCACAGCTCGATAAGCCTTAGCGGACTGCATAGAACGAGGCACTTTAACATTGTTGTACCTTTGTCGTCACTTTTTAAGGAAAATTGTTCATATGCTTTGAGTGTTAGGATTGCTTTTTGAACCAATTCAACTTGTATCTGGGAGTTCCACAAAGGTTCTGATTTGTAGACGCGATAGGCACGCGAATGATGCTCTTCGCGGGCGCAAGGACACTACTAAAATAAAACCAACATGTTATTCGTTGAGATAAGGGACGTCCGGCTCTTACGGCCGCTAGTTATTTCGATAACTGCTTGCTGTGTCGTACGTTTTCTTGTCCTCATTACTTTTAACGCATAATAAAGCATTATACCCATTACATATTATCAACGCTAAATGCGCAAAAAGTATAATTGAAGTAATAAAAAATATATATTTTTTAAAATGTCGGAGTAAAATATTTTTTTTTTATGTTAAGATCGACCGACAGGCTGACGGTCCACTTGATGGTAGGTGGTTTCCGTCGCCTATAACACAATCAACGCCATAGGTTCTGCAAGTGTGCTGCCGAACATAGAAGGATTGGCATCCCTTACTCACTCATCGAAACAAAACATTTCACACATAAAAAAATTCCTTTTTCCGTCGTTCTAAGTACCACTACAATAAGGTTTTGAATGATATTGACATATTTTCCAACAATTTGAATTCTTATAAAAAGAAAATTGACGAATTACTTTTGACAAATTAATTTTTAACACTTATAGAATATTCTCTTCTTTTTCTTTTTTTTTTAATTAATAGATAAATGTAAAAATATAATTTTTATGATTCTTTAGGCCTATTTGAATATAATCTATAATATATATTTTTTTTAAATTTATGGCTGTATGTAATCTAAATAAATAAAAAATAAAATAAGGGACTCATACTTATAAGAGCCATCATTGTACATCCAGTAGAACATACGAGTACAAAGAGTCTTAATCTATAATGTGTCGTTTTAGTGAGAAATTGATAAAATCCACTCTCAGTAAATTGGAGCTCGGTGAATCTATATTTAATAAACACATTAGAGTGCAGTGTTGCGTCCGCGTCAAGCGTCCGTACGCCATTACATATTTATACGTGTTCTTTATATAGGATTAAATCGATGTAAGATTTTGGTATTCTATCGAGCTTCGAGGCGAACGCACCGGTGATCGCGTCACGTAATATCATATTAGAGAAGTTTTCAATGAATTCTAATGCAAGCGATCCAAGACGTTGCTGGCACAGGAATCAGGGCCACTTTATGTATTGTGATTGACTCAATGCACTCAGCAGCGCTTTGTACAATTTATGTCCAATAAACTGCGCAATTTTGTTGTACGTCTTTTCTTGTTACTCGCTACACTTAATGGTAAGTGGAACTGTATGCTATAATAGAATGTTTCTTTTTATTTCGTTATACGTATTATATTTTGTTATATAAATACTAATATAATAAAGAGGTAAAGTTGGTATGTTTGATTGTTTGTTTGTATGTAGGAGGTAAGCTTCGAAACTTCTTGTCCGATTTAAAAAAAAATCATCAATAGTTAGAATATCATTTCAGGATGGACATAAGGCTGAGGAAGTATATTTTGCTAAGATTTCTTTGGCAATTTATAAAAAGGTTACATAAAATTTAATTGTTACTATCATGAATATAATGCCTGACATCTGCATCGCTATTACACTTTTGTCAGGCGTTATTTTCTATTCATATCACAGGAACAGTCCTCTCTTTCTGGATGAAAGGTACCCTATGTCATTTCCTGTATCCCTGACAAAGTGTATGCAAAATTTCATTTGAGATCGGTTGAGTAGTTAGGGCGTGAAAAGGTAACAGACAGTCAGAGTTATTTTCACATTTATAATATTAGTATGTCTATGTATATATGGAAGTATGGATTCCACACTACAATATAAACAAAGTTACTGTGAATGTTTTATACGTACGTTATATGGTACAAGTCTACACACTATATTTACAATATTAGCTACAGGTAAACTTCTATTCCAGTTAGCAATCTATGCTTAACATCTTATAAAACACGAAGCAAACAACACGATCCTTCTCAGAAAATTATACCACAGAGTCTTGTCAGTACTTATAATACTGAGAAATTCTAAAGTAGACACTCGGTAGCTTAAAAATAAACATGTAAAATAGGTACACCAACAGGTTAGTAAAATGATTTTAACCTTAGTTAAAATTGAAACTAAGTAAGCTTAGTTTTGTTAATAGACTAAGGGCCTCATTCACCAACTGCAAGTAAAGTGTTGATTAGTTATTTTTAGAAATAATTTTATGTTTTATTAAATTATGCACTTGGTTTACTGCATCCTTCGATATGCGATTTTTTTTTATTATATATATATATATTGTACCGCATTTAGTAGGCTAACCGCCATTTAAAGTCACCAGTAACCGGGAATGAAGGAGATGATATACCTTTGTTTGTACGGTAAAAGAAAATAATAATAAAAAAATCGCCTATCGAAGAATGCAGTAAACCGAGTGCATAATTTAATAAAACATAAAATTATTTCTAAAGGTCTAATCAACACTTTACTTGTAGTTGGTGAAAGAGGCCCTAAACTTTGTTTAGTAATTAATAATCCTCGAATAAATTTACTTAATTTATAATTTTATATACGTTGTTAAAAAGAGTTGTCATCAATTTTTATATTTTTTTCTGAATCAGTTCTATTTATCTATACTTATAAAATCGTTTTTCCTGACTGACAAACTGTTTTTTTTTTTTTTATGCGTGATTTATTAACTTTTAATATCCCAACATACAAACATTCGCATTTATAATATTACTAGGAAGGATTGTTAGACAAACAAATATAAGCTTTGAAGTGTGATCGTAAAAATAAAACAAATTCGTCATAATTAGTTTGAACTCCTAATAGTAAGTTTTTAACAGATGTATTCAGAATAAAAACACGTAAATCTTTCAAAAATAGTTATGTCATAAACATTTTATGTTTCACTAGTCAAGTAAAGCACAAAGCGCTATTGTACACTCATTTTATGAGTAAACTTTTACAACGAAAGATTTAACAGTTTCATGGTTTTCAGACAAAACTTTTACAGCGTGGTTACAAGATTACTACTGTGTTCGCTAATTCCTTCACAATTATGCATTGGAAGCTTAATTTGTTTTTTGAATAATTCAAGCAAATTAAGCAATTAATTGGTGAATTAAGCTCTGAAATTGCTAAAAGGTAGAATGTTATACCCATACATACGAGTACATATATAAAAAACATATATATACATATTTTTTTTATGAAATATATCACAAAATAAACTTCAACATGAAAATGTAAGTAATTATGTATGTAATTAAATTAAATTAGTATGTAAGTAATGTAGTAACTAGTAATGTAAATAAAACAGCATCCGCAGAAGCGTCGTAGCTTATGCTACGACTACATGCTGAGCAAAGACAATTTTGGTACACTCCCTTATTTAAAACATCCTGTATAATGCGCACTGCCAACATTTAGAACCTGCCGGCGTCTGTATTTCCGAGCTCATATAATCCAAATCTTTTCAAGGTTCGAGTGAATAGGCATCTTCTGGGTGAACTCGCTGCATCATAGGCCTTATCCTTGCTACACAGCTGGTTGTTGGCCAAGAGTAAACCCATCTAATAAAAAAAACTTCTATAAATTGGAAAATACCAATCGTATATTGTAAAGTACCTAATAAACATTTTTTTCTTTCTTTCAAAATAGTCTTTTCATGGCAAAAAAATGACATTTATGTTAAGTTTATTAAGATGAAATTTATTATTACTACAATCCTAATAATATTATAAATACATAAATTTGTATGTTTGGATGTTTGTTTTCATGTCAATACAGCAAAAACGACTAAAAGATTAGGATAAAATTTGGCACAGATACTCGTAGTTAGATTTCCTGGGATACCATATATGTAGGATACCTTTTATCCTGAAAAATGTTAGGTTCCTGAGGTATCCTCTAAAAATATAAAAAATTCGGCGCCACTGTCGTCGCAGAGATATAAAGATGTCAAGCGTTTTCATTTTTCAACGCGTATGAAGTCGCGGGCACAGCTAGTAGGCTTATAAAAATGTTAATATTATTATCTCTTTGTTCCCAATCAACAGTTTTGCAAACAGATCGCAGATTAAAATAGGGTTAGCAAAAAATTTGCAGCGAATATAAAATATTAAACATATGTTTATGTAATTATGTAACGTTTGCGTATAATTAATTAGTGTAGCATTTGCTGCGAGTATAAGTAAATTAACACACATGAATTGGTTCAAACGTGTTTAATTTAATGAATGTACTTTAGTTAAATTAATGTTAACATTTCTACATAGTAAGCAAACATTGAATTTCGTATTTTAAAGTGTTTCGGCGATAAAGCTTTGTTGCAAAAATTTAAAATTATTACATGGACACTTTAAAATTTAAAATTCTTTTATTAATTTGTTACTGATTGTGATATGTCGGTTATCCCGCCGTCTGTCCGTATGTACGCTTAGATTTTTTTAAACTAGCAACAGATTTTAATGCGTTCACTAATGGAAAGAGTGTTAAAACAGGAAGATCTATTATAAAATGCTCATGACACAATGTTCCAAACTCCCTCGAAACGGCTTGACCGATTTTTATGAAATTTTTTGTGTATATTCCGTAGGTCTGAGAATAGGTCGTAAACTATTTTTTATACCCCTAAGTGATAATTGAATAATTGAATTATTACTGTTCATAATTGAAATACGTACTCATTACAATCTGATAAACGCCAATTACATTAGATGATTAGAGGCTAACGGTTAAGGAGGCCTCGACGCCTCCAGCATCCTCATGAGTACAAGCGCGAGTTTAAGTGGAGAGTTAACAAGTAAATAACGCCTTTGGGAAATTAAAATGATGAAAATTGAATCTCTCGGGACAGCCCTATCGCCGGGCCGATGCGATGCGCAGTTGATCACGTGTGCGTGGGTCCGCGTATGGAGCGACTAACTAATTTCGCTTTCGGCGATGTCGGCGTTTAACATTTCGGACGCGCCGTGAGTTTTAATTTGTGATCAATTATGCGCGAGCACTGTTATTTTATCGTTGTTTTATTTACTTTCTCACAGCGACGCTGGGTGGTCCGAACACGATATTCGGGATATAATACTGACCAATAAGTTCCACTCGCTGTGTTACCATAGAGTTAGTAATGATATTTTTATAATTTTTCACGAAATTCATAAATTTCTCAATACATTATATTTTAGTAAACAACACATGAACATAATTATATAAATATGCCTTTGTATATGTACAAGAAAATATGTTCATTTACATTTATGTATTTACATTTCAGAGACTCAGGCCTCTTAGCTGTACTAGCTCATTGCAAATTGGCAGGACCACG
The DNA here is from genome assembly GCA_944738685.1 of Synanthedon myopaeformis. Classification (NCBI taxonomy): domain Eukaryota; kingdom Metazoa; phylum Arthropoda; class Insecta; order Lepidoptera; family Sesiidae; genus Synanthedon; species Synanthedon myopaeformis. Next base: position 4,415,095 of record OX122926.1, on the reverse strand, counting down.
CACAACTTCAAATCTCTTCTGAGATTGCCACTCTTAACTACTCTGACTCAAGATCATAGTTTTAAATATTTCACGAAAAACACATTATACTTACTCGTAGGTGAATTATATAAAGTGCTTGCTCGAGTCCAACTGACGAGTGTACGAAAAATAAATATATATTTTTCATATTATTAGTTTAAACTGTAATGAAAGGGTTTATTTTAATCTATCAAGAGTCAAATTTTAACCAATTTAATTTAAAATACCAAAGAAGTACCTACATGCCCTGTTAATTTTAAAGAAATTAAATATACTCGTACACTAAAAATATAGAAACAGTTTATCAACTTAAAGGACAAGCTTATAATAGACAGTCATTTCTATAAATTTATTTGTGCCGATAGAAGCGTGGTACAAGAGGTTGACCAGCCATTTTGTATTATCGTCACGTTCGAGCGCATTGGGCGTTGGGTGCCCTCGCCGGTTAGCGGTAAAATCGTTCCACGTAATGTGATTCTAATTGAGCAGCTAATGCCTACTGAGCGTACTGAGCATACACTTGTTTAATTAGTCGGATAACCGGACGCTCCTTGCCGTGTTGCCGGAGAGGCTTACCGCGCCGGTTAATGCGAGAACGAAAATGGTTAGCTTTGTACGCCCGAGGACTTTAGGAAAATTATGTAAGTACATACAGACTTTCCCCATTAGTTAGTTAGCGGATATTAGTGTTGTAAATTTTGTTAATCTGCTCTTATGCCTTTCGGAATATATTCTAACTAAGTATCTAATAATAAATAAGTCTGGGCGCTACATGTGAACTTCTATGTTACGTATTTACTTATTTTGGGTAATTATTCAAAATTATTTTGTTTTGTCAATTATAAGTACAATGCAGTTTCTGTAGATTCTAGCTTTTTAGTTTTTTTATTTGTTGCAGTTCTCAATCAGATTTTTTTTTAATATATTATTATTCACATATATATTTATTTTCATTCTTAATGTTAATTTTTTTGCAATATAGATAAAAAACAATGAATATTATAAAAAACTTATAATAATTATTATTGTCAATTGATTTTTTTTTTAAAAAACTTCATTCATTTCTCAAAAATTTTGAAGCTTCAACAATAGTTTGGAATTTATTGTAAAAACGTGTCGTTTATTATTAAAAATACTTGTAAGTTAACTTATTATTTTACGAAAATATCATTTCTATTTTTGCCAAATTAGTGGTTACTTAACTATTTATTACTTAATTAAGTATTTAAATATCCCTAATCCCCATACGTTACGATAATCTTGATAGTAATAAAAATTTAATGAAAATATTTTACAGACGGTTTTAATTGACTAAATATGTGTTTATTTTGTTGCAGGTGTTAATTCGTGGTTTGGTGTATGGTTTGCGGTTATTTATCACGTTAAAAACCACGTAAGTCGTTTTCGTCATCATTTTATACGAATATTTAATTGTAACTTTTTAAAATGATTTCTGACTTTTTAAAAGAAAGTTAACATAGCCCATTGCTTGTTTAAACTATTTTTTCCATACAGAAAAAAAAAAAACTTTTTAACCGGACTTACAATACTTACAAACTTTATGAACTTGATATTAACAAAACTTTTATAAGACATCAAATTATTAACACATTGTTGTAAAGGGATCGCATTATTTTGTTGGGTCGCAACTACGAATACTCTATTTATTCGTAGGGTCACAAAAGTAAAAAGGTTGAAAAACTAGAAGTATGATTTAAATTCAGATTAGAGGATCTAAATTAATAATATCACATTTTAAAACAAGAAAAAAAAATAGTATCATACTCTGATCAGATTAGTAAAACAAATAGTTTTACTAATCTGAGGTGCCATATATATCAACATCATTGGTTCCTTTCATCAAATTGGCTCACAAGACAAATGTTCTTATTTAAAAAACTCAACTTTTTATTAATAGAGGCGACCAGTAATCAACAAATGAATACATCGCCGTCTCCTGGGCACGTCTGTCATTGGACTGCAACTGTGTCGTTTATTATTTGTGTTTCCGAGATTGACGCCGCCCACGCCTCGCGTCTAATTAGTACAGAAATAACGAAGAAAGATTTGTCAACTTCTAAGCTTTTACGGCATTCCTTTGAGATGTCCGTCCCGCCCGACGACTAACGTGTACCGATCTCTCAAGTAAATAGATCGTTAAGCGACTGTGAAATATTGTTTCGGAGTAAGGGTGGTCCATGTTAACGCCAAATATTGGGCTTTAAAAGCGTACTAGCGAATTTTAACATATACAATTATATGAGACCATTTGGGATCTTATATGTTCTATACTCACGTTCCGCAATCATGATGCACGGGTTCAGTACAGAAGACTAACGTGCTATTTTCCTTCGCCCTCGTACATGTGCTGTTGATTTTTTTTTAATTATTAATAATAGGTTAGCTCTTGGGCCAGCATCTAGTTGTGCAGGAAAGACGAGGCCGGCGATAGTAGCTAACCCAGAAAATGCCTATTCACTCGAACTTTGAAAATATTTCTGACATAAAATTCTGATTTGATTAAAGGAAGTCACGAGTCTATTCCGCTATCTTATTTCACCTTGTGTTTCTAAGGTGACAGTAGTTATAGAGTTATCAGAGCATCGTGTGATCATATGAAATGACTTTCATTTCAACTAGGCAATTGAAAGTCCACATTTGAAAGTCCATGTAAAGATGTCAGGAAATTTTAATGAAACTATTGTTTATATGTATTGTGTAATTTATAATTCATAGGTAATTTTAAATTGTTATCTCTACTTCGAGGCACTACTTGATTTATTTAATTATACTTAATTTATTCGCTTTTACAGCAGCGATAGTTGGACTTTGGCGTACTTGATCTTTTGATTTAATATTTTTGATTCATAACAAAAAATAAATCTGATATTTTTTCAAGTTATACAATTGTTTAGACGTTTTATCCTATATAAACGTGAAAAGCATGATTCTTCGCCGATTACAAGATATGAAAAGTAAAGACAATAATATTATATGTCTTCCATTCACGAAATTGATTCTGAGATCCCGTTGTTTTTAAGACAAATAAACGAATTGTAATACTTACTTGAATTATCAAGTTTCAAATTTATTTTTAAATAATAATCATTCTAAATCTCTAAATAGTATATGCTTTTGTTAGTCTTTAAAGTTCTTCTCAATACATAACTAAGTAATATGATTTTTTTTTCTAAAAAAATCTCGCAGGTTCAACTTTAATCGTAGTCATTTAATGTCAATTATAACTCTCTATTAGTCAGTTGCATTTGTACGAATCAATTCGTCCCCTCGCTATCCACCCTTATTTTAAATGTGGTCATTTCTGAATTGTAGTTATCTCTGCCGAAGCCTTAGCGCGAGCATGACCCTCACAATCAAATGTCAAAGTAAGTTTTATCAGAACAAAGTTGACAAATAAATCCCTCGTCCCGCCGCAACTTTTCTCATAGTCTCCGCAGTACGACGTGATTCGTGATTCGGACGACTCTATCGACCTTCTATTGTGTTTGCGAAATACCTCGCTCTGCTCTCTTTACAAGATTACAGGGAACGTCCAACCCCAAATCATTTCCAACTAAAACTTGAAAGTCAACTTATTTTTAAGGGTCTCTTATAGAGTATTCGCAAACAAAAAAGGCCGATGTTGAGGCTTTATCTACTTTACCATTTGCAAATAGAGAACCTCTAACTTCAATTTCTCGTAAAGTATTTTATTGGATTTATTGATTTCGTCTCCAGTTTATTGTGCGTAAGAGTTCTATTTTAATGATTAATTCGACAGACATTTTGACAAATAATGTGAAGGTAAGAGACTGTTGTGGCATGTTAACATTAACAACATAATGCTGGGAATGTCTTTTATATAAATGCTCTGTCGATCCTGATTGGGTTGCCAATCGCCATATAACTGCGAACTTTATTCCTGCCTGCCTCTACTTTATTTACAGTAGAATATTTGAATGATTATAATTAATATAATAATTATAATCCGGCTTCGCACGCATGCAATTTTTCTTTGATAATTATATACACAAAACTTTACCGTTATCGCTTTTATCGCTGTTACCATTAGTGAAACGGTATCAAAATGCGTTAGATGCTTTAGAAGAAGTTAGAGGAGAAACATAGACAGACAGCGACTTTATTCTGTAATATGTACAGATGTATATATAAGCTATTAATTAAATTTTCTGTATGTAAACTGAAATTAGAGTAATTTATTTTAGTGACGTATCTTGTGACCGATCCTCTATGAAAGTTAACTAATGCTCTTAAACCTATTAGTATCCCTTGTTCTTACTGGTCATTTAGAATTTATCAATATTGTCTTATGTCTTAAGTACGTACGCGTTTGTGACATCAAAGTCGCTTTAATAAATTATCCAGCAGGCGCGAAAAATCCCTACTCGGGGAGTGTCGGCACGAAGGAAAAACGTGCAGTTACGCCTACCAAGCGCCTACCTTATCACTTGCGTCTCGACTTCGGATAATCGTGTTCTTATCCATGATTAATTGTTCGTCGGATTTATTTTAAAATGAACTTTGCGGGTAAAAAGTTCACTTTCTTAGAAGCTGACTTTCTATAACACATTTTTTTAAATTTCTGAATACAAAATTACACAAGTTTGTTTTTTTACTCGTTCTATTTTATATATATTTTTATGACATTATTTTTATTGGTTGTTGCTGTTATATTTCGGTGAGTGAGTAAGGGATGCCAGGGCCCATTTCTTCCTTATCCCAATCCCTTAATCTCAACCCCATGATTATGGTCGGCAGTGTACTTGTAGCACCTGTGGCGTTGATTGTGTTATAGTCAATGCAAGCCACCTACCACCAAGTGAGCCATCAGCCGATCAGTCGACCTTTACGTAAAAAAAACTTCAAACAAAATTATGAACATAACAGCGTTGTTTGTCGAAGTAGATGAACGCGACAGATGGCTATAAGGGCTTCCGCTTGTAACAGTCGAAAAGGGATTGCGGCAGGCAACTCAGTTGTTATTTCAGTCGTCGAAAACCAAACGAGTGGGAATTTTAAGTGTGACAGCACACATATTTATAAGCAAACGTTTGTCTCGCTTGCGCTGAAATATTTATGAGCTATTAGGACAACACGAACAAATATGTGCACGACTCGCATTTCTCTTTCCCCTGCTCCGGATCACAGGCGTCCTTAGCAAATGACTGATTTAATACCACTTAAGAATTAAACCTACAGTAATTAACGTCACTGCGGCTATATATTCAGTGCCTTTTGATGTACGTGAACATTTTGTTTGAATTGAGTTAGTTATATTTGTTTCTTGTGCATACAGTAAACATTATCATTACCGCCATTGATCAATTAGAATAAGTAATCACAGATTCATTCATTCGTTCGTGTGTCTTTATAAAATACAGCGTAAGTATTCTTCTATGTTATATAACTGTAAAGTTCCATCAAAATCTGTTTAATAGATTTTGTGTGAAAGAATAACTGTGAAATTGAAACAAAATTTGTAAAGATTTCAACTATCTTCACAAATTTTCGTATTTCTAATATCTTTAGCTGGTGCCCGCGACTTCGTCCTCGTTTAAAAATAAAACATAAAAGGCCTGACATACATTGACGACCTTATACTTTTGCCAAGCGTTATATCTTTATTTTAAATAGGTGATGCCCGCGGCTTCTCCCCGCGTGTACATAATATTTAGCCTATGTCCATCCTTAAATTCTATTCTAACTATGGAGAAAGAATTTTTTAAATTGGATGAGTAGTTACGAAGATTACCTCCCCGAAAACAAGCAAACAAATATACATACAAAAATTACCTCTTTATAATATTAGTATAGAAGTAAGATTAGTGTCAGCTTTGAATTATTTATTCAATGTAAATGTTTCAGTTTTGGTTACATTAGCACGGGCTTAAATAGAGTTAAGACTTAACAAATCACATTTCCTTTTTGTTTTGTTTCACTTATTGATCGTAGTTAGTTGTTCTTAACGACGACGGTAGCGATCTGACGTCAAGAGTAGGTACTTGTTAGCACTTTTATCCCAAAAAAATTTCCTTACAAAAATACATTAAAATTACTATTAATAAATTTTTATGTATTTTTAATATCGGTACATGTAAACTTTCCTTAATACATTTCATATATATATGTACCTATAATTTAAAAAAAAATTAAATTTAATCCTTTGCTTGTTTAAAAGTAGACGGACAGTAAGATTAAAAAAATATACAATTAGTTATCTAAACAAATTACTAAGTTTGCATTTTAATAATTATTGAGTATTTTAACAACATAATTTAATAATCCATTAAACAGAGCATAAATTTGTTGTACCTACTTAAACTATATTAATTTAATTACATTATGGAAATGTATTTAATGAGTATACGCTTAACGACGTTCCACCCTGAATCAATATAGGCGCAGTGCACACTTGACAAATTACTTCATTTTATTGAGTGGTCACATCATCGGCGTTCCGTTTATTTGGCGTGAAATATTGCCACGGGTTCACTGCGAGCCACCCTACCCTTCCAGTTGCGACTGGCCAGTAAAGTAAAATTCATTCAGCCACAACCGACAAAGAAGCGGTAATGGGCTCTCATATATATGCAAATAAACTTTCCAAATGCGTGTTTTAAATTAAAATAATCCCAAATTTATATGTAAATTCTTGGCCTCGTTTTGTCCTTCGCGGCTCCTCGTAGCGACATCGATTACATTACACGGATTTGGGCTTAGATCCGACTCAGATAACTTTAATGAAGGGTTTTACTAGAATGGAGATAGATCCTTTACTTGATGATACCGGGATTGGTTTTAGAGTGATTTTATTTGAACATAGTGGTTTTATAGTCGCTTATACTTACATGTTATAAAATAAAGTCCTCCGCCGCGTATATTTGTATGTATGTATATATGTATGTATGTATGTTCGTAATGATCACAAAAACTACTTAACTGTTTTTCATGTGGTTTTCATTTATCAAAAGAGTGAGTGTATAATTCGTTAAGGTTTATTGTAAATTGGTTGAAATATGCTTTTATCGAAAGCGCTGTCTATCTTTAATGTATGGTTGTCTATCTTTAAGTATAGATTACTATACCCATTCTAGCCTCTAAAAAATGACCACAAATATAATGTGGTATTTGGAAAAGCTATTTAGACGGATACAGTATTAACATTATCAAATTAAATACGTTAGTTACCTTATACACATTATAATAGCCCTTTACAACATACAATTGAAATAAATATATTATCGTAATTAAAAATTACGCGCGAGAAAATAAATTCAAGCGGTCTCGCACCAACGCAACGCGACGACGGGACTCTATTGATGCAGCCATCCTCGCCTGCTCTCCACCACCCGCTGTCGTACAAAATTGCGAAGCCGAGAGCGGGTCGCTAGTTTATTATACATAATAATACAGGTCGCTAGTCAATTATTATAAATTACGTTTATCGACGAATTATAACACGACTTCGTTCTCTTGAGAAGTAGTTACACTATAAATTTTACGATCATTTTATTGGTTTTTCCTTTTAACGGAGTTATCTTAATTTTTATGTAGTCGTGTAAACTTTTGTACGAATATATCTAGTTTTATCGGTTCTCATTGAGAGCAAGTTAAAAGGACCACCCGCTAACTTAGAAACTCAATTCGATCGCTGTGTACCCCCTTTATGTCATTCCAATTAGTCATGATTAAGTTTAATTTATAGCTTCAGTTAATGGACCATTAACTGACTCCCTAGTGTCTAATGACTTCTTATTGTAAATGGTTACAATTCCATAAAACACTTTCGACCAATTAAATACGACGATATTTGATCTTGATGCGATCATTGTGACACTTACGCGTTAGTTCAGCTTCATAAAAACCTGTATCAATTTACAAATTGTCTTGCATTTGGACTATTGACTATAAAAACATTATCTGTTTTTACTACACGCGTATTAAATAACATATTCGATAAAACAAACCAATAAATGTCTTTAAACAACAATACTATTATTGTTGTTTAAAGACATTTATTTGTTTGTAATTGTATTTTTACCGCTTCTTTAATTAATGTACCCGAAGTAGAGGGTATCTAAATATCTTACTGGAAAACTGTCTTTATATTCCAAAAAGGCTCGACTTGAGACTTTTTTATAATTCGGTTCATGTATCCGTCTATATTTACATCTCAATGCTGTGAGGATTTTAAAGACTATTTATAGTCTTAACAAAGTAGATCTTCGAAGTTTGCTAATCTTCATTATATTTTCCCTGTAGTTAAATTGATTTTTTTTTCTAATCTAATCATAAAATCGAAAAACCTCTAAAAATACATTTTAACCTGCATTTTCTTTGTACCACAACAGACAAAAATTCTAAAAACTATTTTTTGACCTCGGTAACATAAGTACAACGTGTATAAATTGTTTTTTTTTAAAAAAATATTTAATGCATTAGAAATAATATAGATTAGGTACATTTAGACATAGATAAAAGGTTGCACATTACCTACTTTATGTTGTGTTGATAGTAATAATAGGATTGACTAACAATCTATCAACGAGCGATAAAAAATCAATTGAAAAGTAACATTTAAAAATAATAGTTCGTTGAACTTTCAACGTATCGCATGATAAATTATATTCAATTTGGCGGCTGACAGCAACCGAGGAGAAGCATTCGGGTAACAAATGCTTATGCTTAGAGTGCACGCGATATGAATATATGACCCTAGTTTTTATTGATCGTCTTTGAATTAAAAACCTGCACTAAATCGTTTTAATTCAGTATTCAAAATATAGGTCACTAGAAACAGATTATGATAACAAGATGATACAGTTTATTTGTTATACAGTTTATAAACAATTGTTTTTTGTAATTGTTATAATAAAAATAACAATTTTAAAATGCAGCACTTTAAAATGTACCTCTTACATTTGGATGTGATCCACTTTTTGGATAATTCATACATAATTTGAATAGTTAATTGAATGTATCATTGTGCTATTACGAGTTTCATCTTCAATCAATATTCTTAAATTCATTTTTTATTCTTTAATCTTGATTCAAATAATCAAAATATTGCAGTTTTTCGAAAATCTTTTACCGAAAAAAACTAAAATCATATATTTTTTTCAAAAATATATATAATTTACTTATATTTTTTTTGACTACAACATAAAAAGAATCCGACGATCAAATATCTATTAACTATATTATCAAAAAGAATTAAATCTATAACTCTGATAAAGCGCAAGTTCCGCAAGTTTAATTTCAACAGTTTCTAAATTTTTGCAGAGGAAACCTAAATGATTTTTGAATAAAATAGGTCATGTTCTACTCCCTATAAACCAATAAAAGTCTTATTAAAATTGATTCAGCGGATTTCAACACAATCAATCAAACAAGCACGTCTGGCGGATGTATGTTTGATGCAAATAATATAACAAATTATTGTACGACTCCTTTGTTCACTAGCAACCACTCCTTTTAGGCCCAAACCACATAATGTACAATAGCTTCATTTATTTATTTATTTACTTCCGACACCAAGACTTATTTAGAATTCAGACATTAATCGTATTTCTTTGTTTAGATGAGTGGTTTGTGATTGATATTATTGTAATCATATTGCTAATGTAGTACCTACTTGTTAAATTAATGCCTTTGATAAAAAGGTGAAACATGATGTTCTTTTTGTAACACCATACTAACCATGTTTTAATTTTAAGCAAATAAATAAATATAAATCTAATTCTAAATCTAATTTTTAAATTAGTTCAATTTTTCCGCGACCAACTAACATTCACACCGCTCTGTCACACTGGTGTATTAGGAAATAATTTTACTGGGTCCTTTTCTTTTTTCTTGACTTAATATGTTTATCCTTACTTATTATATTTTATAAGATAGAAAATTAGTTTTCTAATGTTTTACACTATTTAGATGACTTTTACTCATTACTAATACAGTATAATTACGTTAGTATTAATAATTCATCAATGCATGTCGTATTATAATTATAAATTATGTTTATTTATATATACAAAAAATGTGGTTGCGGCGTTAGGCACCCAGGATACCGGAGACGGTTCATTAATCATCACCCCTAATGCCGAGGGTTAAACGAATATGCTTAAAATGAAACACGGTTAAGAAAGCAAAATACTCTTTGTTTGGTTTCATATAAATATAAAAATTCTTTTCTACTTGATAGGTAAGTAGGTGAGAACACCTACCTACCTGCCTCCAAAATTTTCGGCGATTTAGAATCACTAAATTAGACATATTTTACTGCGAGCAGCGGGTTTTAATAAGTATCTTATATAAAATCGGGTCAAACGGACACTTCTCCGTAGGTAGGTAGGTCTAAAACTTGTGGGTTCAAAGGGTCCGACACTCTTTTGCGTCGGACATCTGGGGTTAAAAAACAATTATTCACGGCTAAGTAGCGTTATGCATTTTTGATTGCCACCTTCGCACATAACAATGCTGGCTAGTAAGTTATTTAGTCATTATTCCTACAACTCAGCCACAGAGTATTTCACAATTAGGCTCTAACGGAAGACCAGCGCAGGTTTGTGCATTATGCTGAGTTGGAGCCGATTTGTGGCCAGGGACGTTTGTGTTTGTCTTTCTATGTTTTTATATGTCCTTTGTTGCAAATAAAATTTTATTCTACTTATTCTATTCTAAATTACCTGTATAAAATGCTTCTTCAAGTATAACACATAACAAGTATGGAATATCATTTGAACTAACAGGACGGGCAGTTAATCATAGCTAATCTGCTTTCAATCTAAATTTAACCAAGTGTAGATCATAATTAAGTTGCGCACTCAGTCGTCGCGGTCAGGAAGTGTTTTGTTCGTATCGAAACGTTCATCTGTTGTAACTGGCGGTGTTCGCTTCACCCTAATTTACAATTTGTACAAATGTTTCACAAAATTCAACACGAATATTCAATAGACCTATGAATTTGGTCCAACAGCTTGGCCATGATCTAAAATTTGTGTCACGATAAATTGATGATAACTAACAAATTAGACGCTTGTCGGTTTTTCGGTAAATAAAAATCGAATCAATTGTCTGAGGGGCACACAATTTTATTGTTGATTAATTCAGCGTTACCAGTACAGAATAAATAATTCTTTTTTATATATAAAAAACAGCATCTAAACATGTAGTTAGCGTCTAATTTGTCAGTTATCACCAATAACTGTCGGGATACAAACTTTTTGGATCATGGCCAAGCTGTTTGAGTATATTCATCGGAAATATTTGAAAATTCGCGTTTAATTTTCGCGCGTTAAAGAAATATGAGTAAGATTTATTTTCTATTTCCCCTTACATACAGTTATTAATACTTATTAAATTTTGAATTTTACTGCATTGACGTTAAACGAGCGCAGTTATATGAAGATAAAATATAAATAACATGTCGTCCAGTTTACAGGAGGATTTTTGTTTTTGTGAGATATGACTGTTGAAAAATAAATTTTGCTTTTATATTGATATAGTTACTTTAAAATAAATATTTAAATGTGTTTCTGGTAAACATGAATTTTTAAAAACTTTATAGTGAAGTTTGTTAAATGTACTTAAATGTAGTTTTTTTGCTCTTCAATCTCTAATAATATTATTAAATAAACATAGACTCTGTCTGGGGATAGATGAGGTGACATACAAACCTACTCTGGTACTCTTTATGTACGAGTACATAGACATACAACAAATATTGTGGATACAGAAATATGAATGCGTTTGATGAAGCTATCATGAAATTTCTTAATTCATCTTGCTTTTATGATATAAAATTAATACAAAATAAATATATCTTAGACGACGTTAAAGTTTGTTTTGGTTTCTCAATTCAAGATAATCAATTAAATTTTATTGCTACTTGCTTCTCTGTGTGTATTTTCTAACGGCATACTTACTCCGAGTTTTTACCACCGTACTGCACGTACATTTATGATGTAGAGATCATCCTCATTATTTGAATAAGTCTCGCTTCGCACAGTTCAGAAAGCTTGAAACTTCATCCCGTGAACTCGCGAACTTTGAATCAAAAACTTACTTCTGATTTGTTTCCGCCTCGTAACTTTTTCAAGCGTAGTGTAAACAAACTCTTGCAAGGTAGTCAGCGCACCGTAATCTAAGTACCTGGTGTTGCTGATATTATTAGGCGACGGTAGCCACAGTATATACCATCAAGTGGACCGTAATCTTTCCTGCTACCCTCTGTTATATACAAAAAAACTTCCATACATATGTTTCGACATGAGTGTTGATGTATTTAAGTTTAGACCTGCCAACCTTAATTGTTTTTATTTTTAAAGCCTCCAATTTTCTTTATAAAATTGTATAAGTGTTTCTATAAAAGTTTTACACGCATGTCCATATGTCCGGACTCAATACACTAACTAATGCACTGTGTCTGTATTTTAAAATTTTTCTAACAAGAAGTCTCAATAGAAGAATAGAAGCGATTCGCTTGTCAGCGATGTTGAATCGCCACTGTACAATCGTTTTACACCACCGATATACTCACTGTACTTACCTATTTACTGTTCTAAGTGTCTTATGTAATTGACCAATGTAAATCTGAGCCATTAGAGTTGTCAACGCAGTCCTTGTCAATCTTACTCGTCGTCAAGTCCTTAAGTGTAATGAGTGACCCCTCTATATGTCTTCCAACAAAGTACATTGTGTGTTCTGAAGAAATATCTCAAAATTTTATTACAAAAAGATCTGTCGCTAAATAGCACTCCACCCTCATTTCTGAGTTGTTCGGATCGGATACTGTCTCCTATATGCTATATATAGGAGACAGTATCCGAAACTTCTCATCCCATTTTAAAACTTCTTTCACCTATATTTAGAGTGAACATAGACTATATTATTTTATTACCTCGGAAGAAGTCGCGAGCAAAGGCTAGTATAAGGAAAGGACTGTTATAAGAAAAGAGAAAAGGATATTCTTTCCTTATAAATTCCTTATATTATAAGGAAAGAGAAAGCTAATTTTGTAAGTTTATCCATATGTGGAGAGGAGGCAGAAGGACATAGGCTATTTGTTAATCTTCTATAGTACCACCAAATTACCAACGAAATACTATCACATTACAACCAAGCGAAATCGGAGTGCGTGTTCAAGTAAAAATAAAAATTAAAAAATATTATCATTTTCCGATGACAAACGTAAACCAAATAATTGAAAACAAAATATAAAAACGAATATATTACATTTCATCGTAACGAGCTTATGGCGATGTCACTGAGTTAGCGAAATTTCAAGTTCCCCTCGAAAAATGCGCAGTTGACCCTTCTCTGATTTAGGCTCGTCTCGGCAGCCCCTCGCGGCCGGCGGCGGCGCGGCGTCTTCTGATTCAAATTGTAATTTATTTCAAGACATTACAAAGAAAAATTTAAATAACTTCTTAATATAAAACAATTACTGCCCCATTTAAAGGATAATAAATTAAACTGTTAAGTCCAGCAGAAGGTTTCATTTTCGCTTTTTTTTTTAAGATAAATTATAAACTAACTTCCGACTTTATATTGAGCCCAAACACGCTATATCTGCTGTTAGTTGCTAAAGAGTTGGTATCCCGCAGACTACTTGATGTTGCAGCATCAATACCACCGAAGTAACAGTAGGTATACCGAAAATCAATCGAACATGTGGGGGAATCGAACCCGGGACCCGTGAGACTGAGCATAAGGCAAGCACCCTAAACTCTCATCCAACGGTCTCGTCAAATTCCTACTAAGTATGTTCTCAATTTAAAACTCAAATATAATTACGAATATAAAACATCCATATTTAACGGGAAAGATTTACCTGCGTATTTTATTTGCACACAATTATGTTAATTTAGGCTCAACCGCATTGTTACGTATGCTTAATCAAAACAGCTCACCTACATATTGTGAATGTAAAATATTTTCTGGAAATACGTATCACAAGGCGAAACTGACGCATTACGTATCTCTAAACATTCTCTGAATTTAAGGAACGTGATGCGGGTGACAAATTTTACCTCACATTTTTCCCTGAGAGCCAATACAAGGCGGAATATTTTAAATCCGTTACTTTTCTTATGGGAATCGTTTGTAAATGCTTCACATTGTACAAAGCGACTCAGAAATACAAATTAGATTTTAATTCAATTAACTAATATCTTGATTCTTGACCGAATTGTCTTGGTTGATTCTCTGCTATTCGTGCCTACACTGGGCCATAAAACTGTCCAATAACTTGTACATGAATGTTATACATTTAAAACTGTTGAATTACAAGTATCTCCTATAGATTAATGTAAATTGTACTCTTTTAGAATAGATAAATAGAGAAGTGGGTGTAATCTTATATTATTGTTGTCTAATTCTTATTGTTAATGAAGTGGATATTCAATTAAAAATTCAAGGGTCAAAGTTCTCGTCTTTGTTACCACAGAGAAAAAAAATTAAGAGTAGCCTTACTCCTTTCCCAGTGTTTAAATTTTTCAAAGTAAATTTTATTTTTATACATTTTATTTAGAAAATAAAGAGTTAACCTATCTTTTTTTTTAAAAAAATCTAAGTAATTAATTTTAAACACTATTTATATGATTTTGCATATAGAAAAAAAAAAAACTAAAAAATCTACTTGAAAACATTATATATTAATAATAGTAATACATATTTTCATTAACAAATTATAAATTAGGGATATTGAAGAAATAATAGAAAATAAGAATCACATCCCACTTAGCCAGTTTTTTTTAGTTAGGCAGTAGGTAATTCTTTGATTTTGCATGTTATGTAGTAATTAATTGCCAGGTTGCTACATAAAGGTAGTCTTATGTATGATTCCTACCTCTTAAGTGCCTCTTAAGTATGAACCCATAGAGGGTTGCTATGACAATTTGCAGATTTAGAAAAGAAACAGTTTTCCTATAATTTCTTTTACAACGTTTTGTGTGTAAATATCTATAGTTATATTATATAATTTAAATTAAGTGGCTACGTTCCGCACACTTGTCTATCGTTTCTAATATCACTGAACTCTCACTAACTAGAATCAACAAGACATTAAGAAATTTTAACACACCTCCTGTGATTTATTTACTCATTATTAATTCATATTCAATGAAAACCTCATATTCAATGCGATGTATTATAGCCTCACTATAGAATAATTTTAAAACTGGTTTTGCTTAGTGAAGTGTAAGAAAAATTCGCTTTTGATTTTGTTCCGTCATCATTGGTGCGAGGCAGCTCAAAGGTAAAAGAGAGGGCCATTGACGATAAGTGGTTCAAATTCTTCATTGGCTCGTATAGAATCAATGCCATTGGAGGGGGAACTCGTTGTGACGCCATATTCTCTTTACAACCGGTTTAAATATGTATACATACTTCGATAAAGATTTATATGCACTCGTTATTTTATAAAATAACTAGCTAAACTCGGCCACGCTTCGCTGCGGCGTGCGCGTGCTGCGTCTTTCTACTAGCATACATGATATTCATGGATGTTCCATATAAACCATCCACAGAAATTCTTCTTTTTATCAATATAATCAGGAACAAAATCCACTCACAGCTTTTCGAGATTAGCGCATACAAAAGACAGAGAGTTATCCTGACTGACTATCAACATACAGCCAAAACTATTAAGTCTAGAGAGCTGAAATTTGTAACATAGTTTTATTTTATAACGTAAGCATGTGCTAAGAAAGGGTTTTTGAAAATTTCATCTCCGTGCGTAGCCGAGGGCGGGTCGCTAGTAATTTACATAAATACTATTTTGTCCGCAGTTAAAACGTAGCCTATGTATTTCCCTAGATTTAAAGCTAACAAATCACTATGAAAACGTAACATACAGACATAAAGAGTTTATTTCCTTCCTTAATTTTATATGTAAATAAAACAATATTATGATTACTACTAGCATATTCAGATACCGCTACTAAATTCTTATGTTCATTTAAAATTGAATTCAAGGAGCGTCATATTCTTACGAAGAGAATTAAACTAAAGAATTTTGTACTGCTACGATTTTTTGGCATCCTGCCACAAGTTAAATCACATTTAATTTGTAATTCTTCATTTCTATGTTTTTGCTTTGTATTTGTCTTTTGTGCGTCATTTGCTATTCGTCCGATAACTAAAGATGCCACATAAAAAAAAAAAAAAAAAAAAAATATAAAAATTTCAAGGATTTGACCCTTACAATTACCAAATTTAGAAAAACAACTATTACATATTACGTGTCTTTTGGTTTTTCTATTAATTTAAAAATTTTAGACCTCGACTAGTCTTACCAGTAGGTAGGTAACATTCGTTGATGAACATTAAGGCGCGATTTCACCATATCTTCTGTATTTTATTTTAATAAAACAAGAGATTGAAACAAGCACGTCGTCGCAGGAAGCAGCGATAATAATGTAATAACAAATGAATTCAAATTACTGAATTACTTGGACAATGAATGAATAAAAGACGGAAGTTAAACGGAGGTCTTGGGATTTGTCACATATAATTTTTTTCCCCGGTAATGTCGTGGAAAATAATTGAAACAAAAAGGCTGACATTTACTTTCTTGTCACGCGACGTAACATTCAGTATAACTCTACTCGTACAATGTACAAGGAAAAGATTACGTACGGGGTAATGTTAGATTTTTTTGTGTGTTATATACAGTACTTTATTAACAGAAAGGAAGCTTTGAGCCGAACAAATTTGGTTCATAAGCCACAAAGTGTAGCTATTATAATGATTTGTAATAATAAACACTAAACAAAATAAATACTACGATATACTACATACACATATCTTTTTAATTTGAATAAAGTAAATTTTTGTTATAAAAATTGCCTTTTAGTCACAGCATTCTTTTGTAAATTATAGAATCGTAATTAAATTACATTTTAAACATGGACAGTAACTGTGATTTTTTTTATCTAAAAATGATTAATTTTTTTAGGTTTCTAGTCCAAAGGTATTGTTGTAGCCAAAGGCCATTAGCATCGATTTGGTCGACGCCCGTAATTGTAAAAAAAAAAATATTACGCAATCTATCAATTATTTCTCTTTACAGCCAATTTTCATAAATAAACTAGAGATAGTCCCAGTATCTTAGGTCGTCATTCCACCCTATCTTTCTTTTCCTATCTTAAATAGGTAAATCAGAGAACGTAAAAAAATATTTGTCTATTTTTTCTTACAAATAATAAAGGTATACTTTCGTATTTGTCGACTGCTATAAAAAAAAAGTTCATTCTAAGATACGAGAACGTCGTAAATCTGCCAGAGCTATTTCCAGCAACAGTTCGCGGGCGGTCACGTAAAATTATTCAGCTTTCGTGCTTTATTTTCAGGTAATAATTGAAATAAAACAGGTGACATAAGTGTGGTGTGTCACGCACCACCTGATGTATTGCGCACTGTTTATTCATAGAATAGACATAATAGGAAATAGTACTTTTAATGAAAAATGTACCTACTCCGTTTTAGTCAATTACACAATTTTTAGTCAACATAAAAAATTTGTATAACATATAAAAAGAAATAATCATGAAAGTATACGTATGTACAACTTTTAATTTTAGTCATAAATGCTTTAGTAACATTTAATAAATATGTGTATTTTGTTTGCATATTTTATAAACAATTATTATAGCTACATTTATTATGTTCATCAAAATATTACAAACCATATATT
Organism: Synanthedon myopaeformis; assembly: GCA_944738685.1. Lineage (NCBI taxonomy): Eukaryota > Metazoa > Arthropoda > Insecta > Lepidoptera > Sesiidae > Synanthedon > Synanthedon myopaeformis. The sequence continues at coordinate 4,397,358 of OX122926.1, read as the reverse complement.
TTTTTATGGCGCCTACAAATACAAATAAAGGTTTTTTTTAAATGATAGGTTAAATATGCGCGGCTGCCTTTTTACGAGTATCAGCTTGACTTTTATGTAGATTTTGAACTAAGGTTGGTTCAACTAAACAACAAGTGTTAATACTATCATGACATATGAAAATCTACATAATATTATATTTTGTAATTTATGTTCTAATACATTTTCTCATTAATTTGATGTAGTTTGTAACTATAATACATAAAATTAATTACCGTATGTATTTTGTACTAGTTCTGCCCGCAACTTTGTAAGCGCTGTAGTTCCTTTTTTGAAAATCCCACAGGAACCTAACACTGTTTAGGATAAAAAGTATCCTGGTAATAATTTATTTTTGCTGCCAAATTTCATTCAATTCCGTTAAGCCGTTTCTGAGATTTGCGTGCAAAGACAAACAGACGAAAATTTTAAAATCTATTATAATTTTTTGACCTCGTCGACATAAGTACAACGTGTACGAATTGTTTTTTTTTTTTTTTTTTTTTTTTAAATTTAATGTTACGACTCGTTTACGATTTTATTATATAATTTATAAAAGATTGAGAAATAAGTAAGTAATTATCTTACAGTATTGTCTATTTATCGCATTTTAATCGTGTTAGAGTAACGTTTCCGCCTCACGCGCAATTATGAGACATTACTTTACAGTTAAAACAATCCGGGATTAGGGATATTGAGCTTGCGCCTTCATTAGCTACGGCACTGTAAGCTACACGCGTCCGTTCATAAATATTACGTTATTTATACAAAGGCTTATTCGTATGCACCCCTCTTTCGATCATTTTATTTATTACACCGAAACATATGGTTGATTTTACATTTAAAATATGTGTTTAGTTAAACACCGGTCTTTGTTTTACATATATTAATATAAATAATGTATTTTATGTGGCCCAAATGTGTCTTTCTAGTTTTTTATGAATTTTAGATTTGAATGATTTTTTTTTTCAACCAGAACCAGAAGTAAATATGTATAGATGATGTTTAAAAACATATAAGATTAAAAATCAAACTTTTATCAATAATACTACAAAGCATGTCATCAAATCGGAGATTTATTTGTTATGCTTATTTTATCTAATGATAAAGTTATCTTATCTTATATATGTAAAAGTGCTTATAAAAAAGTAACATAAGAAGGTAGTATTTTTTTAATAACTGGTACACTTACTCTAAAATTAAGCCACTTTCGTACACTTTCTTACTTTCGTATATATAATACATATATACGAAAGTGTACTGAACGTTAATTTTCTACAAATCAATATATTGACAATTTAGTTATTATAAACGAAATCTTTTGGTTTTCCATTTTGATGCATTCTTTTTGAATTTCATATTAATTCATCCGCTCCCAGCTTCGGAAGTATGCAATTTTATTTTCTGCAAATTATGTACATTGTATACATAAACTTTTTTTTTTCGTTTTTTGGTTTTTCCATAAATGAAAACCGAATCAAAACCGGTTGAGCGGTTTTGGTGTCCATATCCCACATTATACACATATCGATTTTTATATTAAGTATAAAGAATAATGTCTTTTTAAAAAAGACATACACTTGATATTCGTATTAATTTTTTTATATGTTTAATGTACCTTCCATTAGTCGATCTCTCGATAGAGAATCTACGATCGTACTTACAGAATCTGTATTGTTAGGTGGGAATTTGAAGCCATTGTTCGCGCCCTCTGAACACGTTCATATGTAACCAGGCCCTTTGTGTTCAAGAGCTGCGCCCGACAACTGCTGGTTAAGATAAATGATGGACACTTATTACTTAAATTAGTTCACGGATTATTTTCAACATAATAATCCGTGAACTAATACCGTGATCAAAAATAGATCTAAAAGTTCCTTGTAGATCTGTTAGGTCTGTTAGGATTGCATCAAAACTAAGTTCCAGACATTGCGCAACAAACTATAGGAAAAACTCTTTCTTTCCCAGATCTGTCAAATTTGATAATAGCCTAGTTGAATTTCCATAGCTCGATTTATATAATTCAAACATTAACAAAATAAGAGAATTACTTTCAAAATCATGGTTTGATGGTTCTCGCTCTTCAATGTAGACTTTTTCTTTTTCTTTTTTTGCTTTATTTGTTTACTTCTTCTAATTTTTTTTTTATTGAGCTCAAAAAAAAAGAAAAAAACGTCTACTCTTTTTTTTAGTCGTAGTTTGTTTTTAATTTATATTGTTTAGAAACGGTTTTATTTTATTTTATAGATTCCATATGCGGAAACTTGTAAATGGTGTCAAATTTTTGTATAAATATCACTGTAAGTTTTCCTTGAAAATAAATAAATAAATAAATAATGACTATGTTCCCCTTGCCTTACTAAAAATTGTTTGGATTCTACACAGAATAGGCTACTGTTTAAACCTAAACCTACACTTTATAACACATAGATTTGGGAAGGGTGGTTTTTATTAATCTTTATTTATATACCTTAATAAACTTATTAACTCCTGTTTTTAAACTCTGAGACTGGGCTGGAAAATACTGGCCTGATAAAAAAATAAATAATAATTTTACGTACAAACAACTTGTAGCTTTCAGTCCATTCTAAAAGTTAAACTTATTTACATAAAAAATTCCATCATATCTATACTAATATTATATAGTGAGAAGATTTGTATGTTTGTAATGAATAAACTCAAAAACTACTGGACCGATTTTAAAAAATTCTTTTACCTATAGAAAGCTACGTTATCAGCGAGTAACATAGGTTAAATTTTATAAGCCGGCGAAAGTCGCGTACAACAGCTAGTCAGTTATAATTTAGATAATCAACATATTGTGTTGTTACAATGATTACAAAATTCACATGATGACTTGTTTGTAAAATAATTTAAGCACACCTCTTCAAAAAGGTTTAAGAAGTATAATGTTCACCGGCTAATCCCATTTGAAATCAATGGCGCGATAACGTTTTCCATCATGCATATTCCGTACACATAATCGTAATCTAAATGAGCGATTAACGTCTCAGTCGCGGCGTGGGCGCGACTAAGCATTCGTCGGAGCTTTTAAAGAGCACGCACGACCAAATTAAAAAAGCTTTATCTGGTGCCCGGCATAATAATTACAGTGCCGTTAGTCAGGTGACGGACTTTTTATGGCACGAGAAATGGACTGCTAAAAAACCTTGACATCATTACTAAAGTCACACCTAAGGGAATTAATTATATGTTCTGATAAATACATTTTTACAACATAATAGATTATGTTGCACAATTTTATAGAATTGATTACAGAAACACTGGTACTAATTCCGAAATTATTGAAATAGTTCTCTACATTACGCCTAATAGATCTGAATGTCTCCTTACTTAAATACATGAATAAATGCTAAGTAGCAATAATACCGTCTTTCATTCATTTTTTTAAATTTTCACTTCAGATACCCCACACAGAAAAAAAAAAGTCAAACATTAAATAAACGTCAATGGATAGGAATCAAACAAATCCTCGAATCAGTAGAGTAGACTAACACTTTACTATTGGACCAATGATCAATGAAACAAAAATGATTGTGGCATTTGTATGAACAGTCCAGACTTTTAATTATTCGTTTACTTACACATTTTGTGAGACCGTTGTATTTTTCATTAAAGCGCCACTTATTCAATTCAATTTACATTTTTCGCTGAAGCAGCTTCTGGCTAATGGAGCACGATTGTAGACACACTGCAAACAAACTGACTTGTAAATTTATTCCCCGTAACTTTTAAGTTAGGCCTATCCAGGTCCTAGTAAATTCATTACTTAATTTAAAATGCTAATGGACCGTCGTCTGGGACAGCGGGGAGCGGATGAATAATGAAACATTCGATACCAATCTCGTAGTCTGTACTGATTGAAGAGTATTTATGGAAGTGTAACTGGAATTATTAAATACTAGATTTTATCTGTGTGATGATTTTAACAGTAGTCTGTTTCCTTAACTATATCGCTTCTCTTTTTTTTTATTTGTTTCCTTACCGTTAAGGCACCTTTTGCTCATCAAAATAATTTATGTTCTTCTTGAAATTAGCTTTAATTTTTAACTTGATAATACATAGCCTGTGAAACTTTATTCCCACCATGTAGATTTATTCCAAATTTTGGTCAAAGTATTTCTTTATTATCTAGTAGTGTTGGCTTTTAGAGATTACATGTAACATAATGCACATAACTATCACATAATATAACTAATATATTATACATTCTGATCCTATTCAATCTGTCATTAAAATATTACATTAATTTTGTTAATCACTAAAACTCTGTTAAATTGATTACAACATGTAACCAATTTTACGATGGGTGTAGAGAATCAGAAGAAACATATTATTTAAAGATAATAATTGTAATTTTCCAATAATCTTTACTAAGTTTCCCTAAATTGTTTTAAGATTTTAAAATTTCAGCGAATTGGTTAAAATTATCCCAGAAAAATAAAAAGAGTAAGTATCTCTTTTTATTTTCCTGTCATAATTATGTACTTAAGGAATAGGAAGTTCTTATATTTAGAAGAAGGCAGTTATTTCTTTGTAAGTCTATGATATGTGAGTGACTTGTAAGTAATAAAATTGAATCGTCGGCGCCCAAAATGTTTGTCCATTAAGAAATATGTGAGTTTTATTGTAAGTCAATAATCCCGCATGTGGGCGTTTGCTTTATTATCACCCAATTGGTCACCACACACCCAGTGGCCACTGGTCAAGTCTGTCTAATTTATTTTTTTATCACATATTATTTTTAACTCATATTCTAAAGTTTTTCATTCATAGTTAATACATAATAGAAAATGAACCGAAAGACAAAACAAAAGCTACGTGATATGATTATCCAAAAAAGAACCAAATTAAGTAAAACTAAACTTCAGTATTAACTTTTTCACATCGAGATTTCCTATTGTTATTAAAATTAAATAAATATAATTTATTTAATTAATAATAATTAAATATTTTAAACACTAGTGTGGGAAATCTAAGGAAACGTCTTAGGATTAGACAGAAATATAATTTTTTTGTTTGTTAATTGTGTGATGGAAAAGTAATACATCAATGATAAACACTCATGAACCGAATTACAACACAAAAATCTATCTTCTAGATGGTCTTCTATAACATGGTATTTTTTAGGATGAATATATTGGTATGTTTCATTTTAAATAAGTAATTTTGTAAATATGCTTCGTCAACAAAGAATATACATTGAATGGTTAAAACACTTTTTCTTTACACTGAGCCAACTGTATTAAATAAAAAGTCTTTCAAGTTTTAAAATCATCAAAGAAAATTAGATTTTAATTTTGAATCTTCGTTCATGTAAACGTAATTGAGCGTTTCTATTACCACTAACAATAAAAGAGTTTAACAAAAGCATTTCGAACAAAGAGAACACTGTAAACCTATTATTATTATTATTATTATTATATAGTCATTGATTAATTTCTAAACGAATTTACATGTAAAATATATTGAATTATACATATATTATATATTATATATTATATATTGAATAATACATATACATGATATCGTAATCATAACCGTTTGTGAGAATGGATGGATGGATGTTTGTTACTCTTTCAAGCAAAAACAGCTGAACAGATTTGGATGAAATTTGGCATGCCGATAGTTTATTACATGAATTACCACATAGGATACTTTTTATCCTGAAAAATATAAAAAATTGGGCGCCATTGTCGCCGTGGCGGCGCCACCGTAGATTTTATTTCTTGTGGCCGTGATTGAAAGAATAGTTGTTTATTAGTCAAAATTAACTTTTTCTTTATCTTGATCTTGTTTTCGACACTTAAATTTAATCAATCAATCGAACAATGTTAAATTCATTACTTCAACATACGCTTTACGACTGGGCTTCAATAATTTCGTTTTAATATTTAATTTGTTTTTTGTTTCAGATGAATATACCACCGGCTTGAAAATGACATAAGATGCGTAGGTATGTAGAAAAACTGAACATTTTTAGTGTTACCAAACATGCATATGGGAAATTACTTCGCTCCAATTTCGTAACAATTTTTCATAACCAGCTACGAAAAAGGAATTTTTCTTCTCTGTATCGTAACTGGTTGTGAAAACGTAAAATACTCGTATTATGTTCTTATTATCTTCTTTAATATACCTACTACAGTCAATCAAGCAAGTATAAATTATTAGATGTGATGGCAGTGGAGACGCTGCGAGTAATCACTAATATATAACAGTAACGATAAAACTTCCTGGAGCTACAACACATCTCATTCAATAATAATAAATTATAACTAAAATTATATGTACACAACTTACGTTTGACCTCATTATTCGACGTCCATTGCACATGAATAGTACATTAACCGACTATACTCGAATTATAATTGCATTATGCAATCACCTATTATACGAAGATAAGTAATTTATGACTAATTAAACGGTTATATGAATAGAACAGAATAGAACAGCATTTTCGATAATGGCTGTATTACAAGTTTCTAAGTATATGTAGATTTGATAAACCATTTTAGAAAACTAGTAAGTATATCATTATTATAATACAATCACCATTATTTCAGCCTGATGATGTTCATTGTTGGATTTAGGCTTCCTCCATAATTTTTTAATATAAACTGGTCGAAAAAAGCCTGCATCCAGCGTTCCAACGCAGCGCTTGCCAGTCCGTGTTCTACACTTGAGAAATTCGGAGCGGCCGGCAGTCGGCTCTCGGTGCTATACCCTACCCATTGCGACCAACAAAATATCATTGAATTCAACATATCCGCCGAATTATGGCGTTGACTATACTTTGTTTGTGGATCAACATATTTCTGATAACATTTCACAGAGTAATCCCAAACGTATTCCTCTGTACAGTTCGGATAATTATACATTTTGTAATTACACAATTAGTTTCCCCAGGGGCAAAGATTTAAATCGAGAGATGCACCCTTACTAGCGAAACTGTGTTACAAAATACATATACATTCACAGTTATACATTTTTATAGCAATGCGGGTCTTTTGCGCCTGCGCTCAACCAACTAAGTATGCCGCGGAGAGATTAGGTCGCATCTTTCGATTTCAATCTTTGCCCAGGGGTCGTCTTAAATATGAAAAATTCGGCGCCACCGTCGTCCCAGCGTTAAAGATGTCAGGCATATATTTTCTCAGGTTCTTCTGTAAAGCAGTAATCGAATAATTATATAAGTAGTCAAAAATCTATCTATAAAATTAGCAATATTAGCAGCAAAAACATAGAAGACTATATGTTTTGTGAAATTGTTTCATGAATTGAAATTTTTCATCTAGTAAATTTATAAATAAGGAAATATTTAATTTAGCAGCCCCAGCTATTTTACAATAACAAGAAGTTTAACAATATTTATAATCTTTTAAGAATTCAATGAATAAAATCAGTGCTAGCGTATCCCTTTAAATGCATACAACCAGAGATGTACTCGTATGTTGCATCTACCGGTAGACAAATCATAAGCCCTGGGTGATGTTGAAGTGTAGTAACTCTATTTAGTCAAAGCGAAGTACGGTCGGCCCCGGGCGTATGTCAAGCGCTTCTCTGCAGATTATTCTCTAATACCCTTTCTCTGGACTAAGCCGCTTTCATAGCTTTATGTTGAGAATGTATCACCAATGCCAGTCAAGTGCGACCTAACTAAATCTATTTTCGTTGGCGAGTCAAGTTGTAATGTGAGACTTATGATGTATTGGATTAGTGTAAATTTTGCATGGCACTCGAGATTATGACCAGTCACGACAGTCAATTTGAAGTGGAAAATTTGAAGCAGGATTGCATCATTTTATATAATATACTGTTAATTAATTTTCATTTAGCAATATGTTTATAATTCTGTAAACATTATTACTTCGCGCCACTATTTGGGCACGTCTCCTAAATAAAACTTGCATTTAAATGCAAGATATAGACATACCCAAAAAACTGCTATATATTTTTGGTCTTTTTGTATACACTACATAATATATATTTTTACTATTATTACTAAGTACCTTCTCTTCTTTCATAAAACACAAGCTACGCTGTGGGAAAATCAAATCTGCTTCACAGCTTGAATACAAAAGATGAGGTACAGGGCACTATATAAGTAGTCAAAAATCTATCTATAAAATTAGCAATATTAGCAGCAAAAACATAGAAGACTATATGTTTTGTGAAATTGTTTCATGAATTGAAATATTCTTTATATTTCATTCTAGTGTGCATTTCATATGTTAAAAATGTAGTCACTTAATAATATACAATTAATTCTAAGTTTATTACTATAGGTTGACAATGTAAGCTAAGTATATGTGAGCTAGAATTAGGTATTTATGATTTAAGAGCCTACTTGCTAACGGGAGTAAGCTTACTGCTTACCAATTCCATACTATTATATATAATTCCATGATTACTCGTTAGTTATTGGTCGTATCAATACATAAAAGTGACATTTCTGAAATTAAATATAAAGGTTCAGATGCAAACGAAAAAATGAAATTAATTTAATATCTAGTATAATTAATTTCTAAAATGTGAAGAATTTGAGACGTTTTTTCGGCTTGAATTTTTGCAATTAGTACTGACTAAAAGCTAATAATATTTTTCCCTGAAAACATCCTAGCTATAATGTACATTTGAAATTGAGTTTTTAATAGCTACCATCTATAAGATATTGGAATTGCTGGCGTATGTTGTATTATTTTCGCGAGTTTAATAAGCGCCGTGAATGTCTTGCGTCGCATTATATCTTCGATTATTTGAATTATAGTAAGTAGAGACAACAAATTCTCCCAAATACCGCTGATACGGGGTGCTCTTAATTTTGAGTATTAAACCTACACCCACGTCTTCGAAGGTGCACAAATTTCGTTAAACTAATTTATAGCTAGAGCAACCTGAAAATTTCTAATTTAGGATTACAAAATAGGCGGAGCTAACGATAATTCATACACATGAAAGAAAACGTATTATCGATCGAGGGCTAATGTGGGTTTAATGTGGAACCAAGTCGGAAAGACGCGTGTCTCGACGTCCCCGGCCGAGATCACTCCGTAATCCTCTTCCTTATTCCAAGTAACTTCAGTCTTCGTTTAAACGATTAGATTTGCCGAATTAATTGTGATTCCAAATCCATTATTTGTTGTTCAACTGTAGGTAATTTTTATTGTTACCATATATTTTTCAAATGATACTGAACATTATTGAAAATTATTGAATGTTCAGAACTGATATGTCAATACTTGATAAATATCAAATCAAAATCAAATTGTCAATATTGCTAAAATTTAATTTTTTGATCAAATACAAGTATAACCACTAGTTACAATATTCTTAACAGATAATTACGAAATTTTAATTTGAATATTAGTCAGGTCTTATTATTTTTAACTTTAGGAAGTCTCATTTGAAATTAAGTCAAAACTTTGGATAATATTCTTTAAGTTTCATAACTTTCATAACTTAATGTTTGTATAATAAGAGACATTACCTCTTTACTATTAATTACAATTATTGACAATTACCTACTTGTTTACATTCTGTTCACGAAAATAATATTTTAGTTTAAGTGTCTGTTTCTGAGCAAGATATGATTTGACAGGTAATTATATTATTTCGCGAACAAAATTATTATAAAATTATTATTCGTGTGTACAGTACATTCTGTGGTAAATAGTAATATTGAACAGAGAAAGTATACCTATATAATTATAATTGAAATTAATATCAAACACATTAATAATAGTTTAAATGTTAACTATAATATAATAAAGGCCTTAAGGCCACGTTCGTAACTGAATTTTCTACTTGGATAACCGGCTAAGAAAACTGAATTGAATTGACGGTTTCGTAACCATTATCGTAACCAATTTTTCTCTTTTCGTAACCATTTAACAAAACATAATTAATTTATCCCATTTTAGTGACCTAAAAACGTAGCCGGTTATCAAACGAGGAAAAAATTCCATGTTCGTTATGAACATGGTTATTAAAATCCAATTAAGAACGTGGACTAAAGGAACTTAGGTAATAAAATGTTTATAGAGAGTAGGATTACAGCTAATTCTATTTTCGCATTAATAGTTAATCCACTAATTTAAACCCTACTATATTTACCTCGCCGTTTACTGCCGTTACTGGTCGCGCTGGTTATTGTTTGATTACTGCCGTTACTGAGTCACGTGTGATTATAAACCAGGAAGCAGGAGAAACCAGAGCCTCGTTTGCTTCCATGAGGAAGCTCTTAGGAGTTTGAGTAAATAATAGCAGTTGGTGATATCTAATATCGAGCTGGTCAAAGTTAGTTAGCTTGTGGCGCACCATCAAACCTGGAAAATAGAAATAATAAAAATAAATATTTAATATAATCTTTTATACAGTCCACTTGACCCACACAGGCCCGAACTAGATAGATATAATTTCTAGTCGGCGTAATTTTTTTTTTTTTTGGTCGTCTATTTTAATTTTTTTTTTTCATCACAGACAATAAAAGAATCAAAATAATACATAATTTACAATACTAGTTCAACAAGTTGTGAAAAAAATATTTTATTGTAAGCCAATCAATATAAGTATAATAGGTAATATCGATATCAAATGTTTTTTAATATTATATAGCCGTTGTTTTCAGTAGTGCTTTCAAAAGCTAAATTACTCAGCATTTTGATTCGTTTGATGATGGTTTGATGACAACAAAGGCTGTAAATTAATTTACTTGTTTGACTAATATTTGTTTGAAGTTAATCGTCCCAAAATATCCATTATTCAGATTAATTTCAGTTTCAAATGTAGCTAATATTTCATAGTGATTTGTAAATACTTATTATTGTTTGTGTTAAGTTAGTATTTTTGTCTCTGTGGAATTTAAGCCGAAGCCTGTCAACGTCGTTGCGTCCTTAATCCGTTTTTACAAACCAACCGTGAAAGTCCAGTTTAAAAGTATTAATAAATCCCCTACTCTACTTCTAAATCCTCATTGATTTTTTTATAATATGAAAATGTGACAGTAATTCCTTTGTAAATTAATCATCCACTAAAGATTACTATTCCACTTCTCTGTAAAGGTATTACTATCATACTTGGACGATTTTTTAATACTTTTCAACTAAAACATTTTATATGAGAATCTCCTACTGCGTTATTTTACTGCGTCACCAGCTGAAAATATACGTTATTTCTTATCTCTCATGTTTTTTATTGTACGGGCCTGTATGCACCCGTTCAGTTGTAAGGATTGGCTGTGTGCAGTTGAGCAGCGCCTACGGCTAAAGTGGCGGTTCGCTGGTCTATCGGCTTTATTTCGGTGAAGAAAGACAAAGTACAAATTTATTTTACAACTAGCTACGCCCGTGCCAAGCGTACACGACTATCCATAAGCTAATGAAAGGCGAGGGTGCAATTTTTATATGTAAGTATAAACCTTCCCTGTTTGTACTTACATATAAAAATTTCCATAAATTCCATACTTCCTATAAATGAAAACCAAATTAAAATGAGTTTATTTTTTTTTTCGAAATTTTTTTCAAAAATCATTTTCGAGTTTTTGCGAGATTGACGAACGGCGATTGAACCTCTTATTAGGTTGTAAGAAACCTAAATTAACTAAATATTTAAATGAAAAAATTATTTGTTTCCTGCCTCAGGACAGAATAGACAATATTTGTGCTTAAACCTTTTGGATTACAGCTAAAAGAAAGTCCACCCAATTGTAAAAGCAAACGAAAAAGGTGATCACGATTAGTCTTCAATATTCTAATGATTGAAACATATATCTCTCGGCTATTTGTAAAACCGAACGGAACGTTTAGACACACACGTGTTCACTACACTCGTCTGAAGTTTACTTTGTTTCGTTGCACAACAAATAGAAATAACACCACATGTTGATCCTCTAGAAATTTGTTTGTTCTAGTTCCTATGATAACAACGGTTACCCCGAGTTAGCCGGTCGGTTGTATTACTGTTTCTGATGAGAAATTACTTTTATTTACAAAACAAACCGTCAGCCGTAAAGTTTTCCGTTGAAACTGGCGCGATGCGGTGATGCGGTGGTGGCTTCCTTTTTGCGTAAATAAATAAATTGTTTTGGGGATTCATCCCCTTTCGTTATTAGGGCAAAACTTGCGAAACGAAATTAACTGATTGATTGACTGACTGACAGATTTAATTTTTGGATTATTTAAATTTCTTTTTCAAATTTCTTATTTTGCATGACTATATACTTAATATAAGTATTTACACTTTTTAAGTATAATTTTCTGTGACGCTACTGACGCCCTACAGGTATGTTTAGGTATCCGATGGTCGGTTGAGTAGTTAAGGTGTGAAAAGGTAACAGAGAGAATTACTTTCACATCTGTCTATATGAATAAAAATCAATGTAAGTATGTTTGCTCTCTATAGTCTCCAAAACCGCGCAACCTATTTTGTCTTTGGTTTTCACTTATGAAAAGAAGACACCCCGGGCTAATCCGGGAGCGATCACTAGTTTATAATATAAGTATGGATGTCTGCGATACATCACTCAACCATTTGCATTTTCAATTTGTTTCCAATAGAACAAAACGGTCTCATATAATTACTGTAACCGTATAAAACGTTGAAAGTGGATTTAATGACGGCACTTCCGGTCTGCGCCCGCGCGCCCCCTGGCGGCGGAACTTCAATTTCCGCCCCAAAGCTGATTTTCCCTTTATGACAGCAACACGGCTTCTGTTTTTTACTAAAGATACTTATTGATTTACTACTCTTTATATTTAGCTTCGAATCAAATTAACATGAAGGCACTTGTGGGGACTTTGAGCGTTACATTTTTGGATTGCATTAAAAGCACCCTTTCATGTTCGTAAAGAGAAGAGGATGTTGATTTTCACAAAGTCGTCATCAAATTATATACATACTAACGTTTTCTGTATTTTCGCACGTGTACTCGCGCTCAATTTTTTTATATTTTTAGACAATCTCTCGGGAACCTAATATTTTTCCAGGATAAGAAGTATCCTATATGTTAATCCAGGTAATAAACTAACTGTGTGCCAAATCCAATCAAAAAGTAACAAACATCCGAACATCCATATTCACGACCTTTCTCATTTATAATATTAGTAGGATTTAGAACTTGTTTTCCAAATCTATACTCTATCTATCTAAACCAATATTACAAGTACAAAATATTTGTATTTTTGAATAAATTCAAAAACTACTGGACTGATTTTAAAATTTTTTTCACCTGTAGAAAGTTAAATTATCAGCGAGTAAGTAACATAGGCTATATTTTATAAAGTTACGCCGACCACGTCCCGTGCAACAGCTAGTTATATATAAATAAAATGAAGGCGTTTTCGTTCCAATTTTGTCATAATCACCTACATACTCGTACTCTTGTGGGTGTGTAATTGGCATACGTCATCAGAAATTCGCTGTAATCACGCCACGTCACGACACACGCACAGGCTGCTGAAAATTTGTTTCCGTGGAACAAAAGAACATCAAAGAGAGTTCCCACACACGCTCAAACTGCACGCCCCGAGCTTCTCTTGCACTCGTCACTTGAATGTTTTATAAGTATGTGTACGTATGTTTACCACATTATAACTTGTAGACAGTGGAGATTCTTCATCTATCATTTTATTATGCTGCCGATCCGCAATGGTCATTTGTTTTATTTGTGGTGTTCTATCGGTGACCCATTACCTGATGAAAAAAGTCACAGTACAATACAATATATAATGGATGGTTCACTGATTATGATTATTATAAACAAACACTACTAGAGTCGTGATAAAAGTAGCTTAAATTATAAATGTGGATGGTTAAAATGTCTTCCTTAGTTAGATTTTTTCTTAAATACTGCTATTGTTTTCTCATTATTATTATTAAAACCTGTTTATTAAAAAGAAAGTGTTTTATTAATTAAACAATAATAGTGGTAGAAAAGGGTAAAAAAAAAAGCGAAACATTAACTTATTAAATTTAGTAACTAGTTAACTTACTGTGTAGTAAATTGTACTGTTCTGAGCCTCAGCCTCTAGCTACTCTGGTTCAACCTCAAATATAAATCTGTCGTGAGATCGTGTATTAATCGTCGTATTTGGTGAATAAATTTACTTTTGTTTGAGTTTGCTTTTGCTACGGCGTTATTTATTCAGTAGGACGACCCCGGACTATGGCAAAGATATCTACTGTTTACACAATATTTTCGACAAACCGACGGTTGCTACGTTAACATAGCGATATATATTAGAAAAATAACCGGATTTCTTTTATGTCTCTTATTTGAGATATATTTCTAACACAAACTAAATTGTAGTATTTAGAGTTATATCTTAAGCGTAGGGGCATAGTATAGTTACTTATACAAATAAAATATGAAACTATTTCTCTAAGGAAATAAAATAGTTATAAAACAGAATTTCGATGAAAATTATCTTGTTAATTTTGTTTGATTATTTTGATATTTTTGTTCCTGTGATGAGTTGTGTTCTCATCGTCCCTTTTGTGTTACTGATGAGTACTTCGCTACAACGAGTAGGTGTTAGGGTGTTTCAAAAAATAAACGTCAAGCGGGCACGGGGCGATAGGTGAGGTTATACCAGCTCTGGAAAAAATAAGAAAAAAATTTCAAATAACTTGATTAAGAGATATTAATAATAGATATATATATGAAAATTGGTGAAAATCGGCACCCTGGACGACATTTTTGGGTATTGGTACATTTTCGCAAGAAGCTAAAATTTTCAGATGTTTTTGCATGATTCAGTAACAAACATTCAAACATTAGGATTCAATAACTAAGCAGTCTCCAGTGGGGCACAAGTCAAAGAGAATGCATCTGATAAGCATTATTCTATTGAACCTATGCAGTGAAGTTAACGCCCGCACAGTGGTCCTGTAGGTCGATGTAAAGCACTCTATCGACATGTTTATAGCGGCAGAAAGCGCTGATGAGCCACTCGCGTCTTGCGTAGGCGGGTGATTTACGCCGATCGCACGCGACAATACGCGAATTGCGAGCTACACTGCCCACACTACGTCAGTCTGGTACTTGTTATTGTGCCTTTAGATAGCAGCTTGAATACAGATAATCTTTTCCACCTTAAATCAAAATCGAGAGATCAATATATTTATGTTAGAAGAAGCTCAGTGAACTAAAGTGTAAAAATAAATCTGTACCTGCATCAGAAATATAATTTTGAAGTTCATAGACCACTTCTTCGTTAAGGAGGTAGAGTTATACAGCCCTTTTTTTACAAGGGTAAATTCGTCATGGCCCGTGGGTTATGTCGGACTTTAACCGACTAAAACCGCCTTGTGTTTCCTACGCGCTGCCTATGGTGTGGGGGACTGGGGAAATGATATTACGTCCATCCCAGATCCCCACGGTCACAGCAGTTGTCCGTAGTCGGACAACTCGTGGAGAGCATCCGCTCTCCTAATCAGGCACAGAGCATTACCTCTGCGCCGTGAAGGGACGTGCCCCCCCGCTGCCCGGCGCTGTGATGACGGCGGACGACCCCGGTGTCCGTTCCGGTTCCGGGCAGAGCGGCACAAGCCGCCCATCCTTCATCTCTCGCAGCAGGCAGTCAGCGAGGGGCCTCACTCCTGAAGCACCCCATACCCCCCCCCTCCTCCTCCCCGCGGCACAACCTACCGCAGAATTGGAGGCCGCGTCCACCTGAGAATTTGCCCGCTGCGACCCGCGCCGCAACTACGTACAGAACCGAGACCATGCCTCAGTCCGGCGCGCAATGACCGGGGGTGCCACCTCTCACCGGTCGAGATCCGATAGGCCGAGTATGGGTCCTCGGCCCAGCGCGCGGCGACCGGCGAGGCTCCAATGGATATTTGGAGCCCCCAACCGATGTTCCGTCACGAAACCCGATTAGTCGGAGCCCGCTCGGAAAACACGCATGTGTACACGCGCATGTGGGTCTTCTTAGTTTCCCAGCAACAGTCCGAATAGTCAAGCAGTGGCCGGTGGGCGGTGGCTCCTCCAGCCCCATCGCGACCGCCCAGACTGCCGAGAGTTAAGCCCCCCAACACGGTCCTGACCCACTTAGGGGGGGAGTTATACAGACCTCATGCAAGTCCACTGCAGACTAACAATATATATCGTGTATTCGAAGAATACACGCAGATTTCTTCACAATCCTTTCTTTCGCTGTTATAACAAGTATTTTTTTTTATTTTACTCTTAAAAAGTAAAAAAGTCATGAAGCTGTGTTTCAAATTCTTTAAGAATTTTATTTTGTGGCAGTAACCTAACCCGTACTGAAACCACGTTGAAATGACAGCGCATCAGTTGTTGTTGTATCGGTGAGTGAGTATCAGCGAACTCTTGCAAATATATTATATTATTTGGATCAACGATGAGTATAGAATGGCATTCTTTATGTAATAGGTGTGGTAGCTACCTACAAAAATAGATCAAGTGATTCACAAGAAAAGTTTAAATTCAACCAGGACTTATTTCTATTTTTGTAGTATCGGAGGCCAAACTTTCGCTCCACTGGGCCATCACTGCTTGTGTCAATAAAGCAACAGTTTAATTAAAATGAAAAACAAGCTACGTATTAAAAGGGCAGTAAAGCGTAAATAATGTGACTGCCATAAAACCGCGCTTTGCTTGCGGCAAGACTCCCCGTCTAGGTTTATCGTGACATCATATTTTTAACTTTATAGTGTCGTGAATGTCCGCTTAACCGAGACTTGTAACGCTATGTTTTGCATATTGTTAGTAGGGATTGAAATGCTTTTCTTTACTGTAAGATCTTCGTTTTGCATGTTCAACAAAATCGGAATCCAATAGGATACTCAAGTGGGTTTACATTTAAAATTAAGAAACACTCCAACCGTAATGAAGGAACGGAAGCGCCATTAAAATAGGTGATCATAAATAATTCAGGCGCGGGTTTGGCGTCGTTTCAAGACATTTCCACATTAAATTTCATGAGAGTTTCATTTTTCTGGAGACAGCGCATTCGTGCGGGTCCATGCCGGTCGAATTCCGATGCTATGTAATTGACCGTTTTGAAAGATTATCAAGCTTATTGCCTCTATACTTGCTTCATTTCGTAAATTCTTTTTAAATGATTTTAGTTACTGAAACGATCTGTATATACTGAAACGATTGGACTTGCTTAAATTAGATAGTGTTCCCCTTAGGTTATGAGCTAATAAAACTTTATTTATTAATTCACAAGGTACGAGGAAAAACAAGAAAGAGGTTCCTATCACTTTGCATCCACAAACATTTCGACTGGTTTTTTCCGTATAATTAAAAAAAAACTGTCACATCCACAGTAAGTCAGCAATTCGCTATATAGGTACAAATAGGCAAACACCCTTTCACCCATATTAAGTTGGCAAATGTAATTAACTTACTATTTTAATAACTATGACACAAAAGCAGTTATCGCCCAGTGGCTCGAGAGAGCAGTTGCCGAAACGGTAATGCCGGAAAAGGTTCAAATTCCGGTTGGGTCTGCCTTGCCTATCGGATTAATTTTTGGTTCTATTTATGAGTAGAATTTAATGATCACTTAATCTAAGAGCGTAAGAAAGTTTGGACATCTGATTATCAGAAGAGTACATGTGCGATCTACTTTTAAATAATATACGAAGTCCTACCATTACACAAAGGTAGACTGAACCTTCTCATTTTGAAGAGATAGGCTATGCCATAAGTGAGTTATATTATGTGCATTAGTTGAAAAGACCTTTAAAGTTGACGATTCAAGTGTTATACTTAAATTTTATTCGTTTTAATATCACAGTTACAACGTAAGACCAATAGTTTAATGAATCAATGCTGACAATTGCACAGGGCGGCAAAAACAGCTAAAATTTATTATTTTATTCAAACAACAATTCCGTATTTCAAGTCGCTGTGGAGACCTCATTTCTTCGTTTTATGTCGTCGCCTTAGCCATCGGGAATGCTGACGGGAGACCACTCAGTTCATTTTTATTTTTACATCGTAAAGTATAGTCTACGACTCATGAAAGTTGATTTGTATTACGTTGGCGACAACGGTTGCTTTCATTTCATTTCCATTCGCTTTTCAATGTTAATTCCAACATCTAAACTGTAGTTTTATCAGCAAATGTATGTTTTATACTCTAATATGTTACAAGCAGTAGTTAAGCAATCGTGTTCCAGTTTTAATGTTCATGTTTGAAGAATAGAAGCGTTACGTTCTCTGGTCCGCTTTTTTCTTAATTCTAAGCTTAATTAATTTATTAATTAATTTAGTACATGTTCATGTGAAGTTTTCCTTCTTCGCTAGAGCACATGATCTTTGATGCTAATCTATATAAATAAAAAATGAATCGTGCTAAGCGCAAAACTTGAGAACGGCCGGGCTAATTTGACTAATTCTTTTTTTAAATATTCGTTAAAGTTCGAGGAAGTTCTCATGAGGAAATAAAATGGGAAAACATTTCCGTGGAAAGCCGGTGGCGGGTCGATTGCACATGAATAAAAATGTTAAAAATACAATTTAAAAATTGTAAAAACTGTGCCCGATCTTATATATCTAATAGGACTTAGTTAACTAATTCATGGGTTCAAGGGGTGCTCGACGACACTGCGTTACGACATGAAAACGGTCATCCATCATTCTACTATCAAATTTTGAGGTTGACACAAAGTAGATGAGAAAATGATTGATGCGTATACCATTTCCCAAAAGTCAGTGGCAATAAACGCAGCGATACTTGTAATTGATTAGCGTTAATAGTGTATAGTTGTGTACAATTGTTTTTACATTCTTTACAGTTGTGCCCGACAGTTCTTTTAGCAATTGCAGCTGTATGAACCTTAAGTATAGTATATAAAAGTCACTATATCATCTGATTGTCTACTAAAACACAAAAACACTACAAACGATTTTCATACAGTGTTCATCTTGTTTTAGAGAAAATTCATTTAGCATATTCTATCCCTACCCATTTTGTCCCTCCTGTCAAGGTATAGGTAGCACACTTATCACAACCTCGGTGTCGCATGTGTGTCTTTGAAAAAATACCTTTTAAATTGAACCTTCCTGTTCAGTATCTTCAAAAATGACTATATCGAATTTGTTTAGGGATGTATACTTCTGTGCAACCTTTGGGTAAATTACACGGTTCTTTATTCTTCGGAAAACTTAGAATACAGAACTGAAGCTTAGAAGCGATCGCAAAATTTTGACATTATCTCCATAGTCAATCCTACAATGCCTTGAGACACTGACGAAGTGTCTCAAGGCATTGTAGGTCATTCAGCGAGATTCTCCGCATCGGCATTTCTCTGAAGGATATTATCCGAAATACGGAGATGCGGACATAGCTCAAAAAATCAGTCAAATGAAGTGGGAATGGACTACATACATTTGTCCTTCACCAAATGGGCATTGAGGTAGATGAGACTTTGAGTGGAGACCAAAGTCGAAACGCTTCTCAAAAGTCAAGTCTTTGTCCAATAGTGGACACTTGTGGGCTCTTAATAAAGGAACAAAACTCAATATTTTGTAAGTCATCCAAAAAATTTCTTCTTTTAACTACACGTACCACTGCAAATAGCACAGAAATATTTTAGAACGGATCGCACTACGAGTAGTAAGCAATAATATATTTATGAATTTTCCACATAAAACCAGCAAACCCACAAAGGGTGAGAGAAAAATTAAAATGGAAAAATTCATAGTGCAACTTTTTTTTGTTTTCTGTCGCTGCAGTGTTAGCTACGTGCAACCATTAAACGTAAGTCATTAGCAGCTATGCATTACGTGGCCGTGACGTTTGTGAAACCCTCGAATCCGTTTATTTTAGAGGGGAATGTATAATAAAGAAGAGGTTGCAAATTTACGTGTTTTGTAGAGAAAAACTAGCGTTCATTAGTTTGGTGACTTGCATTGTAGAGTGTTTAGGTGACGGTGGAGAACGTTAACCCTAATGGATGTTACATGAACTCGGCTAAGCTTCACGAGACTCGACTTAACTACATACATACTCACTTATTACGCTTAACTTCATTACCGAGCGATTAAACCTCGGAGGGATGTATTGTATACAAACAGTCTTATAGCAGCTAATGAAATGTCACGTAGCACAATATACTAGGAATTTGGTATGTTACTCATTTGATATTTCAGGAATCTGGTATAGAGGGAACGAAGCGTGATTACTGCCAGACCAGCTAGCGGCTAGTTTATCACTGCAATACGCAGTACTGGGTCACATACTCTGCCTCTACTATTGATAAACTTTATTTATCGTTCCGTAATGATCCGTCTCCAGGAGAAGGCCTCTTCATTTTTATTTTTTCTTTATCTTCAGCTGTCACTAGCCAGTTTTCTCCTCCGTACTTAATGGTTGCATCAGTCCGACGTACATTTAGTCTATATCTTTCTGTTTTAACAATTGGTCCTCAACACTCTTTTGTCCATCATTCTTGTAATATAAGTGACAAATGCATTTCATCTTTAGCTGTGATAAAAATTATGGGCGACAATGTAGTACAGTACATCTTTTACTTCGATTTCTTTCAAATTGAATAACATAGCATGTTTCATTCATTGCATTATTTTAATTAAATTGAGATGATTATTTCTTTATTACATTTCCTATTAGGATCTTTTTTAAACATGTATTTATAACATTTTGGTCTTTGTTTGTTCATTTTTTCGAGTTAATCTCTGAAGCGGTTGAATTGATTGCTGGATGAACGGCTGGTTGAGTTTTCAGAGAGCTCATTTATCGCGGAATATTTTGGATAGCTGATTGAAAATTAAAGCCTATGTATACTTGTATACTTACAGAAGAGCTTATGTCTGTAGTTACATATTTAACATTTACCATAAGATGATTTAGGCAAAAATTGACTTAATCGTGCGGAATAGTTTACAAAGAGATTTATGTAGATTACAATAATTATTACATACAGAAATAGACTTGCGGATAATGTTGTAATCTACATGTGTCGGAGGTTTTAAATCATTTAATCCTATAGATGAGTTGGTTCCTACATACTATTGATATTTTATTCGGGAAAGCTTTATCTACTGCATTCTGGTTACATATTTTATTGCTTAGAAATAAATTTTGAAGTATTTTGAAGTGTTCAGGGTTGATTATGTACTTTGGACTTAGCTGTCCAATATAGGGTTTCGAAGTGCATCTAGAGATTATAATTTTCTAATAGGTACTGCACATGTAACACTGTTTTAGCCAATACTTTCTACTCATATTAAGCATATCTAAATTTATGCCATTATATATATTATAAAAAAAATTGTTCATTGTCTTAGTTAATAAATGTCTTCATATTACTTTAAATTTACAAATCTAGAAAATCTAATTATTTTGAATCAACTTAGTTTCTTCTTAATACCACATTTTGATATTTATATACCATTTTACAATAAAATACCAAAAATATAAATTCGGAGTAGAAGATGAATTATTTGTCAACTTTCAGAGTGAAGCTTAACTCATTAATAAAATGAAATTATATAATTAAGTATGGTTTAAAGTATTTTAGTAATAGTTCTCAACTGAGCCGTATACGCCCACGCGTAGGGAAATAGATTCATTAGAGCAGGTGACTTGCAATATGAAAATCGTGTGTCACTGGACACACCCTGCACCTCGACGATTGACCAACGCCCCTGTTTACTGCCTCTAAAACCGACAAATCCGCTCGATGCATTAGTCTAATTAGGTGCGTTTTCAATTCATAAATGCATGAAGTGTACGAATAATAATGTAAAATCTTTTGAAAGACGTTGCAAAATGGTACGATAGTTTATAATAAAATTTTGTCTACAATCTGTTAAAGTTTATTTTCATCATACATATTTTGTTTCATATAAACTGGAGTTTTTTTTTGTAATATTACAAAATAGAATTTATATTTTGTTTTTGAATTTGCGCAAATAAATTTTTTTTATTCATTATTGTTACATTTCTTTACACAATAGAAATGAATTATATGTCTGACCTAAGTGTGAAAATAATATGTACACTTGAAGTCATAATTACAAAGTTTTGTTTGTTTAGTTTTTTAATTAGTTTTTTTATTTATTTTTTATTTACGTGATTAATAAAACTCGGAAATCAAGTAATTTTAAAATAAACGCGAACTTGAATTTTATTAATTTATTTTATTAACACTTAAATTTTTACAAAATAATATAAAACAAAAACTGTAAGACGCGTTTGTTGTTTTCTATACGATTTAGGGGAATAGAAAAAATATATTTTTTGCATTTTGTTTTTCGGAAATATTTTATCCTCTTGATGGCCATAATATATTAGTAAAATGTCTTGTTATTCCTAATGTTCAGTCTGTTATCAAAACTAAATTTTCGGTTCAAGTAAAGTTATCGCTGTAGGTATCTAGTGAATGAACATATCGGCGATAATGGTGCAATAAACGTGTCCTGCCATCACACCATTCCGTAATTGGATCGTAAACTCACATAGAATTATTACTTGCTTTTTACAAGCACACTTTGTGAACTAAAGTAGATAGTAACTCTTTCACAACCGCACCTTAGCAACATTTTAGTTAAAACCTTTTTTATAACGCCGGTGTTTTTGCTTACTTAAATTCTTGTGATAATGTTGTTCGATAAACAACTAAAAGCCTTTTTTGTTAGCGATTCTTTTGTCCTTTGTGACGTTTGGATTAAGATAACAAAATGAGTAGGATGAAAACTGAAATATCGTCTGAATAGTGTTAATGCTCAGAATTACTATTTAATTAATTTAAAAAAAAAAAAACTGTTAATTTTTTTATTATTTATTTTCTAAATAGTTAATCATGATGGGAGAGACGTACTTATACTTTACTTGTATCTGCTTGTGTCCTTAGGCGAAGGTAGCTAAGCGGACCGTCATCATGCCTGCCACCGTCAATATTATTTAAAAAGCGCGCTGGGCTAAAGAGGAAATCATGGAGTGGACTGGAATTGTCTCAATCGAGTAACTAAGTATTCCAGTTGGCTCTCGACAGAGATCGGTTCAGGGAGTTGACAGCCAACCTTCAGAATTGAAGAGTACGAGTAGTAATCGGTGAAATAATTTTAAGAGTTTATATAGCTTATGCTGGCTAAACTTAAGTTACCTTGGGAATTCACCGGGACGATTTTGTTTTACCGGGAAATATTTTGTTCTACTGTTATTATGGTTTCAATACGTAATATGGTCATTAATTTTGACATTAATTCAAATAACTGTCCAATAGCATACAATGATACCATGTAAATACCTAATAACATTTTGTTGAATGTATCGCCATCCGTCTGCTGTAGAGCCACATTATCATATTGCACGGACTGATTGATGTCAAAGGTCGGCGATGTCGTAATTTAAACTCGAATATCTGGTTTGACTATATTTCCCTTATCTATGAATACCATTACTGTTCCTCGTATCAACTTTCATATGAATAACTTTATTTTTATTACGTTTGACATATCCGGTATTATTTATTTTAAAGTTTTGCGAAACATTGCATGTCATTTTAATCGGAAAGAAACATTACGGCAAGATAAATTTAAGTGAGGCCTATTCTTTGATGAAAGCATCCAATGGATGTTAGCGCTACATAAAAAAAATAATATAATATTCTGTAATGGGAAACAGACTACTTTATATGTAGCATTCGGAACTAAAACCAACATTTTAATGATAAACATTCAACAGACTATATGGTGATCCAACTTGAAGGTATGTTCCCACTACCGTATCTAAGTACAAAGATAGCCAGGTGATAAAGAGAACTAGTTTTCTTCATTTTGGAATCAAAAGGCTAACTGCAATAAAATAAGCTCTTCAGAAAATAAGTGTTAATTAGATAATTACCATAATTTGCGAATTCCATTCTTTATTGCAATATTAGAGGAGTCATTAATTTAGTGTCTTCATTAAAAATATCAAAACGAAATGCGTAACGAAGTGACCGGGTAATCTAAGCGTCGCTGTGACGGTTTCAGTGTCTTGTTATTTCGCAGTTTAATTTAAATATGTAAATTTTATTAGGCATAATACAGGCTGAGGACTCTTGAATTGCAAATGAATGTGACATTACGTTTTATAGGCTGGTAGCCAATTCGCCGGGCCGTTTCCTCGGTGCCGACGACAAATTTTCACTTAGAATGTTCCCAATTTTAGTGGCTTTTTATTAGATGACTTAACACAAAACAACAATTTCTCAGTCATATCCAACTTAAGATCTTGTTTTTCTAAAGTAAATTTTTTAACCTACATTAAAATTGGACTAACCTGTTGGTCGAAAGGAGCAGGTATAGTTTAGCCCCTAAATGACTGATTCTTCATTTCCTTTTTAGACTGATGAAAAGTGCTTTTCGCTAGATGAATAATCTACACTAATATTATGAAGCGGTAAAGTTTTTGTATGTTTGTTTGTATGTAGGAGGTAATTTTCGAAACTACTCATCCGACTCAAAAAGTCTTTCACCGATAGTTACAATAGAATTTCAGGATTGACGTAGGCTAAATACTCCACGCGGGCGAAGCCTTGGGCACCAGCCTCTAAAAAGAAATATCTAACACTTGGAAAAAGTATAATGTCACAGGCGGCAATTACTCACATATTTTGTAAGGCTTTATATCTTTTATTTTTCAACGCAGAGTGGCGGAACCAGCTAGTATTTAATATGCAGGTTTAGACGGTTGAGTAATGAAATATTTAGAACACATGTTTCTGTTGAAGAGCTCATAAAGCCTTATACCGCACCTGTGAAAATATTTTCTTTTCCGGATAAAAATGATCCCTACAAATCCTTATGTGTTATTGGGAGGAGAGGATAACGAACAATATTGAAGAAGTTTGGAGCTCACGCGCTCTTATTTACGAAATTATGTGTAAAGTATAATGAAATATAATAATAACATAATTAAAATATAAAAGTTATAACAGTCGGCACAACTTCGTACGTTATTGGCCAGTAACAAATTGACATTATAATAAGTATACATCTGCTCAAGGTGTTTATTTTTTTAATTTAGGTGTGCTGACTTATACCTAGTCTCATAAAAGGTTATACGCCTGGGATCAAGAAATAAGTAGACGTGGACAACAACTTTGTCTAATAGTATTTAGTTACTAGCTGCTGCACGCGACTTCGCCCGCATAACTTTATAAAATACAGCCTAAGTATAAGATACCAGCTGATAATGTAACTTTCTACAGGTGAAATAATTTTTAAAATCGGTCCAGTAGTTTTTGAGTTTATTCATTACAAACAAAAATACAAGTCTCTTCTCTTTATAATATTAGACATTAGAAAATATGATATTATTGTATAATTAACCTATAATTTTTTGTGCGTAGGTAAATTTTATAGAAG
The DNA here is from genome assembly GCA_944738685.1 of Synanthedon myopaeformis. Lineage (NCBI taxonomy): Eukaryota > Metazoa > Arthropoda > Insecta > Lepidoptera > Sesiidae > Synanthedon > Synanthedon myopaeformis. The sequence continues at coordinate 4,371,962 of OX122926.1, read as the reverse complement.
TCGCGTTATTTGTTATTTGTTGCTGTGTGTTTATGCTATGTCATTTATAGTTCTACTAGCTGTCCCGCTCCCGGCTTCGCCCGGGGTGCATTTTATTTCCGTAAAAACCTTCCCTGATTATCCCTCTATCCATTGGTGAAAACCGTATGAAAATCGGGGCAGTAGTTTTTGAGTTTATCGCGAACAGACAGACAGACAGACGCGGCGGAGGACTTTGTTTTATAATATATATATAACTATCATCGATTGCGGATTGGCAAGACTTCTCATATAAGATTACTAAGACACGCAGGTTTCCTTGCATTATTACCCTTTAGCGTTAACAGCATATCGCTTAATAAATTATAAACTTAACTAAAAATAGTAAAAAATTGGGCTGGGATTCGAACCTGCGTTAGTTATTTCGACAATCGAGCTTTTCATCCACGTAGCTATCGGACGTAGGAAAGCTTTTATTTTATTTTATAAAAGAGACAGAACGTAGCGCTCCATTATTCAAACATGGAGAGCAAACATTGAAATTGAGAGTTTCTAACAACAATAATTACATACTCAATTTCGTAGAACAAATACGAAGGCTTTCTCTAAACAATGGGGCTACGTAGCAGTTAAGTGTACTCCTTAATTTCGTTGTGTAGACTAAATGTGACTGTAAAATGAGTATTTACTGACAAACGGGCTAAAACAATAACCTAAGTATTGTACTATAGTGAAGAAATAGGTAGACTAATCCTAATTTATAACTTTTGCTACTTCTTCATTAGCAAGTTTACCCTAAAAGCGTCTACTGCTGAGCATAGGCTTCTTTCTGAACTCTCTTGAAGTTATAAGTACAGCGAGCGGTTGATTGGCCAACGGAGCGTTTTAACCGTGGTCTCTACTCCAATACTCGTCTATGTCAACTTTTTTTTATGTTAAGGTAGACAGACAGGCTAACGGTCTAATAACACAAGCAACGCATTTAATTACATATTACAAACATATAAATTTCTAAATACAATTTCGTTATTTACCTCTTTGACAATGTCTTCGGGCGAACTATTAAGAATGTACGGCAACCGTTCTTTATAAATTTAAAATAAGTATATTTTTATACAGTCACACTCCGATCCTATTAACAAAATTAAAACCGTACAATTATTATTAACGCAATAAACTTATTTCTGTTCCACACATCTTGGTTTTTATTGCGAATTCTGTTCGGTACAACCGTACCGTAATTTAAGTACAGGGGATTCTTATTAAAATTAGCAATTCCAAGTGAAATAAACCAGGGACTGTTATGAGTTCGGAAAGTGTGGTTACGAGTGCTTCAGCACGTTTTATTAACTACTTTCTTGGCAGTAAAACCGGAGATCCCTTAAAAGACTGTTAAATGTGTTTCTGAAGGAGTGTCGATAAATGGTCATTTTAGTACAAAATCAACATTTTTATTTTTTTATTTTTTTTAATCCTAACTAATATTATAAAGGTGTAAGAGAGTGTTTGTTCGTTACGCTTTCACGCCTTAACTACTCATCCGATCATTATTAAATTTTGCATACACGTTGTCAGGTTTACAGAGGACATAGTGCAGAAAAATAGTACTGTTCCTGTAGGATCATCTAAAAAAAAGTCAACTCCTGACAAAAATATATGAACACCTAAGAAAGTCGTGGTCAAAAGATATTTGTCAATAAAATTATAAGGAAAAGTCTGAATGTTTGTAAATTAGCAATCTTCACGAAGTTTGTATTAGTCTTACATACGAGTATAAACGTAGCCACGCAGAAATAATAAGTTTACATGGTGACCTGTGACGAATTGTATGATGTAAAGCGAAGTCCAAGCGTGTACCACGTTCCTAGCCAGCACTTGAATTCGTCACACCGTGATTAAAGAGCCAATGAACCAGCGTCGTTGCTTTGACTGAACTGAACAAGTTAAATTAACATTCCGACGGAGCGCTTCGCATAAATTAATATTAATTTTAATAAAACACCGACGAAAAGGTAAATGCTACAAATAATATTGTCTTATTAATGTTAAGTTATGTTTATGTTTATTTTTCGTTAAAATACATTCCCTTTTATAATTCGCAATTTGCTGGTGCCCGCAACTTCGTCCGCGTTGAAAATTAATAAAAAATACTTGACCTGCAGTTTTATAAAAAAAAAAAAACTTTCTCCATGTAAGTAAATAAACACAAGATTCAATAGACCTATTAAGTCAAAAACTATTGTTGGTTCGCAGTTTTTTTTTTTTTTTAATTATCTTGTCCTAATATATTGAACAAACATTGCTATATTTGTCGCACACATGTGTCTACACCACAAAAAACCCATTATTTATAATGAAGCAGACGAGGGGTGCATAGAAATTGAATGTGCATATTATCTTATCGCCAGATGATTGATGATAATTCTATGTAATAGCGGTAAATTATAGGCAATATCGTCAACGAATTATTGTTTATAAGACTACGAGTAAATATGTTAGTTAATTCTTATTTACACATTTATGTGCGTCGTAGTTTCATATTAAAAAATGAAAAACACTCTCTCACATACCGCATTCACATCCCACCCTTGAAATAACAGCATACGTGCTGTTGTGTTTCAATTATAGTAAGGTATCCCTTATTCCTTTCATTTACATTTGACTGCATTTTGAAATCATAAATTATCCCCTTGTAGAAGACCACCATGAAATAATAGAATGTGCTATTGTATTTGTTTGAGCCAGTAAGGGATTCCAGAATCGATTTCCTTCTAATTCCATTTCCATAATCCTACTAAGGTCTCCAGCGCACTTCGAGCACCTAGCTATATTTGTGATAACAGGCGATGGTGGCAACCTAATCATAAAGTGGATCATCAACCAACCAGCCGACCTATACATAAAAAAAAACATATACAGGAAGAAATTACTTAAGTATAGCTTTAATTCTTTTTTTGACGTTGAGAAATCCTCATGGATACCCGGACTCCTACCGGCTAAGACCCAACGACTTTCTAGTACACCGTGAAATAGGCAGTAATTCGAATAACATTTTACCAACACTCATGTGTCACAAATGTCACAATTGAGTAATCACCAATTCGAAAGTCGGACTCGAAAGTTGGAAAAATCGTTTTTCTATATAATCGTAATATACTTACTAATTTTATTATGAAATCTAAAATTTCTACATAGTTTTGTCAACTAGCAGAGTTAATCCAAACTCCAACAAGCCTGATTATCTTGAACAGTGGTTGATTGTTAACATTTTCATTAAATTGAAAAAGTTAATAATTTCCTTTTATCAATTAAGTAGTTATTCACAAAACGTGGAATAACATTATAAAACATTGTAATTGTGTCACCATTAAAGCTGTCGCATGATTTTTAACCCTCGCCGTACCTAATATGTTCTAATGTATTCTAGCATTAAGCAAGGGGCAACGCGTATAGGGGAGAAAAATTGAGTTCACATAAAAGCATTTTATTTTGCTCTAACTACAGCTACTCTTAAAATCAGAATTGTGAAAGAAATTTTGGTCACAACTATGTTCTACTTTAGTCGGCAGCGCACTTGCAGCACTTATGGCATTGCTTGTGTTATAGGCGACGGTAGCCACCTACCAACAAGTTGACTGTTAGCCTGTCAGCCGATCTTAACATTAAAAAAAACCATGTAAACAATTCAACTTTTTAAATTACAAAAAGGATTATTTCAATGTTAACAACTAATCTATATCTAAAACTAAGTTATATCGTAATATATAAAAATTACGTGTCACATGTTCCTCCGCGATGAACTGAACCGATCTTGAGTGCAAGATAGGATAGTTTTTATATTGAACCCGGGCGAAGCCGGGAGCGGGCCACTAGTTGTTTATAATATTAAGCTTCGGTCCCCTATAGGCAGGGTTCCAAGCATGCTGGCTGCATTAAATGCATTACCTCGTTGTATGGCAATTAAATGTTTAATACATATATATCCAATTAGTTTAATAACCAGATGACAACTCAAGTTACACAAGCAAGATACATATAAGATGTGTTCACGGCAATTTAGGCGGGTGAGAAATCCCAGGACAATGCGATGGCGGGCATAACAAATTATTGCCGCGGCCGGACGGTCAACGGGCGCTTTACGAGCCGCTTCCCAACACTGATGATGATTTAGATGCAAGGAATATCGGGCGGAAGCGGAGCGATAAATAGCGGGAACAGAGCCGTTGTCATGGCAACGTTAGTAAGGGTACGCGCCTTGGCGTGCCCCGCCGCCCTTGTGACGATCTCTAGTTCACGGACATTTATCGTTATCGTAATAAATTGGTCTGGAATCCGTGCAGTAACTTCAAGGGGGAACGCAATAAAAATGCTTATGTGGAATTTTGTTATGATAGACGATATTTGATGACACCTAACAGGAAAATAACCTTTTACTTTCATCGTATTCTTTGCGAAAACGTATCTATATATGTACTAGCATGTACTCAAATAGGAGTGCAAATTCTCAATACGAGTTAATTTTTATGTATAACTTTTCAAATTACATTATAATGTAATAGTTATCAATGTAATGTGTGTATTAAATTAAAAACATTACTCTGTTAACTGCCATTGCAAAATATATGAATATCGTTATCCATATGCGGTACAATTTAAAATGTTGTGAGAAGAATTCTTGCTGAGTGAATTTTTATTCTCCTCGCTTGATTCAATAATTGTATTAAGAAGTTTTATTTAAATAATACTGAACTTATAAATTGTTTTTATTTACAGGAACAAATTAGAGATGAGAGGATGAGCCATGGAATCGCGCAGCGCGCCGCCAAGCCCCGACGAGTCGGGGGAGGCGGTGTACGACTCCCGTTGCGGTCATTACCCGCATCAGCCATCATTACAAAGGACCTTTGCAAGCTGTCGCGAAACTACGCGACCACGCCCACACCACCGCCACGCTATATCCGAACCTGCACGACCTGACGACCGCGTGCTTACAACCGCTGAAGTTCACGATTACCCTTCATCCGAATCAGGAATTGCTGCCGACTGCCCACATGCTCACACAAGCAATGCTGACGATAGTCCGTCCTACGACAGATCCGATTACGAAGGTAACTCTAGCTACAGTTTAAGGCATACTCCGGACTTCCATCACACAATAGATTGTAAACATCGACCAGGAGAGTTAAATCGCAGCCATACACCAGATTGTAATCATGGTCATGGGTCAGAGTGTGATCGTGCACATGGACGTTCTCAAACATCTAGACGACCTCACCGAAAACATAGACGTGAAGATGACGATGGCGCCCAATCGCTTGATGAACGATGTGCGAGAGACCTTGACGAAATCTTACCAGCTAGACTTGCGGCTATCAACATTTCTAGGGAACAGCCCCCACAGACGTGGAACAGAAATAATATTGCTGCAACAATGGAGCGATTTGAACCTGTCGATTATTCATACGCGTATTATGACCACCATTTATCGATGCCTTCTTCTTCAAGAAAAGCAAATCGACAACGAGGACGCGGTCTTAATGCTAGGGATCGGTCTGCCAGGCATAACTACGTCACCCGATACGGTACCGAAGAGAATATTTACGAAGAGATTACGGACGGCTCAAGAACTTGTCCAAAGCATCGATATGCCCCACGTCAATCTTTAGTTTCACTAGACAGAAGTGTTGTAGAGGAGGAAGTGAGGCGAGTAGAATCAAGACATAAACGTATTTTAGGAGAGCTTAATTTAAGTGTCGAAGCAATGTTAATGCCGGAGTGTGAATCTCCTGACTCGGAGCGGGCGGAAGATAGGGACAATATAGAAGAATTGTTACGGGTGGGACCCACGGACGAATTGCTTTCCCCCGCAAGTTGTAATCCCCCGGATTTAGATAGCGGATTTAGCGGGAGCAGTAGCGGGGCGAGTTACGTGGGCAGTTTGAGACGAAAACCTACGGGGTCAGTGCCCCATCTGCCGGCTGTTGCCTACGGTACACGAGGCGCCGGCGTGCGCATCCTTGGGGCCGATGAATGTGGATTACGATGTCCAAGAGACGTGCCGTCGCCGAGAAGTTCCAGTTGTGGCGATGCTAAAACTAGTGGATTTTGGAATAAAAAGTCTTGGAAGAAAATATCTGGTTTCTCAAGCTCAAACAGCATCAACAAAGCTGGATTAACTGGTAAGTTTTTATTACTTTAATAAGAAACATGCCATAAAGAAATATCAACACAAAATTAGGGCGCGTCGACTTTCCGTACTAAATAGGTTCGCCTTATTAACCACACGTAAATTAGAAAAACTAATTTTCACACAGAAAATTAACTTAACTCACATGCCGCCGTCAGACCAAAAAGTGCTCGTATCACCCCACCTTTTTTTTACATCAACTTTCGTTCGCCATAGGCGATATTCATGTGGACGCGCGCGGTTCTGTGCTCTGTTTTTTTTAGTTTTTTTTTTTATTTGTTTTAACGGTGCGGCATTTTGCATTGCAGGTCTGCTCGTTAGGTACACTTTCCGGCGTAAGTCAGGCTCGCAAGCCTCTCAGGGCAAGCGGCGTGCCGAGCCCGTCAAATGCGATGCGTGCCTCTCCCAACGATGTTAGCCGCACCAGGGTAAGGGTCCCACTACTCAATTCTTCATTTTACTGGTATAAAGTACCAAATACATTTAAATCAAAATTGCTTTTCATCTAAAACCTTATGCTTTCTACCAGTAATTGTGTTACTTTATTTTTACACGTAAAATTGGCGAAGCGCGTCCATAATAAAAGTACTCATACCTCATTGAGGCTTTCCATTATTTTTTATTCCGTCACTTTTGTTACGTTTTTCCTCTCACGCCCCAAACAAGATACACACTCGATAACACCCACGAGCATTAAGAGTATTTAATGTACAAAATAATAAAGGTAGACTAACGAGCATCGCGACGCGGCAGGATCAGAGCCGATTAACAAAGTCGATACAAAGTTCCCTCATTAAGGTATCGAAGATATTACTTCTGCCAAGTTCATTACTCGAGATAAGTATTGTTCCGCAAGAACCGAGACAATAGCATGCGCCGCCACTTAATTAAGCTTCGATACAACCGACTACTTCAAGTATAGGCGAAGGCAAAGTTTGAGATTAGTTGCCAAGACAAATCTTAGAATAGAATATGTTTGTGGAAAACTTGAAGTTCGCTTGTCTTGGTTGCAGATGATGGGTGTAGGCAGAGCAGAGCTAAGAGCAGAACGTCTACTATACCATACAGGTTAAAATTCATGTCATAAATACTTTTAAATCACTATAAAGAACCCTGAAATTTAATATACGCACTATAGTGCGTATAAACCGTCCATAGGATTTGAAGGAGAATTGACGAACATAATATACCATGTTCTAGATTAACTCAAAGATTAACTCTTAACTCTTTTTCTCTCTCACGATAATGCGTTTCAGTGGCGTTGTGTAATCCGTAATGCGTTTAATCTCCATGGATCAGACTATATCAGTATATTGGTAGTCATGGATGCTAAGCGGAGCTAACTGTCAAACTTCACTTATTGTAGAGAATAAAAGACAGTGAGTGATCGGTGCAAAAAGAATTTTAGCAATGCATTAGAAGAACTCATTCTTGTTTCTTATACTTTAGTATACTTACGCATAGACTTCATTCTTATTTCGAATTTTTCTTTTGTTACAGCTACTCCAACGGAAAACTGGTGGTGCCGTTGGATTCCCTAACAAAGAGCTGAGGGGTTGACTGCCCTCACTATTCCCGCGTCGAATTCCTCCGAAGGTCTGCTCAACAAGGGAAACCGATGAGGTGGCATCACCCTCTGCTAGAAACTGACCTCCAAAACATTCCAATAGATTTCCTAGTGGCGAGCCGGTGTGTTCATACAGCGAGTCTCAAAGACAAATTGCTGTGAATTTGTGGCTAATCTAATCATGTACAGAGAGTGTAAATAAGATACTGTACGTATAGGAAAGACGAGTATACGCTGAAGTGATAGGAAAGCCTAATTACGTAGGTATGTTGTTTACCTACGACCGTTTCATAGAAACGTGTAAAAGAATTTGACACATATCTGACGGGGCAGGGAGGAGGGCTAGCGTCATCTATGGCTTTTGTAATCAAATAAAGTACGCGTCGGCACAAAGCCATCCCGCTGCGTCGGTTATGTGCCGAAGTCTTAATGGCTATATTGTTGCTACTTATCAATTTTTAGTAGATATTAGGTACAAGAAAAGGCTGACACGTTTGATTCTGAATTAAAAGATAAAATATATTCCTTAAACTCTTTTCTACTTGTTTTTAATGCAACAATTCCTATTTGCGATTAATTTGCTTGTTCCATATAAAAATAGTCAATACCAATTTTAATGTCACTTTGTATAACTTAAAAAATACTGCCGTTTTATATCTCGTTGGTACAGCAGCCATCTTGAACATGAATATTTTTTCAAAGATAAAATTTATTATAAAAATGGTCCAACCTTTTATTTTTTTATATTAGAGAGCGTGTAAAATATTGTTTGATGACTTATAATGTTACATCAAACATCATTGTTAATCCTTGTTAGAATATAGGTACTTATTGTAAATTGTGTAAATATAATAATCACGAAAAACATGGTGCACCTCTATTTTATGTTGTCTACTTATTAAAATGTCATGAAAACTTTTATGCATTGACTGTATAGCCTTTAAATAAAAGCCTAATTATTTTGTGGTAATTCATCACGTTTTTTAAAAGCTATGTTGCTAAATTCGATTAAATCTTATGCGTTAACAATCTTGTAGCATTTTTTCAATGACTGATTAATAAATAAACAAAAAATATGTCGTTTAACTCCATTAACTTGAAATTAATCTACCGCTTTGATTAAAAATACTTGATTAAATTTTATGATGATACGTACTCGTACTAAAAGGTGAATACAAATAAAAATCATTCGAAAGAAAAATATTACGTCGAAATGTATTCTTTTACTACCAATATAGCGCAATTTTAAAATCAAAATGCTTTTTAAAGTGGGCTAATGTGGACCTATGAAAATAAGGATGATGTTCAAACAATTTTTTAGTAACAAACTAATTTTGTAAATAATTCTGTAATCCGCGTGGCGTATGTGTGCTTTAGGAGACTTATATGTATATGAAGAAAAAAGAAATAACGAAAAACATTTTTGTATGTAAGTAATGTATATCGCTTTTTTTGTTTGATAATTAGCCTCATTTAACTATTTTTATATTATTATATTCGTTTCTCGTACAATAATAGCATAATTTCTTGGTACAATACTTTTAAAGACTTGATCTGCACTTTTATAGATCCATAATAGCCTTTCTTTAATCCTTAAGTATTTAAGGTGAAATGACTTAATTTCTTATAATTATTATATGTTTTAATGCAATGCAATATCCATTTAAATCTATTTCTTCCAACATAATAATTGTATAATCTGCAATCACTTTTAAAACAATTGTAAAATTGATAAATTTCTATTCGAATAATTAAAACTCTGAATTTTCTTCGATTTTTCTTATGTAAAACAGTTCTAACGCTTGCTTCTCACGACCCATGATAACAAGAGACGTGACATGGGGATAACGGTGCGCAAGATTTCGCAAATAAAGGTGAGCCTACACTATCCCTAACGTCGTTATGGGACAAGAGGCTTATTATTTTGAGGCCTTTTTTTATTTGTAGCTTTTAACTATCAATTTTACTTACTTTTCAAATAGATATATAATAAGATGTTTCATAAAATTATAAAATACATTAATTAAAAATTGAAAGTACCTACGACGATTAGGAGTTTTCCAAACACAAAGAAAATTTAACGTCAAAATATTGATTATTACTGATAGAAACGTAGTTTATTTTGCAAATCTAATTTACAAAATGAACTATATAATTATGTATGTACATTGTATATGCCAGACATTTTAATTTTTGCTGCATTCTGACTGGCCCTTGTTGACCTGTGCGACACTGGTATGTATTACTTTGTCGCCATATGGGACGTGCAGCGGCTTTTGATATCACGTGCCGTGGGAAGCCACTATTCACTTTATTGTCAAAATAATAATATAATATATTGTAAATATTAATCTATTGCTAAATTTATAACTCAGTCAATGAATTGTTTTGTACGTAAATTCTACGATACTCGACTGATAAATGCGAGGTAAATAATCTCAATGTTAACACGAAATATTTCTTTATAACTGTAATTTAGAAGCCGTGTTCAAGTCAAAGGATTTTTTATTAAATAAATTATAAAAAAGTACCTGTACTTTTTTATTTAACAGCTACCTATATCCAACTTATGATTTTAACAAAAATTTTATTAAATATTTCTGATCTCTAATAATATAGAACAACGTTTCACATTCATAATAAGTTTTTTTTTTTTTTATTATCGACAGACAGGCTGACGTTCCACTTGATAAGGTGGCAATAGCCAGTATAACAGTCTAATTGATAGGTAGAGCTGTTACCAGCAACAGCAGAGAAACAAATGCGCAACCGATCATAATAGCTTTTGCGACAAGGGTAGAATAGAATGGGCTAGCAACAGAAGTTCGATGTTGTTCTAATAAAAAAAAGAACTGAAAGTCAAATCACAATTGTTTAAGACGACATCCCTACAAACACTTAACTAGTCGACGTAGTGCACACGTCGCGCGTACAATAGACTGACTCACTTGACCTGAAAACTGTTTATAAAACACCCGCGCAATTCACTTTGACATGCTGTAACCCCCTTTTACTTTCATACCTATTATGATGCCGGTGAAACCAAGATGGCTGATTATATACTTTTAAAAGCTATGTTAATAATTTCTACTAGTGTGGTAAAAATAGTATAGATACTTTTTTTTAATACCTACTTATTAGTAATGAACAAAGTTCTATGACATTTTTAAATATTGATGGAGGTGACTGTGTACGTACGAGGAAATGCTCATTTGTGTATGATTTTTTTTAAATGTTTTGGTCGGCAGACAGGCTGACGGTCCACTTAATAGTACGTTGTACCTGAAATTCTCCCTTTTCTTTTTTATTTTCTTTTTTATTACAGATGGGTTTGCTCTTAGCCAGCATATAGCCGTGTAACGAAGATTATGCCTATGATGGAGCGAGTTCGAACTTTGAAAATATTTGGGTTATATGATTTGGGGAATGCTCATTTGTGTAACTGTTTGGTGTTTTTAATGTTAAGATCGGCAGACAGGTTGACGGTCCACTTGATGGTACGTTGCACATTAAATTCTCCCATTTTTAGGTGCAAAGTAAAATGTCGACGATATCTATTTCATAACTAAATGTTTTTTGTACAAGATATAGTGGTTTAACGAAGCAGGAAGATCATAAACTATTATAGGAAATTGCCAACAATTCATCAGTAGGTATTATTTAATTTAATAATTCAATGCGTATGCAAAACAACATAAATGTAAGTTCCTTTTAACTCATATTATGTGAACAAACATTAAAATATACCACAATGCGCTTTGAATGAGTATAAAATTTCGCTCCAGGTGAAGGGGAGTCTCAGAGGTTGGATCCTTTGTGCCCCCCGACGGGTTAATTGTTTAATTGCCAATAAAAAATAAAAACAGCTCTTTATTGTGGAGCATTTCAATGTATATGTAAGCGGAGACAGCTGCTTGGCAAATTATAAAAAAAGGATTCGTACTGTATTAAGCGAAATATATATCGATCTATCTATCCATAACATCCATACTCCATACTTTAATATTATAAATGTGAAAGTAATTCTGTCTCTCTGTTACCTTTTCACGCCTTCACTACTTAACCGATCATCATGAAATTTTGCATACACGTTGTCAGGGATACAAGAAAGGACATAGGGTACCTTTCATCCAGAAAAAAAGTACTGTTCTCGACAGATCCTCGAAAATAAAATAGAAAAATAACGCCTGGCCAAAGTGTTGTAGCAACAAGGGGTGAAGCGTTATATTGCTTTTATATATTACTAGCTGGTGCCCGCAACTTCGTCCGCGTTGAACGATGTATGCAAAATTTAATGGTGATCGGTTCTATAATTTTTGCGTGAAAGAGTTACAAACATCCATATATCCAAACATACTTTCGCATTTATAATATTAAAACACTATATTATATATATATATAATTAAATGCTACGGATTCGCGGGCACCAGCTAGTACATAATAAAATCGTAAACGAGCCGTACATTAAATATTTTTTTAAAAAACCCTTTGTAAAAATTGTACCTATTTTACCGAGGTTAAATATTATTATTTTTTAATTTTTGTCTGTTTGTGTTCGTGTTTGTGCACGCTAATCTCAGGAATATATAACCGATTTGGATACGTTTTTCACTTATGTATTGATGATTACATGGATTAAAATAAAGGATACTTTTTATCCTATAAAAAATTTTAGGTTCCTGTGGAATTTTCAAAAAACGAACTGCGCGCGTACGAAGTTGCGGACACGAGCTAGTTAACAACAATAAATAGTGTGGTCAAATAGCCCGAGCATTCGGTGATTTTAAGTGAAATCAAATGATTAATATTAAATTACTTAGTTAAAACTCCACACTCGGCTTCAGTATTAACTTTTGGTAAATAATTATGTTCAAATTAATAATTGTATCATTTGGTTTTAATTACGCACTCAGCTGAACACAATGCCTTTGCGATAAACTTATATTTTATTTATATTTAGCTGGTGCCCGCGACTTCGTCCGCGTTAAAAATTAAAAAATAAATAAGCGATAAAGGTGTCCGGTGTTATGTTACTTACATATTTTCTTATTTTCAACACGGACAAAGTCGCAAGCATAAGCTAGTTCCTACATAAAAATTGGCCACTAAGCATGCTAACACGCCACACATAACATTGAAAAAAAAAAAAGCAATTGAAATATAATACTCGTATTAGAACACATCGTTTAAATGGAAAACATTTGAAAAATTAATTCCGTCACACCGATACATTTGATAAATTAATAAAACAACGAAACAATATGTAGATATATCGGCCGACTCGTCACTGGTCAATTATTCAAGGACTGGACACATCCACGGGCGTAACAAAGGATCAAACGTGTATTTGTACACCCGTCATTTGGATTTATTAGACACTCGTATCTCACGGGCTCACAAAGGGAATTCCTACAAATGGGATCAGCTTTTATTAATCTGTTATTCCTTCCCAGTCGGGCGGTTTCTGTGTCGCCCAATTAATATCAATATTTGGAACACAGATTACACAGCATACCAACCAGATGGCTCGCGTTTGTTAACTAAAGATTATGTTTAACCAAAAATTAGATAATAGTTACTACGTAACTGGTTTATCACTTAGGGCCTCTTTCACCATGCCTGAGTAAAGTGTCAAGTAGGCTAACCGCCATTTAAAGTCACCGGTCACCGGGAATTAGGGTCATATGAGCTCTGAAACATAGACGCCGCGGAAGGAAGTTCCTGATCATTTTTTAAAATGTTTGGTCCGGAAAAAGAGGGATTGTGACAAGATGAGGATGGTAACCAGCCGTAATTCTGAATGTTCGATGGAAGAAAGGGGAAGGTGGTATGAGCTCATGCAGCTCCTGAGCCCCCGCAACCTTCTCGACCTTTCTGTGTTTTTATACACTCTTTCCCATTGAATTACAAACTATTACTATTGTTACTACTTTTATTATTCGTCAACAATTTACTTCGTGATCACTTTAATTAAAAAAAATAAAATATAAACAGTTACTTTATTTAGTAAGTATTCAGCATTAAGTATTTAGCGGTTGAACAGCTGGTTTTAAAACTAATTAACTAATTGTGAAAGAGTATTTCAAGTATCATTTAAATTTTAAAGAATTAAAGTTAGTCTTAAACTACTTCCATTACTTATCTTGGGTTCACGTTATAAAGATAATATAAGTAGAACAGTAGCTAACAATAAAGCCGCGGGCGATTGTTTTTGTTGCTGATTTCTCCAAGTTGTTTTAGTATTGGAGGGCAAGTTTAGATAATATAAACATTAATAACATTGTAGACTTCAGTAACACGACCTTCGAAATAGTGCGGGATCCAGGATACTTGTTGACATTATTATGTTATCAAATGTTAGATACAAAATTAATAAATTTGTTTAACAATCAACAAAATTAAATGTTATTTGGTATTGGTAATATCGACACAACTTTTGCATAGCCTACAGCCATAGGTGTTGCACTTGCAGAACCTATGACGTTGTTTGTGTTATAGGCGACGGTAGCCACCTACCATCAAGTAGACCGACAGCCTATCAAGCCTATCAACAAGTGTGTTCTCATTTTTGAGTGTTCTTGCTATAAATCAGTGACATCAAATAATATATGAAATTGCCGTTCTGTAGTACTGGACACTTCAAATAAAAATGACTTTTGTTTGGCTATTCTAATCTAATTTTATATAAATGTAATTAGAGTTCGAAATGCACTGATAAAATAGTGAACGACGTTGCGCCAAACAATTTTGTTTAAACGCTTCGATGAGCACGTTCCTTTAAAAAGTACAATTCTAAAATTTCAATTTGTCGTTCCGAACACTTTTCATTGACTATCTAAAAGCTTTTAGAATAATATTTTTCAAAAAGCCCCTGTACCTTGCAATAAAGTAACGTCATGAATACGCAATCTTGTGGAACATAATGGAAAAGTTTTTAGTTCAAAGAGGAGAACAAGGGGCCATGTTGTTCGCCCTCTTAATAAAACAGTCACGTAATGTGCGCTAATGAAAATTGTTTCGTGACGACTGAATTCTGGGCCATTTCATTTCGTGTTACATCAAACGAGCCTTTAATTGGGAGGTTCGCTTGTTTATTTCGGCTTATTAACTTGTTGTTTCAACTTGTAACCACCAACGGATACTAATAGAATGACAATTTCGTACTGCCAAGGAAATACATCTATATTTCCCAACAACTTTCCAACAACTCGCCAAGGAAATAGAGGTGGTAACTGTGGACAATATAATATTTTGGTTATCTTCTTATTTCATCTTCTATGTCTTAATACATTTATTGTGAGCCCATTTTCCTATCACCTTAATGTAAAAAAATGTCTGCCGACCTTAATGTAAAAAAAAGAAGTGATCGCAGAGTACATGGCACAGACACACTTTTACCGTTTATCATCGTCATCATTATCATTATCAGCTCACCTTCAACCACCTTAACCCTTGAGGTCATCAGTCCAGTTAGACATCGATTTGCCTACAAGATTAATGACAGTTTATTTACTCATAGATTTAGTGCTACACAATTTATAGAATGGAAGCAGCATACAGAATGTTTTGTGAAGAAAGAAATAAATCTAAAGCTCAATAAAAAATAAAATGACGACATCTTTTGAAAACAATACATATGAAAAATATAAAAAACATATATATAAACCTGAATGAAACAAAACATTTAAAAAGCAAGTAAAGTTTTTAATAAACATCTTTAATATATTTATCACATTAATCAATCAACTATAGTGTAGGTAATAGAACAACATAGAACGCAGAAGCCATTAAATGCACCAAATTGAAAGTGCTGTTGCAACGATACAGATAGAATGGATGGCCATATTCCATCAGATGGATCGGCGCTGTCTGTCGCCAGTTTTAATTTAATTGCTTTTGACGTGAAGCAATTTAGAAATGTATGGAAAATTTTCTATTACAAAGTATTAAAATTTAAATCTGAAGTTTATTAACATTTTTGATTGGCGTTTTGTAACACCATGCCCAAAATTAACGCTGATGCGCGTTATTTTATTATATTTTATTTAGGACAAGAAACAAATGTACAATGTGTCTTAGGTAAATACATTAAAAATTCAAGTAAAAATTACATATCATCGTCATCATCATCATATCAGCTGCAAGACGTTAACTGCTGCACATTTTCCGAACGCTGCCCAAAAGGACATATTAATATTTATCCACAAGTTAATACTTACAGAGAAAAATTAACACAACTTAATTAACAATACCGATTTATCAAACAATTATTAATTAAGTAAAAAATATTAAGATAGTTTCAATCAATACCAACCTCCATGTGAAATAAAGTAGCCAAGACGTGTTTCTTGTATGAAGCATAGTATGATAGGTTAAAAATGTCAACATTATTAGTGATATTACTCATACTATTGTAAGAATCACTAGTAATTCATTCCAAAGATTCACCAGCGTGCATTTTACGCGTATTTTGGTTGAAATTTTTAAGATTCCTTCATATCAGAAGTACTACAATAACGCAAAGTTTCTCTGTTTTACATAGACGAAGATCTAGCTAGTATGAAATTTTAATTAGAAAACACAACAGGCAACAGGATCGCGGCAACTCGCCAGACATTCGTAGGAGGCGCCCCAGACAGTTCGAATTTCAACGATAAATTAAATAGTCTCCTCTACTTGCGACAAATATGCGAATTGTTTTAGCCTATTTTATCGCTAGCATCAGAAACGGACGCTTCTAAATTTATTTGTGTTCAGTGAATATGTACTAGCACAGACACGGGCATAACACTATTAAAATAAACATGAGTAGGTATTCAATAATACATAAAGTAATAATAATAATTTGTACACGTTGTACAAAAAAACAATTTGTACTTGTTGAAATGTTAACGAACTTCCTGTAACATTTAGTGGTTTTTTTTTTAATCCATAATATTGGGAAATTTTCTTAGATACCTGACATTGTACGATTATTCCGGATTCTTATCGGCTAAAACCCAACGACTTTCTAGCGCGGCCGTTGTTGGCGGGGTCGCGGGGACGTTATGACACGACATCGGTGCCCCGCCACTGCTATCCAGCGCGGTGAGGCTTACGCTCCCTGTCAGAACTTCGCATAAATTAAAATGTAGAGAAAAATAGTGGGCCAATTATGGCTTTCACAGTGGTTAATTTTAATATTATCTTTCAAAAAGGAAATTATGATAAGTTTCAGAAGTTTCCCGAGTTTTTTAACATTATTTAAATTGGTAATTACTTGGAGGTAGATTGTAGAACCGGGTTGAATATTGTGCTCCCTTATTTTCCAGTATGGCATAGTCAAATTGCAGCGGCGGTTCTCTCAGAATTATTGCGCGGTCGGAGCGCAAATTACGATTTCGTAGCGGAAACATTTTAATGTGCCGGTAGCTGATTAGTGTCTACATGAGCACGGATAAATCCTTTGTCCAAATTTAACTTTATTCAGACGTTTACATGAGATAAATATTGTATAATATTATACAGGTTCGATAGGCGGCAAGTTCAGCTTTGGAAATGAACTTTTTAAAGTTGGCTCTGGTCTGGATCTGTAAAGTAGTGGCAGAGGACGCTGCGTTTCGCAGTCAATTGGGCAACCCGTCTGGCTGCAGTAACCACCTCTTTACAGAAGACAACCGTGAAATAACAGCACGTGTTCTGTTGTGTTTCGGTTAAGTAAGGGATCATCATCATCATCTCAGCCGCAGGACGTCCACTGCTGGACATAGGCCTCCCCCATAACTTTCCAATAGGACCGGTCAGAAGCAGCCTGGATCCACCGTTGACCTGCGGCCCTTATTAGGTCGTCTGTCCACCTTGTGGGTGGACGTCCTGCACTGCGCTTGCTGGTCCGTGGCCTCCACTCGAGAACCTTCCGGTCCCAGCGGCCTTCGGCTCTCCGTACTATATGCCCTGCCCACTGCCACTTCAACTTACTGATCCGTCGGCTTATGTCGGCAACTTTCGTACGTCTACGGATCTCCTCATTTCTGATTCGATCTCGTAGTGTAACCCCGAGCATAGCTCTTTCCATAGCTCGTTGAGCGACATTGAGCTTCCTTACGAGGCCCATAGTTAGAGACCACGTTTCAGCGCCATATGTCATCACTGGCAACACACATTGGTCGAAAACCTTTGTCTTGAGACACTGAGGAATTTTGGACGAGAAGATGTCTCGGATGGGCCAGAGCCATTTCCCTATCCCTTTACAATCATTTATCCTTAATCGTACTATGTTCGACAGCGGTATCTGTAGTGTTGCTGTGTTAAAGGTGAGGGTAGCCATCGAGTGGGCCGTCAGCCTGTCTGCCGACTTTAACATAAAAAAATGACTAGCTGGTGCCTGCCATTTCGCCCGCTTTGAAAAATAAAAGAGATATAATGCCTGACATACATACTTTGACTTTGAAGCTTTGGATCTTTATTTTCAGATAGTTGGTGCCCCCGGCTTCGCCTGCGTGGAATGTTTAATGTAATATTGGTAAATTTTTTTTAATCGGACACACAAACAAACATTACCTCTTTAAAATATTAGTATAGATAACTTCATGAATATTCTCATGAATTTCTTGAAAGCAATATTGAAGATATGGAAGGCAAGTTAGGTAAGTACTCGATTGATTGGAAATCGAAAACCCCCAAGAGGTACGGCACGGAAAATAAACGCGGAAAGAAATATTTATGTGGAAACTTATCTAGGTTGTAAAAATTCGATGCCTAGTTTGTTCGCGTCCGCTTAGGCATATTGCTGGCGGGGTGCCAGATCAAATACCACCGGCTACGGAACGGATCTGGAGCGACACTTAAATTTTAGATTCACTACTATAGATACACGTACATGCCATGCGATGAGTTTTAACTTTCATAATATTTTGGTTCAGCTGCAGAAATGTGTGCTCGAATTTATTTTCTTAGATAATCACAAAAAATATCAGATGAAATTCTTCAACTTCTTTAGGTATATTATGGTGATAATACAATTAATGTAAAAGCAACTTTAATATTAAATTAGATTACAATTAGAATCGAGTTCTAATACTCTTGAAGTGTTTTTTGAAGTTGTCTTGATGTCAAGTGTTGATTAGAAAATAAATATGTATAATGACCACCTGCTCTAATGGTGAACAAAAATTGTGAGATATCTTATACTTACACTAGAAGACTTCGAATTTTCGAATACACGTGAAGTCCTGCTGATACGTAGTGGCGTTATAGAATGTAGTTATACGACCTCGCATCGAGGATCCTATAATATATATAAGAGAAATATTATTGCCCGCGACTTCGCCCGCGTAACTTTATAAAATATAGCCTATGTTACTCGCTAATAACGTAGCTTTCTATAGGGGAAAGAATTTTCAAAATCGGTCTAGCAGTTCTTGAGTTCATCCATTACAAACATACAAATGTTCTCTCTTTAAAATATCTATAGATATACTCGTAGATATAGATTATTATTAGTATATTAGTATTAGTATAGACAAAGATGAAAGTATGAGTTACTAAATAGTTAAAATATAATAAATTAAAAATAAAATAGTACATTAACTACGATCGTTTTCACGTCCTTAGTTGGGTCATAAACTGTTTGGAAAGTTTAATATCACGATCGAATGTATTAGAACTAAACAGGAGAAGGCAAATATTGGAGTAGCGTGTATAAAATGGGACCCTGTCCGCCGCTTGGGGATTTCATGCAGCAGTTTTCCCAGCCTCATTTACATGTGCTATCTTTGTACATATATTATTACTTTAATGACTTTATATGTCTAGTTTAGTATCTTAATAGGAGTTTTCATAATAAAACTCATCATTGTAAACCCGATAACTAGGTCGGGCGAATAATTAGCGAATCAAGTCACCGCCTGGTCTAAGTATTCTAAATTTTGTCTTTGTTTCTCCGCTCACTTCTTCTAAACCACCCAATGGATTTTAATACGGTTTTCACTAATGGAAAAAGTGATAAATTCGGAAGATGTGTGAATATATTTTGCAATAAAAATTTGCATCCGAGTGAATCCGGGAGCGGGTCGCCAGTATATTATATATTATGAAATAAAGTCGCTGTCCGCATCTTTCTATTTCTTCGCTAACTTCTTCTAAACTAACTAACGGATTTTGATACGGTTATTACTAATATAAAAGAAAACGATAAAAGTGAAAGATTTGCGTATATAATTTTCATAAAAAAATGGGCCAATTTTTTTTTAAATTGAATTGTAAGAAAGTATTTCCTTTTAGTAATATTTTGTTTGCAATGCAGTTGTTTGCAATATTACCAAGTAATTACTCGTACAAGAGCATATGATATTATTTCTTGATTTAAGTTTGTGTTAAAATATTGTCAAAAGTACGTAGTTAAAGGCGTAGTTTTAACTATATTTAAGCTGTCTTAAATATAGTTAAAACTGGATTCTTCAAAACTAGTTTACTGATTTAGGCTGAAAATAAAACACTTCCTTCCGCATATACAGTTACTAAACCACAATTTTAATGGGACTTAAATTAAACTGTGACATCCTCTAAATTTAGGCACCGAAGCTATCAGCCTAATTTAAAAAAAAAATCATATTTTTCCTCGTTTCTATGTGAAAAGTAGGATGGAAAAAAAAATACACGTCATTTGATTTATATTGAGTAAGTACTTAATAGGTACATTTTAGTACAAATAAAAATATAGATAATTTACCACTCGAACGTCTACATTTAGGTCAAGCTATGTATCGTTAGACTTTTCCCAAATGTCACACCTCATTTTCCGTCACTTAGCTCTACATCGATTTTTTATGTTCCTTTGTCTCAAACGCCACAGACGTTTACAGAAAAACATGAACTCTATGTGTAAGACGTTATAGTTGATTTTGAATTTGAACAGCTTCACATGTTACGTTCATCACAATGTGGGTACTCTCTTTTGAACGCCCAGTTTTGATGAGTAGAGCCAAAGAGCTGCTTTAAGTAGTATCGTAATACTTATGTAAGAAAAAGTTAGGTGGGCATTTTAATATTCAGAGCAAGTAACATACTTGAATATTTGTAGTGTCTTCGGGTACCAGATGTTAATAGGCTAAGAAATGCCGTCGTAAAAGTAATTTTGGGAACTTTTTTCAGCAGTGAACAACATTTCATTTCATTCGCTATTTTAAAAAAGTGTAAAATGACAATTAATAATAACCAAGTAATTAGCCGAAAGGTAATTACTGTGGTTACAATTTATCGTACAATTTAATTAGCCATTTTCAGAGATCAGGTTTATAATAACATCAAATTATATTTAATAATCTTTTTACAGAAGAATTAACGTAGGTACAAATTTATAGATTCAAGAAAATTAAGATTTGTATTTACTTATATCTAGCTGGTGACCGCAAGTTCCTACGCACTATAGTTAGTTTTTTGTAAATTCGGTGAAATTTACATCGCATGCATTGCAAATCATAATATGGCACCAATTATTGTATATTTTAAAACAATAACATTATTAAATTACTGTTTATACATACTTAAAATAGTTACATTGTTGTCCGTAATAATATCATTTTTTTCTACTATTCTGCTCTAGAAACTTAAAGCGTCCAAGCTTTTGTTTCCTTTATTGTTTAAAACATTAAGAGATTCTTCCGCCGTATTTCTCTCTCCTTGTTTGGAATTTTTACAAGGAAAGATTCTTAAATTAAACAAAGGAATTTCTAAAGTACACGAGTAACACTAAATTAACTGTATTTGTAACAGAAACATGTATTAATAAAGCAAGCGATAATATAATATTAAATCGTGTTTGTTGAACGAGATGTGTTTTCAAAATATATTTATTAGTAGGTAGAAAATATTAGTAAAAACATTACTGTAAATTATGATAATATACGTCTGTGGGGGTGGCGTAACACCTGGGGGAAATATATAAAAAAAATAGTAGGTAACATCTATCTGAAGAAAACTAACCACCGACTGATAAAATCTTAAGAAAGAATTATTGATTTAAACCTCAGACGCCCCGATATTATGTCCTCCGATATTTCCTCGTTTGTCCCATAACAATATTCGATTCCCGGTTTGGCCCAAAAACTTGAAAAATTTGAAGTACAGTTAACAAAAACATAATATTTTGTTCAATTTTGTTCTTCAAGACGTTTCACCTTTGACTTTTAACTTATTTTGAATGAGATTACATATAACTAAATTTTCGTAATAACTGTACAACGAGAGAAAGTCCGTAACAATATACCACTCTAAAGCTAGAAGCATATCCATGTAACAAAGATGGTCGGTATCGGTCCGGTAAATGAGTTCGTATACGGCCTTTGTGAAGCCTATCTATTATGCATCGACTGCCACGTTTGATGAAAATTAATATGGTGTTACCGTATCAGAAATAACTAAGGATAAGAATTTCTGTAACCAAATATATGAAGGATGCCAGACATGTATTGGTTCTAGAAATAGGTATATACGGATATTAATTGCTCAGTAACGCGTGCTACTCTTATTGTGTAGGTACTTTGCCAGTACTTTAAAAAAGTAGTTGTTCATCCATATCTAATTATTAAGTTTTTATTGTTAAATATATTTTAAGTATATTTAATGTAGTATATCTATCGATATCTATATATGTATAAATCAAAATGAATCGCTAAATTTGTTGCTAAGCGCAAAATACAAGAACGGCTGGACAATTTCGAGTATTTGTTTTTTCATATATTCATTGAAATCCGAGGAAGAGAAAAAATTCTTATGAAGAGAAAAATTAAAAAATTCGAATGATTTTTTTGTTTAAATTACGGACCAGCTGCCACAGTCCAATCCAACATAGCTATTGACAGAACGACGTCTGCCTGGTCAGCCAATTATAAATGGAAGTCCTTGCCCGCGTCTCTTTGTTTTTCCGATACTTCTTCTAATCCACCCAGCGGATTTTGATACGGTTTTCACTAATTGAATGAACGATCAACGAGGAATGTTTCTGTACATATTGCAGAATAATTTGCAGAAAAAAATTGAGGTAATATTTCCTTGGAGGAGCCAAACCTCCAGGGTGGTCCTTCAACGCATCCTTCGCAACCCGCACCACCAATAACGAACGAACCAATGTAGTTAGGACAGTTGTTAAAATATACCGTTCATAATATAGAAAAAAAATACACAAATATAAGCAATTAGGATATTTTTGATTTAACAAAAAATGATTTTATTTAAATCCATGTATCTGTTACATAAAAATAGAAATTTGTATTAGGTTGGCAGGCAACGCAACTTCCGGTGTATATTGGCGAGCGAGTTCCGGCATCGATCGCGGCGGATACAGCTATTGACCCTCGATAATAGTGGCGGCTGTTACACCTACAACCGCTTCATTTTATCCACCACAATATTTAATTTTAGAAAATAGAATACCTTATCATCGAGACGATAAGACTCATAATCAAGTGAGGATCTTTTTTGAATGACCCCGTATTAACTTTGCTACTCGACACATTTCGACAATATCATCTTTGCTCTCTTGTATAATCTTGTCGCTATACATTTAAGAATGATATTTGCGTGTAACTGGACGTTGAAATTTGTCATTGACAATATGACACCCTACTGTACACGGGATTCGCCTTCATGGACATAAGGAAATGTGATGTCTTCAGAGATATAGATATACTTTCATCTATAGGACGACGAGACGAAGTTGTAAAGTGTTCGAAGAAAACATTTTATTTTGAAATGTATTTGTAACTTTTGCAATTATATAAGCACGTAATTACTTTCTATGAAGTTTAGTACTAATAATCTTCTTTTATATATAAAAGTTTTCAGTCAGTTTGGTATACTTCAAAAACTCGAAAATGGGTAGACCAATTTAAAATTTAAAATCGGTTTTCCCATATGGAAAAAGGTATAAACAGGGATGATTTTTGTAGGTATATAAAAATGCAAAGCTGGTCGCTAGTGTACATATATTTATGACTTAATTTTTAAGTACCATCGATATGTAAAATTTAAATTCAGTTTCAGCTAAATAAATAATTGAGGATTTCTCTCATGACTCGTTTTTATAAACAAATTCATATTTTTTTTAATATTTTCAGGCAATTTTCATTGAGAGAATGAAATTATCATTTCAACTCTCGCACGTCTACCGCTGGACGTAGGTCTCACCCAAAACTTTTTTGCTTCAATCAGTAATGTTTTCTTTTATACAGGGCGTCCTACGACTTTGCCACATGGATAGAAACTTACTCCACGTAGATAGAAAATTTTGCTAAAAGAAGACTTCATTTTAATTTTAAAAACAATACGAACTGCATTTAAATAATTTGAAATAATCTTCTATCTGAACCGGGAATCGAATCCGCTAAATTAATAAATAACTAAATAAAAACTAAAGCTTATTTTTTATTAAACATAGTAGTGTCCTTATTATATCTGAGGACCATTGAGAAAACTACTGATTTCCAAAGGTTAAAAGATTACCGAAGTTTCGCTATTCAGAAAGGGGCCACCCCTTTACTTTCAAAAGGTCAGACTTTCAGATGGTCAGTTTTTCAAATCGTCAGAATTACAAATGGTCAGATTTGGTACAGTCTCTAATAAAATTACAAGTGTAATTGATTGATAACATACTCCTTCCTGAAATTATTCCAGCACTCTATTCGAGCATAATTAGATCACGACAAGATTTAATCATACCCATTCCGGGCGACCTGTCAGAGCTAATTAAGGTTTGCCAGGGCCATAATTTTTCTACCTTTTGAATTGGCCAAATCTTGGCCAGCTGTCAAATGTGACAGATTTTATGTCAAATGATGCGTCTTTTGATAATAAATTAAATTAACTGCTTAAAAATACTGCTGTCAAACTCAAATTCTGACAGTGCAATATTTATCCAAAGGACTGCTGGAACATAGCCCAGGTACAAATAAACTAACGGGAACAAAAGTATTTCACGGCCGCAGCGTCTAGGTCATAGATCTTCACAATATAATATTTAAGTTGTTTTATTTTAGTAGTTGTTTAATTTTTTTTTAAATAAACATACTTTTTTATTTAATTTAATAATTTTAATTTATTTTTGATTGTACTTTGACCATTTGAAATTCTACGATTTTAAAAACTGACCATCTGAAAATGACCTTTTGAAAGTAAAGGAGAAAGCCTAATGTTCCAATGTTTCTATTGTTCGTTTGCTCAATAATCAGCTTTTTTTTGGGTACATAGAAATCTTTTTTTTTGTAATAATATATGTCGAGGACCCCATAAGCACACAGTACGTTTGTGAGGTGAATCAAATTTCCTCATTTATTCGTTCGACGCCACAGTGGCAAACCAGCTTGCGAGCAACACAGGCAGGCACCCAATACAAAGAGTGACAGCTCACTGAGAACGGTTGTAAGTCATTCACCGCATTTACTAAAACGTGGTCAAAGTTAACAAGCTTCACGTTTGACCTCGTTCATAGATGCTCAAATGGATGCCCACAAATCCAACCACTCATTCTCAATGCACTTTGTAGTTTTTATCTCATTTGTAACGTACTGAATTATATATTTATCTCACGGAACATCTGAGTATATGCTGCTCTTGCTCTTTATGTCGAAGGTTAGGTCTAAACGTATTATATACTAGTGCCCACGACTTCGTCCGCGTTGAATAATGACATGTTTATATTTGAGACGACGGTGGCGTCGCCACGGCGAGAGTGACGCCCATTTTTTAATATTTTTGTACGATCCTAATATTTTTTCAGGATTAAAGTATCATCTGTGTACCAAACTTCATCCAAATCCGTTCAATAGTACGAATTTATTATCATAGAGTAAGTTTTTTTAACAATATTAAAAAAATATAATTATATTAGCGATGCCATTGGTGTAGATTCAGGTCTAAACTAAAGAACACTGTTAAGCAGACTTCATATTGTATTTTTTACTCATTCAGCTTTTAGAAGAAAAAAAAAACTATTTAATTTATTCATTGAAAAAAATTGTGAGCTGAAATATTATAAAATTAAGTTTTAAAATAGAAACTCTATTTCATTGCAGCGTATAGATTTCTGTGCAGATTAATTTCCAGAGTTAATAAGGCTTGAAGGAATCGACGCTCGCGCACCGCACATGTGGACAAGCGATATATTAAAACTGTTGTGACATAGAACTTCCTTTTTTGCTTAGTTATAAAACGAACTAAGGTCTCGGCTACACTGTTGTTTTGATTTAAAATCAAACATTGATTGAAACATAATTATTAATATGGTTTCCCACACATATTCGGTTAATATACATATTAATATTGTATTGTTTTAAGAAGTATATAATCTATCTACTATACTTATAAAATCATTTTTCCTACTGATTCATCGCACAGCCAGAACTACAAAGTCTAGACAGCTCAAATTTGGAATATAGTTTTATATTATAACTTAAGAAAAGATTATTAAAATTTCAACTCCTTGCGAAGTCGGGAGCGGGTCGCAAGTTTTTTTTTATAAAACTCTGTTTCAAGAACATAAAAAAATGTATGTAAATTCGTAAAATTTACAATAGCATTTAAAGTTTAAAGCTAAACTTAAAATTAACTCACACTCATTTAAAATTAAACCACAGAAAATGTAGATACAAAGTTAAGCTTAACTCATTAACTAATGACAACATACTTTAAATGAAAAAACTTTCTCTCTACTAAACTTTATATTCAATCAGTTGTGAATTTCTAGTGAATTTAACATTAGCTATTATCGAAAACATAAATTTTGCTTAAACTTTTATTCCTAAAATAGAGGAAAAACATGTATTACCATTTTGGCAGCCCGTCTAGCGGCAGTAAACACCCCTTTACAGAAAATCACCGTGAAATAATAGCACATGTGCTGTTGTATTTCGGTGTGTAAGTATAGGATACCAGAACCTTTTACCCTATCCTTTCATTATCCCTTATCTTTAATCCAACTACGCTCTGCAGTACACTCGCAGCACCTGTGGCATTGCTTGTGTTATAGCCACCACTATAAAGTGGACCATAAGTATCAAGTCATCGACCTTAATATAATAATAAAAAATAAATCGAATTCTCCTTGAGAAAGAAGTTAAAAGAAACAGAAGAGTCTAAATATCTTCAAATATTATTGCTTATTTGAATTTTCATGGCAATTTAAAAGTTGCAAAAGTTTTTATAAGTATGAATGTGACGCATGTGCACATTGTGCACATCGCCTATGCAGTAACCGATGCGTGCTCTTTCAGCTGGCTGGGCGGGCGGCCACACGCCGCGCCACTTCTAACTTCTGACGAACTTGCTAATAATTATGTTTGCGTATAAATAATAATTAAACATTCTTACTAAACTGAACGTATACAAATGGTTTAATCAACTGAAGCAGATGGTTTAACGGTGAGGAAATCCAAATATAATTATCAACTAACATCAAATATTAACATTACATTACAGACCCTAGTAGATAATAGATTATAGGGAGTATGAAGAGATAAGGAAAAGGGCTCTGATATCCTGTACTCACTAATCGAAGCACAACAGCATACATGATGTTTTTTTATGTTAAGGTCGACAGACAATAGGGTGACGGTCCACTTGATGGTAGCTACGTGGCTACCATACCATCAAGTACTATAGGTATATAGTGTATTTATAGTAATACAAAGAACGCTCTCTTAGGTAATTTGAAATGTGCCGATATCTAAACATATTTGCTGACGTTACTCTCTGAAGACTCTTGACCGAGTTATGCAATGCAAATGACGTCCTCAATCCCCGATGTATAAACTATACAATGTTTAAGAAGTTCTGTAACTTTTGTATGTACTGAAATGAACTATGACTTTTACTGGACTATTTTTACATGCTTGCTTGCGGCTATTACATTTTAGCCTGCACATCCGCCTCTCATTGTCTGCACGGGGAAGATGGGAAGAGCCCATATCCCTATCATTTGTGAATCCCTTATCCTTAATCCTACTCCGGTGGGCAGGGCATTTGCGCATTTGCAGCCCTTCCTGTATGGCGCGGTATGGTGGCGCACGTATGGTGGGGTTTAGTTCTAAAATCGCAATGATGGGAAGAAACCAATTGCTAAGCGTACATTGCTAACCAATTGCCAGTTACATTAAATTTACTTAAATATATTGGAAATCGGTAATAGGTACAATTTTTTTTTTTTTTTTTAAATTTCAATCTGTTTGTATCAGAGGTTAGCAGACAATTGTAATCAATAGGATCGTTGCAGTTGCTTAATAATAAATAGGGACTCCTAGTTTGCGCCTTAAGTTTTCTTTTAGTTAATTCCATTACGGATTACAATAAAAGTGTGTATATGTGATATTATGTAATTATTTTTGTAGATGTAGCTTTTATTTTCAAAAACAACGGACATTATGTACCTACGTGTCAAATTAATTAATACGTAACACGTGAGGCCACCCACAGCAATGGCATTTGATTAAAATATCCATATAATTTATGTCCCCGAGCTAAACAATTCGTTTTATTAAAACAGTAACCGACCACGATCATTTCATGAAAAGGTTCAAATTATTCCTTTATTAACAAATAAACAATTTCATACATTTTATTAAATCATTTAAAAATTAAATAAAGGGAAACAATATTATGTTTAGTGTTTTTGTAATAATTATAAGTATGTTGCTGAACCTGTTTTATAAATGCCTATTGATACATAGTCGAAAATCTACTACCGTTTTGGAAACAAAATGGCGTTTTAGGAGAGAAGAAACGGCTAAAGAAACTCTAGCAATCTTTCTTTTTAATATATTATTAAATTATAATTGTGCCAAACTAAAAATACCAACAAAAATTAAATAATCATTAAAAAAAACTAATTTTTTTCAATTAATTATTATATATTTTACCAGGGTTTCGGGAACAAATAGTCAAAATGATGACGATCCTGAAAACAAACCCCGAAAGAAACTCAAGATACGATTCTTTTTGTCATATCACGTTTATTTCTTGATCCAGATTCTTTACTTAATCAGCTGCTTAGTATGACTGCTTAATGTCAGCGAACATAGCCTAAATGACACAGTATACTTTCACTAAGTAGTTTCTTTATTAAATTTAACTCTTTAAAGTAATTTTTAAAATGTGTTTGTCGCACACATATTTATTTAGTATTTGCTCACTTTCTAAATTGACTTTATTTTTATTAACATACCTTTTTTTGTTTAACAACAAATTTAAATGAAATTAGCATAATAATATACAAGCCCAAGCTACCTCAATACATCTCTGGGAAACAAATTCAAATTACGTTTAATCACTCTGGAGATTAGAGCAAAAAGCAGAAACAAAAAGGCTGTTTGCAATTTTTTACATGTAAAAATTTGTACGGTGACACGAGAATTTTATTCGTAAAACTTTGAACAGGATATTTCTGTAATTTCTATTCATGCTAGTTGATGGAATAAGACTCCATCCATTTATGTTTTTTACAGCGTGATGAGCCGATAGAAGACATCATACGGTTATATACGGTTCTCATTCATTCGAAATAAGTAATTTTATTATACTCCGATAAGCAAGCGATGCTATACTTGTTCCCAGCTTAGTGCTTAATGCATCACTTAAAGCTTGGCTTCTTTATAAGCGAATTAGCCACCAGCGCCCGGTTTCGCCCGGGTTTGCAATATTTTATACACATAAAGCTTCCCCATTTATCCGATCTTCCATTGGTGAAAACCGTATCAAAATCCGTTGGGTGCTTTAGAAGTAGTTAGCGGAAAAACAAACAAACGCGAACATTTTGTGTGACATGGTGCAAAATATTATTTTTATGTAAATAGAAAAAAAACAGTACTTACTTTGCAACCGAATCGCCAAAAATGTCCGCCTCTTTCTGTTTCTTTACTTTCTACTTCTAAACCACCCGACGAATTTTATTTTAGTTTTCACTTATGAAAATAGGAATAAACGAAGAAGGTTAATGTATATAAATAAATGCATCCCGTGCGAACCAAAGAACGGGTCGCTAGTATATTACGAGTATAAAATAAAGTCGCTGCCCGCTTCCCTCGGTTTCTCTGCTAATTTCTTCTACAAACTTCCTTGTGTTGCGAAACACAAGGAAAGTTAGTATTATTTACTCATATAATTTGTAGAAAAAAATGGATCCCTGCGACGCCGGGGACCAGTCGCTAGTTACTTCACTTGTAATAGAACCTGCGTCTGCCATTTCGACTGCTGAAAATTCGATCCACTTGGCTCTCACTGGCAATTTCACTAATCACTAATAAACATGGCAAATTTCAATGAACTCAGTAACTGTTTATAACACGTAATCAAATTAGTCGAAGGGTTTGGTTTGTTTCATTTCAAAGAAAACCGCAGTCAATACGTAGGATACGTTATTGGCGCTTCCATTTAACAAACAATGGATAATTTATTCATATAACAGAGTACATAATGGACAACATTAATTGGACATATTGATTGAAAACTAAAACGAGTGGTTCTGTTTGTTTGTTCTCTTTTCTATACAATGTGCGATACAAAAAGCTTTATTAACTGACTATCCTTTCCAGTCTGGTGAAATAAAAAAAATGAAAATAACTCTAGGCATTCGATATAAAATTTATTTGGATAGATTTTATTCGCTGAATAAATGCCAGATTTGCACACGCTCTGATTAGATCTGAAATCACCACAAAGTAATGACTGGATTATATTTTACATGATCATGTAAAATAAAGAACAGTAAGTACCTATATGAAAAGCAATACTTAATGGACTTTAAAAGGTTTCTATCTGCGTTTATTTCAATAATAATACTTAGAATTTTATAAGAATATTGATTTATTGGTTGTTCTTACTTCCACAGTTATCACCAGCTCAATAGCATAGATATCACCAGGTTCAGATAGAATAGATTAATGTCTTTTTTTTTTCAGCATATCTATAAAATAACTCGAGAAAAAAGACTATGTTTTTATTTTTTTTTCTATCTTCAAAAAATGACAGATATTAAACGTTTAAGTACGGCTTCCGCGGCAAAATTCGACTAAGAGGCCGCGCTAACGTGACGTCATACCGTGACACGGTTCTGCGTACTCGTACCTACCTACATACCTACTTTGGCTCGTTACGCTCGCGGTCTCGCTATAAATTTAATTGTTTTTCTTATAGTGGATCACAAAAATGGTTAACAAATATTGTATTGTGCCTATGTGTACCAACTCCAGTGAAAAAAATACCCAAAAATAGTTTTTTTCTGTACCACGCGGTAATAATATTTGGAAAAAGTGATTAAAATTTATGATGTTAAAAGTTAGCATAACGTAATATGGATTTATTTTTATTTATAAACATAACATGTTAAAAGTAAGTATTAGTAGGTACATAATAATAATAATAATAAAATAAAGAACAGATCAAGTTTTATTGTGTCTCAGGATTTACAACGCTGTAGCTTTGGAAATCCTGGCCCGCTTTCGATGAAACAAAAACTATTATTATTTGAACGAGTACGCGCATTAGATGCAGTAACTTTTATAGTATGTTGATGGGTTGGTGTGACTCATTGCGGAACTATGTGTACATACATAGTATAACCAAATAATAACATCATTACATCAGCAACAACTCCATATACCTCGAAGCTATTTTTCCAATTCTCGTTCCATTCCACTAGCGAATTGGACGCATCCGTCTGATCGAAAAGGCTTGTTGAAAATTTACATATGTAGGCAAATAGATAGATGCACTGCCTCAGTTGAGTAGAGCCAATCAATCCGTCGCAAACACGGACCGACTGCAATACTGTCCTTTTGTGTACATTCCAACTTTTAAATAAACAAATTCTGTAATTGCCGAATATTTACACTTGCTGAAATATTAACAAAATTTAAAACACACTCTTATTTAACTTTGTGAACTATGAAAAGCGTAAATTCGCAAGTGATTCGGATACCTAATAAATTTCACGTTTGTAAGTACCTATGTTTAATTTCGGCAGTTGTTTCGTATTCATTTTTTTCAAAAGCCTCTTTGTAGGATGACCTATTTAGCTTTGTGTGCGGAATGTGTTTATAATATGACTCTGACACTGACGACCTGGTTGCGATTCGCACACAGCTTCCTGCTACAAGGTATTTTCCGGTCTTGATACAGAGCCAAGTCACAAAAGTAGATCAGGTCGATTATCTTTTTTGAAATCGCGCTCTTCAAATTGAAACTGTCTATTTTCAGATGCGCCAGATTTATTAATACAATTTATTATGAAATATTGAGTAAGGTACATTTCACTCTGTGTAATGTTGATGCTAAAATGCACTCACAGTACGGGATAATCCTTTTTTTTTTTAGTATACACAATTTATAAATTGGCCAAATAGGTCTGAAATTTTATATCATCAAGCTTGTCATGTAATTAATTCAGGATTTTTTCCTGAAATGTACCTACCCAACGAAAATTAAGAAAAGCAAATTTCTGCTCTATTCTTCGTGATAAATTATTTCATAACTTCATTGCCGTTGCCACATAAACTTCCTCGTTGATCGCTTTTACTATTAGTGAAATCCGTATCAAAATCTGTTGCGTGGATTAGAAAAAGTTAGCGGAGAAATATACAATAGGACAGTGACTTCAATTTATAATATGTAGAGAAGTTCATCGCTTATGACATGAGGGAATTTGCTTCCCAAAATACAAATAAAACACACAGTTAATCAGTGAAAACCGTATTCTGGCGATTATCAGCTCCTCTCTTGAATCTAGTGACGCAATAAGAACATAGAGTAGGTAACTACTTGTGCAACATGAACCCGTGTTTTACCAATTATGAAGAGAGCGTGTGTAACGCTCAGGTCTAACAAAAAGCCGATCGCTCATACCCATATATTAAGTTAATGGGGTCGGGCAGTAAGCACGCCCTTGACTTTAACGATGCGGCGGAGAAGGCACGAAATAAATTTAAATTGGTTGGGCGGTGGCTGACGTTGGCGTCCACTCGCGACCCGACAATAGGTGACAATGCGCTGTGTGGCATGCACCCACCGCTCCGAGACAATGTTAATGGCTACACTTGTAGCAATTGAAACAAAGTTTCGTAATAAGTGGTTCCCACTCGTGCTTTTTGACTGCGCATTTTAAGGACGCCCAACTTCGAAATCGAATTGGACTGAGTTCTAACAACAATTTGGCTGAAACAATAAATGGCTGGACAAATAAATGCACTTTATAATTTTTATTGCCTTTAATTTTAGTATTTGTCAACTGATACAAATTTAGACTTGACACAAGACTGATCGTCCACTTCACTGACCGTCCACTTGATGGGAATTTGCTACGTAGTTTAGGAAACAAAAGGTACACACCGGTACACTGTCAATTTATTATATATTACAGTTCTCATGTTGTAGCGAGATAGAAACTTCTCAGCAGGTAGTTCTTTCTATTACACGTACGTTAGAATGGGAACATTCTAACTGAGGAATACCGTGAGTATTGGACAGTTACAAATAGTCAAATGGAAAGACTTGTATTTTGGCTAGAGATGAAAACGAAATTCTTAAGGGACAACATTCGCCTTGTTGGTCTTCTTCGAAAATATCGATAAACAAAAATCTCTCACACTGACAGCACATATTTTCACACATATGACACAACAATAATATACCTGAAGACTAGATAAAAAAAATATCGACACCGTCTGTGTAAAAATGTAACATTCTAAATTTCAACACCAATAAATAGAAAGCCGATACACTTACATAGTCTCGATTCAAGTGAAAAGATCCTGAACTAAAACTACTAACACTTTGAGAGGTCGGTGCGATGTTGAAGAATGAAACAATATTGTGTTTACTGAATTTGTTGCAACTATACCTCTATAGGAGGATGAAAATAAGAGAAAATTTTATTGAATTCTCTGAAATTATTAATTATATCGAAATGATGTGTTATGATTATTCGAAAATTTAGTAAAGGTGCACACGTAGTAGCACACGTGCTATTAATTTACGGTGGTCTTCTGTAAGGGGGTGTTTACAGCGAAACTTCCAATAACCAAGAAACTTTCCAGAACCAAATCAGAGTCAACTTTGAAAATATTAATTCCAAAGTTAACCCTGCCGGGAATCGAACCCGGGAGTCCTGGAACAGAGGCCAGCATCCAAACGACTTATTCATTATAATTAATTATAAACTTAAATTTTGATATGACAATACATATTATATGTCATAAAATAAAGTAAATAGAGCGAGGTAAAATTTAACTTAGTGTATACG
The DNA here is from genome assembly GCA_944738685.1 of Synanthedon myopaeformis. Lineage (NCBI taxonomy): Eukaryota > Metazoa > Arthropoda > Insecta > Lepidoptera > Sesiidae > Synanthedon > Synanthedon myopaeformis. The sequence goes on along the minus strand of OX122926.1, from coordinate 4,337,969 downwards.
TGCGGAATAATATACATAATTGAACGTTAGCAAAGTTTCTGACGGATTGATAGAAACATGAGATAAACTGGCTAATTAGTTAAATTAATGGCACTCAAATCATCACTTAATAACACAAGCTAATAAATTACTGTGAGATTGTAATCATGACTTCCATCATACGAATACACTGAACGACTACTGATTTATTATTAACTAGTTGGTGCCCGCGACTTGGTCCGCGTTGAAAAAGAAAATATATGAGAACATAATAACGCCTGACATGTTATCGCTGTGACCACGGTGGCGCCCAATTCTATATATATTTTTAGACGACCACTCGGGAACAATACTTTTTTTCTGCATGAAAGGTACCCTATGGCCTTTCTTGTATCCCTGACAACGTGTATGCAAAATTTAATGATAATCGGTTGAGTAGTTAAGGCGTGAAAAGGTAATAGACAGACAGACAGACAGAGTTACTTCCACATTTACAATATTAGTATGGATGAGTTTATTTCCTATTAACCTGTTTTACTACTTGAAAAACAACAGATTTTTAGTAAGATGAAGTGGCTTTTGCCTGACTTTATCAATGATTCATATTACTCATTAGTGTATTTCGTTTTACTTACTTTAAAAAAATAAAGTAAGTTGTACATGTACAATTCACTTAACACGAAACGATATTTACTAAAACACCCCTTATTAACATTAGAGCTATTTAAGTATTAAAACTACTCGAAATCTAGCCATATAATGAGCAAACTTTATATGGCTAGATATATAATAAGGCTCTAATTCTTTTAAACTCTGTATTATGCAGAGCCGGCGTTATCTTTGGCCGCCTGTCTCGCCTCCGCCTGCTCAATATAATTACATGATAGTGACAAAACAGAATGTTTACAAATAACGAGCTTTCACATAAACTATAAATGTTTAAGTAAGGAGTGACAATCCTTCTAAATACGAATTAAGATATTTTAGTGATGGAATATCTTAATCGGTATTGGTAATCTATACTTCTATACAAATATTATAAAGAGAGAAGATTTGTACTTTTGTATTTTTGTTTGTAATGAATTATATAAATCATATTTGAAGAGTTTTTATCAAACCGAAATTTTTATTAAAATAATAGCAATAATTGTTGTGGCAGGACAAACTGGGAAACCCCATGGAATGTCAATAACCACAGAATCCTTACAGAAGACAATCATGAAATAACTTCAATTGTGTCATTTTATATTAACGTGTGAGTAAAAGATACTAGCGTCAATTCTTTTACCGTCACCTTATCCCTTATCCTTTACTAACCTCCGATGCCCGACGCAAAAACGGGGTGTTATAAGTTTGACGTGTGTGACTGTGTATCTGTATGTGGTATGATAGTTCCCAAAGCTGACGTGATCGGGAATTTATGAAGATCTGGTCAGGCGTTTGAAGACCATCACCCCATTTCCTATTTAACGAAGGGATTTCACTAATTTCCACATGTTCGAATGATGTGAAATTTGGTATACTGTTCTACGGTATTTCCATGACCTAATTCTGCAACATCAAGTAGTCTGCGGGTCACCCGACTCCTCAGCAATCAGCACTTAGCACTATCACTATGGCAATGCTTGTGTAAATAAGTAACAGTAGCAACATATCATCAAGTGAACAAAAATTACCCTATATATATCTACTTACACCAGACTTCTAAAAGAATAGTTTCCTCAAAGAACGGTAGTACACTTGAAAGTAAATATTACAAAAATTCATTTTAGCTGAGGTTACGTACCATTGTGTTTTTTGTATCGTCTTCAACGATTTTTGTTCTTTATCTGCAGTACCCAGGTAAGGCTAGCTGTAATTAACCGCCAGCGCTCCTTCAATTTATTGCGAGGAAATTATCTTTGTTGACCCACTCGCTTCAGCCAAGGTGCTTAATTTTTCCGCTCTTTGTAAGCATTTTTCATATCAACTCTGTTTGCGTCGTTTGTTTGTCATGTCTGTTTATTAATTTGATAATGGAACTGCCAGAACAAACATGTTATCTTTGGAATATTGGTTTTTGCGATGGCTATAAGGAAAAGTGACTGGAAAATATGAACGTTACATCTCTGCTGTTATTTATTTGTATTTGATATTGACGTTGGCGAGGTCGAAAATAACTTCACTACTGTTACGTTGAGCCTTTTTATTAGAAAGGACAGCAACTCAGTTAAACCGGCGATATACTTAGTAGGTATTCTGAGAAGAACGAAAAATTACGGTGATTTGAAAAACATCAAGCCTAACATTGCATATACGAGTATAAAGACTCCATAAGATCTATAAAGACTAAATTGTATGTTGTGTATTACACAAAATAAAAAATACTTTTACTTTTTATAAAATATGGTTATAACAGTTAAATTAAAAGCTATTTATTTAAGAATTATTTAAAGTTTTTTGAGCAACGAGAATTTGTTGTGTTTTAATCACAAAAAATAATTATTATTAATATATCAAATTTATTTGATGATGATGATGATTGGTGAAGAGAAATAAAAAAAATATATGAAAATTTTCATTCTAAAAAGGTTGAAATTGTGAAATTAATATATAGACCGTCCAAAATCAAAATTTATGGCAGGTGTATAATATTATTATATATTCAGATAGGTTTGTTTATATATAGGTTAATACTAAATGCAAATCTACCATAAGATAATAAAGTTTGACATAGACAAAATTTGATATTGTGCTATCAAGCCGATATCAAGATATTCAATCAATTAATACACTGATTTTTCAAGCAGATCACTGAACATCAATTATTTCGGACATATATATTATTCTCACCAATTCTGTGCCCATGTGAAGATGGGACAAGTCTCTATTATTTTAGTATATACTAACATTTACATAAACTCAAAATAGTTTTAATGAAAAAATACTCTAAACTTACAAGTGTAGATGGTAAATGGCTGCGATCTGGCAACATGGCTGCTACACTTAGCCCCGCTGCGGTCGCTGCGGGACTCTTGACACGAATTAAAAATGCACGCTGCAGTAGTGCACCAATAGCCCAGCTGGGGCATCAATGCTAGTATAGATCATAGGAGGCATGTGGCCTAAATACTACAAATATCAAATGCCTTTGCAATAAATATTACATTACTATATATAGTATGCTGTTTAGCTAATGCTCGTATCTAGATTTCTAGTTGAAAAGAGCACCCAAGTAATTTCTTTACCAATTGTTTCTTAATGAATTTCCAATGCGGCGGTAATTGTACAATATTTACTTTAATTGATTGAGTGAAATATTTCGTTTATTTTAAAGATATGAAATAAAGTTGCAGTACTTGCACACCTATGCAGTATAGAATAACAGCAAGTTTCAGACATTTACAATAGTTAATTTTGCTATAAATCCTTCCCCCCGGTTTATTCATTAAGTTTTATTCATTAAAAATATGGTCTATTGTGATTCAGAATCAATTATATTTTGTTACAAAATAATGCTTAAATGTGCAAGAAAATCGCGTGTTACTCGAAAATGTACAGTTTAGCGATATATCAGAGAGATTCGCGAGTGAACGTGGAGCGAATCCGTATTGGCCGTCGCTCGAGAGCGTGAGACTGCACACAAACCATGAGTTATTGCGTGTCATCAATTACTGGACAGACACGATGGGAACGCCCATGATGCTCGCACTGTGTATCTGGAAGAGCGTTTATTGTATACAATTACATTTTGTAATACACAAATTTTGTATTTCGTACTGTCTTCTTTGTAAAACTAGGCAGTCTGTTTGGCAGCAGTAGCCATTCGTAGAAGACTAGGTACCGTGAATTATTATGTGAGCTTTTAAAGGATGACAGAGCTTATTGTCCTATCCTAATACTTCGCCCCTTAATTACCACTTTTGGGCCTCTTTAACCAACTCTGAGTAAAGTATCAAGTAGGCTAACCGCCATTTAAAGTCACCGGTCACCGGGAATGATGGAGCTGATATACCTTTGTTTGTACGGTAAAAGTTTCAAACCTTAAAAAGAAAATAATAAAAAAATTCGCCTATCGAAAGGATGCAGTAAACAGAGTGCATAATTTAATAAAACATAAAATTATTTCTAAAAGTAACTAACCAACACTTTACTTGTAGTTGGTGAAAGAGGTCCTAAGTGTATTAAATATCAAGTGTTAGCCTCCAATTGGATCAGAGCCGATCCGTCTGTTAAAAAATAAAAAAAAAAGCTAAAACTTTATACGAAGCTTTATACGATTTTCCAGTCAACAATTGATATTACTCTGTGATCCTGCTTTTCTAGTTGTGTATTGTGTGACATCTGTTTTCGGCCAGGCATGAAACATTTTTCCAAGTGGACACAGACTATATTATGTACGAGTAGTCCAGGAAAATTTACTAACAAATCAAAATTTAAGTTCCTTGAGAGAATTTTTGATATGAGTGTCTAGAATATATCTAATATCGATGGGTGAAAGAAATTTTCGAATCCAACTTGTACAAGGGGTGGAAAAATAATTTAAAAATATTCATGGCGACGGCGTAGTTTTACCGGCTTCACCTATCTATATATCTAATATCTAAGAATATCTAAGAATATCTAAGAATATATCTAATATCGATGGGTGAAAGAAATTTTCGAATCCAACTTGTACAAGGGGTGGAAAAATAATTTAAAAATATTCATAGCGACGGCGCAGTTTTACCGGCTTCACCTGTCGTGCACAGGGCTCTCTATCTTTAGTTCTTACTTTATCTGAGTTCTTGGTGTTTTTCATGGTACATTATGTACGAAAATGGCTTAGCCTTTATGGAAAGCTTTAATTACGATGCTCAGCTAACCCAGTTTGGAATGTAAACAAAGTACAATGGCGTTGCTGTTATTGAGTTCTCATTGTTTGTTGATTTATAAACCGATTAATGGAGGAAGTGCATGTCCTGTTTAATTAGTAAACTAATCAGTGAATTTACCAATGTTTATATATATAATATATTATTTAAGATTTAAATTTATCATTTAATTAAAAATGAGGATTAGAAGAGAGATCTATAAAATCATAATTGATTGAATAAAGGAATATTTATTTTAAAATTGTTTGAAAATTTTGAAGAAATCACAAAAATGTATTTAATATACACTAATTTTATAAAGAGTATGAATAATTTGTAATGAATAAACTCAAAAACTACTAGACCGATTTTAAAAATTCTTTCACCTATAGAAAGCTACATTATCAGCGAGTAACAGGAACAGGAACAGGCTTTTGGTAAAGTTACTAAACTATTTACAATAAACTGTTAAATGTGTTATAATAACTAACTGTATTGTTAAAAGCTAATATTTGCGCGATTGTTTAGGACAGCTCTAATTTCGTTCCAAACACGCGACCGCCGTTGAATCTCCCTCACAAAACTCCTGTGTTCCGATGATTAATGTTGCAGACGCTTCCACCATTACTTATAGTTTTAGATGATTCTGTCATACGCATTGTTGTTGCTTTTACGCGTCACTTGTCACTCAGTCTTATAAATAAGACAAAAATAATATAAAGTCCCTGTCCACTCAAAACACAATGTTTTTATATTTTTATATTAATTCTCAAAATAAAAACCTAAATATAATATTTAACATTATAGGTATACCTATACATTTACGCTATTTAAAAAAAAAACTTTAAATAGAATAACTTACTAACTTACACTCAAACTGTCGCTATACAAGTAAAAAGGTAAAAAGTAGTAAAAAGGCAATAACCTCTGTGAGATACTTAAGCATAATATGGATAAGTATGAATAACTTGAAAATATTTAATAAAATGTGTATAAGCTCTAATAAATATGTCAATGTATCAAGTGCGTACAGAACGCCATTAAGTCAATTCAAGTGCAAATTCGTCGCAATAAAATTTTCATTACACGCATGCCTGCTCCGCCGGCGCGGTGGCGGCCAATAAACGACCAAATGATGTTATTAAATATACGCACATGCTGTTTCATTACAGAAAACCTTTACAAGCTCATCTCGATGTTGATCAAGACAAATATTCTATTCAATATTTAGGCTAATATTAGGACATTTGCCTTCACTTCAATTTGCATGTGTATAAGCAGTATTTAATTGACAACCTCTGGGCACACGCCTTTACTCAAAGAAAATTATCTTCAAAAATGTCATTCACCATAAAGTTTTTTATTAGACTGGAGGCCTCTTTCACCATGTGTCAAGTAGTCAAGTACTGTACAAACAAAAGTGTAACATCTCCTTCACTCACGGTTACCGGTGACTTTAAATGGCGGTTAGCATGGTGAAAGAGGCCCTAAGCTAATGAAAAATTAGAAGTAGTTATTAAGATAGAAGTAATTCACCACGTTAACAAAATATGTTAGAGGTAGGCGCAACCAGGATGTGGCGGGGCACCGAAGTCGTGTCATAACGTCCCCGCGACCCCGCCCATCAACGACCGCGTTGATAGAAAGTCGTTGGGTTTTAGGCGTTAGGAATCCGGCATAACCCTGCAGTGTCCCCTACACTGCCGGGTATCCAAAAGGATTTCCCAACGTTAAAAAAAGGCCCATCCAGGATTAGAATCTGCAACAGTATGGCGGTTGAAATTTATTGACCTACTCGTTGTAATTTACGACTCCACTATTATGTACTGCTTATCTACCTTGCTTACCTACATATTTGGTTAACCAATATTATTAATATACATATGTTTAATATATTAGCTATAAACTACTTAATCTAAGATACTTCAATATATTTGACATTTCTTTATTTTTCATTATTGAGAAGTGACAGGCTAACGGTCCCATTGATAATAGGTGGCAACATCTCCGGGTATCATGTACACATTAAATTTATGTATAAGTAGATACTTTGTCGAAAACCTTATAAAATATTGTACTAATCCTACCCCAATTTACGCAACGCAAAGTATGGTGATAATCAACTACTATAAAAAAATAATATATGTAGTATCAGTGAAAGAACTTCGTGTATAGAAAACGACAGAACGAACAGGAAACCCTTGAGTTCTTTCACTTGATGTTTATTTTTAATTAAAAAAAAATCGTCGTCAGTATTTTGAAATACCTATAAAACTCCTGTAATACTATAACTTCCTATTATCCCGTTCTTCAAGCCTCCCTTGTTAAACTTAGGCCCTCTTACATATATCATTAAAATTTATTTGTTATAAATACCACATAATAAGATGAGGTGCTTTCTTTGTAATACAGATAAAGAAATATATGTGTACCAATTTTCATCCAAATCCGGTCAGCCGTTTTTGCGTGATTTAGTTAACAATCATCTAAATAAACATACAATCTTTAGAATTTATAAAATTAATGGGATGAAAACAATTTGTAATCGTGTTCCAATTTCTTTAAAGAACTATAAAATTAACGACCTGTTTAGTCAATGCTAAAGTAATAGATCTAATACATCATAGTGACCTACTTAATTTATTTAAGTTACCTACTTCATTGTAATGGTGTATATATTATCTAAAATGCATTTAGTACAGTGTATAATTATTATGAACCCGGAACAGCGGCGGTCACGTTCTCATTCTTAGAGTTAATAACATAATTGTTGTTCTCGCGTAGCCAACGTAATATAAAACAGTTAATTATATTTCATTATTACAAGTTGTTTCCAGCCCTTTTTGAACGATTCGACATAAGAAATTTACTTAATACTGAAGTACTTATCAATAAATATGAGAAATACACGTGCAGAAGTAATTTGATCTCAGTGAATCATAGTAGATATTATTATCCGATAATACCTAAATATAGAGTGTCCCTGAAACCTTTAGGAGAAATTGAATGTGTTGTCATATTTATGAGTTAGATACATTTATATTTAAGTATGTATTTATTTTATTATTATTTAAGTATGTGACAGAGATAAGTGTAAAAAAATATTCCACATCCCTATCAGTGAGGATACTTAGTAGGGATAGATGAAACGGGCGAAATAGCTTTGATTTTATCGGTGCACTCTTTCAAGCCTCTACCAATGTTAACTGCTGCATTTTAAGTGCAGAAATAATAACACATAAATAATTCGTATGTAAAAAGTAATATTATATCTTTTGAAAAAATTGTATCAATATTAAACCATTTGACCACTTTGTAAGTAAATTACGACAAAATTTCATTAAATTTAAATAAAATTCTCTATAGTTCCGTAACACATGAGTCATCTCTACCGAGTTTCAGAGATAATTTAAGACAATATATTCCTAAATTCTTTATTGAATACTTCCCAAGCGGCCGCGTCGTCCGTAATGAAATTCCGTATAAACCTTCAAATGATCTTAATTCTCCTGTATTCAATTTTGTTTATTAAATCCATAATAACGTAATAATAATATTTTATGTTAGTATTGGGTTTTATACAATCATCTTCATTTGTAGTCGACCACTGGTGGTCCACCAGTCCACCACACCATTGCTGGACATAGACCTCAATAGATCTTCAAAGCACACTTCAGCCCCGTGTTATCCCGCGATTTTCAACACCAAAATGGGGGACGCAAAATGGGGGTTAAGTTTTAAGTGTTGAGCTATACAGCAACATCATTTTTATTAATACATATCATAATAACTTTACATGTCCAATCGCTTTGATTGGAACTAATTCTCGATTTAAAGTTATTCGATTCCAAAATTTCTTTTCAATTTTTATGCAATGGAATGATTCACGGATGAAAAGTTCAATAGTGAGTCAAAAGAATTGTAATATCAATCCGTTCAGACGATACAACTTCGAGTAAAACCTTTTGTAGTGTAATGTACCATGTTCACATTGTCCTGAAATAAACTACCTCCCCAACCTAGTTTCGCATGAATAAAATTAATTTAACATGAATTATATTGTATTATTGAGTTTTTGCATATCAAATTCTGTAAAAACTAATACTTAAAAGCTTCTTAACAGTTCGAGTTGGTTGGCCATAAACAAATTTATTAAATAGCCAACTTTCATTGTGGTAAATCAAACGATGTTGGAGTCATTCCACCAGCTGTTTCCATTCCACCTTGTGCTCAGCCTTTCTCATAGCCTTCGCAACTGTAAGGCCTGTAACTTTAACTGATACTCCAAGTATTTCATACATTATGCAATTTTTTTTATAAACACATAATAATTATTAGACTAGATTTGTTAATCTGGACCCGACGTTTTTGAATCAAGTCGAAGGTTGAGGTGGACATATGAAAACAACCGGTTTCGAATTTAAAAATCTGGACAAATAAATAATCTCCCAACGGATTGCAGTGGATTACAAACCGATGAAAAATTTCGTGAGTGCAGACAGAATATCGTAAATTGAATAGAAGCGTAGTTTGGGACTAACTGATACGAGCTTTGGGTTTCGCGCTTTGTTCTCTATTGCTTTTGTTCGGACAGCTTACACTGCAATCTGTTATTTCAACAAATCATTTACTATTGTACAATATGAAGAAGTGATAGTAAATAAGACATTGGAAAAAATATATCAAGTGCAGATATTCGATTTTCTTTCTCAGGGGTCCCGGGATCAATTCTCGGTATGGTCAACTTTAGAAATGAACTTTTGGAAATGAACTTCTGGTTTGTATTTGAAAAGTAATTAGTGCTATCGTAAACGAAGATTGGCTGCAGTTTACATATCTTCGAAGACAGCTGGTCTTCCACAGGGAAGCATACAGATGCTTGTCTCTTTTCTGATGAAATTCATATACCCTTGATAATTTCAAATACACACAAAAATAGAAAATATCCAGAAATTAAGCCCCGATCGGGATTCGATCCTTTATCTGCATACAAGCAGAGGAAAGAATGTACCATTGGCTATCACTGCCAGTAATAAATTTTGGAATTATTTTAATAATTTTGGAGGCTGATATAGCAGAGAATAAGCCAGAAATTCAAAAGGTGATTGAAAACATTATTTTAACAAGGAAAAGATATCGCTCGTAAATGTCTAAAAGACATTTAATAATAATGGTGTAACGGCGTTTTATATTGACACATTTCGTACAAAGTTACATTATTTGACGTAGCTATCAAAAGTAGCCTATTATAATGGCCCTACCATAAACGAAGCAACTTTGTATCCCTTATTACATTGCCAATTTAATTTATAATATTTAAAAAAAAATTCAATGAAAAATGATTCTTATGAATGTTCTTTTTTTAAATCGATGGTGCTGTACTAATAAATTCTTTGTTTTTCTTTACACGTGGTAATAAATTCCATTTCTTCTATGTTCGTAACTAAAATTACCTAACCAGTTACAACAGAAGAAATGTTTTTCGCTGTTTGGTAACTAGTTGTGCTTACAGTATTCTTTTTTATATGTTGTATCAGCGCACGCCATCTTGTTTCTTATAGTATACCCCCAAATATATATTCTATCAAGTTTGGCAGCTCACTTGCATCCACCCTCCTGCGTTGCTTGTGTTTACATGTACCACTTGCTGTAAAGAGATCTACCATTAGCCCATCTACCATGTCTACTTTTACGGACACAATATATAAACAAATTATCTTTCAACAATTCAGCAAATTTTAATTTTTTCCTCAATTTATGTGAAACAATAACAAAAAAAATTAAAACAATAATTATTTGCGCGAGCAAAAGCTTACAGGATTTTAGCAGTTACTGTACAAAGCATGTTCTACTCAACAAGGGAAAGTATTATTTGTATTTATTTAATTTGTTTTTTTTTTTTTATTTTAAGTTTTCGATTTTTTTTTAAATAACTAATTTGCTTTAATGCAACAAATAAATTAATGATTTATATGTTTTATTTTTATTATAATACTTGTAGACCATTTCTATTCTACTATTTATATCCTGCAACTTATAAAAGAAAACTCAATTGAAGTTCTTCATTGTCGAACTGCACCGCAGTGATTCGTTTCAAATAAAGCGTTCTAATGGAGTACCGATAATGTCTGTCAATAGTTGCCTCTTTATGTAATTAGGAGACTATTGGCAGGATATATCAATGAAATTTTATACCTATTATAAAGTTTCTTTAAAACAGAAAGAGCGCAAGTGCCTCTTCATCACTTAGTCACTAAACTTAGTCAAAAAGTTGTGTTGTTCAATTAGAAGTGATGCAATTTGGTTCATATTCAGTCACGTTTAGTTGCGAACGAGTTGTATTATACTGGAGTATCGTATCTAATGAGTATTGTAATGTGCGAAAGGCCTAAGTCTCCGGGGAGCGTTGTAAACATAGCGTTATATCAACACGTCAGCGATAATAGGTGTGCTACGCTAAGGTTGTCTCGCTACGCGCCGACTTATCGCCAAGCTTAACGCGGCAGCTATCCGCGACACTGATATATACGAGCAAGAGCATGTGTCGATAAGCCGACGTGTATGTGACATCCTTTATTTTTCCTAATTAACCGTGTACTGTACTTACTCTTAGTACAAAATATAACTCAAATATTTTCAAACTTCGAGTGAATAGGCATGTTCTTGGTGAGCTCGTTCCATCTTAGGCCTCATCTTCGCTACACAGCTGGATGTTGGCCAAGAGCAAACCTATTTCTATTAAAAAAAAAAGCAAAGGAGCTATAAATACTAAACACTGAATCATTGTTCAAGCACCCCTCAATAAGAAAAAACAGGGCATTAATTCATTCCCGTCAAACTAATCATCATCATCATATAAAACACAGGATGCCTCCCTATAATTTTCCAACGGAACCAGTCAGAAGCAGCCTGGATCCACAGTCGACCCGCGGCCCTTATCAGTACGTCTGTCCACCTTGAGGGTGGACGTGCACTTCCTACGCTGCGGTTTCCGGTCAGTGGCCTCCACTCAAGAACCATATTTACATATAAAGAAAAATTCAGTGACCTGGATAATGTGAAGTACCTAGGTTGGTATGTATTCAAAATATAAATATTAAAATTTATGTTACGACAAAATTTTAGCCATTAAGTTAACATAGAAAGACAAACTTTTCACAAATTGAACCAGACTTTCAATTAACAGACCAGAACAAATATGTGGGAAAGATGGCATACGAGACGTTCCCTCTTATTAGAGGCATGTCAGTCTTGTAATAAAGGAAATAAGACGTGAAATAACAGCACGTGTGTTTTTCGGTTAGTGAGTAAGGGATGCCAGAGCCCATTTCCCTATCCCTTAAAGTCGACAGCGCACTTACAGCACTTGTGGTATTGCTTGTGTTAAAGGCGTTGGTACCTACCATCAAGTGGACCGTCACATTGTCTGCTGATATTAGCATAAAAAATATATTGTTAGTGTCAGCTATTTATGTCGACTGAAGTCGATTGGTTAAGGCAGAAATATATAGTATAAAGTTCTCTGTAACGTTACCATATAAAGTACTCTGAGGCATGATATTGGAAGGGTAATCTGACAGTAATTGAACGAACGCGTCCTCGAAGGGAGGTCCTCAGAACAATAATTGTCGTCTGTCCGCGCATCTTATAGTTGGAATTGTAGTTCTGACATATCGGTCAGACATTAAAAATATTGGGACTAAACATAAAGTGGTTTTAATTAATGTACTCGAAGTAGAGAGTGATAATAATATTATGGATTTTCTCTTTGATTGTTCATCCTTATAAAATTAGATATTACCAATTTCAAAAGACTTCAAAGAAATATAAGATACTAAAACCCCATCTAACCCGTTACAGATAATAATTTTCGTTTTATAGCATTTCAATTGACTGGCACATAAAATATATCAATCGAGAAATAAAAATCCCTGGAATCAGTCACCCGCCGTCTATGTAGTGGAAGAGATAAAGCGTGCCCTCCAAACACTCGCATATACTCGTACTTACTCTTATACTTGTATACAATATTCTATCACATTCTAAGCATAAAATATTATGCTTTTAAATGAAAAACTTTAAAATCATAAATATTTTAAGTATTGTTTAAAAAATCTTTATTAAAAAAAAGACATATTAGTTTCGCCAAAGTGTTGGCCAAAGTTTGGTAACATAAATGAATAAGAAATTATTTTCTAATGTCTCCTACAATGTAATTCTAGTAATCTTTTTAACTGTCACCAAAGCGCTTATGCAACACAATTTCCAAAATTAGATTGTCGGAATATTAGAAATATAAGAGACTTTATAATAAAATAATATAGAAGATTTTTAAAATAATTTTAACGTGAAGATCTTCCTGTTGTAATTTCGCTAATGCAATCGAATTATAAGGAATTATGTCGACTCATTTTTTGTAGCAAAATTTAAGACGGAATGAAGGTACGTTTTTTTTAGCGATACCGAAGCGGAATCACCTCCCAGCAATTACATTAGCCAAATTGTATTTGAATGAAAGCCTCAGTCACCGCAATAAAAAAGAATTTCATTTCTTCGAGTGATCCCCCAAGCAATAATTTCTTCTGTGTTTATTCATTTTATGTGAATAAGTATCCTTTCTTCCATTTTTGTGAAGTTTTGTGTGATTTCCAACATTGAACGAAAAATATCTGTAAATATTTCTTTTTTACATTTCCAAAAAATATCATATAGTTCCTGCTTTTACTTTTTTATGTAATGGTCGGTAAGCAGATTGACAGTCCATTTGAAAGTTGGTGACCACTATCGCCTTAATACACAAGCAACGCCATATGGAAATGATATAGATGAATGAGGATCTAGGTTAGATACCTTGATAGGATAGATTAGATGAATAAGGAAGGAATAGCAAAAAGGGCCCTGGTATCACTTACTTTCTTACCTCAAAATAACATGACGTACATATTCTGTTATTTGATATTAAAAAAATAATAATGCTACGGATTTTCTGTACCAACAATTTTAGGGATGGTCAAACGTAGAAGGAAAAATGCATTTTATTTTTGAAATTTGAAGAATTCTTTATTATTCGGATTATACTAATCCAATAGAATCAGCTTTTATATATACTAACTAGCTAGTGCTCGCGACTTAGTCCGCGTTGAAAATTAAAAAAAGCAATATAACGCTTGACCTCGTGTTGCTATAACACTTTGGCCAGGCGTTAGTTTTTTATTTTTTATTTATCCCTCGGGAATAGTCCTTTTTTTCTGGATGAAAGGTATCCTAAGTCCTTTCTGGTGTCCCAGACAACGTGTATGCAAAATTTCATGGTGATCGGTTCAGTAGTTTTTGCGTGAAAGCGTTACAAACATCCATACATCCATACATACATTCGCATTTATAATATTAGTATAGACTAGTATAGATAAAGAGGGAAGATTTGTATTTTTGTATGTTTGTAATGAATAAACTCAAAAACTACTGGGCCGATTTTAAAAAGTTATCAGCTAGTCACATAGGTTATATTTTATAAAGTTACGCAGACGAAGTCGCGTGCAACAGCTAGTTATAAATAAACTATCGGAACCAGTAGATCCTGAGAGAGCCCGAAAATAAAATCTGTAATCCAAATGCAGATTTATCGGGACTTAATATGAAATCTAAACCATCCAGAAACCCACTTAACTAGACACAAAAAAATAATATAAAAAACGATTCTTTATGATTTAAATAATTCATTATACTTAATTCAAAATAAATAGTTGGAAAGTAAATATAGACCAATAAAAATATATATAGTTATTTTGAGTAGCTTTTGAACTTTGACCTTACGAATAACCTTTGACTATTAAGTGTTATTTTTTATCAGTAGACTAAAGCATTTTCGTGTTAACTTTCAGATTAAATATATCCCTCAAATGCGATAGCTCATATTTTATTGCGATATCACATGTACTCAATACTGAAAATAATATTATATTAATAACTTGAGTTTGAGTTGTTGTTTCAAATATATAAACCTATCAAATCTATATCTATGTAACTAATTCAATCTTCAAATATTATAAAGAGGTCAAGTTTGCATGTAGGAGGTAATCTTCGCAACTACTCATCCAATTAAAAAAAAAATTACCAATGGACATCTAAAAATAAATATGCTTGCTTTACATAATTTGTCGGGCGTTATCTTTTACTTTTCACGGGCACGGGCACCAGTTGGTTCAATATATAGTTAACCATAGTTGTCGTATCAAACTGTCTTGTTTATCATTTCGTTCAAATTGTAACGGATTATCACGGAAGTGCTTAAGGGAACTATCTCCGCCAATTGAGTAGTAACGTAATCAAATAGAATCGAAGTCGTATTGGCGCAAAAGCTTCTACAAATTAGAACTGCGACGGCGACTCCAGTTACGCAAGCCTCAATTGAATTTCACTTAGATTTACTTTCACCCTTTGTATGAAATATTTACATAGAATATTTTGACGAGCCTTTGAATGAGTGGTTAGAGTGCTGGCTCTGTCTTAGGGTTTGATTCGCGGTAAGGTCAATTTTTTAAATGAACTTTTCAAAGTTGGCTTTGGTCTGGATTTGGAAAGTAGTGGCAGGGCACGCTGCATTTCGCAGTCATCTGGCGGCAGTACAGAAGACTGTGAAATTTATTTGTGTGCTGTTGTATTTCGGTGAGTAAGGGATGCCAGAGCCCATTTATTATGAGTTCTCTAAAAAAATAATTGCTAAAATACATTTATTTCTTAAATAAAGTGAGCACACTTATTTTAAAAACTTTCCCATTTACATTTGGGAATGGGTGTTTTAGTAAACGGATAGTATGTTCCGAAAGGATTGTATAATGGTCCCTTTTACTTATTTACTATTTTAAATTCTTAATTAATATGGATTTATGAAGTATTTAATTATAACTCAGCTTTATTCATTACGTTTTATTTATTAGTCTTATTTATGTTACCAGCAGGCGAAGGTCCACTTCATGTGGGTGACTAAGGTCGCTTTGATGGTAGGGTGCAAGCAACACCATGGTGGATTTAGTAAAATCTCAGCCGTACCTACGGGAATTTATTTATAGTAACACCTCAATAGGAAGTTTATTCCAAATTTCGCGCGTCGCGTAAATTTTCCACCTATCCGGACCGTACATAGCAACTCGTTAGATAGACTCCGTATCTACGTATTCATTAATATGTAGGCATTAAACGGAGGAACTGAAATGGATTTCAAAGATATTGTAACAAGAAATGTAACATTGCAACAATATTATTTACAAATATGTCATAATTCGAAGTTTCACATTAAAAAAATATCACGCCTGTAAAATATTTAATAGCAATATTGTATATAAAGACATTAAATGTACAATCGCAGTCAAAAATCCGTTTAAATATAGAACTAGATTGTATCACGCGTGGGCATAACACGAAACTTCCATTTAACACCTTGAAACAGCGCGAATGGCACAATAAACTGGTGTAGTAGTCACGAAACGCTATCATTAGCTGGGTTACATGTGTGACTGTAATTGAAAGGTACTTCGCGGCCACAAGCAGGTATGAATAAGTAATTTCGACTTATAATAGAAACATTTTACATAGTTCAATTGACATTTCACACGCTTTAGAAAATAGCTTATTCTTAAGGCGGACATTCACGACCGTGCCAACAAGCCAAATATAAAAATTCGTCTGTGAATGTGAAAATCGTACGTTTAAAATTAAGTTCTGCAAGTGCGCTGACGACCATAGAAAGTTCAAGGAAAAGGATAAGGAAGGGATGGGGTAATGGGCTCTGGTTGGCTCTAGCACCCCTTACTCACCTACCGAAACACAACGGCACATATGCTGTTGTGTCACTGTGGTTATTCTGTAAAGGGTGGTTACTGCCGCCTGACGGGCTGCCCAAATGACTGCGAAACACAGCCACTACTTTCCAAATCCAGACCAGAGCCAATTTTGAAACGTCCATTTTCAAATATGACCCCACCGGGAATCGAACTCGGGGGGCGCTTGTACATTAGACAACTTTACCTCTCAGCCAATGGGCTCGTCAAATGAAGAGTTGAATATAAAACACTATTTTAAATGTTAAAATCTGTATGTACACAGAGGACACAGCACAAAGTAGACGCTTAATGTCAAGAGTTCATGCCGTTAAATTCTAGTAAATTCTAGTCTACGGCAAACATTCTTTAAAATGAGCGGCACTTTATCACACAAAGTGAGAAATAATGGTCGTATTTCAACAATTTCAAATAAAGTCTAGCTTTAAAAGTGACTAAAGGGAGATCTGAAATTTTACGAGTTATAATTTATTTACACTCATTTCAACATGAGGAAAACACTAAGAATGTACTTCAGAGTTAAACATAATGAATTATTTATGTTTGTATACATACATACCCCCTGAAAATTAAACCCTGTGTTAACTATAGGTATGTTATATAGTCTTATACAATTATTACAAGCTTATAAGTACTGTTGAACATACTTAAAAATCAAATTCGCTGAGTATTAAACTGACGAACTCAAGAATGGGGCCTAAATAATAACGCGAACTTGTTAAAACTATATTATGATTTCTCCTATCAGAATTCTCATCAAATTTCCAACCACCGCATCAGTGAATGTTTAAAGCGTTCGAAATGCGCATCTAAATGTGAATCTAATTAAAATGTTTTGTTAGCTGAAATGTTATAACGTAAACCAGTTATTAAAATTAATACAGTAGATGAACTATAAAATAATAATATATTCCATAACTATGAAGCTCAATCTTTCCGTTCTTATTATGAAAATGTAAATGGATGTAATCCTTTTTTAAATGGATGTCCCAAAACGTCAGAGTTTAATAAAAACTTTTTAACAAAAAAATTAGACCACCGAAAAACTGAACAAAAAAAAATTTTTATTTAACCTTAATAACTAAGTTCTTAACTAAGTATACCTAAGTAATTTTGAGTCGCCGCCGAGCATCACATTTTACATAAGTAATTAATTAATTTGCTTGTTTGGCGCCAACTCTAAATTACTTAGGTATATTTACATTAGTTTATTATTTTTTGCTTTACAGTTTTTTCGGAGGTTTAATTTTTTTGTTAAAAAGTTTTATTTATGTTAAGGTTGCCAGACAGGTTGACGGTCCAATTGATGGTAGGTGGCTACAGCCGTCAATAACACAAGCAACGCAACAGGTGCTGCAAGTGCGCTTCCGAACATAGTGAGATTGAGGATAAGGTATTGGGATAAGGAATTGAACTATGGCATCAACAGCAACAGCACACACATCTATAAGGAGGTGGTTACTTCCGCCAGACGGGCTGCCTAAATGACTGCGAAACGCAGTGTGTCACTACTTGAAGAATCATAATAATAGAAAACGTTTGAGCAATCTTAGAAAACTTTTGAAGTCTGGCTATTCCGCAGTAATTTTACGGTTACTAATTGCTTTGAAAAGTTATTTTATAAGTTATACTTATATTGAGAAAAAGCTTGGTCTAATTACTTCTACAGCTTCATATTTTGACATTATTAATTTCAGTCATCTATGTGCAATAATCTATGCTTTAACTTAGATCTAATGTCATTCGTCTAATCTCTTCCTTTCACAGAAATAAATTTCACAGAAAAAAAAAAACACTCAAAAGTAAGAAGTACGACTACTGATCGATTGTTAAGACGCAAACAAATTAAAATCTAAAAACGCGAGTTATTTTCCTGGTTTCTGCTCTCCCTATCGTAATACTGCGTCAAAGCAATGACGAAACGAATCGTCAGCGGGAGAGGAAATTACATCTCTAATCAGGTTATTCCAAGCGACTGCTGTCACGTGACGAGCAGATGCCAAAGGCTTCAACTTGGTTCAAGCTAAACGCAAATTGTCATTTACATTTGTCACATTCTATTCGGCCTTCGTAGCGGTTCTAATTATTTATAATTTAGGTTTGATTTCAAGCGATTTTTAAGTATTTAGTTAATTACTAGCTGTACGCGTGGTTTTCGTACGGAATTCAGTACCTATAACTTTTGAGTTTGTAAACCGATTGGAATGAAACAAAAATCAAATTTTACAGGAAATTTGCTACAATAGATTAGTAAAAACCGCATTAAAATCGGTTAAGCCGTTTCTGAGATTAGCGTGCAAGGATAAATTTTAATAGACATAAATCCTAAGAACTGACCTGGATCATAATCATAAGTGTCATAAAAATAAGTATCATAAGTGCAATGTAAATCTACAAATTGCTTTTTTTTACAGCACGTTACACCTTGCTTACGATTTTATTATAAGTATAGATAAGTATAGTTCAAAATAAATTATTTAAGCATAAAGGACATATTTTATCTTTGACATTTACAATTTCACTGAAAATGCTATTATGTGCGATAAAGAAAACTTCAAATATGTTTTAGTGATTTTTAAGAGTAAACATTCCCCTAAATATAAGTGCACAGCATAGGCCTTAATTAAGTAGCAATGTTTTCAAAGAGAAGCATTCGCTTTGAGGTCTGCGTCTCGGCGGAGTCTTAATTAGTGTTAATCTTAAGATAATAAGCCACGTGTTTTACTAATTGGTGTAAATTGAGAAAAAAGAGGAAAATCCTTAGAGGATATTCGCTTGAACACGGTGCAGCCACAAGTAAGCTCTTAACTTAAAAATCTAATTAAAATACCCAATTCAAATTTTAAAAGTTAAGCAGAAAGAAAGTTGGCTTTAATAACATATGTATATAATTTAATTCCTCAGACCAAATAAGGAGTAAGTATAGACTGAATTTTGCGCACAACATAGTGAAGCTGGTTTTATAAACATGCATGCGTAGGCCGTTTACTATAGGTATTGAGATTTTGTGTCCCAAGGTATAACATCATTTTTTGTTTATTTTTATTTAAAATTTGTTTCCAAGTTTAATTACATGTGAAATGTATTTTTAATTTTTTTTAAGACTGGTTTTTAGATCCTTTCACTACGCAACTCGGCATTTTCACTAGTATATATTTTAAGATGGCGAGGCGTAGTTTGATTGTTTTTGTGTGCGTGAAACCGAGTATGTACACGGCGAAATCTGCTTCACTCTGCTGTCCACATGGCTCCATCTTTAGTTTTTATTTTAGCTGAGTTTAATATAACACGTATTATATTATTTAAGGCGTCCTAGTGCTGAAAACAAGCTTCTCTTGTACCACAAAAATCGCGGGTGCGATCCTGGCATGCTCAACTATATATGACAACAAATGCATTACGTAATACTTGAACGTTTTCTTCTTCAATTCTTCAATATTCAATTTTATGGGACACCAGTAAATATTAGCAAAAATCCAGTAATAATATAATAATATTCTATTTTTGTTTCCTAATTATATCTACACTAAACAAGTTACTCGGCATGTTTCCCTTGAGGCGCTTTCACAAAGCATTTTTTGTCCTCACAAGAAATTAACACAAAATTTGTAAGGCTTAAAAAACAAAAGGAAGCCGTATTTATTAATATTACATTTCCCGGTTTTAATTAGTTGCAAAATTGCGGTGGAAACTTGTGCAAACTCATTGCATACATGGGTTCGTCTAAAACTTAAATTGAAATTTGTACTTATACGTGTTAACAAAACAAACTTTGCCAACCTCTTACGATGTCTTTAGTGTGAAAATATATTGTTAAGGTCCGACACACACGCTTGCTCCAAACATGACTATGCAATATCAGCAATCAAATACAAGTATATACGAGTATTACTAGCTAGTGCCCGCAACTTCGTACACTCTGTAGGTCATTTTTTGAAAATCCCACAGCAATGTAACATATTTACAGGATAAAAAGTATACTAAGAGTATAGTTTAAATCGAGTAAGCTGTTTCTAAGTTAGCGTACACAAACGCACAGACAAACATACAAAAATTCTATAAACTATTTTTTTACCTCCGTAGCACGAGTACAACGTGTATAAATTGTTTTTTTTTTTTTTTTAATCGGCTCGTTTATAAATATACATATAGATAGATTGTATTGGAATTAATATGAGCAATCGAAGCAAGATTCTTTCTTTTATAATATTACTTCTTCTTGGTCGATTTTAATTATAATGGTGTATCCTAAAGAAGACCGGCTTTACTCGTAATTATAGTGTTTCTCGGTTTTGCTCCAGTTTCACCCCGACGCCCTTGGCCTCCTTTAATTGTCAATACCGCTTTACATCATCAGTATTTTTTTAAGAAATATATATAAAGCGATGCTTGCAAAATCCAAAAAAAAGCTCATTACTTTTAAAAAAAATCTATAAATCCTTATTTGGAGCTTTATACAAACTATAAACCCTTACTGGGAGTAAAATAATTAATACATATAGTTAAATAAGAATTTATGATGCATTATAGGAATCCAAAACAGAAAGATCACTTGGTTTTTAAATCTTTTCTTATCACTAAAATGTTCGTTGTGTTGGATAATTTAATTTTATAGGTAATGATGCTACTGTTTGAAAAACAAAAATGACCCTGCACATTGAAAAACAAAGAACACCGTATAAAGACGTGGTTGATGTAGTGGAAATTTTTAGATACGATATAAGCTCGTCTCGGCTCCGGTGTCGTCAGCCATTACTACTCGTATTTGCACGAAAACAACAAAATGGCGATACTCGAGACATGGGAATGTGCAATTTGTTTGAATGTCCACGTGTCTGTTTTAAGGCTATTTCAAGACAAATAGGATACAGTGAAGGCAATTTAGGTATGTCCATCGTTACTTTGATGTTTTTTCATTATATTTGTAATCGTTATTTTTCAAGTACCTATTTATTTTCCTTCTTAGATTTAATTTTTTTACAATATAAATTAAGAAAAATTATTGTAATTGTTATATGTATTTGTAATTTCATTATTATAAATAATATTTCATAATATTATTTATTAGTAATTCATTTGTATACATTAGGGAAATTTGCCATCCAAGTATCAAAACCTCAATATCTTAAGTCAGAAATGTTAATAAGTCTGTGTTCGTCATCGTGTTGTTAAATAAGCAATCTCGACGCTTGGCTTCCTGCCACAAAACGAAGTCTTAACAATGTCTTCATAATTTTTCGTCCTTAACTTATAAAATGGTGAATTTAAATTCTATCGTAAAATTAGGAATAGTTAGCGAACAATTTTAAAATTATTTGGTTATAAGAAAAACTATGGTCTTCGCATAGACATCTAAATACCAAAAAAATATCTCATCAAAAACGGATAAAATTTTGAATAGAAGAGAGACATATTTCAATAATTCTAGCTACAAAATAACAATAAGAAATAAAATACATATTTCTAAGTCACAAATAACCATACGAGTATTTAAACTTTATATATTTGTATCGATTCATATAAAAGGTTCATATAAAGGAGTATTTAAATTTTATTTATTTGTATCGATTCATATAAAAGGTTGAATTTAAAAAAATTAAATAATAGTACAGTGTTGTTGTAGGCAAAATTCAAAGTTTCCAGTCAAGGACATCCTTGCGGTAAGCAGAAAAAGAGGCAGCGGGCCCACGGCCCTCTGTCGCGGTTGCTGCCGCTGTCCGCTACTGCGGACAGGTCCCTGGGCAACCGGGATCACAATGACATCTCTTTTCAGCCCCCTAGCGGTCAACGCACCGCGTTAGAGCTGTAGGCCTGATTATTAATACGAGTATGTTCAAAAGAAAAAGAAATAAATTTAGGGCAGTGGGAAATCTTTAGTCTAGGATTTCTTTATAATAATAATAATGATGATTTATTTCAGATATAATATCCATATTATCTATTAACAAAATAATAATAATAATATTTTTCTTCCATGTAAGTTGAATTTTATATCTCATACTAGCTGACCCGGCAAACGTTGTTATGCCATATAAAAAAATTTTTGGGGTGGACACCCCTTATCACTTAGAGGTTTGAAAAAATAGATAGTAGCCGATTCTCAGACTTACTGAATATGCATAAAAAATTTCATAAGAATCGGTCAAGCCGTTTCGGAGGAGTATGGGAACGAACACCGTGACACGAGAATTTTATATATTAGATGATCTCATATCTCTATTACATGTCGATAGGTATCTTTTGAACTTTTGCCTTAAAAATCCGACTTTTATATTTTTATTGTAACTTTTGCAATGCCAATGTGTATCCAGTACCTTGTTACAAATCTTTTATATCCTTGCCCGTTGCTATTGCTTGCTTAGCTATCTACAATCAAGTTTAGTGAACTAAATCACTGGCACCAACTGGTTTTAAATAAAATGTTTTTACTCTCTTAAATTTATATATTTCAAAAAATTAATATGAACTACAATCGCTTTTTGCACCAACATTTCAACAATCGTATTGTCACTTTAAACTGTTTGATTTCCATTAGCTCTATGAAAGCATTCCCGAATAAATAGAGAATCCATTTGTTCCATTAGACCTTTGTATTTGAAAAACTTTCGAGTACCTACCAGCCTATAATCTGTTTAACTGTTTCAAAATAGTCTCAATACTTCAAAGTACAATACAAAAAGCGAAACTCTACTATCCAAACAGAAGTAGATAGGTAGGTATATTACTTTGTGTATATGCGCGATGTATGAAGAGTATACTTAGTGAGGTGATATCACGGGATGCAATCCCGCCGTCTGCGCCGGAAAGAACCCAGTAAAGTCGTCTCATAGTCATTGAATTGCATGCACAATTTGCGATCCGTACTCAAACAGTCAACCTTTTGTGAAAATCCTAGCGCCAGTCGAACCACACCGATTTAATGATGGTAATGAACTCGGAACGACTCGGTGCGGCATCAAGATTAAGAATACAGGGACAGACCAATGTACTGCAGTTTAAAAAAAATCTTTGAAATGTAACTACAAGGATTTTAATCATATTATGTCAAAATATTTATCCCTTTCATATAGCCTAAAAATTTTAAATGAATGGCGTTTGTGATGATTTTTAAGATATATGTAGTACAGTCAGATTTGGTATTGTAATCAATTAATCATTAACATAAAATCGTTCTAAATATCTAACCTCTGAACATATACTTTTACTCATTTCACTGTTTTCAGAGATAATTATAACATTTTCTACATATGATGTGTCTACAGAATTCTGCATAAAACAAAAATATAGAAAAGTACATCGAAATAATATGTTCGCTGGGAAAGTATAGTAAATATTTTAAGCATAGCTCACGAAGTGAATTTGAAAGTTATGCTGTAAAACAAAATGTTGCATTAAATCATAGTAGGGAGAAAATATTTTATACGTGTCCGTACCGTACTGGAAGTACGGCGCATTTTCAATCAGATTTATATCGGAGCGGATTAAATTTTAACGAGTTGTCGACACAGAGGATTTACTCATCCTTGTGATGAGTGCCTTTGTTAAAAAACGTAACTTTTCTATAAAAATGTATTATTTAATTTTTGTGAGATAAAAGTTTAAAATAGTCCTTCAAAATAGACTTGTATATATTTTCCACGGAAATACTATCCAACGATATTTATTATTTACCGCGCATTGTATTTCAGGAAAATTTACTAAGAAATCAAAATTTGAGTCTAATGGAATTTTAGATATAAGTTTCAAGAATATATGGAATATCGATCGGTGAAAGAAATTTTCGATTGCAACCTGTAGAAGGGGTGAAAAAATATATTTAAAAAATCCTCAAATTATACAAAAATTTTAAGTTATATACAATGTTTCAAATAAATATTGTAGAGAATTTAGTTTTACAAGAAATTGTTCAACTCCGTACGAAAATTGGGCGGGTTGCTAGTAGTAAATAAATTTATTGCTACTTTTTAATAACATATTATTATAAAAATATCATATTTTAATATGACTGCGAGTGGTCTACGAGATTGCAATGCAGTTAACCGACGAAGTAGTCACAAAGTAAATTACGGACCAGTTTTAACAGTTGTTGTCCAATTCAGTAATCCCTTAAAGGATTGTTTACCTTTCCATTATTATCACAGTAACGTAATTATCTCTCTCACACACTCTTTTCTATCGAATTAAGCAAATCCATTTCTCTTTGAAGTGAAATAACTATTTGCGCAAGCCGGGCTGTGGCGCAGTGTTCATCACGTAATCGGTTTAGTCTGAGTTAATAGATTTATCCATTAGAAATCTATAGGGAGCACTCACAGTATTAAAATTTTTATTTTAATACTGTGAGTATTAAATTGTGTATTAAAATTTTTTTAATAAGACATCAATGTCTACACTTACAAATGCTGTCATTGTTTTAAAGAAGCAACATTTATAGTAAACTAATTGTTGCACGCGACTTCGAACGCGTAACTTTATAAAATATTTTATTTATTTATTTTATTTATTTATTTTATTTTAGGGAAACTTACAGGTATTATTACATGATAACAGTTTGAATAGATAGCTTACATCTAATAAAAAAATTCCACTTATAGTTTAAGGATTACAAACTAGTCTAATAATAAAGATAACAATTCATGTGTGATTACAATTTATACTTAAGTTTGGTAGGCCATTGAAGAATTTATCGGCTATAATATTTTTAGTTTTAACTATGGAACTGTGGAACAGGTCAACATTTTTATCCTCTAGTAAAATTTCATTATGCCTATGTTACTCGCTGATAATGTAGCTTTCTATAGGTGAAAGAATTTTATTTTGAAAATTCTTCAAGTTGAGTAGTTTTTGAGTTTATTCATTACAAACATACAAATCTTCACTCTTTATAATATTAGTATACCTATATAATGTATGTAAGCAAATATATGATACATCTTAAACTGGACTACTTACTTCTGATACCTTAATTCTGCTAGCTTTTTAATAGATTATAAATACTTTATGATATTTTGGTGGGTTTTTAGAAGAAAGAGAGGGCACATTGCTGGATCGTGTACATTCCAGGCAGCTAAGAGCTAAGTGCTACAACGTCCAGACAGCCATGTCCAAGCTGCACTAGTCTGATATATCCGAAGTGATATGTGCTTATCGGGTTACTATTACCATAGATAAAATAGTACTTTAACTGTTTGAGTACTATTTTCCTCTATGCTATTACATAAAATATTTCGCACATCAGACCACGACACAAAAGGGTTCCGAAGTAACAAAGGGGGGCACGTTTCCTAACTTATGTTTTTTAATATTTGGTTTAACATTATGATTTTATTATTTGAGTAATTATTTGAAATCAATTAATTGCTTAAGCAAGTCTTCCACCCCAACTACATTATAAAGCTTTATGTACATTAATAATTGTACAGTTAAAGGTTTTTAGAATACAAATTCTATAAACACACTGATTTTATTGGCATTTGTTTCCCTGCTCGTATTTTCTATACGCGGTTATCCGTTAAAAGATTTAGAGCTGCACAATTGAAACGAAATTCAATGTAAAACTACAGCAACAGTTTTTATTTTAAAAAAGCTGTCATTCACACCGTCTGTACAACTTCGAACAAAAACAATCGGTTGTAAATATCCGTGATATTTAAAAAATTTGAATAAATAGATGCAGTGAAGACTTTATAATAAATTATTTAATGTACTTATATAAAACTAGCAGACCCAGCAGACTTTGGGCTACCCGAACCCGAAATGAAACCTGTAACGGTAACAGCGCCACATATCGGGTCCAATTATGAATCTGAGCCATCCAGGGACCTACTCAAACACACACGAAAAATTTCAGCCAAATTAGTCCAGGGGATTAGGAGTACAGTGAACATGTACAATACAATGTGAGTACAGAAGAATGATGTATATACATATAAATAAGATAAGATAACAAAGAAGCTTTTGTTCGGTATTGTATGAATTCAAATGTAACTTTGTTTTTATTTGTATAAGAAGGGCTCTTTTTAATCTTTTTCAAATACCCAAGGCAATTGAGGTGTAAGAAGGCGACAAACGCCCTTTCATTTTCAAACATCGATTGTTCTCTTTATATACTTGTATTATGCATTTAAACTGTACGAATTAAATTCTTTTTAGTTGTTTACCTATCAAGGTACTTAATGTAATCTTAATTGAAGATTTAGGTTCAAAATTATAATACGCGCAATTCTTGTAAGGATAAAAAACATGAGACAAGACTGCATCGTCTAGAAAATCTTTAAAAATATATTATTCAGATGCACTTGTTGCTCTTATTTAAAAAATATCATGTTTCATATAAGTTTTCACTTAAGATAAGAAATCATTTCTGAATTACAATGACAAATTTGAAATATACCATTTTTTGAAGACCGAAATTCCACAGCCTAATTATTGTTATTTTATAGTCTTGTTACTGCTACCACAGATTGAACCGCCCAGTTAATGCAGTATGCCTTGCCAGTTGCCAGTTAATACTCAGTCGACAAATAATAAAAACTTAAATAAGGTGATAATAAACCAAAAACTGTTACGCGTTTTAAAAGAACCAATGAGCCAGATAGACCAATCTCAAGACCATAAAAAAAGACTACTCAAACATATTAAGTATTAGGTGGTGAGTGGGAAGTACACTGTGAGGGTGACAGGTTGTTTGTAACATTTCACAGGTAATGACCAAATTGAGGCGTTGCTACTCGTAGCTAGTATCGCTGTGCGCCACGCTTCGCGCAACGGGCTCCACGAGCTCTTTCGGAAATTGCGGCTCTAGTCCCGTGATATATTCGGGCTATTGTTGCTCCCAACGGCAAGCATTTGTTATTCCAATGCTACCGTTATTTAATGCGCCCTAGATAAATATTGTGAACCCTTTTTACGTCCGCGGCACGATGTTGTCTAATTTTGAAAGGGTTTTACATAAATATCGACTTGCTGAAGTTACTTTGCGTTGAGGTAAGATTAATTTTGATTAAACGTACGAAAGATAACATCTGTTCAGAAGTTATCTATACTAATGTTAAAAATTTGCATTTTTATTTGTAATGAATAAACTCAAAAACTATTGGACTGATTTTAAAAATTCTTTCACATACCTATAGAAAGCTCCATTCCATCCAAGCTAGTAACTTAGACTACATTTTATAAAGTTACGCGGACGAAGTCGCATGCAACATCTTAGTTAGTTTTTAACATTTGCTTGAATTTATTTCACTGAATTGAAAGTTTTAGTATATTACATTTGTGAATGTAGTATGACATACCTCACCTTAATGTATTATGACGTAGTATAGGACCTCCGTAATCTGAGGCAATATAGCAATAGCAGTAATAGGGTCTTAAGGCTACATTATCTCAGCAAAACCTAGGTGAGTCCCGGGAACCAAAGAAAATAATTTTTTTTACTGATAACTGTAACTATAAAGATGTTACAAAAAATATCCCTTTAGATAAAATATCTAATTAATCCTTTTACAACTAGCGAATCGTAAGCACTGAGAAATTAATGCAACTTCATTAAGTTCAAAGCTCGTCACATTAAGTAAAAGTTGTGATCAGGCTCACCCGAGGTCGGCTTAAACTCAGCTGCCGTGCTCCATTCAAAACAAATACACCTATCAAACTAACATTCTATTTTATCGTATTGACATTAAAACTCAAAATCGCGTAACAACCTCACCTTACAAGGGAAATATCAATTTTGTATAAACAAACAAGTTGTGCTAACTGCTAACTGTCATTGTTGAAGCTGGCCTTTGTACTGGAAACGGGCTAACTTAATAGACGCTCATGTCTCAACAATTGACTAACTAAAACTAATTTGTATTTAATTCCGTTTAAATATATGGAGGTGGTAATTATGTAATTCAAAAAGACCGCCTCAATAATTTAATGCGGGTCAGTTCAGCAGTCAGGAGATTTAGCGTAAATAAGTGGTTTATTGGATCTGAACTAACACCAACTACACATTATTTATCTACTAGCTGTGTCTGCGACTTTGTACGCTCTGCAATTCTTTTCTTTTTTTCATAATCCTACAAGAACCTAATATTTTTTCATGATAAAAACTGTTTGCTAAATTTCATCCAAATCTATTCAGTCATCCAAACATACAAACTTTCGCATTTTAAATATTAATACGATTGGGATTAGGATTAAGAAATCAACACAATTGATATTAATTATATACAAAGTTGCGTTGCGTTGCAACTTTGTTGTTAAAAATAGTAGGGCATGTCGGTTTGCGAAAATATTAGTGTATTTTATGTATCCACACGAACATGACGCACTTACCACAAAAAATTTTAACCAGGCCTGCTGAAATTATGCGAGATACCGACATACGTAAGTTGTGCGTGACTGTATATACTATATTACATTCACGAAAAAGTATTGTTAAAATTAAGCTCATAAAACGTTCTCATACATATACAGCTTTCTTAACAACGTGCCCGTCCAAACTTCTTTAGAACAAATTGACTTTACAACTCTCATATATTGTGCTTCATATTGAATATTATGGTGTGACTTGTAGTTAATTAAAAGTAATATTTTCATAGGCTACATATAGATGTTAAGATAGGTACAACCAACATTTCCCAACTAAGTCAGAGGAATAAACAAGGCTGTGTCAGTGTGTAGGTTGTGGGTTGGGTATAGTCTCCTTATCTAAAACGAGTTGCCTGTGGACACGTCAACTTGACGACGGGATTAGGGAAATAAATATGTAACCTAATGAACACACGTTCTGTTTTGCAATTTATCTTTTATGAAAAAATAATAGAGACAATAATTTTATGATTACAGAAAATAAATTTACATTCTTTCGAATTAAATAACTAGATTAAATAACTAGATAATATATGCTTATAACACTGCTAATAATAAACATTTCATTAGGATTAATGAAAAGAGCGTTAAACGAGGAAGGTTTCTATATATAATTTGCAGAAAAAAGTTGCACCCGTGCGAAGCCGGGAGCGGGTCGCTAATATCTCATAAATTTAAATTACATCTTTTTTATAAATATATAATTATAATAATGCCGTACTGAAATCCTATAACGCGTTATTTCGCTATTAAAAATCATGAATAATGGATAGTCATTCACCCCAGCTTAGTGTCAACGAGATCACGCGCTGCCCGTCCCGACCGTTATTGGATTATTACGAATAAATGACAGAAATTGCTTTCGTTATCCCATATAGATGCAACTGAGAAATTTTGCTGAACTAAAGTGGCTACTGTCGCCATCAACCATGATGGGATTAATAATAAGAGACAAGGTGTCTTATTATTAATCCTAGCACAGTGACTATCAAAGGCTAGAAACACTATCGATGCTACGGAAGTGTAGTGATCTAAACACTTTAGATGTGCCTCGACTCTTGCAGTGAGTGGACATCAGCGTGTTAATAAGACCGCAATAGTATATTTCTATAATAAGCATTGTAGTACAGAGACGCTGTAAGTGACCACAGCCTAACTACAGTAGTCTTATTACCTATTACCAGTCGGCTGTCATATGTACTTGTGCGGAGCAACGACGAGAGGTACACGGAGAAGCGAGCGGCAGAGTCGGCGAGCGCAATCTCCCTGTTTGCGTTCTCTAATCTGAAGGGGTGTACGTATAATATAGTAAAACTTAATAACAGAACAAACATCAGAAAACTAAATTAACAGAAAGTATAATATGACTAATATGCACGTTTATTCTTTCGTTAATTCAAATTAAAACTTTTATTTAAAATATTTTGTAGTTTTGTTGTGGCAACCCTACCGAGTTTCTATGCGTATAAATGCAGCGGCGACATGCATTCAATAACAAAGGTGTCCGACTACTGGTAGGTGTTTAGTAATATACTCACTATATATGGCCTAACGCATCAAAACACCACATACACATACACATACACATACTGTTATTTAACTTTAGTCCTTTTTAGACTGTGATTATTATTGCCAGAACAGCTATCAAGTTTATATTTGCAGAAGGCAGTGTATCATTTTTTTAACGTTGGGAAATCCTTATACCCCATTGTAGGGGAATCTGCGGGGTTATGCCGGACTTGCACCGGCTAAAACCCAACCATTTTCCTGCCAAGTTTCAAAGGCAGTATAATAAAGTATACAGACGCGTATAGAAAATACCTTTGTAAAATAATAATATTAATTTCTTATTCACAAAAATCGTTCGAAGTTCCAAAATTAAGTACGTTTGTTATAATTTATTGGACAGTTGAGTTAATAGACAATTAAATTATAAGTCTTTTATTTGAGAAAACCTTGAAAAGATTTATTTTATTATTAGTGGCTATTCAATAATTCTAAGTAGATATTTGATTGTATTTCGAAAACCATTATTTATTAATGTTTGATAGAAATTATTTAAATGTCCGTAAGTACGTATTATTTGGCGAATTAAAGCTTTTTCATTGTAACCATTTAAGTACCTTTATTAATCTATATTTTGTCCTATCTCGTCCACGTCCCTCGAGAACAGTACTTTTTTTCATCAGTACACCGAAGTAACCGTATACCAATTTTCACATCAATTGAACCTGTGGAAGTTAGTAAGTTTCTTCGTCAACTAGGAAATGATCTTCAAACGCCTGAACAGATCTTAATAAATTATTGCTAAAAACTATCTCGATCACGTCAGATTTAAAAAAAAGAATCAAAATCGGTCCATCCGTTTGGAAGCTACGATGGCACAAGTACACAACCAGACAAACTAGACAACTTTTTTTTTAAATAAAATAAACGCCGAAAAAAATTGGGAAAACTGTGCTTTATTTAAAACATTTACAGTGAAAAAGAGTTAACAAATTATAAAAACAAATTCCTAGTAAGTACAGATGTATAAAATTTTTGTCGTTTTCTGACTGTCAATTTACTTGTAATTGTAAAAAAATAAATGTAAAACGCAGCTGTACAGACATCGCAATTAAAGAATGATTCCGCATGGCCTGCAGCAACACAGGTAAATATATATCCACTCCCGTTCCTCGGTAATTGAATAACAACCCCCACTGGTTCAGCGAATACTCGACGAATTAATTTTATTATCTCTCTCTTTCGGCCTCACTTGCTACGGGATACTTTAACACAACACAATCTTATTGTTTTATAACGTTAAAGAAACTCACCGATACTACTGAAGGTTAATTGCACAAACATTAGGGGACCATTTAAATGTAGCTGATGGCGGAGTTCTTTTGGTTGACAAGATCAGAAATTCTGATATTCGCTATAGAACCAAGGTTGTCGACATAGCCAATAGAATTAGCAAGTTGAAGTGGCAATGGGCCGGTCCTGTATCTACCTATACTTAAGAATATTATAAAGAGAGAATATTTGTATGTTTGTAATGAATATACTCAAAAACTAAGAGCGGATTTAAAAAAAATCTTTCACCTATAGAAAGTTACGTCGTCAGCGAGTAACATAGACTATATTGCGCGTGTAAAAGCAAGTAAAATATAAATTTGAATTTGATCCTGTATTTAAAAGTATTTTACTATAAATATCTCTTTCCATATTTTTACCATTTATTTTAGACCGTCAGCCTGTATGCCGACCTTAACATAAAAAACCCAAGGAATAGGCATCTTCTGGAGAGCTCGCTCCACCATAGGCGTCATCTTCGCTACACC
Organism: Synanthedon myopaeformis; assembly: GCA_944738685.1. Taxonomy (NCBI): domain Eukaryota; kingdom Metazoa; phylum Arthropoda; class Insecta; order Lepidoptera; family Sesiidae; genus Synanthedon; species Synanthedon myopaeformis. The sequence continues at coordinate 4,305,635 of OX122926.1, read as the reverse complement.
CATTTTATGAGAGAGCAAACCCATCTCTCATAAAAATGTTTTTAAAACTTACATGCAACATTAATTTGAAAATATAAATTTTAATTAAAGTATTATACTAAATCTCTTTTATTATTTTTACTATGATAATTTTTCGTAAAATTTACGTGAAATATAAATTTAAATTTGAGTTTCAATGTAGCAATAAATAAAATTGAGATGGTACCAGACAAGAAATAACCGCCCATTCATAGGTGTTTCAGTCCCACACCAACATGGAATTCTTTAAAATATCAGTGAATGGAATTTTTACAATGTATAAAATATTTCACTTGTGTATGAAAAAGCTCTATGTATTATGCAGTCTGCTCGTTTTTTAACTTTTCTCTCCTATAGAAGCGACGTTTGTTATTTGGATTGAGTCGATCCTACAGTCTATTAAATCCATGTTTTCATCCAAACAAGTTTTTATTCGTTGGTCTCGTGTTGTAATTATAAATGTAAGGACAAATACAGCGTATGAATTTAATTATGAAAGCTGAAAGCCTGTTGAAATAAAACTGCGCCCAATTAGTGAAAACAAGATGGCCGTGCCTTCGGATTAATAACTTTAATTACGGGGAGAAGGATCGTTAAACTGGGTGCAAGGCGACAGTAAAACGGAGGATACTCAGCTCAGATGTAACGCTCAAATATTGGATAGCTTCCATTAAAGATCCAAATTATTCTCTAAATTCTGAGAGAGGCCGACGTATGCCTGCTTGGTTACAAATTTAGAATGGTGCTTATACGGTTCATATGGAAAATTCCAATCATTTTATTATGATGAACCATGATCCTAACTAATTTTATAGGAATAAATGGTTTTGTTGTTTGTTACGCTTTTACGCGTTAACCCACTCAACCGATCATCATGAAGTTATGCGTAAGTACACGTTATCAGGAATGCAATATTTTCCCTGTACAATTGTTTCGAATACGGGAACCTGTTGCTGATGTCTCTCGAGGACTACGTGTGACACCACGCCTGTCTGCTGCACCCCTATGAACACGCACAAGTGACATTTTCTCAAATATATCACTTACTTCTAGTTAATTAGATATGGCTACCACAAAAAGTTTGACTAGATCTCATCATTCTTGGCTCGATCTCGCTGTGTAACCCATCAGAGTATAGCCCTCTCCATAGGTCGTTGAGCGAGGTTGAGCTTTCTTACGAAGTCCATAGTTAGAGACCATGTTTTAGCGGCATATGTCATCACTGGCTAACCACATTGTTCGAAAACTTTTGTTTTAAGGCACTAAGGAAATATGGACGAGAAGATGTCTTGGAGCTTTCCGTACTCTGCCCATCCAAGCTGTTTGATTACGTAGACAAAAAAAAATAGATTCAAGTTCAAGTTAACTCTTATTAACTCTTTAAAACTCTTAAAATATTTGTCAAAGATCTTCGAAAACTGAAATTTAATAAAACTATACTTTGTCAGTTTTATGCAATAAAATGACTTTGTGCTCTGTCTACAACGAATAAATGGGCCACTAATATTGGGCAAATGAAAGAAGTCATCATAATTTGCACCTGTGACGAGCTCGTTGGGGAGCTCGGGTCGCATGTAAGTACTGCATCTGTATATTTTCATACAGTTGTGTAACAAATGAAAAACTTTATGTCTCGACTATAACACTGCAACCACAATGTAAACAGTAGGCAATGAAAATAATCGTGTAAAATGTACAAGTACGCAGTGGTAAGTTTATGTGTTTACATATAAACATAAACCCAGTTTCCCGACATATATTCCATACAACAATGTTCCAATTTTAAAGCGCACTGCACGCGGTAAAGTGCGATCACACGTGTTTACTAGTTTCTTAGGCAACATGTAGCAAAATGTCAAACCAAAGTGCCTATACCGAGATTTTTATAGAGATATAAAATGAATATTCATTATTATATTTTTATTTTTTTTTTTGCGTATCAAACACCCAAAAAAAAATTTCAATACACCCAAACATATATATTTTTTGAAAAATAATTTAAGCACTCTCGTATGTTCTGTGATGTCTTTTGTTAAGATAGAAATTTTACCTATATGGTTTCTGTATAATTAATAATAACTTTTCTGGTGTTGCTAAACGACGGTATTCGGCTACCATTATATGGAGCGTCAAACTTCTAGCTGTGTATGATCATATAAAAATGCAAGGAAAACTTGGTACATATTCATTTCTATTGTAATGTTACTCAATAAAGCTATATCTAACGCAGCAAACAACGGGTTAATATAATACCGAGGCGACGCGTTTGGTTCGTGTGCACAAGGTTTTACTTGTATACATTTAGACCACGATATCTTACATTACAGACGCACTTTACGAGGTATTCCTGTGTGATGGGCACAAGGAAACAAATTGCATTCCTCTCCATACTGCTCAGATTGTGCTCGCACAAAGGTACCGCGTGGAACGGATATGACACCGTTATAAATTGTCTATCATAGTGCCGGCGAACGGCGAACACGAAAACATGAAAATGAAAAATCGTTCAATGTTCTATTACCATTTTTCATACGAAGTAGATACGCCCCCACATTACATCGCAGATCGACGCTTTATTAATTCGACAAAATTTGCTCAGGGTTAAATTTTCACGATAAAATTTCGGTGGAAAATCCATATTTTTTTAAAATTTTTCCTTTTCAAATTTATATTACTAGTTAGGTTCTGCTGTTTCGCTTCTAAGTCTCGGCGTGATGATAAGTAGCTTATAACCTTCGTAAAGATAGAAGCTATCGAATTCAAATAGAATTTTTAAAATAGTATCAGAGTTTAAGGCGTCAACCAAACAAACAAACTCTTCAGCTTTTATATATTAATATAGATATATATTTTAGTTTGAGTAACCGTTTTTCAGTAACTATGTACTTGCAGTGCTTAGCAGCCAATTTGAATTTTATTCATTACTTTGCCAGCTATCAACAATAATCTAGTATCTCCAGTCGTAGTTGTCGATTGTACTGTGCTACATATTTATAAATAATACTAGCTGGTGCCCGCGATTTCGTCCGCGTTGAACGATGAAAGGTCCTATGTCCTTTCTGGTGTCCTAGACAACGTGTATGTAAAATTTCATGGTGATCGGTTCAGTAGTTTTTGCATGAAAGAGTTACAAACATCCATACATCCAAACATACTTTCGCATTTATAATATTAGTACGGATGTATTTCGTGTGTACCTTAACAAGATTACAGTTTTATGAAGATGTTTCTATATATCTTAGTTGCCTATATATAGCAGAATTTTTTAAAGTGCATACGTTAAACAATTATAACAACCGGGTACGAATTTGGAAGCGAAGGCCTGTTCCCATAAAATTAAAATGTATGATTATTTAATGATCAAAATCCGCGAATAATATTAAGTCAACAAGCATTATGTTACTAGAATATTAGGTAGTAAATTCGTTTAAAATCAAATGATCGTATAGGTCGTTGGGGCACGTGGTCGCGTTGGATTGAATCGCTTAGCGACAATGTCGTTTCGGTTCGCCTCAAATTACTCGAATGGATTTTCGATATGCCGCCCATTTGAAGGAAAACCCTTTTAAGTTAGGTGTAAGCTCCCTGTGCAAATTGTAACCGCTAACACTAATGGCTGCACGTACTATCTATTACAGGGGCTTATCTACTGTTGAACTGTATAGATAATCGTTAAACCTTTTTAAATACTTTCCAAACTTTTACTCTATGATATTATTGAACTCTATGATAATGACCTATAATATGATAAGAATAGGATATTTAAAGTGCCAGACAGTACAAGCTGTACAGGCTGTACAGCACAACAATAAATGCACCGTCAAATGTTACTTCAGTTATAAGAAAGTAAAGGTTTCAACAGACCGTTCCCATAATAGTCCTATAAGAAATAATAATTTCAAGATTGACTCTTCCAATATACCTACTTGACTTGACTGTGCCAATTCATTGTCATTGTAGTGCTTATTATGAAAAAAAAATCCGTCATATTCTTTAAAATAAATAGCTAAATTGATTGGTAATGTTTAATAAAAACAAATGAAATTTTTATATTGGCTAAAATGCCTGTGTCGTGTCAAAGTTTTAAATTATCTTTTATTTATCAATTACCTCTTACCACAGAATAGGTAATAGAACAAATATGCTAAGAAATGCTTTACTTAAAAACACACGGCTCCAGAAACTCCACATGCAATTTAACCATTTAATTTTCACAATAAATCAAGATTACTTTTTCTTGGAAAATGAGCGTGATGAAAATTTTAACATTTAACTTTACATTTAAATATACTGACCTCACAGTTATGAATAATTCAATATTTCTGTAATAATATAATTATAATTATCCATAGAAAAAAAAATATATAAAAGAAAGGTCATATATAAAATTAATAAGTTACTAATTGTAAACGTTTCAATAAAGTTAAATGGCAACTACAGTCACGGTAATAATATTCTACTCGGACGGACGGACGAAGGTATTTCTACTCCCATCGTACCTAGAAGTCTGGAAAACTATAATAATATTTTTCTTGAAAAGTTCGTATTACTTTTGTTCTTATGATACGAAGAGAGAATTTCTGCGATGTATTCGAGGACTCTTGTAACGATTACTCTGAAAACACTTTCGGTGAAGCTGCTATGAAAAATAAATACGGGTTTGTCGCGTTTTAACCGCTCTGTGTTTATTTAAAGCGTAAATTTTAAAACGTTGAATACCCTCCATAACAGTTATATGAAATAACACAAAAATCGCTGTAATAATAGCTTAAAAACATGACATACAATACAGTGTTGGTATGTACACAAATTAATTGCGTCATTGTTCGTCATTATATTGTTCGCAATCTATGATGCAAACAAATAATAACCAGACTAATAAATAATGGAAAAATATGAGTTTCATCCGATATAGACTTTAAACTTTGTGTTGTCAGTGAGGACATATGACGCTGAAACGTGGTCTCTAACTCTATAGTCTCAAACTTACGAGGCCCATGCTTCGTAAGAAAACTCAACATCGCTCAACAAGCTATGAAGAGGGCTTACTAAGACTAAGGCTTACACTGCGAGATCGAATCTGGAATGAGGAGATCCGTAGATGTACGAAAGTTAGTTAGATAAGTAAGTTAAAGTAGCAGTGGACAGGTCACATAGTAAGGAGACTGCTGGGAATGAAAGGTTTCCGAGTGGAGGCGACAGACCGGCAAGCGCAGCGTAGAACCCACAAAGTGGGAAGACGACCTGATAAGGGCCTAGTAAGGGTTGACGGTGCCAGGCAGCTTCTTACCGGTCCTATTGGAAAATTATTGGTTAAAGACTCCCTCGTAATTTAAGATAAAGAGTTTTTATTGTTAAATATTTCTATTGTTCACAAAACAGTACATCACCATTATTATAAAAAAATATTTGTAAGAATTTTCTTCATAACTAGGTAACGAGGTTACGTTTTCCGATAAAAAAAAATCGATAACAGATAGCGAAATTACTGTGAAGTGAGAAAACTTAACTAAAAGAGATGTGGAAACTAAAATTGTGGCCTCTATTCATTCTTGTTTAATTAATCTACAAATAATTATAATCAATATTTGCAATACCCGCTGGAAGAAAGTCACCATACTCCTGACATATTTTTTATTATAAAATAACTTCAAGTGCCGAATATACCTAATGTATAATGATTTCGACCGTGTACAACAAAATTAATGAATAATTCAATCCTTTTTGTAACATTTAATCAAAATACTGATTCAGTAAGTTGATAATATAAGGCAAAAAATATCTCGAATAGAAAAATGTACAGATGTGAATTAAACAAAACGCAATCAGTCATACAGTCTGTAAGGTATTCCGACTTATTTGACTATATTTGGATATAGTAAAACTGAACATAATTTCCTCCTGCGGAAATAAATTCTAAGTAAATTCTAGCGCCACTTACTATAAAACATGGTCTTACGTTAAGAAAGCTTTAACCTATATGTTAAATACTATATACCAATTTATTTCTTAATATATGAAGTAACTATACGCGTCGTTGGCCATAGTCATGATTAATTGTTTCACCCTTGTACATACTACATATATCATCTATCTAATATACAATAAATCAGCCCTAGTGAGCCACTCAACTTTTGGGCCACAAATTATTGGTTCAATAAATTGTGCCACAAACATGCGCAAAACATCAACAATTTCAGATACGGACTTGACAGGAACCAAATTAATGAAGAGCGGTCCGAGTGGATTTATTAGGGTCTCCTTGGAGCTTGCTCTCAACGATTAAAGTGCTAGAGTAATTTCCAGATTAGTGACGATATACGACAGTAAATACAATGAATATTTTTATTTCATCTTAAATTTAGAATTCATCTTCAGAAACAATCTTTATTTCAAAAAATTATTTTTTAACCAACGATAACTTTGATTGAAATAAGTTAGATAGAAAGAAAGAATTTTATTCACTGCACACAACATAAAGACACAAACATAATATAAAACAAAAACATAATACAGAAATTAATAAAAAAACAGGTAAAAGATGTACGTGATCAGATTCACTGCCGCGCTGAGATGCTTGACAAGCACGTGAAGCACCGTAGTGGTAGCTGAAAGTATATGGTGCCGATGAAGTAATATATCTTTATAAGATTGTTTGTCCTGATTATCCAAGTACAGCCAAAACTAAGTCTAGTTTCTAGACTTGGTAGTTTAGGCGGTGCATGAACTTGAACATAAGTTTATTTAATAACGTAAGCGTCCGTTGAAAGGTTTTTTTAAAAATTTTAATTCCTTGCAAGCGGAGGTGGGTCGTTGGTTAAAAATAAACTCGTTTAAGCATTTAGGATTAAGCAAGTTTGTCAAGTTTTAAGAATTTTAGATTAGGTATTTAGATTAAAGCTCATCCTTTTAGATAGACTCAATTTTGACAAACATTCTAAGACCGAAATACTATCTACAAGTATACAACTTTATCCGTCATCTGACTAAGTCTGAAGATATCTTTTTTAATTGGATTCAGTTCCAATTTATTACGAATTCGTGTAAACCAGCTGATATTGTTCAATGGTGGAAATCTTTCTTCGTAGATCTTCGTAGCATTTATGTTTCAGTAAATTTTAATGTTTCAGAATTGTTCAGAACGCTTACTAAAATATTTAAACGTGTTGTTTATGTTTACTTCAATGTTCAATTCTCTATAAAACTTGTTGATACCAAACAATCTAAATTAATTTAAATCATTTGCCTTTCATTGAAGGGAGTGACAACTACTAAAGGTCAATTATTCGAACAATGAATAATTAATTTGGTTCATTTATAATATTAAACAAGCTTCATTTATTTGTAAAAGTTAGCAAACTTAACCCAGTTTGAATTCATAACAACCTAAAAACAATTAAAATAAAGGTCAAATGTAGGAGAGGATTCATTCCCATAACAGTAACGGTTCTCAAGGGACATAACTTTAGTATTTAAATTTAACAATGTTCTACTATGTTTTCAGTACAAGTTATCTAAATAACTTTGTTCCGGTGGATCTCAACTAGTGTAGGTATAACAAAACATGGTTAGTTTGACATTTTAGCTATGTGTATACCTATGGTTGGTTATACGTAATATGTATTATTGGAATAAGATTGTAGATAGATAAAATGACTTGGTCGTTTAATCAGCTCGTGTAGACGTTTAAACATAAATCAGTTTTTTCTCTTTTTTTACTATTTTTATGTTAATGTGTCATAGACAGGCAGAGAGCAGAGGCAAAGGCAAAGAGGAGAGAGCACTGTATAAATGACAAGCTGGTGCCCGCAACTTCAACTGTATTGAAAAGTAAAGGATGTAGCGCCTGATGAAATCTGTAAAGCAATACAATGCCAATGTCCATCCTGAAATTTTATTCTATCCATTGGTGAAAGAACTTTTTTAATCTAATGAGAAGTTTCTCTAATGCTCTAGTTTACACTCATGGAAAGAGCGAGAGTAAAAGAGGAAGGTTTTTATATATGCAGAAAAAAAATAGCATCCGTGCGAAGCTGGGAGCGGGTCGCTAAAAATATCACCAAGCAGTTCTACCCAAACCCGATAGATGTCGCGTGCCCTTCTCTATCGCTTCGAATAATTCTATTTTAAACTACAATAGATAGATGGCGCTATCAAGTGTTTTATTTTTTATTTTTCAACGCAGATGAAGTCGCGGGCACCAGTTAGTAAAAACGTATATAAAGATTTGTACATAACAGAAATTTCCAGTGAAACGCGTCTATTTATATACGTCTTGTTCATCTAAACCTCATTTTCGGACGCCGTTAAGAGCATTGCCGTTTAGTATTCAAACTTAGTACAGAACCTCGCCATTCAAATTGAGATACAGAGACTTTACAGACTCGTGGAAATACAGTTACAGTCGTTGAATGCCGCCAATAGAATTCAAAGGAACTTTTTGTGACAATTCTAAAGAGAAATTAAATTTTCCACTACATTAGTCGTGTGTGAACGCCGAGCCTTTTAACTTCGACACTGAATCACACTATTCAAATAACTTTTTACGGATTAAATCTAGTCTTTTTTTATATGGAAAGAGTTATTTTTTATTTTTTTAGATACTTATAAAGTGGTGTCCCATATATTTTTTCTTATTAAGCAATTACCGAATTTCATTTTTGTGATGGATTCTATAACTACATTTATCTAAACCTAGAGAGATCAGTTAAAAAATAGACATTAAGACATTGTCTCCACAAAATAGGGTAGGAAGAAATAAAAAATAAAATAAAATAATAATATATAAATAATAATAAAAATTATAACCTTTAATAATTAACGAGTGTTAGAAAAAATTACTAACTAAAATTGTAAGAATAAATTAACTGATGGTTACAAAATTATTTTAAAATTTCAAAAATGTACAAATTACAATAATATTGTATAAACTGTATGTTTAAAATATTGTTAAATATTTAGAAGTAACTATTAAAACTTTTGTATAGAAACAATATAAAATCTTCAAGTGCTTACATGCAAGAAAGCTAATAATAATTATTCTAAGATTAAATTTAAAGTCTACTCGTATTTAAGACATAAAAAAAGTATAAAAAAACATGAAAACAGAATGTTGTATCTAAAATCTTCTAATATATAAACGAAGCACGCAACGTCAGTGCAAATCGGTCCCTCATCAATTTCAGGTTTTTTTTCCATAATCTAGGCCGTAATCGCGAAGCCGTGTATCTGGGCCATTTAACCAGCTTACCGCTGCGATCGCAACCGACCGATTTACTGGAAAAGGGTGACCGAGTTATTTTATAACATGATTAGGAATGTACAGCTTATTCTTCAGCTTATTCAGAGTTATTCTTGACACATATTTATTCTCGTGTGTTTTCTACTGAAACTGCTATGTAATTTCTGATACAACTGACAGCATGGAGGTACCTACATCAAGGTAAGATGCAAACTTAGATATTGAGGATAAAGGAATTTCTTGACGTAATGAAAAACAATTTTTTTTTGTTAAGATCGACAGACCGAAACAACAACGGTGACCTCTTGTTGCACTTTGGCCAGACGTTAATTTTTTTATTTTATTTTAGATGATCCCTCGGGAACAGCATAATTATTTAGCCTTATTTATAAGGCTAAATAATTAGCCTTAGAAAGAACCTTGATTTCTTTGAGGCATTTGCAGTTAAACAATAATTTATAACGCGCATAATGATAAATTACACAAAATATCTTATAAACTAGAGACTCAGAACCTAAATTGCAATGATTTAAATTCCTTGTTGGACATTTTGTCAATAAGGTATATTATTTCTAGAAACAAAGCTAAGACGGCGACAGTGTGATTATGTTTAGATACTGTTCAAATCTCAGTAACCCTCGACGTCTCAATCCCTTCATGCCGCCTTCAGGGCTAAAATCACGTCCGCCCAGTGATTTTCCATTTATCGATCTTTGTTATACTCCAGTGAATGCGCAATTAGATGTCGTATTCTCGTGAAGTTATAAACTAACCCTTTGAATAATGGTGTAATATAATAAGATAAAAGTTACCTTAAATATGTTTGAAGCATCTCTGATAAGATGCAAAGAAGTAATGCAAGGAAATAAGACTTTATTTTAGGTCGGGTATCATAGTTTTCCTCTTTCCATTAGTGAAAACCGCATTAAAATCGGTTGCGTAGTTAAAAGACCTAAGCTTCATACGGAGGGGAAAACAGACAGACGCGCCGGGGGACTTTGTTTTATACTATGTAAAGAAAAATGCTAAGAAGTATCAAAGCCGTTCCTAGAATCTCCACAAGTGTTATGATAACTATAGTACTCAACAATACAATGGCATAGGGTTAGGAAATCACCCAAAATTTGTTTGTTTATATGACTCCCTGCGCGGCGTCTGTATTTCCGAGCGCATGTAACCCAAATCTTTTCAAAGTTCGAGTGAATAGGCATCTTCTGGATGAGCTCGCTCCATCTTAGGCCTAACCAATTGCTACACAATTGGTTGTTGGCGAAGAGCAAATCCATCTTTAATAAAAAAAAAAAAAAAAAATCATTTATATCGTTGAAGCGTTTTCGTTATTTATGAAGTGTTACAAACCATACCTAATCTATTTTAAGTTATCAAATCGATTTTATAGATTGAAAGATTTTACAGATTTTATTAGTGAAAAAGTAGGACATGAGAATCGTACGTATGGTATTCGTCTAAAGATGAAACCGTAAAGCTTTTGACAGCCCACCGTAAAAAATGACAAAGAGAGTCTATATTAAGATTCCTTTCTTTTTATTTAGGCACCCAGTCCGCTCGTAAAATGTAGAAGCCTACTAATAAAATGTGTGCACGAAGATTGTATTCAACTCTCCCTTTGTGGAACTCAAGTCGTTTTTTGAATAACAATAGAATTTAATTTAAGCTCGTGTGCCATTTTCATACTTTCCATTGAGGCCAGCTGGATACGGCTGGCAGTTTCTTCGATCTGCAAACAAAATCAAATATATTTCCAAAATTTTGACTTCTTATTTACTTTTTATAAAATTGAACTCTGTATACGTAACCAATAAAACTTATTTTTTGCCTCGAACAAAATGCCGCAATAAATTGCGATAAACCAATTTACCCCAATAAACGATTTCAGGAAGGGCTTTCATGTTTCTTTCAAGTTTTATGGTCATTTGAGAGCAACCTCTATAAATCCACGCTGAGAGTGATTCCCTTATCGGAGTTGACCACTCGAAAAAACATTTAGGATAGAAGGCAGTCTCCATTAACCTACAATATTAATCATTTTATTTATCTAGGCGCGGGTGAAACTTCGTTGTTACAACTGTAAGATGTAAAATCAGTACATAGTATATATATGGTAAGGTCCTACTTTTTCTCTGTCTGTCTGTATGTATGCGCTAATCTCGGAAAGTTGTGAACGGATTTGTTCCTGATTATATCGATGGAAAGAGGAATTTCTGAGGATGGTTTATGTGTATAATTCATGAATATCTTATTTATATTTTCGGATTTATCACGGTTTATAACATATAGTTATATACAATAACTATATGTTGCCATTAATAGGTCAACTAATTAAGGGCTAAACCAAAAGTCCGTCGTGTCGACTTATACCGAGTGAATGCCAAAACGTATGTTGAAAATTATTTTTATCATATTTATGTATGTGTAGGAATCAACTAAAATTAATTATATTTTCAGTTACAATTACATTCGCAGTCATTTGAGCAGCTCGTCTGACAGCAGTAACCACCCCCTTACAGAAGACCATTCGTGAAATAACAGCACATGTGCTGTTGTATTTCGTTGAGTGAGTAAGGGATGCCAGAGCCCATTTCCCTATTCCTTCTCAATCCCCTATCCTTAATCCTACTCTAGTTGGCAGTGCACTTGCAGCACCTATGGCGTTGTTTGTGTTATACTCGCAGGTGTTTTTTTTACCTGTTAACCTATTAAAAAACAAATTATTAATACCTAACTCGTACTCGCAAATTAATTGCACAAATCCATTAAGAAATTAAATTAGGAATAGTGCAAAGCTCCACAGAAATTATTACGACATTTACACAGTATAATTATGTTAAAAGTGATCAACTTGTTGGATTTTAAAGTTTAGACAGACCTGAAGATTCTTAGGTTGCTACTACATTTAATCTAACCCATACATTTTCTTTTTCTAAAAAACAAATACTTTTAAGAGAAGGCCCGGAGTTCTCCCCAGGGCGAGCGGGAGTTGTTTTCATTATTGTTTTTGTCTCACACTCAGATAAAATAAGAAAGAACTAAAGATAGAGCCTGTGACGGCAGATTGAAGCCGGTAAAACTACGCCTTCGCCGTGTACATACACGGTTACACGCACACAGATGCAATCAAACGACGTCTCGCCTTATTAAAATATTTACTAGTGAAAATGCCGAATTTCGTAGCGAAACAGTAAAAAACAGGTTTCAAAAAATAAAGAGTATGAGTATTACATTTCACACGTTACTTCTTAAGGACTTGGAAACCAATATTTTCAATAAAAGCAAACAAAAATTGAGGTTAGCTTGCAACACAAAATCTCAATACAGTAAACGGCCATTTTTACGCACTACGAGCGACGGGGACAGTCGACAGGGAATGTGGGACTCGCCCGGTGAAGTGACTTATCACCGGGAATACCCACTAAAACCCCACCGGATTCCACCATCAGCGGTGATGTGTGGGTCCGAGATCACAGCGAAGCCTTATCCTCGGATCCCCATACATCTCTATGACCGCTCCGGACTCACATCACGGCGAGTGTTCTTATTTTAGTCTGAGGTCTCACAGTGAAGCGACGCGTGCGCCCTCCTAATTTTTACGTATTTTACTTTATATTGAAAAAAATGTTTTCTATATCCGAGTTCATTCCTGTTCTGGTTGTTCTTTATTACATAGATTAATCGAACCAACTGCACAAAAAAGTTCACATTGTCCGATCAATCGAACTACGCAGTCGAACCACGTGGCCACATCGGTTTTTTTTGAATGCTTGGAAATTGCAAAAGAACATCTCTACCTCTTTTTTACACTACGACATTGGTGTTGTCGAGTGAGACCGATTTCCAACTAATGAATTACCAGTTGCAAATTAATTTCAAACACCGCTGCGCCACGTCGAATAACAAATATTCTATGCAATGAATTCAATGAGTATATCTACATTTCTCTATCGAAAAGAAAGTTGATATATTATACTTACTAAGGCCAAAAGATGTATTACTAAGACTTATATACTCGTACAAACTAGCCATCCGCCTACGGCTTCGCATGGATGCAATATTTTTTTGCAAATAATATACATAAATCTTCCATTAGTGAAAACCGTTTCAAAATCTGTTGGGTGATTTAGAAGTTAGCGGACAAAAAGGCATAGGCAGGTTTAAATAAATATAGATTTATATAATGTATGTACCTACTGTTATGGTGTTATTGTTTAACGAGTTTCTGAGAATTTAATTTTAAAACAAGTTGTTAATATATAAAATAAATGTATCTATACTATATTCATTTCGTAGTTTTAATTTTATTCAATAAATGCCTGACAACCTAACGTAGGCACATTTTCTTAATCCTTATGTCGCAAGTACCTAACTAATAATTTTCTTTTAGTCAATAGCCTCCTATTAACTACATTTACACAGTTTTAACTAGTACTTGTCACTTTCACTTTAAATTATCACAATCATTTACTATGTACGGTCTGTCTGCGACCAAAGCCTTTGTTTACGAAGGCTTGTAACTTAGATTCCAAACAATGGAAAATTCATAGAGCGGTCGGTGATATGAATACCACATTAATATTCATCCCAAATTCATTATTTGCTTATATAATTTTGTTTGATTGAAGAATAATGAAAACTCGTGTTTCATTATTCTACACGACGCTTATAACTATACAAATTTAATATGGATACATAAATATAAGATTATTAATCGATCATCCTAAGGTCACATCATCCCTTAGGTTAGTTGGAGTAGGAGATACATCTCTATACTAATACTAAGAGAGAAGATTTGTATGTTTGTAAAAAATAAACTCATAAACTACTGGGCCGATTTTAAAATTTCTTTCATCTATAGAAAGCTACATTATCAGCAAGTAATTATAGGCTATATCTTATAAAATCACGCGGCCGAATTTGCGTACAACAGCTACTATGAGATAAAGAGCAAAAATAATATCTTAAAAGAGTTTCAAAATAGAGGTTTTACTTTATGTCAAAATCGAAAATAAAAACTTTTTTATTGCCTTTTTCTGGATATGCTGTTCTTCCTTCTGTCCGTTTTATCAGTTCTTCACATATTAACAAATAGCCATAATCACATTATCAACATCATCATCATCTCTGTCGTAGGACGTCCATCGGTACAATAATAACACGATTTCTGTTAATATATTAATTAATTATTATAAAAATCTATAGATAAGTTTATTTAAAAAAACATTCCTCCATCGACAATCTATTTTCTCGCAGTAAGAAAAGGCAAAACATAAAAAAGTTTGTTTTTGAGTGCATCCCAACGTTGAAATCGTTGAAGACATTTAATTCATTTATCAACATCACTGCAATTCGACTTGAAAACCACAACACCGATTGCGTTATGCAGTAAGACCCTCCCCCTACTCTCTCGACTCCCTAAGGAATAGCGACGCTGACGTAGTGAGGGAGGGATATAAAAAATTACCTTACGACTGGGATCGGCACAGCTGAGCCGGGGTGCATGTGCATGCCTGTCTGCGACTTGATAAATTATTACGAATTCAATGCGATGAAATTTCCTTTCAAAAACAGATTACGTAAAAGTCTGCATATTGAATTTGGGGAGTGGAGACGGGCCATCATTACATTTCCTCTTATATTTTTCAATAATACTTTATCCATTTAAAAATCAAAAAAAAATGTTGCATGGACTAGTTTGTTGTTGCTCGATAGAATATAAAAAAGTAAAAGTGCATTTTTCATTTAATTTAATATAAGACACAAATATAAGACATTAGAGAATAAATATAATTATATCTATTCAACTAGTATAGTCAACAAACTGTACTTATTATAATATATTATTAAATGTAAGCCAACCTGTTTTCCATAAGTCATTAATTAAACATGTTTATAGTGTATTTATTATATAATATTTTCAATCTCTCAAATTTTTTTTTTTTTTTTCAAAACAATAGCTATTGATCTATTCTGACTGAAATCAGACTGAATCCTGCTGACTGAAATCCATCGCAGCCCCTCTTGGCTCTATAAAAGTTAAACTTCTTATAAAATATTTGAATTTAGGGTAAATAAAAAAATCACAAAGTATAGGTACGTATGTGTAGGATTGGTTACGATCTCTACTTTTTTGGGGTCCTAAAAATAACTTTTTTTTATTCGCCGTAATCAAAAAAACAACGAGCACCAAGCCTAGGTTAGCTTAGGTGCTTGCTGGCGAAAAAACATTGTCATAGTGCAAGAGGAAACGACTTCTCGGTCGCCCTTCTCCTCCTTTTTAAAGGACACTGGGTACCTTCCAAAAGCGTTTTGAAGACGAAAAGTTAACGGTCATTATATATGGATTTTATAAAATCTACATATCTACATCTAAAATCTAAAATCAAAAAGATCTACATATATGTATCTCGAACTTCTCCCTGTATATACTTGTAATAAACTATGGGGCTAAAAATGAAGATATTCCTCGAGACATTGCCGAGATCCACTTCAGTTTTATATTACCAATAAAATATATCCTGCTTGCTAAGCAATAATATCTAGATGGTACACTAGTTTGAATAAAGTTATAATTGATTTATTATAAACGGCAATTTTATATAAGATTTGATTTTTTCAAGTTAACTCAACACTGATATTAATTTTTAATTTAAGTTTATAAATAAAGAAAACTCTCTTTTACTTAATATCTATAGTCTCCAGATAGTACGGGCTGTCACTTAAGTTTTGAGATAAACAAATAAAAACAAATATTTATAATCGGAAACGGCTTCATTGTTTTTCAAAATATTCTCCATTAAGATCAATACACTTTTGCATACGTTTAAACCAATTGTTGAAGCACTTTTTCCATTCCATTCGGCATGACATGGTGTGCTATGGACGTCAACAATGGCATGGTTTAGAGGTATGAGCGAGATTGATGTATATTCCGAGTATTTGGGCAGCCCGTCTGGCGGCAGTAACCACCCCAAAAGCTTTATATTAGGAAACCAACGAATATTAGATAATACGATTTTTTAGACATAACCTAACGTGATTACCAAATTGCACAAAACTTGATCACGTCTTATAAAGTAGAAACAATAATCACAACGACCTAATTCTTTTACGAGTAGGTTCAACATAAAACGCACGTGTTGGAAGTCCTATAATGGAAAACCGTTTTCCTCGGCTTGACTTAATCCACATTTATTCACTACTGTGTGGGAGAAAAAAAATGTTTAATTTATATATAAGTGGCTCTTTGATGGAACAATTTTATGTATATAGTGTTTATTTATTGTGAATGCAAATGTTACTCTCTGTCTATTTGTTTCTTATCATTAAACTGGTAAACAATTTTCATGAATTTTGATAAGTATCAAAACCCCTAAGGTTAAAAACTAGTTATTAGCTCCCAAAGGAGTACAATAGGGAATGAAAGTAAGTATTATAAGTGGTTTCCTTAGTTTATATAGATAATTTATTCTTATTCTAAAAATTGTATTGAAGAATTTCTTTAAAATTAAAAAACTTTAAATTAAAAAAAAAATGTTTATACATTTAGTACTTTATACAAAACATTAAATAAGTATGAACATAGTTGAAATTAGACCCGTAATGGGTTAAAAATTTAGGTTATTTGTCCTACCTCCCATGCTACTGGTCTTTAGCAATATTAACAATTAACTTGGATGTTTTTTTTTTTTTTTTGTTCCTCTCTTTATCTGCCATCAGTCCTTGACTATAATCAGATGTGCTATCTGGTCATTACACAGTGTGAGTGCCCTCTCCATCAAGAAGACTACCCGTTTGCTTTACACCAGCTACTCTCTTTTATGCAGCTCCATTATGTCAAGTCTTTTAAGGCGTTTGTGATAGCCCTGATCAATAAGCTGCGCCGCCAGTTCATTTGGATGTCTGGACAGTCGCTTCCTGTACTCCACTGCTGTCATTCGAATCTCCTCCTTGACAGTGTTCATGTTGAGATGTTGGTGTATTTCCGAGTTTGTGATGTACCAGTGAGCACCACCCACGGCTCTAAGTATAGAATTCTGCATCCGTTGTAGCATGGAGATGTTTGTATTGCTGGCAGTACCCCACAGCTGTATGCCATACGTCCACACTGGTTTTAGAACTGATTTATATATTAGCAACTTATTATCAGTAGACAGCTTGCTATTTCGTCCCAGTAGCCAATACAACAATTTATAGCGGATGTTCAGCTCTTCTCTCTTTGTTTTAATATGCTTTTGCCACGTTAGACGGCGATCAAGGTGCATACCAAGATATCTTACGCTATCGTTTTGAGGTAAAATTGTATTTTCTAACTGTACAGGTGGGCAATCGTCTTTTCTCAATGTGAAGGTCACATGAACTGACTTAGTTGCGTTGGCTTTGATTTTCCATGTGTGAAGCCACTTATTGATCTCATTCAGTCCTCTTTGCAAGGTACCAGATGCAACCACTGGATCCTCATTACAGGCAAGAATCACGGTATCATCAGCGTAAGTGGCAGTAGTTAAACCAGATATTTCAGGGAGGTCCGCGGTGTATATCGCATACAGTATAGGACCCAAAATGGACCCCTGTGGAACCCCTGCTAAGATATTATGTGGGATAGACATCGCACCGTCCTCCACGACCACAAAGATTCGATCCGAGAGGTAAGAGCTCATTAGCAAATGAAGGCTATGTGGCATGCATCTCTTCATCTTGTAGATGAGGCCATCATGCCATACCCTGTCAAAAGCCTGTTGGATGTCAATAAATGCAGATGAACAATACTCTTTACGTTCCAGTGCTGTTCTAATAGTTTCATAGACTCTGTGTACTTGTTCAATTGTGGAATGCTGTTTTCGAAATCCAAATTGGTGGTCAGGTATTACCTTATTTTCTGTCAGTAGTGGAATTATTCGGTGTAGCAATATCCTTTCCAGGAGCTTCGACAGGACAGGCAGCAGGCTTATAGGACGATATGATGTTACTACATCTGCCGGTTTGCCCGCTTTATGGATCATCGTTATTTTTGAAACTTTCCAGAGTCTTGGAAAGTATTGTATTCTTAGAATTCCATTAAAGAGAGTTGTTATGAATACCAGAGCTTTCCGTGGCAACTCTTTTAGAACTTCCTTAGTAATAAGGTCAAAGCCTGGTGCCTTTTTATCCTTTAAGGACCGAATCGTTCCAGAAACCTCTCGCACAGACACTGGTTTAGGTGGAACTGACATCTGGTATGGTTGACTCAATGATTCCCTCACTTTGTACTCTATCTCACCTCCAACGTTGATCTGATTGGGTGTAAATACCTTTTCAAGATGAGCAGCAAAAGTATCAATTTTTTCTTCAGTTGTTCTTGCCCATGTATTATTATTTTTTCTTATTGCTTGTTTAGCTACCTGAGGTCTATCATAAGATTTCGTGAACTTCCAAAGAGAGTAATTTGTTGCAGGTGTAGGAGTCAGAGATTTAAGCTTAGATTGTAAGGTGTCATTGTACCAGTCCCTGAGAAGTCTTTTTAAATCCTTGATGGCTTTGTTTAATGCTTTTTTATCTGCACTATGCCTGCTTTGATGCCAGACTCTGCGGAGCCGTCGTTTCTCCAGTATCATTTGTTTGACTTCTCGTGGGTAGTTTGATGGATGCTGAGATGGTTTGGCTGGTGGTGTGTTATTCCAACAGCATTCCTGAATCAGATTAGTGATGTACTTTGTCATGTCTTCAATGTCATCCGGATTTTCAATTTTAATTTTTAAGTCAATATTTGCGTCAAGTTGTTGTCTGAACGAGTCCCAGTCAGTTCGTGAATTGTAGAGCGTCTCCACAGTCTCTTTCTCTATTATCATTGTACTCATTGTCAATATTACCAGAGTATGGTCAGAGCAACCATCCTGGCATGACTCTGCCTTGAAATATTGTCTAGAGAATCCTTTGACAACAAAAAAATCAATAAGATCTGGCATTTTTTGAGGATCTGAAGGCCATATAGTTGGATAACCTGTGGATATAGAGGTTAGATTGTTTGTGTCAATGCTCAGCTTCAGCTTTCTACCTCTCGTAGTCGTAAGTCTGGACCCCCAGCTGGTGTGCTTAGCATTCCAGTCGCCACCGGATACAAATCTTTTCCCAAGCAATTTAAAGTAGTTATTATATTGTTGTACAGTTATTCCATATTTAGGTGGACAATATATTGCTGAAATGTTAAAGCAGCCGGCTCTGTCCTCAACCCCAACAACAGTGGCTTGAAGGTAGTTTTCTCTGACTTCAGGCAATAGGTGGTGTTTAATTGATTCTCGGATAA
Source organism: Synanthedon myopaeformis (assembly GCA_944738685.1). Taxonomy (NCBI): domain Eukaryota; kingdom Metazoa; phylum Arthropoda; class Insecta; order Lepidoptera; family Sesiidae; genus Synanthedon; species Synanthedon myopaeformis. Next base: position 4,286,082 of record OX122926.1, on the reverse strand, counting down.
TTATTGCTGTTCCTCCGTGACCAGTTCCATCTGGATGTCGTGTCACATAGGTATGATATCCTTTGAATTTGATGTTGATATTAGAGCTAGTGCAGTGAGCTTCAGATACAAGCATAACATCAAGTTTATGCTCTTTGATAATTATTTCGACCTCATGTTTATTAGGTGCTAGGCCATTTGTGTTCAGAGTTCCTATTTTAAGTGTAGCTATTTGGATAGTTTTTCTATGAGTAATGTCATTATTTTCATGAGTGTGCTCATTTGTTGTAATATTATATCAAATTTTTCCGATTGTTTTATAATTAGGTTTTCTATAATTTTCATTGTCGATTCATTACTTTCTATGTCATTCTTGTTGTTAGTGTTTGTTTTTGTGGCGTCAGCATACGATTTGTCTTTTAGAATTTCATTGTAACTTTCTTTTCGCATCAGTTTCATATCTTTGTTATTTGGGATTTGTGTGTTGGTTTCTTTATTATAATTGTATATAGGCTTCTTAAATTGTTGTTGTTTTGATTTTCGTGTTAATATTTCCAGGTATATTTGGCATCCCTTGTAGTTGGCCGGATGTGCGCCATGGCATAGAGCGCATTGAGCTGGTGTATTACGGTCCTTTTTCGGACATTTTGAAGTTTGGTGAGATTCTGCGCACTTAACGCATCGATAGGGTCGCATGCAATAATTCTTTGTATGCCCATATTGCTGGCACCTCTGGCACTGTGCGATGGTTCTTTTCTTTTTAGGGTCTTCTATAACAACAGCTTGATGGTATATATATTTAATATCTTTAATTAACTTATTTTTAGGATCCGAGATAAAGTTTACAAAGAAGGTAGAAGTTGGTATTTTATCCGGTCCATATTTGGCGTTTATAATTTCGCCTTGGACTTTATTTCCCGTTTTTTCTAGTTCTTCTTTTATTGCATAAGTCGGGGTTGTGTGATGGAGGTTCTTTATCACTACTCTAAAGCACCTTTCATCTTTTTTGTTAAAAGTGTGTCCAATAAGCCATGTATAATTTTTTTATATGCTTCAGTATTAGAGCTTATTATCCTTAGTTGATTTTTATTAACAATTTTATATGTAAATTGGTTTTGGTCTTGGATGTAAGCTAAATTTTTAAATTACATTTGTAATTTAAACTTGGATGTAAGCTAAATTTTTAAATTACATGCAAGCGAATTGGTAGACAAAAGCTTACTATAAATACATTTCCTTATGACAAGGTGTTGGGTTATGAATGGCTATTAATTACGAAAATGCAAATAAAATATTGTTTTAAATAAACCAATATTTTTTATATTCAACAATTTTTTTGCATATGTAACATATTGTATTAATAAAATTTTTGTATTTTAACTAATAATGGTTAAAATAAATAATAAGACTTGATATGTGTAGTCTTAACCGTAACGCATGACGCTAACGCTAATCCGTTACAGCGACGTACTGGCACGCAATAGATTTATCCTCAACTTCTCTGTGATGAGGTTTACACTTATTATTGTCTTTGGTTTGTAACCTTGGTAACGTTAGAGTTGTTGATTAAAAAATAGAAGCGAATTGTATTGTAGTTGAATGGAAAAATAAATGTGGTGTGCAAACAAGAAATATATTATTTTAAACATAGTAATCAAAGAATATGGAGACTTCCACAAGTGAAAATATTTAACAGGTTATGGGCCGCCCCATATTCTGATTTTCAATGATTCGGATGAATTTAGCAAATTTACGATCATAATACATATTTTTTGACAACTTCATAATTCATCTAAAATTTTATTAAAGCACAATAAATAGAGTTTGCTAATAAAGAAAAAGTATACAAGAATAAAATATGGCTCAATCGAAAATACAAAACGTGATTTGTCGGTTAGAAGATGGAAACAATTTCAGCAATTGGAAATTTAGATTGGAGTTGTTATTGGAGGAGAAAGGCCTTGGTGATATAGTGTCATGTGTTGAAGTAAAGGAGGAAAATAAAAAGAAGGATGCAGAAGCGAGATCGCTAATAGTACAATGCATAGGAGATAATTTTTTGGAAATTGTGAAAAGGTGCAAAAGTGCAAAAGATATGTTGAATTCTTTAGAAAATATTTTTACACGAAGAAGTATTATGAATAAATATAATTTGAAAAAGAAGTTAATTGAATTGAAATGTGACAACAATGAAAGATTGCAAGATTTTTTCTTGAAATTTGACAAGCTGGTAAGTGACATTGAAGTAATGTCAAAAATGGAAGAATCTGATAAAGTGGTACATTTACTACTTGCCTTACCCGGTAAATACAATAATGTTACGACAGTTTTAGAAGCAATGAATGAAGAATTGACTTTAGAAAAGACAAAAAGTACTCTACTTGATGCAGAAATTAGACTGGATGACATGAATGCACCAAACCAGGATAGTGCATTTAATATAGAGTGCTGGAACTGCAATGAAAAAGGACACACAGCAAGATATTGTCACAAAAATGTTCAAAACAGACAGTATTATACTTCCCAACGGGGAGAACCTGTCCAAAGTGGTAAACTATATAGACGAGGTCGTGGTAGATTTCAGGGACGCACTCGGGGTGCGAATAGACCAAGTACATCGAGGGATGATGCAATAATAGTTCATGAAGAAACCACAGAGGAAGTAGGCTACATGATTGATGGTGAAGTTAATTTAACCTGTAAGGCACTCTTAAACCAATCAATTTCCTTTGTAGTAGATTCTGGTGCATCACAAAATTTTATATCTGATTTGTATGTACAATGTATGACAAACATAAAAAACTTGGAGCATCCTATAAAAATTAACACAGCTAATGGTGAAAAATTATTTGCATATCAAAGCGGCAGTTTACCAATAAAATGTGGTAACGTTAAGATTACTATCGAGGGACTTATAGTGGCAAATTTAGCATACAATCTTTTATCTGTACGAAAATTACTAGAAAAAACAAACAAATCAAATAACAAAAATAAACAAAATATTAATCCCATCCAACATTCCGAGTATACAGGGGGAAATTTTTTTTCAAACGATTATAGATGATTTTTCCCACTTTTGTGTAGTTTTTTTGTTAAAAAGAAAATCAGAAGCCGCCGAGAATATTATTAACTATATCCGTCGATACGAAAACGAATTTGAGAAAACGGTAAAAAGGATTAGATGTGATAATGGAGGTGAATACACATGCAATAAACTTCGTCAATTTTGTAACCTGAAAGGTATAGTTTTAGAATATAGTTTACCATATTCACCAGCTAGCAATGGCGTAGCAGAACGAATGAATCGAAGTTTATACAACAAAGCAAGGACTATGCTTGTTGAAACTCAGCTACCGAAAAATTTGTGGGGTGAAGCTATAAAATGTGCAGCTTATCAGTTAAACCGTTGTACCTCTATGGCTATTGACTACAAAACTCCTTGTGAAATCTTATATGGAACAAGAGATTTAAATAAACTACGTGCATTTGGTGCAAAGGCGTGGGCCTACATTTTACCTAAATCTGATAAACTTTCAGAAAGAGCATGTGAGTGTAGAATGGTAGGATATAGCAGGACAGGGTATAATTTATGGGATCCTAAAAACAACAAAATAATTGTGTCACGAGATGTGAGATTCGATGAAGACAACATTACATATAACGAAAGTAATCAAACTGATAATGAACGAGAGCAGCAAAGAGTAAGTATGTCAGAAATAAATTCGGAAAATAATAATAGGATTACTGAACCTGAACAAAATAATGAAGGCAGAGAAGAGGTTACTGTTGATGATATGAATGATGATGATGAAATTACGGAACCAGAAGAAATATTTGAAGATTGTACTGACGAAAATTTAAACGAGAGAAACGATGTTACAAATGAACATCTGATAAAGACAAGAAGTGGCAGAATTGTTAAGCCTCCGAAAATATTAGAAGATTATGAAACATATGTGGCATACTGTTTGTGTACGGGTGATCCAATTTCTTACAAAGAAGCTGTTGAAAGAGGTCAAGAGTGGCAAGATGCTATAGACAAAGAATTAAATTCCCTTAAATGCTTGGGAACCTGGGAAGAATCTAAATTGCCTAAAGATAAAAAGGCTATAGATACCAAATGGGTATTCAATACTAAAAAGGATGGTACAAAAAAGGCCAGATTAGTGGCAAAAGGATTTCAAGAAGAAACACTATTTAATGTATATTCACCAGTAGCTCGTATGCCTACAATTCGTATGATGCTGAGCCAAGCAGTACAAAATGATATGTAAGAAACAAAATGTTGTCGCCTTATCAACAGCCGAAGCTGAATATGTAGCTGCGGCTCTAGCGTGTACAGAATTAATTTCTTTAAAGGGATTATTACAAGACTTTAACAATTCTGCAAGTTCAATGTTACTTGTAGATAATCAAAGTGCGATTAAGTTAATGGAGTCAAATGAAAATAGTAAGAGGTCAAAGCATATTGATATAAAATACCATTTTATCAAGGATTTAATTAGTAAACGAGATATAATTGTAAAATATGTAAACACGAATGAAAATGTAGCAGATATTTTAACGAAGGCTTTAGGAAAACTGAAGCACAAATATTTTGTACAAAAATTAGGGTTTAATTGAATGGTTTCTTTGTATATTTTTTTTTATTATTATCAGTCTCAATTTCAACAACTTGCAATTGTGTTAGAGTAAAAATGAGTAAAAGTCGTTGAGATTTAGGGGGGGGGTAGGGTCTGTTAAATGGAAACAATTAATATTTTGTTTATTTTTGTTATTTGTTTTGTTTGTTTTTTTTTGTACAATTCTTATTCTGTAGCGAATTAGAATTGAGGGGGTATGATGAGGTTTACACTTATTATTGTCTTTGGTTTGTAACCTTGGTAACGTTAGAGTTGTTGATTAAAAAATAGAAGCGAATTGTATTGTAGTTGAATGGAAAAATAAATGTGGTGTGCAAACAAGAAATATATTATTTTAAACATAGTAATCAAAGAATATGGAGACTTCCACAAGTGAAAATATTTAACACTCTGATACCAAACGATATTTGAACACGGTACACACCGATGTCTAGACGTATATATAACTATACATTACTTACTATACGTTATATATAAGTTATACGTTAAGCAAGCTACACGCATGTCTATTAGGATTTGGTATTTTAATTCGTGCGTTATATACCTCAAAGCATGTTATAGTAGTTTTATATAACGTTATATAAAATTAATATATAATATATTTATTAGTTTTATAAAACTAATATATAATATATTTATTAGTTTTATATATAGGTTAAAAAAATTTCGAATTTTCGTTTTCTCGCTTCGATCGGACTTCAGCAACCGAAACCGAATTGAAATCTTTGAAAAATATCTATCATGTATATCGCCATAATACATCTTTTCTAAATAATTCAATAAAAACTGAATATTAAGGTGTGAATACATAACAAAGGAATTGCATTTTAATGCCCTTTTCATCGTTGACTCTGGCATTTTGAAGGGCACAATGGCATATAGAGGAGCGTGGAATGAAAAGAAATTCTTTTGTGCAAAGATAGTTCGATCTCGATTCCTAATCACGGGATTTAGTTTCAGCCACCGTCTGAAATGAATTGCGCAACATTCCTAGCGGGAGTCTTTCGATGCTTCAGTCGGGTGTGATGCAAATCAATTAAGTGCTCCGGGCTCTTCATTTCGTAAGGGAACACCACGAATAAGTTAATACCAGTATGCTCATTTTCATCTACAAATCTACAAATTATGCAAATATCGGTGTTGCAATACTAGGAACTTTTGTTGAAGGCTGACGATCCTCTTGATGTTAGCTGGTCGTCGCAACTAATGTGAACACTCACCAATGGTAGTTACAGTCTTTTATTTATACTTCTATACTAATACTATAAAGAGAGAATATTCGCATGTTTGTAATGAATAAACTCAAAAACTACTAGACCGATTTTAAAAATTCTTTCACCTTTAGAAAGCTACGTTATCAGCAAAAACATTCGTACTAATCCGTACTAATATTATAAATGCGAAAGTATGTTTGGATGTATGGATTTATGGATGTTTGAAACTCTTTCACGCAAAAACTACTGAACCGAACACCACGAAATTTTGCATACACGTTGTCTGGGACACCAGAAAGGACATATTGTACCTTTTATCCAGGAAAAAGGACTATTCCCGAGGGATAAATAAAAAATAAAAAACTAACGCCTGGCCAAAGTGTGTAGCAACACGAGGTCAAGCGTTATATTCCTTTTCTTATTTTTTATTTTCAACGTGGACGAAGTCGCGAGAACCAGCTAGTAGACTATATTTTATAAAGTTACGAGGGCGGAGTCGCGCCCAACAGATGGTAAACAATATATTTCAACTATTTCTTATTTTTTTTCAATGGCATCATTATTTCAGCCGCAGGACGTCCACTGCTGGACATATGCCTCGCCATAATTTTATATAGCACATAGCTCTCTGTACTATGTGTCCTTCCCACTGTCGGGTCGTTCAGTATGTCGGTATGCTTATGTCGGTAACATTCGTACGTCTACGGTTCTCCGCATTTCTGATTCAATCTCGTAGTCGTAGTGAAACCCCGAGCATAACCCTTTCCATAGCTCGTTGAACGAGGCATATTTTAAAATTAATTAGAGCTTTTTCTCCCGAATTATTATTTATGTGGACAGAAATTTAATATAAAATATACTAATGAGAATTCCGCTTCTAATGGAATCAGCAAAGCGTAACAGTTGTGCTTGCACAAAATATTATTAAAGCAATAAATGCGGTCACTCAGGGGACAATATAGAAAAGACAATAACATAACAAAAGGTCAAGACGTAAGTAGAGAGAGAGCGTAAAAATATCTAATTGAATTTTTCATCACAGTCCAGAATTGTTTGGCGCTTTATTAAACTCGTTGAATGAGGCAAGTGGGATCTAGATGGGGCAATCGGGACTTGATTTGCATTACCAAGATGAACGCGCACAAAGCAGACGACGGAATTCCTAGAGTAAGGAATTCAATGAAGTCAAACGTCTCTAAAGGTCTTTCATGTAATACTTACAAACGATTGTAAAATAAAAATTCAATGATTATTAATATTACAAATTTTACTTAGATTTTATTGTCTAAAAAGAATAATTACTTTTTTTTATTCGGTGCAAATGAAGCCATGGGGAAATAACTATATTATAATTATAGTCTGTTAACTACATGAATAGTATTTTTTAAATTATGGATTATTTTCAAATATGTCATAAAAGTCAAAAATACGCCCGTTCCACCTATCCCTACCATGTATCTCCCCTGGTAGAGATAAGTGGCAAAAAAGGGGGGATACTTAGTAGGGATAGAGACAAAGCGACAACTCATCCAATGCGCTCGTCATTACAATAAAAGTACACTGTTTAAAGATTTTTCATAATAAATAATTGACTTTGAACAACACAATATATATTAATATTATTATCACGAATATCACGACACTAAACAGACTTACAATATGAAGAAATGTTTGATTTATACAACGCTTTATTGACAATGATAAAGGTTCATATTGGAGCCGACATCTTGTTACATGGTTGAAAAATGGCACGGTGTCAGTACAACGATAAAACGTTGCCACACGTCATATTAGCTTGTTTTTCGTTGTATATTTTTTCGCACTTCTATTTTCTATTTTCTTTTCGCCGCTTTTCCGAAACCATTAAAGAGGTGATGATGTTTTTTCCGCAATATTAGTTTAATATTTACCCAGAAATATAACGGCGCCCAACAATTATACTTATGTAGCAGTTACCGGCAACTTTGTCAGTATATAAAGTTCAATAATATTAAAGATTTAAAATAAAATATAGAGATTGTAACAACATTATTAAAATGCTGCTTATTAAAAGTGCAGATTGTGCAGAAGTAAGGAATGCGTTGTTTTAATAATCAGAGACGGTAGTGTATCGTCAGCCTGTCTGACGTATATAATAAATAAAAATAATATAGATATTATTTTTTACTGGCGACCCGCTACCGGCTTAGTACAGGAAAAAACTTAATTATGTTTTAATGTATATATAAAAATTCCTCTAACTGATGGTGAAAACCGCATCATAATCCGTTGCGTGGCTTAGCAGTTAACGGCCATACAGAAAGACGCATAAAGTGACTTCATATTGTACTATGTAATGTAATAATAAAGAACAAAGTTACACAAATTATGTTATATTAGGATATAATTATAAAATTTATAAAATACTTACTTAATATTTATCCTTAATTTAATTTTATATGTGAGATTTTAAGTAAATAGGTTTAATTTTCTCTAAAAGCGTCTCAAATAAGCGGTACAATATTATCAGGTTATACTAACGCAAAATAACTTTACAATTTCCTGCATAATGTAACAGTTTAAGTTGAAACAAAACAGACTAGAAGGTAACTTGCTTATTATGTTTTGTATCGAGTGTTGTTTCAATGTTCTCAAACCAAGAACAACATGTTAGAATTGCAAATTATATATTAAAACACAGTTTCGAACTAACAACAAAACTCACATAACAAACCAAAGGATTTATTGATGTAAGATTCAAATTACGAGTATTAAATTTTTACTTCACTATTATTTCATCTAACATAATACTAATATTATATAATAAAGAGGTAAAGTTTGTTTGTTTGTATGTAGAGGTATAAAAAAAACTGTCACAATAGTTAGAATAGAATTTCACGATGGACATAGGCTAAATATTCCACGCGGCCGAAGCCATGGACACCTATTAGCTAAAAATAAATATCCAACGCTTGACAAAAGTAGTGTGACAGGCGTCAATACATTGCCATTATTACATATAAAACCAATGTGAGTGAAAAGTCAATTGTTTTATCTAGATTTTATTTTACAGACATCGTTTATGGACTGTGACTCGTTTCTAGAGAATCCATAAACACATTTGTGAGCCACGGCGAGTGAAATTAACGGAGTCAATTGATTTGTCTAGACGACTTAGTTTCTTTATGTATGTATGTATGTATGTATGTATGTATGTATGTATGTATGTATGTATGTATGTATGTATGTATGTAAGTATGTTCCCTATGGACTCCGAAACCGCTGAACCGATTTTCATGAAATTTTCAGACAACTTTCAGATTAGTCTAGCGGGTAATCCTGTGAAGTTTGGTACCAATCGGACGCGGACGAAGTCGCGCCACCTACTAGTGTATTATAAAGAGAGAAGATTTGTATGTTTATAATAAATAAACTCAAAAACTAGTGGGCCGATTTCAAAAATTCTTTCACCTATAGAAAGCTACATTGTCAGGGAGTAAGTAACATAGGTTATATTTTATAAAGTTACGCGGACGAAGTCGCGTGCAACAGCTAGTTATATATAAAAATGTTAAGTGGTTTGAGTACGATTCAAAAACTCGAGAATGGGTAGACCGATTTTAATTCAGTTTTCACATATGGAAAGAGAAATAAACGGGAAAAAAATTTGTATACACAAATTGCACCTCGGGCGAAGCCGGGAGCGGGTCATTAGTTTAGTCATAAAATTATGACAGTCGTCACTAAGTTAACATGAACAAAATGACAATGACCATTACAGTTGAAAAACCACTTAGTAGAAACATAAGTGTCAAACAACACGACGAGAACAATGGGATCCCCAAATTAAGTTAATTGCAATCGTAATTGGCCGAGCCGACCGCCGCAATAAAAGGAAAATATTTTTATTCCCCCAAGACGAAACTCAGACAGAGTTGTGGAATTTTAATATGAAAATTTTACATGTTGACAGGAGCTAATCATCCGCAATTTATAGATAAAAAATATTCCTCTTTAATTGTTTCTTTGTTTATTACCGTTTCAAGTGCACTCGTCCTCAGCGAGAAATTAAATTGTCTTGAAGGCTGTTACACAGTCTCATACAAAATAATAAAACCCAATAAGTGGCATAACGTTTAACCTATATATAGATATATCATGCATTCACGTCAATTACAAACTATATAAGAAAAAGTCTTAAAAAATACGTAGTTTTTACAAAGTGAAACTTATACACTGAGGTCGTAAGATTGTAAAACGCATACGCATCTAAATTATGTGTTTTATGTATTGGTATAATAAAAGAGCACTGTAGGAGCACTGTTGGAGCACTGTTGGAGCACTGTTGGAGCACTGTAGCATGTTTGCGGTTGAACGAATCGAATTATACTAATACATAAGCGCACCGAAATTTTCAAGTTGTTGCTCATTTAATGAGGACTTTTTTTGCAGCTGATTATGTATCTAAGTATTATAGTCGATCGACGCGTGAAAGCCTTCATTGGTATTCTACTTGAATTGTAAACAAAGATACTTACTCAGTAAAGTACAGTCACGGTAATAATAAGTTCGTCACCTTAAAGTCGACATTTGCTTGCACAAGGGCAATTATCAATACAAAACATAATATCGAGTTGCCGTTTGCAATAGGCTTGTTGACTGATAATAATAATAATAATAATAATAATAAAGCTTTTTTATTTCCATTGCCTATAACAAATTACCATTATAATATATATACAAGATTTCCTTTTTTTTTAAACCATGGACCCCTTCTGAGTAAAAGCCTCCTCCAGCCCTCTCCATTTCTCCCTGTCCTTAGCCAAATACATCCATTCACTTCCAGCGAATGCAACAATATCGTCCACCCATCGTTTCCTTGGTCTGCCTTTAAGTCGTTTTCCTGTTGGGCCTGGCCATTTTGTTGCCTGCAATGTCCATCTTCGGTCCTGGTATTGCGAGATATGGCCTGTCCACTGCCATTTAAGACTTAAAGACTGTTTCAGAGCATCTATTATATTGGTTTTAATTCTAATATCCTTGCAGTTTATTTTTTGTATCTTTCGTATCTTTAGTATGCTTCTCTCCATAGCACATTGGCAGGTTTTCACTTTATTTTTTACTTTATTGGAGAAGCCTGACTGATAAGTCAACTAATATATTATGTAGAATCTATAGATAGTGAATAACACAGAACACTATATACTCACAAGGGTGTCGATGGAACCACTCGTTCACGATATGAGCTGTGTGAATGCGAGCGTTGTCGTGGACATAATTGAACTCTGCTAGTTCATCAGCTGGATGTAAAATACCAACGCTTGGAGCATACTGTCCTCCAAAACCGTTACATAATTTGCTGCATTTGTCCTAGGCGGAAAGTCAACAAGCTCGCCTACTCCATCAGCCGAGATCCAACCCCAAATGTTGTCAGATATGCGCCCAGAATTAAAATTTGGCACAATGTGGTCCTCCGAATATCTCCCCCTATTTATACTCCACAAGTGTAGCCTCCCATGTTGGGATGGATTCAAATATGCTCGGGATAAATTTAAGCCTTCTGTTTTATGAGCATTAGTTAAAGCCACTTTTTTGGCAGGACGTCGTTGATGAAGTCCCATAGCATTTCTTATCACTCTTGGCGATACGTCAAACATATCGGCGAAATATCTAGTTTTTATAAAACCATTTTCTTCATATTGTCGACTCATAAGTTGTTTTTGTCCTTGGTTAAGATTCGGGCGACGTCCAGAATTGGTATGGCGGTGATCAGTAGTAAGATTACCCTCATCTGCATGTCTTCTTATCCAGAACCTTACAGTGTCTCTAGTAATATTAACATTTGTAGATATTTCGCTAATATTATAGCCAGCTTCATGATCTGCAAAAATTGCAGCTCTTTCATGGATACTTAAATTCTTCGGCATTTTAATTACTTTATATTTTTCGCAAAAATACAAAAAATAATTTTATGACACTGACACACAATGACAATAACAAATTCATACTGACAGACCATTAAAAAGGTTTGATGTTTATATCAAACCATTTTATTGTCAGAGGTGTAAACCATATTGATCCTTGTTATCATGTTTAGTAAGTTTACTTTCATATGCAGTTATCTGCATAGTGCTTTAGTTTCAAAAGGTACTAAGAGTCTACCACTTAATAAAGGAATTAATTTGAAAACTAATGAAGGTATTTCTACTCCTACCGTACCTATACTTTTAACAATCAACTAGCTTATAATGCAAACTAATTAAGTAAACACTGGCAAAAAGGAATTGAAGATAAAAGAAAATATTATCTTTCATTGGATGAGCCTCTACAAGATTGTCACCGAGCTAATAGGCTATTCTGAACCATTTTCACGGTTTATTCAAAGGGTGGACACTTTTATTCGCTTCGTTAACGGAAGAGCAATGCAGACTCGGTGTTTATTTAAATTTTTTTTATTCTTTCTATTCGTGGGAAGCATTTAAAACTGCTAGAAAACAAGCTTCAATTAAAAATTTCCCTGCTTTCTTTTCTTGGATATAATTATTTCACCTTGTATTAATTGAAGGATTCAGTTGAATATTATTAACATTATAAAACATTTTTTTCTATAATATATATACTCAACAGCACCAAATCTATGTATGCAAGATTATGATATCCAAACTATACGTATATTGTAAGTAAATGAGTAACGAGTGTGTTCATCAATATGCGATTTCTGAAGAAAGAGTCCATAACGGGAAGAATATAAATAATCTTCATGCTTAGTTAAATAAAGACAAATATATACACATGTTTATGTGCTATTTAGTCGTTAACTAGAAAATGGAGCACTATCTATAAAATACTATATTGATCCTCGTAATAGCAATAATAGCAATTGACAAAATCTGGATAATAATTATACCACACCCTTACAGAATACTATACTCATATATTATAACAGGTCGTGTGCTGTTTTCAGGAGTGAGAAAGGAATCCCAAGGCCATCTTTTCTCTTATTTTCTCTTCTTTAACCTATCAAGATCAGCACCATTTCAACCCATAATGTCGGTAGCCATCTGAACAAGTTGACCGTCAGCTTGCCTTACTTATATAAAAAGTTGTCATTTCGAGAATTTTAACCAACTTCACGGTTGCTTTTAAAGACGGATGAATAAATTCACAAATTAAATGGTTTTTCTTTTTAGTTCGTGGAAACAAAGTTATCTAATGAAAATAGAAGTGCCGTCTCATTCAAAAAATACAAACGATTGTTATGAAAGTCAACATTTTGCCACAAAAAAATATATCCACTGAAATGTTCCGAACATTCGTTGTCGACAATTTTTAGTGAAGAATTTGACAAAGTAAATGTTAATTTTAAGCATTTTTAATATCCAGGTCAGCACAAATATCAATTTGTTATCATAATCATTATCATTATCAGCTTGTGTCTCTCCACTGCTGGATATAGGCCTCTCTCAGAGCTCGCCACCACGCACGGTCTTCAGCCTTTGTTGTGCTAGAGTAAAATCCGAAGATTTATTTTCTTTATCTTTTCTTCTTTCTAATCAGTTACTTTACCAACTTAATTAGTTAGTTTACCGCAATTAATTTAGCATCTTTAGTGTGTGCACTACAACCCGGTTCGTCCGACAAGCAAGTTATCACTCTACAAAAAGGATGAACTTCTTGAGGGTCTTTGAATCTAGTAAAAATTGCTTTTTTTATATATAAGTACCGTAGGTATATACTTACATTTAGTAAAAAGCAGTTATTTTTGCATTACAAACGGTCATTTCAATTTTATTTATTAGTATAGATAAAGTTTTTATTGTTAGTTTTCATGTAAGTAGCTGTGTGTAATCTTTTAAAAATAAATATAAAACTTATTGATGCATCGACATTCGAACCTGCTACTGCCGTTAAGCTTACATGCGAATTCTCTTGTCGAACGAACCCGAACGATAATCCAGTATTTGGGTAGTCCTTTTCGGTAACATTCAATAAGACGAGTTCACCGTAACATTTCATAGCTCTATAAATCAAGAAAATGGGATCTTTGCGGATGCCATGTGCCACATCGTTATCAGTCATTTCTCATACACCTTCCTTATACCTTAACCATTACATGTGTATTACACGTATAGAGTAGCTTACATTTTCGTATGATTTTTCTCAATAAAGAAATAGTAAATTTAAACCACAGCTTTTTATCTATTTGGTTACTAAGCTTCGAATATTTACTTACAATCATAGTCTTAACATTAGTCATAGTAATCGTAAGCTAAAAATATATTTTTGTGTTTATATAATTTAATTAGCTTTAGCACGCGACTTTGTCCGCGTAACTTTATAAAATATAGCCTATGTTACTCGCTGATAATATAGCTTTCTATAGGTGAAAGAATTTTTAAAATTGGTCCAGTAGTTTTTGAGTTTATTCATTATAAACATACAAAAGTACAAAATCTTATCTCTTTATAATATTAGTATATATATCTATACATAATTAAACTGTCATCTCATCAACAAAGATTACGTACGCGGTTATAAAGTTACGCGGCCGAAGTTGCGGACAACAGCTAGTTATTAATAAAGACCATTATCTTTAACGATTTATAATGATTATTCATTTTAATGATTCAAAATTTATTTTTTTAATTTATTCTCTAGGTACACACACCGTCATGTAACTAATACTGAAGAGACCCAAGGACGTATATGTAATAATATAATTAATCGTCAAGATACGATCGCGTTAATATCCGGTACCAATGGCAATATCCGTTCAACATTTATCAGTCACTTTCACTGATTTAGATTTAGGAAACTTAAGTTAAATAAAAGAGCCTGGCTTGAACCAATTTTGTTTGTGTAATTTGTTCGTTTCCTACAAAAAGAAATTATTAACGTGGATAGGAATCGTAAACATTTACTTATTTTATGATACAGGTCAGCAAGGATAAGTACTTCACCTAATAGACCAATGATAGAGAAAAATAAAGACCGTAAGTTTAAATGAGATACTTAATAATGTTACATATGTGAATAAAATTAAGCAGTATTAATTAGTATTAAGGCTGAAGCAGAAGTAAATTAGTATAAAGGCTGGAAACAGTAACCGACCTACTTTCAAAAGACCTCCATGGAATATCAGATTTCAGAGCCCATTTACTGTTCATACCTTATTGTATCAAGATCGAAAATATAGTGTCATTACCATTAAGTACATTTATTAATAGCATTTAGCATTTAGAACTTTCATTACTTTTAACCAATTCATAAAAAGTGTGATACAAGTTAGGAAATACAGAAGTTAAATTAAATTTTGACTCATCACCATCTCAGCCGCAAGACGTCCACTGCTAGACATAAGCCTCCCATCTAGACCTTATGTCCCTTATGTCCCTGCTAAACATAAGGTATCATAAGTTTATGGCTACGCCAAATGGACCGGTCAGGAGAAGCCTGAATCCTGTGACCTGTGGCCCTTATCAAGTCGTCTGTCCACCTTGTGGGTGTACATCCTAAATACGCTTCGCTCGCCAGTCCGTGGCCTCAACTCGAGAGCCAGCGGCTCTCTGTACTATGTGTCCTTCCCACTGTTACTTCAACATACTGATCCGCCGGCTTATGTCAATAACTTACATACGTCTATGTCCCTCATAGCCCCTCCATAACTCGTTAATTGACGTAGAGCTTTCTTACGAGGTCCATAGTTAAAGACCACATTTCAGCGCCATATGTCATCACTGGGAACACACATTGGTCGAAAACTTTTATTTTGAGACACTGAGGAATTTTGAACATGAAGACGTCTCGGAGCCTCCTGTATACTGCCAATGCGAGCTGGATTCGACTGGATCTTAACTGATAACTTGTAAAAGCTACATATAGTATTACTAAGGACTATACTCATAGCAAATACTCAATTAAGGGCCATTGAAAGAATAAAAAGATTTGTTTGTATTGTATCATGTATATTTGTATAATTTGTAAAGCAAATGACTATTTTCAGGGAAATGCCGTCTCGATTGTGAAAGGTCATGACATTTGCTTACCCCCACCGTAAACAAATAATAAGTCCTTGTTTGCTAAATGTATACCAAAACAATTGTAAACATAATTTTGGTTTAATGTAGGTATAATTTGAAAGAAAATCTATTCATATTTCGTATTTTGACGAGCCCGTTGGATAGGTGGTTAAGGTGCTTATCTTAACGCTCTGTTTCAGAGTCCCCGGGTTCGATTCCCGGCAGGGTCAACTTTGGAAATAAACTTTTCTAAAAAAAAATATCTGGAAAGTAGTGGCAGGGCACACTGTCATTTCGCAGTCATTTGGGCAGCCCATCTGGTGGCAGTAACCACTACCTTACAGAAGACTACAGTGAAATAACAGCATGTATGTGCTGCCATAATGGGATCCATAGCATTCACGTCAAAAACACAAATTAGGGACTAGCTAATATATTTAAATATTGAAAAGCTAATATAAACATGTTTATACGTAGCTCAATAAGCTTCGTGGCATTATGTAAGCACCGTCTATCCCTGAAACTAAGAGGGTTCGGAGCCGAAGATCGCCGGACCTTCATAACCGAGGTGCCGAATATTACGGAAGGGGGTGTAAATTAGGGTCCCAAATACCTCTTCATAGAGATTGCCTGTCCGTTTAGGGAGCGAGTCACGTAATAATATTGTGGTCGACCTAATCGCCGGAATTCGGTGTCACTGTATTTACAGACCGTTCAACCTCCACACAGCCGCCGCCTGGCTTTGCCATTTTCATAATAAGAATGCTAACTCGGTTTTGTCCGAAGGCCCATCTAAAACGGAAACTGTTTATTATCTATGGTCCTATGGTAATATTGTACAGAGGTAAAAACTTGGTAATTGTCCTTTCGAGTATAGAAAACAATAAAACTTCAAGTATAGTTCCGGGTACTATTTAAAATACAAATATACCTTTTAGACTTTCAGCTCTTGGGAACACTTGAAATGAATAATATGAAGCATTGATACGCGGCTTGCCCTGCCTTGAAATCGGAGTTGACTAGATGGCGTTGTAAGTAGCTTTAGCGCAGTATAGTTACCCTATTAATAGGGTACAAAGTTACCCTATTAATAACTAGCTGGTGCCCGCAACTTCGTCCGCGTTGAAAAATAAAAGATATAACGCCTGACTTAGCTATCGAGTGGTGTAGGTAATTAAATTTTGGATGTAGCTGAGAGATATTAGATACAGAATCCAACTGTATCTTCCGATTTTATTATCATCAGTTTCCTGAATTGCCTCCCACTATGGAAGCAAATTTGAAGACGTATTCAATTGAATATCAAAGAAAATTTTGAAAACGGTATCGTGGCACTTGGTGTTACGTCAAGAAAAATCAGGACAAACAAAGCCAAGCAATCAAAATCAAAATAAACGCCGTTTATGTACGAGTACTTTTGACGTATTTACCTCGCTTATATCGTAAATTATCTATCTCAAAATTCAAATGTAAGAAAGAGACGACTGAAAGTGTGTGCAGGTGTTATTCAAATACATCAATATCCGACTAAAAAGCAATAAATTCGGTGGTCGAACAACCGCCTCTGGCCAAAGGCCTCGTGCCAACTCCATTTTGTGTCACAGATAGTAATCGCAAGGCGGCGCTTATAAAGAAATACAAGTATGTGTATGAGCTTCATTATCATATCAAATTCTCACTCTCGCAAGACTAGCAAAAAAAAGGCAAAACTTCATATAATTTTTAGGCATATTACCATAATTTAAAAAAAATGCTTAATTAAAAAAATATTAATGGCAGGGCATACTGCTTTAATTAAAAAAAAAATTATTGGCCAAGCAGTATGCGTCCCCTTGGATGATGAATAACAGCTAGATTAGGTATGGAATAGGTATAGAAACAAAATTTATATTATATTTGAAAACGGACACCAAGTGCACACAATACAAATTTTATATGGCTACTATATCTTTGTCATGACTATACAAGTGGTTTTTCCTAGCCAAATACTAACTGACTTTCATTGTTTTAAGTGTAACAAGATCATATTTAGATATTTATATTTCTCAATATTTGGGTGACAAACATCAGAAGTCGCGTGTCAGTTTTTAGGGTGGTATCGACAACCGATAATAATAGGATGCAGGATTAAATGGTGACAGTTGCGACACGCATGCGTTTGCGTACCTAATCGTACATTACTTCTGTCAAAGCTGTCAGCACCACATGCGATTTCCAATGCTGTGTTTACGCCCTTTGGTTGTCGATTGTGATTGAATTATAAATATATCATAGTCAAAGTTATGACTTTGAATTAGAACTCTATGTTTCACGATATAAAATGCAATATAATTTACAATTGGTGGCCAATTCATAGTAACATTTTTTTTATTTTTTATTTTTCAAATAAATACAACTTATGTATTGACATAAAAGAGACGTAAAATACTTATATTTTTTAATTCTTTTTTTTTACATTAAGGTCGACAGGCAGGCTGATGGGTCGACACTTGATGGTAGGTGGCTACAGTTATGTAGTATGTATGTATGTATAATTATGTATGTATGTATGTATGTATGTATGTATGTATGTATGTATGTATGTATGTATGTATGTATGTATGTATGTATGTATGTATGTATGTATGTATGTATGTATGTATGTATGTATGTATGTATGTATGTATGTATGTATGTATGTTATGTAGAACTACATAATTATATAGTTTAAAATTTTTAATATTACTATTATGATTTAATTGTTGTCGTTCGACACTTGAATAATAATTTTAAAAAAATAAGCCTACAAATTCCTTCTATTTTCAATATGGACAGTTTGCATAAGTTATGAACTTATTTATATATGAAGGATTATTAAAGTATTTTCTGGAAAAGTCGACATGTAATAATACAATATCGTAACGCAAACATGAGAAGGATCACGACAAACAATAGACTATAACAACATAAGTTCTATGTGAATAAGAAACACGGGAAATTGGAAATCGACTGCTTGTCAAATACAACTACGTAAACAAAAACATAGGATTGCTCAATTTCAAATAGCGTGAGCTCGCCTGTTAGGGGATCGAGACTATAAACAGACATTATAACTACTCGTACCTAGGTTTAAAAAGAATTATTTATTATATATCATTGCTTTTACACTTTTATAATAATTATACTTACTTATGAATTTGTTAAAAAATAGGTAATATATATAAAATAAGGCTGTTCTATACTAATATTATAAAGAGGAAAGATTTGTTTATTTGTTTGCATTGAATAGGCTTCGAAACTACTGGACCAATTTGAAAAATTCTTTCACTGTTGGGAAGCTATATTATCAGCGAGTAACATAGCCTATGTTATATTTTCAAAAAAATTAGGAATCCTTACTAGAACTCCAATAATGTAACCCAAGATTTAAAAAAATGACTTTAAATATTCTTTACATCGCGTGCGCTGCGAAAACTAATGATGATAGAACAAAATAATGTACTACGACTTTGCAGAACACATAATTATCTACAAAAAGTGTCGCGACAGCATATGTCTCACTATTAGTTATGCCACAATAAGTGTTCTTTTATTTTAAAATTTTAATTGAAATGCCGCCGCTAGAAAAGGCTCTTTATTTCTATCTTGGTATTAATCCTTATCAAAAGGTCCGTAAGAAGTCGCGGACAATAGCTAGTTGGAATAAATATATTTTAATCGTACTATGCTATACTGAACTGTAGGTATTATTAGATATTTGTATTTATCCCAGCCCGACGCGTCGGGTGGTCATTTATAACACGACATAAGCGCCCTCTATTCACATCGGCGATCCATCCATCAAGCGCATTGTCCCAACTCGTGTGAGGAAATTGATAAACCATGTACTATTCTTTTATTTCTGCTTTGCTAAAAGATACTTGCCCAAATTATTTATATATAATAGATATTCCTTTTTATAAAAATAGTAACCAGTTGAATAAAAATATATATTTATAAGCAATATAACGCTTGACCTCTTTTTGCTATAACGCTTTGGCGCTTTGGTCAGGCGTTAGAATTTTATTTTATTTTAGATGATCCCTTGGGAAAAGGACTTTTTTCTGGATGAAAGGTTCCTTTCTTGTATCCCTGACAACGCGTCATGCAAAATTTCTTGATGACAGACAGACACATTTACATTACTTCACATTTATAATATTAGTATGGAAGTTTTAAATATGTATTCTACCGTACTTTTATGTAAATACCATGCTATTATGTAATATATGTAACCTTCGGCAAGAGAAGAGCATAACTGCACTTTTTGTAATTTTAGAGGAGAGCCATTTAAAGTTTATTTTTTTGCATTCAATATCGTATTTTTCTGCTTATATTGCTTTGAAACAATTGTAAGTATATATTTATGTGGCTGTCTATGGAATCGTAGCTCCCAAACGGATTAAGACCGATTTTGTTCCGGTTTTTTGTATGTGCTAGCTGACGTGATCAAGATGGTTCTTAGTTATAGTTTATGAAGATCTGTTCAGAAGTTTGAAGATCATCAGCCCGTTTTTTAGTTGACGAAGGGATTTCGTTAACTTGCACAGGTTCCATTGATGTAAAATTTCGTGTACTGTTATTTCGGTGGTATTTGCATGATATGGTAACCTTGATTTGATACTGAATGGATACTGCAGTATTACTGCAGCATCCATTCAAGTAGGATCAAGTAGTCTGAGGGACACCCAACTCCTCAGCAACTTACAGCAGATATGGCCTATTTGGCCTCAATAGAAAGTCGGGGGTTACTTTATAATTTTAATTATAGCTTGTTTAACACTACTAGTAAAAGGTGGCAGGTAAACTGACAGAATCTTTTCATACGTATTGAGCTTTCTTTACTATGTAAGTATTTAAAAATTATAATAATTTCATATAAATACTACTTTCGTAAAAATCACCTCAGAATTCTAGACTAAACGTATTGTTTATGTTTTTGATATAAAATAGCTGCTGATTGTGCCGAAAATATCTTAAAATTTTGGAAACGTCATATGAAAAATAACAATATAATGTTCATATTATTGCGGCGACATCTGTCAAAAACTATAATAAATTTTAGCGTCGAGCGACTAAGAGTTCTATTAACTTATGTAAAATGGTAGATGGCGCTGACTATTTAAGTTTTCCAAAAGAGAAACAGATGGCAATACTTGTATTTGATTGCATTAAATATTAGACTAAAATAAAATAAATTCATTTATTAGAACAGGCTGACTAAACTAGACACTATCCCGGGCCAATTCGAACTACTAAATAGATTAGAGGGCCGCAGATATAAAAATTAATTGTACGTTAAATTTAAAAACATAATAATAATACACGAATACCATTGTAACATTTAGAGCCTCTTTCACCAACTACAAGTAAAATGTTGATGAGTTACTTTTAGAAATAATTTTATGTTTATTAAATTATGCACTCGGTTTACTGCATCCTTCGATATGCGATTTTTTTTATTATTTTCTTTTTAATGTTTGGGACTTTTACCGTACAAACAAAGGTATATCATCTCCTTCATTCCCGGTTACCAGTGACTTTAAATGGCGGTTAGCATACTTGACACATGGTAAAAGAGGCCCTTAATGTAATTATTTCTTCAACAATTTAACTTTTATAACTCAATCTATATCAAAATTAATATTGCTTGTTGCCATGCGCCGATGAAGTAACTTATGTGTCAATGAAGACCTATATTTAGATTTTATAAAAAAAATTACCAAATATTTTTTTTAATATTTTAGTATTTGTGATGGATCAAAAACATGTCGCCGTACAAACATAAACCGCGAGCCTTGCTTTGGACAGCCTTGTGTTAGATAATTTATAGATAGGCTTACACAGATCACTAGACTTATTAGATATGAGAGTGATCATGGAGTGATCCAACACATTTAATATTTAATTTAACTTGCAAGCTTGATACAAGAAAAGTACTAGTTGCAAAAAACAGGCCAATAAGACAGCAAAAAACGAAGACACTTTTACTTATATTTATCGATTATCTTACTTACACGTGTAACTATATAGTACAGCACAGCAATCTACTCTCACTAAATAATCGAAGTGGCAATACTGAACTCTTAATTGAAATAGAAAGTGCGGACCGATTCATCAAAAGGCTTATTACAATATTACAACGTTACATGTCATTATATCATTAGGGTGTGTGTACGTACGAAAATTTCGCCTTGAGGCATCATCAGCATCACACGTTGATAAGAGGGCGCAATGATTCAAAGAGGCCGCAGATGACATATAGTAGAAAACATGGAATACTGACACCAATCTGCGATGCGAACCTCAGATTTGACCCGAAGCATTCTTATAAGGAATTAGCCCGTTACTTATTCGACATAGTTCAGGGCTGTCACTATCGATTTAATACTATAAATGCGAGAGAGCAACACTCAAAGAAGCCTCTCATTTTTTAATCAAAGGCAGGAACGATATTTTTCGCATCAGACTTTTCGTAGTGTAGATAAATGCTCACACATTTTATATAAAGTATTGTGACTAAAATAATATTAAAATTCTAAAAGACCTGAAAGGATTTAATTAAATTAAATCTTCTATTAAAAATAATCATTTATTAGGGAAAAAAGAAGCAACCCTAAATCTGAACGCTAGTCTAATCGCTTTGGGCGGTGTGGGATCCAAAGGTATCATCTAACTTGCGAAGTGAAACCTCGTATAGGTGAGTTATACTAAAATCTGTGAGCTACATCTACGATAAAACCTAGATTGATGTCAGTAATGGTAAGGCACCGGTTTTTATTGAGCTTAACGGTATAACAAGCAGCTATGTAAACATCTTCGGTTTAATCTCGATACAGTTTAATAGAACTATGGGAAAGAATTTTCTCGCAGATCGAAGATCGCTCTAAACTCTAAACTATATATAGATCGCTCTATAAACCCACTTTTGCGGTATTGTGGTTACCTACTCCTAATTTTACAGCCATTTTTGGAAAACAAGTTTTAATTTACATATTTGAACATAATTATGTAGTTTTATGGTACAGTAGGTATATAGTAAATAGTATACTAGTGCTCACTATGGTACCTAGACAGGTCTAACTGGAATTACGCTACTCCACTATTTTCGCCTTATCCTTTAAAATCCATTAGTATTGATATTTTTCTCGTAACAGATGTGTAAATAGGACCAGATCTCCTCATCTCATCTATTTCGAGTCTTTTCTACTAAAACAGTTAATTATATTACTCCTATGTCCAACCAATATGACTTAATATTTAATGTGACATCAATGAAGCATATTTACTTAGCTATATTTTAGGCAGGATTCTGTCTTTTTTTAAAGTTCTCAATGAGTAAATTTATTATCCAACAGCCCGTATCAGTTGAATTGACGCGAGACAATCTACAATTTGTTAGTGTCAGATCGACGATGTTCTGGGCCATTGAACGGGCCGATAGAATGGCGGACCTACATCTGGAATCATGTCTATGTGTTTTTAGGTTAAAAGCATCAATCATGAAGTGACTAGTTATGTTTTGGCGTTGATTTGAGCGTTATTGGCAGGCGGCGCGTGAGTCGAGTCGTGACCCCGCGAAACATAAAAAACCGTCTGTTATTATGTCATCCTTAGAAACAATGGTGCATAATTGTTATTTAATTGCTTGCACGTTTTTTGTGTTATACTTACATGCAACAGTTTAAGCAATATTTATACACATATAGGCAGTAAATTGTACTTGTATTTTACGAATTAGACCACAAATTCTCACGAAGTTATTTATTAACGCTCTACGCAAAAGAGGGGTGTTAAGTAGAAGATTTTTTTTATGTTAAGTTCGGCGGACAGGATGACGGACCACTTGATGATATGTTATAGGTGGCTAACTATAACATAAACAACGCCACAGGTGCTGCAAGTGCATTGCTGACTGTAGTAGGATTAAGGATTTGGGATTGGGAAGGGATAGGGAAATGGGCTTTGGCATCCCTTGGTGACTCACCGAAAGACAACAGAACACATTCTGTTATTGGTCTTCTGTTAGAGGGTGGTTACTGCCTTCATTATTAGCCTTGTCCTATGGGATAACCGTATTAATGGACAAGTGCTAAAATCTGCACACCCAGACCAAAACTTTGAAAAATTCACTTGCAATATTTGGCCCTGCTGGGAATCGAACTCGGGACCCCTGAGTCAGAGCGCTAAGGCAGCTAATAATCGACCAATCGGCTCGTCAAATATACACTGGACCTCACAGAAAAAGGGTCGGTTAGAAAATCTTCAATATCTTCAAAAGTACCTGACCTAGCTTTATGAAATAAAGACTAAATTAAATAATATTTTAATGTGCTAAAATAAAATAAAAAAATCAAGCCTTTTATTTTTAATAAATGTAAAATAAATAAAAATGCGTAGTTTTTCCAGTATTTTCGTAATTGTAGATTGGTTACAGATGTGCCGTTTTCACGCATTTTAGTACTTTGTGTTGCCTCCTCGAACTCGCAATACTGCTGTTATGCGATTTGGCATACTTCCTACTAGGTTTTTGAGGCGATGCTGCGAAATATTCTGTTTTTCTTCTGTATAATAATTCATCACTTGTCAGAACTTAATATATATAACAAGTACCCCTCCCGATAAATTACAAGATAGGATATGTCTACCTTTATCTGTCATCGTAAGAATAGGTAACAAGGAGATAAAAGAAGTAGTTTTAGATAATAGTGAACGGTTAACGATGACCAAGCCTATAGTCGACCTTCGCGTCAGCTGTCCCACCCACCACTTATTGACTCATTCCCGCCCACAGCCTTTCGACTAACTCCCAATCATTAGCATTATAACTTTTGAATTAATTCGCTCTTCCGTAACCTTCGTTTTCGCTAAACGTTGCTAATGTTGCGAAATATTGTCAATGTCAAGTGTATAATAGTGTGTTTATTTATAAAATTTACATAAATATATATACGACGTTTACCTACTTACTAAAAATAAGTATACGAAATGTTAAAAACTATATATAGATGAGTTAACTAAAGTTGGTACGTTTACAGTACTCACACCAATGTATTTTTATATACAGTATGTTGAAATAATGGTTATATTTTAACCAATTTCGCAATGTTTATGAAATCTATTAGATCTGAAATTTCTGTAAAAATGAAAACAAAAAAAAATGCGCAACGAGAGTTGGCACGTGCAAAACCAACACTTGTTAACTTGCCTATAAGTAATAATTCCATAAAATATCCGTGGTGTTCAGTAATTTCACATATTTTCTAGCCTCCTATTATTCAAATGGATTTTGTACCTTTCTGTAACAGAAAGTTTGTAAGGATGTATGTTACTTTTTCACACAAAACGGCTCAGCGGTTTGCGATGAAATTTGGGACACAGATAGTTTATTACCTGGATTAACATATACGATACATTACGTTCCCGAGAAATCATCTAAAAACTTGAAAAAATTAGGCGCCACTGTCGCTGTGGCGCGGGCGGGCGTCAAATTCGTCGTCAGCGATAAAGATATTTTCAAGGCGGAACTAGTTGAAGGTACCAACTAAAAGTGCAGAAAAGCGCTACAAAAACATTGGCCAGGTTAATATTCATTTAAAATTTAAAGTCTTACATTCTATTCCTTTCTATACCAATATTATAAAAAGATTTGTATTTTTTAATTTTTGTTTATTATTATGAATAAACTCAAAAACTACTGGACCGATTTTGAAAATCCTTTCGCCTATAGAAAGCTACATTATCAGCGAGTAATATAGGTTATATTTTATAAAGTTACGCAATGAAGTAGCGTACAACAGCTAATCATTTATAAAAATAACATTTTGAATCACTGAATAAGTAACGTACAATTATTATTATTTTTGCATCACTTTAAAAAGGCCAAAGTGGTTTAAACTTTTCTTACGTATTGTTTCTTTAATAAATCAAATAAAATAATATCACTGAAGAAATAAGCTTTTACGTCATACCTCCGGGTTTTAGCTTGTTTATTCTTTAGCATATTCATAGAATAACTAGAGTACCTAGCTACCTATTGATACCAGTGACGTAATATCAATTTGAATCATAGATAAGTAATAATTTTGCATGAACTATTCATGTACTAAATGTAAATATAAACTAATTCATATCGGACTCGCGTATTATGTTGTTTATGACGTCCGGCTTCCAAGTCAACGGACGCAGCTAAACTTCCAAAATTAACCTGTGCAAATGCTAGCCACGCTAGGCGCTGGTGCCGGCAAGTACCGGTGAGGTGAGATAATATTTAGCTCCGCATTCACAGGAAACACAATAATCTTTTATAATCAGTGACTAGACTTGAAAAGAATACAACTGTACCTATACCTATTTAAACGTGACAGCTTTTACTCTTTGTGATACAATAACGCACTAAGTAGGTATGTCCTTTCTATTTCATACATAATATTATCGGGATAGAAATCTGTAATGATAATAATCTTTATGGCAAGATTGATCGTCTTATGTCTTGTCTTTATGTCTTATGGAAAATTATGAATAATCTGTTATTTCATGGGATTTTGTTGTATAACGGATTTTATCGTATATTATAATGGGATTATTTTATTAGTGTCGCTAGACGACCAGTTATAACAACAAAACACATGGCCACTACTAAATGCGTACTAATTCAACTCAAATTGTTTTTTTCTAAAGACAAACATATAAAAACTCACGTTTGTATTTCGTTGAATGTGTATTGTTCTAATACAGACTGCAAACCTGACCTTCACGTGCCTTCACCAAGGACCTAAATTATGGTAAAACCTAGGTCAAATAGAAGCAACTAGAAAGAAAAATGAAGTCGATAGTGAAATGTATTCTCCTCTGAGGTGTAAGCATCCAAAAGTTTATATACTGTTCCTTGATATGGTGAGATTAGCGGGCGGCGAAGCGGGGACTTGCGCGTGAGTCACCCGCTGTGGATTCCATGTCAATGTAACGCCGTTGAACTTGCAATTACGCCACACTTCGTCGCGTGCTTTAATTACACACTTTTAATTTGTATTAAACTTCATAAAACAAAATAATTCATTTGTATGTTTCATTAGTTATGTCTATATTGAAATTAAAACAAAGAGGAGATAGCCTCATTAGAAATCAAGACATGTCTATATATCCCAATATAAATAATTCCAATAGCTTTTTTAAGACTGTAAAAATTCACGTGGCTTGGGACTGCGGAGTTAATATACTTAAAAGGCTGAATTCAAATTATCTAACGTGTGCATTATCTTTTTTATAGTACCTCATATAGTTACCACACATATGCATATCTGAATTTTCTTTTTTATAGGTAGAACACTCATCACATGACATCTCAATCTTACAATAGATACAATATAACTTTCTGTAGGCCCAGTCCAGAACTTCCAACATTCTATTGAAGAACTTTCTTTTAATAAATCGCCCATGATTTATCGCTTTTTATCGAATAAGTGTTTTTTTCTGTGTCATCAAGTTAGTGCGTTTAAGGCTCGACAGCAACTTTGTATTGAGAAGAGATTTCTTATTGAAGTCAAAAAATTTTCGGCTCTTCGTGACACAAACTGCAACTGCAATTCAATCTACAAACTGTGGATTTTTTTATTGGAAAACATATTTTTTGTAAAAAATCTACTAAGGCTTTGCTTGCTTACATCCACTGCTAGTCTTTAACGCGAAAGATCTTAATCTCTTAGTCTATTATTCTAGTCCTTTAGGTATCAAAATGCGAACGCAAACCACACTCTCCTAGTCATATTTTTCTTATAATAAAACAAACAGACACAATCTGATTTCTAATAAAATTGATTACGAAACATCGGTAATATTATTCAATAATTAAAGCGATAAGTCGATAAGGCCGAGATAAGCGTGACAATCAATGAGTAACACCAGCCTCGGTGACTATCGGCTTTAATAAATGTGGTTTTCTCTAGTCTCAAGTTTATAATAATCATGGATGATGGATGGCTTAAGTATAAAGAATTTTAATAAGTAATTTCTATTTTTTAATTTTTTTAAAGTCAAGCAGTCTTTATAGTTAATGTACCAACTGGTTTTATTCGGATTCTCTTATATATATTCAATATAAATACACATCATACACTATATAATATATGAAACACTAATGAGTGATCAATCTAAATGATACGAAAATTTGTTCTTAGAGACTAAGGCTTCGTTTTTGAATTAAAAAGAACTGCATTCAAACTTTTTTAAATTACACTCATACAATAATAAATAATAATAAATAGGAATCGAACTCGGTGAAATCTCTGTACAAAAATCGCAATTAAGTATTTTTTTAGCGTAGGTATGTAAATGATATGTGTGGGTCGTAAAACTCGTAAGTATATTATAATAAATTATGTCTTGCAACCTTGTAAAAACAATAAACTGAAATGTCTACAATTTTAATATTGGCAAAATGTTAACATTGTATCAGTTTATTATAATTAAGTGATACATTTCATATTCCCTACTGTAGAACTAATCATTCTAAAAATTCCTTCTTTTATCGTTCTAAGTATCACTACAATGAGATTCTGAATGATATTGATATATTTTCCAACAATTTGAATTCTTATAAAAAGAAAATTGGCGAATTACTTTTGAAAAATTAATTTTTTCCCTTATAAAATATTCTCCTCTTTTTCTTTTTCTTCTTCTTTTTATTATTTTTTTAATTAATAAATAAATGTAAAAATATAATTTTTTGTATTCTTTAGGCCTATTTGTATATAATCTATATATTATATATAAAATTTATGGGTGTATGTAATCTAAATAAAATCGGTCCAGTAGTTTTTGAGTTTATTAACTACAAACATACAAATCGTCTCTCTTTATAATATTAGTATAGATTTAACATAATATATAATAAAACGATAAAATTATAATAATTGTTATTGTTAATCTGAATTAGATAAAATGAAAATTAAAGGTGCCCTAATCAGAAAATAATATCAAAACCTAATTGGATCATCGCACATCATTTACTATTCAGTAGAAGCATTTGATCAATCATTTTCACCGATCTCAGCCTCATTTAAAAACTTTCATAGTGTCACTATAACAGTGTATAGGTAAACATACAGTAGTATATCTTAATATTTTAGTTAGAATATAAATCACTATTGAGAAAAATATAATAATCAAATTCAATTGTTCATGAGAAAAATTGCTTGACGTTACCGATAATATTTTTTAACGAATGTGAAATTTAGCGTTAAGATACCCTATGCATCTAAGCTCCTCCTCATAGGCACCTATGAGGATGATGAAACTCAGTCCCCATTATCAGGCATTACATACTTAGAGTATGTGAAATTCTTACTTACTGAAGCCTTCTTCGTACATGGGCTTGGTTGTAATCCTGAAGGCCCTATCGAACCGACACCGGTCGTTGGACGTTTTGGTCATTACAAAATACTTAAATCACCAATCGGTAATCCACCCACCATTTAATTTAAGTTCATTGAGTTTCAGAATTTAATTTAAGAATATAATCGTCTTATTCAGTTTCAATACTGTTATGTCTTGATAGACTCTGTAGACTGTGACTGTATCAAAGATATACCTACTTTCTTATTTATAATGAATGAGATTGTTTGCCCAAGTACCAACATTCTAATAACTTTTATAAATTTCATATCATACGGAATTTATACAAAAAAACGTACATATTTTACTACAGTTTTTGGATCTGGAAAAATGAATGGTCATGAAAACCATTGGTTTTTTGTCATGATGCTTTAGCTACGGTCACTAGCTACGGTCATTTGGTAAATACCAATGACTCACAGAATTTGTCATATAAAAATAAAAATGCATCGCTAAATGTGTTCCTAAGCGCAAAATTCGAGAACGGCTGGATTAATTTGTAGATTTTTTTAATATTCCTTGAAGTCCGAGGAGTGCTCTTATTAAAAAAATAATTGGAATAAATACCCGGAAAATCAGTCCGTTCGAAGCCAGGGGGCGGTCGCTTGTTATAAAAAAAATTGCAATCAAAACTTTTATTTGGCATTCTCTGTTCGACATTTACAACTTTTAAAAACAATGCAACCTTGAAACTCTCATAACTTAACCCATCAAATAAGTAGTGAAAGTTGTTATCCATTAACCACTTCAATAAAAATTCGTTGAATGTTCCATAATACTTGGGCGAATTAATTTCGAACATAAAGCATTAAGCATTTGTATCGAATTCCGAAGTAAACTCGATGCTTGCAAAAAATCGATCATTTTCACAGATTACAAAAGCCAATTACCTTCTGCGGTAGAAATAAAAAAATTGCGAAACAAAAACAATGGCACGGTCTCTTTACTTGTCTCGAGAGGCACAGTGTCGGTGTTCTGGTGCGGAACAATAAAATATTTTCATCTGTTTCGATCTAGTAACGTCACTCATCATTCGTGAGATTCGACCTAAAAGCCGGTACTCATTGAATTAAAATTCCTAACTGCCAATTATATCCAATTATACCCAAACGATTCTAAATTTAAATAGAGAAGACTTGCCAGCACTCATGATTAGGTGAATATTTTCTATTTTTGTGTGTTGCCAGTGCATTAGTATGCATAGGGAGACGTTATATCTATATATTATATTTTATTTATCATGGAATGTCGGGGACCCACCACATATACCTAAATTAACTTACAAAATCCGCTCTCTCTCTCTCTCTCTCTCTCTCTCTCTCTCTCTCTCTCTCTCTCTCTCTCTCTCTATAAGTAATATTAGTATAGATCACTAAAAATAAGTTCACGTCATCATTACACAAGTAAAATTGAGTAAAAACAAATTTAATGAATATTAAATTCCTCTGGGTAATCCATACTAATATTATAAATGCGAAAGTATGTTTGGATGTATGGATGTTTGTAACTCTTTCACGCAAAAACTACTGAACCGATCACCATGAAATTTTGCATACTTGTTGTCTGGGACACCAGAAAGGACATAGGGTACCTTTCATCGTTCAACGCGGACGAAGTCGCGGGCACCAGCTAGTTAAGTTATAATATTGAGAATGTGTTATTAAACTCCTGTAAGATATTCTCTAAAAGTTGAACCACAACAAAATCCCTTCTGTATCTAGTTTAGAAGAATTAAGCAGTGAGACATACGGACACGCCACTTGACATTTTTAAACTAATTAGAAAGAGTGTTTTAAAAATCAACCATAGTTTTATTGGGATCCCTTTTTTCCTCAACTAATTTCTTAGAATGATACTGAAGCAGACACTCTAAAACACTTCCCGAAATAACTGGTTAATAAGAACAGTTAGAAAAACAAACTTTCTGGTTATTCCTAAAACTAGCACATACGGTTGAAAGGATCGTTTACCTATATCTTCCGCAGCGTTCAATAACTCGAAATACGGCAAAGCGCCAAGAATCGGTTTCGTGACGTAGTTACGTTCTCAAATAAACAAATTCCTTTGCATCTCGCATGTAACCTTGAAACCCTTAGAAAACATCTCATAAACCATCACTAAATAATATAAATAGTCAGTATAAATTAATAATATTATAGGATGTTGATACATCGAATGCAGATTCGGATACCGATTTACTCGCACTATTGCAAAGTAAAAAGAAGTAATTATCTACGAATAAATCTTATATTGTAGGATTTTGTTTTAAAAATTATAAGAAATCCCTTACTTCTTAAAATACTTGAAAATAAAAACAAAATCTTAAAATGCCTTTAAAGTCTTGACAAGTCAATTTGTTTTTCTGATTTTATTTCTTCTTCTATCTTATTCTTTTCGAAGTAAAGGCTTTGATACGCTTAAAATTTCTTGCCTAATCAATATATGAATTTGATTCTAATAATTAATTTTATTGGAATCTATTCATTTATCTATTCAAAAAAGTGGTATCATTCAATAATAGCTAATAATAAATTTTATGTTTATTCACCCTTGAATCATTTTATAAAAGACTTATGTTTAAGACTGTAAGTATATTCATTCAATTACTGAGAACAGTTTTTAGAGCAACATTTAGTTCTGTCAATTTAATAATAAAAAAAATTAGACTTTATTTAAGTGACTATACTATTTTTAGACTTATTCTTAAATTTAAAACTCTGCGCTACGATATAATTCCTCGAAACGAAGTATTCTTAATTCGAAACGAAGTAACTCAAATTGACCCATATTGATACGAGTAAATCACCCGATATAACTGTTTGGAAGAGTGAAAGTAATAAATTTTCATGGATTTGGAGGAAGATCTTACTCGAGTCGCAAATATCAAGTCTCAATGCAAGGAGAATGCGCGTCGCTATGAAACGTATAGTGCAGTTTCGCAGAAGTCGCCGTGTAAATATTATTACTCCGAACACCACGGTCGCTCTTTAATTACGTGGCGAAATGCAGGCCGCTGTAAACATTCCGTCGAGTACCGCTACTCGATGAAATATTGGCAGGTTTTTGACCGACACAAGTATCTGAGAGGAATTTTCTTTGTAGCTGTTAAAGTTTCACACGAACGAAAGTGCGGAATAATAATGAATTTTAATTGAGTTGCTTTAATCCAAAATTAGCTTTGAAAGCTTATATGGCGCCGCAATACGACGTGAACTCGTTGTGCGAAAGTTCTGAAAACATTTCGTAACGCCTTTCTCAATAAATGTTGACTGAAGACGGTTTACTAGCGGCAAACAGCATTGTAGCGGTGATGTAACTTTGGAATGTACCGCGACGTCGAGTCTATGAGGAACATAATGCATATTGACAAAGTAGGGCAAAACAAATGAATCTTCATTTACCACTTGAAGCGATTTAACGGTGCTTTATGAGAAAAGTTATTCTCAGAACAACCATGAAACACTTAGCACTTTCGAGTCAATATTATTGGACCCAACATTATTACTCCATTTACGTAACGAAGCCCGGTTAGAATTGACATCTGTTTAATTAGCTTAAAATAATTGATGTAAATAATTGAATCAACTTTTTTAAAAGCAAAGCAATTAAGGAATACCGAAATTGTGCGAAAAAGGCTTTATTTAAAAAAAAATTAAAGCACATCTATCTTCAAATCAACTTCAAATACATTTTTTGACATTTTTAATTTTAAATAATGACATATTGGATTGGTAGACTTTAGATCGTAGAGAGTCTGAGTGTGTCTGAAACGTATACTAACATATTTGGAAGCATAGTAAGAAGAGTTAGGGACATTCAAGAAAAGCTGGTTGTTGTTAGCAACATCGAAGACAATTGAATACGAGACCGATCTCCAAAAAGATGGACAGATCAAGGAAACCTCTGCTAGGCTGTGAGGACGACCATGGACCAAAGACGTTATAGGTATACTGGAATCGACCCCACTTACGTACAAGTGAAAAATAGTGTGGAATTATAAAAGCTTTTAATAACAAAGAAACTTGTATTGCGGTTCTATTCAATTAATTATTATTCTCGTCATCACACCGAGGTGTATTTGTCCCATACTTGTCTTCGTAAGTGTATTCCAACTCATATTTTACCGTCACAATATCATACAGCAAACATTTGTTTAGCTTTAAAAGAGTTAAGCATTTAAAGCATTTTGTTAAGATTTCATTAGTAATATATCACTCGGCTCAATTTCGTATATCTTGTGTAGTGAAAGTGAAATGTTTATGACTAATAATAAAAAGTCGAAAGGTTTAGAGAAATTTTACACGAAAAAGTGTTATTCGATCATAAACTTTTAAAAGGGTCCAATAAATCGATCATGTTTTCTATTTTATTTTACTCATAACGTAATAAATATTTAAACTAAGTGATAAAATTATAAAAACGTCTGTTGGATATGGAATTCAAGTTCCTTCCTCGAATAATTCCCACATATTTAAATTCTAGTAGCGAGCTGGTGGCCCGGGCTGCTCCATGCTTCACCGGCAGTGACTCATTGAGTCACCATCGAGTCGGGGTCAAGAGCACGCCGCGCCGACCGCCTGCCTACCTGATGAGTTTTATGTGTGCCACAAACCATTAACATTATCACAAAGAATTAACCCAATTAAGACAAGACGTAGCTGAAACTGTAAAACCTGTCGGAAATATTTATTTGAAACTTTCCTTGTTTCGAGGAAAATATATTAGATATAAAAGAAGTGTTCAGAACAAACATACGAGTATATCTGGTCTGTTTGAGTTGTTTAATTTGAGTTACTTCCCGAAATTAGCTAAACCTATGACCTAATCATAAAGACCAAAGTCATTAGAATCCTGTAGAATTTTATTTATACAGTGGACTTAGGCAGTAATTGAATGCGGAAGTATGTATAATAGTATTAATAATATACAGAGATGTATAAAATTATTTCGCTATTCTCATCTGTATGTGTTTCAGCGTTTTTAGGTACTTGTATGTGACTCATCCTTACATATTATAAAACAAAGTCCTCCGCCGCGTCTGTCTGTCTGTCTGTCTGTTCGTGATAAACTGCACCGATTTTCATGCTGTTTTCACCAATGGATAGAGTTGTTCTCGAGGAAGGTTTTAGTATATAATTTTCACGCGGGCGAAGTCGCGGGCACCAGCTAGTTGTCTTATAAATATGTGCCTGTGTCTCAATATGAACTTGTATGTATAAATTATTTACTCTAAGATTTTGTTTGTTAATTAATATAAATATTAATAATATTCTCATTATGAAAACAAATGAATGTACTTTTAAAAAATATAAAAAAAAAATACAATGATACTGTATTTATACCATGTCGGTTACATGGCTTACTTACGTTAACTACAATTGAATTGCTTGACCATTTAATGTTAATTAAACTTGCCCTATACACTTAAAAGGCTTCGCATACTTACGTGATTTTAATTCGCCAATTAACAGCACCTATGCGAAGCTGAGACATGGCGTGAGTAAATATACAAATAACAAGAAAGGGGAATGCGCGTAGGTTGAAGGATAGGTCTGTCACGTTTTAATCTTATGGTTAACGAGTGGAGTGGTTCCCGCATCAATGGCGAGTGGTCCGTTAACGCCCACGCTCCCACTTTCATTTCGGGCCCGCGGCCACACGTGACCGGCGGACAGGAACGCCGTTCTTTACTTGTTATTGTACTGAATATTGTAACCATGAACTATAAAAAAATAAGGACCGAATCTTGCCAAAGCGTTATAGATCTTTTTAGGTGTGGCTTATGCATCCCATATATCAAATATTTAACGTACGCACAAATTATTTGATTTATTCCCAAGTAGTTCAATTGATTGAACTATTACAGTTAATAATGTGTATTTGCCTGCTTTGCCCTTGATGTGGTTCAAAAGTTTGATTAGTGGCCAGATTTTTCGAATGAGCAAACAAAACTTACAATGTCAAATTTTGAGTCACGTAAGTTTAGGAATAAAGTAAAGGAAAAAGAGGAATTGCAACAGCCCAGCTTGTCTTGCAGCTATAACTATTCTTTAACGTAAGGGAACCCTGATATAAACACTGTAAGTACATTCGAGTGCTGAGTTCATGCCAAAGCCAACTTCCCTGTACTCATCTAATTCCTCCATTCATATTTATCCTATCTACATTTCATTTATTGTTTATTTATTCCTTTATTTACGGCTTACCCTGTAACTAAAGGAATAAATATTTCCTTACTCTCTGGCATTTCACTCAACTATTGGTGATTCCCATCTAAAAATCCACGCCTTTAAAAAAAACAACTTTGATGGTCCACTTGATGGTGGGCTAACATCGCCTATAACACAAGCAACAAGGTGCTGCAAGTGTGCTACCGACTATAGTAGGATGTGCTCTGGCATCCCTTACTGACTCACCGAAACATAACAGCACACATGCTGTTATTTCATTGTGGTCTTAGTTAAGGGGGTGCTTGCTCCCGACAGACGGCTGCGGAAAGCAGTATGCCTTGCAACTTGCAACTACTGTCTACATAATTATGACAAACAGTTCTGTTGTCAAATATTCAAATACTTGACCACATGTCAATGTCAAGTGTCAAACCAAATGAAATGTTACCAAAATATCGTATCAAACAACTGCATTACATAATAATTATGTTGCTATTGGCTGCTTTTCCGCCGTAGATGGAAGCAAAAAGAAAGATATGATACATTATTACATTATGTAATCTACAAATGGGCCTAATAATACTCAATACCGCTATGATCATCCCTATAACTATAATTCCAATACCGAACACGTGTAATAACAGAGAGTCGAAAAATTTATTCATATTTTTTCCCCAACAACTGTGCCATCATACTGAGTTCATTGGACTCACTAATATTAATTCTTTTTGCTTTCATCTAAGTATTCGTAATAGTTTTCTAGAACAATATGAAGTAACGCTTCTCTAATACTATCTAGATTCAGAGAATATGCTTAAGTCAATTTTAACAACCAACAGAGAGATCTAATATTTCCAACTTGATCCTCTCCTCGACTCTTGATATGTGAGACATCGCTCAAGACGTGAATTGCTGTCACTCTCATCTGTCTTGCGTGTACGCTCAATGGGCCGCAATTGCCGCGAATGAAATTTATTGCGAATACAACAATAGTATGAATATAACCATTACACCTAGAGTTTAATAATTGCAGTGCTTCGTCATCGTCGTACCGTAATTTATTGAGTGCACATATTACACAATAGGAGTAACAAACATAACAAACGTTTACGACCGTTGACTCTTTATCTGCGCGAGAGCATCAGCCTCATACTACTTAGGTTATGGTATAATAAAATAAATGTCGGAAGATTATTTATGGTACTGTTGTGTTGTGACACAATATGTTACCCGACGATTGTATCAGTATGGCAGTGTGTTAAGGAAAGTGAGATTTCTATTGGAAGTTGAATTAATAAAATGTATTCCACTTGAGGTATGTACGTTTCGTTAAAATTTGAATGCTTTTTAAGGTACCGGCCGGCGGCACGTCCAGTACAAACCTGTTCTTTGCGAGCGGGCCGGCCACACACCTTGCAGCTCAACTATTTATTCATATGCCAAGTTCTTACTTAACATGATATTATTGTAATAAACTATGTATAGTGAAGAAAACCAAGTGTTTATTGGTCTTTTATTTGCTGGAAGAGTCCCTAACTAATCGCTTATCCTTAATCCTAATGGTCACCAGCACACTTGCAACACCTGTGGCTATGGTAACCACCTACCATCAAGTAGACCGTTAGCTTGATTTACCTACTGATCCTTATAGAATCACCATTGTTAACATATTGTATTAATTGTAATGACATAATTAAAATCGTAAACAAAAGTTGATTCAACTATTTAGACGACAAATAAACCATAAAATACACCTATACATTTGATGTAGTTTTCTTTGTTCTCTTGTACGAGTAACATAAAAATTAGGTTCTCACGCTACCATATACTGGCGGTATCATTTTAACAGCTCCGATAAGATTAGAAAGTAGTTTGGTTTGTGTAAGAGGATCAAAAATAGGACACAGATAACGATAATAATTATGAGGGACTTTTATTTTCCTTCCACATTTAAACAAAATATTATCCCAACTGACTGTTTGTCTGTTTGTTCGCTTATTTCTTGTAAAATATTTAAAAGACTTAAATGTGACTTTCACCAATCGTTTTGAGTTTCTTGCGGAAAGTAGTTTTATTAGGTATCTATTTTTACAATAAGTTCATTTGGAGAGTGAAACTATATTTTTTTGCTTTTACTGTCATTGAAAAAACCATTCTGTCATCGAAACACCCGCCCGAAACCAGGGTGCTTAGAAAATAATAAACAAAAAATATGTCCATTAAACATTAGATGAAAGTTTCGTATTTGATTTTCTCCGTGTGTATGCCAGGAATGCTTGTACGTACTACATATCTTAAACGTAATATACCACCCACTGATCGACCTGCGGCATCTCTGATGAATTGTCAGAAATTATGCAAACCAAAACCGTTCGCACACTTTCGCTGAGACAGTTTGGATTCATTCGCACATTTCATTATTATGACCTAACAGCACACTATCCAATTTATTAAGATCTACTATGTCACGTCACTTCTCTTGTTTTTCATTGTTGATATTAAGTAGTCCAGGGTCCGCGGTAGATCTTACAATATTGGTAGTGCAACGTCGATATTACGAGTCACACCGACCACCCAAGCGGTACTCGTACGTCCGTTCGTTTATTTCCTATAATGTTATCTTGCTGCAATAATCGCCGTAGGCTATTAAAGTAACATACCTATACAGACATTGTCCAAGACTTTTATTTTGATATTGATTATTACAAGAGCAAAATAGTTAAGCATTAGCGAACATCAACATACACAAAAAAATAACATTACCTTGTAAAACACATTCATTATGACTTCCTCAATAATTGGCGTATACTTCCCTCTTTAAAACAAATTTAACAAAAGAAAATTTGACCTCGGCTTGTGAACATGACTTTACATTTGTCAGGCAATGCACATTTGTACCAACATCAGAATTTGTTACGGTTCACTCAACATAGTCTCAACAAAGAGATTCGACGATACTTTAAAAAGATATGTTGACAAGTCTCTTGAGAAGCAAAGCTTCGTCATTAACGATCACGAAATTATTTTATTTGATTTCCAAACGAAGTGTTTGAGCACACAACAGTAACAATATTTGTCGAACACTCTATCATTATGACCTGTGCCATTCTCGTGATCTTGCACAACTTTGATTATTACAAATTATATTGACCGTGACCTGTCGACGACTTGCGAGCTGTTCTTACGTTTCAATATATTTTTTCTGTTACCATATAGCAGCGAATCAATAATATTTACTAACTCGACATACGCATTGTATAAAACACTTGAAAGTGATAAAAAAAATACCAACTTTGCTAC
Organism: Synanthedon myopaeformis; assembly: GCA_944738685.1. NCBI lineage: Eukaryota > Metazoa > Arthropoda > Insecta > Lepidoptera > Sesiidae > Synanthedon > Synanthedon myopaeformis. The sequence goes on along the minus strand of OX122926.1, from coordinate 4,247,368 downwards.
ACAGTCGTATATAAATCGGTTTAGTCCCATAACGTTAGAGTTTCTCGACTATGAGAACTTAATTTTATGAACTAGTAATTGGTGAAATGGAATTTTGTTTTATACGATCTTTGACACATTTCTATTGTGACATAGGTACATTTTACTGTTAACAGCAATACGAGATTACGATTTTTAATTTTTTTTTATGTTGGCACCGAAACACAATGGCACACGTGCTGTTATTTCACGGTGCTCTTCTGTAAGGGTGTAAAGATGGGGTGCCCAAAATGTATTTTATTCCAAGTATTTATTTAATTATTCTAAAGTATTTCCAACATATGTATAAAACATGAATATTATACCGTTCATCTCTCTCTTTTTAAATGTTTTACACGAAACTCTGTTTACCCTCTAAGTCTCGGGTATGCGCGTGCATTATGTCGTAGACAGCTAGGTACTTAGCTTAGAACACAGCACGACGTGCCCCGACGACTTTCCCACAACAAAACGTCACCGCCCCGCGTGTTTGTGATTTACAAACATGGCTGCGATAATGCTGCGTCCGCGCAATCATCGAACACGAGAACTCATTGACAAGCAGAAACGCAATGGGAAAATATGTGAGAAACACTTATTGAATAACAGTGATTTTGTTTACACATACTTAATTCAGCTAACGTGAAATTAATACATAGTTATTTAATTAATAACATAGATCAGAGCAGATAATATTAAAGCATGCTGAGGCATCTATATTTTCTTGGTATGCTTACGTTGGTCATGAATGGTAGTCAAGAAAAGTATATTTTTAATGACTATTATACTTAAAGTGAAAGGGAGTGTCGTATTTTGCAAACAAGCAAAGGCATTGAAGGTTTCTGAATTTTGCTTTTTAAATATATTAAAGTTAAAAAAAATCATTAATGGTGTTTAATTGCTCTTATGCGTTTAAATAGCTCCTATTTAGGTAACCATTAACTGAACAATATTTGGTCACAGAAAAACATATACATTTATGAAAGCAGCACAAAACTATTAAATACATATTTACTAGCACACTTGACGTATAACTATACATAAATCTTACAACAAACCGTGAGGATATAGATTACTTGGATAATAATAAGGTACACGCTAACTGCTCTTGTCAATTCAACTTATAGGGTTGTCAGAAATAAATATGCTTCCAATGTGAATTATTTTTTTTACTTATTAGTTTTAAGTTTCTCACATAAGCGAATTTGTAATTCTTTGTGTGAGAATAAATATATTTCTAAACTTAAACCTAAATTATAACCGTTGCATAATGTCTCACTTATAAATGTCCTTTTATTAAATTATGTCAATTAGGTGTTAGCATATTTTCAACTTCATCATTATTTAAATAAATGTATTAATACTAGCTACCCGCCCCCGACTTCGCACGGGTGTAATTTTATACTCAATACAGTCGATAAATTACCTTACACCTCCATCTGTTAGAATGTTATGGAATCTATAACTCTTTGTCATATAATAAACAAATAATTTGCAATAAAAAAAATATTGCGACTATAAATTGAGACTAGTTATATAAAGATGATATATAAAATATATATATAAAAAGATGATACCTCACAGGTGCTTTTTTATATATGCAACTTATTGCAGATGTATTATTTCGATGACTTATATAGTATAATATATGAACTTAGCCAAGCGCAACAAATTGTAAGTAGGTAAAAAATCCCAATAACTACTAATGTAGTCGCTAATGCGACGATTGTAATGTAATTCTAGGTTTAGGTTTAGAAATATATTTATTCTCACAAAGAATTACAAATTCACTTAGGTGAGAAACTTAAAACTAATAGGTAAAAAATATAATTCACATTGCAAGCATACCAATAGTAAACACATAAACAACAAAAACATGAAAACGCTTAACACCTACAAGACTTACCAAATAAAATACATAATTTAAAAAGTGGGTAGAATTTACGAAGAGAACAAATGCATGACAAACAAAGGAAACATTGATATACAACACTGGAAGCTGGAAGAGACACCACATCGTGTATTAGAAAATTATATTTTAGGTAACTATCGTGAATCGCTCGAAAAATAATAATGATTAATAAAAATTAATCTATTTTCCTTACTATTTTTTGCAATCAATTGCGTTATTTCTTATGTTATTTAAATGTTTTCATAACCTGTCGTTTAACGCATCACCCATGTAGTTCATTTATATATTTATTTAACTATCAAATTAAGTGTAAGAGGTAAATTGTAAATAAGTAAATTTAATTTTATTGTGCAACAATGGTTAATAAAATTCAGTTGCAGACTCGTGTCAATGTCAAGCTATCTTCATAAATTTCAATTTAGCGATGTTTGCTAAAACTTGGGTCAGGGTTTATTAGGTAGTGTAGTCACCAAAGCAACGGTAGCATAATAATTGTCTCTGTTCTCTCGTTCGCCTACGTGCTTTTCCAAATATCTGCCCACGTTGGAATTCTGGAGCAGATTGGCAACGTTGCCTTGAAGGGCAACCCTAGTCGAGTGAGAGGTGTACGTAGCGTAGACTATGGTGTGCGACTTTACTGACGAACGACTTACAAGTTACAAAACTGACGCAACAGTCACCTGCAGTGTAGTATTAAGTATTCACCGCGGCACCTCCGCGAAAGTGTTAACAGTTTGTAGAGCAATATTGTTTTTAAATAAAGAAATTAAAGAGGGTCCACCAAATTTCAGTAATTACAATTATCTATAAACAAAACAATAAAGAGAAATCCAAGCGCTCTGCCAACCCTTATCAGGAATATGGGAATGAATATTTGGACCGATAATTTTAAAGTAATTTTTTTGTCTTATATAAGTAATATACTTTTTTAAAATTAAATTATTTCTAAAAGGAAAATATAGAGCTATTCATTTTATGAGCGTATATGTAAATGCTTATCGTTCACCTGGGACCACTTTTAAGATTTTTATTACAAAGATCACATTTTATAACAAGTTAGTCAATGAAATTTAAAACAATTTTTTTTTAATCGTTATTAATTTTAACACCATCGACGGCAATTAATAGTGCACGTGGTCCCTTCAGGGGGACAAATGTGAACCAAGATGCTGGATCACAACCAATACGAACGATTTATAAGTATAACTGTTTTTCTTCAAAAGAGATCTATTATGTACTAGCTGTTGCACGCGGTTTCGTCCGCGTAAGTTTATAAAATATAGGCTATGTTACTCGCTGATAATATAGCTTCCCAACAGTGAAAGAATTTTTCAAATCGGTCCTGTAGTGTTGGAACCTATTCAATGCAAACAAACAATCAAATCGTTCCTCTTTATAATATTAAAATAGTATAGATTAGGAATTAGGACGTAGCCTACAGTGAATAGAAATTCGTTTTGCTTTCGCTCTAATTTCAATGGTAAAATCTAATCCTAAGTTATATACATTTACACATTATATAATATAAAACATCGGTCCCTTTAGCAGGGTCCCAAGAATGCTGTCTGCATTACCTCGTTGTATGGCAATACTAATTAATCTGTTGACCGACGTAATAGCCAGCTTTAGAATCGCCGGTTATGTCGACCAAACGTTTTGATAAGATGTTAATTTTTATTTAATTTAATATTAAATTTAATTATTATAATTAAATTTATTTTAATTTATTTTAATTAATATAATTAATTAATTAAATAATTTTTTAAAACCTAATATTAAAGACTCTTGAATATTAAAATGTCGTCTGTACTGGATAAAACTTTATTATTGTTATTGAATTTAAAAAAAAATCAAATATCCTTGATAAAATGCTGGTTTTATCGAAGGTCGGCGCGAAATAGAAGAACGGAATTTGTATGAAAATTTATAACATGTTTTTTTTATATTTTAGTTGATGTTCACGGGAGGTCAAATTTAAACCTTGATGTGTTAGGGATATTTATTTAAAATAAAAATACAACTTTCCTAACGTCACATGGCACAAAATAACGAATGAAAAATTTGTAACAGTTCTGAAAGTAGGTACTTGTATAAGCTGAAAGTCAATTACTATATACTGTAGATTTTTTTGTGTTCATTACAAGTCACCCGCAAATTGAAAGTGAAACTATCACTCATTACTAGACCTCTGATTAATATCGTAACGTAATATAAAAAGCTAACCAGGTATGCCAGCATAATGAGTTTGATTTATTTTATCAACGAATGAAAAGTTCCTTTCAAAGTTCATTACTTATTAAATACTAGTTAAATGTACTTTCAACCAAATGCGTTTTCGACGTTTTGCTAATACTACAATGTCCTGATGTAAGGCGATGTTTTTCTATGATGTACCTATGCAGATATTTATTGATTAAAGCGAAATCTATACCTACCAATATTATAAGAAAAAAAGTTTTGTATTTTGGTTTGTAAAGAATTAACTCAAAAACTGGACCGATTTTCAAAATTCTTTCAACGATAGAAAGCTACATTATTAACGAGTAACAGGTTATAAATTTACTCGTACGAAGTCGCGTGCAACAGCTAGTTATAGAATAAAATCATGTCCAAGGTATCTTGCCAGGGATTTTTTAAGCTATGTAGGTAAACGATGTATGTTTTCGCAACGATAAACTCACCGAACAGTGACAATAATTCACAATCGACCTCGACCTTGCCGGCGCTTGCACCCACGCATTTACGAGTACTCTTGCAAAATAAACCAAATTCACAAATATTACAAGTTAATCCGCCATCTTATTGCACGCACCCACGTCCGCCATTTTGTGAATCCAAGATCTGGGACAGACGTGATATAAAGTTTTGATGACCTTTTAGTTTTAGCCACAACACGGCTTAAGGTCAGCGTCTTTTTTAACATTACTTTTATTGCTATCGAAGTGGGCGATTACATTACAAATTGAAATTACATAAATTTCATATTGTTTATTCGTAATATTCCAGTTAGTTTATGCCCAAATAAAACTTATTTAGCGCCTCATAAAAGTCACGCCTCACATTCTCACATCAATGTATTCCCATTAAAAATGACTGCGTGGGAATAACACCAAAAAATGCAATATTACAAATTAGAACAAAGAGGTCGATAATGATACATTGATAAATAAAGAATAGAGAGAGGATCAGACACAACTATTTGTCATCGATTGTGATGTTATCGCTTGTAAAGCTTCTGCGCGAGTCCCAGTTTAATTAATTGCTTTGCCAGAATTAAATGTTATTGTGTCAAGGCTAGAACAGTTTTATTACAATTTAAACTTATGTAAACATTTAATTCTGCCTTTAGTCTGTTCATGCTTTAGTTACACTTTGTGGTATTTTTATATACTTAGATGTCTACAAGTGACCAGAATGTAGAGATCAAAATAGTCATTGGTTTGTCATATCATTATCTTCAAAACTCAACTTTCGACGGCAGATTTCATTACTTCCTTATTAGCGAGTTTAAAGAGGAAAAGCATAATTAATAAAAATTATTTTGAATTTTGCATTTTCAAACTGTTTATGACAAGTAAAATTCGGTAATTCGGGACTTCTCTATTATTCCCTAAATTAATATTTTGAATATGAATACTTTATTCACGGATAGTGCCCACACAATACCGTGATCTATTCATATGCCTCGACATAATTAGATTTCTAAACCCTTTAGATACATTTTTATTTAGCTCTTAACGTATTTTACGTCAAGAGCTAAATAAAAATGTATAAATATCTCATTAGCAGTTTTGTCAGAAGTTTCGTGATTTTACAGTTATCGTATGGTCAATTTGACTGTACCTTTAAACCCGACCGTACCGCATAAGGTGGGCCAAGTGCGTGTTTATTATAGCATGCTACTTTCAGTTAAGTAACAAATGATAATGCTGAAAACTTATATCACAATGGAAAGTGGACTTGTCCAGTTATGTACGGTGATGTTTTGTTGGTGTTTCGACAGTGGAAAGGACAAAAAGTGGTTCGCACACAGAAAGCTATCTCCAAAACGGGAGACGCCGAATTCGCTTTCAACCATCGAGCATGAAAGTATCAATATTGTGTATTGCCATCCGGTTTTCTGACCTTGGTACTGAGTACAGTGTATAAGACGTACACGCAGATAACTCATAGATATGGCGTGACTGGGCTATCTATATAGAGCACAAAAAGAAACCCATTGAATCACTTTTTTGCGAGGTAACCCAAAAAAGTGATAGTGAAAGTTATTTATCCACTTAACACTTACGCATTCATACACACCTTCACAATACACCTTCTTTTATCAGTAGACTGTACGAGTATCATTCTAATAATAAACTTCTTTATTGGATTGCATTAAAACAATGCTGCGACAATGTCGCCCGAACAACACCAATCATTGTTTTCAATTTACTCAATAGATTTTAAATCGAGATTAATCAATCTTAACATTACCGGTTTCAACTGGGAATTCGCGCACTCGTGTATTTCAATTAGCTAAATTGCTACTGACACTTTTCTTAGTATCTACAGTTGATACATTTCTTAGTTTTCCATTTATTTTTACATAAATTTTTAATATGTCTTCTTTCTCCTATCTAGTGAAGATTCTAACACATTCACAAATTAATTAACAAAACTACGCAATTAAAATAAGCTATTAATAACTTTCGTTTCGCGCATTAATGAACCCCAAAATTTTGATCACATAACTAGACTCGAATCAAAACTAAGTACTTCAACAAATTATCAAAGACCAAAATCAACAGTAACGTTCTAAACATTAGGATAACATAAGTGTCTTTAGGAAATCTGCGTGTTGAAGAAGAAACCGACATTAGTCTTCGACATGGAGATCTAAGGATAGATCATATTTTATCAATATAATGAGTAAGCATCCTGATTTAATTAAGGATATATCATATTTTTTTCAATAAGTATCCTAATTTCTTGTAAGACGTAACATACTGTCAGAAGTAACTATACAAATCTGCGGTTTTATGACACGATAGTTCCAAGTTCGACTTCTGGTATAGTCAATTATAGAATTTATTTATTTTTTAATTGAGTCAAGGCAGCGCTTGGCCACGATCTCACTTGATGTAAGGTGCAGATGCGGCCGAAGGTGGACCACGCTTACCTAGTAAGTGCCCATTTACCCTAGATTTGAAGACTTATTTCCTTTTTATAACTATTAAATTTATTCATTGATCGGTATATTTGGTGGTCTGGAAGTTTTCTATCTAGCACGCGAATTGGGTCGTGAAAAACTTGTATGGTGGAGTGTATACGATTTATATCATATGTGTAAAAAAATTTGAATTCCACCTTAAAGAAACGCATCTCTCCACTCTGTGCATCAGAAGCTACACCAGCTTGAATGGCAAATATCTTCTATTGGCTTTCAGTTTTACCTTTTAGTTTTCAGAAGCTCTGTTGTGATTCAGACATATCGGGCTCTAAATTCATTTGTAATCTAAATTACATAAATAACATCATTTAATTACATCTCATAATACACACTTATAACACCCACCCAATTTTATCTAAATTCATCGAAGACATAATAAGATCTATCAGACGACTATATCACTTACTCTGTATTTAAATTAGCAGCGCGTGACTATCACACAATAACTGTGTACACATTGCTGGTCTCCCAGTATACTTTCACTGAGAACTTCTTATCTCTATGAGCCCCTGGAGCTGTGAAGCTAGCCGGATGCTACGTCGAACTCACGGAACCCACGCTTGAATGTACAACAAACGTTATTTATTACATAAATTACGTAAACATTACACAAGCCGACAGGATGACGTTGTTAGAACATTTATTATCCGCATTTCTTTACATTTGTCATATGTCACACGAATAATCCTATAGACCATATTATGTAGCGTCTATTTCGCAAAGCAATGAATATAAAAAGATTAGAAGTCTTGTACCAAGAACAAACAATGCACTAATGTCATATCAGTAATAAATCAATTATTAACAATTTGGTACCTTTAAAAAGTTATCCTCACAATTTAGATAGCACAATAGAAATAAGTAATCCCGTAAAAAATCTAACCCGAATAACATTTCTTTTAAATTGACACTAAGCGATGGAAAGCAACCTTTTATCCTGATAGCAGCTACTATCGGTCACCTAGGGCCTAGGCAAACAAACGAACTTTATATGTCTATATATAAGCGCATAGCTATTACCTCCATAAAAACAAATGTGCTATTGTGTTTCGTTGAGTGAGTAAGGGATGCCAGAGCCCATTATCCCATTCCTTCCTTAACTCTTATCCTTTTTCCTTCTATAGTCGGCAGCGCACGCAGCGAACTTGCAGCACCTATGACGTTGCTTCTGTTATAGGCGACGATAGCCACCTATAATAATCAAGATGACTGTCAGGCTGTCTGTCGACCTTAACTTAATAAGGAAAAAGGCTAACCGTGTCCTTGAAGATAGGTGCTACCGTTACCAAACACCGAGCAAGCAGCGAGCGTCGGCGTTATAAGTTGTAAGTGTGCTGTCGCCAGTGTCGCCTTTGATAGTATAATGGGCTCTGTTTGAACAATCCCTACAACTCTCCAACCCACAACAACAAACACTGTTATTTCACACAACAAACACTATTCACGGTGATCTGCTATAAGATGATGAATATAAGACGGATTGCGAAACGCAGTGTGTCTGCCTCTAATAAAGACAGTAAAGAAAGTTTACAAAATTTATCCAGTACGATAAAAACAGACTTTATATAAATTTAATGACACATTCTTAAATGTTCCCATCGATACAAGCATTTTGTATGCCGAGCGAACCGCTCCGTTAACCTTGTTATCTCCATTCCGTGTACCTCAATGGTTAGTGCCCACTCAGACATCAACCGTTAGATGACTCGTGTGCAATCAGTTACTATACCGTCTGCCATCTCTAATGGTATCACGTACGTCTGTTGTTACTCCGTATATGTTCACCATACAAAACATTTCTTCCACAGTCCCAACCGAATCAGCATTTAAAACGAAAATAAACGCTCAATCGTCAATTGTTCCCACATGTTTATAGTCGGGTACAATAACACAGTAAAAACAGAACTTCGTTTAAATGCAATCGATCACGGCACTTACCACAACAACTAGCGTAATAAATTCGCGCTGATCTTATTCAATGAAGGCATGGAATACCATAATGAAATGTGCCTAGCTATTGCCCTATTGCCAACTGCCACGCCGCCGAGCCTTTGTTCCGAACAGGTCAAGGGAACTCGCGCGATAACCAAAAATTTTAAATTGCCTCTGCACCGATATGGAAAAGATTTTGATTGTTTTCATTCAAGATCGACGAAAACAACTCGGCTGTGCAGTATTCAGTAAATTACAAAGCGTCTATTCGTCCAATTTTCTTCAGTGCCGTTGGCCCGATAAAGAGGCTGAAGACTTCTTTCTCAACGTGCTATGCTCGAGATTTCTCTTCAAGATGGAATCCATAAACAGGAAAACTTTAGAAAAATTCAAATTACCGACGTAGGTATTAGAATTTTCAAGCTGCATACGCAGAGGGGGGCCACCTAACTCGTAGAAATAAAATTCTATGATGAAGAATGGTTTTTCAGTGGCCAAATGCTCTGAAAGCCGATGCGGGCTACGATAATCGTGAGCTTCGGAAGTCTGCTAGGAAGGTGTATGTCTAGCAGAGAGATTCTATCGGCTGTTAATTATGATGAAATGCTTTGACAAAAACACTCGAACAAGTCCATATTTCTTATCGGAATATGTCACGGTTCATATTTTTAGTATTATTAGTGAGTGTACTTTAATCCCAGTGACCGAGATTCCGTAAGTTGAATATCAATAGCATGACCAATAAGGATGGTGGCTGTCATACGACATATCCCTTTAAATTAACGATGAATGCAATGAATGCATAGTACTATTGCCAATATGTTGCAATTGGAGCAATAATAATTCAACAAGAACATTTGTTACCTAAAGAAATATTCTGAATACTACATCAGATATTAATTGACTCTTACTAAAGTTATTGCTAAGTTCCAATCTTAGAATATAAAACCTTCTGGTTGAATCATAACCACATGCGTCATAACAATTTGGAATAGATAAAAAAGTTCGATACGTAAATAAATAGAAATGTGAATGGAATAGGTTCATCATAATTCTTAGCAATTCTAGTTATATTTTAAACCTCAAAACCAATAATAGATATTACTAGCTGGTGCCAGCGACTTCGTCCGCTTTGAACGATGAAAGGTGCCCTATGTCCTTTCTGGTGTCCCAGACAACGTGTATGCAAAATTTCATGGTGATCGGTTCAGTAGTTTTTGCATGAAAGAGTTACAAACATCCATACATCCAAACATACTTTCGCATTTATAATATTAGTACGGATAATTCAAATAAAATATTCTTCAAGTAAGGCATGCTCAATTCTATGCGCGATCGCGTGCACTGGTTTGTTATGTATTCTGAGGTTTCAATACAGTTTAGTTTTCAAAGCTTTTACCGGTTCTTACGTCAGTTACGACACCCACCTGCATCACCTTCGTGCTAGAGTACGAAAGCAAAAGCTGTTACAAGAATATTATAATTTTAAATAATACTCGTAATCAAGGCATTGAACTTGCGCCTAACGCTGAACCGTGTGATTATCGAAACCAGAATACTTTCACTTGGACCGACCAGTTATCTCAGCGGATGGGTTTGACTACGAAAAATTATTATAATTAAGAGAATTGTATGGGCAGTGAGTCAGCTAGCGATGATCGATAAGAACTCGTAGCGAGTGTCATCAATGCTCATACCGCTATTGTGTACCAAGAGATGAACTTTCGATCGCCTCAACTTTGTATACGGACAGAAAGAAAGCGGATATTTTCTTTGTGCCTAATGAGACGGATTATAATTCGCACGACTCTCATGGGAGTGCGCGCTAAACGAATTTCTAAGCCCGATTTGTTTAGAGAGTATGAGACAATAAACTTTGTTCCGCAATTGCTAAATTCCTATTGAGCATGACGAAACCGACACAAAGTAACTATTATTCAACATTATTCCATATTTTTGTACTTAACTTAAATAAGGAGTAAACCGACTGGAGAACGGTTATAAAATTTAAATTTTCACAATTCAAACACGCCGAAAGAACAACATTGTCCTTTTTTTAAATAATATCGTGTTGACGGCGCAATATCTCTGAAACTTCAGATATTCTAAAATATTAAAAAAAAATAGAACGCAACGCATTCGTGCTCGCATTCCGTGCGACAATTTTTATTTTACTCCCATAAATTTTCACACCACGGGCTTATATATGTCGCAGTATAATCGGAAAAAATGGATTTTTGCAAAATTCCTAGTAAGATTGCAAAACACCGGATAATAGGATACTAACAACGAATTTTGTAATCATCCGAGGCATGTTTAGGACTAATAGAAAATGCTTCTCTGTTCTGGTGGGTCAATCAGCGCATCCGTCAGTAAGTAACGTTCATTTCGACCAACCAGCGCTCAAGAGTTATGACAGTTGAGCGTTTATTCGCGAGTTGTTAATTCGTTGTTAGTTTCCTATTATCCGATGTTTTGCAATTTTACTAGGATTTTTGCAAAAATCCTTTTCTTCCGATTATACTGCGACATAATATGCAAATCGATTCTTGAGGAGTAAACTCCAAAAAATTTTTCTTTAAGTTAGAGAATTAGCAAGTTGAAGTAGTAACGGGCCGGTCACATCAGTACTAGAGCGGATAATCGATGGAGTAAAGATCTCGAATGGAGGCCACGAATTGGGAAGCGCAGCGCGTGGAATGTAGCGAAGACCGTGTGTGGTGGCGACTCTTGGGAGAGGTCTACACCCAGTAGTAGAGAGAGCTGATGATGACGACGGTGATGATGATGATGATGATGATGATTCAATGTCTGGGGCTGGTCTTGCTATCCATCCATGAAATACAATTGAAAGTTGTTACCTGTGAAGCAATCGTATTAAATACGATAAGGTAATAAAAACAAAGCATTATGTAGTGCGTCAACCTCTGCCCCCTGTGCTACCGATTGATAAGGCATGTTAAATGGGCCGTGTCGTCATGGCTATGGGGCGACCCGAACAATACCTTTCTATTGATACCCACCATTCATTCGTTAATGCACCATTAATTGGTTCAATGATTTATATGAATGCAACAATCGTAAATTGTTTTATTTACTAATTCGCATAATTTGTTTAATAACGTACCTATCCTATCGAGTTGTCTGTACATAATCAAAAGTACATGTGGCGGCGCCACCGTCATCACAGCGATTAAGATGTCAGGCGTTATATTTCTTTTACAAGGCGGACGAAGACGAAGTCGCGGGCACCAGCTAGATTTATCTATAGAACATATATCTATAACAAATGTATAAAAGAAATAAATCGATCAAATTTTTATAATAAAAAAATATGCAGGCAAAACTTAGATGGAGTGGAAAAAGAATTAAATTAACGCAATTTTGTCGTGTAATAACTTTTTATTTTATTGTTGAGGATTACTAAAAGATACATTTTATGTATTTTTTACATAGAAAAAATAATACAAAATGAAAGATATAATGTAATACACAAAGCTTGTGAGAATATATTATAATAATATACAATTCATTCATAATGTTCAAAGTATTGCCTGAGATCTCTATCGCGTGCCTGTTATTGTCACCTCTACGTGTTATGATGTCAGTTTGTATGGAATAACGAGTCTGCCACCGTCAGGGATTTCAAAATAAATAAGAATATATACGTTAACGGATCTATATTATTCTTTATTTCAATGAAAATGCCATTACGATCAATTTCATCACTTCAATAATATATTATAGCTTTTCTTTTAGCTCACACGATCTTATCAAAGAGGTAGTGGCAAAAAAAGCGTTAAATTCAATCACATACAGTTGTTGCTGATATAATTTCGCACGTATTTAAAATAAGAAATAAAACATTGAAGATAAAACAAAAGCGCCGCCACTCAACGGTTCCAACCGTCTGATAAGTCATCGTCTGCTCACTAAAAACTCTGGACAATGATCATATAAAAACTTAACAAAAAAAATACTCCGGCGCGAGTGTCCATAAGCAAGCACAAGACGAATACGAAATTCTATACATTTACAAGTTTTTGATTCTACATAATAATATATGAGACAGAGCATAAATGATGACGGTAGGTATATCAATGGGTTTTTTTTTAATCCTCGAAGCCCGACGCAAAAGAGGGATGTTATAGGTTTAACCGTGCACCTAATTATATATGGCAATGTGTGCGGTAGTGTTTCGGTGAGTGAGTAAAGGGATGCCAGCCATTTCCCTATTTTTTTCTAATAAGGATACCTAATCCTACATGTTGATAACGCGCTTGCAGGTGCTTGCAGCACCTGTAGCGTTTGCTTGTGTTATAGGCAACAGTAGCCACCTATCATCAAATGGACAGTCTTGTTTGTTTACATTAACATTTAAAAAAATCGACATCTATTGGCGGGGTGACTTCAAATGTAGCAATCTTAACAGAATGAATGCATTACTCGCTAGTATTTTAGGCGAAAATTTTACATTTATAGGATGTGATTACCTATTTCCGTTAATTTTTTTTTTCATAATTATGTTTATAGTAAACTCAAAGCTGCAATAGTTGGTTTTGTCGTGTTGTATTGGAGTATAGAAACGAACTTCGTTGTCGACGCTGTATCGACGGAAGTCGCCGGGACGACGCGATATTTTGAGCAAGGCGCGTCGAGTATGCGACTTGTTACTTGTACGGTATAAATAAATGTAGTTCTGTGTACTATACTTACCTTTCTCTGTCTTTACTGCCTTATTGGTTTATATATAGAATACCGACAAATTAAAGGCGAACCGAAATGAATTTATAGGCGAAGTAGCCATTCCTTTATGTAGCCGCTATTTGGAGTTGTCTATTATGCTCTGTACCTATAATGTATCTTTAGTAAGTATTTATCCTTGAACGCATAAGCTTTGAATTGGAAAGGATATCCGTTTCTGTTCTGCCCATAGCTAAGTTATATCGAGAAATTCGCAACTAACTATGTATTTATAATAAGGCATTTTACATACAAATCCTTTTACACTTCCATATAAGTATATAAGTATTTCATATATTAAAATACTAATTTTTATGCAATTGCCTAGATTTCGATTTTAATTCACATTAAAGCCGAGTTGCAGGTGATTATTGTACAAAATCATTGTACAAACTCGAAACTATACATATAATTAAAACAAAGTCGTGATAGTTACCTACACCTTTTATAACGGGGGAAAGATTCGACCAATTTTTATGATTTTGTTGTATTTTTTCTCCACCTGATAGCAGATATCTTTTATTAAAACAACGGAAATATTCGCGAAATTTTTTTTATTTACCCATACATTTTGCATAAAACGGGTGTTTATTCTGAGGCGGTAAGAAGTTCGCCGCTACCTAGTTGAGTTGAGTAGGTATAATATAAATCATAGATTTCCATCTCTATTTATTAACTTAATTGGAATGTAAATAGGTATTTTGGATATACAATAAACAATCCTGATAATTTAATACCAATAAATAATTGTAAAGACACATCTAAATCCGATCTAAGTATAAGTATACTTAAAAGATGCAGATAGGTACCCTACATGGCGAGTCTATATTTGCAAGATATTTACCTTATTTTACTATAGTCTCTATATATCTTATTAGAAAAGAAGACACAAAAACTCTTCGTGTTATAACATTATATTATAGGGAATGATCTGGAATGATACAAAAACTCATGTCGAAAATCAAAACAAAAAAAAATAGAATAGAAATTTCCGGTTGAAATTCACATGGAACTGATCTCAAGGACGCACCCACAGCCCGCACCCTACTTCCGTTCTATGAATTAGGGTAAAGTAGGTAACTATATTGTTAGCGGGCAAAAACAGAAGCAGATGGTATCGATCAAGTATCCATCGTGAAACTCAGCAGTTAGCCCACAGGTGAATACGTGATATCATGGTTAATTTAATGGCCAATTACTTTGTAAACTGTTTAAAGAGAGGTCGAGCTAAGTTCGCGGAATTCCTTCCCGGTTCGCGAGCGAAGTCTCGAAACACTATGATCAAGTTGTCGCATTAGCACTTTACTTTCCCTGTGCAACCCACATTTGTAAACATTAACTCATCTCCAGGTAAATGGCTTGTAATTACAGGGGTGGTTTTCCGCGCAAATGAAACAGAGAAACCTGCCGGATCTTTTTAACGCATGGCGGTGATTGAAGATCACTTTCTCGCAAATCATCTGAAAGTATGACGTGGGAAGTGGCAATTTTCAAAATGTTAATTAATACTTATAGGTATTCATCATACATTATTTAATAATCCTTATTAATTAATACTGCAATCAACTGAGATCACTGAGTATTATCGTAGATAAAATACTACTGAATTGGTTATTTAAGTAGTATTGAAAAAAATTATCAAACAAGTAACATTAATATGTACCTACAATGTACTGTACAGCTACAGTATTTACCTACGTAGGCACACAAACACATTAAAAATTATTATGCATAGGTGCTTGAACTATCTATCTTGGCATAGGTAAGTAGGTATTTGTTTTCATTCCCAGCTTCTTATCAAATTACTTAATTTGATAACATTTTTCTATAATCAAATGCATTCAATGAAAGTAATGGTTGTTGTATTCAAAACATTTATTAAAATAATATGCCAGATAAAAAATAAAATTGTACCGTCTCTAAATCAGATATTAACCTGCCAAATAGCTACACCATAAGTATTTAATAAAAGTTGTCTCACTAGTTTTATCAAGTTAAGTTCTGGTACACAGCCTAAGATTTAAAATACCTGACAATACATGAATTTCTTTTATTAGATACTAGACAAAAACTCGTATCTAATTTTAAACATTAACACACATATTATTATGCTATAAAAAGCGCTAAAAATGAAATAAATAAAAGATAATACTTTATGTGCGCCAGACGAAATGGGTAGGGGGCGCAGCAGTGTGCGGCGGTTGGGATTGCCCCTCCCTCCACGTCGCCCGCACACCCGCAGTCGCGAGAACGAAGCGATAGTCTGTGTGTGCGTCTTGTGTTTTTTGGGTTTTGCATTGCGCTTGACGTTTCTTCTATAAATTTCTCATCGTGTTTTGCAAATAATCATGTACAAAGTGTATTATGTATTAGTCTTGCTATTATAAAACTACATCTTATGATACCAATGCGGACCTATTCGAAAAGACATCGTTATGACTATTAAAATTTGTGGTATTCGTTACGCGAGTGTTCGATGTTCGCTAGTGCCTTTTGTTTATGAAGCAGTTGTGGATACGGGTGTGTTTTTGAGTTTATTAATTCACTTTACTGTCAAATTGTGTTGTGTTCTACGAGTAGTGTGAACAGTGATTGTTGTCGTGGCCGGTTTCCTTGTGGGAAAGTTTCGAAACGTGCATAAATAAAGCGGGTGGATAAAAGCTTCCTAGCGAATGCGGACCCTGCACACATTCCATTGGGAAACAAGTGTCTGCAATAAACATTATACGGTGAGTGCAAGGCGATCAAGTTCGTCGTACTTTGACCTAAAAATTGGATAATGTCGACGCCTCTTTACGGAGTGAATGTCCAATATCAGATGTCCAAATAACACATCGTAATTGTAAAAAAAAATGTAATTTCTAATTTTCTAATTATTTTTGGAACTGACAGACTATTTATAAACTTCAGTGAGAAACAACGACCGATACATAGCCTTCCACTATGAGACTGTCTATGGCCGTTATTAAATAAATAAAAATATATACATAATCACGCAAATTTCTAATATACTCATATTATGAGCTTTTTGTCTATTTCCGGCAAAGCCAACTTTTCAAGTTGGCTCTGGTATGGATCTGAAAAGTAGTGGCAAAGCACACTGTTCCAAGTCATTTGGCACCCAGTCTGGTGGCAGTAACTGCACACTAACCGCATATGTGCTCTGTGAATAAGTAAGGGATTGCCTGTCTTCACATTCTCTTATCCTACTATGGTCTGGAGCACATTTGTAGCACCTGTGGCGTTGCTTGTGTTATAGGCGACAGTAGCCATCCACTATACAATAGACCGTCAAATTGTCTGTCAATCTTAATCCATACTAATATTGGATACTAATAGTATGGAAGGTTGTAACTCTTTCAGGCAAAATCTACTGAACCAATCACCATGAAATTTTGCATACACACGTTGTTTGGGACACGAGAAAGGACATAGGGTACCTTTCAACATTCAACGTGGACGAAGTCGCGGGCACCAGCTAGTATAAAATAATATAATAATATGTTAAAAAACACTTTACAAGTACAGACACTTCTACATGATTTCAACAGGACATCATTTATTTAATTATTGTAGTACATGATAATGAAATGCTTATAGGAAGCAGAATTATTATTGTGCTTAGCTTGCTCAATAGAGTGCCCATTCATTAATCATTTCATTTAAGTTGATTATGAAACTTTATTTTATACTTACTATTGCTTTTTATACTTAGTAGGTATTGCTACTTCAAAAATAATTTAGCAAACAAAATCTGCTGTGATTGTCAGTCATATTTAGCCTACTTTGTGAAGACTCATTACATTTAAATAGGTAACAGTAAAAAATATAATGTAACTGTTATTTTGAATGTTGACATGCAAGGTAATAGAGATAGGTACATTAACGTAATTTATAATTTGATAGATTAAATTATAAATTATAATACCTACAATAAAAAAAAACCTATCTTACTAGTTACCATAGTTACTTGCAATTTATATTTTAAAAAAGAATTGATTATGTTAAGTAATGTTTTATTTTATTTTTATTTTTTAATGTTATAAATTATACAAAAAATAAAATTAGAAATAGCCTTTCCTTATTCTTACAACTTGGATTGGTACAATTTGATGCCTTTTTTTCTGATTATCAACCTCGGTAATTAGTATGCTTAGCAGTCTGTCCCCTTTTGGTAGCTTTTCTTTACTTTTTCTTTTCTAATTCCTCGCTTACTATTCTGTTATGCTTTCACTTTTATTCCTCATCATATTTTCAATCTATTTCCACTTTAATTTATTTACTAATCTGTATTCCTCAGTCATAAACCGGACAGCCCGTCTGGCAGCAGAATAGTAGCCCTTGTGCTGTTATGTTTTTAATGAAAAAAATAAAGGATGCATAGGTAGTGCATTTGCGTTCTCTGCGGTGACCCTTTGACCAATAAGTGGATAATCAGCTGATACGAGGGTGGCACTGAAAATTTCAGGAATCAGGATTCGTCACCTGATACGACGCTGTATACAGCATTTGAAGATCCTCCGACAGCATTTGAAGATCCAAGAGTTCCGACGCACCAAGTAACGCAAGCCGCTTTTTGCTCCTCACAGCGAATGCGGGATCCATCAGGAAAACAACTTTTTTACACCTAATTGTTCATGCAAGATTATTTGTATTTGACTCATGCCAATGTCTAAAGTTGCCTGAATTTCGCGATATGTCACATGTCGATCTTCCTCAATCAGCTTACGCACGGCATCAACGTTATCTTGGGTGACTGCAGTTTTTGGGCGACCTTGACGGGGATCGTCACAGAGCTTGACACGTCCACGTTGAAATTCCGCAAACCAGTGATAAATTGTGGTTTTAAATGGGGCTTCATCACCAAATGCAGAAAACATCCGATCAACACACTGTTTTTGTGTTAAACCACTTCGAAAGTCATAAGAAATCATTGCTCTTGAATTTTCTCGAATCAATTCTATTTTCACATTGACTACAAGTTCGACAAGACCTTGTAACAAGACCGCGTTCTTTTTAAAAAATAAATAAATGGTATTCGATTAATAAAACCAAGGAGTTTTCGATTATAAAGACTTTATTATGCCAGGAACAGTGGAAATATTTAAATCCCGATACTTTAAGTGCAGCCCTCTTATTTATTATTTATCAAAGGCTGATATTGCTTATTTTGACGTTAAAATTTTATAAAAAATTCTAATTATAAACAATACTGCTAAGCCACAAGAAATATTTACTTTGAACCTTAACCTCTCTTTGTTTTCCTACTTCTATTGTATTTTTGTACATAGATTTTCATAACTTGTCTTGTTAGAATTGAAAAACGTATAATACCTATACTAACTATTTAAGTTATAAACAATTTATCCATGCTAATTGATAAATTATTATGTTGTTGCATGTGCTTGTAACATTTTATAAAATACTAGCGTGGCCGAGCCACGCTTTGCTGTGGCTCAGTCAGCAATGTTCCATGGTTGCCATAACAACGGTCAATGTTTGAAATTTATTCTTCTTTTATAAAAATATAGGTTTTCCGTTGACATTTTGTAAAAAAAATATAAGGTGGATCCTCTATTTAAATGCAATGTTGTATAAAACTATCATAACATATTTTTATAATTCAAATTGAGACCACCCAAACTGTGACCGAAGTGCACTCCTAGCAACTATCAAAGTCTAATCATTTTATTTGAAGCACTCAAAATAGAACATTGATAAACCACAGTAAAAGCAACTGCACGTTATGTTACACACACAAGACTTTTATTACCATTCACATATGTTCAGAGTAAACCCATTCCATGCTCCCTTTGGAGTTAAAAGTAAACTTTGGTTAACATGCACATTTCATTTATATTTGGAGCTCCGCATCTCGAAAAAGCTTATCTATATTTGTTGGTAATTATATAGGTACATGGTATTTTTATTTAGAAAATCAAATATTTTGTCTTCACTACTGTTTTATTTATGCGAACCCACAGTATTTAATAGAGCACATAATATTATATATTAATCTTGCTCAAAAGTTAACAAAATGGTAGGTACATTGTTATTATTGTTATTATTTGTATTACTTAGATAAATACAGTTCTTATCAAAAAATGTTTGTTGTTAAGAAAAGCTGTTTAAAAAAATGTAACAAATAAAATTAGATATTGAAGTAGGTATAGAAACACATTGCATTTTTCTATACTGTATATTTTGTAAACAATATTTATATTTCTCTTAAGTTAATTAGGTAAAATAAAAATAAGATTGGCAGAAAATAAATTATCTTCAATAAAAAATAATCATTTTATGCGAAATTTCAAGAAAATTATATTTTAAAGAAAGTTATTTTAAATGAACAATATAATTTTCTTTACAAATACAATATAAAAAACAAACCTTAAATAGTAAATTGATTTAACAAATAAAGTTCTCTAGACCTTAACCAAGGGAACTTTAAATGAAACATTGAGTTAATCAATTCCAAAATAACAAACAGACATTGTTACTGCTATTACAAACCATATCAATCCTTATGAAACATCTTTATTTACTTAATTGATGATAGACTAACTGCTCGGGATGGATAACTATTTATATTGTTTCTTACCATGTTATTCCTCAAAGAATCAGCATTCAGATCCACTGCTAATTATTATCATAGTTATTAATGGTTGAGTAAAAATTTTTGGAAGTTTGGATATGCAATGTGTTATAAGAATTTATTTTAAGAATTACAATTAAGTAATATCATTTTTAACCCCTGAAGCCCGACCAAAAAAAGGGGTGATATAAGGTTAACCTATGTATGTGTATGGGTGTTTGTGTCTGTGACATCATAGCTCCACCAAACGGATAGACCGATTTTGATCTGTTTTTTTTTTGTTTGAAAGCTCACGTGATTTAGATGCATGGTAGCTATAATTTATGAAGATCTGTTTAGGCGCTTGAAGATCATCAGCTCTTTTCCTAGTTGACAAAGGGAACTTCCACAGGTTACTTTGTTGGCATAACCTTGACCCATTAGAATGGTTAAGACCATTCTAATATAATCTCAATAGAATAATTTATAATTTTATAGGTTGTAAAAAATATTTTTTCCTTGCCTAAAGGGCCTGATGGCAAATGTAATATGTAAATGTATAAATGTATGATGGTAAATGTAATGATTGCAGGGATACAAGCAGCGCGGGTGGCGGGCCGGGCGGCGGAGGGCTGCTGGCCATGAACGCCACCCAGGTGCAGTGCGAGCCCCATGACTCGGTCGTACTCATTAAATGTAAGTTACGCCTACCTATTAATCATTTATTTAATGTATGCACCTACCAATTTACATGTCGCGAGATCAACTTGTTTTTCACATTCTTTCGCATGCCGCACAAATTCCCCAGTACACCGAGCATTATTCAAGGGAAATTATGAATATCGATTATCGCATGTTATTGCTACCCAAGAGGAATTTCTCTGTGTGCCTTTTATTAATTGTATGCAATATTATATTAGATATAAATATAAGTTATATAGACATGTTTCCTCGAAGACCAGAGACATTGTCTCAAGTCTCGAGACTTTTCATTTGGATGTGTTTAGAAACATGTCTAGTCCTAAACGAACAAACACGTTAATGAACCTCTTCTCAATACACCTACAAATGTTGATAGCTGTCTCGAAATGAAAATTCTTAGTAACAAAATATCTAGAGTAATTTTCTTAACGCATGATTGATGTATGTATAAATCTTGGTTTATGGCTACGTAAGTAATTGATTTTACAAACTTCGATTAAGCTGTTGATCTGTTGAATTATAGAAAATACCATAACGAAATCTGAGTATTCAAAGTAAACTAGCGATTATTGAACTAATGTGAAGTCTTTCAATCCTATACAAACTGCCCTGTACAAAATACAAAAATTTGGATTAAGTAGTATATTTATTTTATTTATATGCCATTTGTTGTCTAGGTACTAAATTGTTTCCTACCATCGTATCCGAGCAATCGTTTACCATAATAGACGTGTAAATGCATTGGGACGAGCACACGCTCGCACTAATCCCAATGTGCTTCTATTAGTAATATATTTTTAGACTGGTCTCCATTACTGCGTCAACATGAGTTCTGTATGCCAGCGGTTTTGTTTGCATTGCTATATAGATATCACGCGTTCGTTATCCAATACCTAACTATTTGTGTCGATGTATAGGTATGCAGTGTTGTGCGTAAACCGTTTGTTTCAATCATATTTGTTATGAGAAATAATGTGAATATTCCAAACGCTCAGACAGGAACTAATTAATGCTAATCTTACATTTAATTAGTTACTGTTTTTTTTTTTTTTTTTTTTTTTTTCTAGTTACCCTCAAATTATGCATTGAATATTATTTAGTATTGGCAGGGCACACTGCACACTGTGTTTCGCAGTCTAGCGGCAGTAACCACCCGCTCGTTTCAGTATATTACCATTCAGTACAACTGGTGGTACATAATCGAGGGCCCATCCCCTGGACCGAAATACCATAATCTCATTTTTTTGTATTATATTTTAGACCATGACAATTAGCATACTCTTGGCACACTTTCAGCAATCTCATCAGGCCATTAATCGAGGGGCTCAGTAGCACCATGTCATCTGTATAACTAATGTTATTAATACAAGTACCGTCTACATAGCAACCTGCATGCATGCTGCTGAGCTTCTCTATCAAATCATTACAGATTAAAAAGTCTAGGTGAAGTGAGTCCCCCCTGCCTTACTCCACATTCCATCCTCCGGGATCTGGGATGGTCCCAGTGGAGATGATATACCAATGTGCTGTTTAAACGTTGCAGCAATTTCTTTAGGTTGATTTAAATGTCTTAAATCAATCCATAAATCTTGAGATAAGTGCAAAGAAGTTTGGAATGAGCACAATACAAGAGCGTTATCGCCATAAATGTCATTAAAATTACAATGAATTTTAGTCATTTGCGGTGAGCACACGACGTAATCGCCATGACTGTTTTCCCTTCCCGTTCAATTTTATTTCAGTCCTAAAAAGTTCCCCCGTTGCGACTCGGCGTACTATTTGTTGACGCGGGAGAGGTGCTTATGTGGTACAATTAGCTTTTAGAGCCAATAATAATAATTGTCGGTGTCGGGACACGCGCCAATGTTGTTAACGCGCCTAGCAGGCTCAGCAATTGACACAACCATCGCCACCAATTATGTTAATCTGGATTAGTTTAAAAGCAACTGTTCGCTGAACTGCACGACTCGAACGATGCATTTACCAATTTGTATGAGCAACTATAATAATAATAATGTGAAGTATTTTTTTATATGCTTTCGCGCCAGTGTCAGTGTAGTGATACAATGCAGTTTACATTCGTAATTGTTTTGAATAAAGTCCAATTATGTACTCTAGCAGAGGAACGTCCGAAGCGTATAGGTAGGTAATTTTTTTTACTGATTTAAAGAATAACTGTGGGCTTGACTTCATTGAAATGTTTCTAACTAGTTTGACGCGCACTAGCTTTACCCGGGAGCCAGCCCGGGGGAAAATGTTTTCATATATTTGCAATGATTTCGCAGATTACCCTTCAACATATAAACAATATATATACCGCCTAACATATACATATATATTTTTTCAGGCGTTGGATTTCTATTTTTAGATGATCCATTGTAGGTATCATTATTTTTTTACTGGATGAAAATACCCTATGTCCTTTTCTGTATCTCTGACAACGTGTATTGCAAAATGTCATGAGCGGTTAACACGTAAAAATGTAAAAAGGCAGACAAAAAAAGTTTTAATTAATTCCATATAATTTATTAAAAACATGTTGTCTGTGCTGTGATGCACAGACAACATGCATTGTACAGAGTGGCCAATGTGTGTGGCAAGAGTTATCGAAGCAATATTGTAAGTGACATTCTTAACCATCTGAATAAATGTAATTGAACAATTTCTATCAACCCATGCCCTTATCTACTCGTTGGCTGGTGAACAAATTCGACGTCGCAATTGACCACAGCTGCTAATCATTGTTAATGGGTCACATTTTGTGTTGACTGCTTTAAAAATTACTATTACTAGTGTTAGTTTAGGCTCTCTATAGTTAGCCGAAGACAAAGCCCTAGCAATGATACGTATGATAGTAAATATTTGTACGATGAATGGTACTTGATAGTTAAATGAATCGCAAGCCAATTTTCATGGGAATTGTTACTTGAAAAAGTTAATCGCTTAGATATCAGTCTCAAAACAAAAATTATGTGACTAAATTCTTTTTAGACTAGATAGGTATATCCACAATGTTGTACTTACTTATTGTCCAATTTAGCAATTGGACTTATTCTGTTCAAGTAAGGACTATGTCTAACCCAGGGCTCATATTTTACTTGGGAGCTATTCTATTTAGAAACATTAATATTACCTGAGTAACTGTATATATATACCTACTTGCTGTTGTTAAATTAGACGATAATATATATACAGTCGGAGTAAATTTTATTAAAATCGAATGGAAATTAGGTTAACCTAAGGGCCTCTTTCACCAACTATGAGTAAAGTGTCAAGTAGGCTAACCGCCATTTAAAGTCACCGGTCACCGGGAATGATGGAGCTGATATACCTTTGTAGGTACGATAAAATCCCAAACATTAAAAAGAAAATAATAAAAAAAAAATCGCCTATCGAAGGATGCAGTAAACCGAGCGCATAATTTAATAAAACATAAAATTGTTTCTAAAAGTAACTAATCAACACTTTACTTGTAGTTGGTGAAAGAGGCCACTACAATTTATTTGATTTTTTATTGAATATTATCCCTCTCTCGGGTCATTCTAATTAAGTCAACTGAACATCACAAACGTATAACTCAAGCCTTTGTATTAACCCAGGTGAATTATAAAGTACTGCCCCTCATTTACCAATAGAATTTTCGAAAAATATCACATTTTTTATCAAGTACTAATAACATAAGGTTTTGTCGTTTAACACTGAAACATTTTCACGATATTCGCTAAAAATAAATGCAAGAGATTGTATTATAATGAACCCACATTGTGTTCCCGCATAACGCATCAGAAATTGTGTCAGTTATTATACGCGGTATAGGTCGATTGTTCGCTGCAACGCCCTATTTGCTGCATTCTTATCTCAAATTTATTAATGTGATATGCGGTCTTTATGAATCACAACATCTTAGTAACGAGGCGGTACGAACAATGAGTGTGTGAGTGACGGGGCGCGCCGCCCGGTGCCGCGGCTCTGTGATCTCGCGACCCACTGCGATACTCAGATCACTAGCTTAGATATGCACTGGATACTGACCGTCTATAAATCGATACTTGTTACGGCTCAGCCATTTCGCTGTTTACATTCACTCCAGGTCAGCGTAACATCTAATGAGGTCATCGATCACCGTATTTGTCCAATCCAAACTAAACAATTTAGCTTCCTTTAACTCGTCGCTTAAAAAGCCCTGGACTCTATAAAGTGGAACATATCCATGTTTGCAGTGCAGCTATATCAAAACTTTACTAGAAATGTTATCTCTGCTTCGAGTTTGATTTATGTCTTGCCTCACTTATCTGGAATAGTGAAAGGGAGGTCAACACTGTCCAGGATGTGGAGGCATCTTAATTCCATATACACCCGCAGTTGAGATAATAGTTAATGGACGATCTTATAGGGTCATCAAAACAATTGAATTGGGGTTTTTTACGATCAAAATGTAAAAAAAAAAGTTTAATGTTTACGTTGAATTGAATCGTACTTAAGCTCTGTGTGTTTCGAAGTCATAAAGGGGGAACTGGAATATAGCGAAGTGTAGCTGGGTTCAGCTAGCTTCATATAAAAATTAAGACAGTTCAACGTCCGGCATCCATATGATGTGAGGTCCACTGTACACACTACTTAACTAGCAATTAAACCCATAGTCCTTGTAGTCACTTCATATTTTTACTTTTTTTCTCTTACTTGGTTGGTACTTTTTATTGGTAAGGCATTGGCTGTACATGATAAACAAATGAGTGTTAAAATTTTTATTACTACCTATATAGGAATCGCCATTCGCCCATTGATTGCTTAATATATTTAATAAATGTTTCTACAGTACATTATGTAGGTAAGTACTCAATAAGTAGATGTTTGAAACAGAATCGCTTCGCAAATAAGGTATAATGTACGTAACTGTTGAAATTAAGTAAGAGAAAGTAGAAGTACCTTTCGCTAGAATAATACTTCAAATATATGAAATGAAAGAGAGACACTTCATATGATCTTTCATTTATATATTTTTAAACCTTATTATAAACCTTAAAAAAGTTTTAAGTTTAAAAACGAAATTTCATCACGTGTTTATTAATAAACAGAAGTAAAGTTACTCTGAAATTATAATAATACTTCAAAATGCTGGCCATTAAAAATGCAACTTTAATCGACTTTGTGGCTGTATTTATTTATATTTTCAAATGTTTAAGGTTGAGCCAATGTAAATAAGCGCAATTTAAACTAGGTATAAATTTAAATCCAAATATATAAAAAAATCCAAATAAATATAGTGTATGTAATCTGTAATTTATCAAACCTCTTTGTATTGTTAAATGTATAACCAATCTTTCCCGTCGTTGGCAATCGCTCTCGAAAAGGCCTCTCTATCACACGTCACTAGGTTTCTTAACCAAACCAAGACAGATATTTCTTAACCAAGACATCTGTCTTCTGCCTACTCCTCTTCGTCCTTCAATCTTGCCCCCATGGAAAGGTGGAGCAAATGGTACTTTTGGCCTAGTATCAGTAGTACGATTACTCAGTCCGATCATCGGCTGATGAGACATTTTCGTCTCAGTAGTCCGATCTTCTAAATCATCGGACTACTGAGCCTTTTAGTCCGATGATAAAACAATTTTGTTAAATCAATTATCTTTTGAATACTTCTTTATAACAATTGGTATAATGGTTTTGGGCATGCCTTAAAAGGGTTTAGCAAGAAAGTGCTTCTTATTTTTTATATGTGATCGTGCATTTTGACTTCACCGTCATAGTTGTCTATGATACTAAATTTATTTTCAAGTGAACGTCAGAATAGTTTCTTGGACTAGTCTTGTCAACTTGAGCACTTGTAGGTATGTTTTGATACATTGATTTTTTGCGAAAAAGTCGGAATGGATCTAATCCTTTTTTCCTAATTGTCAATAAGCTTAATATAATATTGCTTTTCATTACAAATTTTTAAAGTTTTGAAATATATGATATTGATAATTGCCCTCCTCTAGTACTCGTAAGTAGGTACTTGCTTAGAAATTAAAAACAATTGTAGCCTTGAGTGTGTTAAAACCTATGATAATTTATTTTTAATCCAGACATGATATGATAAAATATCTTAGCTTAGAGGTGTAGGCAGAACCGCGAACTTACGTTTGTCCTATAGCAATATGATATCACAAAGTTTGAAATTAGAAACAAATGGCTCGAGAGGAATGAGGTTGAGAACACTCGAGAGTCTAAAGAAGTTTCAAGTGTACTTGATAGTATAAAGAAGTATTCAAAGGATAATTGATTTAACAAAATTATTTTATCATCGGACTAAAAGGCTCAGTAGTCCGATCATCGGACTACTGATACTAGGCCGTACTTTTCACCCCTCAGGTCATAACCTAGATATGCAACTTATAATAAAATTATAGTTTTTTAATTAATATTTAACTTGTCTTAACCAATACTAGTCCATTATTATAAAATTTTGTTATAAAAATGATTGACTAAAATCAAATTGCTTCCAAGATGTTAAAAACATGCAAAATAAAATGATTGACTTAAAAAATGTGCAGTGCAACAAGTGATCAATCTTATGATTGATTGTCTTGCACGAAATTCGTCTTTTAGGAATTTCGGACAAATTCGGACGGTCAAGACAGGATTTTCAGCTTTTAGGAAGCTTTAGATTACAAAATATTTATGTTAACTACTGAGCTGCAATAAAGCGGCAATATTTGATCTGTCAGTTAGTCTGTTTAATTAGCAATGCGAGATTAGTGAATGATACAACTGCAATATACCTACACTACTATTTAATCTATTCCTTAGTCTTTTATAGTAAACGTGGAAAATGTAACGAAACACAGTCTAACTAATTAGAACTTTTCTGGCGTTTGGCGTTTTCTAACTGTCGCTCTAACTAGATCGCCTAACTAGCTGATGCCCGCGCTTCGTCAGCGTTAAAAAATCCTATCCTACTTCCTACTCATATTGAAAAAGATGTATGGAGGCTTATTAGTCTTTCAGGTAAAAAACTACTAAATGTAGTTGGGTAAAATAGTACTAAAAATTGGGCGATCCATTTTTTTTATATTTTTAGACGATCCTTCGAGAATCTAACATTTTATCAGAATAAAAAGTATCCTATATGTTAATCCAGGTAATAAACTACCTGTGTGCCAAATTTTATCCAAATCCATTCAGCCGTTTTTGCGTTATTGAAGAACAAACATCTATAGATCATCACAAACTATTGTATAACATAGATCATAACAAATCCGCATACTGCTCTAAATAATTCTTATTTCCCATCGATAGCTTTAAATATCCAATGCAGATTCACCGCTTCGTATAATGAAGAAAATAAAGACCACGTAAAGTGCGTAACTGATATTAATAATTTTACACAAAAATCTTTTCTTAATGTTGTCACTATAAAAAGTTTCGCCCAGTAAGTGTGATCAGTTGGTATAACTAGTTAGTTCAACAAAAAAAAAACTAAGTAGGCAATATGTATGTAACTTTGTCGGTCGACAACCCTGGTCACTTGGCCTCCAGCCTCTTTGAACCACAATCAAATGGAATCTCATTATACCATCATCTTACACAATGAATTACTTTAGTATGTGACCAAACATTGTAGTGTGCACACGTGATAACATTATTTTAATTGCTTGTTGATCGCGCGATACACAAAGAAAACACATGATTAGCTAATGAATTTTATTGTCGCGTCTTAGTGTTTGCCGATACAGTTGCGGAGTGTAAACGTTCGTGCAACCGTTTCTTTATTTAGTTAGTGATTAAAAGAAGTTAAAGTGAAGCTCTGATGAAAGAAAGCAATTGCGTAACGAGTGATATGGAAACGTTGTGGTGTGGTGTGTTCAATGAAAGACCAGACAGCATGAAGCGTTCGAAGAAGGCAGATAAAATAACAAAAATTAAAAAGAAGCTAATAAAAAAATGTAAAATATGTACGTATATGTTATATATATATATATATATATTTAGTTTATCTTGCTTATGGAGGAAAAAAGAATAATTAAATACAAAATATATTGAACTAAAGGTATAGAAGTTATAGGTATGTGTAACTTAGGTTATTTTTAAAAAAGCAACGTGGAGTAGAACGTGGTCGTCTTGCCGCCTACACACCAGTAAGACCTTTCAAGGTCTTACTTCGTAATAAGCTATACTTTGTTTGATTTTATATTAAAAAAATATGTACTTATTCAAGGTTATTTTCCTAATTAGTTATAAATTGTTTCTTATGGCGTTACATTGAGAGTTAGAATTTGACTTACGGAATGGGAGATGTGGGCTCTTATTTATTGGTTAAAGTCACTCCAGCGAGATTCATGTCCTTGCATCGTCATTGTCATATTTTAAGTAGGTAATCCATTAACTGTGAAAAAAATGTAATAACGGTACTTCCACATGCCTGGGTGTCGTTTTAAAATATTTTGCTTACTTAACGATCATGCTATAAACAATCTCTTACTTACCCATTCAATACATCAAAGTACCTACTTTATTCAAAGCTTATTTTATACTTTATTTTTATAGGTACTATTTTGTTCAAAACAGCAAACAAAATTACCAAACGAAATTACGATCAGCTGCCTATGGACACACGATGCGCGCGCATCGGTCTTCTATAATTTTCATGGCTGTGCATTCACTCGCATCAGTATAATCTTTACATAGTATTATAAAACAGTCGCTTCCCGCCGTCTGTCCCTTTGTATACTATGTATACGCTTAGATCTTTTAGACTACGCAACAGACTTTAATGCAGTTTTCACTAATGGAAGGGGTTAAACAAGGAAGGTTTTTATTTTTTATATAATTTGCAGAAAAAATCCACACGTGCGAAGTCGCAGGCAAAAGCTAGAACCTAAACTACATTATATTATAATAGCTTTTCCCCTCGACTTTGTATGCGTACCTCTCTTTATAAATTATAGCTTATTTATATTTTATTCTCTATATATTATCGTGATTTAAAAACTATAAAGTATGAAAAAATCTGTTAGTAGTTTTTCCGTGAAATTGTAACAAACAACCACGAATTATTTATCCTTTCAAACCCTGGCATATTTTATAATTAAAGTCAGATTATATTCGTATGCGTGGTTCGTAGTTTTGGGCGTTGAAACTAAGCAAGCGACGCGTGTCTCTTATTAATGTCAAATTCGTGAACACGGGTGTTCGTGTGAACGCTATGGGTGATCGATTCCACCTGCATTAAATTGAAAATGAAGCTAAGAGCGGATACATGCGGGTCCTGGCCCGCGATAGAATTACTCTAATAAAACATCTGAAACCCAATAATTTGTAGCTTAGAATTCTTATAGGATGTTGGCGTGGCACATGAAACGAAGAATATAGCCACGCAGAGAATCTCCGAGCAATAGCCTTTCTCACAGCACGTTGAGTGACTTAAGAATATAGCCCCCATAATGCCATCTCAAGCTACACTCACTGATTGAAGAAGAAAAGAAGTAATATTTATTGTTTTTATTTTATTTATTTATTTATTTCAGATGAGCACCGGTCGGCAGGTGGTAGCTGGGAAGAGCCAGTGAGCGCCGTACGTAATACTCCGCTCAGAAGGTCCCAGAGGCTGAATTCTACGCTGGATTCCAGGTTAGTAGACTCTTCTTTTCTCCTACCTACCTATTATTACCTAGACGAACCTAAATACCTATGTTCTAAAAAAATTGTATAGGATTTAATAAGGAGATTTAAAATAGTTAATAAAACTCTATGAGAACCATTTTTTTAGGCGTATTATTCCGCGCTATTATTTTTAAAGTATCCTATACAAGCTGTTCCAAGCCAATTAATATCTTTTAGGTAAATTTTTAATACCTCGGTTTACATTATTGTAATTTTCGTAAGAAATGCTCTGTCTATTTATTTTTTAAATTTTACTCGCTGTTTATGTAACTTTCTACCGAACACACCAGACTTTCTGTTAACTAGGAAAAATATATTTAGAAGAGAATGGGTAGAAAATACGAAATAGCTTTAAATTCTTCATTTAAAAAGTAGGAAGCAATCTACAGTACGACAGAACTAAGTATGATTGATTGTTGTTTCGAAATAGAGGCAATTCTCGCCTATTAGAGGGGTGCTTCTAAAATGGGACAAAATATTTACGTAAATTGACTTTGGTCGTGGACGTTTGTTTAAAAATGATCATTATGAAGTACCTACAGTAACATAAATAGCAGACAGGTTTTAGGAAAATATCTCAAATCGTTCATTGTATCATTTGTATTATATTATACATTTTCAATTTGATTATTTTTCGTGAATTTCTTAGTTTTCTATGAAAATCCCTATCAAAGTTAAATGAATAAAAAATCCAATAAAGAGTTAAGTCGCTCTACAAGCTTATCCAATATTTATATGTTTATTTTATTCAAATAGCCTTTTTTAAAGTCGCAACTGACACAACAACCGAAAAGAAATACTTTATGAAATGACTGACCTGTTTAATAAAAATATAAATTAATTTAATAATTTGAGATTTAACTTTATTTGGTCGCTAATAAATAATTTTGTAGACGATAAAAAATAACTGTTCTGCTTTCATGAAAAGTTTTTAATACGTCCGTTACGAACAGTTGGCAAATGCGACTTCCTCCCGCTAGTCATTGTGTACGGTGTGGTCCCCGAGTCCTGTCGCGTTCAACAATTAGCAAGCGGCACATAAGCAATTAACACGAATTTCCTGTGTTCAAACTCCAGAGGCCAACTGAGGGCACTGCCACAACAAAAAGATAATTTTACACTTTAACTACCGCAAATTTATTTAAATAAAAAATCGAATCATAATATGTAACGGGTTCGGAAAATGTATTGAATTGGATACAGTGAAATTTTGCTGCCGTCAAATTTCTCCAGAATTTCTTCTCAAGATGGTCATCATTTTGGCTACATAATTTTTTTTCTAAAACCCTGATACAAATAGACTGACGATTAAAACAGGGCCCGTGACTCAGAATAGTCACTATTAGGTATACAAATTTGGCGATTCAAGCTCATTTAGAACTTTTTTCAAAGTTATGAATGACGACAATATGACGTAAACGGACCCAGTGACAGAACTTTATAGAAATGTAATACATTATGGCTAAATATCGCCAAGAAGAATCGTTCTTTTCTGTAGGTACATATATTGATGAATACTAAAATTGTTGCTTTGATTTTAAGTGCACCTAGCGTTACCTAATCAAGAATATTTACAATATGTAACAAATTATAACGACATTAAAATTATACAGAGGTCTGTCTCACTTTACAAACTTTCACACCTATAATATTAGTAATATTCTTCTTACCTTTTTACCAGTGAAAAAAATAAATCGAGTTTAAATGTGAAAAAGACCGTTTAGTTTGTTATTTAACTTTTATATCTTTTAGTAAACAGGCGTCGCTCGAAACGAAGATAGTGAAGAAATTTCAAGGCCCTAAGGGTAGAGACATTTGCAAGTCGGTTAGTTCAGTATAATGACAAATAATTCTCAGGGTAATTACTTTGGCCCCCATTGTCGATGATCTCGCGACTCGAGTAAGTCAAATGTACCTATTTTATCGTATGTAAACATTATTCTTCGTAAGAACATCTGTAATACGCCGTTATGTAGTGCAAGCTATATACGAGTAAAAAGCAATCCTGCGCATCCAACTGTAATCAAGTAAAGCGTTAAACGCTTCCTCAATAGCATTTTTATTTCTCAATTTATTGAGGCTGATAATTAAGTAATGTGCCCTCTACAATCTCGGTTCGAGTTCAGTGTCGTAGTAATTACTATGCATTATTTTGATGGATTACTTCATGTCATGATATATTTTAAAACTTGAAAACTGCGTTATACCTACTCGTATTTATTACTATCTTTTGCTAGTAATTATCAGCCATATTCTATAGAGTGATGATTGACGATAGCCAAGTTGTGTCAGTGTAAAGAAACACAAATGATTGTTGAAATTATGGTTAACAAAGTTGTTTTTTTTTACAAGGTTTTTGACTTAATCGTGATTTTGTCTCGATCTTAAGTGAATCATTTTATTAACCTGGTTTGACCTGTTACGAATAAAACTTTTTTTTCTATTGTAAGAAACATTAATGGTCGAAGCATAGCTCCAAACGACACCTAGTTTTTCTATATTAATGCTAATTTAATTAAAATATGTACTCGTTTTATTTAAAAGACTCCAACTACGACTGTTGACTGAGTATTGTGGGACCCATTTAAATAGGTATAATGTAATTCCTCCGTTTGAATGTTTGAACTCATCAAGCGGGGGCCGCTTGCTATTAAGAGAAATAGCCATAAAATAGGAGCAATAATAATATTAAACTATCTTGTCTATTTTATCGGTGAGGCGATTCGTCAAATTGATTGTTTTGGCATTGGGAACAGTTTTTATTTTCACTAATTAAGGTCAAACGGTTGTTAGCTTCAAAACTAAAAGGAAATAGTTTATTCGTTAATTAAAAAATTTACCGTGTAATTTATCTTATTAATTACGAAATAGCCGAACACAGTAACTTACAGATTAGAAACAGGTTCAGATTTGTCTCTTTAACTAATCAATTAATAAATTGGTCGTAAAGTATGAGAGGTATAAAAAGTGATGCTGGCCACTTAGTAACAAAAGCAAAAGCAGGCAGCATTTTGTTTATATAATTTTAAGGTTTTGCCAAATAGCGTTATTTATTTATAATTTATTTGAATTTTGATATACAAATTTAAATTATTCATGGTAAAAGAGCATTAGAGAAAACCGTATCGAAATTATTTTTTATTTAATATAAATAATATGTTAAGATATCGATATAGATGGAGTGAGCTATGCAAGAAAGAATGAAGCATCTAACATAAAAGAATATTTTATCCATATTTGTTAAGAGTTCTTATAACGACGACGTCATTGTAATGAATCTTAATAAGTCACTTCATTTTCTGGTATTTTCTCACGGAAAAATACATGACATACAAGTACCTACCTACTAAGTTCGATAAACCGTTCATCAATGTAATAATTTTGAAGAGAAAACTTCTTTAGGCGCGTTGGGCATTTTTGAGAAGGGATAAAATCATTGAACTTGCGAACTGTCATGTAATGTTATGTAACCATTGATGTAGCTGATATTAATTTAAAATAATTTAAAAAAGAACAATTTTTGAAATGTGGAAAAAACCCGTAAACTCGCGACCTGTTAGGTAATTTAATGTAACGTAATGTTTTTGTGAAGCTACGTTTTCACTTCAGTCTGTATTTTTTATATTACCTTCTATTATGTATTTTATTTATTTATTATATTTTATAAATAAGAAAAATACATAATTGGATACATAATATATTATGTTTTATGTCTTTATGTCTTTGTTTTAAAATATTGTTAATCTTTCTATGAACTTTTCTCACAAAATACATTGGTAAAGTTTCTCTTTAATTATATCTACAGGTAAATATTTAATAGATTTTTTATAGTATTTATGTTGTCGTCGTGTGTATAAATAAATATTAAAATAATAAAATTATAATCCTTGAAAAAGATTTACAAGTTTTAAACAATTAGGAATGATTATTTGCTTTTTTCATTGGATATAAATATAACATTGACCTGACATTCACACGTAAAGGTGAATATGAAAATGTTTACTATACGATAAGCTTGTATAACTAATATTTCATACCTAGGTGTGCCTGCAAAGTCTACACTATAGTGTTTAAAAATGACTAGTTCACACATCGATATCGATCTTTTAAAATGTACAATAGTTTTATTTAATTCAGTACGAAGTTATTCTGAAAAGGTTAAACAGAATTTTGTCTTACATGTATTTGAAGAACAATTTTTGCAAGAGGACGTACTGCGGTCGGCAAGGGTAGTCATACCTATAGGTAGTGAGCTGCCCGTCTGGTAGCAGTAACCACTCCTTTACGGGAAATCGCTGTGAATCAGCAGCACTTTTTCTATCAGGGTGTGCAAGTTACAACCACCCTTTGGGTGCTACTGTTGTTCCTACATGACACGATATCAAGTGGATCAAGTTTTGATGTACCATTAATTGTACTTTTATGATAAATATTTTTATCATAAAAGTCCTATTTTATCTTAAACCGATTACATCCTTATTTTTTGAAAAAAATAATTTGAATGCAAAAAAGGGAGTTTTATCAATTTGTAATGTTTGTACAATTAAAAAGTCGCAGATACGTGTAAACTTCTAGGAAGATTGCTAATTGAGAACTATTAATGATAAATGTCAACAAAAAAGGCCTTCAAAAACCACTTTTTTCGTCTTTGTCGTTTTTCAGAGCAATCATAAAAATTGCAAATATTGCAAAAAAGTTGTTTCGCACATTGAAGCTGCTCCATAGACAATATTTTATCTTTCGTCACATTACCAAATACGATTTAATGTATTCGCTCGCGGTCTGTACTAACTCATACATAAATCATTGCGCATAGAATAATAAGATAAATATAACTATGTATGTAGGTATACAATGGTTTGTTACTTACATATTGTTGTGTCAACCTTCGTCAGATTCTTTGTTTAGTATTTGTCAAGATAATTGCTCTATTGTCATTTTATTATTATTGATCAATATTGTTTGATGTGTCGCTGATTTTATTTGGGATTATCATCTTGATTGCTTTTGGCATTACAATGAAATGTATCGCGTCTAGATTGATTGCAATGTTGTATTGCAATTTGCTAACAAGTGCTTATTTTGTTTTGATACGTTACTCAATTAGTAAGTGGCTCGTGTATAATTAATCTATTACGTATACTTACCTCTATTACCTACTTTTATTTGTCGTCTGAGTAATATACAATAGATGTATTTTAATGCTATTGCCTATGCTACACTCTCTGTGAAAGTTTACTTGCGATTAGCTATGATCTCAGTAACGTATAGGGTATATATTGTCCAAAGCTTTATTTCGGACTATATTTGTGTGTGATAAATGTTATATTGTAAAGTGAGCGATTTTGAAATAACAGTATGCCAAAGCCCATTGCTATATCCCTTCCAATTCCTACTAACTATATGGTCGGCACCGCAATTGCAGCACCTGAGGCATTGCTTGTGTTAAGGGCGACGATAGCTATATCACAAAAAAAATGGCTGCCACATAGAGGGGAAGTGGATTGGACCTAAGTGTGTATGTAGTGTATTTGTCTATTAAAATAGTTGTAATTTATGTACCTAGAATGTCGTTAATCCATGGCCGGACACACTGTATACGCGGCAGTTACTAAGTTAATGGAAGATAATTTTGTTGGCTCAAAAAGGAAATTAGCTAACACATTTTACTGCTACTGCAGCTATAAAATAGTGTGTTTGTTTGTTTACACAGGAGCAGCGGTCAGTTGCGCAACACGCTGAGCCGCGCCCGGGAGCTATGCGAGCGGTGGCGCAGCGGCAGTACGGCACCAGTGCCCCCCGCCCCCCCTCCGGACGACGAAGGAGGGGGGCGTCTGGCGAGGTGGTTCAGCGTACGCAGAGGATCAGCTCACCAGTACGACATGCACTCACACGACCAGACAGACAAGATGCCCAAACTTCCAGAGGTTCATGAACATTTTTAACATTTATCTTAAGCCTATTTATATTACCTGCGTTTTGCAGTCATTTAGGTAGCACGCCTGGCGGCAGTGACCACCCCCCTAAAAGAAGACCACCGTCAAATAACAGCATAATAAAGAATTCATTCAACATCAAAACACAGAAGATGATTATTTACAAATAAGTGTCCATTCAATATCAAATACAGAGATAATTAATTTCGATACAGGTTTTTTTTTTCCAATCACAAAAAATAACTGGTATATTTATTGGCAAAAACTTGCACTCAACAAATAGTGTTTAATAAATAACCAAATTTATTTAAAATATTTAATTTATTCATTTGCAATTTACGTAAGCAAATGTATTGTTCGATTCGGCATGAAGTTTCCTGTCATTTTATCAATGGAAGCAGCGAGTCACAAGGAAATTGGTCATTGATCCCGCCCGTACGTTGAATGATTCCTGGAATTGTACATGCGGTGACGTTTTAAATTGATTCCCGCACATAAATAAATAGAACGGCCAATGCTTACGACCTGTATATGATACCATACTAAATACAATATTAAATACAATATTGTGGCGAATGATTCACATTTTATATTTTAGATGAATCATGTTTCAACCATTGAGCGGAGCTATAGAACAACAAACGGCAGTAACATTGACTCTATGAAGGACTAGAGACGCAAGAAATAATAATATCGTTACGTCTATTTAAACATGTGATATAATGATGTGCGAGTGGTATCCAGTGCGCTACCATAGCGGATTCATGAAGACGATTGTAAATTTTTTAACTCAGTGTATTTTTAGTGAGACGGCGTGAATAACGTGCGATTCGTAAATGTCAAAAGTCAATTCGAATAAATCGTTTAGCGATGTTTTGCGCTTGCACCAAGCTTGTACGAGAGAAGGCGCACTATATACTGGTAGAGCATGACGTAAGTCACGTGGTCTGTCTGTGCGATTCCGTAGATACAGTGTATTATTATTTTATTATTTATTATAAGAACTTTTGACGTTTACGTGTTAGCGTTAAAATGTAACGTGTACGTTGCATAACATTCGCCCGACGACCTATATACATAGTGTTGTGTACCATATAATATGTAATTTATATATTTGTGCAACGTGAAACGTGTACAAAGCATTAACGCGTCTTGACGCACGCGCAGTGTCTCTTTCTAGCTCATGTCTTGGTCTTGTCATGTTAATTTCGTCGGTTTATATCAGTTTATACATACAAGTTCAGTCGGGGAAATGTGGATTTAAACTCAGAGCCCTTGTAAATTACAATCCTCGTGCGAGATCAGATGATTCGTAACAATTACAATCTTTGTAAATACAAGCTGTATGTAATCGTAAACTATGGATTATTTGGAATCGTTTATCGTTTTAACACGCAATAAACCTTGTTTATTTTTGCCAACTTAGAAAAATACATTAATTTCGTTATAAAATTTAAAAAAAAAACACGCCATTTACCTATATTTCCAATTGTCTATAGAAGGCTGTAACGTCTAAATTCAAATTTGAATATTAGTCATCGCCGATTGTTGGACTGCGTTGTTGACATGTTTAAATGAAGGAAATAAGGAAACTATTCCTAACACCAAGAAAGTTTGTACTTATATAGTGATTAGTAAAGAAATATAGTGATTTTTTTTATTATTTTATATATTGTAATTGATTTGTTTTAAACTTCGTAATGGTTAATAACAGCCGAATAAACTGTATCTACAAATTACGTATTCGTTTCGATTAATCGGATCTCGCTGTATTATCACTACACGTGCAATCTATAGAAAGCAATATTAAAAAATTACAGACATGGCAATAAAAGTACATAAGTTGTCTATAAACACAAGGAATGCCAATGGGCTATGCTCATTGGTGCCCATGCTATACGCTGTCTACCCTGATGGGATTAAGAATCGGGAATAATGAGGTGATAAGGAAATGAGAAAGAACTACCTACTCTGAATCGCAATGTATTTGGGTTTGGCTCGTAGATTGGTGACTACCGCTAGACAAACTAACCAGTTTACGACTAGATAATGCAGTGTGCCCAGATACAACTACATTTAATGATAGTAACATGGATGTATAATCAATTTTTAGGGTAACATGTTGTTAAAAATATCATTTATTCCACAAAACTAGTTCAATTTGATTTTGATTTGATTTCGTCTCTAATCACTGATTGGTTTAAACAATTTGAAATCGTGAGATCATAATACAGGGTATCTGAAATCCGCATGTGTTTTATTGTTTAAATTGGCAGTTTGTTTACATGTAATAAAAGGCTTGTTTACATTGTTTAGTTGGAGGAGGACATGTTCTCGTGCGGGGGCGAGGTGCGCGCCGGTCGGGTGCCTCCGCCGTCGCTCGGCGTCCCGCCCGATACTCTGTCGCCGGTTCAATTGCGCAGACGGCATGTGGTCGCCGCCATCATACACAGCGAGAACTCTTACGTTGCCACCTTACAGAGACTTGTCAACGTAAGTAATAGAATTTTTACATTTAGACAATTGACAGAGAAACAATCGTACACAGAGAAATCTTCACTTGACTCCTAAAAAAGCTCGATGTCTCTATCTGCTTATCAATGCTTACGTAGGCTTAACCTTTAAGAATGATGAACTAGAGAATTGTAGTTCTTCTAAAATTCTAAACTATCAATAGACACTGTAGCAACAATCAGTCATACAATGCAATGCAGACAGTAGAATTCACGAGTAATAACTAAAGTGATTTGAATTATTGTTGTATATATTTCTTTTAAAAAAAAATATTTTTAATTATCTATGAATTGAGACATGATTAGTCGTATCCATTACGTATATGGAATTAGTATTGAATTTATAAATTGGAATGTATAGCAGTGAACACAGATAAATTTTGTGTTTGATGTCAAATTGTTAGGCAAGAACGCAAAAGCTTTGTTAGCTTTTGTATGATTGCCGTAACGTCGACGGCAAATAAGGCGAACGCAACATAAGTCTGCAACATTTATCTCTCGCAAATAATCAGCAATTAGCCTTACGCGGTCGTTTCAAATATTTGCTTTACGCAATTACATATGGTCAATAGGACCGAAACCAGTAGATATACCCGTGCACTGTCAACAACACGAGAGCTACCGACTTAAAGTGAGCCAGCGGCGAATGAAACAGGTTTTCCTATAGCCGTATATCGCAAACAAAATCACGGATCCCACTAACGTGTGTTACGTTGACATTTCTCATGACTCCGGAGAAATTCGTGATCGGGAAGGAAGTGTGTTCGGATTGACAGCAACGATCCAAAGTAACCGACAATTATAAATTCTGCAATGCCCATTATGAGGCGGTTGGTTGTTACCGTGGATGGAAGCAAAAAGAAAGATATCGTCTTACATTACGTAATCGATACATAAAACTAAATGCCTAAATACTCATCCCCACAACTACGATTCCAATATCGAACCCGTGTAATTAATAATAGAGAGTCAAGAAATGTATTCAAAATTTTCCACAAAAACTGCATACGTATTTTTAACGTATAACGTTAATACAAGACAGTGGTCGTTTCGGCGGAATGATACTGTGTTAATTGGACTCAGTATGTGAAGTTTATGCGCGGATAGTGATTCACTTATCTTTCTTTTTGATTCCATCTACGGTTGTTACCCATTACGTAATCCGTCAGGCGAACGGATGCAAAACGCTAGTTACTTTTTCTATTCTCTATTTAGCATACAGAAGCCGAGGTGTGGTGTGACACATTGACGTGAGGGACTCAATTAAATCGTAAGCAGACATTGCAAAATCATGACTTAACAACCACTGTCCCGGTGCTAGGTTAATGAATGTCGCGCTACTAGTTTGAAATGCAGTCGGCGA
The DNA here is from genome assembly GCA_944738685.1 of Synanthedon myopaeformis. Lineage (NCBI taxonomy): Eukaryota > Metazoa > Arthropoda > Insecta > Lepidoptera > Sesiidae > Synanthedon > Synanthedon myopaeformis. The sequence goes on along the minus strand of OX122926.1, from coordinate 4,206,821 downwards.
TCTTTCTTCAACCTTGAAGTTAATTATGAACGAATAATATCTCGAATGTTGCGCAACATTGTTTGATAAAAAATCGCAGGGTGAAAGGAGCGTTTTCTGTGAAATTATCTAATGCATACGCGATTTATAGCTTTCATTACATCTAATGTCAACTTTGTATGACAATGCTTAAGCGTGAACTTTAAATATTAATGATTTGTTTCATGTTCCAAGATTGTCTAATTAAGCAACAAACATGACAATCTCATCCGGTTGGAGATATTTAAAGGCAACTTTGAATGGCTTGCAATTATCAATAGTTTAATAATGAATCTTATTTGTTCCTAATAGGTACTATTTTTTTTTACAAAAAAATTTTAAATAGAATTTTATTGAATAAAATTAAATTGTAACTGAGAAAAAGAAATCCTGATGAATTTAGAATATTTAATCTAAACACGGGAATTTTGTTATTTTTTCGAATTTTTCTTGTAAAAAATACTAAATTTTTTCTTTTTCTTAATAAAAGGGGCAAGAAATAGGAAAATGGACAAGATATGTCAATTAGACCAAATATTATTTATTTACATATTATTAATTTATTTCTTCGAGAATTTAGAAGCCAAATTTTCCAAGTAGATATGGAAAAATCTACTTGTGTCATAATAATTATTAGAACACTTAACTAATTAATTCTAGAACAGTTTTCAAAATGTTTATACTTATTTCATAAAATATTTAATAAAAAAATCGACATAAGTAAATACAATTAAGTACTTTAAGTCTAAATGATACTGCGGGCCTAAAATGCTTAGCAAGCAAACATACAGTCAGCGATTTGTTCTAACGATGGTTAATTTGTAAACGTATGTATTTAGAAACTTGACCGTAGCTTTCCATTCGTCTCTTTTCTCCATATAGACAATGTCTCATGAATTTTCATTCTTACGAGTCCGACTACTCTAACTAGGAAGACAGACACAGAAAGTTGTTAAAAATCCTCTTGTGTATGCAAATGCAAAAACCTGCATGGCACACATTCGGTATTGTTTCTCGCCCACAATTATTCACATGTTACAGATTTGCATATTAGGAAGTAGACCACTTTGAATAGACACTTCGCGAGTGTACCTCACGAGGTCGTCACTATTATATTTTAATAGCGCCTCTGATTGCGCTCACAATTTGTTATTTGTATTGAAAAATTCACTTGTAACTGAAATTGATTGTCTTTCTCTGAACCTTATTACGGATTCTCAAAGTGGATACGGTTCGTTCCACTTTAATGTTCTATTTCTGTTGACAAGACAAGTGATCTCTTTAAACATTTCTTCGAGCTTGTTTTTGAACAAGTTGGAGTAAAACGATAAAACTGTCGACATGAATCGCCCAGTTTGCTAGTTTTTCTTGTATTTTTCTTGTAGCTATTATAAATGCGCTCTACAATAGCCTCTGGACACGTTGTTTACTGTGCTGATGTGGTTGATAGCGACTATCTACGTGTCCAAACGGAACACTTACTTAAAAACTAAAATGAAATAATTTTATATAAAGTGGCAAGTCACATTGCGATCCACAGTCATAACTGGGCAACATTTTTGGCGGCAGGAACCATCTCCTAACAGAAGAGCCCCGTAAAATAAATGCACATATGTTTTAGTGAGAGATAGCAGAAGCCATTCCTCTATCTCCACCTTGTCCTTTATTATATTGCCTATCGAACCTGATATATGTTATAATATATAGGCCCGTGTTTCTAGACAATTGTAGTCAACTACAAACTAGTGGATCGTCAGTTTACTGGCTATCCTTTATAAATTCTTGTAAGATATCGGGTAATGTTTAAATTGTAACTAATGTTAGCTTACAAGAAAAATAAATACTTGATTTAAGTACTTCCATATTTACTTTACCTGAGAAAAGTGTTTTACTATGTAAGTATGTATTGAAGTTGTGTAAAATAATGAACTTCAGTTTTATAATCCTTCACCCAGATAGCCAGTCATTTGTCGAATGCTCGTAAACATCAATAACGTCATCGACTCTTTAATAAACAATAATTGCTGTACACGGCTCTTAAAGTATTAATATATTAATATTTTATTTATTATCGCTTGTTTCGTAATGAAATTTTCAACTTTGTAGCTTATTAAATAAAATGTACAGAAACACCAAAGGCATTTATTCACAAACATTCACCAAAGGCATTTACCACCGTGAAATAAAAGACACAAAAGACCACCCTGGGCTGTCGTAATTCCATTCATTAATAGGGGATGCCAGTGCCCTTTCACTTTGTTTACTATAATCACTATAATCAGGGTCAGCAGAGTACTTGCATCCTCTCAGGTGTTGCTTGTGCTTCCTAGGCAACAGGGGCCATATTTTATTTCTTTTTAATTGAATAAAATTAAAAAGTAAATGGCTCTCTGACGTTTTATTCTTTTATTTTCATATTCTATTCCGATCATAAAAATGAGCAAATCAACATATAATTGTTAAAACATGTAAAGGTCATCAGACACGCTGACGGTACTTTTGATGGTAGGCTACTCTTTTTTTAACGTTGTGAAATCCTCATGGATACCCGGCAACGTAAGGGACGTTGCGGCATTATGCCCCACTCCTACCGGCTAAAACCTAACGTCTTTGTAGACGCCCGTAGATAGCACACATGCTGTTATTAACGTTGGTCTTCTGTAAAAGCGTATAGTTACTGCCAATTTGCGACTCCGAAACGCAGTGCGCCCTGCCACCACCAAATGCAATTTAAAAAAAATTTAAGTATATCACAGTCACAGACAGACATTTAATTTTAATTCTTTAACAGTAACTATAACATTGACCGTTGACTGTAATTACATTTACATTAAACTCAAATGGCTGCTATTTTAAGTGATGACATGTGCCCCGCGATGACGGATATATTATGCCTTTGTACATTTTTATTCACGCCGCGTCTTTAAGTGCTAGGTGGTGTCAAAGTGGCATAATGTTGATTCGGTTTGATTAATTCGTTCCGCGATTCGTTTGGGAGTATTTTTTTGCGGTGCTTATCTGCCTACTGATAGATAAATAACATTGAGGGATTCGTTAAACGGGCTTGAAATTGTGTTTACAATAACTCTTAATATGTATGAAGTTGACGTCACCTCTTCATGGACGTGGTGACGTTGTAGGAAGTCTGCTGTAAATGCTGTCTAACTTACATGTGTAGACATTTATCATTTGGACATGCTATTTTTTTCGTTTGTTATTGCCTAATAAGTTGTTAGGTAACGTTATCACAAACACAAATTTGAGTCGGAACTACGAGTAGTTTAAGCGCTAAAATAATTTGGTAAAACTCAAAATCAATTACTGTTTTTGTATAATCGACGATATCGCTAAATGAGATCTTATTTTTAAATGCAATAACGCAAGGTCGTTTAATTAAGTAGGGTATTGCAATTACTCTTGTAATTTCAATGTAATCTTAAAAACAAAACCCGTCTTTTTACTTAGCAAATGATTACGATCTTAGCTCCAATATAATCAAAGCTGATTTTAAGTAAAAACCTATTTTAAGAGTGATATCTTTGTCTGGAATCTTGAAATTCAATTTAAGACCTTATAAAGTATGCTGGGTAGTCTAAAATAATCCTTAACAAAATTAGTTTAAATTGTTTGATTACTGTTAAAAAATTAATAAAAATAAAACTCTTTGGTAAGATATTGTTTACTTCATAATTGTTTCAAGTACCTATTTAAAGTACATAGTTTCAATATTATATGAAATTTAACAATATTATCTCGTCAAATACAGAAGGGGGGAGGCCCTTCTGAACTTATTTTTTTATATAACTTGGAAACTTGCGAAGCACGTCGTTCCTTCTGATTTGATTTTATTGAAGATTATCATAATATACGACATAATCATAAAAATGGCTACATAAATCTTGTACAAAGCTCTAATATATCCTTACATATTATAAAACAAAGACCTCCGCCGCGTCTGTCTGTCTGATTTTCATGCGGTTTTCACCAATGGATAGGGGGATAATCAGAAATATATTGTCATTCAATACCAGCATAATGCTTTGATTTCGCTTTTACAATATGGGTGGCATGGCCTTAATTAATTTACCCTATGTATTTTGCTATTATTTAATTTATTTTGCTTTTTTTGGTTCTAGGACTACAAGAAGCCGTTGGAGGAAAGTAGTCCAGCGATCTTAAACGCCGGTAAAATTCAAACATTGTTCCACCGCCTACCCGATATACTACAATGTCACCTGCATTTCCGCACCGCATTGGCGGATTGTGCGCGCACATGGGACCGCGATGAAAAAATTGGTATGTATCTAAACCCCTCTTGGGAGGGTTTATTTATACATTTCAATACTTAGTCTCCTTAATTCTCGATTGACACGAAGCAAGAACACAGTCTTGAACCTCAGTAACTTACTTATAATCAGGCTCTTATTTTCATATATTATGCTTATTTTTATCGTTAATCTACAGTTAAATATTTTTGCTATTTGTATTTTAGAAACAAAGGAAAATGTTTTATGTTTATTGTAATAGGAAAAATAATAATAGAGAATAGGAAAAAAATAATTACTTTTAGCGACCTTTTTTAGGCATTAAGTATTTTATAAAAATATGACTTTATTTACTCATATTATAATGTGACTTCCAAACAATAAAATATGATAGTCAAACTGATATTGAAAAGATTTTTCTTTTGTTAATAACCTGTGGCTTATTTACAAGGTGTATAATATGTTTATTCATGAACATTCAAACTGAGTTACTAGACTACTCGCTGGAATTTATCTCGCTCGAACCGGCGAGTTATCATGTTTGATTTTACTCAATAGCAATAAAATTAGCAAGTAATGTTCGAATAGAGAATAATGAAAAAAAATTGTATATTTGTGATAATAAAGAAAGTTAACTTGATTTTCAGGCGAGGTCTTTTTAAACGCATTCTCGAAAGCTGTGGTGCTGGATGTCTATTCTGACTTCATAAACAACTTCAGTGTAGCCATGGAACTAGCAAAGATGGAATCAAAACGGAAGTCTGCCTTAGCAGATTTCTTCAAAGTGAAACAGATCAGTGCACATGATCGTTTGTCTTTCTTTGGACTTATGGTGAAGCCCGTTCAGAGGTTTCCACAGTTCATCATGTTTTTACAGGTATAATTTTTTTTATTAATAAAAGTAAAATTGTTATATGAAGACAATTCATCTAGAATTATTTTTATGAAGAATTAAAACTACTTAAATATAAAAATAACCTGTCAATTGACTTTAAGTAATGCAGCTTAATTATTATAATAAAATTGCTTCTATAAACTAATTTACTTGTAGATTATACTATCCTACTAATATTATAAATGCGAAAGTTTAGGAGGATGTATGTGTATGGATGTTTGGAAAAACAGCTTAACATATTTGGATGAAATTTGGCACACAGATAGTTTAACATATGGGATACTTTTTAGCCTGGAAAAATTATTAATATTAATTATTTCTATAAATAATTACTTTTTGGAGGGAATGTTATTAAATTTACAAAGAGAATGAAACCCCACCGAAAATGTCTGATGTTTCAGCGCCAGGAGCAAATCTTTTTAATTTTTTTTCTTTTTAAATTTTATTTATTTTCTAATATACTTTATTTTGTTTATAACAGGACTTGCTAAAGCATACACACCCAGGACATTCTGACCGCGTCGCTTTACAGCGAGCGCTCACGAGACTTGAAGCTTTGGCTGAAGCTTTGAACGAGAGAAAAAGGGACGCAGAAAGGACTCAGGTAAATGCATGCAATTGTATATATTACAAAAAATAATAAAAAAAAAATTTAAAAAAAGGTAATAAGAGTTTCCCATATTCGTGACCTGGGCATTATGTTGGACTCCAAATTGCAATTTAACATACATATTGATCATATTGTAACGAAGGCCTTTAAACAACTTGGCTTAATCTTGCGTGTAAGGAAACCTTTTACTAGAGTCAAAACCCATACGACACTTTATAATGCTTACGTTCGTAGCCTCTTAGAATTCGGAAGTGTAGTTTGGAATCCTTATTATGCTGAATAGAGAAAGTGCAGGGTAAATTCTTAAAAGTGCAGTGGACCTACAATTATATGGAGAAACTACTCTTTACACAACAGATGTAAATTTCTGAATTGTATGTTTATGTTCAGGATTCTTCATAATCATATTAACTCTGCGCTCCTCTTAGAAAAAACTACTATTTAGAGTTCCGTAATCTCGACTTCATCACGTTTGAAGGGTACCTTTTATTTCCCTTCTTTTCGCACTATACGTGTTATAACAAAACATTAAAGGATTTAAGACATATTTTCCATTTCTATAGCGAAGTTCAGGAAGAACTTGGAAGATTTGCTATTACGTTCTTAATTTGTATCTACTCATAACACTTAACACTATTTTGTTGTATTCTTTTGAAGTGTCGATTTGTACCACCGCTTTTAAATGTTTGTATTAATCTATGGTTAATATAGGTTTTATTGTTTCTACTTTTTGGAAAATAAATTGTGTGTGACTGTTTTTGCCTTAATAAATAAATAAATAAATGTGATAGTTTGTATGTGTCCGAATTTGGATCAAATTTGGCACACAGATAGTTTATTGCCTGGATTGACCTATAGGATACCTTTTACCCTGAAAAATGTTAGATCGCCTAAAATACGACTGTGTTCTTAGAGAGTTGGGTTATATTTTACAGGCGTTCCGGGCCGCACTGCGTCGGCTGACGCGCGGGGGTGTGGCGGGTGCGGGAGGGGCGGGGGGCGCGGCTCGCTTTGGCGCCGCGCGTCTTCTCGCCTCACGCGCCGACAAACGACATCTGTTGCGTCAAGACGATCTCATGCAACTGGTATACTATAATTTTCAAATATACCTTATTTCGACGTCATATTTATTCGTTTGTTAACTTGTACTGTACATTTAATATATGGACAGGTAAATTTCTAAGACTAATTATTGAATCTATTTTGTGTAACCATGATATATCCACGACATCCAGATATATAAAAGTTAACCTATACGTACCTTTCTCACCCGATAGCTCTAAATTGGCCGTCTACCCAATATACCATACGTTCAAAGTACATAGGAACATTACTCAATTCCCCACATTTTGTCCTTTAGAAAATAGGATGTCTTGGAGAAACTGAGATCTTACTCTAATCTACTGTTACTATACGTTTGATCGGCAAAAAAGTTTAATTTCTGACAAGTGTACTCTACACACTTTTTTTTTTTTAATAAAATGAACAGAGCAATGATTGACAATTTTGAATGATTATTCCAGGAGTTAAACCAGTCCGGTGGCGTGTCTAAGAGCAAGCCTCGCCGCTTGCTACTTCTAAACGACCTGGTGGTTTGCGTGTCGGTGGGGTCGGGCGGCGATGACGCTGAGCGTCTCGGGCTCAAATGGGCGCATCCCGTGCAAGACGTAGAGGTGCTGGACGCTGGAACTTCGCCCACTCTCAGCCGAGTGCTCGGACAGGTACTGTGCCCGATATTGCTTATTATATATAGTGTCGAGGGGGAGTGTGGGACTCGCTCGGCGAAGTGATTTATCGCCAGGAATACCCACTAAACCCCCCCCCCCCCCCCCCCCCCATTCTACCATCAGCGGTGATGTGTGGGTCCGAGATCACAGCGAGGCCGTGTCCTCGGATCATCATATTGACGCGGAGCGCCTTGTGCTCGAGGTGGCACATTGCTTGGACAGATACTGTACCCACTATAGCTTACTATACACCTATCGTACCGACGCGGAACGCCTTTTGCTCGAGTGGGGGCGTATCCCGTGCTAGACATTAACAATTTCTAAAAAAAAATTGACACAGTGTTTTATTTTAATTAATTCAATGTATTTCTAATGCATATTATGTAAAAATATTATCTTTCTCCAATCCTCCGTATATTTTTTAAGTGTACCATACTTATGACTACGTACAGGGCATGAATCGCAGCGGAAGCCTTCGGTCCACGTCCAGCGGTCAACTCGCGTCTACAACGGGCGACTCGCTCTGCGGCGAGATGTCTGCGCTAATGCACGACTACGAGACGGTTTCGCGAATGGCGGACCTCGCCGCTTCGCTGAAAGCGCCCTATCCGGAACTAGCTCCGGAGATGTTTAGGGCTCTGCTGCAAAATATACAGAAGAGTATTCAGGTCAGTGCTCTATGATTTTATAAATATTTCTAGCACTTTACATATTATTAAATTTTTTCAAAGTAAGACCATTTGTTTTTAGTTATAGCATTTATTATTTTTCGCTTACTCATTAGAAATAGAGTATTACTTCAGTAATAATTATTTTTGAGTTAAGAAATTACCAAAGATATATTTTTTGTGATTTTTCAAGTTTAATGCGTCTGTTTATCTATTTTTTATGTCTTTTGGTACGAAGATATTTTCCCAAGGGAAAGTGAATCCGCAGTGAAAAAGTAGTGAAGTAACATGTGTATATGAGTGCGTTGGTGGTACAGAAGAAGGACGACGAGATGGCGTGGGTGGACTCGTGCTGCCTGCAGCTGACGATCCGCGGGCGCGAGGAGCCTCTGAGGTTCCGCGCGTCGGAGCCGGGCGCCCGACTCGCGTGGGCCACCGAGCTGCGCCTGGCCCAACTCGCGCAGGCGTCGGCCAACTCGCCCGCGTGGCGTCTCCCCGCCCCGCACCACCCGCCCGCGCACAAGATGCCGCTCTTCGTCACCGCCACGCCAGTCTACTCGTCCAATATACTCACTGAGGTACCACTACTGCAATACACCATACTGTTTTGACTTTTCACTTTTACTGTTTGTATTTTTCACATAGCATATCCCATCAAGAACATGAAATGTAAAAAATGCCAAGCCTTGCTACGCAATTCTTCTACTACAAAAAGTTTTGAGCGTATCATATGTATATATATGCTTTAGTTATGGTATGGTGTAATTAAATTTTGGATTTAGATGACAGATATGATTACACATCAGCTATTAAGCTACACCATCAAATTGTATCCTCTGATTATGTTATCACTTTTCTGAATTGCCTCTCACTATGGAAGCAAATTTAAAGACGTGTTCACGTCAACACATTGACTACTATACTATCGTAGGTGTGATTGTACAAGGGAAGAAATGGTGATTGCAGGTGCGCTGCGGATGTTTCTATTCGAGCGGCGCAATGATCCGAGGCGGAGGGGCGACCTCGCGACGAGCGCGCTCGTTGCTGTGGGTGTGTGCGGCGGGTGGGGGGCACAGTCACGTGGCTGTTCTCGTGCACCGTGCGGCAACTCTCAAGACGCTCGTGACGCTCGATCTGCCCGACATCAAGGTAGGTCCTTTCTCTTTCCTCTCGAGGACAGGTCACGAGACTAATTATAGGCAGTTTCTATAATTATTCTCGTATTATCTATCGCTTAAAATATTGTGCAGTTTTAATCTCCCGTTAAATCATATTCAAGAAAAAATATTTGTTCTACATCAAAATTTTGTATTGTCTCTTCAAAAACTCTTCCAAATGATATGATTATTCTGTATTGAAATTAAATAATAATGACTTATTACACGTTACATTTACTACATAATAAAACATTCATTAATAAATAATAGAACAATAAGAACAATCCTAATATCAGAACCAAAGACCTAAATAATATAAATAACAGCACGCGGTCATTATATTTTGCTTACGGATCTTAATTTTGAATAAATCGCGTCTCATTAATAACAACACTACTTTCGCTCCCCAGGTAACCTCCATGGAGTACGCCAAGGGAATCCGACAAGTGACCACACTGTGCGGTGACACAGTGTGGCTCGGCACTGAGGACAAGAAGATCATCATATTCTCCGGCGTGGAACCGGAGAAGCAAGAGAAACTCACCGAGGTAAACACGACAGCCGCTGTCACGCAAATACGGTTTCACTGCGACTCGATGTTCGTCGGACTGTCGAACGGTAGAGTTTCCGTTTATAGGAGGAATCACGACGACTCGTGGGCTCTGCAAGAACCTCTCGCGATTGAGCTCGGCGATCAACCGGTTCACTGCGTGTTGCCCGTAGACGGCGTCGTATACGCCACTTGCGGACGCCGCGTGTTTGCCATAAACGCACTCACGGCGGAAATAATGCGTATTCTCGAACTGAAAACAGACCCAGAACGCGAGCGCTCAGTTCGCTATCTCGCCCACTCGGGCGTCGGCCTTTGGACTGCGTTCGCCGACTCGACCTACGTGAGTCTGTATCACGCGGAAACCTTTGAACATTTGCAGAATATTGACGTAGCAGCAGACGTAGCGAAAACTATCGGAGCTAGAGAGGGTAGTAAGCCCGCATTCGTTTCAGCACTCATGGCGGTGCAAGGATTGCTATGGGTGGGAACTACGGCCGGGGTTAGTGTGACCGTGCCGCTTCCCAAGTTAGAGGGTCTCCCGCTCATAGGTGGACACATGGGCGTATCGTATCACGCTCATGCAGGTCCGGTCACGTTCCTTCTCTCGTTGATGCCGGAAAATAGAGATATTGATGTTAATGTAGTGCGCAGAAATCTGTCGAACGTGCGAGCCATGGCAGAAACCGGTGCCAGCGAGTTTAACGAGGAGGCGCGAGATGAGTCGGATAAGCCAAAACTGGAGAGGCGAATCTCTGAAGAGTCGAGTCCGTACAGGCCGCAGCGCGTCCATTCGGCTGTAGTTCGACGCAAAAAGCCCGGTGACGTGCGACTTAGTAAAACGTTGCCTAAATGTGCGAATCTCAACGCGTGCGATGTGTACGGACTGTTTGGGGATTTGATGTTTGTGAAGGATTGTGTTGGAGAAGCGGACGTTAGCGGTTCGGGCGGGGAAGGGTTGAGGCGGAGCGATCCGGAACTCGCTGCTATTCCGTTTAGGGTGAGCACGCTAGATCGCAGATTGCGTATGCGAGCGGGTCGTCCGCGCAGTTTGGACCTGTCGAGCTGGTCTGTGGATTCGCGTGCATCGAGTTTGTGCACGTCGTCCGGTAGTGAAGAGTCAATGGCTTTGCGAGGCGTGTCCCGAACTAGTTCGGGTGCATCCGGAGCAGCCGGGCTCGCACCGGTGGCCGCTTCTACACCGGATTCGGTTTCGTCTGCGTCCGCTAAGTCATCGTCATCGGCATCGGATAGGTCCGCTAGCGGGCCGCGTCCGGCAGCGCGTAGTCTACGTGCGACGGATTACGTGGGCTCGGGCAGTGAGAGTGGAGCGAGACGGTCCGTAGTCACGCTGATGGGCGGACGCGGGTACGTCGACTGGCGGCAGACAGCAGACGCGGCCGAACGTCCCGCGCCCGCAGCAGACCCGAACCCGCGCGACGCTCACCTAGTATTGTGGGAGATGCGTTTGTGACTGCGTCCCACACTCGCTTACATGTATCTCGCCTTTGTAGAATGTTCTTCGTGGATCCATTTGCTAAAAGCGTTTATATACGGTAGTTTCCTGCAGCAATTAAGTTTAAGACGCTGACTTACATACGTTCCTCTTGTTTTGCAGTCCAAAAGGGAGTCAAAAGTGTGTTAGAGTCCTAACATGAAAGGCTAGATCGCGTCTTCTGCACAAATTTGTTAATAACAACAATAATTGTTCCAACACATTTTACATTATGTGATGTTCATGATCCGTTTATTGTTAAAAACATTATATATATTTAATTATAAATTGCTTTGCATTTAAATCATCCATCTCAGTCAACGGCCGTATTTCAAATTAGAACAATGATAGTGCCTCATTAAATGAGTAATGAACAGCTACTGTCCACTGCTAAAGTAGGATTCTTGGTTCAGTTAGTGAATGGATTCATGTTTTTCACGTCGCGGGGGAAACTAAGATTACACCAAGTGTAAATAATGTGATAAGCTTTAAATTATTTTTGTATGTTGAGGCTCGACGGGTAGACTCGACGTTTACATTTGTTTATAAATAGATAAATGTACGCGCTGGTGCATTATTTTCTAATTGTTTATATTCAATGTTGTAGATTGTGTATAAAATTATTGTAAGGGTTGGGTGTACGTTGGTGAATGAGAGAAAATATAGAGAAATTATAAATAATTAAATAAATAATTTGTTCTGCATTGCGAACAACAGACTAACGTAATTGTGTTCAGGGTTACAAAAGTAATACATACGTCCATTTCGAAATGCATATTTTGTAATTATCACTTTGGAATTTATGGTTCTTTAGTACAACATTAATTAGCAATCGCCATATTAATTTAATGCCTATATTCTTTATGTAAAATATTAATGTGAAATTAATTAACTACATTTTTTAGAATAATCAGCCTCGTTACATGTGTATCTTTCTTCTTTTTTTTTTTTTGGTTCAAAGTAACTAATTATTGTGTATGATTTTTAACATAAAACCAAACCCTATATGTGGCCTTATTTTTAATAAATAATCGTTAAAAATTAATTTTCCAGTGTGTGATTCTAGCATTCGTTTAAGCTTTATTGTTAGACATAATTTTAATGTCGCTTTAAGAATTAGACTGATTTAGCTTAAGCGTTAAAATGTATTTTTATTTGAATCTTAGTAGTAATTAAGAAGACGACACTTCGAACGAAATTTATAAATAAACGGGCCGCTGACGCATCAACATTGTCAATTACTAAGTAACTTACTTTTGGCAAACTATCAAGTGATCTTTAGTGTGAATTTTATAATTAAATTTCAGTAATTCCTACGGCATTTTTCGTCTTTTACAAGAGTGATACAATAAAATCTGTTAAATTTCATCTAAAACAAAAGTTTCAAGTTATTTGGTGTTAATTTTAACTGACAGTGGCGCCTCATCGGAAAAAAATGACAACAGTGTTGTATTGCGCTGTATGTAATGAATTTATTATAAATCGTTCTGTATAATGCAATTCTCAATAAAATATATAGATAATTTGTAAAATTATATCTCGTCCTACAAAATCTTGTATGTAAACTTGTACGAGGCAACGTCTCTACTAGCGATAAAGATATCAATTATTATATTTCAATACCAAAAGAACAATAGATTAAAAAAATAAAAAAGTTTTTCTGCGGGTATGAAAAAGAAAATTAAACTATTTCTACATCTAAAAATATATTTGTTCATGTACTAATGTGTCGTTCAATAATGAGTGCTATTTACACATTGTTACAGCATATTTTGTTCTGTTTCGTGACAAAGTTTGTTTATAAGAAAGTCTACCTGTGTACAGTGAGAACTAAAATAACAAAGTGTGCGTTTATTATTGCCATCGCGGTGGAAATGCTATTTTACGTCCGTTATTACCGTATTTTTTAGTACTTATTAAGTTTATCGGAACAAGATTGTTGAGACGGTCATCGTTTTTCGTTAGCAGCTAGATTAGTTTTTGGTCAGTAACGCACCACAGACAATGGTGATGCGGTATGTCAACATCCAAAGAGGTTAATTCTGGCATTAAATGAATCCACATTACGATTTTTCCTTTGGTCCATTTTCGTAACCATTTTTCATAATCGGCAACGATAAAGGAATTTTTATTCTATGTTTCGTGACTGTATATTTTTTACGTTCACAACTAATTTGTGAAAACAGTAATGAAAATGCATTTTCTTTTTAATCAAAATTTTTATTTTGTCATATCCGAATTCACTCGTTGCGAAATTTGTCAACATAAAGCGCTCGTTGCGAAATTTGTCAACATACAGCGCTTTTTTGACTTGTCACGATAAAGTCGAGATCCTCAAATTGTAAAGTATTCTCAGTGCCAAATTGTCAAGTTCTGTTCGAATATTTTAATTTATATAATTATAATTTTATCGATTAATTTTTTGTCGCGTGTCATGCACAAATTGCCCTCAAATTAGGCTAGAAATGCGAACCTATTATTTATAATATTTATACGAACGTCTCGTCAACACGAAATATACTTGTCAACAGAGGGCGCCACATATCTGTAGACATTTTTGAAGAATTTTCTCTTCTATTTAAATATTTATTTCAAAAGCGGATACCATACAGAATTGTTAATATATATTAAACACAGAAGTTTTTTATTTTAAATATATATTTTAAATAATAATGCTCTCAATTTGGTTAGCATATTTCTGTTGAATTGGACGAACGACTTTTAATGAAATAATTGTCAAAATTCCAAAACGACGAGATTTTATCTTGAATAAATAAATGTTTATCTCGAAATCTCATTTTGTTTATGTATTAATTTTATTATATGATTTTTTCAGAAATTGTCACAATATGTATTGTACTAAGTGTAAATAAATATAATGTTTATATACACCTGTAAATTGTGTTTCATTTAATGCAAAATAAGTAACAAGAATTCAATATTCCTTTGCGAATATAAAATAAAGAGAAAAAAGTATAAATTTATTCCATTGAAAATATTTTCGTTGTCTATGTAAAGGTTTTGACCGTCAGCCGTCAGCCCTGACGATACACTTGATGGTAGGTGTCTACCGTCGCCTAGTCACACGTACACGTTTTAAATAAAACAAAAATTATGTTTTATAAATTATTTATTTTCAGTTAAAAATACATATAAAAATGTTTTTCATTGAATTCCTAATCAGGGCTAACTGCAATTTTATGGTAATCCTGAAATGAAACATTTTGTAATCTTCACTATCATATTTTCGTATTATTTATTTACATAAGTTTAGACTACTTCTACTTGGTTACACCAGTGTATGAAATAGCCCTTCTAAACTCGACTTGTCCCAATCACATTATGTTTTGAGGTAAAGACAGGTGCTTAGCTATTACCAAACTGTCCCAAGTTAATGAATGTATGTGTGCTAAGGACAGTGATGTTGGTAAAATAAACAAGAGACCACAATACATATTTATGTTGGCACAAATAAGATAGACAGGCAAAATTGATCAAAATTTGATATAGGATATTACGGACACAATGTTTTACCCCATCCCTTCCTTATCCTTAAACCTTCTATGCTCGGCAGCGTACTTGCAGCATCTATGGCGCTGCTTTGTTATTATAGGCGACGGTAGCCACCTACCATCAAGTGGACCGGTCAGCCTATCTGTCGACCTTAACATTATAAAAAAATCCAACACCGTACAAACAGACCACATTACTAGTACTACGAGGTACTACCAACCAACGCTTACAATAAGTTAGTATACCTACCGTTTCTCCGTTTACATTCTCTCAATGCTTCATTAAAATTTCGACATTCTTCCAAGTTTTCACGTGCGCTGGCACAATTCAAAAACTGTGAAATTTCAAAAGCGCAAGGTCCACTCGGGGCTTCGCCTAGATGGTAATCCTGTGGCAAACTCTGTACAACTTGCTCTCTTTTACGGCCAGTGAACAAGCTTGTTATGGCTTCACCGGCTATGTGGCCCTGTATACATAAAAAAAATCTTTAAATATGTCGAAGAGATTTAAATTTAAAAATCACAACTATTTCGAATCATTCTATTTAGGTTAGAAATAGATACATTTTGTTTAAATTGTTCATTTTTACTATATATATTTTTGTTTCATTATAGTAAAGCCCTGACGAAAAGTAACTGTCATAAAAAAGCCTCTTTTCTTAACTACATAGTATTAAACAAAGTCGCTGTCCCTCTGTATGTATGCTTAGATCTTAACTACGCAACGAATTTTAATGCGGTTTTGACTAATGGCAAGAGCGTTAAACGAGGAAGGTTTTATATTTAGCAGAAATAAATTGCACCCGTGCAAAGCCGGGAACCAGTAAAATCATACTAAAATAAATAGTATTAGTAAATTAATTATATAATTTCGCACCATAGTTGTACCGACAGTGACGCCTCCCGCCACAGCCGCTGCATCCCTAAACACGGAACGACGCGGCATCGGCGTCACGACAATTCGAGGCGTGTGCGCCGGAGCATGTTGCTCAGCTCGATTCCAACGAGAACGTCCTCTGCTGAATGCATTATAACAAATCTTAACAAAATTCAAATACAAAACGATATCTAATATTTGACGTTGCTTCCATAGTAGGAGACATATCATTATCAGGAAAGTGATCAAAATCGGGCGATACAGTTTGACGCTTTAGCTACAATCCATCAACATTAAATTACATCAAACATTAAATTACACCACTTGATAGCTATAGGATCAAAATATTTTTTGGTATACATGGTAAATATACACATATCAGTTCAAAATTATAATTTTATTACTAATTGTGCCTGCATAAGCGCTATAGTTCGTTTTTTGAAAATCCCACAGGAACCTGTGGATTTTCCATGAGAAAAAGTATCCTATACGTTTATTCAAGTAATAAACTATAATTATGTGCTAAATATTTGCTTAGCCGTTTTGCACGATTGAGTAACAAACATCCAATCATGCAATCTTTCGCATTAATATTAACTAGCTGGTACTCGCGACTTCGTCCGCGTTGAAAATTAAAAAAAATAAAGCAATATAACGCTTGACCTTGTGTTGCTATAACACTTTGGCCTGGCGTTAGTTTTTTATTTATCCCTCGGGAATAGTCCTTTTTTTTCTGGATGAAAGGTACCTTATGTCCTTTCTGGTGTCTCAGACAACGTGTATGCAAAATTTCATGGTGATCGGGTCAGTAGTTTTTGCGTGAGAATTACAAACATCCATACATACTTTCGCATTTATAATATTAGTAATAAGATATGAGGATAAGCATTTACATTATCGCAATTATTGAAATAAACATCCATAGAGAAATGTTATTTACATAACTAGGTCCTTAGAAAAAAATACATTAATTTGTAGTATTGTCTAATGGGTATAATACCTTTCAGTTGAGGAACAACTACATCTGAAAGAGAAACAAATTTTTTACACTAACATTTATCTTATTTACAGCAAAATTTGCAGAGGTAAAATAAAATAAAACCAATTTTTCACTAGATTAAATATTTATTATGGAATTTAAGGTTGCTATATAAATTTAAAATATCAAGTTATGTTATATTATATCAAATTTTTCTACTAACAAGTATAATATTCACCTAATATTGCTGAAGTATCGGACACTGAGGATTTTACTAAAATTAAAAATAACTAAAAACTAGAATAGCCCAATTTTATGTTATCAGTATGACTGATGATAGTTGATCTTTTATTAAGGGTGTTTAATAATAGCATCTCTACTAAAGTTTAACATGTCTTGCTTAGATACGATTGTTAACTTTGCACTGGCGAAGAGCCTCATTGAATCCCTCGCAGAGGGACAGATCGTGGGATTGTTGAGCACATTCAATGAACTGCTTGATCTCCCAAGCACAAGGTCCCTGTGGCGTCTGGCCTTGGTGTTGATTGTAGGTATCCTGAGCTGGTGTCGTCGGTGCCTGTTGCTGGGGAGTGTCACTGCCACCGCTGAACATTCCGGTTAAAGCGCTTCCAGCTACATGGCCCTGTAATTAAATAAATTCATGGTAAATAATGAAACAGTACTTATCTCTGGATCATTCAAATAAAAAAAAAAAACAATATTTAGAGAAAATCAAATTATTTGGTAAGAAATAAGATAATAATTGAGCTTGTGTGTATTAGAAATTAGAGCCCATTTCCCAAACTAATTCCTTATCCTTAATCCTAAACACTTGCAGCACCTGTGGAGTTGCTTGTGTCATAGGCTATGGTAGCCACCTACCATTAAGTGTACTGTCAGCCTTTGTTGATCTTATCATAATATAAATAATTACCAATTTTTAGATCGTTAAATGTAAGACTGAATAAAATTTTATTTACACAAACTGTTTCAAAATAGATTAATTCTTTTGGAAATTCCGTTTTAATTTACTTATCTGGCAAGGCAAGGATGAAGAATTTAATAATTTTGGTAGAACCATGCATGTTCAGTGGTACATAAATAAAGGGATCTATTATAACAGATAACAGATTTTAAAGAGGCTTAAAGATTTTTAAAGTCATCAAAAATGTATGAGTAAAAAGGGAAAATTGTTGTGCAAACCATTAAAAACAAAGGCGCAATGTCAAGATTACGTCAAGATAACATGTGATCACCATTCTAGATACTTAATTTGGCCCTTTGCCAGATACAATAGTGCCATTTCAGGTACAAACCTAATGTTTCGGGTTATTTTAAAAACAAAATCATCGTTCAATTGTGCAGAGACTTGAGTGAACTGTATGAAATCAAAGATCGATCTTGTTTACGTAACTACGCAATCGCTTACCACAGCAGACCCTACGGCCACTCCGCCAGCGGTTGCTGCCATTTGCCCGAAAAGGGATGGTTGTTGGGGTTGAGCATGAACCGGGGCAGGAGTAGCAGGCGGTGCATGAGCTGGAACATTGCTTCGTTGGGGTGGCGGCGCAGCCCTAAAAAATTAAAACACGAGGTTAATAGGTTGACAGTTAAGTTCGTATATTTCCGACGAAATTATTGTGTAAAATAATTTACTCACCTTCGTTGTGGAGCCGGAGGTGGGCTCGCTGATCTTCCTCGTCGAGGCATTTTAAAACGCTTCTAAAAATGCGAAATATATAATTCTCTTCTCAAAAACACAACCGATGTGCGAGTAAAATATTCACTCACTAGCGCTCACTAGCCTGCGGTAGCCTAGCCAAACGTCAAGTCAATCAAGTCACTTTGACAAATCAAAATGGTAATGGAAAGGAGAAAAGAAAATTGTGACGGAACGGAAATTTTATTCTAGAAGGATCACTTTTATTCAAGTGTGGAATATATTGTTCTCATTTTCTTAAGTATATCGAGACATGTTAGATTGAGACGGAACATTTTTACGTAACGCCACCATAGACAAAATTCAAGTATAGTCGCATTCAATTTCATTCAAACGCATCAATTACCAAAAAGGTTTTCAGTTTATAGTACAAGGGCTGCACTAAAAGTATCGGGATTGGAACATTTCCATAAAGTTTTTATAATCGAAAACTCCTTGGTTTTATTAATCGAATACCATTTATTTATTTTTTAAAAAGAACGCGGTCTTGTCGAACTTGTAAAGTCAGGGTGAAAATGGAATTAACTCGAGAAAATTCAAGAGTAATGATTTCTTAGACTTTCGAAGTGGTTTAACACAAAAACAGTGTGTTGATCGGATGCTTTCTGCATTTGGTGATGAAGCCCCATCTAAAACCACAATTTATCGCTGGTTTGCGGAATTTCAACGTGGACGTGTCAAGCTCTGTGATGATCCCCGTCAAGGTCGCCCAAAAACTGCAGTCACCCAAGATAACGTTGATGCCGTGCGTAAGCTGATTGAGGAAGATCGACATGTGACATATCGCGAAATTCAGGCAACTTTAGACATTGGCATGAGTCAAATACAAATAATCTTGCATGAACAATTAGGTGTAAAAAAGTTGTTTTCCCGATGGATCCCGCATTCGCTGAGGAGCAAAAAGCGGCTCGCGTTACTTGGTGCGTCAGAACTCTCGAGAGATTTCACGGAGGATCTTCAAATGCTGTATACAGCGTCGTATCAGGTGACGAATCCTGGATATACGCATACGAACCGGAAACAAAAAACCAGTCACGAGTTTGGGTGTTCGAAAATGAGTTGAAGCCGAAGTCCGTGAAGGTGGCCACGTTTGTCTATAAAAACGGCCATGTTGCGACTATTCCTCTTGAGGTCATAGAATGGTCAATGCAGAATGGTATGCTAGCATTTGTTTGCCGCAGGTCGTCTCTGAACTCCGTAAAGAGAACTGCAACCGCAGCATCATCCTCCATCACGACAATGCGAGCTCTCATACCGCCCACAGAACAAAAGAATTTTTGGAGCAAGAAAATATTGAATTATTAGACCATCCGCCGTACAGCCCTGACCTAAGCCCGAATACTTTGGGCATAGGTCCAAGTAAAAAGTATTAAAGTTTAAAATACTTTGGGCCTCTTTCACCATCTCTGAGTAAAGTGTCAAGTAGGCTAACCGCCATTTAAAGTCACCGGTTACCTGGAATGATGGAGCTGATATACCTTTGTTTGTACGGTAAAAGTCCCAAACATTAAAAAGAAAAAATAAAAAATTCGCCTATCGAAGGATGCAGTAAACCGAGTGCATAATTTAATAAAACATAAAATTATTTCTAAAAGTAACTAATCAACACTACTTGTAGTTGGTGAAACAGGCCCTTTATCTTGTAACTATAATCCTTTGTGTATACTCATAGTCTCCCAAAAAGTCAATAAGAATGTACCTATAATCCATCTTTTTGCTAAACCCAGGATTCTATGTTTTGCTATGTTTTGCGAGTCTCGCTTGGGCTTCTGTGCGTGTTGTAAACAAGATGGAGTATAATGTTTTATTCGTTTATTCCGACTAGTACTGTGCTGTAGTTCTGTACACAGAACTAAGTACTTAGTTGAGTGGTTTCTTCTTTAATATTGTCTACTTATGTAATTAAAAAATGGTATGTTTGTATAAAAATTATATTAAATTGGTAATCAAAATGCGAACAATATACTTACCTACTAACTAAAGGATAGTATCCATGGAGTATAGAGATGAGGAGAACTCTCTTGGGGGGAAAAGTACTACTGTCCAGCTGTAAGCAATAAATAACAGTTCCAAATCCCCCGAGAGCGGCGTTAGAGTAGCAAGAGTGTATAAAAGTGCCCGTAGTACACCCAGGTGTACAAAGTAGGTGGACCACGGGCAATACACGTATGAAATGAATGTAGCAGTTGTTGACGGAGTGAAGTGCGGGGAGTTGAAAAATTAAATATTTTTGTATTGATTAATTTTCCTGAGATTTTAATCTTTGTGATTTTTCATTTTAAAATTTACACTTGCTACACCAGCGCTACCCTTATATAACGCCTTTCAACGGACACATTTAGATACACAGAGAATTCTCTTTACCAATATACTCCATGTTAGTATCATTGACAACTCAGCCACACATTTTTAGCTTTAGCCCGCAAGTTCGTCCGCGCCTTATTTCTTCGGTATTAAAAAATTTACGTATTCAATCTTTATTGCTCATATATTCTTTCGGGAAGGATGTTTCCTCGGGAACAAAAGTTTTCTGGATGAAAGGTACGCTATGTCGTTTTATTTATCTCTAACAACATGTACCTACGCAAACTTTCATGATGATAGTTAAGGGTTGAAACATTAGTATAGATAACGGTAAAAATAATTTTTTGTACCTTGAGCCCGGCATTATTTTGATAATCAGTTGTTCGCCTTTAAGGAATCTTAGAAATTTACTTGTATCATAATTATTCAATTTTTATTTTATAGTCCATTATGAATTTGATCGAGTTAATCGTGAACGTATTTTTCAGTGACGTGATAATGACATAATTCATAAAAAGTTATTTCATTACAATGACAATGATAATTTGGTTGGATCTCTTCGTTTTTCCCACCACAGAATACTAAAAATAATAGAACAGTAAAATTGATTACGACATAGATTGCTGTCTGAGACTACCTACCCAAGCAAGAGAGAGAGAACCGTCACACGCACGTCAGAGTCAGACAGACGTCAGATAGTTATTTGCGCCCGCGTGATATTGTTGTGTTGAATCTTATTTTTAGTGTAATAATTACGTGCGGATTTTTAAGTGAAAATGGGCGACAATCAAGCCGGTCAGAACGTAAATATGTACATCTTAGCTGGGTTTACAATTCTAATTTCTATCATTTTACACTTCATATATAAACTCACTTTCGGAAAGAAGGAAAAGGAAGCTCCCACGCATGTGTCGACTGAATATGCAGGTGACTTTTTTTTATAAATTTAACTTAAATTTCTTTTTTATTATGAATAAAAGGTTACCTAAAATGTGCAATATTATAAGGCATATTTAAATTAGAGTGCGTTCACTTATTTGCAGGAATATGCACCATGCATTGGATTTTATCGTGCATTGTATTGTATGCTTAATAGATACATGATATGGCATAACTGTTAATCCTTCTATTCTATATGAGAAGGCAATAAAACCACTTACTCGTATGCTGATTATTTAAAAAAAATTATCATTGTTATGATATGGTATGGTATAAGTAATTCTGAACTGAAAAATCTTATGGGATTTTAAATAGACATTTTGTTATTTTTGTTTTTGTTTATTAGTAATAGTGTTTAATAGTAAAATAGTTTCAATACTTAAAATCTTATGGGATTTTAAGTAGACATATTACAATCTCTTTTAGTATTATTTTTATTTATTAGTAGTGTTTAATTATACAGTGTTTAATAGTAATTAATACAGAAGATTGACGCGACCCAGTAAACAACCAAAACATAAGTAAAAATGTTGTGACCCCTTATTACAATATGTTAACAATTTGATGTTTATAATAGTTTGAAGATTCATACTTTTTCAGTATCATAACTAAAGATTCTTTTTTATATATATTGTATAAAGGTCTTATTTATTAAACACAATTTGACCCCCTTAGGTGTCACAGCCCCCCAGATTGAAAAACTAGTCTTTAATTGTTACTGCAAGTGATAAATCCAAGAAAAAATATTTTATCAAAAATAATTTAGCCAACAAAAATATTTGTTTAACAATGCATAGAAATAACTGTATTATACATATATGTAAATTACATGATAGTTTGTGAATTATTATATTCACAAATGTGACTTTCACACTTAAATTGTTTGCAATTATGTATTAATTCATTGCTTGAATATTTCACATCTGTTCATACATAAACTCAAAACTGTGTCTACAAGTGAACATAAACATGACACATTTTTATTTAATAAATATATACTCTCTATATAATGAATCATATGTAAATAAAATTTCATTTGCATACTATGTGTATTTTGATATCATTATTTTTAATTGATATTAGGTCACCTGTAAAGTGTGTTTTACTATATGTTCCTATTGTATTTAACTTAGCATTGTATTCACGCCATAATTTTACTAGAGTAAATATTTTTATTCATCAAACCTTTAGATACAAATATCTAGAGCATATTATAAAACTTATACTAGAGTTGATTAGTTAGTACAGACATGTGTCAAGTATTGATTCAAACATAGTACTGTCAAGTATTGATTTCCTTTTTCAACATGAACGAAGTCGCGGGCATTAGCTAGTATGTACATAAAACACACTACAATAATAAATAATTACTTAACTTATACATTAAATCAATTCATATTATACTAAATGTCAATAACATTCATTACATAACTTTAAAACAAAAAAAAAAACACATAAGCCAACAATTACTTAAACATGAAGCAAATATTATATGTATTTGACACTTCTGTACATTTTGCGCAAGACCATTGCCGTCTAGGATGTGTTGTATATTTAATATTCCAACTGTAGATATTTGGTATTTTTGTAGATATATAAATGTATCGACTATATAGGCAGTCAGACCAAGCTGTCACAGGGGTATTTTACCTACACACTGTACCAACAATAATTTTATAGTTAATCAAACTTTCTTTGTTCCCTACCAGAGCTACAAATGCTCCTGCTTTTAACTGATGCATTCATATCATATGTTATGTTGTATGTTGAAGGTCGACAGACAGGCTGACAGTCCATTTGACCGTGGTAGGTGACTACTGTTGCTTATAACACAAGCAATGCTATGTCCTTTTGTGTATCTCTGACAATGTGTAGCTATGAAAATTCATGTTAAGTAGTTAAAGCGTAAAAGCGCAACAAACAAACAAACTTTCGCATTTATAATATTATTTAAGATGCAAATTTCCGATTACTTTTGTCAACGTTTTTAGATACCGTTACATGATCAAGTTAAACTTTGTGCTCACTTGGCACAGATTCACTTAGCTCAAACTCTACTTTCACTAGGCGATGTGACTATTCTCTATATTCTATGCAATACTATTTTCAAAAGCTATTGAAATGCATTAAAAAATTACTTATTAATTATTATATTAATAAAGTTCGCATGTACGAAAATGCCGTGTATCAGTCACATGTTTATTTTTTATATACTCTTCCTTCCTTGTTTTATATATTACTAGCGACCCGCGCCCGGCTTTGCAATTTTATTGCCGTCGAGTATGCAATTTTTATATAGTGAATGCTTATCCTTTAGTGAAAATCAGAAATGGACGCGGACCATTTCGGCGACTTGGTTGCAAAACTTTGTTTTTTTTTTTCTACTTACAAACTTAATTAGGTTTTATTATATATAAACCTTCCGTGAAAAATTATCTAACTGATGGTGAAAACGGCATCAAGATCCGTTGCGTATTTTATATTAGAAGGAGTTAGCAGACAGACAGACGCGGAAAGCGACTTCAATTTATAATGTATAAGGAAGTAGGTATATCTTTAGTATGAGCCTTTTATAGGATTATTCCAGCGATGATGCTCTACATGGTTTGCATTCTAAGAGTTGAGTATTTTTAGATAAGCCGATCTAGAGACGACGATTCACCCTCGCCGCTCGCTCTCAAACTTCCTGTCCCACCTTTATTTAGCTCTTTCATCCTCAAACTCCTACCTAATTCATGTGAATCATCGAAATTACATATATATCACTAATTTATGTCGAATATGTAATTTATATACTCACACATATTAGTGTACCAATCACTAAAAAAAATTTAAATTTTTATATTGTGTATCTACTCTACATATTTTATGTTTGTATCCGTTATTCATGGCTTCGGAATGTTCGTTTTATATCAAAACAAATACCTAGGTGGAAACATCTCAATGTCTTGCTGTTATCATTTGAAGATGATTCATGTAGGTATTTAATTTTTATGTACCTACTTACATTAAGATATTTGTGCATGTCCATGTGAAGATATCAGCTCATCTTTTCTTAAAAAGGTTTATGAAGGAACAGTATATCTAACCGTATAGGTTACTATATATGAGGGCTGCACTAAAAGTATCGGGATTGGAATATTTCCATTGTTCCTGATATAATAAAGTCTTTATAATCGATGATATTATTTTTTAAAAAGAACGCGGTCTTGTCACAAGGTCTTGTAGAACTTGTAAAGTCAGTGTGAAAATGAAATTGACTCGAGAAAATAAAATAAAAAAGAGAAGTAGATACTTTATACTATATTAATACTTATAGATACTAATACTACACGCAACCTAAACCTGCCAATTCATAATATTATGATAAGTTACGATGATGGCATTTATTGACATACTTACATAAAGCTGATCGTGAAGTCACTTATCCAAACTTTATATAAAAATAACCTATAAGTTTCTTTAATAACCTTGTACATAAATAAAGAAGTTACTAGGTTACTACGCCATGAAAATGTCCTATTACGACGAAAGCTCGCGACCGCTCCAAGGATATTTACCGATATGTATATAATTTGTGTTTTGTATACAACTCCCGTTGGGCTCAAGATTTCTTCTGCCATTCTTAACCTATGGCGGATTGGTAGGACTTCATTATGTCTTCGAAGATTACTAGTTATTTTAGGACATATGGGATTTCTCTCGAGGTTATCCATCAACTTTAAAGAGAACTCTAATATTTCATATTGTGGTATAGTTAAAAACTATCGCTATTTCAACTATTGCTACATTTACATCATTCTTGAAGACTAATAAAAATTGCATTTTTGATTTTAATTTATGAGTGTTGCAACCACGTAGTCTTTTAATTAAGCCCAACAAAAAAATTGTAAAAAATTTAAAAAATATTCATTCATTCAGGAACTCGACGAGGAAATGATAAGCCATGTACGAGCATTATAATAATAACACCGGTTATATCATTTTCACACGTAACCGCGTTTAACCATAAAGTTATTTCCGATAATAATGATAGGTATTACGTAATTAATTATTAATAAAAATATAACTGTATGTGTGCAGTTTAACGTGCTGCTGATGACTAAAGTTGTAAACATTTTTTTTTTCTATTAATTTTATATCGCATTCCATTAAGCTGAGTTTTATTTCTCGAAATTTCAGTCACACCCTCAGAAGAGACTTCAGATACAAATGTCGCCGAGAACCGTGCGAGCGGTAAAAGCAAAAAGCGAGCAGCGTGGAAAGGAAAGACCGAATTCAATCATCCCTGGCTACTTAAGAATCTCAAAGGGCACCCGGGCAATATTCTCAACGTAGACTTCTCTGCCAACGGAAAATTCATGGCCGTCGCCTGTGATGGTAAGTCTCTAAGAATTTCTAAATGTTTTTTATCTTTAATATTTCTAAATGATCCGGCGATCGATTAAATCTTATCATGTTTCTTATAAATAAATGTTCCACGTTAAAAAAAGTCTTGAGTCACGAGTAATCGCCAGTAACTTATACTAGATCATAATATGATCGAAGCATGAACGAAGTCAAATCGACGTCTGATCATTATTTTCTTTTAAGTTCTTTCTTTTAAATAGTTTTATGATTTAGTTTACTTTCCTCATTAATGTTGTTATTGTTTGTACTACTGTGAACTTTATAAGGAAAAACAAGTTCTAATAACGAAATGAATATAATAAAGTTAAAAAAGAAGTCTTAAATACTTGACTTTCCTAAAGGTCGCGGTTTTTTCGAACAAACGACTGTGCGAGAAAAATTCTAGACAATCAGAATTAGTACAAAAAACTTAACAAGGCCGAGTCACTGATTATAGAAGCCAGAATATTTTTAATACGATATGAAATATTTTTTTGAACTGTAATTCTATAATAAATCATAGTTTTAATTTAAAAATAAAGATTAAATACTTTCTTAAATAAATTTAATAAATTTTTGATTACTATATGAAATGTTCTTTTAATGTTGCTACATAAAATATCCTATTCAGAAAAATCCAAATAAAACAAACATATAAAATGTAATGAAAGTTAAAACAATGGCTGTGTAGATTTTTCTCACACTGTCAAGAAAAATATCGCATATTTAGTTATTTAGTTTCCAATTATACATTCCAAAATAAAACAACTTAAAGCATTGCCACCAAGACTTCAATGACTAGATAAATTATAATTGGAGCTAATAACTAAAATGTACATTACACTGACTGCTCTTGTATTTTATTAAAAAATGTGCTTCTTTATAGGTATTTTTTTTATTTGTAAACTTTTTATCATATTAAATTAAATATACTTTAAAATATTTAAAAATACGAGAGCAGTTTTGTTGTAATTTTATTGTGGCTAACTTATGTAGCTTCGCGTGCGGCTATTCGGTGCGACGAACTTTTATTAAAGTATTAAAAATAAACAATTTTCCAAGATAATAAAAGAATAATTGCATTACATAAATTCCTCAGTAAAATTTTGCTTTCGCTCGTAATTTCACCTTTTCTCCACGCTTATTTTTATTAGGTTATTAATAGGTATTTTTAGTATAATGTCCTGAATGTATAATGATTAAATATTTTTCTGGATTCGACTTTGATTTCTAAGATAATTTCTGACACATATTTGCTCGTGAATTTCTTGAGTGTAGTAAGAGTTCCATGGAAATTTGATGATATTATTCGTTTACCTAATAGCTGCACGAGGAAGCGTCACACTGGCTCGTCTGTCCGAGACCTTGCCAGTTTTTGTCCCATTCCGCTACGCCACTGTTGATGTGTAATTTGGAGGTCCGTCGGTCGACGTTGCACCAAGGCTATGATTTTTTTAAAATGCTTATAGAAAACACCACAAAACACCCTGAATATTTATTAACATGAGAAAATAAGTTACTAAACTCTGCCTTAAAATAATAGGAAGTTTAAAATATTTCATCCACGACTACTTGACTTGTCTTGTTTTGCTTTAATTTTGAAACCTACATGAAAAAATTTGGATTTTTCAAGAAACATGTGAAAACAAAGTGAGAATCGAATCAGAGTTCCAAAGTAGCGGGTGGCCCGGTTTATTTGCCGTCGAGTATAGATCGATTCTTTACACTGATTGTAGAAGGCGACAGCAAAACTTTAGCATTATCTTATATCATTAACTGATGCCAATATTATCAATTTGTCATTTCAATCATGCTACTTAATTTTAGGTTTTACTGTATTCCGAAATGTATTTTATATTGGATTTTTGATAATTTTCCTTAAAAAAATCAGATTAAAGAGATTTTAATCGTACCGGTATCTTAATCAGATTAATGACAATTTTCTTCATTTCGGTTTTTCAATTTTTTTCTGCAAATTCTGCAATATCCGTTCTCGTTTATCGCTCTGCGGAGAAATATACAGAAGCGGACAGCTATACTTTCTATCTATAGAATAGATATTAAGATATTAGAATAGATATAGAAGTTAAAATTTTGTTATTTGAATAATATTGCCATTATTTAATTTCTATTCTAGCTAATTCATTGCATAACACGTTAAAAATATATTATAATAATGTTGGCTATTGTTACTTGTAAAATTTTCACTTATTTATTTATCCATAAATTTTCTATACAAACTCATAATTAATGCTATAATTGATTTGCGACATAGTTGCCTATTATCATGTAGCAATTGTATTTAAATGTGTTTAGTAATAATAACAAACGCTTTAAAGCAACCTCTATTTTCTTAGTCCAACGATCTGTTTGAATGATTACTACCGTGTGTACACGAAAAATAAAACCAAGCTTAGTTTATATATTATGCGAATAACTATGGATATATTCCCTTGAAAATTTATATAGTTGATTCTGCCGGGAATCGAACCCAGGAAGGACCTCTGACAGAGCGTTAAATTAAGCACCACTACACATTCTTTCTTATCTCCTGAGTAGTAAAGGGAGGATACTGTGCGCAATCAATAGTCATGACATGATAAAATACATGGTTTAAATCTGTGATGATAATTCATACAGCAGTTCATGTAACATTCATGACTTTCATTCCTATTCAAGTGGGCGTCCCTATTTACACGGCTCAACTGTTATCGAATTGTTTAAAATAATTTTCGTGTTATTTATAAAAGAACTAGTTTTAGCTAAGTATAAATATTAAATCGGTGTGTTTAAACAAATTTTTCGCTCTAGTTATGGCGGAGCGGGAATCCGCTACCATGGTGACGCGATATGGCGATAAAGCTAACCGGAATGATCGTCGTGATAGCGGGGTCGCTCACCTCGCCAAAACGTCTGCGACCCTGTTACACCGGCTTTGTTTACACTTGTTGAAACTGGGTCGAAATGGGTATACGAATGAGTACGATACCAAACAATATGTGAGTTACGCGTATTACGAACAAAACGACATCGCCTTTTGTTTTATGCATAATATACAAAATACCGTTAAGTATGAATATTTTCACAGATAATTTATTCATTTCCATATTTCATTAATTAATATTAAATTAATTCCATAATTCTATTGTTGGAAATATCAGAATTGGAAATTTCATACAAGAGCCTTCTACTGACTTGAATTTGACTTACTGATTGACTGACTTGAATTGAATTGAATTTGAATTTTTTATTTTGACTGGGTGTTTTTAATCTTAGTTAATAATAATAATAATAATAATAATAATTTATTTGCTGAATATAGGTAATTACAATGGTTTTATAATGAATAAGGCTCGCTACATTCTACCCTTATCGTTAAATTATATTATATCAACCCATCGAAATAATACAACTATATCAACCGTTAAGTTTTGTTATATATATATACTAAAAAGTATCGTTAAATCATTTTGTTATTATCGTCGATGTTCCAAGAAGCTATGATAGTTTTAAATATCTAAAAATGGACACACGCCATTGCATAACGTTATGCTGATATTCAGAGGAGCGTGTCATTTTATAGATAACATTTGACAATGAAATGTTTACTGTGTATTTTTAAAGCGGAACAAAACTATTTTGTGTTTACAATGCAAACGTAAAATTTAATGGTTGAGTAGAAAATCGAGGACGATAGCCCTAGGTCGACTCAAGGTCACATTTAACGCATCGTCGCCTACGACTTATCTTACTATACCTACTTCACTCGGATAAACAAATCGCATAAATATTACGTTCTGTACACAGTACGCTTCGTGCGGCGTACGTAAGTACGTTTATTTCTGGACCGAGTCAAAGCATATTTAAACAACACTGCTTGGAAATCATAAGAATGATCAATCTTTGCGTAAACGTTTTTTTTTTTTTTTTATAAATATTTGTTAATATTTATGTACAATTTATTCCATGACCTAAATTTTAACAAAATTTAGCTGTAATATTATATTCGAACATGTATAACATGTGTAATTTTCGATATAATTAGTGAGCCCATTCATTACTATAGCTTCAAAGAATTATTTATTTCCGATCTTACTTGGTAAAGCTGTTAAGTTATACAATTCTCGTAATAGCCTACAATTTCACCCCCACCTTCATTTCATGTTACATTGGACACGCTTTTCCTGACTAACTGCGTAGCCAATGAAAATCGAACTATTTCATTTCCTAAGTACTGTAGGTATTATGTCTTAGTACTCTAATTTCACACAAATATTAACAACAAATTTGAAAAAACAAACGATTCACATCTCACTTAAAGAAAATAAACACAAGTTAAATTATAATATTGTACTTAATTCCCAAACACAGAACGGATTTAGACATTTGTAAGTATCATACGGTATGCAGATTCATTGCAAAATGTAACCTTTAAACAAGAGCCTAGCTAGACTGAGTTATGCCTCATCAAGACAATAAGACTTTGGTAGAACATTTAATAGACTTAGTTTAGAAATTCCGTTCCATAAAGAAAAATTGAAAAACAAACATAGGTATGGATGGATGACCGACTTAATAATCCATTACATGTTTATCGTACCATATTAAGTACATTGTTGAGTTTGTTTAGTCTACAGATAAAAATGCTATCTGTTTTAGTGGAAGCGTACTGTCTTGAAAATTTTCACTTGTGAAAGTTACTTTCAATTTGCAACCAAACTACGTAAAAACCGTAATTTTTACGTAGTTTGATATTTGATATTTGCACTTCGAAGGCGTTAACTTCCTTAAAATTTATGTAAAAAAATCATAATATTCGGTTTACTTTAAAAGTATTTGTCCTGCTGATAATAAATGCTATCCATATATATTACATATAGTTTTCACTCTCAAACAAGGGCTGCGCCAAGTTTTTCATGACTCAGCAGGAACATAATTTTCATGTCGTGTGTAATGGACCTTGAATGCCCTTTAAATGGAATGTGTCTGGTATCGACAAATGGGTACAGGGTTAAAATAGGTTAGGTGTAAGGGCAATAAAGAGGAATAGAATAGACTTGGAGGTCCATATGGGACCACCCCATATGGACCTCCAAGCAGAGTGACCTCAACGTTATACTGTAATTATTAAACTAACTTCGAACATTTTATGACGTATTTATTACTCATCAGTATGAGTAACAGGCAACAGCGCTGACTCGCAGGCGCCAAACAAGTAATGCAAAAAAATCATCCCAACGCGAATCATTCTTAATCGCATTCCATACGCTGCAGCCCATAAAAGTCAAACGTAAAATGAAGAATTACAATGGGCTATTAAATTGATGGTAGACAATATGACCGACTTGTTGGACACGCAAACCAACGTCGCTGACCTCTGACGGAGTCGTTTAAATAAAGCTATCATGATCTCCGACCACCTTTTGCTCGTTTCTTGGTGACATTGGGAAGCCTTTAAACAAAATCACGTTTTGTATTCGCAAATGAATGAGACAACATTTTAAATTGGAACTCGTTACGCTGTCCAAGATTGTAATTCTGCTCACAGAGACATAAGGGTTCATGTTGATTGAAGCACAGTTTTAGAACTAGTTGAGAAATCTTCTTAGAATCAAACATGATTCATGCAACGGAAAAAAAAGAATAATATTCAACATAACCCATTCACAAAGACAAGATTTTGATTTAATAGAAAATTTCATGTCAAAAGCATATTTGATGCTCGCCAACTAGCGTCTAACGAGCGAGATCAAAAGGCACTTAGTTTTAGTGATGTTGGCTACCGGTTACTGGTTTACTGAATACTTTGTGGCATCCAGTACTGTGGATACTGGCATGTCTTAATAGATAGATGTTTTTCTTGCATCTTATGTTATGTCCAAGTGGCTCCTACCAGCTTGCACTATGCCCCACGTTAAGACAAGATATTCATGAAATTTTCTGTGAAGAGATGCTGCAAGTATATGGAGCTGAAAATTTTTGAAATAAACTCGGGAGATTCTCACTTTTTACAATATTTTTACGGCCTGTCGGCCGACCTCAACATGAGAGAAAAAAAATAGAATTATGTACTTATTCATCTTCCTGTAGATAAAATTTACACCGTAGGTTGAAGGTCATCGTGGCAATTTTATTCTTTCCCATTGAGGCTTTCAACTAAGACATCTAACGCTAATTACCATTCCCCAACGGTTTTCACCAATTTTTGGAGCTAAGTTATTATCTCTCGTCTAGCCTGCTTTAGCTTTACGCGGTAATACTTCATTTCATTTTATTATTTTCATTTGTCCAATAGCATAACTGAATGATTTATTCATTTTTACTACTGAATTTTCAATTTTTTATTATTTACAGATTGGCCTAATATTACTTTCATAATAAAAATTTCCATTATTTATAGCAATATGTTGAATATGTACAAATATACCCCCTACCAGTACCGGTCGTTGTAACAATAAGAACTGTATTGCCTTGACATCCTTACAACGTATCATCTTATTGCAAACAGATTATTATACTGTGACATAGATACGATCAAAATATACATTACTGTAATTTATTCTTGGATTTTATTCTGGAAAAGCAAAAATATTATTATCGCCCTTTTTACTTATTCCTGTTTTCCTTTCCTATGTCTTCGTCGAATTCGGTGAAATTGTTTATAGTTCATTTATCGAATTTAATCGAAGTTAATTCTATAAAACAATGTAGTGTTAATTTATTAACCATCCATACATTACATAACCATAGTTTTCGTGACTGAACTGATGTATTGCAAGCAGTTATCTTATGATGATAATATTTACAATCATGTTCACGTATCGCTGTATCATGACGTGATTTTATAGTTTGCTTAACTTCTTCCTATTTACGTAACAATTATTATTATCATGTTATCTAATTTTGATTATTCATTTTTATTTTGCCTTCGTTGTAAAGTTAAGTTCAACACAATGTAATGTAACATATATTTTGTAAGTCACAGCAAAACAAGCACTCTCTTTAATTGTCTATTTATTTAACACCAATAAAACAATTTTCCCAATCAAATGGTGAACTATTAATGTTATCCCTTAATTTGATGGGTTTCTCTCCATCATGAAATAGCTTTATCCACTACCAGTAACTAACCAGTTGGAATCAGTATTACAAGTAAATCCATCTTAATAAATTTGTAAAAAATCGTATACACTAAGTGTACATATAATTGAAAAGGCTCGGAGGAAGATTTATAACGAAAAAATATGTAGGAAGACTGAAGTTATTAAAATATTAACATGGACTATGGATTGGGGAAGTAGAAATACAGTAATATAATTGGGGAATATCTACTTAACTCGCTGAACCGAAAACAGTTCACTGAAAAAAGTTGCTATATTTATAACTACTAATAGACGCAACTTTGACTAACTCTGATGAGTTGTACTGAGGAAGTGGACCTCAGTGATTGAGATTGAATAAGGAGAACAGTAGCGGCTCCTGGGGGATGATAAAGAAATTTTAATGGAAGTATTCATTGCACAAAAGCGTCTTTTTACACAGGATAATTAATTTGTGTAAATATTGTTGCTGCCTACGTACAAGCATATTGTTATGAGATCAGCGATGACGAAAACGGCGCCACTAAGGTCAACGTTAGAGCAAAACCAAGGTACGACTTCGTAGATTTATCTTTTGAATATACAAGGAACCTCTTGATGTTTTCCAAGAAGCAAACATTATTTATTGACGATAACGCATCTGAGTCATTTCTGCAACAAAAAATCTACATCTTCAATTACAAAAATTGCCACTGATTATGTTACTTATGCTTATCTACAACTGTGTTAACCGCGACCTTTTCGTAATTAGCTTATGTTGAAAAAACTAAGCTGCCGGAGGAAAACTACTAATTTTGTAGATATTCTATGATATTTTATTATTTATGATATTGTATTCAGACAAAGTTTAATTAAATTTAAATAAAAAATCTACATATTACACCATAGACGGAACTCCCTCTGAACCATACCATCTTCTTCATTAGTATGCGATACCCAACTCTGACCTTCCATTGTTCGTTTCTGTAAATAGGCGACGTTTAGCACACGAACACGCTAATTTGGTTCGCACGAGCAATTTCCGTGGATGTTGTGCCAGCCAGCGTCAATTGAAAGCGAAAGGAGATATTTTTAAAACATCTCTTGGCGGTGCAAAGGTGGACTTCCGACGAGTTCCGCTTGACAACAAAAAAATAAAAACAAGCAATATTAATAAAATCTGACCGGTATTTATTTGTAAACATAATACGTTGTGATATAATCCAGCACTGGCGTCGGATGAAGTGATATAATGTATGCGTTTGGCGCACGACCGCCCCGAACTACTTTCTCCCGAATTCGGCCGCGAAAGTTGTCTCGCTGCACACTTTCTATACTCGAGTGCATTTATGCCCTGTTATTACTATAAAAGTGTTATGCGCCTAATGGTAAAAATAAATTTACTTATATCCAAGAGATAAATTAATATATCAGATCTTGATAAAATATAAACGCCATGACATAATGTCTCTAATCAATCAGCTATATAGGTACGGTTGGTACTAAAGAGTGCTGTGATGAGAAGTATTTTGTCTATATTTGCACTTATATTACGTCGAACTTTTGGGCACAGGACTTCACTTATCTTCAGACTGCTAATCTAGGGCAGTCTTGTGGTTAGAGCAATATCATTTCTAATCAACATATTAAGCCGAAAAATATATTTTTAAGATAAAGTTCGGTAAAAGGCTGTCGATCCACTTGATGGAAGGTGGCTACCGTCGCCTAAGAACACCATTGGTGCCGCAAGGGCGCTGCCGATCTTAGTAGAATCATTACGGGGGGTTTAGCGAAAAGGGCTCTGGTATGCCTTACTCTTTTTATTTTATTTTATTTTATTGGAGATGGGTTTGCTCTTGGCCAGCCAGCATCTAGCCATGTAGCGAAGATGCGGCCTATGATAGAGCGAGCTCACCCAGAAGATGCCTATTCACTCGACTTTGGAAAGATTTGGGTTATATGAGCTCGGAAGAACGGACGCCGGCAGGAAGTTCCAAACCTTACCTTATTTACTCCTCACCGAAACACAACAGCACATATTTGTTGTTATTTCACGGTGGTCTTTTGCAAGGGGGTGGTTACTGCCTCCAGACGGGTTACCGAATTTATGACTGAGAAACTCAGTGTATATAATAGTAATAAATAATAATAATAATAATAATAATAATAAAACATATTAAAAACAATAGACGTCTGTATATTTATACTGGATGTCGTACGACGCACCGGGCTATCACTACTTTTACACATATCCGAGTATGTACAGCAAGTGTTAATTAGTAATTTTACCACACCTTCCTTACTCATAAATACTGATAACGAAATCATTAAAATTATTTCAAAGTCATAGGAACTGGTGACTTACAGCAGATTATAGCTAATGTGAAGATTTGTAGTCTATCGATTGTTTATTTTTATCCGGTTTGAAGATCCTTTATAAAATGTTTTATTGTTAAAATACTTTTAGTTCATTGTCATATACATGACCTTTACTTAAATGTAACTAATAGATACCACGTTAATTAATATTTTATAAGCTAGATATCGTTTTGGATTTTAAGCCTACCCAATATTTGTTTTATTGAGATAGGTCGTCTATAGATGTCGCTGAACAATTTTACAATTCCATTCATACTTTTGTTATTATAAAGACCAACAAATTTTGTTGTATCAATATAATGAAAAAATACAGTATTTTTTTTTGTACGTGAATATATAAAACAGAAATTCTGTTTATTTAGTTAGTGCTTGTTGGTAACCTTAGTGAAATGGCTTTCAGCTTCCAGTTAAAATGAACAAGCCGATCCACTTTCACCCTCTTTGCATCCAAACCAATCGTAAATTCCACATAACTGTTATACATTCATTTGTACACTAAAGAAAAAAAGTAAAATATTTACAAAGAAATAATAATGACAGAAAAAAATTGAAAACTTCTTTTTTTCTTGTAATTTTTAAATAAATTATTATTACTTCGTCCGCGTTGAAAAAAAAAAGATTATAATGCTTGAAAAAATATGTAAAGCAATATCTGACACGTGCCAAGCATTGGATCTTTTAGATACCTGGTGTCCGCGGTTTCGCCCACCTGGAATATTTATCTTATGTCTATTCTCACTATTCAACAAATTTTTTTAAAATCGGATGAGTAGTTTCGAAAATTACATACAAACACACAGAAACATACAAACTTTACCTCTTTATAAAATTAGTATAGATTTCTTTAATTAGTAAACAGTAAACATGAATCCAATGCATTGATGGAAAACTAGTTAAACAGGACGAACCTGATTTATTTTGATTCCAAATTATACGCAGAAAACTTAGGTCAATAACTTCTAAAAGTTAAAATTGACAAATAGTTATGGGTAATAAACGAAGAAAAAACAATTTTTACTGACACAATTTATTGAACTATACAGAATTATAAACCAGGTACGATCTATTTTTTATTAATAAGAAAAGTAAATGATTGCAATAACTGCCATCTAGTTTTGTTTACCAGTTTACTTTGAATGTCGCACTAAGTATAGCACGTTAGCATAGAAGCTGATGGTAGCAATCTTAGCATCAGCTTCTAAGAGGTGTTACTAGATGGCGCTCGTGCATCTATTTTCATTTATATTTAAGTACTTAATGAAATATTATATCTTAATAGTCGATATTATTTATTAGTACTAACAACAATGTTCAATATTTATCATTGATATAGATCTTATCAAATACGGTTTAAATTTAATACGTGTTCCAATTACAATAGTATACACATTGGTCTAAAACACATCATCCCTCCTGTAGCAGAAGGATTACTGTTTAGGATTAGGATAACAATCCTACTTATCCTAATAATAAAGTAAGATTTCAGGGCCCCAAGACATTATTTATTTTCTAAAGAAGAAAATGTGTCATCGATTTCATACAAACTGGGCCGACCGCGCGACGCGACTGGCGACGCTGCTAAATAAAGTAAAGCGTCTGGCAGAAGTTATGGTTTGAAAGGATATGTTCCCTTTATGTCGAGTCCCGTGAAAAGGCCTTAATAAAGTAAATAAAATAAATATAAAATGTAAAAAGAATGGTTGTGAATCTTTAAATTATTATTTATAGATTTGAAAACTAGTAGATAGCTTAAAAATTATACCGTAGATACAATATGATATAGGTAGTAAACCTTATCGATTTATATTATGGAACCCGGGATATTAGAAACACGGATCGCATAGAAAATTGCACCAAGAAATTTCAATAGGTTTCTGTGCTCTTTCATCAAAAGATCTCATGTCGCTCTGGGGATTATATTTTGCTTTGTAAAGTATAAAATATTGTACGACTCATTTCAACTTGTAGGTCGTCAAGACATAGCATACTTCTATAAAATTATTTAGAGTGCGATTTGCGCTTTTCCTTCACCCCCTAAAGTTAGCTGCCGGTAAGCAATACTTGACAAAAAGATTTGAATCGCATCACACTTATTAGGTAATTGATTTCTATGTAGGTACACGCATTAGTGGGACTAAAGGTCACCACTCAGAAGAGTTGCAGCAAACAAATAATAAAACTAGCTGTGTCCCCGACTTCGTGCGCGTTGTAGTCCGTTTTTTGTTAAAACAACATTTTTCCAGGATAAAAAATATCTTATATATTAATCCAGGTCATAAATTATCTGTGTGCAAAATTTCATCTAAATCCCTTTCTGAGATTAATGTACACCACAAACGACAAACAAAGAAAAATTATTATTATAAAAATATTTTTATAACCTCGGTAATTGTTTTTTGAAAAAAATATTTAATGTACATAACAGACACTGCTCGTATACATTTAGTTATGTGTATAGAACTATAGATATAATATTTTAACATCTATGTGTTTGTTTAGTTAAGGATAAAATTATGCATGAATGATACATTGTATGGAACTCTTATAAATTGAGTACCATTATGTTCACCGGCAGATAAAAGTGACGCCTTTTTAAACTTTTTACTCAGTTATACGGAACAATAGCCAGTTAATTGTTACAGTCAAGGGCATTAGAATTTATAACAACCAGGAAAACTGTAAACTTGGAGGTCTTTTTGTCATCGAGTGGCGGCAGGTGTCACCGAAAACTACGGAAGATATTGTTTGGTGGTAACCTTGAAAACCTGGAATTGAACTAAAATTTGTTGCTACTTGGCAACAATGTTTTAATTCATATGGTGTTTTCTATAATATAATATAAGTATTACTTTTTAGAAGAACCTATATATTTCTTAGGCAACAATTCTATAATTATTATAAATGCGACACTTTAACTTGTTTCTCTTTTAATATTTGGATTTGGATGAAATTAGTTTATTACCTGGATTAACTTATAGGATACTTTTATCCTGAAAAATGTTAAATCCCCGAGCGATCGTTTAAAAATATACAAAAATTCGGCGACAGTGACGGCGCCACCTTCGTCACAGCGATAAAGATGTCATTCGTTTCTCAGGTGTTAGGTACATTTTTCAACGTTCACCATATCGTGAGTACCAGCTAGTAAACATATAAAATAAAATCTAGTATACCATTATATATATATCAAGTACCTACTTATAGTATTTTTAAAAGTTTACCTTTACAGAAAAACACTAGATAATATATTTTATTCATTAGTAACGATTGGTAATGAAAACATATTGTGAAATAAAAGTATTTATTGTAATTATTTTATTATCGTTTATTGATGTTTATTGGTTTATAAATAATGATATTTAACATTTATCGCACATCCCTTAGCATTGAAGCTGATGATAGCGCGTTTGGCATTGACTTTGTCATTGTTATACGCACTTCATAATTAACAATCGAAGTTCATAAACCTGCATTCGTGATACATAAATACGTTTACTAGGTTTACTTGGAATATGATCATAAAAATCTCATAATTAGCAATTAAATGGGTACCTACCTATCACTAAACAGATCACTCATCTAAGTTAATTATCCTTAGGATGAGCTTTTTCTAATGGTTAGTCATCGTTCGTAACAACAAAAATTTAATACCTTCTTGCTCGGCAGACGGTGTCCGCCTTTATTTTTTTTCTGATATGCTTATCTAAAGCTTGTTAAGCCCCATCTGTAAGATTGTTCAGGAGTTTATAATCTCATATAATATATGGAAATAGATGAATATGTGTCTTATTTCCGATGTATTATTGTTATTATATTATTTAACTTGAATGCTGGTGTTTTACTATCTTTTTTTATATTTTAAATATAAAGGACTAATGTAAAATTATACCTACATAATTATTATTACACTTTATAACATTTCATTTGAAAAACGACCGTTTTGGACCATCGAAACTGCACATGACAGGATTAAAATAATTATGCTTTTCAAAACAATAACTTTTTCATTTAGAATTAACATCCTTATACTTATTTTTTTTTCTAACCCTGATGGTGATGGTTATTATAAGTGTAATTTAAGATATTTATATATATTATTTTTATATGTACGATTATAGTTTGTGTATTTTTTTTTGTATGAGCATAGTCGAGAGTATAATACATTTTATTCCCCATTTTATTTTTTTTAAACTACTGTTAGTATTATTTAGTTAAAGTAGGATATATACCTAAGTGAAGTGGCTTTTTTAAATGTCATTGAATGAATCCAAAAAAAATATAGGGTTTTTGCGTCAAACACAACTGGCCTTCGTATTTAACATTCACTGTTATATTTACAATTACCTTTTTGTTTAACTAATAAGTTTTTCAAGTTATTTGTAAACGGATTCTTAATCAGTTCATACATGGACAGTTTGGGCGCGAATTGTAAAAATGTTTTGCCCACATTAATGCGCAACAGTTGACCTTTTTTTTTTGTAAACACCGTGCCCGAAGCATTTACAAAAACACGTTTCAATTATGCCTCCATGCACTGTAACACAAAAGAAAGCGTACGTATATTCAAATGGATTTTCATGTACATACGGAATTATGTAATTTTCCTTGTGCCGCACTGTTTAAAAACTCGTTTTGTAAATGTAATATGGTCTTACGCAAACCAAATCGGAAGGAGGTTAAATTGTGGAATAAAAACATCCGATGCAAACGAAGATTTAGGTAGTTCACATTTTAGACAGGGTAAATTTGTAGTCTAAACCTACGTATATAAAAAAATAAATAGGTCATTACTGTCACAATGAAAATAGACGCCATCAGCGACTTTGTTTAATAGTATTCTAAGGTGATCATACACGATCTTTAAGTTAATTTGTTAAGGTAAATCTTAAAGTATTTGCTCACAACATCGATTTGCAAGCATTGTAAGAACATAACAGACAAATGGTATAAATGGTACCCTAATTTTGGTATTTTTAAATGTATAAATAAAAGATTAAATAAAAGATTAGCCAAAATAAAGGTACTTTTTCGAAACATCAATTTTCTTATTTTTTTTTTTCATATTTAAATAAATAGGAAATTTATAAAGTGGTCCATATTTCATAAATTAGTCATCACTTTACGTTATTTTATAACAATTCTTTTGTAATTAATAAATTGTTGGCCTAGTTTCTAATTGATAATTAATAAGTAGGTATAAATTTGACGACACGTTTGGTCTAGTAGCTAATAACCCTAGCTGTTAACCAAACGGTCGCGGGTTCGAATCCCGCTAGGGGCAAATGTACCTTTGTCATGGATGTTTTGTATTGGTTAGTGTGGAACTAGATGGTGCCGTGTGGAATGTGTGAAGATATTTATTTATTTATTTAGATACGCAATTAATACATACAATAATTAAATAATAAATTAATAATTAATTATTACAATAATTAATAATTAATTGATACAGATATATTTACTTTTGTAATTAATAGTAAAACTTTTTGAATTGCAAACAAATTGTTATTAGTCATCTATTTTTGTTATTAGTCATATAATTTTATAAAAACTAAGATTTGCAGAAATATCAATTAAAACTGTTACACAGGCACTATCTGTATATGCAATTTGTATTTGTAACGTGAGGTCATACACATTCAAATCCGTTCTACGTGCCGTTACAGTAAACTGCAAGATTATATCCGTTCACAATGCATTTAAACGTAATTAAATTGTGTACAATTGGTTTCCTGGTAAAATT
This sequence comes from Synanthedon myopaeformis, assembly GCA_944738685.1. Classification (NCBI taxonomy): domain Eukaryota; kingdom Metazoa; phylum Arthropoda; class Insecta; order Lepidoptera; family Sesiidae; genus Synanthedon; species Synanthedon myopaeformis. Next base: position 4,165,515 of record OX122926.1, on the reverse strand, counting down.
TTCCTAAATTAATATCTTATTCGAGCTGTATATTTGTTGTTTCAAAGTATATTGTATTTTAAATCTAATTTTGATAATATAATATCTCACAAAATATATAAAAAAATTGTTTTGCCCTTAATTTGACCCGCAATTTCTCACATATTTACGTGTGAAATATCAAAAGAAAATATGAATTTAAAATTACAGTTATTTTAAAATATCTGAAAAATTTATGTTTCAAATTTTTTATTGGCATTTCTATTCAATAAATCATTCAAATAGGAATAATAAAATATTTTTGAAAATCCTTTACCGGTTGTAGACCACAACTTGTGGCTTATTGGATTTTTAGTTCATGTGTATGTAGCTCTACTTTAGGAATATTGACATTAATATTCCTAATATTGACATTGACATAATATATTTTGGTTAACAATAGTACCAGGTACGCAGTTTTATTAAGTTATGATTTATTTTCATTGCTGTCAGAAAGTAATTTCAAAATTAATCTTAAGTCCAAGCAAAGTTTTTTTTTAACTTTAGTCATCAATATCATCTTTTAGCTTTTATAGATAGCTTTGTCTACATGAAAAGAGCTCTATGTTTTCTTACGGATATAAAATTTATAAGAGTCAGTTCGATGTTTTAACTGTGATAACGTGATATATTATCGGTTTCGTAATGTTAATAAGAATCTTAGTAGACGTTTAAGAATTTAGAATAAAATGTAGGGGAAACAGTGATAATTTTGTAAATACATATAATTTCAACATATATCTCGACATCATGCTCCTATTGTGACAATGATTCTATTAAATAATTTGCTACTAAATAGATTTTCCGAATAACGTTTGCGCTACGTGACATTTACAGTTTTGTAGCTAATTAAAATCAACAGTTATACGCTACTGGCGACACGAATCGCGAATAAAAGAGTAGCTTATTCTCTCATGTCACTAATTAGTCATCGAAACGACAAACAAATAGGAAAACAAAAGTGATATACCCGTTATTCGTTGTTACGCGATGCTACGGTTTGACCACGTTAAACAGTAGGTAATTTTATTGCTGGTGCGGCCTATGCTACTATGAGTATGTATATACACGTAAAATGAATACCTACTTTTTTTCATTTTAAATGTATTTTAATGATATCGCTAAGACTGAGTTTCTTTCGGGATTTCTTCTCTGGATCGTCATCATCTTGGCTTTTTTCCGAAACCCTGGTAAATTTAAATTTATAATGACGTTCTTGGAGAAACCTAATTGATAAATAAAGATTTTGATTTTTTTGAATATTTGTATGTATGACTCTTTTTGGATAAACGTAAGAAAAATCAGTGTTTTCCTTAAAATGTCTACTAGTATTGGATATTATTATCAATTTCTATTGAATTACTCAGCCGTAAGAAAAATATTGCATAGTTCCATAAAAATAATATAAAAAAACCATACTTGTTTGAATTTCAAATTGCCAAACACTTTTTTTAGAATTTGTGGTCATCACAAAAACTATCCTCTGATCTAATTTCATTTTTGTGGCTTTGAAAAAATCTATGAGTTACATTTTGTATTTACAAATTTTGACAATTAACCTTTGTGAACAATTATTATGTTAGTCTTCATTAATATTAATGTCTAGTCGATATTTTTTAATTAGAAAAAAAAAAAACATTAGGGATTATACTATGTCGTACTAATTAATAAATCTCTATATATATATAAAAATTTCGTGTCACACTTTTGTCGCCGATGAACTCTTAAACTACTGAACCGATTTTGATAAAACTTCGTAACTATGTGAAATTTGGTCCAACTAAAAGATAGGATAGTTTTTATTTTGAATCCGGGCGAAGCCGGGAGCGTGTAGCTAGTTACAGATAAATTTTAAAAGGTTTTAAATATGGGAGGTGATTTCCGCAACTATTCATGTGGTTTAAAGAAATATTTCCACAATATTCGGAATAAACATTTAGTTTCATAGGCTATATTATATTCTAAAGTACCTAATTGAAGAGTCGAAAGTGTACGTGAGAGTCAACGGTAGGTTTACATAATTATTCTGTAATCGGAACATGGAGTGCGGTAAAACTCTAATGAGTTTGTGTTTATGTTAAGTTAAATGAAACATTCTATTGTATTTATAAATAAATAAAAATAAATAAAACTTCGAGGGTAAAGACACACACAAGCTAATTAATTATATTTCATAAACAATAATTAGAAATGGGTAAGGTTGGGTGTTTTTTCTGTCATTGTACACGTCATTCCGTTAGTCCACTGCAGGTTGGCAACCAGCATGTTCTCACCACGTTCATCACTGTACATAAACACCATTTTACGGTGTTTTCTCCGTAAAACATGAGAATTAGTTCAATTCTCATATTGAATTGGAATTCTGCAAAGGTCGATAATAAGACATATCAAGATAATTAAAATACTAGTAATCTCGCGTGATCTTAATTAGTATCAAACATAGAACTAAGCATAGGCTTTAGTAATTATTTAAAACAGTTTGTGAACTAACGGTTGCTTGTAATTTGGCTATTAACTACATTGGCGAAAATGTCGTTTCATTTTATTTACGTAGGTGTAAATGTAAAACCATTTTTAGACGTTTCGAAAGTATTGAAAAGCCTCTTTAAACATATTAATTACAAAATATTTAACTCTGTATTATGTAAATTCCTTTTGAAAATTATATCCATTCGTGTAAACGTTGCGTCCACTGAAGGTTTTCTTCGTAAGACCTTCAGCCTTTTACATGGATGACGGGTTGCTCAACACATGTATTCGAACAAACACTACAGAGTGTTTCCGTTTAGAAACCCACCATTTGAATGAAGCAATATTGACGTTTGACGTCGCACGCGTCGTGGTCTAATCGGTTACCGCATGTCGTGGTAGGATCATTCTTAGAATCAAAATTATTGTTTAGAAATCGTTTAAGTCTCATTATAATATAAATCTATCTATTTCTAATCTATGGTATAATAATGTCATTACTATACAATAGATTAGTTTCGTTCGCTGCAATATTTTGGTCAATACAACTGAAATTCTATATTTAGGCTTTATTCCAGATTTCAGTTGAATATTTTGTTGGTAACGAATAAACTCAAAAACTACTGGATCAATTTTAAAAACTCTCACATTATCAGGGAGTAACATAGGCTATATTTAATAAATTTACGTGAACGATGTCGCGTGCAACAACTAATAATAATATAAAGTAAGCTACAAATTGGCTTAAATTGTCTGTGAATAGTAATTCGCAGTTGTGCATTTGCATCATTGACCCGTATACTGTTAATTGTGCAAACGATAATTATGTCTTAGGTATTTAGGGGTCAGGTCACTCAGAAGTCACTCAGAAATCTAGATCGAGACTCAATTATAAATTACTAGCTTAATTATAAATTACTAGCTATTACTAGCTTTTGCCCGCAACTTCGTTCGCGTCCCTCGGGAACAGTACTTTTTTTCTGGATGAAAAGTACCTCATGTCCTTCTCTGTAACTCAGTAACCCTTACAACATTCATGCAAAATTACATGTCGATTGGTTAAGTATTCAAGGCGGGAAAGCGTATCGAGTTAACAACAAATAAAACTAACGCACTCGCATTTATAATAGTAGTATACTTAGGATTTAACTCATAATTGATTTATGTCTCACAAAGCACATTTGTAGGTAAATATTTTTAATCTCTTACGACGATCTCTAGAGATTTTATGAATTAAAATTCGCAACTGTAGCGAGGGAGTGATTGTACATTCAAAGTAATATGGTAATCGTTTAGAATAGTTGCAAACTTAAAAATTGTTGGTGTAGATACTCTTGCTGTTCATGGGCGCCGGCAGCAGGGTGCAAGGGGGTGCACTTGCACCCCCCTGTCAGGAAAGAAATACATATAATTTTTTTTTTAAATTAATTTATTCTTTGAATAAAAACTGAAGGCGTCTAGGACTACAGAGACTAAGTAAGTATGTTTTCGATAAATATATTCAAATACCTGCGCGATTTGAATTTGACATTACATTTATCTACATTATATACATATATATAATTCTATATTTTATATTAGTTAATAGTGTGATATGTAGACGCAGATGCACCCTCCTGACAGTAATCCTATGTTGCTGTTATTCTCATGGTTGTTACAATTATTCATATGTCAGCGAATAAATATTTAATCAGATTTTTTCAATACAAGTCATAACGTAAGTATCCAAGAATATTTATAACGCATCCTTTAAAAGAACATACTCGTAACATATGTTTTTTCCTTGACCGTATCACAAGTTTGTCAGAAAACCAATGACGTTAAAGCCGTATTAATAATGTTGTTACGTAGCCACATAATTTTGTTATTATGTATTTCAATTGAATATTTCCTAAAATAATAATTGACATGTGTTGCGAATTTTTAAGTAGGTTTTTTTTTGGTAGTTATAACTGTCAAAAATATAATTTTTGTAAATTTTTCAGAAAAACCTCGGAGTAGGCCAACGAGGTCGTTAAACATTAAACTTACAACGCAATATTATTGCTGAGGTCGAATGACGTTGTTGTGACTTGACGCTATCATACAGTGTGTTATAATATTCATATTATTTTATATTCAAAGCACAAGAGGATGTTCTGTCTTAAAAATGAAACACATTGTCATGTAACGTTTGAACTCGCTTATACAGTTGAAGTTTATGGGAGAATACGATTATTGTTCTCTCCGTGTAATACTTGTTATCTATTTCATGGGTTTATACTTAAGCTTTATGTACTTAGAGATAAAATTTGATAAAATATGTTGTGATACAAATGCTATGTGTAAATTACATAGTATAATCATTCACCAAAAATAAATTGGGTCGGCTTTTAATGAAGAATTAATGTTTATGGACGGGTTTCCGGTTTATTATATTTACAAATTAAACTATTAATATATCGTTTATAAAACTATATTATATGGTTTCAAAACTATCAACAATACATATAGGTACATTAGCGGATAAAGCAATCAACAACTATTGTCTATTAGCACATCTAATAAATTCATAAAATATTTGAATAACTTATCGGGTTTATATTAAGACAAGAGCGTCTTTTATATTTATCTAGATAACATTTATGCATTTAGTGGCCCTGTGCTGGTTGCACGGCATTGTAATCTACTGAGAATCAACGTAGAGTATAATAATTTACATACGTATATTCCTACAACATTGTCATTCCTGCTAAGAAGGCCGATGACCGCAACCGTCTGCTATAAAGCAGATAGATACCAATTTGCGAATGATAAATAGTTTCTGCAAAGATATACCTATTACCTACTATATACCTATTAGCACACATGTATTAGGACGAAGTTTAATGTACGAATTGACGATTCTCTATTAAACCCAATCATCAATGATGTCTTATTCTCGAATAGCACAAATTGTTACAAGGCCTTTACATCTTCTTTCCATCATAGTTAACCTTTAGTTCACACATGCAGCCCAAAAGACTCAAAAGTATTTTGTATGTCATCATTAATCAGTTCTGTCCCGTTTTAATCTATACCTCTACTTAAAAAAATCGTTTGTCCTAACTGACTATCAACGCACAGACAAAACTAGTAAGTCCAGAAAACTGTAAATCTGTTGCCATCTGTTATTTATGGTTATATTGCATGCATATTTCCAATTAATAAAAGCATTGATATATACTACAAGTAGATTCAATCAAAAAAGTTTCCTAATACGCAATGAAAAACATAAGGTCGGTAGATTTATAATATCTAAGTGACGTAGTTGGCATGGCGCCGACCGGGGATTCCGCGGCTCGCTGCGGACTGTCCGATGCTTACGGCCCACGACACTCCGCCTCTGTGGGACATTTAACCTCTACCTTGAAATCACGTCTAAATATATTCTGATGATAGTATGTATTTATAAATTAATCTGCCATTTGTATTTTCCCATATGTGTTTTCCACTATATAATATCAAAGATTCAATTACTTACTTAAAAATCAGCCCAAAACCCCATCAGCAGCGCAAAATCATCCCAAAAACATAGAACCTCACGAAGACTAAGTAAAGCCTTTCGGTAAGGTCAATGAAATTATAATAGTACAGTACTTGGTACAATATTACAACACAATGGTATAATAGTAGGTAGGTACTTATTTATTTATTTTATTTTATATACTAGAAAAATTACAAATACAATTTAAAGAACAAAAATCGGAGCCCTAGACGGGAAAGTTCTAAGAATTGTTCTTAGAACCGATTATTTTCTTTGTGGTGACAATTATTTTTTTTCGAAAGTTTGTAAAGAGATGTTTTAAAAATTATTTAAATGCATCTTCCTTTTTAAACATTATATTTTGTCTAATAGACTATCGGGTATAACCGAAATTTTCTTTATTTTATGTGAATATTTTGGTACTGCCATCTTTTTATTGATTTATTAATGTTATTTTAACATTATAATATTTTGTAATTTTCATAAATTGTATATACCTAGGTAGATTTTATTACGAAACAATGAAAAATGTTTCATCAATTCTGATTTTGATTTCTGATGAAATCGGACCACCTGTTACATGCATGTCCCATTTTTTCCAGTTACGATGTGAATCATATTATGTTGAACAGTCTTAAAAACACGGCTCTTAGTTGCAAAATCGTCTTGTGATTATTATCTTTAATGCGAAATTGAGGTCATTTGCCATACAAGAAAATCAATATGGATTTTAAACACATCAAATGACAAATTTACTGTTTACAAAGGCTACAGTACTGTTTACAAAACTTAACTTGTAATATATGGTACCTAGTCTTAAGCAACTGATCATAAATAAATGAACCTTTCGTCTATCAGCCTGCCTGCAGACTTCTAAAGTGACCTACAATTCTTTTTTTTTTTTAAATTGCTAGCACTCTCTTACAGAAGATGACTATGATATCATATTATCTGCGTGCACGTTGTTGTGTTTCAGTCAAAAGGGAAGCCAGAGCCTTATCCTTAACCCTGATCAATTTCGGCACCACACTTAGGTACAATGCCAAAGGCGTTGCTTGTTTTTATAGGCAACGCTGCTTACCATAAAGAGTATCGTCAACCAAGCAAAGAATCCAAGCAAAGAGCTGTTGAGGGAACTGCCTTTAAATGGATACCGGCTACTAGCCAGTTCCATTAGGTACGTAATGTTCTGTGGTTAATATGTCAAGCGGTTCATTAGGACAAAGTTCTTTTGTTATGTAGTTGATAATCATAAAATTGATAAACCAATATTTGTTTAAAGGCTGACGTTTTTAGACCAGTCCAAACATTTTGACTGTAAATGATACGTTATAACATTCGTGTCTCGTATAGTTTGCGGTTAGAAGACGTGACCCGAAAACGCTATTTTTCCGGTTGTGTGAACTCGTTTAGTACGAGAGACCGTTAACGTTATATTCTTGATTCGAGTTAACAAATTAAAAACAAGATTCTAAACATGGTCACACGTTTGTTCTCTAAATAAATTCAATATAAGCTTGTAGAAATTTTTACTTTTCTAGCTTTGCCCCCTGCGGCTTCTTTTGCCTTGAAATTGGACAGCAACCTAGTTGTGATCGGTTAAATGGTGTCCTGATTTACCGATCTCACATAATTTTAAAGTGATAATCTTTTAGCAATATTTACGAATAGCATTTTCAGAATGAATAAAATTAGCTATTTTTATTGCGGCCGAAACCGCAGACAGAAGCTTGTCTGTAGATAAAACTAATTATTATAAAGTTGCCTGTACGAGGTGAAGTAATAATATGGATTTATTTATTGTTTAACCATAAAATGGCGTCATTAATGCGCTTTATGTTTCATAGTTTGCGCATAAAGTTGTGGCGCTCTATTCATGCGAAGTGCGAACCCTCTTAGTCACCGTGGAAACGCGAGCCCCTTGACCCACTTTGATCGATGTTGAGTCGTGACAGTGGTCACTGCAGTATTGCTATTGCTGATGATGAACAACTTTCACCAAAACACAGCGGTGACGTCACGACGTCACGTGGTTACTTCGCAAATGTTATAAGCAGTTTCCTTTTTTCTCTCGTAACCTATTTTAAGTTTTATTTATTATATTTTGTTCATTAACTTACTTGCTTAAAGGTTTATAAACGCATACATTTACCGAAAAGATATGCAAATCATAATTTTTTAACGTAAAATATTGTTCCTTATTGACTGAACACTCAACGATTTCTTTAAAATTCGTAACTAATTCTATATAAACTTTAACTATACGTAAAAAGAAAAACTTATTTTTATTGTGTTTTTTTTAAGTACACTTTAGCTAGAGCATTATACATACAACTCGTCTTGTTTAAATTAATAATTAGTTTAAAAATTCAACACTGGTAGGTACTCATTGTTCATAGAACAAAGCATGACGAATTTGGTTAGAGATAAAAAAGCAATTAATATTTTTGTAAAATAAAACCAAAAATCTATTATACCTACATTTAATTACAAAATGTAAATAGAATATCCTACTGATGTTTTTAATTTAGATAATTTTTTCTTTTACTGATAAAGTCGGCAAGTTGATTGATCTATCAATTCAAAATAAGGGAATTTGACAAGCATATTGGTCGAGTGTTTAAGCCCCCTATCGCTATGACTCATGGATCCAGGCTCCCAGGTTAGATTTCCAGAAGGACAAATTTGAGCTGAGGTCTCCGTGTTTTAGTTGTGGCAGGGCACTAAGTAGAGCTTAAATTGAAAGCTTTTCTGCTTTGTAATAATAAATTGAATTAAAATAATACTATATATATAATTAATTATATATTCAAAATTATGTCCAAATATTCTATGGGTAGACTCCCTTGAGTTATTGTTGGAGGTTATTGTAATTAAGGCAAGGATATTCAAACGCAACAGGTTGTAGGCGCTTCCTTACGCCGCGCGGCGCACGGAATATTTGAAGCATTCAATGAGCGAATGTGCTATAAATAGCAAAGAATACTTTATTAGTATTTATTCCTATGAATGAATTACAATAAAGACATTAGCGCGTGCTAGTTTATAAATAGGAAATTATCGGAAATCCGAAATTAACGCCCAATTTTCACGCCGAGGACTTTCCCGGACATTTTCATTTAAACATTATGTTCACTGATGCGTCTAATAAATATCCATACCAAGTATTGCATATCAATAGTTTCCTGTAATAATCGTTTTTAAGTTATTATATATTCATGCACTTCACCGGCTGGGCTACAACTAATGAGTGTACTGAAATTTTAAACTTCTGCCATTGTTTTTAGCTCGCCCTGGCCTAACTAACCGCGATGGTGAGTGCTACGCCACGTCACAACATAACACACAACACAGCACAAGCATCAACAGTACAAGTAGTCGTGTGCACGTGTGTGGGCGGAGCTCATTTCTTGTTTAATTATGTTAGGCTCTATACTTCGCACTATGTCGGTTGAAGATGGTTTTGTTTCAAGATTTTTAAAGTCTTCGCATTGTGTTTCGTATATCTATGTAACACTGTATTTTATCACTGTCAATCCACCTACCCACTTAAAATCAATCGTGTCCTTTGGAGATGCGAAAATAACAAACGGTTTTTAATGAAAAAAAAAAAAAAAATTATTCTTCCAATATATAAATAAATTCTCTTCAAATCTAATTAAATGGTCGTGAAAACTAAAATGGTTGCCATTTCATTATGACTGAAGAAAAACGAGACATGATTCCGTATTCATCCTATGACTACTTATCCCAAACTGGTCAAGTTCCTTACTTAGCCAATAGTAATTACTTAATCATATGTTCTTATATGATTAAGTATAAAGGCTGGTTCAAAAATCGTGGATCAAACGAAACATGGATGTAGAGGCGGTTATTTGCAATAAAAAATCTAGAGTCCTACTCTATCCTATTAAAAGTTATGCCTGATTGTGCGTTTTTTAAGAAAACACCAAAATTTGTACTAAATAGGTAATAAAACAAATTGAAACTTTTTAAAAAAAACAAATTATGTACTGTTGCTTCTAGTTAATGTATCACTAAAAAATGCTTTTATAACAGTAGATACCGTGGTTTATGAGTAATGGCAATTTTTTTCAATCGAAGGATGCAATCGAATAAATTAATAAGTTAATAATTTAATAATTTAATAAAAGTGCATAATTTAATAAAACATAAAATTATTTCTAAAAGTAACTAATCAACACTTTACTTGTAGTTGGTGAAAGAGGCCCTAAGATGAATTTTATATAATTACAAAAAACTCAAAGGTAATTGCCGTCCTTTCTTCCCTAAGCGTAACGAAAGGCCCATAAAAGTATTGACAATAATAACAATTACATTATAATTGCACCTTATTCTCTGAGCATTTAAGTGCAGATTTGCATGAAAGATTTTTGTTTATTCAAAAGGGTAATTATTTAATGGTAAACATTAACAAAATAGGTAAGCAATTAAAAATTGTTATATTATTATTGACTTAGGTATAAGTCGGGCTTTCCTGACCGACCACTTCATTAGTGCAGCGCTCGTCACGACGATCGCACTTACTGATAAATCACGCGCTTCTATACTCGACTCTATGTTCATGCAAATCCTTAAAAAAACATGTATACCTATCGTATTCAATTTCAAAATTGGTTTCATCAAGAGACCTGCGAGGCGATGGAAGCTACCGGCGCCGGAGGGAAGCGGCGTGTTCGACGACGCCCCCCGCCCGCTTCGCCGTCGCCGCCGCCGACGTCGCAGAGAATCTCGATCGACGAACTGCACGAAGCGCTTCAGCTGCATATCTTATCTTCGGAGCGTATGTGGGCTCTGGGCTATCCCATGGAAATTGAGCCCAACTCGTCTAAAGCTGTAGTGTACGTGAACCCACCACCGAAACAGGTGGTTTCTTACACAATGTTGGACGTGAATGCGCCAGTTTTTGTGCCAGGTGGATCTCAAAGTGACAGTGGACGCGGCTCGATGGGGTCCACCCCGCGATCCGAGAGTGATGAGGAAACGGACGCAGTGGAACACTCGTGTGCGCGTTGTGACAAGAATTTTCGCATTTCTCGAGACGGCGAATACTTGAGCATGGACGCTTGTGTGTATCACTGGGGCCGCATGAAGAGGGACGGTCACTACATGTGCTGCGATTCTCCACGGGGTTCGAATGGCTGCAGTGTGGCGCGTTTCCACGTGTGGACCGGGACTCGTCCGGGAATGAACGGACCCTTGGAAGGATACGTGCAAGCCCGTTTACCCAGAGGCGGAGTGTACGCTCTGGACGCGGAAATGTGTTTTACGACGGCGGGGTTGGAACTGGCTAAAATTGCGGTTGTAGGTATCGACGGCCGAATTGTATACAAATCCTTGGTAAAACCAAGTTCGACTGTATTGGATCACAATACAAGATTTTCCGGCATCAGGCCGCGCGACCTGGCGCGCGCGACTAAGACGCTAAAAGACGTTCAGAACGACATACTGGGTTTCGTTGGCACTGATACGATTCTGGTGGGCCATGCACTGGAAAATGACCTTCGTGCCTTGAAATTGATGCACAGTGTAGTCGTGGACACTTGCGCCTTATATCCGCATGAACGAGGATTTCCGTTGAGACGTTCCTTGCGAGCCCTCTCAGAGGAATATCTTCAAAGAAAAGTGCAGTGCGGAAGCGCAGGTCATTCGCCAGTAGAAGACGCTCGTGCAGCCATAGACTTGGTGCTTCTCAAGGTGCGTCAAGAGAACGCAGCACGAATACGACGTGCAAGAGCGTTACCTTCTTTGTGGGAACCGTACGACCCTTTAGTGAATTCTTCCACCTTAGTGTTTTAGTGTTAGTAAATGAACAATCATGGTATTTAATTTAAAATGAATAATGACGACTGCAAACATGAACTTGACTATTACGTTGACGGAGAGCGCGTATTTGCATGTATGTGCCTTCGGATTGCTAAGTTGACGATGGGGCAATAAACGTAATTTTTTATACCAATATTCTTTTTTATTTAACCAAACCCAAAATAACATGCTAATGATAAATGATAAATAAGTTTTTGGTCCAAACAGCGGCCAAAAAGCTGGTCATCCTAAATAAGGTGAAGCGATACTTTACGCCTGAACAACTCCTATAAATCTTTGTATAAGGCGCAAGTCCGATCTTGCATGTAGTATTGCTTCCAACTTTGGGATAGCTCAGCCAAATACCAACTTGCCGCACTCGACTCGGTGGAACGCAGAGCTAGGAGACTTATTGACGGCAGTACGATTTTAAAAACTAAGATGCAGAGCCTGGCACATAGACGTGAAATTGCCAGTCTATGTGTCTTTTATAAGATGTACTTCGGAGAGTGTGCTCAGGAGCTGCATGAACGCATACCGCCTTCCCCTTTCTTTCATCGGACATACAGACGTACGGCTGGTTAACATTCTCATCTTGTCGATATCCCTCTATTTCGGGCCAAGCGCTTTAAAATATTTTTTATAATGCGTACTGCCAAGGTTTGGAACTCCCTCCCTGCGTCTGTATTTCCGAGCTCATATAACCCAAATCTTTTTAAAGTTCGAGTAAATAGGCATCTTCTGGGTGAGCTCGCTCCATCTTAGGCCTCATCCTTGCTACACAGTTGGTTGTTGGTCGAGAGCAAACCCATCTTTTATAAAAAAAAAGTACGAGTATACAAGTATAACATAAAATATTACTTGTCCTAGTCAACTGTGGACACTTATTAGATATTATATTCCAGATATAAAAATAAGAAGGAATTTGTAAATTTTCATCCTAATTATAATATTATTTAATTATTCATTCTTCGCTTCTTATAAAATATTTATTGATACTTTATTATCTGCTGTTCTAAATTAACTATAGTTTGGCTAATGAGAAATGAAACTGAAAATACATGACAAAATCTAATAAAAACTTTTTAACAAAAAAATTAAACCGCCGACAAAACTGAAAAGCAAAAAATAATTTTATTTAACCTTATTTAAAATTAAAATTTATTATTTAAAATTTATTATTTAAAAAATAATTATATTTAACCTATAATAACCAAGTTCTTAAACTAATGTAAGTATACTTAGGTATTGAAAACATCGACTTGTTGAAAACATGTATTAACACCTGTTGACTGTTGTGTAGTATGATAAAGTAATTGTGATATATGATTATTTAATTATTTCTGAGATTTTCAAATTGTCACTGTTTTTTTAAATTTATCTTTATGAAATGATACTTCTCGAATTAAGATACTCGTTTTGAATTTAATTCTTTCACATATTTTCTTAGAAGGTTTTTATTTTGGGAATTCATTTGAGTCATGTCAAGGTCATATGATACAGTCAAAATGATCCAAAGTTTGCTCCGGCATCTTTTAATTTTTTAAGTGAATTTTTCATACCGCTGGGATGCATTTCTATGAATTGAGCTAAACCCGCAATTTAGATTTTTATAATATGGTATTGATATGGAAAATATGTATGAATTCCTAAAGTGCATTCTTTAATTAAGAATTATAAAATTTTAATATACTGAAATGGTTTTAATTTTAATATACTAATAGGTTTGAATTTTTTTTTCTATGAAAGAGTAACAAACACATCCACCCATCAAACTATCGCAATTTATAATATTAGTAGGATAGCTCACTATGTTTGTTATAGCCATTGAACTATAGTTATAGGAGGATAACATATGTTTTTTCGCGTTTGGCGAAAATGAGAATAACCCCCATATTGGCAATGATAATAATAATAATTAATATCAACCTTCAAAACGGGTTGTTTAGCTAATTACACTTAAATTTGTAGTTTTTATACTACATCCTCAATTAGATTTATAAGGTTAAATGGAGGCCTTTATGAGTATCATTCATAATAAAAATGTAAGACGATAAGATAATGTATAGGCAATTGAAGATATTAGTGATTATCATGAAGCAGGTTTATGTGCCCGTTAGTGCCGACGCGACTCTATCAGAGCTGAGAGCGCGCGGTACCGTTTACTTGATGCGCACGGTCTGACATCGATACGAAGGTTATCGTCGGTGTCAGCGACCAGCAGACACCCGCACCGTCGCCCACATACTCTTCTGTGTACAAACAACTGCTTCGCACACACGTGCGCGTATTGTGCCTACATATATCTCGGCCATCGCACGCCACATTTCACGCGCAAACCACTTTTTCACTCGTTTTCTTCATCTTTTAAAGCGTACGTGCGCCAGATAGTGAAATTAAACAAATTATCTCGGCGTGCAAACTACATTAGTACTATCAGTAAGTTAATCGTTCCAATAAAACTGTATATAGGTATGTAAATTGCATAGACTCAAATCGAGTTGAGGATTTTTGATAGTAGCTAGCTCTAAAGAAATCGTTGGATGGATGCTTCATAAATTGACGCGCTCTCGCTCTGTATCAATGGGCGATGTATGTAGATATACGTATATATAGGTAAGTAGATACGTGCGAGCCGAGGGCAATGGCCGTCCTTCCTTCCGCAACCGGCCGTCTTCCCGAGATGAAACAATGCCTGCTAAAAATACACAATTGCTAAAAAAACGTATTGGTAATTTTGCAAATCGCAACAATAAAATGAATTATTTTATAATATAATTATTAATATTAACACTATATACTTAAAACAAATTAAAGAAATATAATTAAAGAAAGTAATTTTATGAGTAAATAGTGTAATTTTTCATAAATAAATTAGATATCAGTTTTTCTGTTATTATTCTGTAGGAGTAAGCAACTCTTATGTCTCCTCCCATAATATGACAAAAATTCTGTTTTGATTCTTATCTTAGGGCTTTAGGGTTTATTTTAATAATATGAAAAGGTTATGTTATTGTTTAGAAAACGAGAATAGGCCGTCGTTCGTTGTTTGGTCCCGTTAACAAACGCACTACCTGTGTGACGTATAAGTGTAGGCTGCCCCACCCGAGCGCCTCATTAGTACAGCGCTCGTCACAGCGATCGCACGTACGGCTAACGCGCGCGCGCTCTCGATATTATACTCGACTCTATGTCCATACGAGACCGACATAAAACATGCATTCGTTTTGTATTCAAGTTCAAAGTTGGTTTCATCAAGAGACCGTCGCGACGGTGGATGCGGCCGGCCTCTCAGAGCCCCAGGGCAAGCCTCGTGAACGACGGCGCCCCCCGCCCACGACGCCGCCGCCGCCGACGTCGCAGAGAAACTCAACCGAAGAACTAGAGGACACGCTCCAACAGCACATCTTGTCAACGGAGCGTATGTGGGCTCTGGGCTATCCAATGGAAATCGAGCCCAATTCATCTAAAGCTGTTGTGTACGTGAACCCACCACCGAAACCGGTGGTTTCTTATACAATGTTGGATGTGAATGCGCCAATTTTCGTGCCAGGTGGATCTCAAAGTGACAGTGGACGCGGGTCGATGGGGTCCACCCCGCGTTCCGAGAGTGACGAAGAAACGGATGCAGTGGAACACTCGTGTGCGCGTTGTGACAAGAATTTTCGCATTTCTCGTGACGGTGAATACTTGAGTATGGACGCTTGTGTGTATCACTGGGGCCGCATGAAGATAGACGGTCGCTACATGTGCTGTAATTCTCCGCGAGGTTCGAACGGCTGCAGTATGGCGCGTTTCCACGTGTGGACCGGGACTCGTCCGGGAATGAATGGACCCTTAGAAGGATACGTGCAAGCCCGTTTACCCAGAGGCGGGGTGTACGCTCTAGACGCAGAAATGTGCTATACCACGGCGGGGTTGGAACTGGCTAGTATTGCGGTCGTAGGTATCGACGGCCGAATTGTATACAGATCCTTTGTGAAACCAAGTTCGACTGTATTGGATTACAATACAAGATTTTCCGGCATCAGGCCGCGCGACCTGGCGCGCGCGACTAAGACGCTAAGAGACGTTCAGAACGACATACTGGGTTTTGTTGGCACCGATACAATTCTGGTGGGGCATGCACTGGACAACGACCTTCGTGCCTTGAAATTGCTGCACAGTGCCGTCGTGGACACCTGTGCCCTATATCCTCACGAACGAGGATTTCCGCTGAGACGCTCTTTGCGAGCCCTATCGGAGGAATATCTTAAGAGAAAAGTGCAGTGTGGAGGCGCAGGTCATTCACCAGTAGAAGACGCTCGTGCGACCATGGACTTGGTGCTTTTCAAGGTACGTCAAGAAAAAGCAGCACGGAGCCGACGCATTACAAGAGCGCTACCTTCTTTATGGGAACCATACGACCCCTTAGTTAATTCCGCCTTGTTTTAGTGTTAAATAAATGAACTATGACGACTGTTAATTTAACACGAATAATAACGACAATTGCTAAAGAATTAAACATGAACTTGACTATTACGTTGACGGAGAGCGCGTACTCCCATGTATGTGCCTTCGGATTGCTAAATAATAGGGCAATAAACGTAATTTTTTTATACTATATTCTGTTTTTTCTTTTATTTTATTACCCAAGGTAAATAGCATCGATAGTGATGTAAATTCGCAATTTTAACTCAACAAACCTAAGTTAAAATCTAAACGAATATTTTAGATAGTCATTAATATTTTTAAAATTTTGTTGTCATGTCTGTTCCTGCCATTATTTTATTTATAAGGCCTGTCAGTGGCAACCTTCTTTAAATGTTATGAAATATACTTTCACCCGGCTGTCTTCACCTATCTTAACTTTGAATAGAGTTAAATTTCTATTCACTACAAATACTAATAATACACAGTCACTACAAAATATATTTGCTCTGTTTTCCACGAACAGTTTTTTCATCATTAGTGACGTAAGGGATTCCCGTTATATGAAACACCTAAGAAAACTGAATGAGTCATTGATTTATTATGGATTTTAGAGTGAGCTAATGCAAAGAGGAAAACATTTGAATGTACTAAACCGTAATGTCAGTTTAAGAAAATAATTATATTCTTATCATCCTAATATCTGACATAACTTCCTATTACTCATTTCATTATTGATACAAATTCTTTGAAACGATGATGAAACAATGTAAGCAATACTATGATTGTTGTTTGTTATTAATAATGCAGTCAATGTTTTCATGTAGTATATTCAAAGATAAAGTGATAGTATATTTTTAGAATGTTCACATAAACACATCATTTTTATTTTCTATTAGGATTTCGTTGCAAAATCTTTTTAAGATGGTTGGTGATTTAAAAAGGTCTAAAGACATTTTCTAATATTTAAATGATGATACGTCTATTGTCTAGGTTGGAACGACCGTGCACTTAAAGCGAGTTACATAATCGCCTTACATAAAATAGTGATGAAACAGTTGGTAGATGAACAAACTTAACGACTTCCACCTTGGTTTAGTCCGTGAGAAATCATAGAAACCCGCCTACTGCAGCATTCAGTATCCATTTAACAATAGAGACAGTTTTCAATTGTGTATAATTAAAATTAAACGAAGTAATTGTACAGTTGAGGGTCACGAAAGGAGACTTATTTTTTTTACTAAACTAACTTTTGTCTGAGACCTCCATACGCGACCCTTTTATTTAGGTGTTAAACATTTATTCAATCTTTATTGCTCATGGATCACAGACACCCTATGTCATTTTCTCTAACCCTGAAAACAAAATTTCGCGATGATCGGTTGAGTAGTTAAGATGTGAAAGCGTAACATACTCACTTTCGCATTTAATTTAATATTAGTTAGGATGACATACAGTAAAATGGGCAACTGTTTGCTCCATCTTAAATTACAACAATTGTTTTTGTAGAAAAATATTATTTCAAACTTCATACTCTTATATATTGGCAGATTGTACCTATATATATATATATATATATATATATATATATATATCTATATATATATATATATATATATATATATATATATAGACATTGTTTTAATGAATTAATATTCGTCTTTTTTCAATACAATCTTAAAAACAAATAATTTCAAATTAACAATAATTGAATAATGCAAATTGTAGTGATATTTCACCTTCAACTTTAATTTGATACAATAATAACAAAATTAGAAGCGTGTAAACATTTAAAATTGTCGGATATTGGAGGAGCAACGCCCTAACCGCCCGGGCGTCTGGTGAGCTTTGTTTACATTTTGTGTCACTTAAATAGGATTACCATTTAATTCTCATAAGACCATGAATTCTTTTACCTGATAGATAAGAGGCGATAATTTGCGGAACCGCAAATGATAAACATATCTTATCAAGTGCATCATTGAGGACAAAGTTAATTCTAATTTCCTCGATAGATATAATACGTATTAATATGTTCGGAACAAGAACACCCATATAAAATTCCACCGCTATTACTGATGTAATCATTATAAAACTAGATAATGAGTATTACTTTATATATTAATCAGAGAATGACTTGTTTTCTAAAAATATATAATTACGAAGATAGCTGATTGTCATTTTTAAGAAATTACAAGAATTGTTTATTCCGAATAAAGTAAGTTTCATATCAGTTAACATAACATATGGCACATATAAATATTTATTGTATTTATACAATTTAGTATGTAAATATGTTTGACGTTTGAAGTTGTTTATCATTCGCGACTATCTGAATAATCGAAGGAGACTACGACAGCAAAAGCCAAGTCATGCTATATCAATGAATAAGGAGACAGTCAAAAATAGACCGGATGTTGTGTGTTTTAAATACATTGAACTTTAGGGTGATAAAGTAGGATAGGCGAAAACTAAATCTTTTCTTTTTATTCGTATTCGTACTTCTTTTCGAGTTATTAGCATTTCACATTTCATATAGGTATTGCGTTTCATAATAATATATGGCTGACACTGTCTCCCTCATACATGCTATACTATATCTAATAGTTTACCATATTTTATCTAAATTTTTTATTTTATATATAAAATATATTAATTTTATACAGTTTATCTATATGTTTATTTGACGTTCGTGCTTCAGAAGGGTGGCAGTCAAACTGACGGTACACACGATCTATCAAAAAGTTCGTTTTTGTTTTACTATACTTAGGTCTTATTTTGTCGTAAATTTCTTATACATAGAATTTTGAAGCTACTTAAAAGTTTTTTGAGGATGGCACTATCATTGTTGTTGAGGAGTTTAATTTTTTTAATTTTATAATAATTTCATTTTAAATTATTAAAAATTGTATTTGTTTTTAAGATTAATTTTTTTATTTAATTTTAGAATATTAAATTTTTTATTATATAATATTAATAATATATTTTTAATAAAATTCCTTTTTTAAATACTATTATTTTAATTAAGAAAAATTAAAGCAATTTCTATGTCAAAAATTAAAAAAAAAATACAGTAATAAGAAAAGAATGAATAACGGTTAAAATAATTCCTCAGAGAACCTTTCGAAGTTACACATAGCGTGGTCATAATGTTCTTTTTTCAGCCTGGAAATATGGCCTCGTTGGACATATGCGTATACTTATTGTCGCTTCAACAGAGGTGTCTACTGTCTCTATGGCGCCTCCGCCCGTCAATTTAACCTTCACTCCACTACACAGCATCTGTCGCAATGTGAATATTGCACAAAGTGAGGTTCTTGTTTCGTCACTGACTGAGCTCTATTCGAAACGCCTACGAGAAGCCCGCCCAGGAATCACCTTAATACTGTACCTACTCATTTATTTCTTTTCAAATGTCACTTTTGTTGATAATGTTAAGTGATCTCCGAAACTGGATAAAATAAAATATAAAATAAAATAAATTGATTGTTTTAGTGTATATTACACAACAATAAAACTATTGTAAATACATCCTCTTACAAAAAATTACCGTGAATATATGTACATATATGAGTAACAGCTGTTGTGTTTCAGTGAGTAAGGGATGCCAAAGCCCATACTCTATATCTATATCAATTCTCACTTTTACTTTATCTTGCATGTCATCTGGTGTCGCTTGTGTATATGATATATGGGCAACGGTAGCCATGTGGACCGTCAGCCCTGTAGCCTTAAACAAATAATACAATAACAAATAATATATTAAAAATTAACAAATACTACATATTATGTAATAAATATGTAGGTAAATGCAATATTAAGGTTTTATTGATAAACTAGCTATAGTGCCCGCGCTTCGTCCTCGTTCTCTATAGCCTATAGCCTTCCTCGATAAATGGACTATCCAACACAAAAAGATTTTTTTCAATTCGAACCAGTAGTTCCTGAGATTAACGCGTACAACCAAACAAACAAACAAACAACAAATAATAGTAATAAGTATAAATTAAAAAACAGATGTGTCTGCATTTTTGTATGGTACTTTGACGAGACCAGTGCCATAAATAAATAAATTAAATGGTCGTTACGCATTATAAATGAAGGACTTAATTTATGCAATTTTCGTTTATTTCGCCATAGAATCGCATGATTACAAAAGGGAAACTTTGATCTATGTATTGAGGGCCCAAAATGTGTATTTATAACTCATCTCTGCTATTTTACAGATGAGTTTAAAAAGGTATTCAAGATACAATCTAGAATAATTTTATTAATTCTGAAACTGTCCAACGAATTGGCCAGACGGCCAGACCTAATACTTATCCAAAGTTTTTGTCGTTAATAATTACAAAAATAAAGAGTGTAGGTATGACTGACTCATTATGACCTTGGTATGTCACTGAGCAAGTTCATTACACTACATCCAGAGGTAGGTAAAGTGTTTCTATCAATATTTAAACTATATCTACTGTACTCTACTCTTCTTTCTGAATAAATTATTTCGTTGTCTTTAATATTATTTTTGATTCGGATAATAGTGGAAATTAATAGTGAAATGTTTTAAATTGTGATTTGTTAAGATATAGTAAGTTTTGGTAGCACTTAAATTATATACGAATCATTCGACATTATAAAATGAAAGATTATTTAAAAAAAATTAAGTTACACAAAATACTAATTTCTAAGAAAAAGTGACATCTATATAAAAATTAAAATGAATAGCTAAATGTATTTCTAAGCGCAAAACTCGAAAACGACTAGACTAACTCAGTTAACTTATAACTCAGTTTTATATATTTGTTGAGGTCCGAGCAATTATAGAAGCTTAAAAAAAATACTTAAAGTAGGAGATTGTTAAAAATCACTTATTGTCTTATAAGAAAATTAATAACAATTTTGTTATTTGACTCCTACACACAGTAGGTAGGTAGTTATAATGGAGCGATGGTGCTTACGCTTGGCCTCAGGTTCACCGACAATGCCGCAGGACCTTGAATTTGGCACAAGCACTGCTGACACTGACGAGTGACGAGTTTTTGTGTTGCCGTTCGGATAAGAATCGACGAGCTCATTATAAATGTATGAATCGCGAAACGTGATTATTAAAATTTAACATACGAATGTTATATGGTAAGTAACGACCGCCTTGCCCTCATGGGGAGCCTGCACTTTTTTGTTTAATACGATTTTAGAAACCAGACTTCCTAGTATCCTTGGGGAGGACGTTGACCGAAACAATTTGAGCATGCCTACTTGTAGTATAAAAAATCGATATGAATATTTATATTTTTTTAATATAAATATTAATTAATTTTTACTTCACATAACTCTTTTCTTATGTTGAGCTTGACAGACAGGCTGACGGTTCACTTGATGGTAGGTGGCTACCTTCGCCTATAACACATGTGACACCACAGGTGCTGCAAGTGCGCTGTCGACCATAGTAAAATTGAGGATAGGGAAATTGGCTAACTAATGAGAAATGAGAATATTAACTAAATATAATAGGAATTTCTTATATAGCTATATTATCAGTACAATAAAATACAAAGATCTAAACTTCAGATTATTCAAAAATGGGGAAGGTATTATAATATATTATAACAATAATACTAGCTGACCCGGCAAACGTTTTGCAAAAAAAAAAAAAAATTTTTGGGTTGGGCCACCCTTATCACTTAGGGGTAAATATTTTCTGACCTACCGAATATATACAAAAAATTTCATAAAAATTGGTCAAGCCGTTTCGGAGGAGTTTGGTTACAAACACTGTGACACGAGAATTTTATATACATTAGAAGATTGAGAATTTACACACATTATACTACCGAGGGTGATCGAGGTGAAAAAAGTTGTTTTTGTCTGTGCACGCTAATCTAAGAAACGGCTTGACCGGTTTGAATGCGGTTCATTGATGTATTTTAGCAAGATTCACGTAATATTTAGTATTTATTTAATTCTATAAAAAGTTCAGATAATTGAAATAATACGCTCTATTATTCCGATTATCATGCGTACAAAACAAAATCGCAACACAGCTAGTCTACAACAAATTTAGTAACAAGAGGTCATTTACGTCTACATCGGGTTTGCGTAGTCCGCTTAATACGGGAGTTTGTAAATACCCACCTGAAATCAAAAGGCCTTGATACAGTGACTCAGTTTCGATATCAAAGTGGTCCGTTGACCTTTTACCGGTTCGTGCATTGTTGCACGATTAATTTACCAGTATTATTTAGAATTATTTTTTTTGGTCC
The DNA here is from genome assembly GCA_944738685.1 of Synanthedon myopaeformis. Classification (NCBI taxonomy): domain Eukaryota; kingdom Metazoa; phylum Arthropoda; class Insecta; order Lepidoptera; family Sesiidae; genus Synanthedon; species Synanthedon myopaeformis. The sequence goes on along the minus strand of OX122926.1, from coordinate 4,143,030 downwards.
AGAAGTAGGTATATGTATTGCATTTTACTGTCTTCATAATCAATAAACAACAGAAGAACTATGTGATTAAAAATGAGTATCTCTCTTAAAGATCAAGGTGTACGCTAATGCAACTAATTAAAATTTAATTATTTCTTAAACGTAAATTTAATTATTTATTAAAGTAGTTAATAAATAATTAATTATTAATCCGCCCATAAATGCCTATAATTGTTGATATTCATGATTTTTGTTACGTTTATACATTTGTACTTATGTCCTAATACTAAAATAAAACAAAATAACAATTACGGCATTTAAAATAGGAAAAATTCTGGGAATGGTTAAGTTTAAATTGGCGCATTTAAATTCTATATGTACAAATGTATAAGTGATGACGTAGGTACATAATATAGTATCCGCCAAACAGCCCGATCTTGAACCTTGATACTTTTTTATTAGTTTTTTAACCTACATACTGTACGATGTGTAAAATTGTTGCTATTTTCTACAGATGGGTCCGTAATCCTGTGGGATATTCGAGATTTGAATCAAAAAGAACATAGAACATTGCGCGTGAACATAGATTATGATCATGCTTCCTTCATCGCCTGGAGTCCGGATTCGAAGGCGTTCATCGTGCACACAGTGAGAGAGAATAACATATTAGTTTATAAAATCGAGAAGAAAAAGGACAACACTATTAAGTCTGCTACACAAGTTGTCTCCTTCGATAAGGTTGGTATATTCTTTTAGCCTATACATTTTGAAAATAGACATCTGTCACTGATATGGACAATGTAAGACATCAAAAGAGGCTGCGCGCGCGCCTTTTCTATTGATAAATCTCAAAATCAAAAAACAGTTTTGTCCCACAGGAACGCTTAACCTGTATAAATTAATTTGTGTTGATATATCAAATTGTCCATATGTGAGCCAAGCAATGCCTCCTTTCTGTTCACTCTTCATTGAGTAATGAACATCCGAACATCTTCACAAAATTTTACATATGTAATATTAATAAACAGTTATTGAGAATGCTAGTAGGTATTATCACGAAGGCAAGCAAGGCTACGTAAAGAAAGAGGTTTTAAGCCTGGTTGATGTTTTTCACAAAATGAATCTATATTTTTATGCTATCGAAGGTGAGATCGTTTTGATGCTCATCACAGACACTGTCGGCCCATTATGTCAAACATGCCAGTATTACCTCTTCGAAATACAAAAGAAAACGTGCTGTTATTCCACGGTGGTCTTCTGTAAGGGGGTGGATACTGCAGCCATTTTAGGTATGGGAAACGCATACATTTTGAATTTAAAATTCGGTCACTTAATTTTGCATGCAATGTACGGAATGTACGTATAAACATATGAACTTTGTTGTAGTACTCTAACTCTGACATCTGATATACCATGTTTTATTATTATAAGCATTACTTAAAGAAACTTAATAAACCTAAATTTGATAATTTAAGAAATTTTTGTCTGTCCCGGCTAATCTCCGAAACGGCTGGATTCCGATTTTGATGGGATTTTCACTGACCGATAGCAATGTTTTTATTTTAGAAAATGCTAATATATAAATTATAATAAAATACGCGGCTGATATAAGCAGAACTGTATAAAATGTAACCCAAAAAACCATTCACTGTTTGTGTTTAAATAAACAAAATATTATTTTTAATCAATTAAGTTGTCAAGTCTACTTCAATAACTTCTATTATTAAGTCTTACGAATGTTTTTTCCCTTGTATATCATGTAATACTAATATAAAAAAAAAAACATTCGAGAAAAAAAAAATACATGTCAGTCGTAGGACTGCACGTCAGTAGTGAAAACGTAGCTTGACAAAAATAATTGTATGATATTTAAATTCCTTGGCATTATCAAATTAGGTAAATACGGTTATTATTGATCGCAAGAAATACAAGAGAAAATATATGACACTGACACACAATGACAATAAATAGAACATAATTATTTAACATGAACTTCATAATGACAGACCATTAAAAAGGTTTAATGTTGATATGAAACTAGATTATTGGTCAGATGTGTATACCGTATTGATCCTTGTTATCATATCTAGCAAGTTTACTTTCATATGCAGTTGTCTGCTTAATGTTCTTTTTTAAATTATTTTAAATTAATATCAGCTACATCAACGCTTACATTAAGTAACATGACCTGTCGCGAGTCCAACGATTTTATCCCATCTCAAAAATTGTTCTATTTTTTAATTTCGGTTACATGACGTAACATGACACTGTCGCGAGTTCAATGATTTTATCCCATCTCAAAAATGCCCAACGCGCCTAAAGAAGTTTTCACTTCAAAAAGTTTTGTATATAATTAGTCTACGATTAAGTACAATTTCACTTTGAAGTCATACACCTTTTAAAGTATCTATTTAATATAGAGATTTATGTGCACGAAAGCACACACAAAAAGGCATTTTGTAATTCGTACGACAATTTGCAAGTGGCTAATTACTTTTGAATGTGCCCATTAAGAGTATTAACGGTCACTGAAATCTATTTCAAATGTCTTTACGCAATCATATTTTCTTGGCATACTTTTACTAGTGGTTTCACTGAATCTAATGGTTTGTTGTTGTGCAGTTTATCGTCGACGAGACACGCGAATATATATCTTGCTATTATTGCGTAAGCCCCATTTGTGGTGTTATCTCTTACTATCGCTGAATATACTCTACACGTTGTACCATCACTTCATCGTACGATTCGTACAACTTAAGGCGATTAGAGAACATAAAAATTTTCGGTATAGGGGTTGGGGGTATACTAGCGATTGCGTCGCTCGCCGCCTGCATTCCGGTCCCGGTGCAAGAAATAAGTACGCGCGACACTGTTTTCGTCCTGCTGTTCCGTGTTATTTATTTATTTTAGAAATTAAATTATCTATAATATTGTAAAAGAATCATTAAATTCGGTTCAAAGGTTTAGAAAGTTGGAAGAGATTTCTTGAATTTAATTTTTATTACTGACAAAAGTAACAACAAATAAAAGAAAACTGTGTTTGTTGACGACCTTTTTATATCTTTTGTATTTTTTACTTTTTAATTGTAAATTTTTATAAATTTTCATATTTTTGTCATTAGCATAAGATTTTCGGACTGTAAATACATTCGTCTTCACCTCAACCATCTTTTCTCTTCCTCCGCCCATGTTTAGCCTTTAACAGTGTTTTTTTTTTCTTGTCTATATCACATATAACAATTTTTTTTTTCAGATTATTTGAACTATTTGTTTAAGAGATCTAAGCCTTTAAACATATGTCTTTTATGACTAAGCGCCTTAAGTCGCGCAATATAGTGCGGACATGATATTATGTATATCAACTATTGAACCAATTCACTTTATGAAGAGTTGCTTATTATAATTTACTAGGTCATTTGTAATGAATGATACAACACGATTACTTTGTTATCGTTTTGTTAGTTCACAGCGTGGCGTTCATACTTATTTTATTTATTGCTATTATTAACGAGCCGCTCCCGGCTTCGTATGGTAAATTTTTGAAATGAAAACTTCTTTAGGCGCGTTGAGCATTTTTGAGATGGGAAAAAACCATTGCACTCCCGACACTGTTACCGTAACCGACATCTCTGTATATAAGGATGTACATATATTGTGTAATATACGTACATAGATACACATGCATGTTGGCGTTTTTTGAGATGAGAAAAAACCATTGAACTGGCGACACTGTTACCGTAATCGACACCTCTGTATAGATATAAGTATGTACATATATTTTCATTTCTGTTTTTTTTTTGTAAAAATCTTCCTCGTGTAACGCTATTTCCAATAGTGAAAACCGCATTAAAATCTGTTGCGTAGTTTAAAAGATCTAAGCGTACAGAGAGAGACAGATGGCGGGAGCGACTTTGTTTTATACTATGTAAAGATTATTGCAATACGAATTAATCTCAGAGGCATTGGCATTAAAAATTGACGGATTAGACTTGTTCTAAATGAATATGGAAAGCATTGTGCGGAAATATAAGTAATAATGTGATCATAATGCAAACATCCATATTATTTAATAATATATGTGAAAGTAACTCTGTCTGTCTGTTTTCACGCTTTAACTGCTTAACCGAATATAATGAAATTTTGTATATTATACATTGCGAGGGATACAGAAAAGGACACTGCGTACCTTCATACAGAAAAAAGTACTGTTCCCGAGGCATCAAGAAAATAAAAATCCAAAGCCTAGAAAACCAATAACAGCAATAAAGATTGAATAATTTTTTGTTCATATATTTTGTCAGGCGTAATAATGTAATAGAAGAAAGAATACCTACGTCATCTATTTTAGTACTTAAGTACTATTTCAATCTATTTAAATACTATGTATTTTGGTATATTAAGAAAGAAGAAGAATCGGTGTCACTTAAAAATGTCTATTATGAAAATTTATTATGTAGGTTAGAAGACTTGCAAAAAATATTGTTGCTTGAGACACTACATCCGCAAATAAATGAAAACGTTGCATTTAATTATTTTATGAAAATTTATCGAAGAATCAATAAGTTAAATATTGCAACAATCAAGAAAACACCGCGGTATTGAAAGACATATTAAAATATTTACGAAAATAAATAAACGTTCAATACATTTATTTTATTAATTATTTTTTTTAGTTGATTAGTGAATGCAATTATCTTTTTCCTTCGAACAGATTTCTCTTTCTCGACTATTGTTCCTTCTTTTTCAGTCATGTGACATGTTACTTAGTGTTGAAATTCCTAATATACTATAACAGTTATACCCAGGTTGCTACTTAAGTTTTGAGATATGGCAACACTGATGTGAATATGTGAAATCGGACATTATCATCGTAAAGTTTAACATTTGTAATGGTGAACGTACTCAGAGCATGTTGTCATACGAGTGCTATTTATGTTGTTTACAGATACCTGAAACATTCATATCGGTCAAAAAATGGAATTAAATCGCGAAATGAAATTTTCGGAATAACTGGACATGTAGCCAGCGTTCCATTAGAGCAACGTAGAACGGTCAATTCTGAATGGTACACCCGAATTTGTTTGCCAGACGTGTTCGGAAAAATCAGGGAAACCAATCGCAGAAGACGAATCATTCTGCACCACGATAATGCAAGCTCTCACACATCAGCTCAAACAAAAACGTTTTTGAGCAGTCAAAACATCGAATTGATGGGTCATCCGCCGTACAGTCCTTGTTTGGCACCTAATGATTTCTTTTTATTACCGCACATCAAAAATAAACTGCGAGGTCAACGTTTTTCGACGCCTGAAGAAGCGCTTCATGCGTTCAAATCACATGTTTTGGAGGTACCTCAAGCGGAATGGAAAAAGTGCTTCGACAATTGGTTTAAACGTATGCAAAAGTGTATTGATCTTAATGGAGAATATTTTGAAAAACAGTGAAGCCGTTTCCGATTATAAATATTTGATTTTATTTGTTTATCTCAAAACTTAAGTAGCAGCCCGATAATAAATATACGATATTCCCTTCGCTTCCCATTTTCTAGTTAGAAGCAAGTACCTAGCTAGAAAGTACCTAGCTAGTTAGTAGCTGGAAAGTTTTGGAAGCTGAGAAAGCGAAAAAGAATTTCAAATATATTGACGAAATTTGTGTAAGGTCATTGTCTCATGTAGCTGAAAAAAAAAAAGTCGAAACGTTATTAGGCGAATTGTAATTTGGCGACGCATCGCCATCCACCGACAAAAATAGCTTTTTACATCGGAGGTATTTTACACACAAATCCATACTAACATTATAAATGTGAAAGTAACTCTCTGTCTGTCTGTCTATTATCTTTTCATGCCTTAACTACTCAACCGATCATCATGAAATTTTGCATACACGTTGTCAGGAATACCGGAAAGGACATAGGGTACCTTTCATACAGAAAAAAAGTACTGTTCCCGAGGGATCATCTAAAATTTAGAAAATTAACGCCTGGCAAAAGCAATAAAGATGTCCAGCGTTATATTGCCTATGTTTTTTTTTTCACCGCGGGTGAAGTCGCGGTCACCAGGTATTTAATAAATGAGGCTATAATTATCACTTATCATAAGTACAGAGATTTTTATTATTTAAATTAACTTATGAAATACAATGAATCGTCAGTACTGAGTACAGACGAGAAACTGAAAGTTTGACGCAATAAAGTGAAATGCGATGTACGTATTAAATATAGAGAGGCCGAAAATAGGTGGGCGTAGTGTTTGGTACATAATATTATTAGAACATTGGCCTCTGATTAATAGATTTTTAAACGTATTTTATTATTTTATTATCTTTTGTTTTTGGTAAGAAAGCTTAAATATTATTATTTGGTAATTTTATGTCAACAAATTGGTAAATTATGATAAACTTTCTTTTATCTGTTGAGTTTGTTCTTAGTAGGTAACATGGAACACATACTCGTATGATAACTTAAATGAAACCAATAATATTATAATTTTATCTAGCTATGCCCGCAACTTCGTACACGCTGTAGTTCTTTTTTTGAAAATCCCACTGTATCGTAACATTTTTCCAGTATAAAAAGTATTTATACGTTATCCAGGTAATGAACTATCTGCGTGCTAACTTTCTCCCAAATCCGTTTAGCTGTTTCTGAGATTAGCGTGCGCAAACGCACAGACAAACAGACAAAAATTTTAAAAAATTTTTTTGACGTCGATAACAAACTACGTGTACATTTTTTTTTGTAAAATTATTTAATGTTCCAATTTTTTCGGTGTTTGAAAATTCCCCTTAGGAACACTGTGAACTGTTAGTACTATACGGAATACAAATGATATGTATGTAACGTGTAAATATGGTCTTTCTGGCCACTTCTTTGTTTGCAAACACTATTACGTAATATCTTTTTATGATAATATTGCGATGGTCTAGTATTACTGGCCGTCTGGCTGCGTTTGATAAACTATGTAATCAATTAATTGCGCCCTTTTATAAATTAATCCTTTGTTTGTTGTATAGTTCTGCGCGCGTGTTATCTCTAATGTTTATTTTTATACTATACTAGTTGTGTCCTGCGGTTTCGCACGCCGTTTAATTATAATTTCACAAAGGGATTGTACATTTCGGCCAACGCGCCTCATTGCCCGAACTATTTTTCTATTTTCTCGTAGCTTAGCGTTATTTCTGACTTTTTTTTTGCTCGGCGTCTGAAGCGTGATAATAATTTTATTAATCTATAATACGACTTGGAGTTCCAGGGTTTAGTGCCCTCGAACAAACATACTCCTCAGCTTTATTATATTAGTATACTTAGATAATAATTCTTATTTGCTTTATTTTCTGTTAAATTTTCCATCTTATAAAGGTGAGCACCAAACTTTAAGGTCTCTCCTGGCGTTGCTAGTGTTATCTTGTCGACGAGATCGACCGCCATCAAATGAACTGTCAGCCTGCATGTCGTACTTAATCACAAAAGGATGGTTTTGCTCTACAAAGTTATGACCCTGTGATAATATAATCGACCAATTCGACTTGTAAAGTATGTGGTGTTTTACACTATATACTTGGAGTTATGCCAGAATACGTGTAAAAGGCGTATCCGGTGTTAGTAACTGTTAGTCAGTGTTCGTCTTCGTAATGAACCTAAATATTGCTAAATGTCTACATAAGTCTGATTCATCATTTAATGAACTGTGATAAATATTCGACTAGTCACGTATATTGTTCGTAATATAGGTACATAGGTAATTACTCATACGATATCGCTTTGCAAAGTTATAAGTTATTGTATTAAAATTTTATGTAACCTACTTGCTTTATAATGTTTGGTTGTAGTTAAAAAATGAAAAATTGCGTGTTCGATAACTCATTTTGTATTGGACATTTGGCTCGGTTAATCTAAGGGGATACTGATCTTTTTTTATAGGCAAATGAATTATCATATTATAACATATCCTGATCAATTTTTTTTATCTGAATATGCAAAAGTGGAATATGCAAGTGGAATCGAATATGCGAATTTATTTTGTGGCGAATTAACAATAAGCCACATTATCCTATTGATAAAAGGTAGTTTTTTGGTTGCTGTTGGACGAAATATATTTTAGCATACGTGGTCTATGACTCAAACATATAGGTAGGTACACTACTGGGTGCTGTGTGTAGTACCTTTGTAAACTTTATATGTATAATAATTGGATGACATTTGATGAGAAGTCCTTAAATGAATAATTCTCTGAAAATTGCATCTTTTTTTTAAATTTCATATTGACAATTTATTAAGATAAATATAATCAAAACTGATAAATTGAAAGGATTTTAAGTTATAATGTTTAATTTTTCCTCTGGATTATATTATTTTTTTAAATTTTGCAATATTTTGCATATTGAAAGAAATCTAATAAACAATATACTGACCATCATAAACGACACTACGAACTTCGAATGATTTTTTAACTCCATTTGACGTCAGTGAAGAAAATGTTTACGCAAATACTTTCCCTATGTTACACTTCATTAGAGATGTAACCAATCATAATCGCTTTAAGGATATCACAGAATGTCCGTAAAAAAAAACATATTTATCCCGTATTTTTATCAAAGGAAAGTATTTTGTATAATGGTAGGTATTTTTATCAGAGGATTTTGCAAGATATGTTTTTTCGGATATCAATGTTATTTTTCTAGGTTTCATGGTTAACATATTGACATTTTTAACGCACGCAAAGTAGCACAGGGTATACGTGAGCGAAGCCATGTCGGATCGAACTCACGACCCTAGAAATACGAGGGCGGATGAGGCGCAAACTCAACAATCTTTTAGAATCTGTAACCCTATTTTCTGAGACATATTATCAGTCTGGGAAAATATTAAATAAAAAATTAAATATAAAAATATTTAAAAAAATTAAATAAAAGAAATGTCTTCCAAGGTTTGGAACTACATAAACAATAAAATCTGTATTTCCGAACTCATATAACCCAAATCTTTTCAAAGTTCGAGTGAATAGGCATCTTCTGGGTGAGCTCGCTCCATCATACCCTCATCCTTGCTACACAGCTGGTTGTTGGCCAAGAGCTAACCCATCTAATAAAAATAAATAAATAAATATGTGATACGTATTGTATAACAAAAATAAGTTCCGTAATGTGTATTATATTTCCATTATATGTTCCGTATGTTCATCATCATCATAGTCATCTCAGCCGTAGGATGTCCACCGCTCCCCCGTAATTTTCCAAAAGAACCGGTCAGAAGCAGTAATTCCTCGGATTATCGGAGTACATCGATATCAGTGAAAACTAAGAAAGTAAACCATTTGAAAAAAATGTGTTCTCCGTATATTGCATTTTGGATAGGCAATAGTGTGCACCCAAAATAGCCAGATTGTGCATTTGTGTAGGTAGTGTAAACTAACCGAAAGCCCTGCCTGGTGAAGCTTGTTTTATTGATGCTTTCGATCTATTTATTAGCACGCGATGTTTAGTATTCTTAGTTTAGAACTACGAGAAACAAGTTGGCTGCACGTGCTATTTCAAGGCGATCTCACTCCATTGTTTATAAATTGAAAAGTGTACGCAAAAAGATTCATACATTTCTAATTTATAATTCTTAATACAACTACGGTCTAATTAAATATTTTATTACTGCTTTCTTAATATATCAATACTAATATTATAAAGATAGAAGAATTGTATTTTTGTTTGTAATGAATAAATTCAAAAACTACTGGACAGATTTGAAAAAATATTTCACATATATAGATAGCTACATTATCAGAGAGTAAAATAGGCTATATTATATAAAGTTACGCGGATGAAGTCGCGTGCAACAGCTAGTATAAAATAAATAGACACACGCTTTACCTTTGTGTAGTCTATTTTAGTACTTATGAGGTGTGTGTGTATATTTTTATTTTCAGAACAGATTCGAAGAAAAGCCGGCGGACGAATGCTTGGAATTATATTTTTACACCCTATTCAAGCTCATTTTTCCACCCCAACACACACAACGTCCGATTCATTTTTATTCTTGATCACGTTTCAGCGAATCAAATTTTCGATAGAATTAGCACATAATGCCTTATTAATAGATCTGTTGAATTGTAAATATATATTATTAAATTATTTATTTAGTTAAACGTTAGATATTATTTTAAGTTAAGTATAATAATTTTATTTCAATTTCAGTCTCAGAACTTATTTGGATTAAAAAAAGTCGTATTACACTATGTAGTGCATATCTAATCACATATTGTTCTTTTTATATTAAACATGAATTGTAAAAAACTTACCAAAAAGTGGATAGGTATCATCTATATTTATCTATATACTAATAAATAAAATTAAAATTTCTATTTGTAATCTCAAAATAACTGCTTTTTACTAAATCATTATACATATATAAATTTTAAGTTGGTTTGTGTACGCTTCAAAAACTCGAAAATGGGTAGTCCGATTTTAATTCGATTTTCACATATGGAAAGAGAGATAAACTGGGAAGGTTTGTATACATACATAGAAATTGCACCGCGCACGAGCAATTTTAAAAGCATTTTTAAAATATTTTATCTATCTGTCTGTCTGTGCTTATTCTGGCTTATCGCCGAAATGGCTGGACCGATAATTGTGACGAGACTTTCACTGGCAGATAGCTGATGCTGTTATAAATAACTTAAGTCACTTTTATTTTAGAGAAAAAAAAAGTATGTATATAATAAGCAGTGTCTAGTACCACGTGCGCCCCACGCGCACGCCGCAGCGAAACGTGGTCGGTTCAGCCAGTAGAAAATATAATGATGGTCACCATAGCAACATTGGCATACCTATATATAAATACGAAGGCGTTTATATACGCGACCCCTTTACCGCCGGCTTTCGTCATACTCCTTTGTATGTGGTAGTGATGTAACGAAAGTCGAATTTAAACATACGCGAATGTGAAAGCGAGATCCATTACAAGTATTCGCGAATACGAATGAGAATATTTTCTGATTTGGCACCGTTTCTGTTTGTTTAAATATAAATGAATAACGTTAGGAATATAAACGTTGGAAGGATTTCTCTGGCGAGTGGCTTTTTTAAACCGAAGGTATATATATTTTTTTTTACAAGAATTTGTCTCGGTTTCGTGAGCATGCAAAGTTGACTATAGCGCGTTTAATCTGTAATATAAAATTGTTCAAGTTGGTTCGTGAACTTGGTGTTTTTTTGGAAAAACATAATATAAAAAAAAACGACCTCTATTTAATATTAGTCCTTATGACGGTATTATAAATACGAAAACCAGACCATCGTGAAATTTTGCATACACATTGTCAGAGATGCAGAAGAGGATATAGATACCTTTATCCAGAAAAAAGTACGGTTATCTAGGGATCATTTAAAAATTAAAATTAAAAAATGCTCATATTATTTTGTCAACAAAAAAATAAAAATGTAAATTACCGATACATGTAAATTACAAATAGAAATGTCTATGTTAATATGTGTCTCGATATACGGGAAGACTGATAAAATCGTGTAAGGCCACCTTTTGTTAGTTCAGCAAATACTAAGTGGAAGGTGTGTTCCTCATAGATGCACTTGAAGCCTGTAAACTGGTAAATCGGTCGTCCTTGCTGATAAGCAAACGCCATTGTATTTTACAATGAGCTCTTTTGTATCATAATAGCGTAAGGCTATTCTTCTTTTTTTATCATATGTGGAACTTCAGATCCCCAGACAAAATATGTGAATTTTAATGGTTTTTATTGTATAATTTTAGATGTAGATAGGATATTTTATAAAGTTACCCAGATAAAGAGATTCTAAAGCTAGCATAATTCGATTTTTCGAAATTTCAATTACTTGCTCGTTTCATGTAAGTATGCAAAGTTGCTTCAGCGTTCGAATGCCTCCGAAACATTGTTTCACACAATGGCAGTGGTTATTATAGATAAGTATAACACAGCTTATCTATATCCTTTTAAAAAAGTGATTCCATCATGCTTTTCTATCTACAAGCTTATATTGTCAATATAAGAGACGCCGTATCTCATGTTTTGGTATTTCAAACTCTTCTTTTGTCTGCAGTCGAGAAAGGTTTTCCTCAAACATGCGAGTTTACCACTTATTCGTGTGTAAATATCCTTTCATTGAAAAACATCGTTTTGGAACGGTTTGGTTATTGGGAACAACCTTTTTTTCTTTGTTTCCTTCCGCCTTTGTGTCGACTGTCGACAGTTTATTGGGTTAATCGTGTTCGTTGACGTATTAATGAATCATCACCAAAGATCATCACAAACTTGTTAGTATAGGTTTGGTATGTTGTAACTAGTTTGAAAATTTCAAACAATTTGAATATTGCTAATTAATAGGGGTCCCTTGACTTGGCGACATATCCCCGTAAAATATACATACACACAAAATTTTGTCGGTTTATGTAAATATGGTATATATATAAAAAAGTATAATATATACAATTTTACAATTTTTTTATACAATTTTTTTCATTGTACAACTAATAGTCTAAAACTAAAATAACAGGAAAAAAATAATCTAGTAATGAAAAAAATAACTCCAATATTTTTAAAAAGTTTTAATAACAAGTTATTTAATCAAAGAAAGAAAGAAATAATTTTATTCACCCAACACAAAGACAAAAACATAACATAAAAACCACAAAACAGAAATCACCTAATAAACAGGCAAAAGATGCGGCAGTGAATCGGATACTGGCTAAGCATTGTGCTGAAGGCTGAGGTGCTAGACAAGCACTTGCACTGCAGCGCTCATTTTCAGCCAGCACCGTTCAGTGAAGAATATTTTATTAAAATAAATAATAAAAATGATAATTTAGAACTACTTATGTACATATACGTAATACTCTTCTATTAAATTTCTTTGCGTGATTAGTCATCATATATTTTTGATTTAAAAGAAATCTACGTAGGCAGCTAGCTGCTCTTTATATTGAACTAGCTAGTGCCTGCGACTTCTTCGGCGTTGAATAATAAAAAATACAATACCCGAGAAAAATAGACGACGCTGCCACAATTTTTTATATTTATAGATGTTTTTTTTTTCTGGATGAATGGTACCTATGTTCTTTCCTGTGTCCCAGACAACGTGTATGCAAAATTTCATAATATCGGTTGTGTAGTTACAAGGGTAACATGCAGACAGACAGATAGAAAGAGTTACTGTCACATTTATAATATGGATTCGGTGAAATACGGAACGGAATGTGTCGGTATAACATTACTTACAATACGTACACAATTACACATATTGAAAAACAAAAATGAATTGTTACGATACTCGAGTACTTAGCTGAATCAGTTGAAATTTCCAAAGAGTTTTTATTGTGTATAATAGGTGCGCAATTCAGGTGTTCATGTATCCGCTCGTTCGTATATGATTTTTTGCATTGTTACTATGTTTTATGCGGTTGCATTGTTATGACGATATGATCGCAAGATTTCGCCGATTGTAAAGCCGACTCTCGACTGTCTCAATGCTGTTTTATTCCCATCGTAAAACAAGAAAGAACACTGCGACAACTAACACTTTTATTGTCAACGTTTCTGACACATGAAAATATAAAATAATATGGTCTTGTTTGTAGCATTATTGTCGGATTGCGATCAATAAGATGTTATTTATTGTGTCGGGATATTATGTAGGTAATATTTAAACGGTTCATACTGTCATTTCTATTTTCTGGATTTTATATCTAACTATTAATTTTAGGTTTTTTAAACGCAATATTAATATATGAAAAGTATTGCAGTGCTCACTTCGAAATGGTCTGAATCGAAAGAATAACGTAAAAACATGCAAACGTTTCCGTTTATGGTATTAGTTGTATGTAGGCCACGAATAAACCTTTTCATATGAGTAGGTATTGTCTCTTTCAGAATTAATACTTTTTGCCAAATTTAGGGAAAAATTAAATATGTAGGTAATATTTTTTTATTATTAATTTAATATCCAAAGTATTCAAGACTAGCTGTTGCACGCGACTTCGTCCGCGTATCTTTATAAAATATAGCCTATATTACTCGCTGATAATGTAGCTTTCTATATAACGGAATTTTAAAAGTAGGTGTAGTAGATTTTGAATTTATTTATTACAAACAAAAATATAAACATACAAAATTACAAATCTCTCTTTATAATATTAGTATAGAAAATAAAATGCGGACACTTGTAAAGATATGTGATATGTGCTATTAATACCGTAAAAGAATGTAGAATATATGACATTGTAGAAAACACGAAAGACGTAAAAACATTGTAGGTATATTGTTCACTTAATTGTTAATATGTTAATTGTAACAAAAAAAGATGAGATCAAATGGATAAATTTAGGTACTCCGAACGCGGAAAAAAGATAAACGTATTGAACCAATAAGATAAACGTTTGCGTCATCCGGTCACGTCTGTTGGAGGAGAAGCGTTGCATTGATAAAGTCGCCAAATAATAAAACAACTATATGTACACGAAAAACCTTTGCGTGTCGCGACGTATAGTCAATCGATATTGCACTCAGACCATACAAGGGAACAAAGCGGCGATGTACTTGTGAAGTACCTACTGAGTAGGTACTCAATGAGTACGTGTTCGAAACAAACCTCCGTCGCACGCGCAGCCTCGAAAATATTATTTTTAGCTTACAGGAAGGTTCACCGGTCGTTTTCCTCGCTCACAATGTAAAGTGTGTTCGCGTGTACAGTACAGTCGCTCACAAAATTAATTGTATTCTCGTCTCAAATCAATTTATGCCAAATGGCATTGACATATATTGACAAATTCTTTTTTTACGATTATTTTGAACATATATACCTTCTTCGCCCAAGCAAAATCTAATTGGATTTTATTATATATAAAAAAATTAAGTGAAAAACTATCTAACTGACGGTGAAAACCGCATCAAAGTCCGTTAAGCGGCCATACCGACAGATATACGCGAAAAACTACTTCAAATTATACTATGTAAAGATGTTTTTTTTGCTTGTCCTTATCCTACTATGGCCGGCAGCGCACTTGCAGCACATGTTACATTTTGCATATGTTATAGCTATAGTCTTTGGTTATAGGCGACGGTAGCTACGTACCGTCAAGTCAGTGGACTATCAGCTGCCTCAGCTGACTGTCAATCTTAACACAGAAAAAATCTTCTTATTTTAAAACTCAAAATAGTCTTTATTTAAATGTACTAACACAAACTTACTACATATATAAAATAATATTTCCGAGCTCATATAACCCAAATCTTTTCAAAGTTCGAGTGAATAGGCATCTTCTGGGTGAGCTCGCTCCATCTTAGGCCTCATCCTTGCTACACAGTTGGTTGTTATAAGTATATAAAAAATAAAAAGTTATTAATTACCAACTTATTATGTAAATGGTTATTATAATAAAGAGCCATTACAAAATATTGAATAAATTAAAAAAAAAATGTTGATCACTTTAATTTAATAAAGGTTTTTGACTTGTTTTGGATTAGGTATGAAAAATTGATTATGTTATAACTAGGTTTTTCCCGCTACTTCGTCCGCGTCCATTTTTCTTATCCGATCGCTACCAAACTTCACAGGATCACCCGCTGAACTAATCTGAAGATTGTCTGAAAATTTCATCAAAATCGGTTCAGCGGTTTTGGAGTCCATATAGGGAACATACTGGAACATACATACACACATTAACATTGCCTTTTATATATAGATAGATAGATAACACACACAGATATACACGATGGCATTTTATTGCTTGCATCAGGATCGTGCTGAATATTTAATTAACATGAATCTAGTTTATCCATTATAATAAACGATTTATGTGAAGCCCTTTGTTTATTTTTCGATTTCCTTAAACAAACCCGTTTAACATTTTCATTAATATTCATTAACCGTCAGGATCGCAGTGAATCATACGCAATCATCTGACGTTATATTCTGTTTCAAAGAGATATAATATGCAATTTAATAGAAGCTATATGAGGAATATTTTCATACAAACCATTAATTAAAATATTTCCGTTTTACAATAATGAAATATAATATTTGAAATGCACAAACCGGCATTTTTTTGTTTCACGACAGTTTTTAATTTTAAAACTATTACAGAATTTGATACGTTTGTCTACAGAAACTCTACACCAATATTTTAATGGTATCTACTTATAAAAATTTGTTTGTTGATATGTAGGGGTAATCTCTGAAACTATAGAACTGACAAATAATAATTTATGGCCACGTGGGACTATCGGACAGACAACGATTGAGTGTCTAAGGACTCCATGAACGTCGGTAGGTGGTTTCCGACATCTAAAACACCCGCACCACCAGGAAGATATGGGATAGGAGACAGGATGGGGATAGCATTATTTCCATCTTACTTATTATTTACGCACTGAAACATGAAAAAATTTGTGAATGTAAATTAAAATTAGTTAAATTAAAATTTAATTTACACATTTCAATAAAAAAAAATTGTAGTAAAAATGTACTCTGAAGCTAGTAAGAAATTATTTCACCCTTTAATGAAGTCGCAGAAATAAGCAAGTTTAATAAAACATTATGATTTCGTTTGCAGGTTCACGAAGACGACGTTGTCGGGTTCGGCATTTCGAACAACGCAAAGTTCATGATGTCCTGCTCGTCTAAGACGGATATGGTGATATGGGATCTGAAGGGTCAACACCTGGACAGACTGGACACGTATCTGATGAGCACACACTCCGCGAAGATATCGCCGTGTAGCCGTTTCGTTGTCGCAACAGGTTTCTCGCCCGACGTCAAAGTAATGGAGGTTTGCTTCACGAAAACCGGCGAGTTCAAGCAAGTGACGAAGGCGTTCGAGTTGAGCGGACACACGTCGGGTATCTACGACGTCGAGTTCGACGTAGACACCTCGCACATCGTGACCATATCGAAGGATGGCACGTGGAAGCTTTATCACACGAAGAGTGAGTCTCTTAATTTGTTAATCTG
Source organism: Synanthedon myopaeformis (assembly GCA_944738685.1). NCBI lineage: Eukaryota > Metazoa > Arthropoda > Insecta > Lepidoptera > Sesiidae > Synanthedon > Synanthedon myopaeformis. The sequence continues at coordinate 4,126,080 of OX122926.1, read as the reverse complement.
TTAACATATTAACGAAATTTAACCTGAATTAAATTGAAACGTTAACTTCAATTACCTACTGTGAACACAACTGCTGTTTCCACGGCACTGGAGTAAGATTTGGCATGAACACAACGTGTGTGTTTTCGAAATTATTATTATATTCGTTCCTATTCATTATTATAATAACTTTATTTAACATTTTAACTTAGAAATTGAAACCAACAAAATTATGTATTAGTTTTGACTACCGAATAAAATTTATGTTTTATAGTAGATAAGTGTCAATTTAATCATGATAAATGTTGTGTCCGTGGCATTGAAAGTGTTCATCATCACCATCTCAGCCGCAGGACGTCTACTGCTGGACACAGGCCATCCTATGTCATAATTTTCCAATAGGACCGGTCAGAGGTGGACTTCTTACGCTGTGCTTACCAATCCATGAACTCCACTCGAGAACCTCGGCTTTCTGTGATATGAGTTCTGCCTTTTTTTAACGTTTGGAATTCCTCTTGGATTCGCATTCGTACCGGCTAAAAGCGACTTCGGTGCCCCGCCACCGCTATCCAGCGCGGGGAGGGCTACGCTCCCTGTCAGAACCTCGGCGTACCCGAAAGTGGAGGCCCGTCGGCCATCTCGGGGGTCTATATGATCTGCCCACTGCCACTTCAACTTACTGATCCGCAAACTTGTGTCGGCAATTTCATACGTCTACGGATCTCCTCACTATTTAATTAATGTGCATTAAATGAATGTAAACAAATAAGATAAGCGCGTGGGCGTTTGACGTATTGTCTGTATTACCCAGTTCGGAGTAGATAAAACGGAGACTGCGTATAGATTTTAAGTTGGAAAATATGATAATTTATTTCGCATTAAAGTTATGTTGACGCCGTTGACGCGGATAATATCCCAGATCGGATCGAACCGGATGTTCTTGCGTAACACGTCAATGAACATTATACTCTATATATAAAGTGGAGTATCGCATGGATTGTACGTTTGAGGATAACGCAGTTTACATTACGGAGGTTTCCAGTTAGCGGTGTGACCAGTGACGACAGAAGTTTCGTTTGAAATTGAAGTGTAATACGGATATCCCAATGTACCGAGTGTCTTCGTCCGCTTACAGCTCTGCTATTAAACCATAATCGTCACTATCAGATATCATTACGTAATAAATGTATTTAGGCGCCGCCGTTTTGATATCAGAATCAATTAATTTTTCGGTATCTACAGATACACATACACATTCATTGCGAGTACCGAATTAGTTTTTATCTGCATCTTTCATGAGTACTGCTGCCATAAAAAGAAATGTATTATAACTATTTCTCATAAGCGACTGGTAATTATTATATTCAACACACATTAAGCTCAGCAGTCTTTAGCAATATTTTTTTTAGAGGCCATTTTGTTCATAAAAGTAAATTCGTAAGTAAGTAAGTAAAAAACACATTGCAATTATTGCTTATTTTATATTATTATTTTACTTATTGTTTTGAAAAACTGACTCTTTCTTAAGCTCAAGTATGAAGTCTCTGTTACGAACCCAAATCTCAAGTAAAGGCTCAGTCTCAGTAATTTATGAAAACCTAAACCGATTTTGAAGCAACTTTAGTTTTGAATTAAGAGTAGTAGGTTTTTGCAGAGTAGAGGTATTCCTTAAAAGTAGCACTAAGGACACTCAGAAATACCTGTGAGACGGCTCCTACGAGTTATCCAATTTTAGGTTTAATGCCTTGGTTCGTCCTACTAAGTTGTGTCCCACAAAAAAATCCCATTACGTCCCAGTGTGTATGCCTCGTTTGCCCCGAAATGTTACTCCCTATATTGATTATTTACTCTTGGTATGTCCCTTTATAACTCAAATAAATAACCAATAAAAAAAAAAAACTCAATTAGTATCCTACATTAGTAGTCATATCGGTGAAAACATGAAATTAACTTCATACAATAATTTCAATTATTCTACGCTACGCCTGATTTTGTACGCCGAATCTACGAACAATGAATAAACGTTTTTTGAATGAATTACCAATATGTGTGAAATATTTTTATTCCTTTCAATGCAAATTACTCGCGTAAAACGCATATTTGGATTTGTTTTTATTTTTTATTGACAAGCTATAATTAAAATTATAAACTAAACCCCGACTTTCTATTGAGCCCAAACACGCTATATCTGCTATAAGTTGCTGAGGAGTTGGTTATTCCGCAGAGTACTAGATGTTGTAGCATCAGGTCAAGGTTACCTTGACATAAAAATACCGCCGAAGTATACCAAATTTCACATCAAACGAACCTATGGAAGTTAGTAAAATCCTTTAAACTGATGGTAATGGCTGATGGTCTTTAAACGCTTGAACAGATCTTTATAAATTATAACTAAAAACCATCCTAATCACGTCAGCTTTAAAAAAACGGTTCAAAATCGGTCTATCTGTTTACTACGACTCCATAGACAGAACACAGAAACAGACACACACGTCAAACTTATAACACCTGTCTTTGCGCCGGGCGTCGTGGGTTAAAACCAAAATCTGATGTGGCGAACATATTTATCTCGTACAAGAGCAGCTGTAATTTCTCATCTACGACGCAGTAGTTGTTTTCGTCTCAGTTGCAAATTAAATACGACTGTTCGTCTAAGTGTTATTATACAGAGCTATTTATTTCTTCATGTTTTGTTATCTTTATATTTGATACCTACGTCATAGAGACAAGTTCATATATCTTCGAAGGTCGATTGGTAAAACATTTAGTTTCTTGCGCGATGTTTTTTCTTTGGAAAAAAAAGCGAAACATATTATTCTTTATGTCTCTGTTTACCGTAGGCTTAAAAAACAAAAATCTATCAAATTTATTTAAAAAAAATAGTGTTTATCTTAAAATTAAATTAATTTTTTAAAGTGCTTAACTTTAGTAAGTAAAGTAAGTGTAGTTTTATATAGGAAATATTAACAAATATGTTTCAGTTAATATTTTACAAAATAAATGTAAAGAAATACATAAAATATTTATTTAAAATTAATACGATATCCTTTATGTGTTCATGTTGATTTCAGTTGATTACGCTCACGGCGAATCACCCCACTTGCTGATGAGCGCTCAATACACCACGAGTGCTAATCCGCCGCGAATCGCCCTCTCGCCGAATGCTGAAGTGATTGCCGTCTCTGTAGACTCGTCCGTTGAATTCTACGACGCTCATACCGGAAAACTGTATGACACTGTGGAGAATCTGTATCTAGGTATGTTGGTTTAAAAATATGTTTCAGTTAATATCATCAATCTACTACAACTATGGATTTTGCGTCACAAATGCCAAAGCGGCACATATAAAATACGCCTAAAACGGAATCATGGCGGAATCTTGCCTTCGCGCGTCGATAGTAAAAGGTAGTAACTAACAAGTTCTACTATTGATTTTAAACTCCAACTACTACTATTGATTGTTAATATTAGTTTTTTTTTTCTAAACGTTTTGGGGATACAGAGAGGAAACCCCTTAATTCCAAACGATATTTTCATTTAGGGAAAATGAATAATTTGCTTAATGGTACATACGATTAGATAAAAACCGCCTCTGCAGGATATTTGTAAGAATATCCTCAATTAAGTTTTTGTTACTTGTGTGTTTCCTATTACGTGTAAATGCATTTGCCTCTTTTTATTCTTAATCCTATTCTAATAATACGAAAGTTTGTATGTTTTGATGTTTGTTCTTCAATAAAGCAAAAACTGCTGAACAGATTTGAATGAAATTTGGCACACATATAGATTAACTTTTAAGATACTTTATATCCCGGAAAAATGTAAAGTTCCTGTGGGATTTTCAAAAAACGAACTATGAAGTCGCGAGCACAGCTGGTTACGAAAAAAAAATTTTTATAAGTAAAATACCTGTGCAATGCAATTATTACTCTTCAGTTTTTACACGTACAATACGTGTACAATGAGATATTTATTATCATTATTTATATATATATTCTTATAAGCCACCCAACCGATTTCGACACGGTTTTCACTAATTGAAAGAGCGATAAACGAGGAAAGTTTGTGTTTGGTTTTTGTATAATTTGCAGAAAAAATTGCATCTGTGCGAAGTTTAATATAAGTAGTTAAATATCTAAAATCACGTTGCAATATTTACTAAGATCTTACAGTCTATAACTTCTAATTTATTTTCATAAGCAGTAAGCAGTACAAAAAAGATCAAAACATTACAAGGTTTTATTAAATAAGGACTCCAGACTCCTAAACTATTTTAAATTATTATCGTTGGTATTATCAGAGTGAGTGATTTCTGCGGTAAACCCACAAGGTTTTCTAATTGTACGAATTAGTAATATTTATCCTTATTTTTATTATTTATTTTATTTCGTTTTACAAAAATACTTTGTTATCGCCGATCATTTCGCAATTGAATTGTAAATTCGATGACTACATAAATCTCGAGATAAAGATATTTTAAAATGAACTCACGCCAAGTCGGATAGGTTCAAAAGTCGCTTATTTTCATTATCTTTTATGCATCTGCCATTTTAAAACGTTGTGTAAATTTTCAGAAGGAGATTTTTTTGTAAAGATTTGGTTTTGGTTCTATTGTTATTTTCTATTTAATAAAATGGCGTATATTAGTAAAGATAGGACGGCATCCCCTTTCCTCGGCTGTCCGATAAACGCCTTGTTTAATTACACACCAGGTTAATTTTATCAATACATTCTGAATTTATCAAGGCACGTTTTTTTTAAGGAGGACGTTGGCCGTTTCTGATGTTTACAAACGGTTAGGTATTTTAATAGGTGCGCGCTTCGAGGTTAATCGAAACTTTTGAATTATTGACGCCAACCTATTATAGCGCAGCTATTGATCGATTGCATTAAATAATGATATCACGCGAACAGAACTTAATTAGTCTACCTTCGATGAAATAGCCAATTGAATACAAAAATAAATTTAAAACACCGGAAAAGCTGTCTATCCTTATCACAGACCTTAAAAACTAATGGACAAATTTATTCCTATAATGCATTCCTATGCAAAAAATTGTTAATTTCTCATTTCCCCTGTTGTAATTTTTTGCGTACTGGCCACAAACATTTTAGTTAAACCTATTAAAAATAGTCCTTTTTATAGAATTTCATATATTTTTTGTAATTTTAGTGCAAAATAGGCAGAATGGATCGCAATACCTAAGATTTTATTGATAACCTGATCAAAAATATGATAAGGAGACTGGAAGCAGTCCGAAGAGCTAGAGAGGATTACTCAAAGTGCTTATTATACTTATAAGCCTGTCTTAAGCATGTATAAAAAAAGAATAAAATTTAAATACGAACAAGGACTAATTGTTTTAATTTGCTAATTTTTACTTTTTTTTTATTTTATCTTTCGCAATCTTCGCAACATCTATGATATTTTGTTTTATGAACACTTTTTTTGCGTCCCCTTAAATTTGTCGATGAGTGTATATCATGTAGGTACATATACGTGCCGTGTGTTATATCATCGATAAGTATTGATTGGCATGTTTATGTAATACACAGAGTGCTTGAATCTTGGATACATAACATCGCCCTCTAAAGCTTAATTGTTTACATAAGATGTCTGCCTCTTCAATTTCTTAGAAAAAGCCCTATAATCTTTTATCTATACTTATAAAATCGCTTCTCCTGACTGACTATTAACGCACATATAGAAAGCTACAATAAAAATTTAAAAGTAAAGGTTTATTTTATAACGTACCAGCGACCCGTTCCCGGCTTCGCCCGGGATGCAGTTTTTTATGTATACATAAACTTTTCTCGTTTATCCTTCTTTCTTTTAGTGAAAACAATATTGGGTTTTATTATTATATTATATATATATATATATATATATATATATATATATATATATATATATATATATATATATATATATAAACTTTCAGTGAAAAAATATCTATCTGATTTTGAAAAATTAGCGCACATATGTATAGACACAGATGAGAGGTGTGGTGGCCTATTTATTATGGTCGGCGAGGGATAATCCGTAAATTGTGATTTCCCCTTCTCAAAAAAATATATGTACAGACAGTCAGACGCTAAAAGCGACTTCAGATTATACCATGAAAGGAAGCATCCGCTAAGAAAGGATTTTTGATAAATTCAACGCCCGCGAAGCCGGGGACGGGTCGCCTTGTTATCATATAAAATTTAAACAATAACAATGATAATTATTATTAATACATTAATATCTTGTGATGTAATGTATAATGTATTCATTCATATTAATTCGTATTGCAGGTCCAATTAGCTATATGAAATTCGATCCCACCAGCGCGTATTTGTACGTGGGCGGTGATCGAGTCGTAAGGGTACTGCACAACGTGTGCGGCTACTACACGTCAATAGGCAGATGCTCGAGATTGCTCGACTCTAAACAAACGTCGGCGACAGTGGAGCGACTCAAAAACACCATCAAGCAAAGCAAAACGATGTTGGCCAAATTTGGAAAGTAACGCCATCTGGCGACACCGACTTGAAGATTGCATTTAATATTTTTTACAAATAGTTGTTAGAAAACTACGTTTAATTAATCTGTGTATGAATTTGTATTTCACATGTTCAAAGTGAGTTTTTTCACTTACAAAATATATAAGTATATAACTTTTCTTTTCTTTTAAAATGTTTTCTATGCTCTTTCAAAAAAAAATCCAAAAAATATTTTCAAGTTTTATTTGACTGTTAAAAGACTTTAAATCAGAAATTTTTTAAATACCTAGATACATAGCATGTGATTAAACACATTTTAAAAGCTTATTCATATGAAAACATATAAAATACAGCGTAGATTTGAGTGTTTCTGTGTATGGTATAAATGCCGTAAAAAAACTTGTATTATGTAAGTGTATGATTATATAAATGGACACGTCTTTAATAAATAAAAAAAAGAAATTGTTAAATAATACTTAGAGCTGCATTCTATTATAAGAAAAACAGGGACCGTTGTTTAATGGTAAAATTTGACCCGAAGGTACTTTATCTTTATCAATATAAATATTCACATTCATATAAATTAGTAGTGGCAAGGTACACTGCGTTCGCAGTCATAAATTGGGCAACCGGTCTGGCGACAGTAACCGTCTCCTTACAAAAGACTACATTGAAATAACAGCAAGTGTGCTGTTGTGTCTCGGTGAGTGTTTGTTTAATAGGGTTTGCAATCCCGCGCAGGAAATTTTTGAACATTGGTATTGTATTGGAACACATCATTGTGTTTAGCGATATAGATTAGTTCAGTCATCAGTCACGAGCGGGCGGTGGCGCTTGCGAGCGTTGCGTTTGGCTAATTGGCCAATTGGCTTGCATTCGCGGTATCGAATGAATCGAATGAATCGAATGAATTGAATGAATTGAATGAATTAGAATCGGCGGATCTTTGCATCTCATTGAAGAAAATTTCTTGATTCGTTAACCATATTCATTTTGAAGAAAAAATGTTTTTATAAAAGTAAATTTCACATGTGAGTAATAATTTTGTCTCTTGTATATTACACTACATTATCGACGTAGTAAATATTATATTTTAAGAAATTGTCACTACGATTAAAGTACTTTAATAAAAATATTTTTTTTCTATAAGTTATAGAATAATATGTTTTTCGTTTTCATTATTATAATATTAAAATATTATGTAATTATTCTACAGGTAAAAATAGTCCAAGATGTCGATTGAAACAGATAAACATAAAAAACATATTTGGGATTATTTTATAAAAAACCGATGAAAGTGTTAAATGTTCTTTATGCAATAACATTTCAAAGATAAGTCAGCGATCGACAACAGGTTTGAAATATCATATAAAATCCAAACATTGTATAAATTTGGCAACTTCTCAACGATTACTACAACAACCACGACTATCAACTTCAAAGTATGACTTGAACATAGTTGATTGTCCATGCGATGTCGAAGAACCCAAAAATAAAATATCCAAAAAATGTAGCCTAGATAACTATTTAATAAAAGAGCACTCAAAAGAATTGATGATTTCCAAACAGGTGACGAAAGGTGGCCTATCTTTTTATAGTCTGAGTAATTCTGAGGATTCAAAGTATTTATTTTTAAAGAGTGGATCTACCTGCATCCCCTAATACTATAAAATCTATTGTTGAAAATTTCTCAATGACAGTCAAAGCCGAAACGATAAATAAACTACAAAATCTCAAAATACGTGGAGATAATTTTCATCATTAATCAGTAAAAAGTTTTCAGTAAAAAGATTCTTATAAAGTTTTTATATAATTTTGATGTTTATTTATATACTTTTTATGTTTAAGAATAATTCATAAACAAGAATAAAAATACTTTTTCGAAATCAAAAATTAAAATTATAAGATAGTAAAATTTACTTTTAATAGAATAAGAGCTAAAAAAATTGGTAAAGTTAGTGTTCGAAACTCGTTAGATAATGTATTAAATTCTTGCGGGATCCCGCTGTAAAGGTGATTTTATCGCAAATTATCAGCTGGAAAGAAAAGCCTGCGGGATTGCAAACCCCTAATGTTTAATGGCTGTCGGAGTACATATCCGTATTTCTTATCTCTGATCCTTCATCCTACTGAGGTCTGTAGCGCACATGCCGTTACTTGTATTAATAAGCAACTGTAGGCAGCCACATACCATCAATTGGGCCATCAGCTTGCCTGCCGCCATATACGACAAAAATATTCAATGTAACTTTATTTACCGCAGAGACTTTGGCCGAGCCATTAATAACACAATTTTCTTTATAAGGTCGGCAGACAAGCTGACGATCAACTTGATGGTAAGTGGCCACCGTCGCCTATAACACAAGCAACGCCACTGGTACTGCAAGTGCGCTGTCGACTATATTAGGATTAAGGATGAGGGATTGTGAAGGTATAGGAAAATGGGCTTTATAACTACTATGGACTAAGTCTAAAAGTCTAAGGAAATGACAAGACAATTTAAAAAAAAATACAATAAGTATTATTTTGATAAATTTCACTCCTAGGGTTAAACAAAATCGAACTAATTTCATTGTAATTTTATTAATGACTGAAATGTTAGACTTACAATGTGTTCTATCGTAAATGTCTGTAAGCAAATTGTAATTTTAAGAAATTGATAAATGTTTTATAGGTGTCCATTGAATTGTCCTAATTTTCTTACAATAAACTATAAAATAGACCTTCGATGAAATTTATTTTATCTAACTAACATGTTAATGTGTGTACTGTATCTTTTCTACTGAACGAATTTATCGATCTATTTCGACATTTATGTAATTTGTATATTTTTTATAGGGCAACTGATGCATTTACCGATTCTTCCTAGATTGTAAGAAAGATAAACGTAATTGTTATTTTATATGTCGCATGGCATTTGTATGCAATGTCTACGGAATTAAATATTCTTTAAGATTTAATGAAATGTCAAAAAAAAAATTGAGAATAAATGTGATCTTATTTTAAATTGGTGTTTTATTAAAATTTAAAAATAAAAGAAAAAACATAACATTTAACTATTTTATGTTTTTATAACATAACAATACTATATTAGCACATTAAAAAGACTATAAGATAGATTTTCAAGTAATTTTCGTTTATCTACAATTTTAATGATCCGTGTACATATTACCTACTATGTTTTCGATTCTCTGAAAAACAATAAAACTTTCAGTTGATTAAAATGAAAGGAAAAAATGGTTGAATTAGAAAATGAGACAGGCAGCGCCATCTCTTAAAAGGTTAAAGAATCTGCATATTGTTATCAAATTATTAACAAGAAATTAGTTCTATGTGCTTCTATTTAAGCCTTATTGACTACAAATACTTGAATATAACTATGTTTGGTGCTTCTATTCTTTCTTATTTAAGAAAATTCACAGAAACATGTAATATGATAATATACAATAATAATAATCTTTGCAACATGATCTTATTTTCTTATAATACATTAATATAGTAACATTTTTAACCAAATATATTTTTCATTTATTTATTTCTCTTGAGCACGGATGGGTTAGACAAAGAAAACACATAAGTAACCTTTTCATAAGTTTAATTAAGTTTATCTTGCACAACAGTGACGTCATCGCCAGTACACTGATATACATTTTAAGTACAATTTCACAGCTTTTTATAATCATAATTTAGTTGAATGAGTTACAAATCAATTCCGTCATCAATCGTTTGCAATATGTGCTAATGCCAAAAATATTCTCTCTTTTGTCCACAAAAACATTCGATTATATTACATTATAATATAATAAGCATAATTATTATGCTTTAGTAATGCCAAAAATACAATTATTTTATGTGAACACAACTAGATTAAACCGTCATATTTTATATTGCATATTGTTACAAAATCGATGTTGAAATATCTAAAGATTTAAAACAGAAAACGTGAAATCTATAAATGCGAGTGACACTAGAGGGCTTGACACAGTTTGTGACAACGCTATCATGTAATTGTAACTAGGAAGTAAAAGTATACGAGATTCTCTAAGTAAACGTAAAATACAAATTCTTTCGATAACTATCGACAAAACAACTTACCAGGTGATATCAGCCTCGTCCGGTTGCGATGATCGATTTGTCTTAAAACTAAACATTAACCCTTTAACCGCTTATCTTTGTAGGAGTTGTCGTGCCCCTAGACTCGTCTTTTTTTTTGGAGAAAGCAACACAATTATTTAAAAAAATAAGTAGAGGAATTTGTCGTATATAAAAGGCTCTGGCGAAATGGACACGACAATAATTGTCGGATAAATCCGACTCTGGCGGCTAAAGGATTAAGGTGGCGCTTTCTGAGCGTGGAAACTCAGTAATAGGCATTTTGGAGATTTTTTTTTGTTTAAACTTTCTATAATGCGAATAACCGAAGACAGAATGAGACGAACACAATATTTAAGAAAAACTTTTATAGATGGTAACTATTGACATCTCAATTTCAAATGTACATTATAGCTATGATGTTAACCTAGTTAGTCAGTAATTACAATAATTCAACCAGCGAAATGGTCATGATAAAATGGGTTGATATTGTCTTTATTAATGATACTTTAGGCTAGTGTGAGATTCAAATTTTGTAAGGCAATTTTTCAGACGAGGTTTAGCCTACAATTACTGTTACAAATTAGAGATTGTAGGTTATAAATCAAACCGGGTTTCATTATTATACGCCTCTACTTATAATAGGCCTATGTTTCATGTACCTACAAAGAAATTCTTACAAAACTTATGAGATATGTTCATCGACAAGTGGCAGTGATTATATTTCTGACCATAAAAATTAAACAAATCAATAAATCTTAATAATATGCCACAAATTAAGGCCAAATGAGCAACTTAAATATAAATGTAAGTATGTCTACATGTAAAATATTTGTCTTTTGTAGCAAATATTCTATATTACAGACCGGACAAGGCTGATTGATTTAAATCACTGAGATATGTGCACAGGCTTCGTAGAAATAGGTACTTAGTGTGATATTATTACAACAGTTAACAGCTTAGTCATGAAGAAACAGGAAATGCTAGATCAATTAATTAAATGGTCTACAACAATTAATTGCAACGATTAATAATGAACACGCTATACCTTGATCATTTTCGTTTACACTTCATTTCAGGATATTGGATCGATCGAATATAGGCGAAAATTATGTGATAAAAACTATTTTTTTATTACTATTTAATTATTTCTGGGTTGGTTGGTAAACTTTTGTTTGAATTAACAACAATGTATATAAACAAAAGGGTACATCGCTATCGTTAAAATAATTATTTAACTTAACTTCGTTGTAGAGGATTTATTTCAGATCGGTTAAAATGACTAAAATTTTATATTTTGTAGAAGATTTACAGATCTTAATATTTTCAATAAAATATAGAAAATGCGACAATTTAACGTCTACCCTCTAAAAGTAAAATATATATATATTTGAGATGAATATTAAGAAATAATCGATCCAGTATCCGATGATCTGTTGCAAATAGTAAATCAGCTATTCGCCTTACAATAATAGTAAATTAATCGATAATGGACAGAATACAAGAAAGCAAGGAACTTTAAACGTAGACTTGTGTAGGTCTTCCGTAAGAAAAACATCAACAAATGCAATTGTTTTTACTGACTTCGGTACGATTATAATAACACTAATTTGCAATATTGAATGACCTAACTCAAGAAACTTTAATAGGAGCGGTTACAGAACTAATTTACTTAAAGAGATCCGTTTACCTGAATGTCTGTAATTAACTGTTGTTAATTAATGTTTGTTAAACTGATGGTTATATCATTTTATAGTTACTATTTCGATAAATACTGATCTGTACTTATCAAAACATCAAACTTAAACTTAGAGAGAATAATTTTTACTGATAATAGATGGCGCTAAACAGATCACAATTTTCACGATACATATTTAATATTTGTCAAAAATAGTACTAAGATAAACGCATCAGAGTAATGCGCAATCCTGGCTATTTTAAGAAATCTTCTTGAAAAATCTTAGTGTCAGTAATGCTTTTCTTTTAAATTAAACTGCTTTAAAATTAAATAGTATTTTGATATTTATGTCATTTAAATTGCAAATTAATGGCAGTTTATTAAAATATTATTACTACGCGTTAATAATTAGTTCTGTGGCCTGGTGCTAAAAGGGCCAAAGTCCTTTTTTGTGAAAAATGGGATTTAACAGCAAAGTTGTTGAAAAAGAATGATATTTATTTGTCCTAACAATAACAAAAAGATATTTTAGTAGTACTACAATATAACATGTAAATTATAACTATCAATTCTTGTTCATTGTTCTAATGCTTATTACCGAAAGATAGGAATATAGATATTGGCCCTTTTAGCACCAGGCCACAGAGTTAATTATATTAAATATATATGTTAAATGAAATTCTTACGGAAAAACTATATCAACTTTATGTTATCCGATATAACCTTCGCGTCTCTAGACTTAGCAAAAATAGCCTTAATTAGAAAATGAAGCGACAAGCGGTTTTGTTGACCTGTATCTTCAATCTAAAACCATACAATGTATACTAAAAAAAACACAAAAACAAATGGAAATCAACTTATTTAGTAGCACATACATACTCATAAGAAATACCAGTTATAAAAAAACATTGTAGAAACTTTGAACCCAACGATAATGTGAAAACTACTTTTAAAAAAAGTAATATTTCCTATTAAACTTATTTAATATGGCCTGTGACTACGTTACCATTATTTCGTGTCTTGTATTTGAAGATTGTATTGACATTGAACGCCATATATTTTTTTTATATCAATATGATATTCTTTTTTTATCAAAGATGGCATTGCAGACAAATTTTAACAAATTTTAACTCAGCAAGTCTACCGTACAAAAGTTATTGGAAATAATAAAATAAGTAATATACCTGAAATATTATTAATCAATAAATAATCGTGGTTTACTAAGTCTCTGATGACTAGTTGACGGTACAATTCAAATTCTATGTACAACTATTCTCATTTGATGAACAGAAACAAAACAAATGCTTCTATTAATCTATGACTAATTTTAGTTGACTAAAATTAAAAAAAAAAAATGTTATTGAAATGATCCTTTTGTTGCTTCATTATTTTCGATACCAAATGGGTTGCCTCTATATATATATATAGAGCCTCTCTATATATGTATATATATATATATATATATATATATATATATATATATAGAGGCAACCCATTTTTTATTAATATTTTCAATTATTAATTACATTAAATTAAATTTAACAATGAAAATTAACCAATATCTATAAATTTCCATTATACTCGAGTGTCTAAACTAGATTTTTATTATTCAACATATAGACGAAAATATTGTGAACAATATATCTATATTTTATTAATTCATTCATCACATAAATCGCTCATTTATGACGACAAAAATAAAAGCGAAGCCTTTTCTGTCATGTTAAATCAAATAATGATGTCGCTGATTAAGGCGCTTGGAGTCGTCAAATGCCTTAGTAAATCTTCGATGTTTTGAATGAAAATGTTGATTGATTTAGATATGCTATATTGTGTTTAAAGTACAACAGATTCTTATTTTTTAACATATAAATATTTCAAATCACCGTACCCGCTTAGGAGAAGTAGAGAATTCAATCTTGGTTAATATTTTTTTTTAAATATTGAAGTTTTGATGACATGAAAAAACAAAATGGACCAAATATCATCTAAACTTTGATATAATTTCCAATATATATTTTTTTCAAGCTTTTTGATCTAGCTATAAACAAGGAGTAAGTAGGCTTAAGAAAGTGTCCATTTGACGGCATTAAGCGCCTTAAGTGATACGTAATTTTTACCTACCTAGATCATACTATTTATGCTAATGTCGTTAACTTGAATAAGCACTACACGCAATAGACAGCAAGAGTCTAAGGTTTAAATTCGGTTTTAAACATACGAATACTTAGTAGAAAAGAGACAGCGCTAGCAACAACTATAGCGCGTTGTCTCGCTCTCTCTCTCTTCGCAAATGTTATTCTACTGATTCATTCGAAACTCTAACACAATTAATAATTCTAACAAAATGGAAGCGTTTGGTGTGATATGGTGTTATAGTTAACATTGAGCAAATTTTAATAATATGAATAGCAATCACACAAAATCTTCAATATGCTTCAAAGTGTAGGTAGGCTTTTGCAATGCAAAAATATTTTTTCAAAATTTAGTATTCGACTACAAAACAATGTTTATACTGAGACAAATTTTTGTTGTTGATTATTACCGGAAACACAATATTGTAACTTTTCATATGGTCGTTGTCAAACCAAAATCTGTTTGGTGCACTTTTTTTTTTTTTTTTTTTTTTTCAAAATTTTGATCTTAGTAAATAGTTCACCACCTCATTTATCGTTTAAAAAAACTGCTGAGTGGTTTTGAGCACTATTCGTCGAACTACGACCTCTTAATAAAATATTATGCTATATGCAGCAACTAGAATTTGTTTAGTGCAAAATTTACTCTATTATAAAAATAATAAATAAACTTTCTGTAAAATTTAGACAAATATGTTTACGTTTTGACAACGACAACATGGAATATGTTTACCAACAATGGGCCATGGAACATTTTTTAAGTTTCGATTAAATTTTTTATCAAAAAATTAAGATAAGAATAAACAATTAATTTGCACATTAATTAAAACATAATCTACAGTTTAATTTAAGCCATTGCGGTTTAAACGCTGCGACAGATTGTTACATTATGAATAGTGAAAAACAATTTAATAATTCTAAGCGAAAGACTTTAAAATTATCAAATTTAGCCAAATTATAATTTTGTACGAAATACAATTAAAATTAAAAATTTTTGAAGAGAAAAAAATCTTGAAAATGTCAGTAATTATATTCTCAAAAAGAGTGATATGCATGGCCCATATAAAACTTTTTTCATTCAAAAACAATAAACAAAGTCACATTGCGTTGGAAAAAAAAATATAAAACACATATTTTCACTGAATACATTTGAAGCCACTCCAATGTGCATATAAACCATGATAGTGTTGAGGAAATTTTTTTCTTAAATAACATTTAAAAAATTTACTTGCCCATTTTATAATGGAGAAATACGATTGTTATTTTGTGTGCATTAATTATTTTAGTGAACTAGGCATGTTTCTTTGCATACAACTTTAAAATAAGGGTACGTTCACACCTGTACTGCAACTTTTTTTTTTTAATAGAGCAATAGAACAAAGCACTTATTCACTACACTAAAAGGTACAGATCAATTATCGTACTGTATACTTTTTTTTTGTAGTAAATAAGTTCTCTATATTCTATTGATGTCTTAAAAAGTGCGTAGCGTTCTGGTGTGCACGGACCCTTATAGTTCATTTCAAAGAATGCAATACTTGCTCACTTAGAAGTCTTAAGGATCTGTGCGTCTATTTATCGACATTCTGCTGCAAAAAAACACATCCTTACATATTATAAAACAAAGTCCTCCGCCGCGCTTTGATTTTCGTGATATACATATATTTTAAAAATAATAAATGCCATCATCACGAGACTAGTCAAAATGAGATTGAGAAGATTCAAAAAAAAAAAAAAAAAACGAGAAAATCAGATTCTAGATAATGATTGCCTTAAAATTACATAGCAAGCGTAAAAAAATAACAAAAAAAATTAAACAAATGTGGTTTTGCCACTTCAGTCGCAAAAATCCGAATAAAATGTCAAATTATCATATATTTGACATAAAAACTTTTTTAAAAAAAAATTAGAAATAATAACTATAAAACTTAAAACGAAATAAATACTGTAAGTACTACGAACTATTATAGTATATATAATAACATTATTGTATGACTTTGGTTCAAGTATCGTCCGCTCGCAGTCCGGGATAATGGCCAACAGTTCGTTACTCCGTTACAGTATTGGACTAGCATCAAATTCGATTAATATTCGCCTTATGGCAGTTGCAACATTCCTCCACGACCCCTTCCCATCTGAAAACATAATAAAAACACTTGAAGATAAAGTAGAAATTATATTTTATAATAAGACCACGCCATTGACACATTCATGCTATTCAAATATTTTTTAAATCAGATTGGTCTTTTTTTTTATGTTAAACTCGCCTATAACAAAGCCTAGACTGCTGCTGCAAGTGCGCTGCCGACTATAGTGCGATTAAGAGGATGAGAATTAGGAAGGGATAGGGAAACGGGCTCTGGCATCCCTTACTCACTCAACGAAACACAACAGCACGATGGTCTTCTATAAGAGGGTGGTTACTGTCGCCAGGCAGGCTGTTTTATGTATAAGAGACAAATAAGTTTAAAAAAAAAACCACCTTAATAAAAGTATACTTATTGCACATAGCAGATTTTGCACGTAATGAATAATAAGTACCTGTTCACCAGTAGACGTGCAGACGCAGACAATCGCCTGCGAGGTCGGCCAACAAAGCGCGGCGACGTGGCAGCAAGGCCAGGCCGGCCACGCGACGAGGCCGCCGCTCGGCCAACTCGCACGCGGCCGCCACTCGCCCGCTGCTCGTCTCTACGGCCAGCAAGGCCGCGCGACCGCGAACAGATCGCGCGCACACCACTAGCGTTTCGTCTCCGCTCTCCTCCGAACCCTCCTCCAGCGCCACGCCTCCGTACCCGCCGCGACCTGAAACGACGATTACCACTTTCCACTTAATAGATATAGACCACGTCACATTTTAAGTGATTGTTTGTGTGGAGTGTATCATGGCGCTCGTATTTTGTGAGCACGTTAAGTCGCGCAAGTAAGCGGCGGAAAGGCAGTGGGAAGAAAATCTCCCAGCCTATTAGCCGGAAAAGGTTCGGGCGCAGATGGCTGGCCTTATGTCCTCCACCTTTCCCCTTAACCGAACTACCGCTACTACCGCCCGTCGTGAGGTTCCCCAAGATGGCCGGTGTACCTCCGCTTTCGGGTAGGTTCCGCCAAGGAGCACAGTCCTTCGTGTCACAGCGTTGCCGCGATTTCGCTCATCTACGGCCATACTAGAAAGTCGTTAGCCTATAGCCGGTAGGAGACCGACATAACCCCGCAGCGTCTCCTTCGCTACCAGGTATCCACGCTTACCCAGCGTTAAAAAAATAGGTATAGCGTACCATTTATTAGGGTATTTACTGCACACGAACTATGTATGGCATTTTATATATAGTTTATTATAACAAAATCCACTGACATTCATCATCTAGATAAATATAGACTATACCTTTAGGTATAGGCGCTAGAGTGGACTTGAGATTCCCTTCTGTGTCGTAGACGCGCAGCGAGAGATCCGCCACTATGAGCAACTCCTCCGATAGCGCCAATCCGCCCACCAGGCCCAGCTCGCCGCTTCCCACCTTAATAAGCATTAACACATTCTATAACTACCGGTATAAGCGAAAAGTATATTGTTGCCAATGAGCGAACTAAAATTGTTTCAGGCAGTTGTGTTCCTAAAATATTTTTTTTAAGTCGTGACCATTATATCGTCAAAATCTCGTACAAACAGTCCCCAAAATTGGTTACTGCGCATATTTCACACGTGATTTACCAGAGACCAAGATTATATGCGGTAATTATACTTTTCCGTTTCGT
The DNA here is from genome assembly GCA_944738685.1 of Synanthedon myopaeformis. NCBI lineage: Eukaryota > Metazoa > Arthropoda > Insecta > Lepidoptera > Sesiidae > Synanthedon > Synanthedon myopaeformis. The sequence goes on along the minus strand of OX122926.1, from coordinate 4,107,960 downwards.
TTTCGTTGCAGTTACAAGGCCTACAGCTTAAGAGATTTTTGTTGTTTCGCTGCCGCATACAAATGCGTCGATGTACTAAGGGGGGTAAAGAAACCGAATTGGGGTTACCTCTCGCTCGATGTTGCCATGTTGGTCGAAGAGGAAAACTGTGCGGGCGCCGTTGTCGGCGACGGCCAGCCGACGCGAGCGCGGTGCGGCCGCCACGCACACCGGCTCCACCAGCCGCTCCGACCTCACCGTCCGCAGAGTAGCACCCTCGCTCGAAACCTATTATTTTATTATTAACACAAGGATTAACCTCACAACGACCACTATTTTTATTAAAATGCGCAAAATGAGCGCAACCTAATAATCTATGAATTAAAGTAATTAATTATTGCACAACACATTTTTCGGAGATAAGCGAACAGTTTAAGAAAGTTTTATTCAAAAATTGTGTAATATATGATAAAAAAAAGTAGCCAATTAAAATTTTAATACAGAACTTAAGTAAATTAATAAGTTTAAAAGCAAATATGGTTGGCGCTGAAAGTTTTTATTACTGTAACGAGAAAGGTTTTTTGGGTAGTAGTAAAATCCTGCAATATTTCTCAGAAAATATATTTTTTTTTATAAATCTGGCCGATTTAAACTTTTTAAAATACAGTCTATTATGCATTGTATTTTCATCTAAGTTTTAATTTAACTCTGAAGTCATATTAGGTGACGAAAGTAGTACTTTTCTGCTAAGTCCTCGCCTTAAGATACACTTCAGTTATTTTAGACTAGCAGTGTCCCGCGCTTTTGCACCTGCCGTTTATTGCACATTTGCCTACTACAAGACAATGCTCAGTTCTCGTACCAACCGACCCTCCGCAACAACGAGACTGGAACATTAAACTCTTGCAGGATACCTATTCTCCTATAATTTACCTATTTTTCAACAATTCTTTTTCTGATATAGCCCATTAAGTTTTTACCTCTGTTAAGGTCCTAGTTCGCCAATTAACGGCAACAATGCCGTCAGCCGTCACCGCTATGCCCGTACAACTCCGACCGGACAAACCTAGAAAAGCCAAATGTTTAGATTGTGTAGGTTGGCTAACCGACCGCCCCATTATAAGGTCACCTATGAACATAATCACCAAATAAAGGGTAATAGACAAGGATTACATCGATTTTTTGGTAAGCAAACTATTTTTAATTTTATAAAACGAATTAATTTCTCATTTTTTTTTTCATATAATGTCTGTGTTGAAAAATATTTTCTCCTTTTTCGACTTGGTTGCCTCGAAAGGCATTCATTTTGGCAAGTTATAAGATCCAATAATAACTGAGTTAGGTAATATGTAAAATAGACCTTACCTTCGTTTACAATATGAGATTTAAAAGCGAAAGTTTCGTCATCCAGCACTTTAACTCTAGAGTTTCCAGCATCCAAAACATATATTTCCCTCCGTTTAGGACACCTGTAACCGAAAAATATATGCATCTCAATATCAAAAGTTAGTTATAAGTAGAGAAAGGTGCCATTTCATTTTTCACATAACATAATTGGGATAAAATTAAGTAAGTACTGTAGGCGAATCGTTTTAATTATTCAGTGGTCATATGGACTAAGGATTTTCAATGATCAGACCAAGGTAAATAATTTAAGTAACGCTGATGACATTATTCTCTTCAGTCCTACCATAGAAGGTATCAGAAGACTGCTTTTGATTTTTGAACAAAAAGCAAATGATAAGGCCTAACTAATGTATAACGAATCCAAATCTGAGTCACTAAAGCTAATAAAATTCACTAGGGCGTGTCAACAGAAACTGTTTAGAGGCTATAGTGCTACTCGTATAGTGCTTTACACTAATAAGCATTGACATCATCATCTCAGCCGTGGGACGTCCACTGCTGAACATAGGCCTCCCCATAATTTTCTAAGAAGACCGGTCCTTATCAGGTCGTCTGTCTACCTTGTGGGAGGATCTTGCCGGATTATGCCGGTTAATACCTGGCCACGGCTACGGGCTGATTGAGTTGTTCCTTGCCGGTGCCACGAGAGCCCCACAACAGCAGAGGTGCGGCCGTAGGCGCGACCGGAGCTCGTAAAGGCGAATCGCGTACTGCACGCGAGAAAACCAGCACACGCACGCACAGAGCGCCTGCGCTCCAGGCGCGCATTGTGATCCTGCAACAACCAGATTGCTATACCACTATTGCAACCATTATGCTTACCAACCGTGGTTGGTAGCACACGGCTATCAATCAACGTCTCGACAAAGGTCACCTTGGTTGGATATTTAGTTGCCGACCGCATTGGCATTTTCCACATGCAAGCAAGGCCACAACATCTGTGTGCTTAGAAAACCTACACATGGTTCCTTGCGGTGTCGATTCTATTTTCATACTATTCGATGTATATTTTAAATATATGAATTCGATACAGTTGAATGGTTTTGAAAGTTTGTTTTATCTTTTCAGTTTCGTAATTTTTTTATATAATTAAAAAATTAAAAATGTTTAACAGAATGAATGAATGACCCTGATTTAGTTAGAGGTACTGGACCACCTCCCCCTTCTCCCCTTATGGGCATTGATCGAGGTAATTAGTGAAAATATTGTAAATTGTGATCAATATGTTATGTAATAAATTGTCCACGAGGGTGGTGTAACATCATAAAAAATAATAAAAAATGTCTACCTGTAGAGTCCTGTGTCGAGGTCGGTCACGGTACAGGGCAGTGGATTGTCGTCAAGAGTGGCCACGGCAGTGACAGGGTCGCCCCCAGTGCGTCTCGCCTCGCCGTGGTAGTCCACCGTGCGTAACACCACGCACGTCTCCAGCCCCGATACGCACGACGACTCTTCAATAAGCACAACCGTACGCATCAACACCACAATCGGCAACACCTTATATCTTAGCACCTCGAAAGATTCAATACGCATGTTGCACGCGACTTCGTCCGCGTAATTTTATAAAAAGATATCCCTACGTTCACACGGAGACATCAATTTTTAAACCGGACCGATTTTTTGCAGGATACGGTTCAGTCACAATATAATGTATATGTATGAGTTCACACGAACACAGATCCGGTATTTTTCCGAATGCCGCAAAAAACCAGATACGTAAAGACGGGTGGCGGGCGCGCACGCGGTGGCGTTGTCCGTTTTTTTTCACAATTGGGTTTAAAAAAAATCTTTTTCTAGGACGCCTTTAGCGGCGATACAGTCCAGTCCAGTCTGTCGCATGCGGAAAAATTCAGATCCGGCAAATCGTGTCTCCATGTGAACGTTACTCGCTAATAATGTAGCTTTCTATAGTTGAAAGAATTTTTAAAATCGCTCCAGTAGTTTTGAGTTTATTCATTGCAAACAAAAATACAAATATTCTCTCTTTATAATATTAGTAAACATAGCAGGATAAATTGTCAGACATTTTTAATTTTTTAACACAGACAAAGTTGCGGGCACCAGCTAGTAGAATTCTAATTCTGACCAAACACCAAATATCAAAATGTTCATACCCAATTGCAAAGTGCACAGTCCGGGGAACGTGGTGCTGGTCCGCACTCTACCAAGTTCGGCGAGCGCCTCGGCGAACCGTTGGTGTGCGTCGTTGTGCGCGAAGTCGACCGCCAGGAAGGCGTTCTCTCGAGGCTCGGCTAATGCGGCCGCGTCCCCTAGTCGGGCGCCCAATGCCGCCGCGCGGCTGCTCACCTCGCGAACCTCGACTTGCTGCTGAAGCCCGCAACATTCTGCTTCTACCTGTACATCGTAATCGATGCGGAGAAATTACAAACTGGTAGAGATATTTGGTCAGTGTGTTGCCAGTAGAGATGCGCCGAGTACAGAGTTTCACTTGGTTTTATGGTTGCAAACCGAGTACTCGGCCGAATAATTTGGTTTAATCTAAATGCTGCTTTAGGTGCGAAAACAGGTTTATATAGCGTGCGATTGTTTTCTGAAGAGGGTAACGTCTTTGAAGAAGAAAAAAGGAACATTCTGTTACCAGAACGTGCAGAAAGCCAAGTATTGAACGAGTACTCGGCTCATGTCTAGTTGCAAGTGATTTTCAAAATTTTAACTCCGTGCGAAGTTAGGGGCGGATCGCTAGATGAATATAAAATGACAGCTTGAAAAACGGTCTCACTATATTTTCTTTAGTTTCTAATTTAAGGGAGCCATATTTCATCTTATTACGAAAATATTGCATCAAAGTGTCTTTCTGCACACAGATGTCGATATGAAAACTGTGATTATCTGTTACTTGTGATAGAAAAAAAATACCTTTGACTTCTCAGCGTCTATCAGCTTCAGTTGTTCCTCGAGCAATTTTCTCTTGTGTGTTGCAGCGGCAGCTGCGGCCGACTTCAGCTCGCTGTGACGTTTGTCTAATGCAGCCTTTAATTCGGAAAAATGCTTGTCGATTGCATCGTTGGCCGCTGTGGCGGCTGCCTCCAATCTCCTTAATTCACTAGCCACCGCTTCCCTAGCGGATCCTAACTTACTTAGGCACTCGTTTGCTCTGTACAACAGTATTTCAGACATTCTTTTTAAAGCTATAGAGAACGGCACTACTGTATGATCGCAGGGCGTGTCGCTGTGAGGTCCGTCGGCACAATGACGGCAGAACACACAATCACAAGTCTCACAGAAAAGCAACTCTCTGCCAGGATGTGAACTGCATTGTGGTATCACTTCTCTTCTCTGTCTTGCCATTAAATCTAGCAATTGATTGACGAGAAACGAGGGTGGCAGTGCTGGCACACCCCCGCGCGGTATTGTGATCAGTTCTCGACATATAGGACAACGAAAGCTACCGGCGTCTCTAGTTTGCGAAGCAGCTATACGAGTAAGGCAGTGTAAACAAACTGTATGAGAACACGGCAGAAGCTTAGGTGTATGCTCTCCACCGTCGTAAGTGCCTGAAAATTAAATGTACCCAATTAACGACTCTAAATAAGAATTATTTTTAAAAAAGTATTCACAAAACACGGTGCACAGGTGTCTTGTAATAAATATAAATTGCCAGTGTACTAACATAAACATGTGCCGCATGTGAGGAAACTCTCATTAAAATCTTCGTAGTTGATGGAGACGGTCTCGACGAGCGTTGAACTCATGCTCGCCATTCCGACACCAAGTCGTGAGCTGTTGTAATTGTATATAAATTATTTACACAATAAATATCAATGAGGTATATCTGCATACATCAGCACCATGTCATACAATGACGGTACAAGTAAAAAATAATAACTATTTTACACATTTACTACTTCACTGTCCTTATTTCTCAATAGTTACTTAAGCACTTTCAGCTCTCCATTGAAAAAGACAAATAAATCGATGGTAAATACATTCAACAATAAACTGAGTCATCCCAATAAATATTTAGATAGTAAAACAGTTAATACTTCTTTTGTCTCTTTTCTTCCAAGTACTATGGATTCATTGAAAAAGCAATGAATAAAGTAAAAACTTGACACAATTGTAATTATATTCTAGTTTATGTGTAAATATATCACAGAAAAATAAGAATTGCTAAGTGTGAATATCAGTGAAACAAATTTTATGAAACTGTAAATAACATGACAATGATAGAACTGATATTTAATTTTGTGGATGCATACACCTTTATGTAACTATGATCTAATATAGGTATGTATGTACATTATGGTATGACTTAATTAGCCATGAAAGAATAGAAAAAATACTAAACAAAAACAAAGTTTGTGAAAAAATTAACTTAAGAGGTTAATAAATAAAACTATAAAACATTGACAAACTGTTAATGTTGTGCCTCAAATTTGATAATAGCAGGAAAATATCATGCAATAATGCATGCAATATATTGAACATTTTATACTACTTCAAAGATAATAAGAAAACAAGACGAATGAAACCTCAATGTGAAAATTTAAACTGTAGAGTAAGAATATGTCATATTAAGCTCATTATATCATTTGTGATTCATCCATTGTACAAATTGTGTTTGATTTATTTCAGTCAACAGACCAATATAGCATTGTTTGTAACAATAATTTACTGCTTAACTATGGACAGAATTACCTTATTTTTTATTAGCAAATATTTTCAATACTTTCCCTGTAATCCAGTATAAATATGTTTCAAATAACTACAATATCAGAACATATCATACTGAATTAAAAACAAATTTAAAACTGATTACAAAATCAATTAATTTAAATCAATCAAGTAAAGATAAATCAAGGTTAATTATTTTAGACATTGAATTCTGATTTGTTTCACATGGAATACAAATATGTGATACATTAATACGTGCATACTTATTTTTAGCCATTCTATTTACCATTGTTACGTCTTTTGAACAACCATAAAGGCATGACCACTATTGTTTACAAAAATTGATAAAATTATACTTTTATATAAAGACTGAAGTAGTATAAATATGTTCTTTTCATTAACAGAATTTGTTTCAAATTAGGAATTTGAAACGAGTTATTTCTAAAACCCCTTATTTCTAAAAACTTTCGACTTTTTAGAAATAAGGGGATAAGATTAATGAAAAGGATTGATGCAGGACAGGACGTGTTTTTTGTTACAATTTGTGACCATAAATTTTGATGTGTGCAAATGTGGTAAGCATACCATGTAGGTAGTGGTTAGGATTAACTCCTAACCAGCTTAAATCAAATTTAATCAAAATCTAAATATTTCTTTATCAATTATGTTTCTCCAAGAAACTCATTATGATCGTCATTATAAATTTAAATTTACCAGGGTTTCGGAAAAAAAAGCTAAGATGAGAAACCCTGAGAAGAAACCCTCAAGGCTCAAAGGTGGTAGCTTCACTACATGGACTTTAAAATTTCTTAAAAATAAAATTATCCAACTTTAAAATTTTAAGTATTGTAAAATTTACTTTTTTGCACATACCACATCCATGCTCTAACTAATAAGCCATCAATACATACATTTAAAAATGATAAAAATATTTAAACATTTGAAGTCTCATATGAAGCTGTGAAACTTATAATAGAAATAGGTATATAAATGTAATGTAACTATAAAAAATAAAATAATGCGCATAATTAATTGTGCATTATTTTTATAATGATTATAAGATAAATTCAAGTAAAAACACAAGGAAAAGCTAGTAGATACATACGAGAATAAATTGGCGTCACACTTAAAGTATGCATGGTAAGTTATAAGAGGACTACTATGTACTTTTTTATTATATAAACCAGTTGACAAGCAGTTTCTCGTTTACTAATGAAATAGTGCAAAACTATAAAACATACTCTTGGAATACTAAAACAAATACTTACAGAAAAGAGCAACAATACATGGACGTGATGTCAGGAACAAACCGAGGATATTATTTATTTTAATATTTTTTTAATTCATATTAAGACATAAATTAAAGGAATTATTTTTAACCATGAAACTGTTAGGCTTGTGAGGGTAAACATTTATTAATAACAAACAGAAGAGATTAGGATGCATCAAACTAAGAATGTTCAGGCTTACATTTGTTTTACTATTTACTTTTTCACTGCAACATATATAAAATCTCGCATCTACTCTTTCGTAATCGATCGATATGTAAACGAAAACTATATTTCTAACAAAGAAACATTTACACTACTGGCGATTTCATTGATAATATAACATTAATTATAAAGAAGGCGACATAACATTATAATTAAATGGGTTTAAACATCATATTTAAATGTTACATGTTATTTAGTTATGCTTCAGAATAAAAAACATATACAAAAAATCGAGTCAACAGCAACACCATTACCGAACCATTACCCTCCCAACCCAAAACACAACACATACAGAACCACAGACTATAATTAAAGCTTGCGAGCAGAACTGTCAAAATCAAAGAACACAGAATCAGTAAACAGTCTGCGGCGATTACATGCAATAATCAGATTAATTTTATTAGGTATTTTGATAACCATTTGCAATATTGATAGGTACCGGTTTTATTAAAAAACGGTAACATGAACATACGGAATTTAGAAGAATTTAAATATAAAAATTTACCATGTAGGTAATATACGGAAATGTGGCCGTTGGGATCTAGAAACACTGTTTACATTTTACAAGGTCAAACTAATCAAACCCCCAATCTGATTAGATCGACGGACACTATTTTCGTCAGTGCCGAATGGTACAATTAGAGAAAAACAAGATTTTCAAGTAGTTTAACATTTCTTAATAACAATGTTTAAACTCATTTTACATAACAAAAATCAGTGTCCGTTGATGTTTATTGCGAACAAAAATGCTCATTGGTAATGTATTAAATTAAATTGAATCAACGCAATATTTCCTAAAAATTGTCATTTTCATTACGGATATCATGCCCGCTAAATACACTATAATTCGATATTATATATGATTAATATATACCTACCTATCATAATCGTGAGAAGTCGCCTAGATAGTGGCGTCCAACCATTAGGTAGGTATGTATATCGGAATGGATGTTTGGCTGCCACTCTACTAATGCACCTTAAACGTAGCATAAGTATAGATCTCCAACAAATCTTGTCATCAAGAGAAAATGCGGGCACATCCGTAGCTACGCTATTGAATACAATATTTCCTTGTATGTACATACATAGTATAAATTTAAATCGCTTTCCGCGTCTGTATATCCGCTAACTCCTACTAAGCCACGCACTTTGATAAAACCGCATCAAAATCAAATTAAAACCTACAGTTACCATCTACCACCAGTTAAAATCTAACCATCAGTTAGATATTTATATAATATAATGATAATTCGGTTTTATATATAATAAATAAAAATTAATTAAGTTTTTATGTTCTTATTCCTAAGTAGAAAAAAACATTTTGCAACCAAGTAGCTAAAACTGTCCGCGTCTGTTTCTCCGCTAAATACTCGTGAACCAACCAACGGATTTCAATTAGGTTTTCACTTATGGAAAGAGGGATAAACGAGAAAGGTTTGTTTATATATAAAAATTTGCATCCCGGGCGAAGCCGGAAGAGAGTCGCTAGTAATGTATAATATTCAGTATTGCTTTTTAACTTCCAGTATTCGATTTCAAGAAATATCAACTTCTGAAAATCCGAAGCCGTTTGAATCAATACCGGGCCTTCCTTCTTTGCCTGTAATTGGAATTTTACATCATTTCTTACCAGTGATTGGTAATTACAAAATTAAACAGTTTTTTCTTACTTTAACTGTAAATGGAAATAAAATAAAAATTTTATTTACAGGAAAATTCAACATTTCAACTGATTTATTTACTATGTCTGATTATTTTTATAAAAATTACGGACCAGTTGTTAAAATGACGGGGCTTTTCAATAGGCAAATGGTATTTTTGTTTGAACCGGAAATGTTCGATCAGGTAGTGAAACTTTTATTTTTGTTATCTAAATTTATTTTCTATGCGAAGAGAAGGCAAGCTGATGGTCCACTTGCTGGTATTGTAGTTATTAGATGACGGCGTATGTATACTCATGCAACACCGAGAGGTAATGCAAGTGTGGGATCTGCCTTGACAAGATGAAAAGGGGAATTTACCCTTTTTTTGTTTAGAATGGGAGATGACATTTACACACTATCCCTCGTCGACGGGGACAGTCGACGAGGGGGAATGTGGAACTCGCCCGGTGAAGTGACTTATCACTAGGAATACCCACTAAAACCCTCCCGGATTCCACCATCTGCGCTGATGTGTGGGTCCGAGATCACAGCGAGGCCTTGTCCTCGGATCCCCACTCATCGCTACGTTCGCTTCGGACTCATCTCGTGGCGAGTGTTCGCCTCACATTTTTATGAGGCGACTCAGGAATCCCATGAGCCGCCTCGCATCATTTTTAGGTGTTTCAGGACACCAGATGTCCCCATCTGACGCCCTGAAATTGATCACGCAACGATTTACCCTGGCGTCTTTTACTTAGGCTCTCGACATAGTTTGGCGCTGATGGGGCATAGTTATTATGAAGCATTCATAGGATTAGTTAGGCGCGCGTCATCTGGACAGTCTCAACACCCGCAACCGGCAATATTGCACACGGGCGGTATATATACCGAAAGGTTAATAAAGACCATGTGTAAGAGTGTAAGCGCCATCATCACTACTATACCAGAGATAAAATCTCGCTGCAGGTTGTCTTAAAAATTATATTATGCACAGAAATGTACATGTGCAGGCAATGCCTATCGATAAAACGCTCCGAGTAAGTGACTCACACGCAGCGAGTAAGCGTGTATTTGCATAGAATATTTAATTTTGTAAGGAACTAATTATTTAAAGTTTAAATTGAAGTTTAAAACTGATTCAGGTGTACAGAGCGGAGGATGCAACTCAAATGCCATTACGACCAGGATTCGACGTGTTTGTACACTACAGAAGTGAACTAAGGAAGGAGAGATTCAATGGGGTTTTTGGACTGACAACGGCGTAAGTTGTTTGCTTTTTGCCAGCTTATTCCCGTGAAGTAACTCGCGAGATAAAGATAGGTAGATAACTCAGATACTATGCAGTATGCATTCTGTAGTCATAAGCTGTACAGACTGTTTTCCCGGTAGTAACCGTACTTCCCCCTTTTATAGAAGACTATTGAAAACTGTGTTGTGTTTTGGAGATCCAAGCGATTTTCTATCGTAGCCTACAGCCAATTTTCCATCATAACTCTTTATCCTTTCATAATAGTTACTTAGGGCACTTTTAACTCATACCGCTGACCATCAAAAAGTACAGGAGTCTCCGCTCTTTTATTTGCAAAACAGTTTTCTAATATCATTTTTTTTATAGTTTGGTCAGATATCAAAGATGCTACCGTCGTAAATTGATAGAAATTACACTTGCAGATTAGGTTCCCAATGGAGAGATTTTCGGACAAAAGTAAACCCGGCTTTGTTAAAGCCCAAACTAGTGAAACTCTACTCGCCAGGATTAGAGAAGATTTCTGAAGATATGGTCAATAGGTGAGTAATAAGTTCAAGCGACAATACACAAAATATTTAACATTTATAACAAAGTTTTAGTATTCTCTTTGGGTTTTGAATAGGTGCACAAAAAGGAATATGGACCCACTCTATATTAACATAAGTATAGTCCATTTTAATTCAGCACAATTTGTTAAAGTTTTAAGCATCAATCTACGACAACTATGGATTACTACAACTATTCAGTCTTTAAATATGCATTATTTTTTAAAGGATGTTTTCTGTTTCTGTGCTCGAACATTTAAAAAAGTTTGTAATGATATACATGGTAAATTATTTTTATTCTGAATAAATCTAATTTCTTTATTGCTTCTAGGTTAATTAAGTTGAAAGACAGTGACATCCTGCGATCAGATTTGGATCAAGAAATGACGAAATGGTCTTTGGAGGCTGTAGCTTTAGTATGTTTGGGTGATAGACTGGGATGCCTTCAAGATGGTGACTTGCCAGAAGACCACCCGGGCAAACTTTTAATTAAATGTGGAAAGGATATTGTTGATCTTTCGTTTAAATTAGAAACTAAGCCCAACCCATGGCGGTATATTGCTACTCCGAGCTACAACAAGCTGATTAAAACTTTTGACTTGCAGTGGGAGTAAGTACTATAATAAAATTTGTCTATAGTACTTAATATAGAAAAGGTGAAATGTTGAGGTGAAGGTGAATATTTGTTTGAACGCGCTAAACTAGAACTAGCAGTTGAATTTAAAAATTAATTTTGCATTTAATAGGTCAATTTTTAAAGAACATATAATTTTAATCACGCTATGAAGGGTGAAACCGTGGGACAGCTAATTAATAAAAACTCAAAACTCTTTCTTATGTGCACTAAGTCCTTCCTACTCTCACGAAATATCGTACAATTTACGCCTACAATTTTTCAATTTCGAGAAGTAAATGATGCTATATGCTATGCTCTTACAACTTTCGGACCTAGGTTTGATATTAATTTGCTTTATATTTTGAATCATTATAACTTCTGAGATAGGAGACGATGTGTTCAACACGGTCAACACCATGCATTAGCAGTCTTTCAATTGCTACAAGATCCCACCGATAGGCTCGGCCTATATACTCGTATACCGGCTCAGCATTGTCCTAGAATGAATGTTTATATTAAAAAGTAAAAAGACAGTTATAATCGGTAAACATTCTTTCATGAAGAATAGTTATTGAGAATGACTAATTCAAAATTGTAAAAAAAAAACCTTTTTCTCACGCAAATTAATGTGGAATGCAACACGAAAGAAGTGATTTTTTTAGGATAAGTGAAATGTACATCAAAGAGGCAAAAAAGAAAATCAACGATCGGGGTTTTGATGTGCCAGATGAGGATAAAAGTGTTATTGAGAAACTGTTGGCCATTGACGAAACTGTTGCAGTTATGATGGCCAATGAAATGTTGTTGGCAGGGATAGACACGGTAATTAATTTTTGTTGAACTATTTATAGGCAATTACTATTGATTTTTATTTATTATATATAGACTATTAGTAATAACCATGGAGAGTAGAGGTAAGAAGAACCAGCTCTATACTTGAGGCCGGACATGTAGGCCACGAATGAATAGGAGGCGCTGCAGACGCAAAAACTTGGTGTTATAAATTTGACGCGTGTATATGTGTATCTGTCTGTCTGTGGAATCGTACCTTCCAAACGGGTGGGCCGATTTTGATCCGGTATTTTGTTTGAAAGCTGACGTGATCAGGATTGTTCTTAGCTATAATTTATGAAGATCTGTTTAAGCGTTTGAAAGAAAACCCTCAGCCCATTTCCTAGTTGATTTCACTAACTTCCACATATTTGATGTGAAATTTGGTATACTGTTACTTCGGTGGTATTTCCATCATTATTGATTTGATGCTGCAGCATCAAGTAGTCTGCGGGATACCCAACCCCTTAGCAACTTACAGCAGATATAGCGTGTTTGGTCTATTAATTATAGCCTTTTCAGTTTAAAACTCATGTAAGTTCGTCCTACTTACCTGTACTTTCAGGTCTCCTTTGCAACCCTTGGTCTCCTGTACCGTTTAGCATCGAATCCTAAAGTGCAAGATAAATTGCGTGAAGAAATTAGGTCAGGCGACCCACAAAAGCGTTATCTAAAAGCTTGTCTGAAGGAGTCTCTACGCCTTTGGCCTGCCGTTTCAGCAAATTTAAGACAAACCAGTAAGGAACATGTTGTCGGTGGCTATGTCATACCTAAAGGAGTAAGTATATTTCTTTCATTCAAACAAAAATACTGCGGCTCATAACTATCAATATTTTTTGAGTGGTTAAGGGCAAGTTTGGGTTCAATTCCCGGCAAGGCCTACTTTGAAAAGTTTGTTTTCAAAGTTGGCCTTGGTCTGGATTTGGAAAGTAGTAAGTCGCCCGTCTGGCGGCAGTAACCAACTTATAGTAAGGGATGCCAGAGCCCATTTCCCTATCCCTTTGCAATCCCTCATCCTCAATCCTATTATGTTCGGTAGCACACCTGTGGCGTTACTTATGTTATTAAGCGACGGTAGCCACCTATCATTAAGTGAAACGTCAATTTGTCTGTCGAGCTTAGCATAAAAAAACTATAATTAATAATTCTTGTTGTTAATTTTATTTCAGATTCATGTAATAGCACCAAACCAATATCTTTCGTCACTTGAAAAATACTATCCAAGACCACAAGAATATATTCCCGAACGGTGGCTAGTAAACAAAACAGACCCATTGTTCTATGGAAACGTTCATCCCATGGTCACGCTACCTTTTGGTTTCGGGATAAGATCGTGTATAGGACGAAGAATTGCCGAATTAGAAATCGAAACTTTGATAACACATTTAATTGATAAAGTCAAGATAAGTTGGGATGGACCTCCTTTGGAGCTTAAAAATCACGTGATCAATTCATATAAAAAACCATTCCATTTTAAATTTGAAACTCTCAACTAAATGTATGTAAGTATATTTGTTACGATAAGATATTGTCGATATCAAACCAAAATCTACTACTTTAGTTCCCCTGAAAATGTTTACATGAAAGTTTATTTAGCATTTTATTTGAAACTTAAATAGTTTATTTATTATTTTGATAATAGAGTAAATTTTGTACGAAACAGATTTTGATTTTACAACGTTGTGAGGTTAAGGCAAAATATTTATAAGCAAACACGAAACTTTAAAAAAAAAAACTGTACAAAAGTTTATTATTTCCACATAATATAATATAATTAAAGTAGGCAATAATGCCTACGCCATCTTCATATAAATAAAAGTATGTTTCAAAATAACTATTGGTATTTTTTTACTATAAAATTGAATACATATAAAGATAGTTACTTACACACTTGTATTACATTTATAACTCGAGAACGGCTGTACCGATTTACATGATTTATTTATTTATTTATTTATTTATTATACAAGGCCCCCCGACGATGCAGGCATCTAACTAAATACAACATTTGATTTGTTGAATTTGTCTACGCCCTGAATAGCAGAAAACTATTAAAAAAATGTGAATAAAATTAATTTTCTCATACATTTTGTATGGAACAGGTTTTTATTCTGAGGCGGTACGAAGTTCGCCGGGTCCGCTAATTTTTAATATTCATAGCAGTTCAAAGATTAATATTATATTTTTAAAACTTTACAACAAATAAAAACTTTATTGCCATATAAATAAATCATCATGAGAATATCTATCTTACACTTTACTTATTGTGGTTTTCTATACTTTGCTTGTACCCAAACTCTGTACATTTTCAACATTTTTCCCCTGTTCACTTGTAGTCTTCTGTCTATTAAATTTTGTTCCTCTACAAATCCATTGGATGTGAAAAGTTGTTTTAAATCGTCCTGTGTAAAGAAATATACGAATGTGTTATCGCCGCGTACATATGTGTTTTCATTGACAGCACGACCCTTTTTGAATCTTAGCTGAGCCAAATCGTATCGGCCATAGTCTCTCAGTAAAACAACGCCACCGGGCTTCAAATATTTGTATATCCGCTTGATTAATGCGGGCATTCTGTAAAAATCAAAACTAATCATTAACACTGTGAAGATTTTACACACACACACACACACACACACACACACACACACACACACACACACACACACACACACACACACACACACACACACACACACACACACACACACACACACACACATTTATTACACACTCAACTATTAAGAAGTTAATAAAATATATGTGGAATGTATTGATAAAATATATATATTTGAAAATATTAATGTATGATAATACATGACCTTATTAATATGTACAGTAAAGCCGAGGCTGTCGGCTCTCCGTTTTAGTAATATCATACAGGAAAATTATAGTACTAAGTACTATTTTATCTATGGTAATAGGCATATAGGTAATTAGTTCAGTATGTATATTGTTTATCTATTAACTATACCAGGATTTACTAATACCAAGTAAATAGGTACTTGCCACTTGGTATTTTTTGTTTTTCTTAGATTTGATTGAAGTGAGAGTTTTAAAAATAAATATATATTACATTATAAACAGAGAAGATTTGTATGTTTGTAATGAATAAAGTCAAAAACTACTAGACCGATTTTAAAAATGCTTTCACCTATAGAAAGCTATGTTGTCAGCGAGTAACATAGACTATATTTTATAAAGTTACGCGTTCGAAGTGGCGTGCACAACAGCTAGTACATAATAATTTATGAGTGTCAAAATGAGGAACTATATTATTTTTTTGCACCTAATATTAAATAGTTCTTTATAGATTATTGTTATAATCAAACACATATAATGAAAGTGCATAATAATAATAATAATGAAAGTGCATACTCACTTGTGAAAATCAATAGCAGATAAAGCAAATATAAGCAAAACTCTGTCTAAAGAGTTCTCTTCAAAGGGAACATCCCATTCTTCTGTAGTTGATGCGTCCATTACAAACGCGTGGCATCTCTTTTTATCGTAAAGTGAATTCTCCTTCACAATTTCTATAGCTTTTGATGAAAAGTCACAAGCGTAAATAAACAGGTTTGGATCTTGACTGTACTCTAATATGGGAAAAACAGTGTTGCCAACTCCACAGCCAATCTCAAATATATACCTTTTCTTTGTGTTGTCAAATTTTTGTGTTTCATTCTTATTTAAACTATCGTCAGGTGCTAAATCAGGAAACTCGGTGAAGAGCCAATGCCGATCTTTGAAAAACCTGAAACAGTTTGTTTGAAATACGAAAATCAGGAATCTTCTATTTCGTCGTTTCGTCGGTTGAAAAATAGCATTAGCATTACACTTGCTATATTATACCCTTCTTATAACACATGCACATATCTACATTATTTTTAAAAGAAGGTGTTTTCGTGTTTGAAATATCAATCGCAATTAATTCACAGAATTCTATTAATTATATAAACAATGTCGATATAGTTATTCCTCATTGTAAAAATTAAGTACCAATTGTCAGTTTATAACTAAACTAGCTGTGCCCCGCTGTTTCAACCATTATTCAAAATTTGATTCAACAAAGAAATGTGATTCTCTCTCTCTCTTTCTCTAGGTAATGCTTGCATCACATCTCTTGTCTGTGCTATTACTTCCTTTTTGCTTAGCGTTCTTACCAACATTTTCCTTTTAGTTCAGCTTCTAAGGGCTATTGCATGATAATAAATAGCCCTTCTTCAACATTTGGGCTATCAAATGAAAAAAAGAATTTTCAAATCCGACTAGTAGTTTAGTGCATTTAGATAAACACTCTTTAGGTTCATTATATATAGTATAGTGTCTCTATTTGTAAAATCTATACTAGATTATACGAAATCAGCATTTGATGATTGTGATATATGAAAATTGGTTTCTTTTTTCACATATGTTAACTTTTAACTTGTAATATTACTTGCCACTGTTAATTAGTGGTAATGTTACATAATTATGATTTACTCGCATATGGTCCACATCGCAAATGGTCAACTAGTCCACATAGGCAATGGTCATAGTGATTAAAATAGACTCGCATGAAGCTTAATGGTGATTATTAAATAAAAATACCTATTTTGATGAATATCATAGAAATCGTCCCAATGTTTTGCAGCATTAACTTCTAAAGCTTTAAGTTCGTCTTTAGTAAATGTGATTTCAGAGTTTTGTTCCACCTTTTCTTTTGCAATTTTTTCCTGTTCTTCATCCCATTGAACATTATCCCTAAAATTTAAAAAAAAAATCTTAAGAGTATACATGAATATGAGGCATTAAAAACGCACATATAGATAACCGAGTTTTTGTCAATATTTTGAATATTTGCCTTATAAAGATTTTTGTTTTTCAATTTAAGAGATTATTGGAAACGGTACCTACCATGCATTGTGCTTGAAGACATCGTCAGAATTTTCTAAATATCTGGTACCAAACTGAGGTCTCTTTTCTGGGATATCATCCATTTTTGTATAATTTATAGCGACGAACGGTCAACTATTACATAGACTTAATACTTTTTATTTCAAAAATTATTTACATTAAGTCGAAAATTCATTGACTAGGATTTTCAAGCAATATGTGAATATTGTTAATAAAATTATCACGTTATGGGTTATTTTATTTTAATGTGAATGATATGATGTGCATTTGTGCAATATGATGTATTTGTGTGTGTGAGTCGTGTCGTGAGTGCTGTGACAGGTGACAGATGAGGAGGAATTGGCTTTTTTTTTTTAAGTTTTATGGCCTGGTGAGGAGTTATGTTGAGTCATGCATAGATGCATAGACTATCAAATTAATTGTGAATTATGAGCACAGATCAGTGACAATGACACTAATCAACCGGATATTTATTACTCTATAAAAAGAGTGAATCTCTTAGTATCCTATTCACGTACCAGATGGCACTATGCCATCACTATGCAATGGATCTATATATTTTTCATTTAAAAATTATTTGATAATACATTTTATGATAATTGATTTCATTGATATGGTTTATTTTAAAGGATTCTTATTTGAAAAAATATATAAAGTAACCTGTTCTTATAGTTAAATGGCAAAAGATTAATTTGTCCCTCATAAATTCTTGGTGGTCCGAAAGATGACGCCGTAGGTATCAATTTATACTCGCATGACATTAATATACCTACTTGTCGGTATACCTACTTGTATTTTTTGTTGAAAAGAAATTATGTATGCGATCAATTGTGAAAATGCAAGAAATTGGAATAAATAGATAGAATTCACTGATTTGAAGTAAAATTGTCTTTTTAATCAAAAAAATAAAATAGAATAATCAAACTGATAAGAACAAACTAAATTGACGAGACTATGTCCTATAATATATTTGTGCACATAGTAATTTAGCTTGAAGCAAATAGTTTAACCAGCTAAACTGTGTGAGAGTATCCGACATGTCGCAAGCGCTTGCAGGTATCAAGTGACAGTACCAAAATCGGCTCCATAACTTGCACGGAGCTTTCCAAGTTACCAACCAACATTTGCACACTAGATATAAAACTATTGTAGCGACGCTGTTTAATAGTGACATAGTTGTTTGTTTCTAGATAGGCGTACTTACTTGGTGTAAATACAGTCGTTGTACTTTGAAATGTCTTAAATTCAAACACAATTAATTATTTAAGTAAGCCGGCATTTATACGACTTAACTACCCTAAACTATACTTGACAATGTCATCTTAACTCAAAATAATTAAAATATTCATAAAATTCATAAAATAAAAAAATAAATAAAAAAAAACATAAAATAGAAATATTTTCTGCGTCTGTGCTATATCTGTAACTAACTGTTACACGAGACTTTGTCCGGATAACTTTATAAAACATAGCATATGTTACTCGCTGATAATGTAGCTTTCTATAGGTGAAAGAATTTTTAAAATCGGTCCAGTAGTTTTTGAGTTTACTTATTATAAACAAAAATACATACCTTCTCTCTTTATAATAAGGATTTATTATATTTGTAATGAAACATATGATGTTTTGTATTCAAAGTGGGGCTTACGATATCTAAATCGTAACTTATTTAATATGTACTACACAGTATATAAACCATTCCATTAACAATTGCAATAATCAGTAGAAATGATAAATGCAATAAACAAATTGAATGATTAAAATATAAAATAAAATAACACTGTAAATTTAGAAATTGAGTTATGTGTTGTTCCTAAAAAACTCGGAAACAAGGGCTTCGGCCGCGTACGTAACCGGAGCTTCGTAACCAATTACGATCGACTACCTACTTTTTCGGCTTTGTACGAAACCGGTTGCGATCGAAAACTATTTTGTTCTTATACGAAACAAGTTACGATCGAAGACTCTTAGTCCGTGTATGAAACCTCTCGACTATTTATAAAACCAGCAGACTCTTTTATTGTTAGGTATGTGAAAACTTTACAGTAATATGACAAATAACACCTATACACACCTTTAAAACATCTTTTAAAGGTTACCAAGCGTTTAAGGTAAAGTTTTCAAGAGGTTTCATACACGGACTAAAAGTCTTCGATCGTAACTGGTTACGATGCTCCGGTTACGTACGCAGCCCAAGCCGAAACAAGACATGGTCTGCTTACTCTCAACAAAATCCATTTAAATCCGTTTTAGGATAACATTTATAACGAATATCCAAACGGATCTTCAAATACTTTAAAATTTTGTAAAGTAGAGATTTTCTAGAAAAGTATTTCAATTTATGAATTTGGTAAATGGGTTTCTAAGTAGGTTATTTTATCTGTATACTTATAGAAAAGTCTATTTCTAAACTAGGCGCCCCTACAGGCTCCATTAGAGGCAGCGGCTGGGTGTAGGTATAGCGTGGGAGTAGGTGGTGGTCTGTGGGACGGTTGGGGTGGGATCTACAAACAATCCTCGCGGATATTGAACGGCGATGCGTTCGGAAATGCAGCGCCGCCGGCTGCGTGCAACAGAACGTTTTACACAACCTATTCGACAAACGGTACGGCAACTTAAATTCTTAAATCCATTCTACTCAGAATACTTTTAATTTATAATATTACCAGCTGTGCCCGCCACTTCGTAAGCGCTGTAGTCAGTTTTTTAAAAATCCCAAAGGAACCAAACATTTTGTCAGGATAAAAACCATCCTATATGTTAATCCCAGCAATAAACTATCTGTATGACAAATTTAATCCAAATCCGTTCATACGTTTTTGCGTGATTGAGTAACAAACATACAAACTTTCGGTTTCACAGGATTTAAAACTCTTGAATCCTTAAAAAATAATTATATAAACAAAAAACCGTCTTCAAAATACAATAGCAAGTTTTCGGATCGCCAGCGCTACAGTTATAATAGCAGTTTTTGGCAAGCGCCCGTCCAGAACAGCTGATGAATACTGGATGAATCTTTTCAACCAGAACATTACTCACTTCTCCTAGTCACGTGACGACGTGTCGCTTTACGCTTCACTTACGTTAAAGAATATACACTGTTAGATTAGTAAGTAGAGTTTTTCCCAAGAATAGATCTTACAATCGTCTAATGAAAATCTGTAGTGTACGGCAATTTAGAATCAAACTTCACACATAAAAAAATTACTAATTAAAATTATGACTAGATCTCTTAAAAGTAACAATATCATAAGGATTATATGTATGTGGATACCTATTGTATTTGGCGTGTTAAAACTTAAACAGATTGAAATTACAAAACTTGCTCTAACAATGATTGTGATGTCAATGCGTTGGTAGGAATAATTATTAATTTATTATCTATTTAGCTATTTCACGCAACTTCGCCCGCGTAGCCTTATAAAATATAGCATATGTTACTCACTGATAACGTAGCTTTCTATAGGTGAAAGAATTTTTAAAATCGGTGCAATAGTTTTTGAGTTTATTCATTACAAACACACAAATCTTCTCTCTTTATAATATTAATAGAGATTACTTTGACAATTATTTTTGGGGCTCGTCCAGACACTAATATCCTTAGAAAAGTGTATGTATGCGCAAATAGTTATCTATATTTTACTATTATATAAAGCTGATAATTACTCATATATTTTCTTTTTCAACGCGGACGAAGTCGCGGGCACCAGCTCGTATTAAATGTAAAGTAGGTATAAATACACCTAACTGTTAGTTGCATGTACTGTAATGGAAGTTCACGTCTCATTGCGCGAGAGCCAACGTGCGAAGATATGAATGCTCTCATTTTCATATCATTTGTATTCAAGATTATATTTCAATTTTGTAAAGAGAATACCGCCATTTGATTTTTAGTTTCCTTTTTTTACAGTTCCAGAGTGATTTATTTGAAAAGAATTTTTTGTTTTAAATTATCACATATTTAAAAATTATTTTACTATAATTTTTATGTTATGATCGACAGACAGGCTGACGATTTTAACACAAGCGATGTCGCCTATATGAATTGGTGGGTATAATTTGTAAATTACTAGCTGGTGCCCGCAACTTCGTCTGCGTTGATAAATTAAAAATATAACACATAAGAAAATATACGAGTAATGTAACGTTTGACATTTTTATCGCCGAATTTTTACATTTTTGGACGATCCCTTGGGAACCTAAAATTTTTTCAGGATAAGAAGGATATGTTAATCCAGATAATAAACTATCCGTATGCCGAATTTCATCCAAATCAGTTCAGCCGTATTTGCGTTATTGACTTACAAACTTTCGCATTTATAATATCTGTAGGAAAGCCTAATGTGTTATTCTTTAACATAATATATAAATATTATAATTATGTAAAGTTTAATCAAAATTAATCCTTTTTGAAAAATTCTTCAAAAATAATGCATTTGTATTATAATATTGGTAAGATATACTTATCGATTTAAGTTCTGATAGAGAGAGTATATTGGTTACAATCATGAAGAAAATTGCGAATTAGTTCAATACAAAACATATAGGTAAAATAAAATAAAAAGATGATTCTGATTGAACATAAAATTAATTTACAAGCTTTCGTCAGTTTCTATGACTAATAGTTATTTGTTCAACAAGAGAGCAAAATTGTTTTTTGCTGCGAGTGCCGACTTTAAATCACGAACTAGCGAAGTAGTCTAGAATTGAATCACGGAGCGTATGATTTAACAGCATGTGTGCTGTTGTGTTTCGGCAAGGAGTAAGGGATGCCAGAGCCCATTACCCTATCCCTTCTTTAGCCTTAATCCACTATGGTTGGCAGCGCACTTGCACGGCGACGGTAGCCTGCTATCTGATATCATCGAGTAGACCGTCAACCTGTCTTTCGACCTTAACATAGAGAAAATGAAAATGTATGTGAATATTAAGAATGAGACTAAAACTCTAGCTTGTGTTATACATTTTTTGTTACAATTTGAATTACAAAAGCCTTTAAAATACTAATGCCTAGTTTATTAGTGTACCTACACTACATACTCACATACAGATGCACTAGAAATATAGGTAAGTATCTATACTTAGAGTTGCTGAGAGCAGCCATCTGTTGCGGTCAAGTATGCTCCTTCTGAAGTGGGATGAGCCTCTATCTTTCATGGACCAAATAAAACCACGTCAAGACACAACTTACGAAGCACTAAGCTGTGTGCATTCACGACATGATGAAATATAATCTTCTAGACTCTGTCAAATTTAAGATTAAGCGATGCAGTAGAAAATTTATAAAATGTTATAAGACATCTACTGTAAGTATTGTAAATGCAGTTTTATCAAGAACAATCACGTTCCTTGCAGAATTGACCTTAAAAGAGCAAAACGACACTTAAGCCGGTTTAAGCAATGCCTTCGCCGAGCGCACAAGTCTATGTAGTATATAGAAGGTATTTTGTATACGCAGGGATTACCTTTGTACGTTGTAAAGTATTAAATTTAAAGAGAATGTTTTAGAAAGATTCCGACAAAGTAAAGAAACTAAATTAACAGGGAAAGGCAGTAAAGTGATTTTGGAAAATACTCAAAATGTGGTTCATATGTAAAAATCCAGTAGAGGTTAAAATTGTTGTTAAAATTTTTAAAATTGTTGTTATGTAAGTACTTACTACATCTATTTTAAAACTTTTCATATATTATAAATCGAAGTCGTTAACAGCGTTTGTTTGTTTCTCCGCTAACTACTTGTAAAACAATCCAATTTGTAGATATAAAAATTGCACCCAGGGCGAATCCGGGAGTAATAATAAAAATAATCTATATTTCATACTAGCTGTTGCATGCAACTTCATAAGCGTAACTTTATGAAATATAGCCCACGTTACTAGTGAATAATGTAGCTTTCTACAAATGAAAGAATTTTTAATATCGGTCTAGTAGTTTATGAGTTTATTCATTACAAACATACAAAAATACAAATCTTTTCTCTTTATAATATAAGTATCCATGATATGGTAAATACATGGTAAATATTAAGTATAGCTAACATTCTGTTATAGCTACAACATGATCATTTGATTCGTGTAAATATTTACTCGTATCTGGTGTAATTTATAAATTAAATGAATGACAAAAGTTAACAACACTTTAACAAAAATTGGTAAATATTTCCATGGTCAAAAATAAGTATTTTTTATTTTATGTAATATTATTATTTTATAATATCTGCTCAAGTAGGTATTAATTTACATCGTAGAAAATGTCCATAATGCTGTTTTTACATTTTTCGTGTTTAGTTTTTTCATATGTTCATGCAATAATATAGGCTCTTATGATTTATAATACATTATAATATAAGTATAAGTAATAGATATACTCGTAATCTATCGAAAAAAAAAAAAACCGAAATGATTGCCTACAACAAAACTGTTGTGTAGTTTAGGAAAAGTATACAAGCTTCAGAAAGAATAAGAGGAATTTGTTTCAGAAACAACATATTTGCGGGCCTTAGACAAGAAATTTTATTTTCGATTTATTTAAATAAATAAAAGGCTTCGATTGTTTTTCCTTCTATCTGAACAAATTTCTTTTTGAAGACGCGCCTCTCTTCTTGTGCTTGCGACTCGAACACGTGACTAGATCTTTAAAGATGACTGAGTCTCTAGTGCAAATGTCTACGTCCAGACATTGTGTTTTTGGCTTAAGTCCAATGTTAAAGCTTTCGGTTGTATTTTGATATTCCAAGACCTCTGAAGATAATGTTGTTTAAAAGTTTACAGAAAGAGATAACTTTTTGATTAGAGGTAATATAATAATATAAACCTATATTTTATAGGATCCAATGAATATGCATGTTAAAAAAATGTGAAGCCCTAATACTAGTTTTTTTGCATATATATGTGTCTCAACAAGCTATGGAGAGGGCTATGCTCGTGGTTGCAGTGCGAGATCAAATCAGAAATAAGGAGATCAATAGACGTACGAAATTTACCGACATAAACCGGGCGGGGCAGTAAGTTGAAGTGGCAGTGGGCAGGACTCATAGTAGGGAGAGCCGAAGGCCGCTGGGGCCGGAGTGTTCTCGAGTGGAGGCCACGGACTGGAAAGCGCAGCGTGGGACGTCCACCCACCGACAAGGTGGGACAGACGACCTGATAAGGGCCGCGGTTCGACGATGGATCTAACCAGCTTCTGACCGGTCCTTTTGGAAAATTATGGGGAAAGCCTATGCCTAGGAAAGCCTAGCCGATGTCACAAGAAATCGATAACAAAGAAAATTTCGGCTGTTGATTCATTATTTTTTTAATTGATGTAGTATAGAATCATATATTAAACAAATGGACTTTTTATTTGAATGATATGCCACCAGAAATGTATCGCAGTTTTGCCAGCCTCAAGGATTGGTCGTTTAGTCCACAGTGATGATAATTATGATTGTTATTAAAAATTGCAATAGATCCCAAGCGCACGTGTTGCTCTCGGTATTGTAAAGGCACTTTTTCTTCCGATCGAATTTTCAGATATTGAAATTTGGATCTGAAAACATTCTTTTTTTTTAAAGGCCCTGAAGGCCTCTTTCGCCAACTACAAGTAAAGTGTTGATTAGTTACTTTTAGAAATAATTTTATGTTTTATTAAATTATGCACTCGGTTTACTGCATCCTTCGATAGGCGAATTTTTTTATTATTTTCTTTTTAATGTTTGGGACTTTTACCGTACAAACAAAGGTATATCAGTTCCATCATTCCCGGTTACCGGTGATTTTAAATGGCGGTTAGCTTACTTGACAAATGGTGAAAGACACGTGGTAAAAGTCCCAAACATTAAAAAGAAAATAATTAAAAAAAATCGCCTACCGAAGGATGCAGTAAACCGAGTGCATAATTTAATAAAACATAAAATTATTTCTAAAAGTAACTAATCAACACTTTACTTGTAGTTGGTGAAAGAGGCCTTGAATGTATTACAAGTTAGCAACTATATCTACTTACTTCTAAATCACGCATCGAATTTTGATGCGGTTTTCATTATCGGTTAGATAACTTTTTTACGGAATTTTTATTATATATAATTAAGTCCTGGGCGAGTCGATCGCTAGTAACATAAAAATTAAAGAAATAATAAAACAATGAAATATTACTATTAAGGTAAATTATGTTTTTTATTACATACTCTTTTTTGTTTTCAAATATTGATAAGTATTTTCAGATTGCCAACTTTAAGTTATCACCTGTATAAAAGATAAGAACATAAGTAAGTAACACAGAGTGTTTGATCTTTTTTAAATGTAAAAAATGATAAGCAGTGATGCCGCGAACATCATTAGAAAATAGTATAATTGAGATAATTAGGGAAGAGTTGCAGCAATTAGCGTCAGTTGGAGGCGGTATAGTATAGGGTGAGGGTGCTCCTCGTGAGAGCCATCTGGCGGGGCTCCAATGTGGCTCTTCTTAACACGGGGAATTCACTCGCTCCTAACCGTTGCACAATGATGCCTGAAAAATGGAAGTGGGACACTGCCGTGTGAACTATAAAACTTCAAACGGGTTTCATTAAAAACGAGTAGAAACTAGACACTTTGATATTGCTTTTAAGAGATTCTTCAAAATTTCGGTAATTTTGTGCAATTTTCTTAGGAAAATATGACGCATGTAAATAGAAATATAATGAGTCTAATTTTTTAGCCCATTCAAATTAGAAAAATCAGGGGAAATAAGTCGTGTAGTTTTGAAAATTGGTAGAATTATACCTTACGATATCCAAATGAACATACTAAAAGTCCTCAAGGGTGGGGGTTATGCTTTGTTGTAGGTACCTTTTTTCAGGTTTTTGCCGACATTGGGTTTTTTATGTTGGGTCGGCAGATGACTAAGCTTGCTTATTCTATGGCGATGAATAACGCCGAAAAAAATAATGATACCGTTTGCTTAAATCGCCTATATTTTGTCTCTCTGTAAACTTACACAGCCTGTGTTGATCGTAGAGTAAAAATGAATATATCCAAATTGTAGATTTATGTAGAAACTTTTGTAAGAAGTAATCATAATGCTGAAAAAATGTACCTTCAACCCTCCTACACCCTCAGCACAACCCCCACCCTTGAGGACTTTTAGTATGTTCATCTGGATACCGTAAGGTATAATTCTACCAATTTTCAAAACTACACGTTTTTTTTCCCTGATTGCCGATATTCGGCTTAATTTGACTGTATACTATTTAAATATAAATCTAAATTGCACACTGACACATTATCAACGCACAGCCAAAACTACTATAAGTAGAAAGTTGAAATTTAGAAAATAGGTTATTTTATGACGTCAGCTAAGAAATAAGAAGCCGGATGTGGGTCGCTAGTGTCTTATAAAAAATTAGTTAGCTTATAATTTCTTACACATATAAATTATAGTTCATGTTTTTTCAACAAAGGAACTTCTTCTTTATTTGTTTTTATTTATTTATTTACTTTTCTTCTATTCTTTTTTTGTTTGTTTTCTTTTTCTTTTTTGTCTATATATAAATTTCTATATCTTAACATATAAAAAGCGATGTGTGTGTGTATGTTCCCTATAGACTCCACCACAGCGTAGCGTGGCCGGGTTCAACTAGTAATGTATATTTGTAGTTTTTTTTTTTTTTTTTTTAATTTATAATCTCCATTGCATTGTGTTGTATTGTATACGTTCAATTGTTAATGCTAATGTCAATTGTCATATGAATGTTGTTATTGTGTTGTGTACGTTAATTCTCTATTTAATCAACTCAATTTTAAATTAATTCGGTTTTCAGTCTAATTATTTTTTCCATTTTTATTATGAGAAAGGGTTTAAACTAATAAATAGTTATTAACTTATTACTATTAACTCTGCTGAATTTTGTATTAAACTAGCTTTTGCCCCCGATCTTCTCCACGCCCCATTTTTTTATGGACTAATTTTGCGTAAATGTCTATTCCATGATTCCCTTCCATTCCAAGCATTAATTTAGCAAAGTAAAAAATATCACGATAACGTACGATAGGTAACGTAGGTATGTGTTCATAAGTATCTTACATCATAGAGTAGTGAAGTGGGCAAGCAGTGTGCAGAGGTCGAGTGGTGCTGGCGCGTTTCCAAGCCATTGACTCGCTCTGTGTATTTGTCGCTTTGTATCGATTTGACTCACTGAAACTGTAATTTTTGGTAATGACACATCAAGCGTTCCGCGCTCTCAAACACATATAAAGTTTTCATTCCGACCGCTCAACAGCGAGGTATTTGCGGCTGCATTTCATTCGGTAGCATTTCGTTGACGTTTATTTTCAATTATTCCAAACAATCTCTACTAGTTGATTGGTTTAGTCTCGCGGTTACTGTTACTAAATTCTGCATTAAATAGTCAAGTTTTTAAATAGGAAAACCATAAATTCTATAGCGATTTTTACAGTAAGTTTTATATTTTACGATATTTTTGCACATACTATTATTATTAAAATTTATTACTATTTATTAAAAGTTATGTAAGAAAATGGATTCTTTTCAAAGAATCCATTTACAGTATAAAAAGTATGTTACAAATCAACCGTGAATGTCTAATTGTACAAGAACTGCAATTCAATTTAGCCAAGGTGCAATTTTTTTCTACAATTTTTTTTGCAAATTATAACGTTCCTCGTTTAACACTCTTTCAATTAGTAAAAACCGCATGAAAATCCGTTAAGTGGTTTTTGAGATCATCTCGAACATAAAATGGACTTTGTTTTATAATATGTAAGAATTAAAATAAATTATATTTAGGTAAATAAATATTTAACAATGCATGATGTAGGTAGAATGATGGTTACGGCTCTGTATGCGAGACTCTCCACAGAACTGAAACTTGAGTGGGCAACTTCGTCGGCCACGCTGCGAAACTTCGTTTTTCATTTAATTTGCCCGAAACGAGTACGGCTTACAATATTTTCAACGCTCACAACTTTCGACTCCAACGTTCGTTATGAATTCTGCTAGTTGTGGTGGAAGCACTAACCTAATCCCTGTCGCGTTTTAATGCACCATCACCTATGTATGCAAGTACATAAGTACATAGATAAGTAAATTATTTAAAACAGCAGCCATGTTTATTGTTATTTTTTCATTTTTATTGTTAATAATAAAGATACTTTGTAAATTAATAAATTACTGTAAGTATAGTTATAAAAGGTAGACTTTATTCTATCATTTAAAACTCAATTTTTAAAACGGTTTAAATTAGCCTAATGGAGTAAACAATATTCATAACTATTTTTTTATTCGTAACTAACTAACCGCCTCCGGCTTCGCACGGATGTCCAATTTATCAAATTTTCTTTTCATAAAAAAACCTTCCACGGACAGCAATGGTTATTTTTAAAATAAATAAATAAATGGTCCAGTTGTTCTCGAGTTTTATGCTTCTCAAAACATTTAGCGATTCATTTTTATTTATTTAGTAGATGATAAAAATTATTTTCCTACTTAGATGAATAAATTATCGTAATTTTAAAAGTATGAACACAATTAATACCATAAAATAATTTTAAAACTTATGGTCCGCTTGCTGCTAACGGGACTAAGCTCAAGCAATCTGTACAGTTTAAACTCCCTGAAAATATAGTTATATGTTCGGTATCAGATCAAGATCTAGCCTCCCAGTGAAAGTCTCTTGAGAGTTCGAGTCTTAAGAAATTAATTGTCGAATCGAAATCCTCCATATGGTGGTCACTTCGTGGGACATGTCTCCTTATTTGCTTACTCGTCTTAATTGATTAGTATAATAAGTCATTTACTCATTCAGCAAAGAGAACTAACTCATGTTTGTTTTTACAATATAACTTTGTTTAATACTTAATATAATAACGGCTAAATGCTAAATATTACTTGTCACTATCATAACAGGGATAAAATAGAGAAATTAGGGAACTCATAGCATGCCTTCAATTTCGTGTTGCCGCTCACGTCTATCGCTCCTGGCTTTATATGTGTTTATAGTGGAACGTAATCTACGTAGCTAATACCAAATCAGCTTGCGTAGTGATCTTTATCATAAAAAACAATACATTTTTTTTTATTGAATTAGGAAATACTAGCAGTGCTTCGTAAACTAACACAAAATGTTACGCGAAACTTGCTAAAGCCGCATTCAAATCGGTTAAGCCGATGCTAAGATTAGCGTACACAAAAGCACGTGTATGATGAATTTATTATATATAACGTTTTATTATATATGTATGATGAATGATGATATTATGTAATCTTTTAAATGTGTTTATTTTTTAAAATTAAATAAATAATAAAATATATTCGTTTCCTACTTCGTATACATATTCGGTTTTCAATAAACAAGCTTAGACGCTGTGGAGCGTGAGCGCACGGAATTCTTAGATACGGATGCAGTCGGCATGCGTGTGCCGATGTCTCGGAAACATCCTCGGAAAGCCTTTTTAGTGCTCGACGGAGGCTCGTTCCGGCGATAAGGGCTGATCTGCGGAAGACAGCGGTGCAGTGTGCAGCAGACGCGATCGATATTGCAGCGGGGACGCCACCGGCTACCCCCTAACCCTTCCCAAGCGTCCCCCTCCGAGCCGGCGGCTGAAACTTTCGCGATAAGTACGGAACTAGCGCGTGGCGTACGCAATGCAATATTGTTAGCCGGCTGTGAGACTGTAACAACGGATATTAAGGCTACGATACGGGCGCCACTGCCTCTTTTTTAAATTGTCACTTTTAGATTAGTGTATTATAACTTATCGTAATTTTTATTCAGAACTAGCGGTGCCCACACGCGCGGTTTATAGTACGCTTGATATTTCAATATTCGATATAACTTTTTTGTTTATAAACCAATTGAAATGAAACAAACAATAAACGTTACTGGAAGCTTGCTAAAAACACCAGAAAAAACCTCATTCAAATCGGTTCATCCGTTTATGAGATTAGCGTGCACAAACGCCCAGACAAACAAACAAAAATTCTAAAACTACTTTTTGAATATCTTCCATAGTCATAATTAAATAATTGGAAGTGCGTTTGGCACACTAATCTCTGCAATGACTGGATTAATTTTGGTATATTTAGATTAACTTTTTAGTAGAGTAACCCTTAAAGTTTTAATAAATCAAAATAAAGCAAATAAAAATAAAATAAAATAATTTATTTCAAGCCTTTAAAAAAAGGCAAAAAGGCATTAAAAGATATAGCAAGAAAAAAACAATTGCATGAATTATAGGAAGAATGCATGAAATTGCAAGAACAAAAAGGAATTATATTAACGAAGCAACGTTTTATATAAATTTTAATTAATAATAAGTTTAGTGTGAACTCAATGTAGAAATCGAACTATTCTTATTAAACTTCATTTAGTTATGTTATGTTTGATGTTATGTTATGTTAGCTTAGAATCAAGTTAGATAGCGCTGAAGAACTTACTCGTGACTATTTAAAGGAACCTTATTGATATATTTAAAAAAAAATGGAAAAGATAGGTATTTGTATCATTTATTTACTATTTGTATCATTAACATTGGAAATGAACTTTTCAAAGTTCATTTCATTTCAAAGCTCTGGTTTGGAGGTCTAATATGTAGTGGCAGGGTAACCTACCACCAAGTGGACCGTCAGCCTGCTTGTCTCTGTCGATCGATACAAAGGTATATTAAGATCGACAGATCGATCGATCGATATATATATAACAAAGGTAGTAAACAAAGGTATTTTTGTGCCCACACTTTTCTACGCTCTATAATCTTCACCTCTTCGGATTCGTAAATAGGTGCAAAACAAAATGACATGTACCTAACATTTGTTGTCAATTGAAATATGAAATTATTTCAGTGCAACCTAAAATCGAAATAGCTTTTACCCGTTTTGGAGATAAGATTTTAATAATGCACGTCTATTCAGGCTGTTAATAAATATTTTCCCGGTTTCTAAGCTTCTAAAATTAGACTGGGAATGTTATGGTTTGACCCATATTTTTCTAACAGCATTTAAACATTTTTGGCAAGTAAAAGGTCAGGTCGAATAGTAAGTAATTTGTGCTTATAAGATTATACGATGTATTGGCTTAAAATTCAGGTAAAAATCTAGGAATATTTTGATTTATTTATTGTATTCTAAATATATATATATATATATGAATTAAAAAACGAACAAAAAGAATAACCAAATATTTGAAAAATAAAAATAAAATGGTTACGGTTTTCACTGATGTAAAGAGGGATAAGCGAGGAACATTTATATATACAGGTGGAATTTTATAATGCCTCCTGAGTACTCTTAATACTGTAGATAGAAAATTTTACTCAAAGAAAACATTTCTTTATTTTTGAATAGAAAGAAAACTGCATTCACAGATTTTCGAAAATTCGCTTGCCACACCCGGGAATCGAACCGACTAAAATCTGTAAAAATGTACTTTTATTGCATCGATCATTAGGGTCGATAATTATATGGATGAAATCTCTCTAACAAACTTGATAAATTAAATGAAAGGAAAACCATGAAATCCGGTCTTATAAATTCAATGAGTCAAGTTAAAGCTCTTTAACTCAAAGATCCATCTGTTTACTTATGTTAGTAATTAATAATTATCATTGACGTCATTTATCCATTAAATGACATATTTAGATAAGATTATTGACATTTGCACGTGTTTGTCCGATGATCGGACTGATGAGACTTTTTCGTCTCAGTAGTCCGATGATTTAGAACATCGTCCACCCTGTATTATATTATAAATAAATTTCAACTCAGGTGAACGATATTTTATAATATACGAACGGATTTTCATACGATTTTCAAAAATTTCAAAAATTTGCAAAAAAAATAAAACTGTGCGAAGCCGGAAACTGGTCGCAAGTCTATTTAGGAAGCGTTTAAGGTACGTTATGTGTAAGGGAAGAAATAAAGAAATAGAAATTTTATTTGCTGTGGCGAGTCTAATTCACATCCACAGTTGCCTTCCTGAAAAACTCAGCAAAATATTTGTAGAAATAGCAGATGGGTGCAATTACAGCGCTCAGTACACGTTAATGCTGCACTTAAAAACGTTTTACTGTATTTTAGCGAACGTTTTCGAGCTTTTGTCTCATATGTAAACAACTTAGCGTACTCCAGTTATATGTAGAATTATCCATTGTTTTATATCTGTAGAAGGTCCGACGTATGAGTGTTTTGTAATGTCTGAATATTGTATAATATGTACAGCAATGTCGCCAAACAATACCAAGTATTGTGACGTGAATAAATCCTTAAATTTGCTTCCACATAGTGGGAGGTAATACAGAAATCTGATGATAACAAAATCGGGGGATACATTTTGGTCCTATCCTATTTTATTATTTTTTTAAAATTAAGTGTACGTACTATTTTTTTTATCATATATTGATATTTTTGTTTTTTGTGTAATAAAAACTTTAATAATTTTAAGTTGCACCTAAACTGTGTATCAACGTAATTGTATTGTTTTTTGTGTAAATAAATAAAATTATTCCTTGAGTTTTTGCTCGCTGATTGGTTTTTTTTTGTCATTTGGGTTCTCAGATGAAAAATGGCGATCGTTTGACATCTTACTATTTTACTGTTGAACGATACCATGAGACCTACGTTTTCCCTTTTCATATATATCTTTAATAAAAAAACACGTCTAATGCCCTTTTTGTGGGATTAGCGAAGTATTTTAAGAACATGATAAAATCAATTTAATGGATCTTAAAGACCTTATAACTAAAGAACATAAAATAAAAAAGTGAATTATCTTATATATAAATTTATTGCAACCGCGCGATCTATTCTAAGCCTGTTTTTTTTTTTAAAAATACACAGTTTTGATAAACGAACCGATATTTAATCCGAAGAACAGCCAAAAAGCGGAAAAGGTGTCGTGATTTTTTGACAGAATGTTAATAAATGGCACGCTTACACGTTATAATTGGGAAAAAGTGTCGCGTAGCCCTCCCAGTTACAGATGCGAATAAATCTTTATGTAGGGAGACTGGGAGATCGGTCGGTTCATGTACTTCGTGGCTCGGCGTTTCTCGGTGCTGCCGGTTACTTATTCAGAGCACGCACCCACTCTGTCCTCCTCTGAATATAAGGAATATAAGGCGTTGCGGCCCATTTATTGCACGTCGGCTCGCGCTGCGATGGATGTTCAAAGTGCTCTAAAAATTAATGGCTGCCGTCACCTTGAGCAAATTTTAATTATGTCCGGGCAAGATATTCTGGAATTATCAGCGGGGAGGTGGGTGGCGCATTTTTGCATGCTAAATTAATAATGGTTTACATTTCAGAAAATATTGTAAATATTATACAAACATAGCAACCTGTGTATTAGTAACATGAAATACTCTTCTTTCATACAAATATAATATTAATATTATTAGGTATTTGTTAATTTTAAATATTTTTTTATCCTCGACCCACGGCTCTTATCAAATCATCTGCCCACATTGTTGGCCTCCACTCGAGATAACCCTCTGGCCCCAGGGAAGTCGGCTCTCTGTAGTACGTGGTCCTGCCCACTGTCACTTCAACTTTATATCGATAACTTTCGCTCGTCTACGGATTTACTCATTTCTGATTCAATCTAGCAGAGTAACCCCGAGCATAGCCCTCTAGCTCGTTGAGATACGTTGAGCTTTCTTACGAGGCTTATAGTTAGAGAAGACCACATTTCAGCGCCATATGTCATCACCTGCAACACACATTGTAGCCTTAATTTGAGGTATAATACATTTTTTACGATTAGTTCTAAAATCAAAAGGGACGATCACTTAATCAATTGGTCGGAGCTTTTGGTACAATAATTGCTTATAGCTAAACTGTGACGGTTTGGCGACAGCAACTGACTACAGCCAGTGATGTCTTGTGGCTCTGATTGCCAGATGCCACTCGTAGCTTGACTGGATAATTATAGCTCGCAGCGTTATTATACAGTTATAGGTCAGCTACTGACACTGGATTAGAACTAGCTGGATAGTTAGCTCGTAGCTCAGATAGCAGAAAAGTTCGTAGCTACCCCGTAATACATGGATAACTCGGAGACAGGAGAGGTTTTACCCGGTAGGAGTCTCGCACTACTTAACTGTTTAGACAGGCTAAGTGTCCAATGACGGTAACATTCGCAGTTTAATAGAATACTTTTAAATTAAAACACAATTGAAACTGTTATCTGTCAATTCGACAAATTGGTAAAATGCGAAGAGAATTGAGGAAGAGATATTGTACAGGGTACATATATGTATGTTTCTTTACATACAGGGTACATATATGTACACACAATTATTCGTGTGTGTGTGTGGGTAGCTTAAGTAACTATTGCAGAATATATTATGCTGTTTCGCAAGTGCCTTCATCCATGAATGTGGCAATTACACCATTCGCAAACAAAACAAATCATTTTAAATGTTCTACGTTTGCTGCATTGCGCATAATAATAATTATAATAAACAAACGAACTTAGATAAAGAATTTTTCAGTTGCAACTTTATTGCACTGAACTTTGAAGTTGATTTGTTTTATTTGTAACTGGCTGACCCAGCGAACTGCGTACCGACTCAGAATAAAAACCGTTCCATACAAAATATATGAGAAAAAGAATTTATTCACTATTTTTATTTAAAAAAATAGTTTACTGATCTATAAGATGTATAAATAGTTATTCTGCTCTCCGGGGCGGAGACGAATTCAACAAAACAGATCTTTGTTTTATAACAAAACAGATAAAAATATGTTGTACCGAACACGACTTTGTATATATGTAAGAATAATTAGCATTTATTATATGTTTACAAAAATTCCGTGGAAAAATTGTCTAACTGATGGTGAAAACCTCATCAAAATCCGTTGTGTGGTTTAGGAGGAGTTAGCGACCTTACAAACAGACGCGGAAAGCGACTTCAAATTATATTATCTTCTTACATTTCTTAACATCTATATCTATACATAGATATAGATGTTATATACATACATAGATATATACATAGATATAGATGTTAAGAAATTATAGCTAAAATAAATTACATTTGAAACAGGCTTTAATGTAATTTTTTTAAAAACAAATAAGTTGGTAGTTTTAAAAATTACAATTGAGTTGAATTCACTCGGACTTACAGACTTTTCATATAATATTTATGAAGAGCTTATTAATTCAGTTGTTAAAATTCATTCAGTAAAAAACGACGATTAGGACTTATTTTCTGAAAAGGATAACAGTGTTAGTTAAAAAATTAAGACTTATTTAATACATGATTTACATTTTCAATATTACCTACGAGAAGATTGATTTTAAAATTTTATTATGCATCGCATAGAGTAACTTATATAAATAAACTGTTTTTTTTTTTTTATATATATAGTAAGTATGAAGTAAACCTTTGTCGCTCCTTATTTATGCATAGTTTCTGATAGGTTTGTAAGAGAAATATTCCAGCGTGTGTTCCATCTTTAGAGCGCACCGCTTCCATATTTATGGCACGCAAAATAAAATGTTGCTGCCTGTCGTCGTTGCTTGATAAAAATGCAAACCGTAGCCGCAGGCTCGCGGATCTGACGCCCACTGAATATGGGTATCGTGAAGACGAGATTATATTTTAAGGAAGTGTGTCTTGCAAACGACTTGTCAAAAGGCGACGCTGCAACGAGAAATTCCTTGACGGAATTCTCTCGGCTTATGACGTGTATATATATTATATATACCTAGGACTAGCTGTGTCCGCAACTTCGTACGCGCGGTTTTAGTACGCTTGTTATTTCAGTATTGCGTATAACTTTTTTGTTTATAAACCGATTGTTATGAACAACCACTGAATGTTACGGGAAGCTTGCTGCAATACAAAAGTGAAAACCACATTCAAATCGGTTAAGCCGTTTCTGAGATTAGCGTGTACAAACGCACAGACAAACTGACATAAATTCTAAAAACTATCTTTTTAGTATGTACAATGTGTATATTTTATATTTGAAAAATCTATACTAATATTTTAAAAAGAAACGATTTGTATATTTGTTTGTAATGAATAAACTCAAAAACAACTGGACCGATTTCAAAAATTCTTTCATCTATAGAGAGCTACATTATAAAGATACGCGGACGAAGTCGCGTGTATTTAATGTACAGAAACGGCTCGTTTACTATTTTATTATATGTATATCTAAGTAGAATAGACAGATGAAACGATATTTGTACGTGGAACACAGATCGTAGTGGAGTGGGGTATACGTCGGATCTCACCTGACCGGCTGCCGGTCCCAGGTAAACATTGTAACGTGACCCGACCACGCGGTTACCATGTGATTTCTTATCGGCGCCGGATACAGGATCAATATTTGGAAAATGTCAGACGAACTCGTAAGACAAGTTTCCGAACAACACACGCAAATATATATTTATAAATATATATAATCGTTTTTACACAGTTTTATTTTATCGAATTTTCAGTGAGGAAGCGCAGTTGCTGTGTAGAATCGGGTGGGCGTATTCTAGACAGTATTGATTTTTCTTTCTCGTTTCTCTCTCTTGATCATAGGTTTGGCGTGTGCGAGTGAGAGGGCACTAGTGATGGGAGGTTTGTGCCTAGTGTAGAGTTTCAGCGTAAAACCTTAGCCAGGATCAAAACGGCGTAGGTTGAGGATGAATGAAAGCGGCTGCGATACCACGGCCGCTGTCATCGCGTTCGTGTCCGATAAATCGGGACTACAACTCTATGCACTTATCTTTCTTTAGAACGAAATGATGTTAGTTGCCTCACCATTCATAAATATGTATATATAAATTAAATTACTTTTATCATTATTACGAGCTTACGACTTAGCTCGAATAAACAGATAAAAATATCCATCTTCATGGTTAATGATATATTAATTACGATTTATGATGTAGTTGGTATAGTATGTAGTAATAGATAATATCTATAGACTATAGATAGTATCTATCTATATATATATAAGACTTAGTTATTTCCATTGATCGTATTGAAGAAATAAAAAAAAAAAAACACCACTATTAGACT
Source organism: Synanthedon myopaeformis (assembly GCA_944738685.1). Lineage (NCBI taxonomy): Eukaryota > Metazoa > Arthropoda > Insecta > Lepidoptera > Sesiidae > Synanthedon > Synanthedon myopaeformis. The sequence continues at coordinate 4,070,669 of OX122926.1, read as the reverse complement.
TATCATAAAAATCGGTTTTATTTCGTCGCCCATTTTTTTATATTTTAAACGATCCCTCGGGAACCTAACATTTTTCCAGGATAAAAAGTATCCTATATGATAATCCAATTATGCCGTTTAACAAACTGTCGCATAAATTCATGAATTAATATGAATAAAGAAATGGTATATTGAAATGGTTATCAACTTTGTTTCTTTAATCGCATACGTAGGCTAAAGTTTGCTACGGAAAAGTTTGTGAGATATTTCCACAAATATTGGTGTGAAGTGCAGAGATCACGCCCCGGGGATGCCGAAAACTTTACGGGCAAAGCCTGTGTTTTCGTCGTGCGAAAATATTCATTTTGTCGTTCTCCGAGACACGTCAAGTATTGTGATTCAGGGTATATTGTAACAAATCGCTTTTTATTGCACAGTAATTTAGAGTTCCGTCTAAGTGAATTGAATTGCTTTACCTTCCCTGGTGTCATAATTTTATTCTAGAAGTGTTGATTATTATATATATAAAAGGTGTTGACTATAAAAGGCGACGTGTGTATGTATGTCTCCTATAGACTCCAAAACCGCTGAACTGATTTTGATGAAACTTTCAGACAATCTTCAAATTAGTCCAGCGGGTGTTCCTATGAAGTCTGGTAGCGATCGGACGCGGACGAAGTCGTGGATATATACTAGTATTGTATAAAATTTATTAAATCAACTAGCTGTGCCTGATTATATGAGTTACTCTTGATATCTTTATCGCTGTGAAGACGAACAAACGTACAAAGTTTCGCATTTATAATATTATTACGATACTATTATTTACAAATTCCAGACACGTATAATATAGAATATACTTGAACAGAGAATTACATTACTTATTCAATTACTCGTTGTCTACAAATCAATACACAACTCCAACAATTTTTTTATCTCTTATTCCATGATCAGACAACGAAAACGTGTATTTTAGATTGTACAGTATATAGCTAAATACGCGGATATGTACAGGTTTTTTACAAGAAGAGCTATAAGATAAGACTGTATAATATTTAGCTACAGTGGAGCATATAAGACTGCACAATATGTAGTCAAACGCGTATCAGTTAGAACAGATAATATTTTTCAGACTGCACCATAAGAATTATCTGTTAGTACGAGTATCATAGTTACGAGATTGTACTGACTATACGAGATATAGCTACGAAAGCGCGTGTCAGACTGTACGAGTATAGTACCTAGCTATGAGGTCACATTGTACGATCTGGAGAGATAGATACAAATGAAGTGAGATACAATCTACGAAGGAGAATATTTTAAATATTTGTAGAATTTGTTCTTCAAGCATATAAGTACTATTTTTTAAGTTTACTCCGTCCGTAACTTTTAAGTTTTAGTCCGATAAAAGTATCTACTCGTATAACTCAAACCTGTGAAATCCAATAGGTCATTTCAGATAACAAAGGATTAATTGAAGCGAAATGTAATCGGCAAATTGCCCTCACTAAAGTATTTTATTATAACGCTTCTTAATTATATCCATTTAAGCATTGTTACTTTTTAAATCACCATCAAGGCCGAAATGAAATAATTATTTTAAACAAGTGCACTCATCAGCATAGTAAGTGTAGACAGGTTGACAGTAATAATATTTTTTTAAAGTAATCGTTTAAGGATTAGGAATTTAGTTATACAATTCCAATATCTAATAATAGGCAGGCTTTCCTTTACAGGTAGGTGGCTATCGTCACCTATTAACCTAAACAGCGCACTTGCAGCACCTATGGCGTTGCTTGCGTTATATGCGACGGTAGCCACCACCAGGTGGACCGTCGTCGGCCTTTCTGTCGACCTTAACATAATATATATACAGGAAATTAAGATTAACATAATTTATTCAATTATTAATAATTGAATAAATTATGTTAATGAACGGAAAAAAATGAGACAGACTTAAAAATAAAAAAGTCTACTAAAGCCTTAAAGGCTAAATCACATACACCTCAACTTTGTTTCATTGTATGGATACAATGTATCACAACTCGCAGACGTGCCTTCATATCCTAACATTGTCTCGTACAAACGTCCCAAGAATTTAAGTAACTTTCTCATTTATTGAAAGATATATATATATACATATATTTGAGACTTCCGCGGCAATGAAACTTTCGCAATTTCAAAACTATGAGTCACATCTCTAAAGAAAATATTTTCTCTATGGAAACTTGTATAGGATTTTAACACGACACTCGATTGTGTGGGGCGAGGGTTCGGCGATGCATGAAGGAGTTTGTAAACATTCGAGACGGGATGATTATATTTTATATTTTAGGTGCGCGTATGAAGTTTCCGAAACGCCTCGAGTTATGTGCGTTGTGTGCTCAATTTGAATTTTTATAGGGTCGTGTGAATTTGTTGAATACCAAACAAGCATTATGAACATACACCCTTTGCTTTGACGTTAATTGATCGAACAGATACTTACATATAAATATCAAGTATTTTCTTTTTCAGCCTCTATATAGTAATATGTATATATACGTTCCATTGCTGAGCAAAGAGCAGGGTGAAAAGATATTAGAATCTCCAATGAGAACATTCAGGACAGCCGTGGCGGGTCACGGATGTCGTGTCACAAAGTTACGCGAGCCGGCCTATCTACGGCTGCGCTAGAAAGTTGATCTGACTAAGATACAAACTAAAACCTGTCTATGCCATTCGGCATTTGCTTTAAAAGTATAATATACAAATGTATTCTACTAAAATAGTTTAAATTTTTAGTGAGGACAGAAATAGATTTATTTTACTCATAAAATAAATAATAAGATTAAAGAGAATATTCACGTCTAATTTGCGCGGAGACAATGGAAGGTGGTCGCAATTAGTGGAATGGCCACTGAGAACAAACGCGTTCTCAACAAAAGAGTATAGAGGCTTCGGCTCTGACGAGGGCCCTCTTTCATTTCTTCCAAATGAGCAAACTACAGTCGCTAGAGGTGGGGAAGATTTGTTGTTCATGAATGAAGGGCTGACGAGTGTGTGCATTGTTCTTTCCGCAGTCCGTTTAGAAAGCACTTGTGCTCTCTTGTTCTAATCAAGATCACGAATAAAGTGTAATAACCATATTATATTACGCTAACGGCACTCCCCGGCGTCGCTTGTTGACTAGGGGCCAATTGTGTGTAAGATAGTAAAGTAATTAGTCAAGATTATAAGTAACTACGATTTTAGCTAGCGTAATTCATAAGCGCCAGAGCTTGTACATGCACCAGTTCGCTTTTCGAAAAATGTAGGTGAAATTTTCATAATAATAAAATCAAAGTCATAATAAAGTTCTAGAGTCATTGACCAATAAAATTGACCACCGTTAGTGATGCGTGTTAACCACTAAAGTCGATATTTTTAGGAAATTTTTGTTTTAGTACTGAGATTCATTAAAAAAAACACAAAAAATGCATTTTTTGTGGAAGATTACAATACGAAAGTATAATGAGTTAATATAAATGATTGTAGGTTGTGTAATTTTTGAGACAGACGCTAACAATGACTTTGTTTTATACATGAGATTAAACACCACTGATATCTTAAAACTTAATTTTTATTATTTACATATATATTGCAACAAAATATCTCACTAATATTCATGTTTCTTCCATTGCTTTACCGTATAATACATGTAATAAATAATTTTAACCCAGAATAGTCTTTATACTTGTTACCTACATTTAATTTAAAAAGGATTTGAACAATTTTATTACGAAGAGTCAGTAATTCGATACAATGGTTGTGCGAATAATGGCACAGTAATTCGTTTTTGATGTCTCACTCGTAAATAATATGGAGCGCTAATCAAAATATACTGCAGAGCCCTTTATGCTACTGGCGCTTTTCATTGTGCTGATGGGTGCGTCGTGAAAAATGACATGTTCTTTCTGACGTATTACTGTTATTAAACTCTACACAATAGGTACACGTATAATTTGCTCTGGAAGAGAATATTCAAGGCGAGACATTATCTCTTATTGAAATGTGTAATTAGGAATTAAACAAAAATGTCTTGTCATATACCCTCAACATTTACCTATTGCCCAAAAAATTTGTAAAAATCTTGACTCGTTTTTGGGAGGCCTGGAGGTGGAGGTGAGATTTTTTGGATGAAAAGTACCCGGTGTCCTTTTCTGTATCCCTGACAATTTGTATATGCAAATTTCACAATTATTAGTTGAGTTAGTTTTATAAAGGTAACAGACAGACAGAGTTACTTTCACATTTATAATTAATGTATAATACCGACTAATAAATGGACCGTCAGCCAGCCTGTTAATGTTATATAAAAAAACAGATCAAATTAGAGGTACCTACATGTAATATCATAAATTAAACGTTTTATGAATTATATAATGTATAATAAATAATAATAAATCAATATAAGTACATTATATGAATAATGCACTTATATATATGACTATAATAAGCATCAAATTTATAATTGGAAGTAAAAATAGAAACAATATGTTGCAGAGTGTAAGTTTAATTTAAATTACAAGTTCAGCTATAAATCAATTTAACCATACGGCAGAAAATCGCATGAAACTGGTGGCGGCGTGTTAAACGTAGTACTCCCCTCCTTCCCCTCCTAGTTTCCCCTCATACCCCGCGCGTCCTTCCTCACTCTACCAGCTGGCTATTTTCGCGCAAACGCAATGACTGTCCACAGTGGCGCCGCACGGTGGAAATGCAAAACATTTTGACAGCTCGTAAAATGGCCGTGTGAACACGCGAACCGCTTCGCTTAGGAATCACATAACAGAGCGTACGCAAGGTTTATTACTTAACGTTGCCTTACCAAACTATGTTATAGTGCGTTTACAGACTAACTATAGTGAATTTCGTGTAAGAAAATCAAATGGCTCTCCACCTCGAGACTGCGTTGCAGCGAAAGTTGAATTTCAAGATGACCACGGTAAGTGCATGCCGCTCCGACGTAATATCGATCGATGTCCGCGTGGTCGTTCTCAACATATGGTTTTAGCTACGGGACCGTAGCCGCTCTACAGGCGACCGACTAGCTACGACTCGCGAAGCCCTACGAAAATTCAACAAACAGAATATTGTACTGCGTATACCAGAGATACTTATAGCAATTAGAGTACTAAAATGTATGTATCTACATACAATCCGTTAACGGCATATACAAACGTAAATAAACACTTGTAGCTATAACGCGCTTTGCTTGAGTTCATTTACTTTTTAGGTCAAACATTTTCTTTATAAATTAATAGTACCTAGTTTTCTCTTTGTAATTGAGTTTAATAATAATCTTAACGCAATGGATTTTGATACGGTTTTCACCAACAGTTAGATAATTTTTCACAGAAGGTTTTATATTTATAATAAAACCTAATTAAGTTTAGTATTAGATTTAGTTTTAGATTTTAGTTTAGTTTAGTTTTATTTAGAATTAGTAATTGTATTTTTTCACTCATAAATATAAAAAATAAAGTTTTTATTTAAGCAAAAAAAAAAAAACAATATGTTGCATACAAGTCGCCGAAACTGTCCGCGTCTGTCTCTCTCCGCTAACTACTTCTATACCGCACAACGGATTTTGATAAGGTTTTCACTTATTGAAAGAGGAAGGTTTGTGTATGTGAAAAATTACATTCTGGGTGAAGCCGAGAGCGGGTCGCTAGTAATATTAAAAATGTGAAAGTTATTGTATATTTGGCTGTTATTTACTCAATCACGCAAAAACGGCTGAACGGATTTCGTTCAAATTTGACACACAGATACCTTATTACCTAAATTAACATATAGGATATTTTTTATTCTGAAAAAAATTTAGGTTCCAGTGGCGTTTTCAAAAAACGAACTACAGCGCTCACTAAGTTGCGAGCACAGCTAGTAAGGAATAAAAGCAAATGAATTTACCCACCTCGACTGAATGACGCCTCCGCTCGCTGAAAGGTCACTAATAATGACAAAGTTTAAAGTTAACCAAAGGGTAAAGGTTATCAATCATTGTGATTAATCGTGATTGTCGATCGAAGCTAATTCAGACGTAAATGTTACAGCGGTAATTAAGTATGCTTACATACTTAGTTACATTATTAAAATAATTAAAAATAAATATTTTTATTTCAATAAATGTTTTAAATTAAAATATTTTATGTCCTAACTAACTACATATAAACTCTTATTTGTAAATTTCGGAAGTGATTACTTTTTTAGGCGCGTTGGGCACTCTTGTATGGGGAAAACGCGCTGAACTCGCGTATATATATCTATATATATATCTATAGTAATATTATAAAGAGAGAATATTTGTATTTTTGTATGTTTGTAATAATTACTCAAAAATTACTGGGCTGATTTTAAAAATTCTTTCATCTATAGCAAGCTATATTATCAGCGAGTAACATAGGCTATATTTTATCAACAAGTTAAGCGGACGAAGTCACGTGCAACAACTAGGAATATATTTTTGTGAAGCTATTTTCTTGTGAAGCAAAGTTTTTACTTCTGACGTATAGTCCTACGACTGACAGTCGATTTTTTTTAATCAATATTAATAATAACTTTTAATGGTTGGTACCATTGCTTATTAAACACATGCAAAGCCGCAGATGCTGCAAGTGCACTACCGACTATAGTAGGATCAAGGAAAAGGGATTAGGAAGGGATGGGAAAATGGGCTCTGGCATCGTTTACTCACTTACTGAAACACAACGGGTCACATTCTGTTATTTTACAGTGGTCTTCTTTAAGAGAGTGGCAACTGCCTCCAAATGGGTTACCCGATATATGACTGCACCGCAGTGTGCCCTGTTTGATGTCTCTACTAAATTATTATAAATACTCAAATTTTACTTAATTTCATATTAATTTAACACTCGTATAATTGATTAAATCATAAAACTATAAATGGATTTTAGTTTTTTATACACGAGAAATTTTAATATCAATTTAGATCTTTAATATCAATTTTTAAAAAAGACGATAAAGTTCATCCAATACATATTTGACATCAAAATAAGCGCGTAGTTTATGAAGTTTACATACGCCTTTAAAAGTATATTTAAATGTAAAAAGTCATCTGAAATTTTACAAAATCAATAAAAATATGCAAACTGAATACTTTTTCTTTAGTTCTGCTTACCAGCAAAACCGATCCGGGGTTTCGCTAAAATAGGAATGTTCTGTGTAGCGGTGTTCTGTTCAGTAATGCGTCTATTTCTATCAAATCGATTTGAGCACTAGGGAACCTTTCATCTAACATTTAGGAGAATTGGGGATAAATCGGTACCGTTAGTTTTAAGCTATGTCGAATTAGTTTTATGTTTAGCTAAGTTTTGTATCATAATTTTATATTACTATGAAAACCTCTATTCGGCCAGTGACTATAATAGTCATGTTTTCTCTTAACCAGCCCATTTATTACAAATCAAATAGTTAAATAAAACTGAGACAACGTTAATTTTGAATTTAATCTTATTTTTATGTCACGGAAAGAGAATGCTTTACTACAATTTTTTTACTGCAATTTGTTTCCTTCAGCGGTTGCCAATTTATCTTCTGTAACACGCAGGAAAAGAAGAAGAATAATCACCTATAACAGTGCGTGGATACATTTTTAGATATAAATGTTTTTACAGAGATTTAATTAAAAATTTAAGTTTAGATCTTAAATTTCTAGTAAAACCTAAATCTATGGCGAATATAGACCGCACTGTATCGGGTTCGATGTAACCTTTCTTAACACACTATTAAGTATTTAATAATACTTAATATTATTATTATTAATTAAAATTATTATTATTATTAAGTATTGATAAATAAATTATTACTGGTGAACCGATTCTGGCTTCGCCCGGGATGCAATTTTTTATATACACAAACCTTCCTCGTGTATCCCTCTTTCGGTTAGTGAAAACCGTATCAAAATAATATAATAATTTATAAACTTTCTCATATGATATAATTTTTAAAACACTCCCATATTCAGAAGAAATATTGACAGAAAAAAATATTTTTACACAGAGTTAATTTTGTAAATTTCAAAAGACTAGAGCGTTGTTGAATGTACTGGCTACTTTGTTGAGTGTCTCGGTTCATTTTAAACTTTATTACCTGAAAGCCACAAGCGTGACGTTTGCAGCGAATCCGCTTTGCTGCAGCTGTACGTACGAGCGGCGAATATAAATGCAACATTAGTACACAAAGTGGACGCTATATGACGCCGGCGAAATTTTACTTGTAACAAACATTTTGGAGGAAACCATATATAGCTTGTCTTGTACATGACAGAAATGTTGTTCAAACTTTCTTAACAAAGTACAGGTTAAATATGCATATCTCTATTTAATATATCTCGGCGTCAAAAAAACCTTATTTGATCAAGGGTAAGGGAATGATTGAAAGGTAATAAAATCTATTTTTTAAGAAAATTAAAAAAATATGACTTTGTCATTGGGTCCAAAAATAAAAGTAAAAATACATATGTCGGTCAGTTGAAAAATGTTTATTCAAACTTAACTCTACTCCAACAATAAATGCATAACAAAAATTTCCAAAAAAAACTTAAAGTTAACTTCAAACCTAGTGTTACCACTGCCTCCAAACATTGGTTCATCGATCGCACCAACTTACTCGTAACAACACTTTCTTGTGGAATGTTGTCCCATTACTCAATGACTACATCCTGGTCTTGCAAGGTGGTAGGGGAGGCAGCTCGTGACCGAACCCATCGCTTCAGCTCGTCCCAAAGGTGTTCAATTAGGTTTAAGTCTTGGCTGGCCACGTCAAAACAGGGATCCCAACCTCCTCCAGATAACCTCGATCTATTAATGCAGTTGGGAGCGAGCGTTGTCGTGCATTAACGTGAACCCAGGGCGGACGTATCCCGCATAATTAACCACATGCTTTTCCAGGATCTCGGCAATGTATCGGCGAGCAGGGACTCTTAGCCACGAGTTCCTCCAGTCCTGGAGAAGCAGACAAGGTCGATTTTGCCGTCCACGCTAATGGCGCCCCAGAACATGCACGAGCCGCCTCCGTAGCCCACTGTCTCTTCGATACATGTTTGAGAAAATCGTCCTCCCAGCCTTCTGTACACTCTGGCACGTCTGTCGTTGCAATAAAGACAGGCTGCTCTCATCGGTGAAGAGAACCTGTCTTCATTGCTCAAACGTCCAATTGCAAGCGGTCTCTGCGATGCTGTGTGGTCCACATGGCCCGTAGCAGCCCTGTGTTGACCTGTGTCAACACACGCCTTGTGTCGATTTTCGCGGAGGGGTGATATTTTTGACGCCGAGTATATTATTAATTTCAGTACCTATTAGCTGTTTAATTTGTATATCCGTTTAAAAGGTCGCAAAGAAAACTAAAGTGGGTAGTATTGTATTTATTTATAGTTTAACGTGAAGAATGCTGATCAAGGGTTAACCCCCTACAAGGAAAATGTAAGTGGGCAAAGGTTTTTCAACGTTATTAAATTTTTCTGAGGATGGGTTGAACCGCTTGTGGACGATCCTAATGCCCTCCATTTAGATAGAAAATTACTTCTAACAACATAAGTAAGTACTGTTTAATATTAGTTTTTCTTTTCTTATTTTTTTCATCTTATTAATACATTTACTTCTTAGTTAACGTATTAGCCTGGAAAACTTTAGAGACAGACAAAAATTGGTATAATCGTTATCATAAATTAAAATATGGAAATCTCAGTCATGCTTGAAAACTTTTCCATGACATTCCGAGAATTGTCAGGACAGAGTGTTTTGGCAGTAGTTCACTTGGGCATCCCTTTACAGCCGACCATCGTGAAATAACAGCATATGTGCTGTTGTGTTTCAGAAAGTTAGTAAGTGAGTCCATTTCCCTATCCCTTCATAATCCCTTATACTTAATCATACTAAGGTCAGCAGTGCACTTCCATCAGTCGGCCTGTCTGACAACTTTTATATAAAAATAAAAGATTAAAATGTCACAAGAAATTTCCCCTTGAAATTTTCATATAATTTTAATAATTAAGAATCAGAATTAATGGGAAAAATTTTGTCCCTTACCCTATCAGGATAGGTAACGTATATGCACAACCCCACCGGTATTGCTTGTGTTCATAGGTCAAGTTTGTTTTTTTTTTTTTTTACTCTAAATATAATTTTATAAAATCTGATATATATTTATTTGCATTACTGAAATAAGTAAGTAATCATTAGTAAAGACTGATTATTTAGGCTGCTTCTGATTATGGCTGATATGATTATGATGTATTAGGGTTAAAGCCATTAGGTTTAATAGAACAATTCTTTGGTTGCATATTAATATTGTAATATATTATATATTTTTTATTTTTCTTTTGCTTGTCCGTATAAAGTAATTGAATGCGTGGGCTCAAGATGGGCGTTTATTGCCTGTTAACTTTAATAATAAAATATATTTATTAATACTGCAACATGTTTTGTATTGCGTTTAAGCCGTTATGTTTATGCCTTAACAAATAAATAAGTAAATAGACAGTCGCGAGTTAATTTTAGAACGCGTTCACGTAAATAAAACAATTAATCTCCTGGAATGGGTTGTTACAGTGCTCCGTAAGGATTTGCTTTGAGTGTAAACGCATTACATTTTATTGCTTATCTGTAAATCCTTGTGCCTCCTCGCCTCGCACACGTAAGGTGAGCATTCATGTGAACCCAAACGGAAGGGTCGCAGTCTCTACTCCTTATATTAAATGACGCTTGTTCAAGTTAAAGTTCTCTCGGCTTATACGCACCGTTGATACTCGTACGTTAAAACATGAGCCTACAATAAAAAAACAGTTAATGCATTATTTACTAACGATACCATGGTATCATGTCTATAATTTTCTTTTAGGGTGTTTGCCTTAACACTCTGTTCCAAGGGTCCCAGGTTCGATTCCCGGCAGAGTCAACAATTAACTTTTCAAAGTTGGCTCTGGTCTGGATTTGAAAAGTAGTGGCAAGGCACAGAACTGTGGTGACCTTTCAGAGGACCGCCGTGAAATAACAGCGTATGTGCTGTTGTGTTTCGGTCACGCGATTTAACTCACAGGAATAAAAAATTTATTTTATTAGTGTGTCCAGCCATAGCCGACTACAGTTGGCCCAGTTGTGAAGATAGTTCAGAACTGGTTCAGAATTAGGTTTTAGTGTTTTTGTACTGTTTTGGTAAATATATTAAAAAAATAGCAAGAGTTAAGAGAACAAGTTTCAAATAAACATAATATTTAAAATTGCATTAATTGATTTTCTTACCTAAAGATGACATAGTTACGCTTTTCTCGCTGTTGAGGTGAAAAGTTGTATGTTTAACACGAGAGCAAATTTTTTTATGTCTCGTGCCTTTAAATTACTCACTTCGCTCAGTAGTCTGTATATATTAGAAATCATTCGCTACGCTCGTGATTCAATTCTAGACTAGTTCGCTAGTTCGTGATTTAAAGTCGGCATTCGCAGGAAAAAACAATTTTGTTCTCTAGTTGAACACAACTATTTTTCTTCTATAATAGAACATAAAAACTTCATTAGGTTTTATTAATGTAAATGAAATTTCCGTGAATAATTATCTAACTTTTGATGAAAACCGCATTAAAAGCCATTGCGTGGTGACGAGGAAAGCGACTTCCAATTATACTATGTAAAGATGTTATGTGGTTTTATTAATTTGTAACTATAACTCCCGAGAAACTTTATCGTAAAAATAGGTACCTCGTCCAATATGACTTTAATGATACTATCTCGAACGTGCGTAGTTTGGTTGTATATTGTGGCGTATCCTCATAATTGTGAAGTGCTTTAGTATTCAATAGGAATAACCCTAACAAAGAAAAGCTACACACATAAATCATTCGTACCTTTTCCTTATGAAATGTTACCTCGGGATTGAAAAGATTTCCTTTCATAACAGTTGTTCGCTCACCCACGCAATTTCCCCAACTTTTGAATACCAACAACAAATGTATATTTTTTTTAGCTTAGATTGGCATTTTTAAGAATTCAATGAATTGTTAAAATTCAATAAACCTGTGAGCTTCTTATCAATCACGAAATAATACAATCGCCAAAAAATATACCTAAGTACATAAAATAATAAGAAAGTCGATAAAGTTTTTTCTACAAATTGCGAACTGTGAATGGCTTTTATTTTTATCTACATTTTGCTATACAATTCGCCCGTTTGATCTGCTTGGTTGGTAGTCTTCCATAAATAGCTCAATTTAATTCAAGAAAAATATTTACTTACTTTTAAAACCGTTTTGTTACATAACGTAGCGGTATAAATTGTAGTCGCTTTCCGATATTTAGGCGGTTTTTAATAGCATTTAGATATTTTTTCACGGAAGGTTATGTATAATAAAACTAAGCAGAAAAAAGAAAAAGAAAATTGCAACCAAGTCACCAAAACTATCCGCTTCTTTCTGTTTCTCCGCCAAATACATCAAATAATGTATCTTTTAACTACTTCTAAACAACCCAACGGATTTTAATACGTTTTTCACTTACGGAAAGAGAGATAAACGCATTGACTTATATATTACTATGGATAAACTATGAAGGTTTGTGTATATAAAATAAAAAAAGCCGGGAGCGTGTCGCTAGTTTGTATAAAGATTAAATATTGTCAAAAGAAATTTATTGTAAACTTTGATGTGTATACGCGTAAATAATTAAGAGTGAATACTTTTAACTTGAATAATAATGATGTTCGGTAATATTTTATACTAGACGTGCCCGCGACTTCGTTTGCAGTGTAGTTTGTTTTTTTGAAAATCCCACTGAAACCTAACATTTTTCCAGTATAAAAAGTATCCTATATGTTAATCCAGCAATTCATCAATATATCAGCGAGAATTTCATTCAAATCGGTTGAGTCGTTTCTGAGATAAGCGTGGTCAGTCAAATAGAAAAAAAAATCCAAAAACTATTTTATGACCTCGGTGCAAAATGTTTTTTAAAAAAATATTTAATGTAAGACAATTTTATGTAAAATACTACTATTTTATTATACATATGTATAGACTAGCTGTTGTATTAGCTTATGTTACTTAGCTATATTACTCGCTGATAATGTAGTATTCTATAGGTGAAAGAATATTAATCGGTCCACTAGTTTTTGAATTTATTCATTACAAACAAAAATACAAAAATCTTCTCTCTTTATAATATCAGTAAGTATAGAATATAGATGATACATTATTAGTTATGTAATAGAGCCAGCCTGCTTACATTACAATCACATAGTAATGCTAGCGATTTTATTGTTCTTTTAACAAAGATTGCTTGCTACCATGCCAGCCGATGTATAGACACAAAATTTATTTTATTTCTTCAATCTATTCGGTTCCGGTTTCCCATAGGTACAGTGTCTAGACTTCAAACCACAATCTAGGACACAAGTTTGCGGTTTGGTTGGTGCGTGTCTGAGAATTCCATTTATTTTATGATCATTACAAATACTAAGACCCGTATCCACCTACTTCGCTTGCAACCGGTCACATTTCTCTTCCTCGTTTGTGAGGTTTACTTATTCTTTTGAAGAAAGCAATAAAATAGGATAAATACATATATTACACTTCTTGGCAAGATGAATTGGACTGTGTGATATGCGAATAGTATATACGATGTGTTAGCTTCACAAGTTAATTTTATAAATGACTTTAGGTTTATGGACTTATGGACTTTAATATGAAGATCTTAGTCTCTTAATATTCTTAAAGTCACAGTTTTAATATGAAGCCACTGAAAACTTATAGAAGAATAATTCGACTAATTTAGTACTGGCATTTGGAAAAGAAATGTTGGCCTCATTTAGTGAAAACGATAGTCAAAATTATCTAAAGGTGGATTAGTGTTCTTACACAACTAAGTAGGTCTAAAAATTGTACTCAACGATGAACGGTGTACGATCGAGACACGGCACTGAACTGAGGCAGGCTAAGGAACAATTACAATGTACTTTTTGAATTTTTCTGAATCCGAAAGAGATAATAATAATTAAAAGAGATTATATATATAATATTTGAAGCGATGAGTTTAATAAAACAATATCACAAAATTTGAGTTACAATACAATTTGAGAACAATACAATATTGTTGCAAAAATATTTTAAAATCGTTCCGTGTATGAACGTTTATGCACGTAATAGCTCTAAATATAAATCTGAAACGTCACTTCGCCAGACACAAATTCGAACCCTTTGCTTTTCTCGTTTCGCATGCAGTCTAACTAAATTAATAATGAGCCTGCAATCCAATTCTCCTCACAGCTTAAGAATGAATATTTTCGACGGAATCAATGTTTTAACAGTCGACTTTTGTCGTTTAAAGATAGGAGTCGCAGTCGCAGTTCCCAGTGGAAGCCGATTAGTTCGTTCGCGAGCTCTCTGCGAGGGTACTTAGCCACTTGTTTGTTGTTCTTAATGAGCATTGCCAGCCAACTTTGGCCTGTTTTCGCCTCAATTAAGACGGAAAACATGACCGGAGTGTCGTCGCTCTGGTTTCCTACACTTGACGTTCACAGTAAAGAAGCTTGTTTCGCGCCGTTCACTATCTTTAGTTAAGTGTTTGTTATGTTCCAATTGTAATTACATTTGGGCAGACTTTTAAGTAGTTTACATAAACATAACATGAATTGTAAAATTTTACATAATTTTACAAATTATGTCTTATTCTTAGCATCGCAATTGCAGCACCCGTGACGTTGCTTGTGTTATAGGCGACGGTAGCCACCTACCATCAAGTGGACCGTCAGCCTGTTTTACCTTAATGTAAAATTATAAAAAAATTGCACGAAATTATAAACATTTCAAAAAAAAAAAAACGCTATAAAGCATATCAAAGGAAACTTTATAACTCAATTTTTTTCCGCTATTTCTTTACATAGGCATTTCCTTAAGCGAGCTCAATTTTTTACAGCAATTAGGTATAATTGAGTGCGTTGAAGATCATCTCAAACGGTCCGATTTCCGAACCGAGAACTCTTGTTATTTCTTTGAAGTTCACGAGTTAGCGAGTAGCGAAGCCGCAAGGTACTCGCGTAGACTTGTGTGGTCCACTCTAAAGTGAGGTCTATGCCCTCGTTCCACGTGCGAATAGCCGCCGCCACACCCGTTAACGGTACTGCCCGTTCATAATTTCATATCTTACGTATACTAAACTGTGTACAAAACACACGAACGTGTTGGTTAGTATGCAATTAAAGTACAATACTCACACACGTAATGAACTATAAAAACGGTGTAATACGGAACTGCAACTAATGCTCTCTTCTCTTTCAGTATGTACATGAACCACATGAAAGTACTGCACATGCATATATGTACAGTTTGATACGACGTTTTATTATTATTATTATTTTATGTTAACGTCGACAGACAGGCTGACGGTCTACTTGATGATAGGTGGCTATCGTCGCCTATAACACAAGCAACGCCACAGGTGCTGCAAGTGCGCTGCCGACCATAGAAGTATTAAGGATAATAGATAAGGAAAGGATGCGAAACGCAGTCCTTTTTTTAACATTGAGTAATCCTCATGAATACCCAGTAGTGATAGGGGTTATGCCGGACTCCTACCGGCTAAAACTCCACGACTACCTAGCACGGTCGTAGATGAGCGAGATCGCGGGGACGTTATGACACAAAATGGGTGCCCCGCCAAACGCAGCGTGCCCCTTTTTTAACGTTTGGAAATCCTCATGGATAACCCGCAGTGATGGGAATGGCGGGGTTATGCTGGACTCCTAATTGGTTAAAGACACAACGACTTCCTAGCGCGGCCGTAGACGTTATGACGCGACATCGGTGTCCCGCCATGGCTATCCAGCGGGGGAGAGCTACGTTCCCTGTCGGAACCTCGGCGTACCCGAATGTGGAGGTACGCAGGCCATCTCGGGAGACCTCACGACGGGCGGTAGTCTAATAAACGCAGTGTGCCCTGCCACTAATAAACTTTTATCGGACACTTACGAATAGAAACAGGCAATGTTATAAACTGTACAATCTTGCATTAGATCATATTAAACGTTTAATTAACAGGCGCGGTAACAATGATGGTAAATATTTACTCGTGATGTTACATTATGATTGTGAAGTTAAGGTGCAAACATGATTTTTGTATCCCCGTTTAGGAGGAAACTGAGTAAACACACTCGAAGCAGCCTCGCTCGTTCCCTCTATGGCAACAAGCGTTTTGTTTGCCCACACTATAAGTGCACATAAAAATAAATTGCATTTAAAATAACTTGACATTCGTTTCAATACACATTCGTTTAGTGAAATGTCAACCTCGATGTTGGCACTTTATAGGAGCTAGCGCACGTATGAAAATGAATAAATGCTTTTTATTGTATATACTATTGTATTAAGATTAAGTATATACCTACGAATAGTAGACTAAGGACTGTTGGTACTAAATTCTTGGTGACAGCATAATCTGTAGACAGATTATTCCAGGTGTAGGTAATAGGGCATTTAATTTAATTTACTATATAATATACGTGCTCAAGTGTTTTAAATACACTAAACTGCGCACTAACAAGGTTATTTTGTACACCGTTAATAATAATTTTAATTACTAGTATTTAAATCCTACATTAACTCAACTTGGTTCTCAAGAAGAAAACTAATTGAATTGGGTGTTGCAACGGTCGCGGTCTCGATGTGCCAATCTGCCAACAACAAATGTATTTAAATTCGCCTATAAATAGCGTTATTAAAATCCGATCGCGGCCGTCCACGGCTATTGAACTGCGAGGCGCCATCGGGAGGCGAGTGCTAAAGACAATAGAAATCGTACTTATGCCTAAGAAATGTTCAAATTACAGTTTATGTGGTATCGTCGGGGCAAAAATATTTTCAAATTAACTTCTGAGTAGTGGATGATGCAATACCAATCTTCTAGTACAGTGTACCTGTACTATTCCTTCCTATTCCTATACCTGTATCCTATTCCTAATGTAACAATCTAGACGTAGCATTCTGCATTAATACTGATCTTTAAATAAATTTTATAATTAAATAAAGTTAATATGCAGCTGTTATAAGCCTTCTGTTATTATAATCTTATAAATAAAAATAGATGTGTGTATGTATGTTTCATATGGATTTAAAACGGCTCAACAGATTCTGTTTTGACTTATGGAGAGACCAATAAACAAGGAAGGTCTGTGAAAAAAATTGCATCCGAAGCCAAGAGTGGCGCTAGTATCGTCATAAGACATAATTTTTTTTAGTGTATTTCTGTAAAAAATTTGAGCAAGTAATGGCAGGTACAATTAGCCCTTTACATTTAATATTATATCTTTACGAATATAACTTTTAACTTGGTTGTTTTTCAAATCCTAATATTTGCCCAATTGTTCTTCCTTTCTTCTGCCTAACTGCAGGTACGTCCGATATGTGGCATATTTGTAAAACAGTTTTCACTTTCATTTTGTTAGTTTAAACACTTTCTTCATTGAAATAAATGAAAAATTGAAAAATTCCTATATCTTAAGAACTTAATTTTCAAATATTCTACTTGGAATCTGTAATCACATAAATATTACAATATCAGTTAATAATTTTCCCATTTTGACTGTAGCATATTAACCCAAATGACACGCGGAACGGATTTTTTTACTGACCTATATAAATAATAATAATAATAAATATCTTCACACATTCCACACAGCACCATCTAGTTCCACAGTAAGCAACTAATGCTTGTATTATGGATACCAGACAGTTGATATACTACATAGATTACTTTTTTTTTGTAAATACATACATATTATAAATATAATATTATATATGTCATTGTTTATTACTTGAAAGGCTTCTAATTATGTATATCAGAGCAGTTACTCTGACTAATAGTAATGTACATCTATGACCTTGCTCATTGGGGCGACATGTCCTTCAGGGTAAAGCCTCTAAATAAATATTTAAAAAATAAATGAATTAAAAACTTAACAATTTTGTGGCTGCTCTCAACTGTTTGTTTTACACTAATAATGAAACTCCTTTAAGTATATGTTCGCAATTCAAGTAAATAATTGTAATCTAGAACAAGTCACTGGTTCTTTTGATGTGTGTGTGCGTCCGTTCTGTAGATAACAAATTATTTATTGCAATACAAAAGCTTTGTTCAAATAAATTAACAATGCATTATTGTTTATGTACTTGGCAAATAATAATATTTTAATGGTCAATGAACAGGACATAGTGCGCTTGCTCATGTAAACAGTGCCAGTGATATAAGTCATTGTTTGTAAACATTGCATCCCCACGTGTCTGCCTCGTGTAAGTATCATAGTTTTATTAATTGTTTCATTTCTAGCTATTGTTTTCAATAATTTATATAGAGGTAATCATAAAAGACGTCGCGGCTTGATTGTAATTAATAGATGTAGAAACTGCGGGGTTCTTCGATAAGGAGAACTATTTTTAAACTCTTAAATGTGGTTTTTAGTCAATAGAATGAGAAGTCCTTAAATAGTATAATTTGAACTCGTTTTCCACGTCTCTCTGTTATCATTATTATCATTAATTAAATCTTCGCCATTTTTCATAACTGTTTTATATTCTCTCATAAAAACAACGAGTTTTATGTTTGGTCGACATAACCGACGATTACGAGTATAGAGCTGGTGGCTATTACCTCGGGCAACAGATTAGCTTTGCGTACAACGAGGTAATGCAGCCAGCATGCTTGGGACCCTGCCTATAGTTACAAACTACGAATAAATAATGCTACAAAGCGTAAAAAAAACAATTCCACGTAATTATAATTAATGTGATAAAACTATTTTAGGTGTTAATAATGAATATACGCTAATTAAGGGCCAATTTTCTTCCAAATTCGTTTTATGGTATTCGCTATATAAAATGTGAAAATTTGTTACGAATTAAGCATCCACAAAAAACTTTTTGTAAAACATGACATCATTTCTCTGCTTCAGTCTATTTTGAAGTCTATTCCTAAAGATTAATCAGTAGTTGATTCAAAAAGTCTTGTCTCACTATATCCGAGATAAATAATAAAACTGTTGGTTGTTAGATAAAAGCAATTTTGCCCCGAAATTTTTAAATATTATTTCATCAATTCAGCAACCATGACACCTTCACGCACAATGGCCATATGAATCCGTCCGTCACGAGCTTGAGGGTCGGTCCCACGTGCCATTGTAAATGTGATTTGATGAATTATACCACAACTAATGGTTGTTTCTGTTAATGTTGCCAGCATCGCGATATATTGAAAATACAGTAACGAACCATTATATTCGACAGTTCGAATTTAACTATATATTTGACACTGAAGTCGCTGAATTAGATTTTTGTGAAGTTTATCAAATTATTTTTGGACTATTATATAGTCAAAGTTTTGTCTGTTATATTATAATTTACTATGCGTGAAAACAAATTCTGAATAGTATTCAGAAAACTTCATACTTAAGTAGATTTGTTAATTAGACTTTAGATATGGCAAGCCCAGATTAGATTCCCATTGAGTTTCCCTACGAAATAAACTGATCAACGATCTTACGATCGTACACTACGATCCCAAAGCTCGTGTCATAAAATGCTCTAAATCTAAAGTTTAGATAATTTGACCTTTTGAGTACTTGATGTCTTTGTCGAAGCCGTAACATTAGCATTATAATTGTCAGTATATTCTTTTAGTATTTGTCTGAAAGGAAATAAAGTAAAAATCTAAAAGAAATATAAAGTAAGGTAAAGGATTTTTTAAAGTTTTTATTAGTATTTATCTGGAATACATAATAATAATAGATATTATAACTATTATTAGAAAATGTGTAAGCTTTTAATAATATAACTTACTTTATGAGTTATACTACTGTATGTTCTGTTGTTGTGTTAATAGCGATAACAATCAAATGACAGACGTGTGCCAGATGTGCGCACAAGTCGCGTCATTGTTTACCATAGATGCACCTTTATTTTTGTACTTATGTGTAAAATTTTAGTACGCCTATTTTGATCTTTAGAATATGTTTAGAACAATCACTTACACAATACTTGTATCTTATACTGGAACCTTAAAAATGCCTCACTTAAGTGGAATTTGTCTACTGACCAAGACTTGATAATTTAGTCCAGAAAGTTAGGGAATCAATGCATGAATGCGTATAATTAATTTATTATGGTCATCATTATTCTGGACTCTGTATCATAATCTCACACAATTAAAATAATAGACTTCAATTTGTTTTATATTAAGATATTTATATTATTAATAGACCGCGAAGCGCTCAATATTCCATTATCAGCGGTTCCAGCTGTGGTACGATTACTCGATGCAACCTCGTTATCTTTTTAACAGGAAAGCTTTATTGAAACAGAAAGTTTTATTAATTCTCACTTCCATATCGTTTGTTGTAAATAGCCTGACGACCTTTCACCTTTACGAGCTTGTTTGTCTGAAACATATAAAAACGGGCAGCAGCCCACACAACGCCTTCTTTTTGTCCTGTCTGCCTTGAACTTTGACAGAATTCAAACTTTCATGATCGGTCAAACAATATTTGAATTTAAACTTAGACATAGGACATTTATAGGTTTTACCAATAAGCATTACATAGTTCACCGATAGCGATTTTTAAAATAAACATAAGAATTTAAAATTATTTAAACAGTTTTGCTTAAATAACAATTTTAATTATTAAGTACCTCTTAAAGAATTTGTCTTTACGTGACGAAGCAGGTTGAGGTAAGTAAATTGCAATTTTACCTATACATATTTGATCTGCTTGAGTAATATTTTATTAATAATATTAACATTGTGTTGGTGTCATTGTTTATACAATACTTACTAATAAAAAAATAAAAACATACGCAACTAATATCAATGACATATAGATAATAAATGTTTTCTCTACTTTTCTCTTTATTCAAATATGTCTCGTATTTATCGCTTGCTATAAGAAAACTTTCAAATATCATTTGACAAAACTATTTTTGACTAAGAAACATCTAACTACAAACAAATTACATCAAGTAAATAAAAATGTGAGTTATAAAATATTTACAAGCAAAGCCTGCTAGATGGTGCTAAAGAAATGTTTTTATGACTATATTAGCTTTTGCTCGTAACTTCGTCCACGTTCCGAGGGAACAGTTTTTTTTTTGTGGATGAAAGACCTCTATGTCCTTTTCTGTACCCCTGACAACGTGAAACGCAAATTTTAATGATGATCGGATGAGTAGTTAAGTCGAGAAAGCGTAACAAAAAAATAAACTCATTTTCCCATTTTAATATTAGTTAAAATACTGAAAATAAAAGGTATTTCTCTTACATAAATGTTTAGGTACATTCTAAATTTAATACACGAATAATAAATACCAATTTTAGAAGTTATTTAACCAAACGTGAACCGCGTAGGCGCGGGCGGCGCGAGCAGTAGTACGCGGCGAGCGCTGTGGCGGGATTAAACCGAATAGGTATCATGTTGTAATCTAAATTAATATAGGATTAATACTTGCGAACATCCGTTCCGAATCACTGTACGAGAACCGCACCGCAACATTTTGCATTTATGGAAACGACTACATTTTAACACTCCATTTTAATTTTCGAGTATGTATTTTAATAATAGCTTGAACTTTTTCCCGTTTATTTTATGTCCAAACCGTCAAGATTATTATAAGTAATTATTAGTAGCGTGGCAACACTGCTCTGATACTTTTCATGCACGCGTCATTCATTTCTAACCTCAATCTCAACCACAAACATTTAAGATATTATGTGTTTATTATAATTAATGCCTAAAGACCATACGAGACACAAGGCCACGCAATTTTTTAAACTTTTAGACAATAATAACTGTCTTTCGCAGTGGGACAGCCCTTCTGGCGGCACTAACCAGCCCCTTACAGAAGACCGTACCATAAAGTGGATTGTCAACCTTGATTATATATATAAAACAATATATAGATATACACTTTTCAATATAATATTGTGATGTGATATATGTTCTTTTTATGTTGAAATATACTTCGATCGTTGAGCCGAGACGTTCATCGGACAAGTCGCTGAACGATTCTTATTATATTGGCACTTTGTTATCGATTGCTCTATTGTTTCTAATTCGATGCTTGGAAACCAAGCGCTCATCGTTCTGATATTTTAGTTTTTTAGTACACAAATTGATATTGTTGTATGTTTAGGTTATCGGATCGTATTTTTAATTGAAAGTAAATTTTCAATTCTGCTAACGACTGAACAATCTAAACTAAGTCAAATCTATTAAATAATATACATAATATAAGTATATTAGCTGTTGTACGCGACTTCGCCAGCGTAACTTTATAAAATATAGCCTATGCTACTCGCTGATAACGTAGCTTTCTATAGGTAAAAAATTTTCAAAATCGGCCCAGAAGCTTTAGTTGTCTATTCATTACAAACATACAAAAATACAAATTTTCTCTCTTCATAATATTAGTATAGATTATAAGTATCTATATAGATTTTTTTAGTAGTGTCAGTACAAAAAATCTTATTCAGCAATAGTTTTAAACTAATAAATTTTCAACTTTGCACTGTCTGATGAATGGTTGAATCTAACGTTTTCTCATGAACAATAAGTATTTTTTGTTAAGAGATTTCACTTTTCGAGGTTATCTCCAGCAATCCAGCAACTATATATTGTTTAATATTATATTCTGTTAATTAACAGACGCATGTTTGAAACAAATCATGTATGAACGCTTGTATGAACAAACAGGAGAAGAAAAATCTACTCGTACTTGTGTTAAAATACAACTGATTCATTTGATTATATTCCAACATACCTTTGTTAGTTCTCCCTTACCCTTCTGTACGAGTATGTACGAGTAATAGTCGGAGATACGGTAGTATCGTGGGCGAGCGAGTGGGGATAGTAACCACCTGTTCTCAGCAACGATTTCTATTTATCTACAGTAAATTGTGTTCTATAATAAGACAAAACATGGAATGTTACTTCTGTTTAAATTTATAAATTTACTAGCTTCAGCCTTAACCCAGCTTACACTAGAGTTTTTATATTAGATATCAAAACTCTAGTACTAAATTATTTGAAATCCGTTTGCTTCGATTAACTCAAAAGTCGAAGCCTCAAAACATTCACAAATTTTGTGGATTAGTATTAATAATAGTTTAGTAATTTTTATTATTATTTAATTAGTTATGATTTTTTTAATTATTTAAGTTTAAAGTTAATTAAAATAATAATTAAATAACACCCATAAATTCCTTTTGTATTTATGCTTAGATATTTTAAGCTGCTGAAAGGATTTTAATGCGATTTTGACTAATGGAAAGAGTGTTAAACGAGGAAGGTTTTTATATATAATTTATATATACGGGTAGCTAGTAGGTAGATAATTTGGAATCATTTCACATTTTTTAAATTATTTTTAATTATGTTAAGATCAAAATAACTCTGCACTTGATGGTTGGTGGCTATCGTTGCCTTTTAACAAAAGCAACGCCGTAGAGATTGCAAGTGTGCTACCGACGTTGATAGGATTAAATAAACCTGGGTAAGATCTCACAATGAAAGTCAACAGAACACGTTCTGTTATTTTACAGTGTT
Source organism: Synanthedon myopaeformis (assembly GCA_944738685.1). NCBI lineage: Eukaryota > Metazoa > Arthropoda > Insecta > Lepidoptera > Sesiidae > Synanthedon > Synanthedon myopaeformis. The sequence continues at coordinate 4,047,080 of OX122926.1, read as the reverse complement.
GCCTTCTAAGTATGTGGTTATGCTTTATTTTTTTGTTTATGGTTTGTGTATGCTTCAAAAACTCGAAAACTAGCCGACGGATTGACCTGAAATATTTACACAACATTGTTTTTAAACAGAGGAATAACCTTATATACTTTTTTCCCATAATTCCAACGGAAATCGATTTAAAAAAAAAATACAATTTTCATAAGTTGACCGTTGTTATGGCAACCGTGGAACGTTGCTGACTGAGCAACAGCGAAGTGTGGTCGGGCTCAGCTAGTTGAGTTTAGCTAGTCTATATATATAGGTAATAAAAGGCCACTGGACCGATTTTGATGAAATTTTCAGACAATCTTCAGATTAGTCCAACGGGGATCCTGTGAAGTTTGGTAGCGATCGGATAAGAAAAATGGACGCGGACGAAGTCGCGGGCAAAACCTAGTTAATGATAAAATTTGTCAGATGGTTTAAAAAGTATGCAACAATACAGTCAATCAGAATTTCAATGAACACAACGGGCGATAAGCAAATAAAAAACATGTTTACGTTGAAAACAGCACCCAGGGATAATAACCGATCTCTGCTTAGTACAGTAGAGTTGACGAGGTTTATATTTTGACAAATGTGTTTACCGACCCCGTCGCTTCTAATGGATCAGACAATAAAGAACTGTGTTGCTCTTAAAGATAGCTGGAGTTTTTTTTTTTTCTATGAGGAAAATATCAAGGTTTCCAACTATATTCAAGTGAAGAGGGATACTGTGAATAATAAAATTATTCTGTTTGCAATATACATTTCCTATAGTGATTTTATAATACTTAAACTTAGCGATCCGTTTGGCAGGGATGTAATTTTTTTTCTGCATATTATATGTACATACACAAAAGTTTCTCCTCTATCACTCTTTCCACTAGTGAGAACCGTATAAAAATTCGTTGGGTGGATTAGAAGAAGTTAGCGGAGAAACAGACAGACGCGGACATCAACTTCAATTTTTATAGATTACTAGCTGTTGCATGCGACTTCGTCCGCGTAATACTTGCTGATAATATAGCTTCCCAACAGTGAAAGAATTTTTCAAATCGGACAAGTAGTTTCGAAGCCTATTCAATGCAAACAAACAAACAAACAAACAATCAAATTTTTCCTCTTTATAATATTAGTATAGATTATAGATATGGTAGAAGATATATAAGTAATAGGGTTTAAAAAAGTAGTAAAAATAGTATAGTAATAAAAAAGTTGGAAAGTATTACATAAAAAAGTTTTTTAACTGTCGTACAAATTACTTATAAAAATATTACCAAACCATGTTTAGTTTGTGATCACTTTGAAAACTTTAATATTAAAATTATGATTCGAAAAAAGGTAAGTAACAAAAGAGACACAAAAATATATATCTACAAACAAATTAGCAACCAACTTCCTAACGTATTAATTATTCATTACAAATGAAAGAAACGCGTAACTTATCTGAATCTTTAATTAAATTAGGTATTCATGAATATGTATCGAAGTATTAAGTAAAATGTTTACATACAATGACTTTATTTCGATTTCCGTTACATTTCTTTGCAAAACAATAAAATTTCAAGTTCAACAACCTTACAGGAATCGCCTAACGTACGTTATCAGTCTCTTTACCTAGTCTTAAAATCCATTACCTGGTTTAGAAGAAGTAAGCGGAGAAATAGATACGGACAGCAACTTTGTTTTAAACCATATATTTTATTTGTGGCAAAAACCCTCCTCGTTTATCCCTCTTTAATATATAGGGAAAACCGTATCATAATACGTTGGATGGTTTAAAAGAAGTAAGCGGAATAACAGACCGAGGAAAAAATCTATGATAATTCTATTACGTATTAATATAACCTTTTATTAATTAAAAAACTTTTATAATTAAATTATTAACAGTAATTCCTTCTAATCACGTTTATGTATAAACATTATTGATATCTTATCTGTACACATACGAGTATATATTAACATACCTTCAAAGTATCATAGTATTTTTCTTTCAAACAATTTAATAACAACTGATTAAAGAAAACAGTTATTCTGTTGACTTATCACAAAATTAAAATTAAACTAAAGAGATATTTATTGAATAGTTAAATATTATTCTAAAAGTTTACTCGCGTTTGAAAACTTGTTTCCAAGGCTCATCCTTGGGCTAATCCCAAAGTTGTTTGTCGGGTGGACGTTATATAAATAAACAGGGTAATCAATCCAAATGGGTCAGTGAGGGCAAATCTGATATTAAAATTTGTTCTTAGGGATTAACTAAAGGCTCCTTATTTTTGAATTAAGAAATACTGCATTCAAACTTTTTTAAATTACGTTTTGTAAAAAATCGCAATTATTTCACAAGTTGGACACAGGGAATAAATTTCGTATGAAACCCTGTGTAAATAATAAACAGAAATGTCTAAATATTTAATAATTGGAAAAATGTTAATACCATATCAGTTCATTAATGAATATATTATTAGAAAATGTCCTCCTTTCGATTATGATGTTTAAGCGACGTGCAACAGCTAGTTCTTAATGAACTAGCTGTTGCACGTCGCTTCGCCCATGTAACTTTATAAAATATAGCCTATGTTACTCGCTGATAATATAGCTTTCCAACAATGAAATAATTTTTCAAATCGGTCCAGTAGTTTCGGAGCCTATTCAATGCAAACAAACAATCAAATCTTTCCTCATTATAATATTAGTATAGATAATATTTAATTTTAATTTATCCACACATTTTTATAATTTTTGTTTTCTATAGATTAAATCTCTAAACAATGAAATTTATAAAAAATGGTACTTAGATAGATAGGTCGTGTCCCTCTCGTTAGGACCTAAACTAGAAATGTTAAATGGAATTTTTGTTCCCAACAATTCAATAGTAGCTTCGATTATAATAGTAGCTACTGAAAAATGAAATAAAAAAGCGCTTAGGCTTTAATCTTCCTTCTGTGGAGCATTGATTGCGCCCCCTCCATACAGCTGTTGCTGAATAAAAAGTCGCTTGGTGGAATGCCAGCGATGAAAAGAATAACCGTTCTGTTATAGAGAAACATTATGAACACTGTTCACTTACATCACAACATTATTGTGAATACAACGTTCGTTGAGCCATATCTATACACGACTTAATCATGGAGTACAATTGAACACAGAAGAGTTTAATCTTTATCTAGAATTCTTTTTTTAATGCTGCTAACTGAGTTGCATCTTGTATGCGATTCAGTTAGTTAGGCATGGCATGTTGATAAATTGTAATTTGTCATGTTGGCGTGAAATTATATGGATAGACAAACCTAATAATGGTTTACAAACATTGTTATCATCTTGTTTATAAATACATAAATAAATAAATAATTAAGATAAAAATTCTAGATAAATCTGAACATTTAAAAACGTTAAGTAATAATTAAGTAACGTCAGCAGCAAACTAGCAGAACATGTGGCGTTGTTGTAGCTTTGCTTAGGGACCGGTAGCCACCGTCAAGTAAACCTTCCGTTCAGGTCCACAACGTAAAATGCTTGAATTCCCAAAATGTTCACCCTGTCTAACAGACAAGATTAGAAAGACTGCATTCAAGAAATATTAGCAATTGCTTGTTTACTCACTAAAAAAATGTGGAATATTAATGACGGCTTGTGCGATGAGATGATGTCTTTTGATAGATGGCTGGCTGGATATTAGTATTTATTTGCTCGGGAAGGGGGCGCCGGCGGCGACTGTCTGGTGCGGCCGCCTACCCGCGACCCAATACTCAAGGGTCAAGGATCCATCCACGAGCGACGACTCGTGTAGACGGCAAACGCCACTAACGGCTATAACTCATTCGAATAATCCCTGCCTTGATCAATATCATATGTTTGTGACGCGCTCTAACGAAAGTCAAATAATTCTCTCATTGTATAGTGGTTTTGCAAATCAATCTGATTAATTGGTATTTTATTTTTGAAGTGAAACTTCTTTGCGTAAAATTTGTGTGATGTTTTCAGTGATCACGCGATGTTTCTACAAAAGTACAATTCTACAATACTATTAATCATTTAAAATATTTATTTTATTATAATTCTCTCTATTTTTCTGACATTCACCGCTTATTTTATTAAATATTAAATCGTCGAAAGTATGTTTGGATATATGGATGTATGGATGTTTGTAACTCTTTCACGCAAAAACTACTGAACCGATCACCATGAAATTTTGCATACATGTTGTCTGGGACACCAGAAAGGACATAGGGTACCTTTCATCGTTCAACGTGGACGAAGTCGCGGGCACCAGCTAGTATTTTAATAAGGCGCGCAAACTTCGCCTGCACTCTACCATCCACAGGGCTATCTTTAGTTCTTATATTATCTGAGTGAGCGTTCAGGTCGCATTTTTAATTTAGAGAGGGGCTTGTGTACATAAAAATACTTAGTAAAATTCGAAATAAGTAAAATACCTTTTCACTTTTTTACTTTATACTTCTGACATAGTTTTGAAGCGTGAATTCCTTCGTGAAATGTTGCAATGAAACCAAGTCAGAATGATAATTTTAAAGATAATAAAACCTTTTCATAAATGGTTACAATATATAGTGACAAAGTCATGTTAAATATTGTATTACTAAAGGGGAAATAAATATGCGAGCAAACTATACAGCCACATGGATCATGCATCCACAAAGAGAACTTTGTTCGCTCCTGCATGCCTTTGTTCCCTAGCTACCATGTCATGTTTTATACAATTTTCATATATATTGTGCATTATATGTGGTAATCATGTTATTTATAAAGAATCTGATATTCTATAATCCGCTATACTTACTGAAGTTTCTGGATAATCATTGAATAAAGTTGAATAACAAAACTTTAATGTAACTGCTTGGTCATTCCTAAGGAATGATCGAAGTATTGAATTTTACTAGCTGGTGGTGAAAAATAAAATTATCCTTCCATCTTCTTCTCTTGGTGCTGTCTCTTATCGGAGGTCGGCTACATCATGGCTATCCTAAGATCATAACCTTCGAGGCGGCGGCTCGAAACAGCGATCTGGTACTTCGGCCATAATACTCGTATATCATTCGCGGAGATTCTTGAGCCAGGAAGTAAGTCGACTGCAGGGCCAAGTGAGACCAAGTCACCGAAACTGTCCGCGTTTGCATGTTTCTGCGCTAACTACTTCTAAACCATTCAACTGGTTGTAACTCAGTTTTAACTTTTGAAAAGAGGGATAAACGAGGAAGGCTTGTGTATATAAAATATTGCATCCCGGGTGAAGCCGGAAGCGGGTCGTCAGAGTTAATATATGACATATTATATAAACTGCTAAAATATAGTAAGTAAACGTATGATAATGTGAACAGTAATTGGCCGCTATATATTATAACTTTATGCCATAAACAAATATACAGAATATTTAATGAAAAAATAAATGTATCAGTTTTACCAAATTAAGTGTAATCTTATCAATCGAAATCACGTGGGACTAGACATTTCAGTTATACCTACAACTCGTTAAACCCTGCCCACACAAGAATATGAGTAATAAATAAATAAATGTACATAAAATAAGTCCTATAAGTATGTTATCTGAGCGGTGGAATATAATTTTTCAGCCTACGTCACTCATTCATACAAAATAATTAAATCGAATTCACTTATTTATATTTTAACTATGTATCTGTTATAGTTATCTGTTATATCTTTGCCGTTTTCTCTCCATTATATTATGTGAAATATAATAAGTACTATAAATGCATGCTACTATGAGTAAATTACAAATGTTATCCATAGAATATAAAGTAAAAAAACTAGGGTAGTATAATTTGATGGTTCGTATTTACATTGAAAATCCTCGGAGAGCTTCTACGATCGGATAAGCTTAGTTTTAAGCTTTTTAAAATATTTACAAAAATGAATATTTGTCGGCCTCTCAAATGTAACATTCTACAACTTAATGAGGATACTAATACTAAATTTAGGTATTTGTCAAAATGTATAGCATTTTTTGTCATACATAGTATTAAGGGCTTTCATTATGCACGTTTAAAAACCATTCTGCACCACCGTATGTGGACACTTTAGGCCCGTAAGATAAAGAATATAAAGCTCCCTACATTTTCTAAAAGGGTTGAGATTAGTATCTGATTTGTCTTTTATCTTAGTTCATAAACAAGTGTAACCCTTCCGTAAGAACCACTCACGCAATCAAATAGTAAAGATAGTAACCTAATAACACAGTTTTCTTTATTTAGAATTTTTAACTTTGCTGGTCAGTTTTAATTTTAACCTCGAGATCTATCGATTAATATGCAGGATATTTGTATGTTCAGCTATCTTAGTGGTTCAAAAGTTATTACGGTTTTTGTAAAATTTAAAAAAAAATGTATATTACTAAAAATTGAATACTTGAGTTACTCCTAAACTTTTTATTCTGTAAGGACAGTAAATATGAAGCTCACTAATTTTATTAAAAAGAAATTAAAATTCGTATATATCATATTAAAATAAACAAAATTATTTCACAACCTTTCAAAAGCTCTAGAAAGAAAAAAGAATCACATAATTAGTTATCATTTCAAATAAATATTCATAAAACGATGGATCAAGAAATCTGAATAACAACTGAATAATTATTGTGTTTACCATGGAAAGACATAATGTCATTCAATCAAATAAGGCTGAATTGGTGTCTGCTATTACATAATTTTAATATGTTTATCATTTGAATACGTCGAAAACATAACCAATTTTCAACCAATATTATCGCAAATAATGTATACCTACATTTAAAAACATCAATACACTTTATTTATCAGCAAATCAAGATAAACGTTATATAATTTGTTAAGAACGATCTTTAATTAATAATGTCTATTGACAGCAAACGGTTATTGCATGGCATTGCGGATCGACTGGTTTACGAGTTTAAATCCTACTAATATACCTATTATAAATACGAAAGTTTGTGCTAATGTATGCATGTTTGACTCTTTGGATTTGGACGAAATTTGGAGCAATTGTTTATTACCTGGAGTAACATATAAAAACTTTTTTTTTTTCCTAAAAAAATGTTAGGTACAAGAGGGATCGTCTAAAAATGTTAAAAATTGGGCTCCATATTCGCCATGGCAGCGGCGCGCATTGTCACAGTCGTTACAGAGTTAAAATTTACAGTTATTTTCTCAGGTCTTACATTTTTTATTTTTCAACGCGATTAAATTTGAAGGCACCAGCTATTAACACAATGAAGCAACGCAAATTAATTATATCATATGAACGTTATTTAATCATATGAAGCAGGAACTGGCCGTTGTGTGAAGCAAACCTAAAACCGTGCACATACATTTTACTCTTTGGTTAGGCGTCGATTACACTCTGCTAGAGGTCGCTATCAAATTACGATTTATTTTACGAAGCGTAGATGGGGTGGAGTGGAATGAGAGTAGGGGGAGGGTGTTGGTTATCGTTCCAATCGAATCCTCTGATGGATTCTCACTGTCACCCGACAGATACGACTATTTAATTCGAGTTCGTTCCAAAGTTTTTGCGGGATTTATCATTTCCCTTTCCAGATTCCACTTTTTTTGAGGTTTTATTTTTTCTAATTCGCCGATCGGGTCTATGAAAACGCTGATGTTGTATACTTACCTACATACACAGTTGGTGAATTGAAATTCCTATTGAACTAACACTTGACTTTGTTATTTTTAATATTACTTAATAATGTTAAGTATGAATGATGTCATAATAATATTTTGCGTCATGCTTAGTTCATACTAAATCCTACTGTTGTCGGCAGCGCACTTACAGCCACAGGTGAAAATAAAAATTATTTGCCTTTCAAGACTGTGGACGCGGCTGATATAAAATGAAATTAAAATGAAATTAAAATTAGAATAAAAACCAGGTAAGCGATGCCTCACTTATTGGTAGGTGGCTTGGCCAACAAGAAACATGTAATACTGCGCGCTGTTTTAAAAAAAAATAAAGGTCAATTATCGCAAACGGCGTTTTATGTTATTTTTTATTATGCCTAGGATGAAAGACAAATCACTCATCATAGACATCTATGCGCCATGAAAATCATTTTCCATGAAAATGATGGCCATGCGGAGAAATAGATAAATGCGGACAGCGACTTTCAATTATAAACATAGAGATTTGAGTTTATCAATATCACAATAATTTTTCTTTTCTAATGTCAATAATGTGTTAAAAATAACCAAATAATAAAAATGCCTGTCTTAATCAAATTGAACATACGTGTTCAATTTGATGTGCAGATTACAAATTTTTTTTTTTTCCCAAAAAATTATTATAAAAGGAAGTATTTTCATTTTTATAACACCCTCACATTTTTATTCATATACAGTGTGTATAACTACAACGTAGTTTCGTACACACATACAATATTGTAGGTATAACGTCTGATAACATGTTATTTGAAACTGTTTTTGTAAATAGTTTGTTTTCCCCTTGTCGGCCGTAAGTAATTCTACCCTTCGAACAAAAGTTACAGCTAAGGGAACCCTACTTTACACAATACACTAGCTATTTTTTCTTTTTTTTTTTTTCGGAACATATAATTCTCACTTTACCAAATAGAAAACTCGCTTCCCGCTCTCAAACATTTTATTGAATTCCGCACTGTCTAGCTGGTTAATAAAGCAAGTTACCAGTGACCGCTTCACACTTCTATTTTATTTGTAAGTACTTATACCGGGGGAAAAAGAAAATTCCTTATTTGTTGTTCTTCGTGGCAGATATTAAACATTGTTTTGTACCGTAGCCACCATACCATCTAAAGTTTTAATATAGAACCAATATCACTGTTACAAAAAACGGACTGTTTTTCTAAAAGTGTCAAACAATTCTTTATCTAATACTAGTATATGCCCGCGACTTCATCCGCGTCCGATCTCTACCAAACTACACAGGAACACCCGCTGGACTAATCTGAAGATTGAAAGTTTCATCAAAATCGGTTCAGCGGTTTTGGAGTCTGTAGGAGACATACACACATCGCCTTTTTATATATATATATATATATATATAGATTAGAATTATATTCATTAGACTAGAATTTTAATCGTTATTTATTTACTACTATCTGGACTTCGTCCGCGTTGAAAAATTAAAAATATAATACCTGAGAAAATATTTGACATCTTTGCCGACGGCGTCACCGTCGTCACCGTGAGCGACAAAGAGTTACAAACATCCATCTATCCTCACAAACTTTTGCATTTATAATATTAGTAGGATTATGACTAAGACTAACAATGCCTAAGTAAAGTAAGAATCTTATTTTGAAGTAATCTACTACGTATAAAAATAGCGTCCACTGACCTTTCTTTTGTGTAATTTTATTCGCATGTCTTTTGACAGCACTGTCATGATTCACGACATTTTTTTAACATTAAACCAAATAAATCAAGTTTTTTACTATCTTACCAATTAGGGAGTTGAAGAAAGTTATATAAAGGTGATTCCTAAATTTTTCCCTGTCTTGCACTTTCAGGACGGCTGAACGGATTTGAACACAGATACTTTATTACTTGAATTAACAATAATGTATAAATTTTTTATCCAAATTTCGCCTATTTGGTCTAATTTTACATTGATAATTAGGTTGTACTGTAACAAAAATTTTAAATGAAAAAAAAATAATTGAGGCAGTCATTGTAGTGATGGAAGTCGCGGGCACAACTAAGTATTTCTAGATATATTTACGGACTGTAATAAATCTATTAACATAAAAATTGAGTCTTATAAATTGCTAAATTCAAAGTACATTTGCGACTTATACTAAAAACATTTAATTATTTTTCGTAGCAAAAATACTTTAAAAGATATTATTATGTTATTATTTGAATTGTTTTTAATATATGACATATAAAAGTAATTTAAATTAATAAATTAACAACTAATCTATATCTAAAACTAAGTTATATACAACTATATAATTATATAATTATATAAAATTACACTATAAAATAATTGTTACTTTATAATATTTAAATATTATATTATTATTATTAACATAGGTGTCTCCTTTCAAGAGAGTTTACAATTTTAGTTCTTTAACATTTATAGACAAACCTGCTATGAGTTTGTAAAGGGTTTTTCAATTGGGGCGCTCGAACTTTGACAGCATGTAGCGGCCATCTTGGTTATGTGATAGCTGTCTAACTTGACAAGAATACTTATTTAGACGTGACATTTCATTTGGTTTTAGAGCATTTGGCGACTGACCCTTCTTTCGGAAAACAAATCATCTTCAGTGATGAGGCTCATTCCTGTTTGAGTGGTTTCGTGAACAAATAAAATTGCCGAACTTGGAGCAACCAGAATTTACAGGAGATTCATCAGGTGTCTATACACTCCGAAAAAGCCCTGTTTGGTGTGGGTGTTGGTGCGGTGGTAATCGGCCCTTGTTTCTTTGAAGATGCGAGGAGCCGCATGGCGATCGATATCGGACGATAATAACAAATTTATTGTGGCCTAGGATAGATGATAATGTATCTCACAAACAGGACGGCACCATTTGCCATACTGCACGCGAAAATTGAATTTATTAAATGAGTTGAGAAGTTTAAAGGCTTCGTCATCTCACGCGGTGGCGACATCAACTCGCCACCGCTATCTTGTGACTACACCGCTCGACTACTTTCTGTGAAATATCTAGTATATGCAGACAAACCACAGACAATAGCCGCTCTGAAGGCTAACATAACTCGCGTTCTTCATGAAATTGAGCCCCAATTATGCGAAGATGTCGTCAAAAATTGGTCCACCAGGATAAACAATCTGCAGCGGAGCCGCGGCGGCCATTTGTCCGAAATTATATTCCGTACACAATGCCATTAAATGTCCTTTAAAATAAAATAAAATTTGTTTTCAATATCACTCAAACAGGTTGTTTTATTTCATTTCAAAGTTCGAGCGCTCTTAATGAAAAACTCTTATAGTGCGTCGTATTTATATCTATGTGACGAGACGTAGTTGCAAATGACGTTTTCTTTGTACTGTATCCGTGTCAAACGTAGGAAAGAAAGTCCTTGCTGGTGGCAATGCAACGTGGGCTCATTGTTCGCAATGCACGACCGGCTTACTTTTCCTAAGGAGCGAGAACCGAGCGAATAGAATAACGTTAGGAGTCATTATTAAGAACGTATAATAGTAATATTTCAATTGGAATTGTGCCTTATTGTCTTTGCTTTATTGTATAGGTATATATTTATACTAGGTGTTGCACGCGACTTTGTCCGCGTAACTCTATAAATATTTATAATTTTATAATATTATAATATAATATTTATAATATTCGATTCCGCACACGACCGCTGCGTAGGGAGCCGAGTTAGCCGCGCAGCTCTTTATTTCTGGACATTGCCTTCCTCCCGTACCCCAGTAACGCCTACATCGCATAATATGGTGCTGTCGAGCTAGCCGAGCGGGGTAACCGACGACCACAGGACTTTTTTTCCAATACTTACATTTTTAAACTCGTGATATCTTTCGAATGGAATGTCCGAATTAAATCATTCAGAAAGTTATATAAAGATATTGGAAGCAGTCTTGAATATGAAGTAATTTATTTTGATAAAGATTAGTATCAAGATACAAATAATGAGCCTTTTCTAATGGCAGCATTTCAATTAAACAAACTCAAAAACTACTATGTATCACCTATTGAAAGCTACATTATCAGAGAGTAACATAGGCTATATTTTATAAAGTTACGCGGATGCGTGCGTTGCAAGTTGCGTGCAACAGCTAGTATTTCATAGATAATCTACCGTCTGTGACTTGGACGCATCGGGCACATAGTACCTACATTCCTACTTTAGTTTCATTCCGTCGCAGATACAAAACAGTCCCAACAAAACTTTCAAAAGAGCCTTTCTTGAGTATTTTCTTGTTGAAAATAAATGAAAAGCACGACGGCTTAGTGAAATTGTCAACAACAATCCCAGTTTAAAGAGAAAACGGATACATAATGCTTTGCTTGTAATTACCGCGAGATTAAACATATAATTTAATTCAACATCATAAAAAAACTGTCGAGATTTCTCTAAACTAAACGCACTCGTGCTTTTATGTTCCCACGCACCCTTCACCTGATTTGATTATAAATTTTTTATTTCATTAAAATATTTTTAGGCTGACCGTACTCACAAGTATTGGAATATTTTGTGAATTTGCATTTGGGTTGAGTAATGAAAATAAGAATATACGATCAAATAATTACTAAGGGTTGAATAAGGAATAGAAGTAGGTCGAGTTAGCAAAAAAATAATAATGGGATGATTACGGTGCAACCCCTTTATTCGACACTAGCAGCCTGGTTCGGTTTCGCGTGCCAATTTTAAGCCAGCGTAAGCCTAAACTGTGAAAAAATAGCTTTTTCATGTGATTTGGTTATAAGTCATCTACTTTTTATAATTTGATTGCGTACATACATTTAAACCTTTAGGAAGAAAATCTATTATACCTAACCTAAGCAAGAAAATAATTTGCTTAGTAAATTAATTTTAATATTTTACATTTTAAGAATCTTATCTAATTTAAATTTTTTAATTAATTGTATCTATTTAAAACTAAGTAAACTACTTAAACTTAACAAACTTAACTAAGTAAGCTATTTAAACTATTTAAAAAAAAGTGTTTTTCTCTACTAGCAACACCGACAAAGTGAAAGAGAATGGAATACGATAGCGTGCACAGGATGCACGAACATATACGTACTTAGATGAAAAATTATTATTTTAAACGAATACACGTTCGTTTAATAAAAAGTACTATTTACTTACAAAAATATCAATACTTTCTGAAATAAGTAAATACCCATTGGAAATCGCAAGTAATAAATATTGTACATAAGTGGTGTAGGATTAGGATGCGATTAGTCATCCATCAAGCGAGATAGAGCGGGGATGCCAAGTGCAGTCCCATGTCGTCAATGACTCATTAGACAATCGATTGTCGGCTTTGCTATTCCAACAAACATCGAGGGTAATCTGCTTAAAATAACACGCGTTAATAACGAACCACATTGAGCCCGTATTTTTGTCCTTCTAAATAAATCAGGTATATTAAACGTGTGGTCCGCAAGATAAATTTAGTTTTACGAGTTTCTAAGAAGTCTCTGTCCTTGTCTAATCTCGGCTAGATCTAGATTCGAACAACCTCATCACATTTTAATTAGTTTTTATATTTACTATAGGCTTTGCCCGTTGCTTTACATGTCACCGACATTCATCAACATGTCTGATGGAGTATCTACACTGTAGTATATATTTAATGACGTAAGGTGATCTACTGTATGTCATATCGGTAGTTCGGTTTATTACAACTACTAGTAGTGTAGTCACGGTAATAATAGGCTCGTCACCTTAAAGTCGACATTTGTTTGCACAAGGGCAATTATCAAAACAAAACAGAATATCGAATTGACGTTAGCAATAGGCTAGTTGACTGATAAGTCAACTAATATATTATGTAGATAGTGAATAACACAGAACACTATATACTCACAAGGAGGTGAATAATGTTTTTGTCATCATGAAAACTAGGAGACTACAAAATGATGGTATTTAATTATTGACGTGTTATGTCCATCTTTTTTATATATAATATTAAATGATAAGACGAGAATGGATAGACCGATTTTAATTCGGCTTCACTTATGGAAAAAGGGATAAACGGGGAAGACTTTTATATACAAAAATTGAACCCCGATCGAAGCAGGGATCGGGTCGCTTAATATTTAATATTGTTTTTTAAAGAAATAAAATGAATCATGGTAAAATTTATTTAAATAAACAAAACTAAATAAAAAACGTGTATATCCGCCATTCGCATCAATCACAGATTGTAATCGCGTTTGCATTGAACCTACAAGGCAAGAGCATATGTAAGTTCCCCTGAAACTCTCCCAAACACTTCGGCAATGCTCTACAACAGCTGCTTCTTGTTTATTCATTATTATTTCCCCATCGCTGCACCATCAAACCCCATAGATTTTCGATGGGGTTCATATCCGCTGATTTTTCAAGCCAAGGAATCACTATTACTTCAGGGTGACCAGGTCTACCAGGTTCAAAAGGTACTAAAGGAATGAATTTGAAAACTGACGAAGGTATTTCTACTCCGACCGTACCTGTAGCGACATTTATAAATGTCTTGCCACGTCGGATATGTGTCGAAACCTTAAACGATACACAAACCCATCCGAAACTAACACACATAAGTTTTGCGGTCCACTATGCGACTTTGGTTTGATAGCCCTGCACCAAATTGAGTGCAGCGACATCATTATGTGACTCACGTCGGCATTGAATAGTCGCCACAATTGGATGAAATTTGGCTTCAAAGTTGACTGGTCACACTACCGACTTCACCTACTTGTTTAGAGTTGCATTGTTTTATGACCCAACTGATGGGTGCGACCGAACGTAGCTTCGTTATCAACATTACGTCACGATTTAAAGTGGAGACTTGAGTTGGGACCAATGTCCCTCCGTTCCCCACATGTTAAAATAACGTGTACAATGGTTCGTTCACATTCTATCTGAGATATTTAAAATGTAATAGCCATCGTTAGCAGTATTCTCATACAAACTTCTTTGAACATTGAATATAAATATGCGTTACAATCACATCTAATATTTATAATACAACAACCATTTTTACATTACGATAGATGGAGGTGAAGAAAAGTACAAAGCGTAATTCATTTTGAGTATGTGTTTGTTGTACGCTAAACGATTGATTTACAGGTTGTGTACTGATATCATACTATTATGGAAATAAAGTTCAGTCACAAATAGTGTATCTGTCTATCTATAAAATAATTTTTATCTATGGATATTTTTTTACAAACGGTTGAATAGTTTCAGAGATTACCGAACAACACATATAAACAAACAAAGAAATTTTACATGTTTATGAAATTACTAGCTGGTGCTCGCGACTTCGTTTGCGTTTAAAAATAAAAGATATAACGCCTGACATTATACGAGTATATACTTCTACCAAGCGTTGGGATCTTTATTTTTAGATGGCTGGTGCCAGCGGTTTCGCCCGCATGGAATATTTAGCCCTAATTTAAAGACCCCCTAGCACGCGGGCGAAACCTGAAATTCTATTCTGACTATTGATAAAAGAATCTTTTAAATTGGATAAGTAGTTTCAAAAATTACCTCCTACATACAGTCTAACATACAAACTTTACCTCTTTATAATATTAGTATAAATAAATATATCTATTGTTGTTATGTCTTCGAAAAGTTATATTCTAAAAGTCATAAAATTTATTCAATAAATAGCGTTAGAAGATAATATTTTTGAAGATAATAAAGGACAACAAAGCATAATAATTTACGAGACTTTTACAAAATATGATTCGTTATGATTCGTTGTTTATTTGTATACTGATGAATCACTGTAGTGAGAATCGCAGTGCATTGTGTTTCGCACTTATTATAGGTATAGGTCTGAAAAACATATTTATTTATTTATTTCAAAAGGCTTACCAACTAAAGACATACCCAATATTCAACACTCACAGAAAGGTACATTACAAGTTTGAATTTAAATTATAGGAAAGCACAACATTATTAGAGATTAAGGAAATTATATTATATTATAAATGAATCAACAAATATTAATGAGATCAAAAATACTTAGAACTTACACATTATTATAAATCACACAAAATGATATAAGTCAATAAAACAAAAACAGCAATGAACAAAAGAGAAAAAAAATCAATAATGTCAAAATAAGAAAAAAAGAAAAAACATATTCTACGGCATTACTACGGTACACTTTTAAATGGTCCGATTCTATTTGAAAAAATGTCAATGTCACACTTGTGAAAAACTTTGAACCGCTTTAAACCGCACGGTTTGAAACCGCTTTAAAATCAGCGCGTTTCCTACGACCGCATTATTATCAACTTGATCAAGTTGTATAAGGGATGAGCGGACATATTAAGGTGTCCTCCATTCAAGTTTCTTGGTTCAACTTGAAATTCTTCGTTTTCTTGAATGTTCGTAGTGTGGCGAAGCTCTTTGTCCGCACACAATAGCCCAACGTCTCGCTGCATGTGCGGAATTGTGTAGAATAGCCAGCTCATTGCATCAAGGATATTTGTCATGAGTAAAGTAGGTATGCACGTACTTAGACAGTCGCTAGCGCATATAGGAATGCATACCACGCGTTGCATACTCTTTCTTTCTTTTCAACGGGTTTCTACTTGAAACTCAAATTAGTTGAGGTTTACTTCCTCACACACAAGTACACATACACATGTGTATTGTAGGTATATATATTATTCATTCTGTAAGGCCAGTGTTACAGAAATAGAAGTGTCACATATATTACAATGAATGGCTGTATTTAAAATATGTGAAGCTATTTTATTATAAGTTATTATGGATTTATTTAACAGCTAAGCTTGTTAGATAGAAAAGGATTTAAAATTTATGTATCGTTGTTGAGGATTTGATAAAATTTTGCAGATAAAATTACATTCAATGGTCTATCTATACGATTTGAAGATAATCATCCAACTAAAAGGAACACAAAAACACAAAATCGTTTTACGAAGATAATATAACTACGCCCTTACGTAGTTATCCCATAATCTGCACTTTTTTAATATTCATATTTTAAATACACTCATCGACACGGAATCTTGGTGTTTTGTTTGTTATAATCATAGCCACGGAATTTTTTTTTTAAATATTGATACAAACTGTCGTTATATACCTATTTTTAATTTTTTCAACAACTTAAATTACAAAGTCATATTTTAGATTGTCATATTTTAGGAGAGGCCGCCCTCTAAAATATGACAATCAAAATCAAACCTATTATTTTTGAATAATTCCGAGGTACTAAATCTCGAGAATTACCGAGGTACTCGTAATTATTTTTCCAATTTCAATTTTAACTTTTCAATCGTAGTTGAAATTAGACCTCACCTTAAGTAGGCACATGTAAATAAATTATTGTTTGCATTTTTTTTGCGATCAGTAAATGTGTTTCGCCTATATGCACTTGTAAATTATTAAAGTTGAAATTTGTTGGAGCTATACGTTAAACAGCGTTAAGTTATGTTGTACCTTAGATAAAGTTAATATAAATTAAAGTGTAACTTTAAGTTTTAATGTAACTTAAGTGAATGTAACAAACGTTCTAAAATTAAAAACAATGATAATATTAAATGCAATACATCCGTTGTATTCATTTGAGTTGTGGAATGTGGGCACTGAATGACGATAAGACGCGACGCAATATTATGTACACTTAGCTACGCACACACTGACCGAATACTGACCAATATTCGCTTTATCGCCGAGCAATCCCTGTACTTTTCCATCTGTATTTGTATCAGCCTGCTATATATAAATACGTAACGTTGCTTTCCTTTGCTACATATCCTAAGACATACCTATCTAAAACAGTAAAAGTAAATGAATATAACAATCGAAATTAATTCTAAAAGCTGTTTCTATAGAGAACGAACCGGTAAGAAACCTCTGTGGTTGTTCTTTTCATATAAATCTTCCATTAATGAAATGCCGAAATGAGATTCTCAATTCTCAATTTAGGTTCAAGCTTCAGGAATTCATCTTTAGATTACCTGACCTGAAATACAAAACCGTTTTGACGAGCCCGTTAGATGAGTGGTAAAGGGCACTTGTAAACGTCTCGAGGGCCTTGGGTTGGATTCCCGGCGGGGTCAACTTTGGAAATGAACTTTTCAAAGCTGGCTCTGGTCTGGATCTGGTTATGACTGGTAGGACCCTGCCAGTGTTTCGCAGTCGTTTGGGCAGCCTGTCTAGCGGCAGTAACCACCCACGTACAGAACACTATGTTCTGCGCACTTGCAGCACCGTCAGCCAGTCGACCTTATCATAAAAAAAAAACACAATATATTGGAGGTAACTAATAAAGACTCAATATAGATACTGGAATATATAAGTAGAGAGCGAAGAGAAATAGTGTAATAATTGAGAACATAGTGGAGGGCGTTGTATATCAGAGAGACGAAGTAGGGCCGGAGGTGAGTACCGATAGAGCATTGGCTCTCGAGACAAGAGCTCCCTGTGCCGGAGAGGCTCAATACCGACCGCTTTGTAATCGCCCATCCTCTTTTAAAATGCCTGCAACTCTAGTCAAATTCTTACTCGCGATATTAAAACGTTTTCTATTGTAATTTCATACTCACGAAGCGTCTGCGAATGTTTTCTTTTGTCACGCTTTTGTAAATCTATACTAATATTACCAAAAGGCAAAGTTTGTATATTTGTTTGTTTGTAAATATGTAGGAGGTAATAATGTTCGGAACTACTTATCCGATTGAAAAAATCTTTTACTAATAGTTCGACATTTTAATATTCCAATATTAAACTACTAGCTAACTAAAAATAAAGATTCAACATTTAGCAAAAGTATAATGTTAGGCGTTATATTTTTTATTTTACAACGTGGACGAAGTCGCATGTACCAGCTAGTAAACCTACATACTACCAAGTTTTGATGGCGACTTTGTCGCGACTTTTATTAAATATTATAACACTAAATTCAATCTTTATTGCTCATACATATTAGTCCGGCGTTGAATATGTCATTTTTATTTTAAAATGGAAAACAACTAGCTTTTTATTATTTTAAACAATTATTTTGTACGAAAAATTACCAAAAAACAAAAAATACATATATTTATCCGATCGCTACTATACGTTACAGGATCAACCGCTGGGCTAAGCTGAACCCTGAAAATTTTATCAAAATGGGTTTAGCGGTTTGAGAGTCTATAGGGAACATAGTACATACATATACATCGATTTTTATATATAAATATTTAATAGAGTCACGAGTAGAATGTAATATGTAAATCGTTTTCCATAAAAATATTAATATTGATTTTGTATATATCTAGAAGGAAAACATTGGGACTTTCCTATGTGTCTGAGAATCTAGTCTAGTCTTGGAAGGTCGCTAGTCGACTGCCAATTCATTGTGAGGACGTGAGCCAATCTAAATGGAGGACCATCGCTATAGCTCATATCTCCACAAAAAAATTACACACGCATTATTTAGGAAGACAAATATAATAAAATAAATATTCCTAGTGGAAGGCACATTGCCTTTCGCAGTCATTTGTGCGGCCCGTCTGGCGTCACTAACCATCCCCTTACATAAGACCACCGTGAAATAACAGCATATGTGCTGTTGTTTCGGTGCGTGATTAAGGGATGCCAGAACCTATTACCACATCCCTTCCTTATCCCTTATCCTTAATCCGCAGCACAGTTGCAGCACCTATGTCGTTGCTTCTGTTGTAGGATATATCAAGTGGACCGTCAGCCTGTCTGTCGACCTTTATCTGTGGGCCATGAGGCTTTTTTTTTCGGATAAAACGTTTTGTTATTATTAAAATTCTTCATTACGTTATATCCACATTATATTTGGTGAAAATTTATATTTTCTATAATTGATATCGCAATGTGCCGAAATTGTGGTCTTGACGCGACACTCATGTCGATGTATCACTTAATACAAGGGTTATTATGCTCCGGTTTCGATTGGTCAATCAATCAATTCATCATGTGGACCGTAGGAGGTCGTGTGGAGATCATGTGGACGAGAAATACCTATTCAATAGTGGTTTCTCTATAATAAAGACGGATTGTCAGTAAAATTGATACGTAACATTTTAAACAATTACTTTTTAATTGTTTTTAATTTTTAATTGTTTACTTGTCTTGGTAGCGGTTAGCGGGGGTGATTTTGTGTAAGCATAAATTCTCACGTATTGAATATCTTCGTCAAAGATTCGTCCCTTCCGGCGCGGCGTCTGTGTTTCCAAGTTCATATAACACAAATCTTTTTAAAGTTCGAGTGAATAGGCATTTTCTGGGTGAGCTCGCCCCATCATTGGCCTCGTCTTTCCTGCAAGGCTGGATGCCGGCTCAAACCTATTATTAATAAATAAATAAAAAAGAAAAACTAGTAATATCTAAATATCATGTTTAAAATACTAATTTATTTATATTTCGATTTACCTACTTTACCCATTTCACTGTCGTAGACAATACTTACATTTTTTTCTTCTATAAAAATCAAAGTTTGCGAAACAGCGACTAAAAATATATTTAAGTTTAAAGTCACTTTTTCACATAATTCGTACGAAACAAAATTGTACGAAACCTCTACTAAACCGTTTAAACAAGTGACCGACATAGTTAGCAAATCTGTTGGCAATCTTTTTCTTAGGCGTCTTTTTATTGGGTACTGACCCTTAATAATATTAAAAAAAAAGCTCTTTTCTGGATCTGGTTTCCGACTGCGTTTCCCAGTCAATTGAATAGCCGGTCTAGCAATAGTAACCACCCTTGTACAAGACCACTAAAATAACAACAAATGTGCTGTTGTGTTTCGGCGAGTGAGTAAGAATGCCAGAGTCTATTCAGTCTACTGAGCTCGGCAGCGCAGTTGGAGCACCTGTGGCGTTGCTTGTGTTACAAGCGACGGTAGCAACAAAGAAAGGTCGATAATTGATCGTGTATCCTTAAATTACACTGTCAATATGTTTGTGCACATTCTAAACGCAAAGCTAATTAGCTGACGGAGTTTTTCAACAAAGACGAAGAAACTCGAAATGGAGTACCCACAAAACTACTAAAGATGTTCGACTCGCCAAAGGGAATGTAAAGTACCCAGCTTGTCGTGAAACTTTAAATTGCATTTTAAATTTTGCTCGTTAACATTACTTCCACGTTTATAAATAACAACCATTAGGTATATATCTATTTCATTCGAAAGCAAAACTTACTCTCAACTTAACACGCTCTTTTTAAACCGAACATACAATTGTATTTTTTTTGTGAGCTAACCGTGAAATTCACTAATGACGTGAAATAAAAGCATCGAGATCGCGTGGTGCGACTGCTTCGTCTGAATAATCGGACGACGCGTACGTTTTTTTCCTGTTGGTTCGATTAAAGAATCAAGCTATCAATAATGATTATACGTCCGCCAAGAGACATTTAGTTGCGAAGTATATAATTATTATAAATAGAAAAAGTTCCTGTGAAACATTAAGAATCTCTCAGTAATTATTTACATTAAGTAATTTAAGACGGAAAATCTCTTAAATTACTTAAATTACTATAAAAGGAAAATTCTATCTGCGTTTGTGTGATGATTTATGTGATTATCATCAATCATCATCAAATAAGAGTCCACTGTGGTTTTGCCTGGCTTTGATCCTCTCAGCACATTACTGACGGATTCAATACTAGGCTATCGGTTACGGAGAGAGGGAGAGGTCATTCCTCACCTACCGTACATGGATGATCTCAAATTATTCGCATCCAAACGCCAGGATCTGTTAGAGTTGTTGAAAATAACTGAAAATTTTAGCAACTCTATAAAGATGGAGTTTGGTGTAGATAAGTGTGCGGTCATGCATGTACAGCGGGGCAAGGGTGACCTTTAAATCTCATAACTTATTTTATCAAAACGTCCATTAATTCAATACATAATAAAATTGTGTTACTCAATATTTAGTCATTGTAGTGTTGTTTAGAATAAAGTAATTTCTTTTTTTTTTAATTTTCAAAACTTTTCAATGAAAGGCCTATAGCCAATTTCATACGGTTATCTATTTAATGGTTTACGTTCCAGATAAAAAATTGCGATACGGCAAAACAGGTACGAAATAGCAAAATGAGCCGCAGAATAATGTGGAGCGATTTATGTAAAAAGCTTGTTTTAACGGTTCTAAATGATATCTGTCGGCGATTGGCGTCTGGTCTAGGAATTGCAAGTCTCGCATGCGA
The DNA here is from genome assembly GCA_944738685.1 of Synanthedon myopaeformis. Taxonomy (NCBI): domain Eukaryota; kingdom Metazoa; phylum Arthropoda; class Insecta; order Lepidoptera; family Sesiidae; genus Synanthedon; species Synanthedon myopaeformis. The sequence goes on along the minus strand of OX122926.1, from coordinate 4,025,226 downwards.
TCTAATTGTGGCATGCGGCCGCTCTGACGTAACGGGCTACAGCCCGGTTGAGTGACCGCATCGCATACTACCAAACGGCATCCCGGCCGAACTAAATCGCCACCGTTCATTACTATTCCAACTCCGTCAAGGGAATCCTCTTAATTTTGCAATGTAACATGGAATAGCCTGACCACTACAGCTCAGAAATAGAACGCCAAGAAGTGATCAATGTTATTAAAAATGTAATTATGATTGGATTTTATATATACCCTTTTAAACTAGCGTAATATACTAATATACTAGCGACCCGCCCTCGGCTTCGCGAGAAGTTGAAAATTTCAAAAATACTTTCTCAGCGGATGCTTCTCGCAAGATTTACTAGGACGTATTATGGGCAGTTAAACTGTAATATAGGTGTATCGAAGTCATGGTATATCTGAGTGCTAAGTCGCATATTCTGTTCAACTATTTACGCGTGATTGAGTAATAAATATACAAACGTCCTTATAACTTTTGTAATATTAGTACAGACACGTATTTGATATCAATGTTTATTGTAAAAGAAAAGATAGTATTTCCAGTATCTTTATCAGTCTGTGTCACATGCAAACGTTACAGGGAAGGCGTCCAAGCCTCACCATTTCTGAGAATGGGTGTCCATCTGAACATTATTAAGAATCGTAATGATAATGTTTTCTTGACCACGTATTTTTTACTATGGTAAATAACTTCATCAATTCCTATACGGCCTATTATGCACAGCGTTTTTATCATCATCATTATTTGTTGAATTATTGCTTGAATAGATAGCAGTTATTTGATGATGCATCTTTATTTACTATAGGTTAGTTCAACAAAACAATCGAATAGTGTGTAAGATTTGAAATTCTTAAACGAACGACAGGACTCGTTTTATATGTGGCAAACATTCGTTGGCTGAAGGAAGGTGAGTAGGTGAAGGAAGTGAGTGTGAATCCCTCAGTGAAATTTGCTCTGCGTCCCCCAGTTAACATAATTATAACAAATGATAGGTTAATATTGGTAGATATAGCAGGTACCTATTAATAAATTTAGTAATTGTACAAATTGTACAACCATTATATATATTGCCGACACCGGACTAAAATTTTAAAAACCCCGAATATTTCAGTGAACTTTTTTTCTAAACACCCTTAAAAATGTATATTGTCGTTTAAAATAAATAAGTTAACGTTCACCCCTACACTAAGCTGTACTTAGTGGTCAAAATGTTATTGTAGATTAAGGGATGAAGGGACCGACCAAATCTAAAACTTTGTCGCCACCAGAGAGACCGGAATCTTGAAATACCTTTTTGCGAAGCAATGTCTCATATTTGAGATGGTCAATCGGTGAGCAGAGTACAGCTCTCAAAATAAATATCTGAAAACCTTGTAATGTTTATAAAGGGGACTTAAACCAATAGAGAAAATAGAATCTTTTGTAGGAATTTTTGTCATACAATCTCACGATTCTTAACATTAGTTAATTATGTCTGAGTTAGTCTTTTAACTAAGTTACTTCTTGTAAATTAGCCACATATTCCTAACTTTTTAATCAGTACAAGTGTTTCTTTTTACTTTCCTGTGTACACAAAAGCGTCATGCATGTTCTGAGTACATATCATAGGGAATTCTGAATCTTGTATAAACCATATGATATTTATATATCTACTGTACTGTAACAGTGAATATTTTATAAGTAGAAAATACAAAGAAAATGGTATATGAGGTATTAGTAATAAAGAGAATTTTATCATTCGATTTCTCTCTGCGCAATGTGAACAAATGAATTTCTCGGTTCGCTATTAATACGAGTAGAGTTCCACAGAATCGAACGAGTATTTTATTCCATTACAGAAAACTACATTTCTATTAAAGAAATGTCACGTTATTTTATAGTTAATATCAAAGTAACTGACAACTTTGCATGCACAGAAAATTTATAATTTTCTTTCAAATATCGAGTCCATCCATCCCCACAAAAAATTAAATTTTATTTACCTACACAATGATTGTGTAATATATATAAAAGTATTTAAGCTAGAACGTAGAATTGTAAGAAATTCTAAGATTTTAACTTTCTAAAGTTACTAAGAAACCACTTTTGGAATTTTACATTTCAATGGGAAAAGAGTAGCATTTTGTAAAGAGTTTGTAAAACTATATTAAAACGATGGTGGAATTTATTTCGAGCGGGCTATACACAGCTACCGGCTGGGCCAATGTAAAAGTAAGTAGGTACTACTAGAAGTAAAATTGATTTGTTCGTAATAAAAAATCATTAAAATTAATACTCTTATTGATTAGGTATAAGAAATCAATAAATAATAATAAAAAGTAAACGGTCTACAATGAAGCTTTGTTTGTTGTTGTTATTTTAATAAGGAACAGTTGAAAAGTACTTGTTAATAGTTTAAGTTTCAGGTACGTACACAATGCAGGGGAGTTAAATTTAATCTTTCATCTGAGTTAATCCACAAGTTGCCAACTTTGAAGTCCATAAACTATTTCCTCGAGATGGAGTGTTGTCGCAAGGCGGTGCCGGGTTTACTGCATAACATATATGTATGCATGATTGTATTGTACTAAAGGATTCGACACATATCTGACGGAGTTAGATGGTTAGTTGATCCGGAAGAGTCGCTTTCAGTTGACAAGTATCCGCAACAGTACTATCAGTTATGTGCGGAAGTCTTAAAACCTCACACGAGCTCTTCTTAGTCTCTTTTTCAAATGTTAATTGTATTCAATATTAAACCTCAAAAAATCGTACGAGTTTAGCTTATTTGTTGGAAAATGCTTATTTTTTCATTGGTACAAGTCTTTCACTTAAGCTTAATCTCAATTATTAAACTTAATCTTATGAAACGTGGGTATTAAACTTGTGTCTTTTAAGTTGGAATGCAAGTAATAAGCCATACGTTCAGGTTATATGTAAAAACGAAAAAATAAGTAATATTTAACCGAGGAATAATTTTAATTATCCTAATAGATAAGTAGCTTTAATTCCACTTACCCATTAGTGTAAGTTAAAATTTAGGTTAGACAAATTTTGTATGTATGTATTTAACTTATTTTTTATATTTGCACAAAGGAGATGATAACCCGGTCTTTTTTGGTCTTCAAACGCCTGAACAGATGTCCATAAATTATAACTAAGAACGATTCCGATCACGTCAGCTTTCCAACAAAAAAAAAACGGATCAAAATCCGCTAGGGAGCTACGATTCCACGGACAGACAGATACACAGGCACACACGTCGACTTATAACACCCCGTTTTTGCGTCGGGCGTCGGGGTTTAAAAATATGGTAATTTATTGTGACCGGATTTTAAAATAATTATACCAAATTATACCAAGATTATACCAAATTGAACAAGTCAATGAACTCAAACAAAGGTTTCTGTTGTTAAATACACACTTGTCTTGAAAGTTCTTAATCTTTCGTCTCGACTTTCTTACTACGTGTAAACTTTCGAGTATTATTTATTCGTAGCTTTCAAGTTATAATTGTTTAGTATGTTTGGTATAAAAATAAGAAGGACACTTTTATTTTTATCGCAGTCATTTGGACCACCCGTTTGGCGGCAGTAACCACCCCCTTACAGAAGACCACTGTGAAACAATAGCATGTATGCTCTTGTGTTTCGATAAGTGAGTAAATGGTGCCAGAGACCATTCCCTTCCCTAGGGATTACCCAATCCTTAATATTACTATGATCGGCAGCGCACTTGCAGTACATTGTGGCGTTGCTCGTATTATAGGCGACGGTTAATGGTACCACCCACCTACAGGCTGACGGTCCATCAAGTGGACCGTCAGCCTGTATGTCTGTCTTAGCTTAACATAAAACAAATCAAAACAGCGTAGTTTTAGAAGTAGTTGCATAAAAAAAAAATTAAATAAATTATTTACATTATTTTTTTTATTTGCAGGTATGTAATTTCGCCGCCAGCCTCCGAAATAACTAAGATTCGGTTTGAGGTAACATAAATTAAGATTAAATTTTCAACTTCATAGCATTGTAACCAGTTCTGAAAACCGATTTTTAATTCATAGTTAACAACTTTGGTCAACGAGTTGTACAATATATTCTTAATTCGAAACCAGCTGTCGTCAAAGAATATGTAATGAAAGTTGAGTTTCTTAACTAGTCATAGTGGGAGGCAATTCAGAAAAGTGATGATAACAAAATAGGGGGATAGAGTTTGATGCTGTAGCTACAAATCTATAATCTACATTCAAAATTTAATTACAGCAGTCGATAGCTCAAAGATCAAATTTTTTTTATTGGTTTATGTGGTATATTTGAATTCGTTGGATATATTCATTTAATACATAAAAACGATCAAAGAAAACACAACATACGGTAAACACACGGCCGTGTCCACGACACAGCCAGACTCATTTTTTTATTTTATTTTTCCTTGGAAAATGTCGATGAATATTTGTTTCTCAATTCGTAACCAGGTTCTGCTGAAATATTTCAGTACACATAAATCAATCTAAACAAAGCCTAATTATTTATTCCTGAATTGATAGCACAAAAGGCCTAAGATAAAGCTCCCGATAATTTTTTATTTAAAGGTAGATACTGTTTTATAAGTAGGCGAAGTATATTCTTTTAATGTTACTTTTGTACCGCAATACAAAGCTGAGAGAAAGGACACGTGACATTGAAGGATGTATTTAACAAACAGATCGACGTTGCTGTCTTATATATACTAAACTTCGTGTGAAACAGACATTTGATATTATACTAAGATTACATGATATTTAATATGATTTTATCTTATTCATGTAAACTTAAAAGTTTGTGGGAAAAGTGAGGTTTGCGAAGAACAAAATCGAATAAAAAAATATTGTGGTAATAATTAAAAATGTAAACATTTAAATTAAATTTAAATTTCTAAAACATTTTAGAGATATAATTGTACCTAATATTTAATTCTAAATTAAATAAAAGAAATACCCTTGTTATAAATGTGCCTAGAATTTTACTGAATAATAAGATACAATTTGGGCAGATAATCATATTAACACTTGATTTAACATTAACTCGTTTACAAACAAATCATCAACAACTACTGAGTTAATTGATGTATAGGAATGAAATGAAAATAGCCTGGGACATAAAGTCACTCTATAATATAGAGACTAGAAGACCATAAATAGTATTACGGCCCATTTTAAAGTTTAATATTATTCCACCAAAGAGAATCTTCATTTACATGGGCGATTCGAGGATAAGTCATCGTTATTTAGGGCGTACATACATACGTGCAACATGACAGTTGACAAATGGCTTTAGATTTGCCGTTACTGGGCCGATGATTCAAAAAGAAATAGGGCTGGATAACCTTTTTTCCCCAACAGTAAAATTTTACGATGTTTTTCCTTAACTCGTTCCGTATATCATCTTGTTACATTTATCTGAAGGTAAGTTTAATTAAAATTCTTTTCGCCAAAAATCGTGCTTGAGCAGAGCAGTTATTTACATTTACAAATTTCTACTGTAGTACTTAAAAATATGTTGGTTCTAAACTCTTTCTCCTTACAGTAGAGCACCATGAAATAACAATATAATATGTGCTGTTGTTTTTCGGTGAATGAGTAAGGGATGCCAGAGCCCATTGACTCTGTCGTTTCCTAATCACTATGTTCTGTCTATCTGTCGACAATAACTTAAAAAATATATAAAACTGGAAAACATCAAAAAGTTCTGCCGCACAGAAAGTTTTTAAACGAATTGCTTTAAACTTCCTTAATTTATCTAAAAAATTTTTTTTATCTTTGATTAGAATTTATCTTATACCGTATTTAAAGAATACAGCTATATATAGACGAAGACGTTTTTGTTAAAAAAAATTCAGTGTAATCAGGGAATAAGAGAGGCGGCGTTGTCGACGAAGTTCGGATCGGCCCGCAGCAAAAACGGAGAGGTCTCGCGGCCGACAACGACGTCCGCCCTGTCACTACCATTGCCAGATTATATCGCGAAATCCAATTTCGTGCTTATGTTATCGCTTTTCTCAGGAAATACAGAAGATTACTGCCTTCTAATCGTTGAGGTTTTTTTTTTTTGGTTAAACGCCTAACCTGTTCGTATGCAATTATTTTTTTATCTTAATTTCGACAGACAGGCTGACGGTTCACTTGATGGTAGATGACTACCGTCGCCCTATAATGCAAGCAACGCCACATGTGTTACAAGTGCGAAAGAATACAAAAGTATTAAAGTGGTAATAAGTTTTAAATACTAACAGATCCGACTATATGTATATATGTATACTATATGTATATATGATTGACTATGGCGGCTGATGTGTAATCGTCAGCTAGGAATTTTGGACGGTTATTAAGGTTTCCGGTTATCAATTTTTCTCTTCATCTGTTGTATTGTATTGTAATTCATAATTCAATTCTATTGTATGGAATTCCTTGTTTTGCTGTAGGGTATAAAAAAAAAATAATAATAATAAGAACCTCCCTCGGAATTCAACGAATATTCGAAAAGGTTCAGCCGTTTTCGCCGAGTTTTGCGCTTAGCAACACATTTAGCGATTCATTTCTATTTATATGACATTAAGCTGAAATATTTTTTTTTATATTTCGTCCACAATTTTATGAGCGATTGTGTTAAATTGTTTAGAGTTGGTAATAAGATTTGAGAAATGAATGGTAGGTTATGTCAGAGGCATTGCTACCCCTGGGTTTATGGCAAGACAAATGAGTCGAGGTAATGCCACGAATCAACAAACGGAAACATTTCGTTGAATTCCGTACACAAATTGTACAAGTAATAGATTTAGTGAATGGCCTATTTTAAAGCATTTGTAATGTAATGAATGCATCAGGACACGATAGAAAATATAATTATTTTACTTATACCTACTGATGTGCAGTGCCGGATTAACTACGTAGCAAAAATACGAGTAGCAATTGCTACGGGACCCGTGTAAAATAATAATTTTTACGCTCCTATCTTAAATGAAAAAAAAATTGTTCAACCTTAAGGAAACATAATCTTACAATTAAACGAAACCAGATCTCAACAGCTAAATTTCCAATATTTTGAAATGAACATTTAAGAAAATTTTGTTCAAATGTTACTTTTTTATGTACTTAAAAGTTTAAATAAAATTATCTTTATAATATATTTAAATATTTTTTTACAGAACATACACTTTATTTTAACATTTAAAATCCCGGTAATGAAGATCTACGTAATACAAACCAAGGGTCTCTTGATAGAATTTGCTACGGGCCCCGTTTTGACATGTATTACTGGAACAGTACTTTTTTCTGGATAAAAAGTACCCCGTGTCCTTTTTTTGTAACCCTGGCAACTTGTAAGTATGCTATATAAAGTACATATACCGAAAAACATTCATCCAAATTGGTAACCGTTATTACAAGTTGCATTTCGACCATTAGCATTATATGTATGTATGTATGTACGTATGCACAACGCGCCAATAAATACGTACGGCAAAAGAACTACCGCTTATATTGTCTCACACCTTATCAACAGCCTATATTCAGATATATGTATAACAATATAACAATTAAAAATATTAAATTTAAGTTAAAGCAATATTTTTTAAATTGTTATTAATAGTATATAGTTAGATGTTATTAATAATTACAAATGATAACACTAGATTAAACATCAGTGGTTTTTAGTGTTATCATTTTACATGTTATTTTATATATTAGTCTTAAAATTGTTAAATATTATAAATAAATAAAAAATAAAATAAAAATTTACGACATTAGCTAACGAGAAAAAATGTCTGCATTTACCTAACGACGTCATTCTTAAACTGATAATGTTACGAGTCTAGGGTAAATAATAAATGTAAGTGCAGCGTCCTATCGCCACTGTGTATCTCTGAATGTTAAAAGTAAAGTAATCAATATTGGCCTGCTCTTTGCTCGGTCACGCATAAAATCAATATTTATAAATAAACAGCATTGCTTCCAACGAGGGTCAGACCGAGCCAACGTAACAAGGTGCAGTGCGGGGATTATATTTGAAAAAGTATTAGTTTCATGCGGGTAAATCGTTCTGCTATTAGCGCGAATGGAGAGACCAATATCTCGTCGTATTGCAAAAGGATAAAAAGGGAAGTAAAGTAACTTGTATGGCGGGTCGGTTGCAAGATGCAGAAATCTGTGCGCGGCGTGGGCGTCAGCGAACCGGTCTAGACGAGATGAACTTTAAAGGATCTGACAAAATAAAATAAAAGCCCGCCGTATAGCGACAGAGGGCCTGCGAACCGTGTTTCTTAATGTGCAATTTTTACGGCAACTCAAAAGATATATATTTATAATTTGACCACGAGTTCGAATATGTTGTAAATCTTACTTAGCCTGGCCTACTACTTCTTTGTGGCGAGTGTACATTTCGTTATGTTCTAATTCTCGCAACAATGCTTGAGGCAAATTAAAGTGTTTTTTTAATTACACTCAACACGACATAAAAAAATATACCTAATGATTTGGGTTTCATACACATTTAAGAATCGAAATTAAAAGAAAAATATTTTATTGCAATTCAGGAGATAAATAAAATTTAGGAAGGAACTAAACGACATTGGTGTTTTAGTTCATTTTAACAATAGGTACCTACTGGGATTTACTCGAGCGCGTCAGATATTGCCAATGTATATATCCCACGTGTCTCCTATAACGGATATGTGTTAATCTGCCGGTTTGGGTAGTGGGGTTGGTGGGGGTTCGGGAAAAAATTTAAATACTACTCGAGCGTATCAGATTTTCAGAGGGTATGTTAAGTAAACCCAAACTAAGCTCCCATTTAAAATACAGACGATTCAGATGTAACGTAAGTTCGTGGCAGCTTTTTGAAAATGCAAAAAAGATTTTTGGCGATTGCTTTTTTGAAATACTCGAGCGCGTCAGATTTTCATACAAACGGTTCAGCCTGAATTCCTGATCGTGCTGGTTCTTAATCTGACGATTATTTGGAGGATTTTTCTTAATACAGCGTCTACAAACTTTTGGACGCTTGTAGACGCTCACCCCACCGTTAAAAAGGAAAACATCACATAATCTTTTCTTCTTCCTACCTTCAAAATCTTCAAAATCCAATAGGTCCCAACGACGCTCGAGTGACTCCACATTTAGCATCGTGGGCTCCCCTACCATGGTGTGTCACTTAGATCGGCAGTGCATTTGAGATGCTTTGGTTTATAGGCGATAACAGGCACCTACCATAAAGTTGACCATCCAGCCCCCAAAAGTCGCTTTGCATAAAAAAAATACTTAAATAATACAAGGGTATATAAAGGTGCTTATAAAAAACATAATACACAATAAAAACCCCTTTTATAACATATTATTATTATAATCTTTTACTACACAATTTATTATATCGAGGGTTCAAAAACACTTTATTTTATTTTTGTATTAACCAGAGGACTTGATGTTTGAGCTCTTATTGCATAAATATATAAATACTAATTAAACACATTTTAAACAATTTAGGAAAGCTAAATCTACTGAGCTAAACTACCACCTTAGTTGATCTTTTTAAAGAAATCTTATTTAATATTCCATGTCTATTTTGGCAGCTACGATTCCACAGATAGATACAGAGATACACGTCAAACTTATAACACTCCGTTTTTGCGTTGGGCGAGGAGGGTTAAAAAGAATCGGTTAAATGCGATTTTCTGAAATCATGACAGTTGATCGTGGTGTTGGTTCCCTGGAGAGGATTTGCAATTTACCTCGAGTGGACACAATTAGGTAGAAGAAAACACAAGAGAGGGTGTCGCGACGGCTTGGATTAGATTAAAACAGATAAGATTAGTAGCGTAGCAGTGTGGCAAGCGCATCGCGCACCGAGCCTCGGTTTAATGCGCGATGCGAACCTACCTCCTACGTAATTACAAACTCCATCCACCGCATCTACTCAGTCCTATATATCTCATTACCCGTCTAGTGTCTGTTATTGCTTATAAACACTATCTCTATCCGCTTTCATTTCATATTAGCGACCCATCCCTGGCTTCGCATACAGCTGAAACTTTCAAAAAGCCTTTCTTAGCACGGTAAGTATAAATTAAAGTCGCCTTTGCGTCGCCTGTCTGTTTATCCGTTAACTCAATATCACGCAGTTTTGATTAGATTTTGATGCAGGTTTCATCGTCAGTTAGATAATTTTTCAGCGAAGTTTATTTATAATAAAACCCAATAAAGTTTTTATGTAAGTAGGAAAATAAAACAATATTTTGAAACCAAGGCGCCGAAACTGTCTGTTGTCCGTGAACTACTTCTTAAGCACCCAACGGATTTTCCCTTGCACCCCTGGCGAAGCCAGGAGCAGGTCGTTATTACGTTATAAAATAAACCTTAGTTTTAAATTTCAGCTTTCGAGACTTAGTAGTTTTAACTGTGCGTTGATAAGTCGGTCAGGATAAGCGATTTTATACGTATAGATGACATAAGTATTATAATGTCGTAAGGTACAGCTGATCTCTTCTCGTTTTGAGATGCCTATGCACCTAATCCACCACGCTGTAACCCGCTGAAAGGACCACACGTCTTTGAAGATTGTTACTTTTGTTGACATGCCGATTTCCTCATGATGTTTTTCTACCCCGTCTCGGAGCAAGTGATCGCTATTTCTCACTATCCGTGCACCATAAATCCTCGGAAGTGCAGACCTGAATATGAGTCAACCTGCGAATACAATACCGTGTCGGAAGTTCAGCGTTGGACAGTTTAAACCAACATATGGCTGACTCATTGTAAAGATGATGATAGTGTTTAAACAAATAGATTTGGATATATTTCAGGTTCCTACAATACCATGTCGGATGTTCGGCATTGAACAGTTTAACCAAAACTTGGCTGCCTGTCTGCCCATCGACTCATTGTAACGGCTATGATAGTGTTCAAGCGAATAGGTTGGATATATTTCAGGTATCAGCGCGGAAGCAATAGCCCGCCGTTGACTAAGTATTTCATCAATATTTATCACGTCGAAGCAAGGCACACGGGACCGAATTTCGCGGACCGGACTCGGGCGGGGCTGCACCCTAATGCAATGATTCATATTCGGTTTGCGGGCGAGTTGAACGTCTTCCATTATTGTCATTCATCGGAGGAAGTGGGCGGTGGGGGGCGGTGCGGGCGATGGCGGCGGCCCCCCCGCGCGGCTCTCACTCACTTCAGTCGCTCGCCGACATCCTCGCTGATAGGACGCGAGATCCGCTATGCACCTCGCCTACTAAGCTTGACACAGTCATTCGTGTTCCGTGTGTGAGTGCCCACCGTGTACTGCAAGGAGCCCTGTAGACGCGTGCAGTGCAGTCGCATTCAGTGCTAACCCTCGGACTGTGCAAGGTCCGAGTAAGGCGGACGAGCCAGTGTTGTGCCCGACGTCTCTCCTCGTACACGACAGCCTACGACGGCTCTCAGCTGACCGCCGCGACTCCTGTCTGCTAGCGCACGGTGAGTGCGATCGATTGTTGCATGCACGCGCTCGCTTCGCGTTTCTATTTCGAGTCGCGAAACGGCCCTCGACGAATCGCACATAATATGCATGCATGTACGAGTAATACATGCTTATATTTCGTAGGTCGCCACTACCACCAAAGGTCGGCGAACAATTGCGTTCATTTTTCCAACCGGTCGCGGAATTGTTCGCCAATTTGTTAATAAACAGTGTCGGTTCGGTTTTCCATGTAATGATACCGTGCTATGTTATGATTTGGCGGATCGTCGCGAATGAATTTCAAAACAATTTCGGTGTCGAATGGATGTAACAGGTGAAAAAGCTGGTAGTCCGTGTGCAATACAGTCGATAGTTGCGTGTCTTCCCCCCACCTACCCTCCCCCCTCTTTGCTGAAACGTCACTCATAGCCAGCTGACTTCCCGTCTGCGTACACTCTTGCGCAAAATGCACCGCACCGCCCCCCGCCCGACGGCCATTCGGTTTCTTGCGCCACCCGCTCGGCCCCAACATTCCTATGCCTTATTATTGTATTCATAAGCCGCCAGCTAGAGGGTGTATTACGATCTCTTAAATCCGAGCGTGATAATCTCGACCAGTTCCTGAGAAAATCTTAACGCTTACGTTTAGTTACTTGTAAATTTAGTGATTCAAGATCTTCATAATACACCCCAGTGGTCATGCAATTTTTTTTTAAATTAGAGATGCATACTTATAGCAAATGTTACCTATACTACTCCAACGTCAGTAACAACACCTGTTTTATCTTATCGATCTATCTGCTCTTACGAAGGTCGTACTGATAAGCGCAGCGCACCGGTAGCCGCTTGTTTGCCTACATCTACTTAACTCTTTTCTGTAGCCTTTTTGAATTGAATATAATACCTACAATGCATTACAATGGGTTTATTTTATATTATGTAAAGTGACTTTACCCAATCTTACATTTCTTTAAACATGTTGCTTATAATAATATACAGTAAGCACCTACTCATGTTACAAATTAATACACATAGCCAATGAAATTATTATTCGGTACTTAATGTAAGTTTGTAATTAAGGGGCGTCACTTTCCTTATGTTATGTATGCTATGAGTTTTATAATAAGATACCTACACATTATGCATTCAGTCACATTACACATTATATACTCGTATATATTATTACCTACATTTTATATTATTTAATACTAGTATATGCCCGCGACTTCGTCCGTGTTCAATCTGTACCAAACTTCACAGGAACACCCGCTGGACTAATCTGAAGATTGTCTGAAAGTTTCATCAAAATCGGTTCAGCGGTTTTGGATACATACACACATCGCCTTTTATATATTAAAAAGATTTATAACAATCTTAAAAAAATTAATATCTAAATAATGAATATAAAATTTGAAGGTCTCTTTCCGCGTCTGTCTGTATGGCCGCTAACTCCTATACCACGCAACGGATTTTGATGCGGCTTTTACCCACAGTTGGATAATTTTTCACGGATTTTTTATAAAACCTTGAGTTTTTTCCTGTGCGAAGCCGGGGGCTATAGGTATATAATCCTGTACGCACATTGGTAGTTACTTTCAAAGATTTTTGCATAACTTAGGTAGATAGATAACTTAGATAACTTAGGTATGTAGATACTTTCTAAGGAGGTAACTATCATATTATGTATGTACATAACTTTATAATTATTATTATACCTACGTAGTATCTGTGTAAGGCTTACAAAATACTCAATTTGTTTGAAATTGAATCCTAACATGGGTAATACCTAGTTAGTTAAAGCATCTATATTTAAACAATGACCTACCTTGTATTGATTTGACACAAAATTGCTTCTATAACCTCTTCTAAATTAAGTTTTAAAAGGCTTGGTTGGTAGGTAATGTAGATACCTATATTATATTTATCTTGCGAAGTGTTTAGGACTGTCTAAAACAGTATTAACCGTCACTGGTCGCCGAGTGATGAGTGATGACGGTCGACATCTCATTTCCTTAATTCCGAGAACTTAGAATGTTTTAATTAATGAGAATATCCTAGATTTCAATTATAGATCCTATATTGAAGTGAATAGAGCAAAACTTCGAGCTTGGGCAGTTGTTTGTACTTTGTATGGAGAATATTGGTAAATTTGCTAGAGGGTGAAACAGATAATTCGTAACGACATAAGACACGCGACATTCTCGGTGTGTCTCGCAAACTTGCAAAGTGTCGATCAATACAACATTCTTGTGATATAATTATCATATCGAAAAATAATATCGATACTTTTTTTACATGAACATCCTTATCTTATAAGAAAAGTACAAGAGATTTTGAGAAACGAAATGATAGCGCATCAACTGCCTGCGCCGCGACATCTGTCGTCAGAAATTGTGAAGCAAATTTTTACTTTTGACGTACTGCGATTGACATGGTTTTTTTTTTATAATAATATAACAAAACTGTCGATTATGTTATATTACAAATTATGTTACGTTATATTACGAACTTATCTTAACGGTCAATTTCTATTTATAATTAATTAATTGGAATTAATTTATTAAAGCAGATAACGTATACTGTGTATACACTGCTAATATACTGTTAATACAAACTTAACTGTTTACCTACTTGAGCAATTGCAGTAGGTATCTAGTGATTATTCATAGTTCGAAATAATTCAGCAATGTAATACCATGTAGGTAAGGGCTGTTACAAACATATCAACACTAAAGAAAGCTATAGTGTTTAAGTAATCTTTTCGTTCGATTATTTAAAACAAATGGTCAAAGGTCATATTTATATATCATTAACTTGTTTTAAATTGGTGACATTTACATTCCAACAACAGATAATTTCGTATTTAAATTTATGTAACAATGATAACGCTGTACACGATAAGAAGCGAGCATTAACGAGCGTTAGATAAGAGTTTTGAGAGAGAAAAAAAAGACTTGTAATGGGTCAAACTATTAACAGGTAATTTGAACAAACAAGAATGCACACAACATTAAGGGCAAATAGACTGCCGTATCTTTTCTACAAAAGAGTATTGACACACGGAGATAAGCATTATCTCCATGTACACTAATGTGCCTCGTCGCAGTATAGATGATGAACAGTGTAAAAACTGAATAAAACCATAGTTCGAATCACATCGCGTGTGTCTTAAGTATAATTAGGCTATAGTTTTTATTATTATTATTATTATTTAAAGGCTACCAGGCTGGCTGACGGTCCACTAAACCTGCGGTTCTAGCCAACCTTAGTAGAGTTAAGGATAATAAGTAAATATATTAAAAGTCTAATGATTTGTATGGGAATGAGTCTAATAGATTAGAAAATATGAACTGCACCTTTCTTTCTTCATTGAATTCATTAAAACCATTATGTATATATAAATTTATAGTGTATTAATTATACCCTCTGAGTATAATTTTTATCATACGATGAGCACGAAAAGACTTTAGTGGTAATCCTCACTTCAACATTGTCTATTTCAACTAGAGCTAAGTTAAGTTTAAGTTTCAATCGTGTGTTGGGAGTTGCTTAAAATTTTTGAATATTTAAATATTTATTATAATTTAAAAATATATTAAAATAATTATTAGTCCTCTGTTCTGTTATACCACTGGTTTTTGTATATAATGCGACCTTTAGATATCTGTGGAGCTGGATTTATACTCATTGTGCCGTTATCGTACGGTTAACGCATTATGTGTCCGATAAGCAAATAAATAACCACTCTCTGAGGTAGCCGTCATTAAATATACAATATTATGCACACAAGATTCCATTATTTTTTAAAATATTTCTCAAGAGAATTGAAAAAATGTGTTGCAAAATAAATTGTCTATATTTACAAGTTATTATTGGTATTTTTGATTTAAGAAATAGTATAAATACATGATTTTATAATGATATTTTTGTCTAAGTATTTTCTCATTACTTATAATATTAAAATTAATTATTCATTTTGTTAAATCAACTAATAAACGAATCATTTGGTAATAGTTTTAATTGTCTAACGATGTAATTACGTAGTATTTGAAAATCTAATCACGTAATTACCTACGTAGTGTTGAGTCTTAACCTAGGGCAGACATTGAAAAGGGGAAAGAAAGCAATAATTTTAAAATAAAATTCGTCCGGAAGACTTAAAAATATGGGTCAAAAGTATAAAATAAATGTTTTTTCGTATCCTAAATGAACTTTTTGATTAAGAATAAACTGTTCTGTTGAATAACGAAACTACTATCATGAGTGCAAACTGTGTTATCTTGTTGGCCAAGCAATAATTTCGTTTCGTGACTAACTAATTTAGGTGAATATTCAAGCTGGCTTGGTTCTATCAAGTCTTCTAAATGTATTATTATTACTTTGATTTATCGTCCCCTAGCATTTGTTTGATATCTAAGTGTTTTAATTGCATTTTTTCCTTGCCAGTCCAATGTTTCTGTCGCTAATCATGTAATTATTTTTCTAATTTTCGTGTTGCGGTTAGAAGCGTAACGTGGCATAGTAATCAGTAATGTGACCGTCGCGTCGCCAGTCGCCACTCGTTCGTTCACTTGGCGGAGGCTATATTTAGTGGGAGCAATGCAATGCAAGCGGAATGCAGTCCGCCGAGCGTATGACCTACCACAACACCGGTGTCACAATTTCGGCGCACGCACAGCCTCTTTAGCAGAGGATGCGCATTTCACCACATACGCATTCTCTACCTACCTACCACTTTATAAAGTATCCTACTAATATTAAAAATGTTTATGAGGATTGATGTTTGTTTCTTTTTCACGCAAAAATCATAGATAAAATTTGGATTTGGAGAAAATTTGGCACACAGATAGTTTATTAAATGGATTAGCATATAGTATAGGATATTTTTAACCATGGAAAAATGTTAGGTTCCCTAAGGAACATCTAAAAATATAAAAACTGGGCGCCACCGTTGGTCACAGCTATAAAGATATTTTCTGAGGTGTTACAGGTATTTTTCATTTTACAACGCGGACGAAGTCGCGGGCACCAGCTAGTTGTTAGATAAATTATTGCATGTTATGTAAACATTATTGTCTATACTTTGAAATTGTTAGTCCTTATTGACTATCAACGCACAGTCAAAATACTAAGTCTAGAAAGCTGAAATTAGGAACATAAGTTTATTTTATAACGTGAATTCCACTAAGGAAGAATTTTTGAAAATTTCAACTCCGTGCAAAGCCGGGGACCGGTCGCTAGTTATGTAATATTATAATATTAAGCATCGTATTATGTAATATTATAAAAATTCACAAGAATAGAAGCAGGTAACTATAATATGAAAATTAGTAATAAATCACCATTTTTGTATTGTAAGTCTCTAACAATAGAATATAATGAAAACTAATTATACAATGACAACTCTAAACTAAGGTTTAATACAAGCGATTAATAAAATTTACATAAAGCATTTATTGAAGAAATCAAGCGTTACGAGTAATTCTCTTCTGAATTCAGTAGTTCTAGTTATAAGAAAATTAAATAATATCACTTCCTCTTCTTATTGGAATCTTATTATTATTGTTACTGAATAGAAGAACTATGAAGTCAAAATGTTGTTTATTTTTAATATATTCATAAATAATATATAGGTACATTGGCATAAAAAAACTGATGAATTATCAAATTAGTGAGATTTTTTAAAAGTCGCGTCACAAGTGTGATTAGACCAGCTATTAGGTATGTTTATTAAAATAAACATCCACCTCCGATATATGCCTGATGTTTAAATTATTTATTGTTCTTAATTATAAATATATCACTATTTAAAAACACACGAGTTATATGTCATTGAACTCTTTTCTAAAAACTTAAAATAATAACCCAAATAAATAACTAATAAGCAATGACTGCAAATACTTCTCGGTTCAGCTATTGAGCTTTTTTTATACGAGCATATTTCAATGGAAGAGCTCCTATAAAATTAATCTTGAAAATAAATCACTTACTAAGGAATAGGAACCTTGAATAAATGTTGACTACGTCTTCTAGTCTGTATACTGTTCTCAATATAAAAATGATACAGTAGTGGAACTCTTAAATAGCCGACGAAGCAAGTAATTTAAAAAAAATCTTTAAATGCAGTATTACTAATTTTTAAAAATAACATAAAGTCGTCTTTCAGCAAAATATTCTATCTACGATATTTAAAGTACTTTCCCTTCATGTCGCATAGTCTTGGGACGCCCTGTATAATTATATTTATTTATAATATTAAACTTTAAACAATTATAAAATTGAAAGTATATATATACATAATAATATATTAATATGTACGAATCTAATTTTATTTATTTCCTTTTATGTTTTTTTTTTTAATAATGTTGGTAGATTGTATATGTATACTGCTACATAAAAGTGCTGTGTTCAGGATGAGAGCGTTCGTCGGCCGAACTGGCGCCGGCTAGGTCAGACACTACTATTAGAACCCAGATTGATCGTTTTCCTTCCCCTATATCTAGACGCTATGGTACACGTTATATCTTATTTGAACTACTACGTTATACGTCATACATTAAATAAAAATTGTATTCGTTTAAATTAGGAATTTTAATCATGACAGTATTGCACTTAATTAAAAAATCATGTCGATACTTAATAAAAAAGAATATATTCTTTTTTATGAAGTTTTTTGAATTTTATCAAATCGTCCAAACAAAATCAAATGTTACAATAAAAAAAACATTTATTTATATAAAATATACAATATACATTATGTCCTTTATGTTTTCCTTTTACTATGTTTTACGCAAATAACACATATTCTTCAATTTTTAAATGCCTGATATATAAAGTAAAGGAAAATAGTTCAGAAGTCATTTATTTATATTACAATAATTAGTGTTTTCAGTATTTATTGTTAATTAAAAACACAATGTAATGTAGGTACAATTTATGTTCAAATTTATTTGTTTGCGCGATCTACTACTGAAAAGAAATATAATAATACTGATTTTTGTATGGCTTCAAGTCATATACTGAAGTAAATAACGTTTGGTTCGATCGCGAAGAGGTCGGCTTAACCGTGGCCTACAACGTTAGCAAGGTTGCGGATGAACATTATCTGAGTAACATGACACACGTCATGATCATATTCGTAGAATTAATTATCATATAATCAGAACAATGAGTGTCTCTTTATATTCAAGAATAAATGAATATGAAGAGAAAAAAATGTCCTTCACTTTATTGAAATTCATTAATAGCCCATAGAATTGGTATATTTTACATTACATCAAATGAGGTAGTTCTGATTTTTTTATATGTTAGTGGTGATGAAATGGTAATGACGAAACCAAGTTTTCCACCCCGAAAGCCTTTCGGATCATTGTTAATTTCATTAATTTTTTTTTATATATATATTTTTTAAATTTATGGCTGTATGTAATCTAAATAAATAAATAAAAAAATTGTAGGACTTTTCAGTTTTTGTCGATTTTTACTACCAAGGACGGCAAAAGTCACTATGCACACTTTTTAATGAGATTAAATTTGCATATAAATGAGAATAATTTAGTCTTGATAGGCCAAATAGTTCTTAAGGTACGGATATTGAAAGTTTTGCAAAATTTCCAAAAAATGGATGTTTTACAGTTATATATATAAAGTTGTTGAGGTTACGACCAGGCGTTAGTATTTTATTTTATATTAGATGATCCCTTGGGAACAGTACTTTTTTCTGGATAAAAGGTACCCTATGTCCTTTCTTGAATCCCTGACAACATGTATACAAAATTTCATGATGATCAGTTAAGTAGTTAAGCCGTGATAAGGTAAACAGACAGACAGAGTTACCTTCATATTTATATATTATTATTAGTTATGGATATATTCGATAGTCATTATATTCTTTTGTATTGTATTATGTAGATTAGTGAACGCAGTTTGCGTTCGCAAGATATTCCGTGGTGGTAACTTGTTATGACGTAACACAATATATTTATCACAAACGTAATTTAAGCGTTCTTATCGTGAATATTTGTTGCAATTTGCGATAAACAAGAGGTGCTTCACGAACCGCGTAGATAACGAACATTATGTGTTGGTAACTATGCCACGTTTTACCTATCTGAGCTCGCACTAAACTTATATAATAAACTTACATATTTATTGCATGGAAAGTCTGGATTTAGAACCAAACGTATATTTAGTTTGCTTGGAAAAGTGAAAGGCCTGTCTTATAATATTATTTTTAATAGAATTTTATTATCGTAATATAGAATTAATTATATTTTATGATTCTAGGTCAATAAGTTATTGTAAGTTTGAAAGAGAAACTAAAAGAAGACGCATAATTTTTTTTTTTTATGTTAAAGTCGGTAGGTGGCTAACGTCGCCTATAACACAAGCGACGCCACAGGTGCTGCAAATGCGCTCTCGACCATAGTAAGATTAAGGATAAGGGATTTTTAAGGTAAATGGGCTCTGGCATCCTTTATTCACTCACCGAAATACAACAGCACACATGCTGTTATTTCACTGCACTCTTCGGGAAGGGGTTGCTTACTGTCTCCAAACAGGCTGCCCAAATGTACTGCCAATACTAAACGCTATTTAAACTAGTGTTTTAAGACGTTGAGTTAAAAGCTTATTTATTTACTTAATTTTGTTTTATTTCAATGTTTCCACGACTCAAAGAAAAAAATCTATCGAGTATAATAATATTATTATTTCTGTTGTCCGTCTCGTCGTTTGTCAGCCAACAGGAACGGATTGTGGTATCATATTGAAATTAATATCAAATGCTAAGGTCTACGTTCCCTTGAAGATGTAATTCAATCTTTACTAAGGTCAAAGCTGTGTACGCCTACTATTGACATGCACACTAAACTAATTTTAAGATTCAAAAAGTTGTACAGTAATTTCTAAGTGTGGCATGTTGATGGTGTACCTAATATTTATTTATAAAATGTCCACAATTGTCCATAAAACTCGAAAAATAGGCAATGGATTGTTTTAAAATTTTTAGAAAACATTGCATTCTTTTTTAATTAATATTATATTAATTTTAACATTAATATAAAAACATTACAAAACAAAACAGAACAGTGTTTATATATACTTTTTGTATAACGGGAGTGGAGGATTAGATTTTCTTTCAAACTTACCATAACCCATTGACCTAGAATCATAAAATATAATAATGTCTTATTTTTTAAATCTTATCTCGAAAAAAATGTTTTGTGATATCAACAGTTACTGTTGAAGATGCAGTACAAAATATATAAACAAAATTTTAAATAATATATTTGAATATTAAAAAATAATACTTAAAAGTTAATACGTAGATTTTGTAAAAATTAAATTTGTCGTTTTGTCATTCGTTGTCCATCTTAAATTACATGGGGTAATAGAAGCGAGATTTGATCTATAGCCAAAGGGAATACTTACCTATTCTATTCAGCATAAGCTTGCTTTTGAATTGGCTTTTCCACATTGCTGTGGGTCTGTAGCGATTGACTGTTGCAGTGCTCAAGTTAAACCAAAGTGTATTAAGGAATAGAACTGCACTTTGCTGATTACTTTAAACCTTATTCAAAAAGGAACTACAACCGTTTTATAGTAGCAGGATACAACTGTATATTACAAAGAACTGCGTTATTCTAACAATATTAGTAAATGTCTATGAAATATTTTTATATTCAGTGAGCAATGGCCATAAACTAACTGTAAAGTCAAATAATTTATATATATATTTAGCAGCCTTTTAAAACGTGAAATGTATGTTGGAATTATTAGTAGGAACATTTTTTTAAATGGAATACCTAATAATATACTTAGCACCGATTTAAAAACACTGTTATTGTATTTTTTTCCTGAAGTTTTTTTAAATAAAAAAAAAATAAAAAAAAATAATAGGTATATGCATTTTTTATTTTTATCCTTTTTTATACCAGTGTTAGCAGTGAATTAACATTAAATATTCATTTAATGTTTAAAAAATATTATTTAAAAACCATTTGTGCAATTTACTCTTTAAATTTTTTATCGGAAATTCCTTGAATACTTGCGGTCTTGCGAAGTAGAGTGGGTTTTCCATTAACCTTAACATATGGTCTAACGTAACAGTACTAGAAGTGAAAAACAAAGAACATTCAGCGGATACCAAACACAATACGTTCGCATGGAAAACAAGTTGATCATTAGGGTAGTTGTTATCAAGTGAGCCCTCGTCACGCGGTGCGCGGATGTCATACAGAGTGTGTTACACTGATAACAAGTCGATTCGTTGTTGCTTTGTCATATGCTAACAATGTGTACGATGTACGACAGATAAGACGTACTAATGTCCAGACAGAAACGACGATGAGATCATGTGACATACACTTTCTCTCTCCAAACTCGAAACGATCGTCAGACTAGGTACAAATGCAATGTATCTACTATAGATACTGCACGACGAACTGTACTGGGGGAGGAAACCGAATTGAGTAAACCAACCGTGAGAGTTCATTGGCAAAGTTGGAGTAAACTTTTCAGATCTGGGTTTCTGGTGATAACAATTTATTACTCGAATAATCGGACTACACTGTATTATTAATTTTATGTAAATTTTATAGTTTATTATTGTTATTTGTATTTTGTTGTGTTGTGATCTTAAATTATCTATTCTAAATTTATAAAGAGGAAAGATTTGTTTGTTTGTTTGAATTGAATAGGCTCCGAAACTACTGGACCGATTGGAAAAATTATTTCACTGTTGAGAAGCTATATTATCAGCGAGTAACATAGGCTATATTTTATAAAGTTACGCGGACGAAGTCGCGTGCAACAGCTAGTTGACTTATAAAGAGATGTTATTTTGTTTGTTTGTAATAAATAAACACAAAAACTACTGGGCCGATTTTAAAAATTCTTTCACCTATAGAAAGTTTATTATCAGAGAGTAACATAGGCTATATTTTTTAAAGTTACGCGGACGAAGTCGCGTACAACATCTAGTAAGTATATAAAACAAAGTTGTGTTCGTTACACCATTTATAACTCAAGAATGACTAGATCGATTTTTATGATCTTTGATTTGTAGAATTTGTCTCCGCCCTACAGAATAACTACTAAAACATCGGATTCGTTTTCTCATACATGTTGTATTAAATGGCTGTTTGAGACGGTACTTTTTATAAATTGTTGCATAAAATTTTAAAATGACATCTATATAAAATCCTTCCTACAATGCTTATATGCTTATACAATATATTAGAATTGCTTAGAAACAGTAATACAAGTATTTGTTTACATTGATTTCATAGTTATTCGTAAATTACGATCAAAAGCAGAGTATTTTCCCACAAATTTCATCATTTCTTATAAAAGCAATCTCAAGCGGTTTAAAACTTTGAACAATTTTTCATTTAAGAAGTTTGGTGATTCGTGTCAGAATCATTCCGAGTACATTTTACGTCGAGGATTCCACTTTGGAATTGGCAGGTTTTCTGCTTCGAACTTGTTAAAGACATTTACTTATCTTTCTCTATTATGGTAAAGGGAAGATTTTTTACTTCTTGTGCGAAATTTTAAAGAAATATTTCCGACAGTTATTTTATGATTTACCCACGCGATGGAAGAGAGTACTTAGTACATATTTCACTGAACATTATACTTTTTTTTTCTTATGTTCCTACATCATGCGATCGGCTCTGGAGCCATTAGCGGATACTTTGTGTGAGTGAAATTGACGTGCGAGGACTGCCCTTCCAATGAAGATCCTGTCACTCATATTATGAGTCGTCTACTCTGTAGAGATTCGCCAAGACCTACAGCAAGATTGTTGGTGTGTGCTTCTATGCGCTTCTTGTAGTACTTTGCTCCTGTGTTCTATTTCCTCCCTCATTGTTCTGACTTTAAGGTCATTGACACGACATTGACTGAGCATTTGTTATTATTTTAAGTACGATATTTTTGGTACCGTTGCAGTATTTCCACGTATAAGTTTTTAGCAGAACCTCACAGCTCTATACCATAGGTCCATATAGGCTTCAACACAATCTTGTGTATGATCAGTTTGTTACTTAAGGACACCTGTGATTGTCTCCCCATGGGCCAGTTCAGTTTCCTTAGTTTGTGATTAAGCTCATCTCGTTTTTTCATTATATGAGTTCTCCACGTTTGCCTTCTGTCCAGATACATTCCGAGATACTAAGCAACATCACCATGAGGCAAGACAGTTCCCCCGAGCTTGACTGATGGGCAGCTTTCTTTGCGTACTGTGTAAATGTCACATTATACTATATTCATTATATTCATAAGTATAATGTAACGAGTAAGTATAGCCAACTGATTACATATAATGTTATAAATTATTGTTTTGTTTTCTCTTAGGATTTTTGTATCATCGTCTCAGCCGCAGGAAGTCCACTGCTGGACATAGGCATCCCTCATTATATAGGGGGATAGATTTTTGTATGCTGTTATATAATAAGATCATAATAACATTCGCTCTCTACTTCGTCCATGTCCCTCGGAAAAAGTTTTTTTTTTATTAAGGGTAATCTAAGTTCTCTTCTGTGCCCCTGTGCAAAATTTTCGGATGATCGTTTGAGTATTTAAGGTGTGAAAGCGTAGCTAACAATAAACAAAATAACAAATAAATGAATTAAAACAAATACATGTTTATGAACTATATTTATGTATATTTAAAACTATTAGTGTCCTGCGGTTCTAACTCAAGAATTTAGCTATAAAATGCAAAAAAAGATTTTTTTTAAGAACCAAACGAACAAACTCTTCAGCTTTAAGTACCTAGATAGCTTTAGAGCCTTATAGAAATGGAAACCGTATTTTTGAGTTTTTATTTATTTATTTAAGGATAATATATAAATCTGCCACGTGTGTAATTTACATATCTTTATATTTTTTACATTTTTTTTACTTAACTGTTATACAATCGTTTCTACAACCTGTTTGATTGAATGAAAGAACATTTAAATGAAGTGAGACGCGGGAGTGTGCTCGAGTATATTGCAAATCTCCAGAGCACTCGAACTCTTTCATCAACACTTTAGGGAACGGTCGGGAATGGAAGGAGGGGTAATGGCCCACTCCACGTGCGGCGAAGTCGTCGATAATTGGGCCCATTACGCGTCGCCTGCAGGTGCCTCGCTGAATGCTGTCAAATTATTTAGAAACCTCTCACTGAGAGTACCAACGGGCGCAAGCAAAGAAATTGTCTAAGAATATTATTACGTCGACAATGCCTACTGCATGCATGTGTCTTGTCTTTTCAATTGCTCTTTCGAACTCTTGTGATATTTATTTCGTACTTCGCGCCGATGTTGACAGTAGACTGATGTAATATATATTACACATTACACGTCACATATTCTATATGTAGGATATCCCAAGATACAAATATTTTTACATAATCTTAAAGTAAATTTCTTTTCATAATATATATATATATTTATTTTTTTTTTTACTTCAGTCGGCATTATTTATGAGTACGCATACATCTAATTTTTGCAATAAAGTATTTTTGCTGCATGAGAGAGTGACCAGATGTTAATTTTTGTAGCTTTTATTGTTTCATAGTTTCACAAGGTTTTTTTAAAGAGATACTATGAAGAATTCCCTAACTTTAAGAGATATCTTTTTTTTATTAAAATAAAATTATACACTGTATGTCTCAAATGAGATGCCAAGGAGATATATGTAAATAACCATAAGAAATTAAAAATAAGTATTTTTGCATAGGTAGTTAATTTATTTGTTCAAACATGATTTGCCCAGCGGAATTCGGTTACAAAACAACAAACTGATTGGTTGTTAAATCTTTAATTAACAACGGTTTTTGTCGCTCTCTAGGGCCTTTAATTAAATATCAATGACCTCAATGATAGTGGCAGGGCAGACTACATTTTGCAATCCAAAACTAAGCAGCCTAATGTTGGCAGTAATC
Organism: Synanthedon myopaeformis; assembly: GCA_944738685.1. NCBI lineage: Eukaryota > Metazoa > Arthropoda > Insecta > Lepidoptera > Sesiidae > Synanthedon > Synanthedon myopaeformis. Next base: position 3,999,819 of record OX122926.1, on the reverse strand, counting down.
AATCCCTTGCACTATACCTTTATTAAACATAACTTGTTCTATTATGTTCTATTATGACCATTCCCCTATTCCAGACCATTCGAACCTTTATACATCAACCTGCTATTTTCTTCTAAAGAAATGTTCAGTGAGACCTTGGACGTGCAATTTTGACTTAGTGATTATTGGGAAAATCATAAAACTAAATACCTAGCTAGGTATCGACTCGATCTAAACTCTTTATTTACTAAAATACAAACTGTTTCGGCGGTGACCCCAAAATATTATCCCGGGCCATCCCATCTAGTCTTTTATATTCACGCCCCAGGCGTTTATTGTGTTTATAATAGACGGTTTCCACCACCTACCTGTGGTAACATCAGTTTGTCCACAATTTTCTAATTTATACATTTCTATATTTTGTCAGGTATAAATCTTTGTATGAAAATTTTGGTATTTGACATAATATAATGTAGACAGGTGCTGTGTACAGTGTACCTACACGATATATAGTTAGGAAGGTTTTCCGCAAGCGGGCTGCGCTCAACTTCGAGTGTTACAAGTTTTAAGTCACCTGAAAATTCCGTCCCAACTTTTCAGGCCACCGAGTGCGATGTCGAACTGTTAACACTTTAAAAGATTTAAAATTCCCTTTCGCTAAAATTTATTGAAGAATACTTCGGCAATATTTTATCAGCTCTATCTGTACTTCAACGCTTTTATGAAAAGCTTTTTAGATAATTTGTTTTAATAATACCTACTCGTACATTCTTCAGCTTTGTTCAGGATCTAATTATATGGTTAGATACATAAATTACTTAAAAAACTACCTCTGTTAAAAAACATTCTCGTCTCAAATTAAAGTATTAGTATGATTATTGAGATCAAAACGATATTTAAATTTGTACAGAAACACTAAATTATAGGTAAAAATAGAAAATAAACATCTTTGTTTGTGTAGAGGTGATGTGACTGTTTGATCATTGCATTAAAATTAATTTTTTTATTGTTGTCTACAAACAGGATGACGGTTCACTTGATATAACAGGTGCTGCAAATGCATTGACACCAGTCAACTTTTATCAGATGCCTTTACAGAAACTTGACATATATATGTAATGTATAGAATATTTAAATAAGATAAAGTACGGAAACACACGTTATACACGCATTTTTAGGTCAACATTCGTTCAAAAGTAGGGTAGTAATTAGATTATACTTTGTTTGATAAGAATGCGTTTGTTTTATTACAAGCAATTACAAGTTGTAAATTGATTTAAATCTTTTGTTTCAGGTATGTTGCTTTACTGTTTTCCGTGTAACGCCACAACATTACGTAAGTTTCAACCTACGAACAGAGATAACATGAAAAGTTCTGTGTTTGGGTACAACCACTTGAATTACAAGTTTCTCCAAAAGGCACATTGATTTATTTGCAAAATTTTACTTATTAACGTCACAAAAGAATTTAATATATTGTCATATCGAATCGGTGAATACATATTTGCTTTTGTGTTCACTGATATTTTGAGAAAATTTTCATCTTTTATGTGAATAACATTCCTTTTAAAAGATTGTCTATGGCTAAACGCATTGAAAACTTTTAAGTTGATAAAAACACTCTTTTGTTATCTATTCAAATATTTGTCTTTGGATGATAAATAGAAAAGAAACCGTATAACTTAGTTAAGTTAGGACAGTTGTAAACAATTTGTTAGTTTTGTTTAATTTTAAACAAAACTGTGGAGAAGAAGAACAAAATTATGATATTTTATTTATACAAATATTATTAACTAGTTGGTGCCCGCGACATCGTCCGCGTTGATAAATAATATATATATAACACGTGATAAAATATGTAAATTACAATATCCTGAGCCAGATTGTTCTTTTTTTTATAGATAGCTGGTGCTCGCGGCTTCGCCCGCTTGAAATATTTAGCCTGTTAGCCAATAGTTAGAATAGAATCCTGAAATTCTTGGACTTGTATTCTGTGCTATCGGTGATTTTTTTTTTAAATCGTTTGAGTAATATCTAAAACCTAAATATCTAACCACAACCAAAAAAACAAACATACAAGCTTTAGGTACCTCTTTATAATATTAGTATAGATAAGAATTAAAATACTCACACATTCAGTATCATTGGGAGCTATAGCCATTTAAGTTTAGTGAGGAACCTTTACAAATTAGTTACATGCCCATTCAAAACTAAATGTAATAAGGAGAAGTGAATAATTTGAAATCAGTACGAACTAACACGCACCACGATGATCTGTTAATGCGATACGAGGGGCTGAGTAGGGAATCTCCAATTAAATCAGAGTGTCATAACCTCGGCCGCCCGCATCATCCTGACAGGAAACTCAATCAGGAATAGGCTTAGGTTAGGATCGCCGTCCAACCGCGAATGCATGTTATACATGGGTATTTTATATCACATAACTTGTTTGATAAATATTATATTAGTTTTACTCTGAAATAATAAATAACTTATGTTCCAATCATGGGAATCATTTCTAATTAATAGTAGTATTAAATTATTTCTAAGAAATAATTATGAATATAAATGTAATTAATTGATGAAATATTTTATTCACAACCGTCACCTGGTAGGTACGTCCCTTAAATATTTTAAAGTTAAAATATAATTAGTTTAGACTAGTACAGCTAGTCTAGCTAATTTAGTACGCTAACATTTTTTTAAAGGATAAAAAGTATTTTATATGCTAGGTAGTAAACTATCTGTGTGCTAAACATCCAAATCCCATGTTTAAACCAAACGTTCAGCCGGTTTTGAGTGATTGAATAACAAACATACAAACTTTCGCATTTATAACATTACTAGCTGTTGCACGCGACTTCGCCCGTGTAACTTTATAAAATATAGCCTATACTCGCTGATAATGTAAAGAATTTTCAAAAACGGTCCAGTAGTTTTTGCGTTTATTCATTGCAAACATACAAAAATACAAATCTCTCTTTATAATATTAGTATAGATTAGGATTAGGATTCTTTAAAAGGTATTCCAATATGTTTCAGTCATAAACCGACTATTGCATAAATATCTAAATCTAGAAACGGCTTTAGATATCGTATTTGTGTTGACCGCAACATGCTGCCGCCTCGATCTCGCGACGCAAATATTTGCTGAGTAACCGATCACCAACCTTATTGACTGCCATGTGATATAGCCTTTGCAGAACACTAAACACGATACATACTTGGTAAATGTGGTCGAAATGTACTGAAGCATAATAATATGTTTTATTTAAAGTTATCTTATTTTTAATACACTCAATAAAAATTAATCTATACTAATAAATAATATAAAGAGAAAAGATTTGATTGTTTGTTTGGTTGCTTGCATTGAATAGGCTCCGAAACTACTGGACCGATTTGAAAAATTCTTTCACTTTTGGGAAGCTACATTATCAGCGAGTAACATAGGCTATATTTTATAAAGTTACGCGAACAAAGCCGCTTGTAACAGCTAGTTATTTATAATTATGAATTTGTAGTGGCAGATCACACTTAGTTTCGTAGTCATGAACTTTTTAAAATAGCTGGATATGCGTTTAATAACGAACTGAGTCCGTGGGTAAAGCATGCCATAGCCCTATCATCAGGTATGGCTCATTGTCATTAGTCTTTATTTTATCAAAAGGTCGAAGAGGGTATTTCCGTTTATTTGCGATGTCTTTGATTTGTTTTGATTGATAAGCAATTGTCCGTTGGCCTACCTGCTGTAATTTTTCATTAAGTATAAAAAATAGCATAAAATGTGCTGACTAACACAAACTGATTTCGCTTTTTAAAATATTTAACATGTCATTAGGCCAAATTGATTTTGTTTTTTGGTCCAAAACTAACGTGTAATTAAATGTAGATATGGGATTTACTAATATTTTTTAGTAATACGCTTTTATAATCAGAATACTATAATAGCTAAAGTATCTCTGTTGTATGTCTGTCTGAAAACTTTTTAACACTTAAACTAGCGAACCGATTATGTTGAAAAAAAAAACAATTAGCACAACCCAGTGTATTTAAAAATTATTTTCTCATAGTTGAAAAGGCGTTTGTGTAGCCTTTCAGCACTCTGTTATCTCTCTCATTAATTAAGAACTTTGTCGTGTTGATACAAATGAAAATGCCAACTGACATTTCTTACCGTAAAATTACAAGCTCACCTTAAATTGCGATCTACTCCCGCTTACACAAAGAAACAGAAGTTCGCATACCTCTATATAAATTGAAAATTTTTAACAATCCGCTTACATAACGAAACGCGCTCTAATTAAAATAATGCATGATCAGTTGAATAACTTCCTTAATCTTTCGCTACAACTAATAGCGGTAAACTTTTTTTTGCAAAGTTACATAAAACTCGTTCCACCATCCAACATAATTGGTTGAAAAAGTTATTAAGTATCATTACCGATCGGCTCACTTGCTCCGGTGTACACAAATTAATTTTTAATTACTTAGCATCATCTCTCGGTCATGTTTATTCATGTCTTTCGGTATGAATCAGCGCGAGGAACGATTGAAATGAGTAGAAACGGTTCGTGATCGATACCAACATGTATGCGAAGGAAAGCCGGTGGTGCGCCTGCGCACGCGTTTTGTTAACAAAGGAATTTCCACTGCAAATCGGGCTCTAATCGTAAATTACAATTAGTCACAATAGATTCTGAATTGTTACTATCGCTTAAATTAAACGATAGTAGCTCAGCGATGTTGCTAGCACGATAGTAGCCAATGTGCAGTCTTCCTTATTCGTTTCGTTTGCTTCGGTACAGTTTTCATTCTTGATACATTTGGTCATTCCTAAAATTAAAGCTAAGGAAATATTAGCCCTCATAAAAACGCCTTAGATTTAGATTTTGGTAAAATTATGGGATGAAAGAGTAAATATATAAATTAGGAAATATCACAATAGGTACAATAGGTATAATTACATAATTTTAACAAAAACAAAAAATACATTGGATAGGTTAAAATAACATTAACACGTAGAATTACATTTATTTAGAACAAAATTTATTTCATATAACATTTTTGATTTTCATAAAAAATATCACAATTTTATTTTGTTGAATGTGTTCGTATGACATTGTATTTTTGATTTCATATTAAAATTGAAAGAAACCTGGCCTTGCAAGCGTGAAATGTTTTATATAAATTGGGCCTTACATAGAAGATACATAACATGCTACACGAATAGGAAATGGATGTCATTTCCTCATCGTATAAAACAAATAGGATTTTTGTTTTTACTTTCAAAATTACTATTCAACCTTTGAAATACATAGGTTAGAAGAACAAAATACACCGAGTAAACGTATATTATAAAAAAAGTATAAAACTGCCGTTGGCGGTGGAATTTCTTGCTAATATCCTCACAAATTTACGGGTATCCAATCCGTGGTATTTCCTATTAGGCTAGGTATGGGCCGGAGCGTGGAATGCAGCAAGCAGTCGGTGAATCATCCTAGCTGCGTTGCGACAGCGGACGGTGTTCTGGCTGAGGTCACATGGCTCCGCGATGCCGTCATAGATCGACTGCATTACATTGCCTGCGAAAACAAGTGCGCTTTATGTGCGCACCCTAACTCGTCTTTTTATTATTACTGTAACGACAGAAGAGTATAATCTCTTCGTCGTTTCGTTTATGTAATACTTTTAAATTAATAAGAAAAACTCTAAACTTATAAAATCGTTTGTCCTGACTGACTATAAACACACAGCCAAAACTACTAAGTCTAGAAAGCTGAAGTAATTTTATTTTATAACGTAAACATCCGCTAAGAAAGATTTTTTCCGTACATTGTATTATACGTTAATTACAATTAAAAACTTTATTATTTTTGTGTATTGTGCGTAGTGAGAACCTTGCTCGCACTTCGCACGTTGATAGGACCAGACGGTTAACTTTTCTTGCAATAAATGATTTTAAAGCACAAAGACATATAGAATAGAGTACAGTAGTGTGGAGAAAGACTGGGAAAAAAAAGTCTCACTAGTTCGGTCAATCGGACTGTTAACCGAACTACTGGTAATAGACCGAATCTTTTATAGAATAGAAATAGTTTCATTTAAATTTCATCCAACATTTTTCGTTAGATATATTTGCAAACAACATTAATCGCTAGGACGATCAGTCTAAAAATATTCTTTACTCAGCCCATTGTAATAAAGGTAGATTTGAAGGAACAACACCGTCGATAAATAATATAGATAAAAACGTTGAAACACCTACATGATAAATACTCGAGGATCTTGGAAAAAGTGCTCGAGGCGACAAAATTTGAGCTTATCTTCTGAATCCTTAAAAATCCTTCACAAAATTGGTTCGAATAAATGTTCTTTACACGATTCCTTTCACAACGTTCAATATTTGGGGTGTTTTAACAGTGAACCTCCATTAATGACCCACAATCCCAATTCAGTTCAGTCAGTTCCCTGATCTCGTGGAATGAGTGGTATGTGCCGCCGATAGTACGCTGGTCAATTCGAAACCTGTTCATTTTAAAATGGCACAACAGTCGCGAGCCTGTAACTGAATATCCTCTTTATGCCGTTAACATAGAGGTGTTGGTCACATTATGACGTGAGCCCTATGTTGAGGTCGATACATCTCGGGGGCGTTTATTGGCGAGAATTGGGCGCATCCCGGTTGTTCGACGAAATCGCTATCCGTCCTACGGGCTATTATTTCATGGGACTTGTTTCGGACAAATCTGATTTGTTCCGACATTAATGTAATAACGGACAAAACTTCCTCTTACGCACAAATTGATTGTTTATATATTTGTTTTTTTTTTTTTTGTGGACGTCGTTCCCCTGTGAGATTTGGAGACCAGATATAATCATTGGAGATAATTTGATACGCGTCAGCAATTGATCGATCAATTTTTTTTATTAAATTGACAAAAATTTAATTTATAACTTAAATTGAGTCAATTTTATTTGATTGCTGAAACATTAATAATGTAACTATTATTAATATTTCAGCAACTGATTACGTAGTGGAGTTAAGCGAAACATATAATATTAAACTTTTTATTTTTAGATTAAAAAAACTCTTGGAAATTATTTTTATTTTATCTAATCTATTATATGAATACTCTTATCGATAAAATATCATGACTTTATTAGTTACTATTTTTGATGTGTTTACTATTGTAAGTTCCTAAGTGTTTGTATAGTCAGCCCTGTTAATAAGGCTATTCCTTTCTTTTTTTTTATGCTTTTTTTATTTTACCAGTAACATGATGACAATCATTAATTATTGTAATTATATCTATTGGCCCAGGTAAATATAATAATCCAAATTGGCTTATCGGTTTGAAAATATTTAATGCAATATATACAATACCACCCTCGATCCGCCTCCCCACCCCTGCCTGCTGCGTCTAGACTTTCACAGAGTAAACTCGTTAATGAGTTATTCATTGGTGGCCATCTGGTCACGTGACGCTGCACGAACACAACCCATTCACATCTTTGTATTCTCATCAATTAGCCTATCGAATAATGAGAATGTTCAAATGTTTAGAATACATTAATATGGAATTGTTTTGTCGTTTATATCATACTTCATCATAATCATACTTAATTATGTTAATGACTCTTCTTGCATCTTCTTTTTATGTATTATCATGATTTGATTCAACATTTATCACCTTCAACCATACTGGCTTCTGGCACGTACTTCGTGAAAACAAGGCTGGTGGTGGACTAATGTGCAGATCTTAGCAACTTATGTACACAGATAATATATTAAAAATTTCTTGTGGATGTCATCCTTTGATCTATTTGACCAATTTCCCTTCATAATAGAATACAGTAGAATAGAATCACAATAGAAGGCTCTAATTAAGTGTTTATACATATGTGTTCAATGTTTATCTTTTGAAACAATAATTATAGAACACTCCATAAATGCGAAAGCAGGTTCAAAGTTCCTTGAAAGTTACTAACTGAGATTGCTTCTAACGTCCTCTTTGTTTAGCTGATATTAATAGGTAGAGCGTGGTCACGATTAAATATTAGGCCTGGATTGAATCTCAATATGTATACTAATCTGCTATCTGTAATAGAAATATGATAAAACTAGATTATCCAACTCGTCATACTCTTATCGTCCGTGTGTTTTCCAGACATATTTCGGATATGGCGAAGCTTCACTCTCTACACCGATGACCTTCTCCACTCACTGCCATTCTCTGACTCCGACTTTCTCTTTCAATATTTTAATCTACTATTATAAATTCTTTATCTATATTTGGACTCTTATTTTCTTTCACGTCACACACTTCACTTTAAATGCTTATTGCTATCATAGTTGTCTCTCTTACATTATGTCAAAGTCATATTCTTTGTTATACTCTTACATTGTTGTAATACGAGTAATATTAGGATTATCACTCGGCACGATCAATAATTCAGACATTAGACACATTAGAAACACTCGCCGAAAGGGGACTGACATACATTGGCAACAATATACATTCCTGTCGTTTAGTGTGAAGTAATGCTAATAATATGAAAGTTTCGATAATTTTCATGATAATAATTATGCTTGAACCCTGGTGAAAAAGCTATTTTCAAACTTCAAATAAAAGACGGCGAATAATGGCTTAGTTAGTAATGAAATTTATTCAAACACTAACTGCAGTTTGGAATTTTGGAAGCTAGAATGAGTCTTTAATGTTATAATGAACTATATGCATGTACAAGTATGTCGCATGACATGAGGCGAGGTCAGAGGCACGTCACCGAGACTTCTCGGTTGGAACATGCTCCGTCAATTGGTTCTTTGTGCGGACATCGCCTCATCTAGTGTCGCCTCATCACTTCCCACAATTCATTGGACAACTATAAATAACTTCTAACGTTCGTATGGACGATTGGTAACAAATTGATTTCTAATTTATACGGGCTCTCTATAATAAATTATTTAATATGCCCGCACATACAAATGCATTTTTAATATCTGATTTAAGGTTCACAATATAAGAATTAATAGATAACTTATTGGTATGCTTTAATTTAATAGCTCATAAGCACTGCTTTGTTATAAATTGACATTCAAAGTTTTCTCAATTGCTTATAATCAACATTGTTATTATAATTAACATTGGTTCGCAAAACCGATCCTATAAGGAAAAACCTAGCAAATCCAGTAAAGTCTAATAACTGTTTTTTTTCCAAATAATTATTTGTGGTGCAATTACTATACTTTGCTATACCGATGACCTTGAAAGCGGAGGACCAAGCGTGTCTATGTCGAACAGTGATCGCTTGTGGGCTCATGATGTTGATAATAACAATAATTCCTGTTATAAACATACGTTATAAAAAAAACCTATGTTCCAAATTTCAGCTTTCTAGAGTTAGTAGTTTTGGCTGTGCGTTGATAGTCAGACAGGACAATAGATTTTATAAGTAGGCATAGATAAGTAAAGATAGATAGATGTAAGTATAGATAGATAGATAAGTGACGGTTTTGATAACCTCAAGCATTTTTATCAGACATTATTCTTTTACTGCTGTATAAAATAATAGTAATCTTTAAATATCGCGTGCGGTTTTAAAGAGTTGAAAACATTGCATTTTAGGAATTGATGAAAGAATTTGTAAGGCTTGTTCGGTGTTAGAAACTATTGTACACCGTAATAATATGAATTTACTTACTGTATATGATAAATAGCGATATGCCATCTAATGGGCTCTCTGCTTGTGTATAACACTTTCACACAAAACGACTGTTCAGTTATACTTCGTATTCATAATGTTATGTTTCCTGTATTTCTTTGCCTATTATAGGTGTTGTTTTGATGTCATTCAGTTCAACTTCTATGCATAACAATAGCAATTAGCTAGCGGGAGTGATGGTTAGTTATATGTACGGCGTTGACACTACACATACACACACACACCCATAGTTATATGTACGTCCACGAGCGACGTTTTCCGTGATTAATTCAATCGGACGCGCCCGACGGATATCGACCTCGCACGGTCCTTTTGGGAAATCGTCTGATCAAAGGCTTCTTTGATTCGTATAGGTACCACTCACTTACTTACAGCGAAATTTAGCGAATACGCCACAATTTCCTATTTTTTTTTAAATGCAACAATATGCAAAGACAACCAACAATGGATACTTGTTGTGCCCACAACAGGTATCCAATTATACCTACCTTCTTACTTTGGAGAAAAGTAGTTTTACCTAATTATAGTGTTCCGCTCCCACCTTCGCATTGATTTTTTTCTGCAAATTATGTATAAAAACTTTCCTCCTTTAACGCTCTTTCCACATTAAAATCCGTTGCGTAGTGTAAAAGATCTAAGCGTACATACAGAGAGGCAGACAGCAAGTAGCGACTTCATTCTTATACTATGTAAAGATTATGTGTATTATTGTATTATGTGTATTATTGTAAAGTCCATACCTATTTATACAGAATAAAAGCCTATGACCAGCAGTGGTACGGAATTAGAAGGTATATTTTATGTGGTGATCAAAAGTCAGACACCAACAGCGGCTGCACAGAGTTTTTTAAATTACGAAATTAGATTTTTACAATATTCAAAAATACAATAATGCCATTGATAATTTTAGGCATCTATTATAATAGATGTCTATGCATATTTGTCAATTTTTATATTTTTACAAATATTTAATTGCATATAGATTAAGTTTTGGTTGAGTTTTGAACAATTTGCTTATAATGATGTCGTAACGATAAATCTGTTCCGTCATTTTTAAAGTCTTTGAAAGCGGGGAAGATTTCACTGAGCATTATGATTGGGAAGAACAATTTCCCGACGGGACAGAGAGCCTCATTTCCTGCAAGTTCACGAGAGCCGTCCGTAGGCGACGCGCTCAAAAATATTATTTTAAGCTTCCGCGAACATCTCTTAACGCACGACATTGCTTCGGCTTTATCCTTATTCAAATATTTGTGTGACTTGAAAAGTGTATATTCCAAAAGCTTTTTTAAAACTTACTTCCATTCCGCTTCTATTTTCACAACACGATTGACGAATTTTCTTTAAAAGAATTGTGTTGTCGAAACTAAAATTAGATCAAAGTAAGATCTTCTACTTTGAATGTATTTCGGAAAACAACCGAGTGTAAAAATTTATAAATCTTAAGACTCTATCATAACAGCAGCAGAAAAAAAGCTTCTTGATTTCATTTTAAGACAGACAACTAAAATAAAATATATACATATAATAATAAAAATTATTTGTGATGCACTTTGAAAGAACTTTCGGATAAGGTCGTCTACACGGGCTTACGGTCTACTTCATTATAGGTGGCTACCGTCGCCTGGTAACACAAGTAACGCCACAGGTACTGGAAGTGCGCTGCCAACCTTGTATGATTACGGATAATAGATTATGGATAGGGTAAAAGATAGGGTAATGGTCTCTGGCATAATTCACTCAGTCACCAAAACAAACAAACTTATATTGTTATTTCACAATAGTCTTCTTTAAGGAGGTGGTTACTTATGTACTCAATGGTTAGAGCTATAAAATGTTTAGTATTTCTTCGGTATTTTTTTTTTGTTTCATATGCATACGCAGTTTACAATAATTCAGTCAAAATAAAATAAGGTTAATTTTTTATTAATTTAACGTTTGTACAATGTACGTATTTAGATATATTTGAATAAATTTTCATAAATACCGTTGCGGTTTTCAGAAATATATCGCACCGATTAAATTTCGAAACGAAAATGTTGTGACGTTTGTTAACATTATTTAATTTACAAAAATAAAATTACTTTTGACCATAATTCTCCGAATTGCACAGGCCGTATTGGATTTACTTTTTTTCTTCGAATATGTTGGGTATCAAAAATTTAATTTTTCTAAAAATCGTCTTCCAAATTATTTTAAACCTTATCCAATGTTTAATTATTTATTATTCCCGTTGTTTAGACGTTGCAAAAGGAATGTAGTGGCGAATACTTTCCGGACACCGTATTTTATGTACAGCCCGCTGAGCGAAACCTGGAAGCAGTTCAATTAAGGTTGGTATTTAAGGTTAGCACAACCGGGGGAACTCCGATTGCGTCCCCCTCTTACTCTCAAGGGATTCTCGGTCTTCCTTTTAATTTCAATTAAAATAAACGTCTGTATTTTATAAAATGCACCAAACAAAATATCTGTACAACACTTTTTATAATAATATAAAAAGTGTTGAACAGATATTAGTAACTTAATGCTAATTTGTGGCATAATAATGTTACTGAGATTGTCTTCAGGTGCACTTTTATATTCAAATGACTAAATCATTTATCGAATCACTATTATCATAGAGTAAATAGTACTAAGTACTATTTACCCTATGATATTATAAATTAATATAAAGATGATTTTTATTTCTGACTTCAGTTTGAACATTTTTTTTTTAAATTAGAGATAGGTTTGCTCTTGGCCAGCATCTAGCGTGTAGCGAAGATGCGGCCTATGATGGAGCGAGCTCACCCAGAACTTTAAAAATATTTGGGTTATAATGAGCTCGGAAATACAGACGCCGGCAGGGAGTTTCAAACTTTTTGGCAGTGCGCATTATGTTTTAAAACGCTTGGTCCGAAAAAGAGGGATTTCGACAAAATGAGGATGGTAACCAGCCGTACGTCTGAATGTCCGATGGAAGTACGAGGAAGACGGTATGAGGTCATGCAGCTCTGCGAAGTAGGTACATCTTATAAAACACAAAATAACGTTAGAGCTTCCAAGATTCTAAATTTACACCTATTGAAGAAAAGAAAATCGAAGAGTATTGCCCTGTCACATAAATAAGTGTTCTTACGGGTGTGCTCGTCGTTTGTACTTCAGAGCTGTGTATCGACATTGTAAAGCAGCACACTCACCGTCGAAGCATTCAGACACCCCGAGCTTTGTATATATGCGTTATACGAGGCAAGACTTGGGAGCGGTCTTTTCAAGAATTATCGAATTTGCGACTTCAATACAATGACGACAATGTAAACATTACAGACATATTTTATTCTTAGTGACACAATTTATTAATGTTTTTTCCTTTCTTTTATATATATGTATATTCTTGTATTCCTGACAGATATGAAACTATGTCTGTTAACTTTTCACTCCTTAACTACTCAACCAATAAACACGTTCTCAAGGATACAGGAAAAAACATAGGGTACCTAGAAAAAAGTACTGTTCCCGTGGGATCATCTAAAATAATATAAAAAAAACCTGACGCCTGGCCTGGTCTGGCAGATGTCAGGCGTTATATTGCTTATATGTTTTTTTTATTTTACAACACGGACAAAGTCGCGGGCACCACCAGCTAGCAATTATATAAAAGTGTAGGTATAGAGTATTTAATCTGGTGGCAACGGTGCAGTAGGTGCACAACTCATCTCCGGTATCGTTTCGCTTAGCGCACCCATTCCGGAGCGGACACACTTCATTAGTCGAGGCCGGGCTGCCGCGCGGCGGGCGGGCGGCGAGACGCGGCGCCCACGTTAAAACATATACTTTGTAGCGGTCACGTACACCGTACTCGACTAATAACAGACCCGTTGGGAAATTAGTACGCCAATACTCTACTGAAATCTTAAACTCACTTTTAAGACTAAACTTCATATAGTGGTATAGCCAGACCAGCCCTGCGCCCACCTGCGCCCGTAGTCTCAACCGATGCTCATTTTGTGCGTCATATCCGTTTCTTTCCGCTATCTACGGTCATATCACCCAATTAGTATATTGTTGAATAGGTAACAGATTGGCTGTTAGTTTCCTGTTAGCTGACTTTAAATAACTTCGAGATTTTTTTTAATATTTCTAAAAAGCACAAGAACCTGAAAAACGTTCCAACGTGGCGTGAGAACCATATCAACCTACTCGTTTTAATTTATGCATTTTTCATATATTTCCAAATCTAAGTATCTATGCAAATGACTATAATTAAACATATGTCTCTCAACAGCGTAGATGGCCTTTAATTTTTTTTTATCTGATTTTAAAATAACGGCTTGTAGTTTTCATCGTTTTTTTGTTAACGAATGAACCGAATTAGTTCACAGCTCGCTGTATAGCTTGACTTCAGCCATCGCATGTAAGCACAGTGTTTAGCAGCTCGCAATGTTATTTCTTGCTCGACGACCGACGGCGAGACAGTTCATTTGAGCTGTTAGCAGATAAGACTCCACTGTTTCTCAGTTTAAATTTATTGCCCTGTAAATCCACAACGCTCGCCGCGACCGTGACTTGCACATCGTCCCTACGAACGATTTAAAATGTATCCTACGCGCACTTTCGAGGGACGTTAATTAATTTCACCAACTTGTTTCTGTGTACAGTTTCACTCAATCTAATCGTTATTCTTTCACACTTTTTTGTACTAATACAATATAAAACACTTTTTGTACTTAATTGCAATTAAACGAAAGGAAGTCTTTCTGTACAACGACTTGTAATGTGACCACATTGTAATTAAGGTTACATTATGTAATGTCTAAAAAGATTACACTGACCCGCTCCCAGCTTCGCCCAGAGTTGAAATTTTCATAAATCATTTCCTAGCGGATGCTTACGTATTGAAGTAGGTAAAGAAATGTTCCAAAGTTTTAGGTGTGACTGTTAACTAGTCAGTCACGATAAACGATCTTATAAGTATAGAAGATAAATTAGTTGCCTGTTTCCGAATTTACCAATGATTTCCGTTTACCCCGTATTATACGTAAATGTAAAATAAAAATTAAAAAAAAATCAAAGTAAGGAAAAACACAAGTGTTATAAAATTATAGAAACTTATTATAGAAAATTATAAAAAGTAATTAGTGTCGTTTGATTTTTAAGAACAAACAGTAAATAAAAGTATTGCATATATTTCTTAATATTGCGTTCAACGAATTGTTAATAAGGACAGTGCTAATGTTGCCTCCCGTGGACTCCGGTGTGACGCGTCCCTGAGTCCTTTGCGGACCCTACAACAGCGTGACGCAGTGTAATGTAAATGCTATTTACCGTATAAACACATCAGCGACTGACTTCCTCGGGGACCCTGTCGCATTTCAATCAAGTTCCAAATCCTGGCCACTCGCATCCTATTTAATTCATATTCTGTAATGTACTGTGGCGAGGTAGCCCTACTATATAATATTCTCTTACCAGTATTATATGTATAGTTACTTAGATGTCCCTGTAGTCGGTTTTTGGAAAATCCAACAGGAACTTAACATTTTTTCAGTGTAAAAAGTATTTCAGTAAAAAGACTCTTTTCTATTAACTTTATAATGTCCTATAATGTCTCATTGAAATTTTTCATGATTACGGCACACTTATGGTAAAGTAATCGTGCACTGCATTGTTTTTCTTCGAATGTAATTCCTTAATATCACGCAAGAATGGCGTTAGTAAAATTAATTAAACGACTGCTTTCTTTTATTTCTTCTCGACTAAAGACTTTTATAAAGATGTTTTATAAGACAATAATATTATATAAAATATAAGAACATTAAATAATAACAGCCCGATACAAATGATAAATATTGAAATTGTAAATTGATCAAGTTAAACAAATTTAATTATTGTAACTGTTGAATCATAGATATAAGTATTGGTAAAAGTTATTTTAATAATAGTGCCCTAAATTAATTTCACTTAAAAATTTTTGAAGATATTTGACGGCATCACAGGTGTTTTAAATCTATATTCAACGATAGGTACATACTGTATAGTCGTTAGTATCATTGTAACTTTAATAATTAAAAGAAAGAAGGACAGATACAGTTTTATTGTACTTGCTTTTTAATCTGTTTAAATTGTGGAAAATTGTTCGAAATCAAAATTATTATTTTGACTTAAATAACGTGATAGGCAAACCTATCATTTATTATTTTGACTTAAATAACACCAAAATAATTTATTACCTGATTAAGTTCTCTTTGTAACCAATTTATTGACTAGGTCCTTTACAACCTAATTTAAACAATACTATAGTTATAAGTTAGGTAATAAGACTAGGCCCATATACAGCCATTGCTTGTATTCTAATTAAATTAAAAATGCTAACACGAAAGGTACATGCTCGCCAGGAGGAGTCTAAACTTCAATTAATTCGAGAACTTGAGAGAAAGTGTGACAGTCTATTAAGCGAAAGAGACGAAAATGAAAGGGAATTGTTAGAAATTCTTGAAAAAAATAAATTATTAAAACAAGACCTATCCCAATTGCACTTACAAAATATATCATTAAAGAGTGAGTGTGACAAATGTAATAATATTATAAAAAAATTTGATAAATGTAGTGAAGAGTATGAGGTGGCTCTGAAGACTATAAATTTATTAGAAAAAAAACTGTATGAGGCTCAGGAGTACATCATACAGTTGGAAGCACAATCTGTTCATCATAAAAATCAAAAAACACAGTGTCTGTACAATGAGTTAGTCGAAGTTAACTTCAGGGCTACTTCTGATGTGTCTTGTGAATGCAATACTTCTCATGTAGATCTGTCGGTTGACGATAAACCATACAAATCTTCACAAACATTAACCGGACATAGCAGAAACCAGCTTAAAAAATTTGTTAAAATTAATAGGTACATACAAAAGACACAAAAACTGTTAAAAAAACAAAAATGTATGTTTAAAAATGCAAATAATATTAAAAAAAAGTTAAATATGACAGAACAATTAAATCAATATGCATTGGAATTGGAAAATAATAGATTAAAATATGAGAATGATATTAACTTATTAAATAATAATATTGCACATCTAGAATCATCTCTTAAGATAATGACCCGAATGTATGAGGATTCCCAAAAATTAGTGGAAAAATATTCACGGTTTCAGACGGAAAGTGAGCCCTCAGCTTCACAGTCCTCATTGGACACACCTATTCAATATCAGTCACCATCAGAAACTAACAAGACGATTCAAACCAATATTTCCCAAAAACATTATATAAATACAAATCGTAAGATTACTGATAGGGAAAGTGTCATAATGTTTAGTGATGAGATAGGAAGGGACATGGGTCATTTATTAAATACTCAATTTGATCAACCAGTTATAAATCATTGTATGCCTAATGCGTCATATGTTGATGTCATGACAAAAATAAGTAGTACCAAATTAAATCCTAACTCGACTCTTATAATTTTTGTTGGTAATAGGGGTAATTTAAATAGGAAAGATTTATTGCATTTCTTTGAAACATTACTCTCCTTCAAAATCAAACAAATTGTGTTTTATACACTCCCATACAATAACGGGTTGTCAGCTCAAGAAAATAATATTAGATATATGCTAAATAGGTGTTTACACACTTGGTCGTGCTACCAAAGTAATGTACATATCATTGATACAAACAGTTGTATTACAAAAACTTATATTCATAATGGGCAATTGCTTATTCCTTTCTCTGTCAAGAGACAAATAGCTGTTATGCTATTCTTTTATTTTAATGTGACTGCTAAAAATTTATCAAAAAATTATCTTAGTAACAATTCACCAATTAAGGTGTTGACAGGCAATTATTTAAATTAAATATTGAGACAACAGATTACACCTCTGGCAATTTATATTCTGGAAATAATAACTTTATTTTGACAAAAGGTACATTGTATCTATCACAATTTTGTGTAAAACAATCAGTGAATTCGTTGGTTAAAAATATTTCTGACCCGGTTATAAATTGTATAACAAATAACAATATTCATGTTTCCAGGAGCAATAAATTTCAGGATTTAAAAATAAAGACCCAGTCAAAGGTAAATCAACTTGAGATTATTCATCAGAATATTCAAAGCTTTTCACGCAAAGAACTTGAAATTGAGTTGTTCCTGGAGAACAGAAAAACTGATGTTTTATGTGTGACTGAACACTGGCTTAAAGACTATCAAATGCTTTTTAATTTTGAAAATTACTATATTGCCAGTGCTTTCAATCGAAAGTCCACCAATGGCGGGGGTTCATTTATATTACTACGGAAGCATATAAAGGCCAAAGAACGCAAAGATGTTGTTGGACTTTCGAAGGAATGTTGTATCGAGCTGTCTTGTGTTGAGTTGGAGAAATGTGTTATAGTATGCGTTTACAGACCACCAAATTACCAGAATCTTCAGAATTTTGAAATTGTTATGGAAGATGTACTAAAATTAATATTGAAATCGAGTAAAAAATCTCACATAGTTTGCGGTGATTTTAATGTAGATTTGTTAGAAAATTCAACTTCCAAATGTAGGCTGCAGGGCTTGTTTAAATCATTTAATTTGGCTAATATTTTTACAGAACCGACTAGAATAACAGCAACCTCAGCTACTTGTATAGATAATATTTTCTGCGATTGTAAATTTTTGAACAAGCAAATAATTAACTCTCTCCAATCAGATCATAGTGGTCAAGCTGTGTCTTTTCCATTTAGTACAAAAAAAGAGAAAATTTTAATAAAGAAGAGATCTGTAACCGTCAGTGGGGTGAGAAAATACATGAAATCGTTGAATGATAAATTATCCATTCCAAATTATGACTTGAGTAATCCAAATAGTTTTTATGAAGAATTCTTCTCAATACTGCACTGTGAATTTGAGAATATATTCAAAGTTAAGGAAATAAACATCAACCAAAAATTCAAGTTCAGTGAATGGGCTACTAAGGGTATTCGCATTAGCAGAGAAAGGTTATTTGAATTATATGCTGAAAAACGCTATAACCATAGCAAAATCTTTATTAAATATGTTAGATCTTACTCAAAAACTTTCAAAAAAGTTTGTGCTTTAGCGAAGTCCAAATATATTAAAAATATAATAATTAATGCTGATAATGTGATAAAAACGGTTTGGAAAGTAATTAATTGCGAGACGGGCAAAACTAAACTACATGACAATAGTCATACATTAGATACATCTCACGGTATCATTACTACAGATGTAGATGTGGCTCAAGAGTTTGAAGCATTTTTTACAAATATACCGTTATTAACTACTGAGCCACTCAATTCCTCATCTAACTCTGCACGCGACGTGCTAAATGCTAATGTTCCAAGATGTCCGGTTGCGTTTGAGTTTAGGCATGTAACCCCACATGTAGTGATTAAAACTTTTAAGGAAATAAAACTAAAAAATACCGAAGATTTATTTGGTATGTCGGCTAAATTGTGTGGTTCTATTGTCGTAATTCTGGCACCTTATCTGACAATTCTATTTAATTCTTGTGTTGATAAGGGTGTGTTTCCTGATCTTATGAAACATAGTAAAGTTATACCTTTATTTAAATCAGGAAGTAGAAATGATCCCGGTAACTTCAGGCCAGTGTCTGTGCTCCCAGTTCTCAGCAAAATTTTTGAAAAAATAATACTTAGTCAGATGCTCAGTCATTTCAACTTGAACCACCTACTTCATGAGCAACAGTTTGGTTTTTCTAAAGGGCGTTCGACCACCGACGCTGCAGTGAATCTTCTACAACACGTATACGGGGCTTGGGAGGAGTCGCAGGATGCTATCGGGGTGTTCTGTGACTTGTCCAAGGCCTTTGATTGCGTTGATCACGAGACACTGCTAATTAAGCTTGAACATTATGGAGTTAGAGACAGATCTCTTAACTTGATGGGTTCATATCTTAAAAATAGAATTCAAAGAGTTCAAATAAACGGCACGAAGTCATTGGGATCAACTGTCAAAATTGGTGTACCACAGGGATCGATACTGGGACCGTTCCTATTTTTAGTATATATTAATGACTTGCCTTTTATGGTACAAAAACAATCTGGGATGGTGTTATTTGCTGACGATACTTCTATTATATTTCAGGTTAATAGACATAATCAAGATATTGACAAAGTAAATGACGTTCTCTCTCAGATCCATGACTGGTTCACTACAAATAATCTAATGTTGAATCCCAAAAAAACTAAATGTGTGAAATTTTCTTTGCCTAATGTAAGGAACACCAACTTGGATGTTGTCCTAAATAAAGAAAAATTGGAATATGTAGATGAAACGGTTTTCTTGGGAATAACTTTGGACGCTAAATTGCAATGGGACCCTCATTTAAATACATTAGCCGCTAGGCTCAGTTCGGCGGCATATGCAGTTAGAAAGATTCGTCAACTGACTGACGTCGCTACTGCAAGAATTGTTTATTTCAGCTACTTTCATAGTATTATGTCTTACGGCATTTTATTGTGGGGTCAAGCTGCAAACATAAAAAGTATCTTTGTATTACAGAAGAGGGCGATTCGTTCAATATACAAATTGCGTGGTCGTGATTCCCTACGAGAACTGTTTAAAGAAATTGATATTCTCACGGTATCCTCACAGTACATATTTGAAAACATCTTATATGTTCGCAAAAATAAATCGTTATATCTGAAAGGTTCTGATATTCACAGCGTAAACACTAGAAATAAAAATAAAATAGTGCAACCACAATTTAGACTGAGTAAAGTAAAAAACACATTTATGGGTAACTGTATTCGCTTCTATAATAAAATACCAGATGATATTTTAAATTTGTCCGATTGCCAGTTTAAATATAAAATTAAAAAGATTCTGTATTCTAAGGCATATTACAAAGTAGATGATTATTTGGAAGATAATGACGTCTGGTCTACGGTTGCTCCAACTCAGCATAATGAATTAGAATAATATTAAGTTTACAATTAATGTAATGTAAAAATAGATAAAGTAAAAAATATGTTTTTTTAGAAATGAAAATATAAAAGATGCGATTCCTGTGGAGTTTCTTTGGCCGTTCTTCTCCACAGAGGAATGCACACCGTGGTAGTGAACGTGCCATTCTCTGCCATTCTCTGACGTCGAAAAGCGATTTTATAAATCTTATTTCGAATAAAAATGTTTTGAATTTGAATTTGAATTCTTATTGTTTAAAAATAATGTGCAAAGTTTCTGTTAGTGTGTATTATTTATCTATTTTACGTCGAGGTGCAATAGGAACAAGTTATAAATAACTTAATAACTTAAGTTTTTAAGTAGTAAAAACGTCAACCTTTGCGCGTGTGCTTTGCGGAAGAAAATTCAACCATATGTAACGACTACATTAGGCAGGTAAATAATTAGGCCATGCCGAGATTATTTTTATTGTTAAGTATATTATTTTTTTATTTATTTACGAGGTGCAGAGTTAACTTTGCACCTCGAACCTAAACTCTTTAAGTAAGAAGGGGAGGACGAGCCAAAAAAACTACTTGCAATAAGGTAACTTACATGACTGGTTAAACTTTAATCAACTTGGGCGTTTAATTAAAATTAATCTATAGCCATTGACAAGCGCGCGAAGTAGCGGTATTTTTCGAAAGTTTCGAAAAAACTGCAATTTTGAAGTTGCCTTTAAAAAAATAAAAAACGTGAAACATCACAATAAAAACATACGACTTTTTTTCGTGAAAAAAAGTGTGATTATTTTTCACGACATTGTATGGTTATTTACATATATGGTTATTTACAGACAACATAACTGCGAGTGCACTGTTACTAACTTGTTAACGATGCTCGGGAAAAAAACGATAAGAAAAAGCACGAGGCATGTTTTATTAATTCTCCGTATACACGGCGATACTGCGGAATGGAGGCGAGCGCCATTTTTCTGCGGACGAGATTTAAATATGGAATTCCGGTGTGCGAGCAGGAGAGGCGCGTGCCATTGACCTTGCGCCAGGGCCGCGCACGCGCCGCCCGCCTGCGCCCGCGCACACCGCCATTGCACACCGCACTGCAAGTCTGCACTGCAATAGATAAATCCCATCCACCCATTGCTAATTTTTACCTACTTTTTAGTTAACTTTTTATGACTCCAATAGTTATTTATTTAAAACGCAAAGGAAATCAATCTTATGTAAATACGTGAAACGAAAATTTTGGTTACCTTTTTAAATTATTTTCCTATGCTTTTTAAAGAAATTACTGGATCCTTGAATACTTAAAGTTTGCACACCGCACTGCAATAGATACCACAGCCATCCATTGCTCATTTTTACCTGCTTTTAACGATGTATGCATAACTCCAATAATCTAACTATTTATATATTAATATGTAAAACGAAATTAATTACCATCGAATTTCGACAATGGGTGACAGCTAGTTAAATTAAATACATCCAACATAATGTACTAGATATTATACAATTATAAAAAAGCTAAAGAGTTTCTTTGTTTCCTTTACATGCGTTAATTCGGATT
The DNA here is from genome assembly GCA_944738685.1 of Synanthedon myopaeformis. Taxonomy (NCBI): domain Eukaryota; kingdom Metazoa; phylum Arthropoda; class Insecta; order Lepidoptera; family Sesiidae; genus Synanthedon; species Synanthedon myopaeformis. Next base: position 3,977,636 of record OX122926.1, on the reverse strand, counting down.
TGCATTTGATAGCATTGAAGTTTATACGCTATTTATTATCACGCTATGACCCCGAGAAGCCAAGACGGATAAAACCGCGGGACACAGCTACCGTACGATATTAGGCACATTGTATTATTTATGAAAAATTTGGCTGCCGTCTTCGCACTCGCCATGACTAATCACAAGCAAGTGCACTGTCGACCTTAGAATAAGGTAAAGTATAAGGGACAATGTGGGGACAGGGGATTGGGCCCTTGTTATACTAATATTATAAAGCTGAAGAGTTTGTACCGGGTACCGGCTAGTATATAATAAAGGTACGTGTGCTCTATGTGAAGTGAAGGCTCTATGTGACGGCAGAAGCTTATGTCTAATGTCTTGAAGATTGCTTCTTTTCATATGCTAGTTTCTCATCGTTGCTCTTTTCATCGCTATCTGTCACAGTTATGGTCATTCAGTGACGTTTGTGGATCATTTGGCATGGCGGGATGCATTCCATCATTCTCCCCTCTAAGTAGATTAGTTGCTATAATTGCACTTAAAATAACTTGACCAACGTGCTGGCCCGCTCGCATTCAAAAGTGTGTCTACCATGACCGTAACCGATCGTTTCTCTGACTGGGCTATCACTAATAATATTAAATGTACTTATATTTTTCAGTGAATTTCGCATAAATTAATGCGATCCACATAACAAAAAACCCTTTTCAAAGATCATTACGCGCTGCACCGTTGCAATAGGTAGGTAAAGTATATATGACGCGTGACGCATTCATCGGTTCGCATGCGCGGGCGGCGCAAAGTCGGAAGCTCGCATATTGGAAGCGTATGAGATGAGTCGCATCACTAACACAGTAACACACGATAACTATTTCATTAGAGAAATGTTCAATGTTTATATGTATGTGTAACTGAATTGGAATCAAACGATTCTGTTAGTTATTGTAGAATGGGCGCAATCGTAAACACATTGGAACCCAATTAAGTTTAATTACTAATTTATGTTAGTGACTAAACAGTTTGATGACTATGTATTTACTTCAATGACTAATACTGGTTTTCTTTGTTAGTGTAGTTACTAGTAAACTGGACTAATACAAAATAGGAAAGGCTTATATGTCCAGCAATGGACTATGATCACAGGTTTATGGTGACAATATAGTAAATACTATATTGTCAACATAAATCTCAAAATAAATTTAGAATACTATAGTGTTCTAAATTTATAACTTTTCTGTATTTTAAAGCTATTTGGTTATATTCTGTGATTGTAACTCGAACAGAACAGGATTTTACCTGTTAAAAACTTTTCGATTTTTTGCTTGTCTGATAGATAATATTTATTTATTATAAGAGGACCTGTTTCCACGTAGTGTCTGTTTTTCTATATACTTATCTCATTATAATTAAACAATTCTGTCAATTTTATATTAATTAAATTAAACCGTTTGGCAAAGTGATAAATTAATATTTATCTATTTATTTTATTTCATCCCCATCTTTAAATATTTAAATTAGTTAAAGAGTAATTAAGAGATATTTGATATTTTAAAGAAGTTGTTTTTAAATTTGTAAAATAACACGTTTTGGTAGATACTAAATCTTAATTTGCCGAGTAAAATGTACCAGTTTACAAAGGAACTAATTGCTTTGATATTGATCGCTTTGAAAATGATATAATTAAAGATTGTTTTAAAATATACCGCAACAATATTAGCTGACATAGTGACATTTGAGAGACCGCCGCCGAAGCGCAACGGGTGGGCGCGCGCGTGCCTGTAAAAATGGTAGAACAATAAAAGCTTTTCATCATTATTGCTACTTGGAATATATTTTTAATTATTAAACTTTGTTATGATATAGGCATTTTTTTATAATGCGCCCATTGTTTATTTTGAAGCGTATTCCTTATAATATAAAGGACTAGCGTTATTAATTAATTATTTATTTTCTTTTGTATAATTGGCACGCAGATAAACAAAGTTTCGCTATACATTTTTCTAAAGTTTCTAGTATATTTTTTCTTTTGAATTTGTTATTGGTTTTATTTATTCGAAACTAATCTTACTTCTTACTAATATTATAAATGTTAATTATTTACATTAAAAATGTTTTACGAAACTGATAGCATAAAAGAACTAGTTTTTTTTATTTATAAAAATAAATTCATCTTAATTAAATTGTAACAGAAAATCGATGTTAATATTTCGTATAACATCAGGACTGTTATCATGAATAACAGTCATGGACGCATATAATTGCGCTGATTTTTGCCTAATAAAACTATCTTCGGCTAGTGTAGGTATAAAATAACTTTTTGAACTACATAGTATGTTAAGTAATTCCAAACGTTTTCTTCAGTATAACAAATCCATTGTGTTAACTAATTAAGAAACCTTAGATTGTTATGCACTTGAGTGCTTTGTTGTTAACCCCTTTTAAAATGACTATACTTTCAAATGTCTCCTTTACGTATCTTTCCTCATAGAAACAAGAAAAACACTTGACGTTATCGACAATTTTAAAAGAGGACATTTATGTTATTCAAAGACATATGTCATTCTTCCGTTTTTAATTAACAATTGTTTTACAACAATCACATTACAAAGGCAATAATTTTTCAAAAGTATTCTTGCAAAGTTTTATTTTTTATTTTTAGATAATTTTTAGAATTATGTAAAATCAAAATTTTAAATTAGCAACTGTATCTATTCGTTGGTATTACATTTGTACACAGTACGATATGTTTCTAAATTATTTTAACCTTAAACCTCGACTTATAGTTGTGACTACATCCCATGTTGGCATACCTTTGATCATACATCATTCTGGGCGCAGCTCCACTAGCTACAGGTGTAAATATAATTAATTAAATTATTATTTAATATATACGATATACATACGAGTATAAACATGTTTTTAATTTAGCGTATTATATTTTAGTTGTGAATATAAGTACAAATTTTAATGGCATTTCATTACAATACAGCATATCTAAACACAATTTTATGTTTTGGAAAATTTGATAGAGTATTCAATAAATGTTTTTATAAAGTAATTTCTAACTCACTAGTTAGAATAAACACGATTTTCGTCTTAGACGAGCTCTTTAATTAATGAAATCAATTTATCTGCTTCCATAACGCGAGGACCTTTGATTACAAGTACAAAGGGGGAGAATTTCGCGAAAGAGAAATTTATAATGAGGCATTCATTGCAATGACTCATGCTGATGTTGCAACTGTTATTCTATTCATCCGAGGAAAAATATTTTGAAGATAGAAACAATAGCCGCCGTTAACGGATCCAGATTTCGCTAACCCTATTGATTTTTTTTAAAAAAAAAATACTGTACTTATAAAAAAAGTTGCCAAATCGTATAGAATTTGTTTTATTATTTAAGTTATTTGTTTGTTTGATTAATTTTTTTAACATTATCCAAGTTAAAATATTAAAGGGTTATAAGTTTCTAGAAATACAAATCCCTATAAATATTTCTGAGACGAATAAACTTATAGAGGAAGGCGATTGTACACTGGCAGTCATAATGTGGATAACTCGTCGACCAAGAACCATCACCTTAAACTGTGGCCACTGTGAAATAACACCAAAAGTTGCTAATTTTGTGTTAGTAGACGTCCATCGTCAATCACGTTATCAATCAATCATCGTCACCCGTCGCCTATTATTAAAAGCATAGGCAAAGGGATTGCAAGAGTGTCCTACCGACCATAATATAATATTATAAGGGGGCGTTTATAGTGGAATGGACTCTTACATCTTTCTCTCAAAGAAACAATGAGTTATTTTATGGAGATCTTCTGCAATGAGTAGTTAATACCACCGACGGCTTCAAAGCGCAGTGTGCCACGAATTTGAACAAGTAAATTGACTTAAGGTTTAAGATAATTAAATCTTAAGGTTTAAGATCAGAAATTGACTTAAGGTTTAAGATCAACATAAGCATGATGTGTGGGACATTGGAAACAAGCACTCTCATTTGTGACTAGTTTCATTTCTTGCAAATTAACGGATTTACTAATAACAAAAATAAACCTGTATAGTTTTACACGCGCATACTTCATTGTTCATTGTCGTAATACTTACTTACACCTGTTAATTCTGTATAGGAATAAACATTTGTTTGGTGAACCGTTCTCTTTCCGGTTTCGCCACAGTATAATATAAAAAATAGTCGCTGAACAACAAGCCGATTATTTACATTTCATTGACCCCGCTAGCTGGTGATGCAGAATTTGTTTTTATTGCCACCATTTCTATACTAAGACAAAAAAATATTTGACATTTTTCACAGAAATGCTTAGAAAAAATAAATATGAATGAACACGCTTAGATATTTCTCTATTAGTATATCTACTGTTTGTTGTGTTTATTAAGCTTCATCCTATCCGCAAGGGATCGCTGTAAACAGTCCCTTCTTCACTTAATTAAAACAGCTCTTAAGGTAAACCCATTTTCCGGACTTAGGTTGTGATAAGGACAGACTGTTCTAAATTTACGATTATAACTCTACCTTTGGGTCTAAATGTTCGGACTATAATCGTGACTTGAATGGACCAGGCGATTATTTTTGCTGATTGCGAATGACTATTTTCATTCGAAATTCAAGCAAGTGATGGAGTAGTAGCGCGTAATTTCTGCCATATATCTTCTTCACGTCAGCTAATGATTAAAACAACGGTAACAGCAGGGCAACACTGCGTTTCGTAGTCATTTGGGCAGTCTGTCTGGCGGCAGTAACCACCCCCTTACAGAATACCACCATGAAATAACAGCATATGTGCTGTTTTGTTTCGGCGAGTTAGTAAGGGATACCAGAGCCCATTACCACATACCTTCCTTATCCTATCCTTAATCCTTCTATGGTCGGCAGCGCACTTGTAGCACCTATGGCGTTGCTTGTGTTATAGGCGACGGTAGCCACCTACCAACAAGTGGACCGTCAGCTTGTCTGTCGATCTCAACTTAAGAAAAATGATATTTCCTAAAGAGTTCCCTCCGACATTCACGCCGTCATATTATATTTTAAACTCTGGGTGATCTCATATTTTATTGCAGTTAATTTGCGTTTTTAACACCCAGTTATAGCCAATTAGGCCTTTTAACATTCTGATAATGTTCGTATGATCAGTAAAGTAATTGTAATAAAAAGTTTATGATCTTTCGTGGCGCTAACGTGTATTGCCTAGACGCACGCATTAATAGAACAGTTATCTTTTACATTAATTATTTATGACGCGGCCCATTCCTTCCACCCTCCATTTCCCGCATCGCATTCGGCGCGCGCGCACACATACGGGTACCGTACCAGGAAGTGTCACAATTACATTGATTGAATCTATTCTCCCACCTACTTGCCGAGCTTTACTGAGCTAAATAAAAAATTTTCCTTTTAATAACAGCCCCAAAGGCACGTGTCGTTCTTATTTGTCTAAGTTCAATGGCTCAAAAAGACTGCCAACGCGTCGCCTGTCCTTCATCGGCCTTTCTAGCGTTGATTTTTTTAATTGTTACCACATTGTCTCTGTGTGTGCCTCTCAAATCAAATAAGTCATCACATGATTCAATTATTCTGTACAAGAATATATTAATTTTAGTGAAATATAAACCAAGTCAAAATCAATTTGAATCACCTTAGCCCTCATTCTCAATCGTAATAGGATCAACAGCGCACATTCATCCTGCCTACTGTTGCTTATACGACTCTACTAGACTTTAATCGTCTTAGACAACTGACAGACGATTGAATGAAATTTTGGCATGACTGATGCCCTGTTGCAAGCAAATGTCGACTTTAAGGTGACGAACCCTTTCTTACCCCGACTTTACAGTAAATATTTACCTATACCTATATTAAGGTGATGGGATTATGAACCGGTTTACATTTATCTCCACGCTCAATGGTTCATTGTATCCGTAACACTAGTGACGCCTGCCGCCACAAATGACGGTAAAACATTGACACTCGCTCGAGGAGAGTTGTTGATTGATTAAGTTAGTTGACGAGTGCGCGCGTGGTGGTTGATTTGAGTGACGTGTGTTCGTCTCGCGTGCCTCATACGGAGGCGGTAGTTCCGGTGTGTCGCCTCCGGAGCCCCGCAACCCGTTCCGAGGGACTGATGACCGCAAGATAACGGAACTCCATACCACTATACTGTCCCGCCCTTCGTACTACGTACACTCCACGTAATACTCAAGACACTACGCACCATCCGCCTTGCCTGTACATCGCATTTTTACACCTCACTGTACAATGAATGGCACTGAACACCAGAAAGATTACTTTCACGCATTGTTATGAGTGGAAAAATTAAAACAAGGCAAATTTAATTTTTTTGTATAAATTGAAATGAGTTATTTAAAATTAAAACACAACAAATAAATTATAATTGGTTACCTTATAACGTTAGCTTACTTTGAGGAGCATATACCTATTACCAATGAAATAAATATTTTAAAAGTACATTTTAATATAGGTATTGAAATTTAAAAGTACTGAAAAAAGTACATATAATTAGTGAAATAGACTATATATTATGTACTTGGTCAAGTATTAGATACATAATTTTTGCAATATTATCCAATAAAAAAAAACAATTTTTAAACAAAATAAACAGCGTTAACAGCAAAATAAAAGATGTAGTAGAAATTACACCATCGATACCATCCTTTTTTTTTTTTTTTTTTTTTTTTTTTTTTTTTTTTTTTTTTTTTTTTCGAGGAGAAATCCTTTTATTGATTCCCTACCGCTGGCGAGACGGTAGGGGTATGTGGGGGTCGGCCGGCAGACGACGCTATGCTAGTCATAGCGGCCCGGCCACTACCCACTAAAACTCCCCGGTGCCTCCTTGCCCTATGAGCGGGGTGGACCGGGCTCTGCCGAGGCAACAACTCCGATCCACCCCAGGGCGGCCTAGCCGCTGTCGGCTAGGCTGACGCCAATGGGGGATTGCCCGGAGACACCGGGGCAATCCCCAGACGGGGGGAGCCTGTGCAGGCACACACAGCTAGCCAGCTGTGTGTGCAGGTCCCCTAGGGCATTTGAAGACGGGCTTGGTATGCCCGTCTTCTCCTGCCCGTCCGCCTACGTCTGAGGGAAGCGAGACCAGCCTCGTCCTCTCGCTCCCTCTCAGCTGCCTCCTTCTGCGACATGACAGAGTCGCAGAAGGAGGCAACTGCTTTCCAGTTCGTCTCACTGTCAAGCATGGCTTCAACCATGCTTGGCAGTGAGACATCTCCCCCACCCAGCGCCACCTTCAGCTCCTGACGCTGGGTGTCCCAGGCCGAGCATACCTGGAGTGTATGCTCGGCCGTGTCGTCTGGATCGCCGCAGTGGTGACACTGCGGCGATTCCTCCCTTTGAATACGGTGCAGATAATGACCGAAACACCCGTGTCCGGTCATTATCTGCACCATGTGGTAGGTGAGGCTGCCTTTCCGGCGCCTCACCCATTCCTCCAACACCGGACGAATCGCTCCGATCGTCCGGTGGCCGGCGGTAGGCTGGCGTAGTGCCTCACTCCATGTGTGCATGGCCCTCTCCTGCGCCTCTGCGCGGACCCGTCGCACGTCCTCGGCGACGGGTCTACCTCCTTGGGCCCTTGCCGCGACCCGATGTCGATGCACCTGGGACAGAACCAGGGCATCGACATCCCACGGGGGCACGCCCGCGAGGACGCAGGCGGCCCCGTGGCTGACCGTGCGGTACGCTCGCACGGCCCGGATCGCGATGGCCCTTTGAGGCCTCCGTAGGAGGGCCCGGGTGTGAGGAGTGAGGCACTCCGCCCAGACCGGGGCTCCGTAGAGTGCCATCGACCTTACCACCCCGTGGTAAAGCCGACGGCACGCCGAATTGGGTCCTCCCATATTCGGGAGGAGACGTCCGAGCGCGGCTGCAGCTCTAGTGAGCCGTGGAGCGAGGAGCTTGAAGTGCTCCTCGAAGCTCCAGCGGGGGTCCAGCGTCAGGCCGAGGTACTTCATGTACCTGCCGACCTCGATCCGGACCCCCTCCACTCGGACGCGGAGCCCCGATGGGATCCTGCGGCGTGGGGGGTTGAAGGCCATGGCCCTAGTTTTATCTAGGGCCACCTCCAACCCGAGCAGTCGAATGCGTCGGACGACGAGCGAGGTGCCGGCCGACGCAAGATGTACCGCCTTCTCCCACGTCTGCGCTCTTGCCGCGACTAAGGTGTCGTCGGCAAAGCAGGCAATCTCCATTTTGGGAAGGAGATTGCCTCGCAGGACCCAGTTGTACCCCAGGTTCCAAAGCAGGGGGCCGAGCACGGCCCCCTGGGGTACGCCTACCGCCACTTGTCGGCGAATTATTTCGCCGTCAGCGCCCTCGTAGAGGACCACTCGCTCGGCGAGGTAGTCGTCGACGAGGGCGCAGAGATAGGACGGCACCCGGTGGAAACGGAGTGCCGCCCTAATACATTCGTGGGGGAGGCTGTTGAATGCGTTGCGGATGTCGAGCGACACCGCAACAACAGCCTCCCCCCTGCCGGTGGCCTCCTCCGTCCACCTTTTGAGGAGGCCCACCGCGTCCATTGTGGACCGACCGGTGCGGAAGCCGAACTGGCGCTCCTCCAAGTTCGGCCCCCCATTCTCCAAATGCTCGACGATCCGGCGGGCCATGATCCTCTCCATGGCCTTGCCGGAGTCGTCGAGCAGCACCACCGGTCGGTACCCGGACGGCGAGTCGGCGGGGCGGCCTTCCTTACGAAGAAGGACGAGTCGCCCCGCCTTCCACCTCCTCGGAAATTTGCCCCGGGCGATACAAGTGTCTAGTACCGCCCGGAACCTCTCCTCCAGAGGCCCCAGCGCTATCGCCAGGGCCTTGGCCGGGACTCCGTCTGGCCCCGGGGCCGTCTTCTTCTTCCCGATTCGCTCCCTCACCGCCTCGAACTCGACGTCGGAGACGGGAGGGCCCTCCAATTCGGCCTCCGGCAGCGGTTCCGGAGGCTCCATGGGCGGGGGCTCGAACGGGCCTGGGGTCGGGAACAGTGACCCCACGACCTTGTCGAGCAGCGTCGGGTCGAAGTGGGCCGTGGAGGGGGAGCTCGACGCGAACTTCCCCCTCACGGCCCTGTACGGACGACCCCAAGGGTCAGCATCCAGGAGGGCCAGGAAACGCTCGTGGGCTTCCTCCTTGGCCCTGCAGATACCTTCCTGCAGGGCGTTGTGAGCGTTCCTGTACGCCTGACGAAGGAGGACCTCTTCGTCAGGCGTCCTCCTGGAGCGTCGTCTCCGGCAACGGAGGAGAGCTCTCCTGGCCGCTAGGCATGATGAGCGCAGGGAGGCAATCTCCTGCGCCCACCAGTACACCCTCCTCCATCGAGGAGGAGGGCGCCACAGCGGCATGGCGGCATTGCAGACTTCCCGTAGGTCGTCTGCAAAGTGGTCGGCCATGCCGTCGGGATCCCCTGCGAGGTGAGGGGGGAGCGACGACCATTCCCTCACCATCGCGGCCTCCTCCGCCACGTCCGGGCGGAGCTTGGCGAGTGCCCACCTTGGGAAGGCGACACCCGCCGTGGGGTCCCGACGCTGTGGGGCCCTAGCGGCCTGCGTGGAGACCTCGTATCGGACATAGAGGTGGTCCGATAGGGTCTCCACGTCCTCCATCACGTTCCAGTCCCGGATTCGGGCAGCGAGGGCAGCGGTGGCAAAGGACACGTCCACGATGGACGTACCTTGCCACCGTACGCACGTGGGGGTGGTGCCTCGATTTAGCACCTGGAGCCCCAGGCCCAACGCCCAGGACTCCAATATGCCCCCCCTCACGTCCGTACTGGGGGACCCCCATGCCGAGGATTTGGCGTTGAGGTCCCCCGCCACCAGAACTGGGAGTGGGGCCGCTCGCCTCACCACTCCCTCCACCGCAGCCAGGAAGAACTCGAAGTCCGCCCGGCTGCGGTTCGGGGAGAAGTAGGTCGACACGACCACCATTCTCCCAAAGTTCGCTGCCACGAACCCGGAACCCCTTTCCCTTAGGGAAATGGGAGGAGCGCCACCCCCCGGTCTCACCACAACGGCAGCGGAGTCGTCCAGGTCCCCCAACCAGTGGGGGTTCTGGGGAACGTAATACGGCTCCGCCACCACCGCCAGGCTAATCTCCCACTCCGCCATGGACTGACACAGCAAGTCCTGTGCCCCGGCGGAGTGGTTGATGTTCGCCTGGAGGATCTTTGTGAGAGACCTATTGGGCATTAGAGGTGTCCATGCGCTCCTCCCTTATCGCGCTTGTTGCCCCCGGCTTAGCCGTCGGTTTGGCCGCAATGAGACGGCCCCTGACGGCTGGGGGGGAGCAGTTCATCCCCCCCATACGATGGTTAGCCGGGAGACCGGCATCCGCACAGATGGCGCATCTGTACGCCGCCTCGCAGTTGTTAGCGGAGTGCCCGTCCGCTCCGCAACGGTAGCAGAGACCGCTGCGGTCCTTGCTGGACGGGCATCTGACCACGGGGTGACCGAGTCCCATGCACCTATAACAGCGCATGGGACGCTGCTCGATCAGTTGGACGGAGGCGGAGCTCCATCCAACCGTCAGTCGGCCCCCGGTCACCAGCTTCTTGGCGGCGTCAATCGGGCAGGAGGCGAAAGCCGAGCCTAGCCCCCTGGGTCCAGGGTGGACCTTACCCACCCTGAAGTGCTCGGGGGGACAGCCCGTGCTTTGCGCCAGCGCAACCTGCAGCTCCTCGGCGGACACCGAGTCATCGAGACCGGTGACCCGGATATCCGCCGATTTCACTGGGCGCGTTACCTTCGCCGCTTCGCCTAATGCCTCGCCAATTTTGGCCGCCAGCTGGTCCGCCTGCGCGACCGTTGTCTCCTTCGGGAGTTCCAGTATACGGGCTCCCGTCACTCCCGTTCGGAATTGGGCCGGACCAATTCCGAGGGCGGTAAGGGAGACAGAGGCCTTGGTTTTCTCCAAGGCCTTCTTATAAGTGGCGCCCTGTGCGATCGCGTCCGGCTTTAATGCTACCACCACGGCCATCTTTTTGTGCTCCCTATGGAGCTTCGGCGTCTTCTTCAGGGCCTGAATGGCAGGTGCGGCTGCCGGAGCAGGTGCGCGCTTCTTACGCCGCACCACCTCCGACCAGCTTCCCGCCGCCTCCACGAGCCCCGATGAAGGGCCAGGGGTCGGCTCCGAGGTCTTGACCCGGGACGCTGCCGTCTTTTTAACCCTCGCCGTTTTTGGCAGGTTCGCCGGCGGGGCAAGGGTGGAACCCGTGGCGTGCTGGGGGAGGGGAGCTCTCTCCCGGTCCTCACGCCTCTTATCCGCCTGTAGCGGCGGGCGGAACTGGCGTGACGGGAGTAATCTCCCGTCAACCTCCAGTCCTTCCAGGTGGGCGATTACGATTCTCCCCACCTGGGACGCCATCTCCGCCTGGAAGGTGGATAGCGTTTCTATAAACTCCGCTCTAGACAGCAGCTGAGAGTCAGCCGCTGTCATAGGCGGGTCTATTGATACTTGCGCCGCCGGAGGCTTCCCTGAAGAGGGCCTTTCTGCGTAGTCCCTTCGGACCGCCTTCAATTGGTTCGAGACCACGTCCAGTTGTTCCTGCAGTCTCCTATTGTCGGCGCGAAGTCGCCGAACTTCTTTCGACGACTTGCGCTCGATTAACGCCCCCATAACTTCGAGGAGGGACTGTGTGGACCGGTTGATGTCCCGTTTAGTGGTTCCCTTTAAGTTTCCCGCTTTGCGGGCAGCCTCCAGAATAGCTTCGGCGCTTTCCTGGGCCTTTCTGGTCAGCTCCTCGATAGAGCCGGCCGACTTTGCCGACTGGAAGCTGCCCTCTGTCCCTCCGTCAGAGTCAGAGCTCGCTTCCTGCAACTCGCGTCGGGCCTGCGAGAGGCCAACGTCGTGACGGAACGCCTTTCCGCCACGGCCCTTCGCTCCTTTTTTGCATTTTGGCGGAACTGGAGGTTCCGCGAACACTTCCGGGTCCTCTGACCCCGACACCACCGCAGCAAAAAATTTGCTGCTGGCCAGGGAAGAGTCAGATAACTCCTCCTGAGTCACTATCGCCGCGGGCCGCTTGCGGGCAACCGAACGGGTCACGGCACCCGAAAATTGCAGCTTCACTGCAGCTTTTCCACCTCTCGGGCTAGGCCCACTATTTTCGGCGGAGTCCGACATGGCCAAATAATGGCCCTGCCGGCTCCCCTAATAGCCCGGAGTCTACACTCCCGCGGAGTGTCAACAAACAACAATAAAACAAACAAAACAACAAGAGATTCGTGTAAACACGAAAAAAAAAAAAACAACAAAAACAAGATTAAAACTAAGTAACAGCAACAAAAACAAAATTTGTTGCAGACCACCCCGAAGAGCCCCGGGAGAGGCTACTAACAAGGCAATCCGCAACAATATCCGTCAACAAATAACGAAACGGCAACAAGTCAAACTTATAAAAAAATGAAAGTTTTATAAGAAAAACAAAAAATCAACAATAACAGAAAAACAACAACAATAACAACAATTTGGAGCAAACTACCCTGTGCAGCCTTGAAAAAGGCAGCGTGCAAAGCAATCCGCGTCCAAATCCGTTAACAAATAACGAAATGACAGCCAACTGAAGTTTTGGCACGGAGACTGATGAAGCCTTAAAAAAGGCTTCAATCACGTCAATCCGTCAATCCTCCACTACAGTCAGATGAAGCGACTTGGAATGCGTCTAAAAGCACCGATAACACCGAAAACTTTTTGGACACCATCGATACCATCCTACTAATATATAATAAATCGAAAGATATGTTAGAATAAAGAATAAATTTATGGATATTTGTTACTCTTTCACGCAAAAACTACGGAACGCATTTTACTGAAACTTTACAGTAGCATTATTTATAATAAATTGGAATTATACACATTAATAAAGATACGCGAACGAAGTTGCGAGCAAATGCTAGATATTAATAAAACTAATTGCTTCACATTTCCTGTAATGTAATAGTTCTGAATTATAAATAAATAATATCTATCTTGTTATTAATGTAAATGGCTGCGTCTCGTGCCCTGATTAATTTCTTTTCTCTACTTACGAGGTGTAGGTATGTTCACTTCATAAGTTTTTATTTACAATCCAAATATTATAATACAAAATATGAGTGGTATTGTAATATGTTGTAATATTGTCTATGTCAGGAAGAAGGTACATACTTCAATGTCTTATCACATAAATATTACAAAGTAGTGACCCGCTACCGGCTTTTGCATACCTACTCTTTCAATGTAAGTAATAAATTTTTTGACTGTAATAAATCCTTTGTTCATTCTGACATTTTATATCTACACTTTATTTTGAAAGCAATTTGTTTGAAGAATTAAAAGGATTTTTTTTAGTCATTTTGATGTGTTTACTTTTAGATAAAAAAAAAGTATAGAAACTGTATAACATACCTATATAAAAAGACAACCCAAACAAACAATGAATTCGAGTTCGTAGACCGTGTAGAAAAAATTTGAGTGTTGGGCTGTCTGTCTTTGGCTTCACGTTACCGTATCCAAAGGACACCTGCGCCGAACTCAGACGTACAAAAAATTCGCGGATTGTCAGGTCACGGTGGCATCGCAGTGATCAACTGACAAATACAATTCTTTAAAATTGTTACTTTATTTAAAGCCGTTTTCAAAATTCGTTTTTCCTTGTTATGTCTTATTTTTTTTTTATGTAAAAAAAATCTGCATTAAATTAAAAAAGATTGTGGGTTCTTGAAGGAATTTTTCATTAAAAACTTTGCCTATAAACACAAGTAAATGTTTCTTGATGCATTTTTAACAAATTCTCTAATACACCGAACCACAACAGCAGACGTTCAGTTCTTGGTGGTCATCTGTTATGGATGTATGGTCTTCCTGTACAGTAATCTAGCTGTTGCACGCAACTTTGCACGCATATAAAATAGTCTGTTACTCGCTGATTACATAGTTTTCTATAGGTGAAAAAAATTTTAAAGTCGTTTTTGCGTTTATTCCATTATAAACATACAAATCTCTCTGTATAATATTAGTATAGATATAGAAATAGATGACTCCGGAGCCTGCGCTTACACTGCTTTTCTCTTGCTGATACTTTTTACCATTGTCTTATCTGGATACTGCCTGCTTGGAGAACTATAAAATTGCTTCTTAGATATATGAGTTCTTCGTATGCATAGCAAAATCCACAGCGAGGCGATACGATGATACGATGACACTTTCACGACTGATTAATTTGCTACAAATACGTTGAATTAACATAGCGTGTATTCATTAGATAATGATGTCAGTTTTACTTATAAGCATCTGTTAGCTAGTCCGTTGCGTCAAGTCTCGTAGACTCTACAGTCTATAATGTTGTTTTGTTGTGAAGTAACGTACCTATAACTTGTTCGGAGTGACTGAACCCGTGATAAACAAGTCGATCGAGCCGTCAACATTATTTATATATCAAAACTTATCTTCATATCTTGACGAGACCAGTGGAAGCGGTCGTGCCTCTGTACAGATTGCAAGTCGCTTATTTGTATACCTTTTGAATCGTTAATACATTTTCAATAGATGCTATGCGCTAATGAATAAGAGGCATAATTGCTCGGCTGGTTGAACGAGACGATAATTTTTCGCAGCCGGATACCGTGTTACTTTCAACTACTAGGAATGCGGCCACTGACCAGCCTCATGAGCGCCCCTCCGCTTGCCTCATTCGTTCGCACCACGTCTCCCTCTTAATTATACTGACGTAATGAAGTAATTACCAAAAAATTAATCGTCAACATGACGACCTTATTAGAAGTTTGACGCTGATGTCCAGTGAGTTAAGACTCGAAAAACGATTCGGATTGGAGTGAAGAGAAGGACTTTAAAGCGAACAGAAATTGCACAATAAACACTGGTTCTATTCTCAACCTAGAAACACATCTGCGTCTTTCGATTTCACGTGTGTACTAAAAATAGTAGTCATCTAATCTAACGGATCTTAACCTAAGTTTATACATAGCTAACGACGTGCCCTCGGCTTCGCACGGCTCTCCCACCTCCCCCTTAAGTTAACTTCCCTTTTAGTTGAAATGTGACACATCCCATCTCCCCCTTTACAATTAAACATAAAAGGGGGTGCCTTTTAATTTGAAATTTTCAAAAATCCATCTAACCGGATTCTTACGTTATACAATAAGCCTATGTTTCAAATTTCAGCTTCCTAAACTTAGTAGTATTGGCTGTGCATTGACAACCAGTCAGTCAAGACAAACGATTAGATATATACACATTTTAACATTTTTTTTTTCACAAAAAGTCAACTCGACTGGACACAATATGGTAGGCACAATTTTTTAAAAAGAAAATATAAGCTAGGACCTAGTAGACCTAAAATTTTTGCTAATTTTTTATTCGTCATCTCGACCGTCAATGGTAATCTGTGACATTTTGATCAAAAAACAGTCAAATGTAAAATAACCAATTAAAACTTAATACATATCTTATACTAATATTATAAAGAGAAAAAGATTTGTATTTTTGTATGTTTGTAATGAATAAACTCAAAAACTACTGGACCAATTTTAAAAATTCTTTCACCTATGGAAAGCTAAATTATCAGCAAGTAACATAGGCTATATTTTATAAAGTCACGCGGATGATGTTGCGTGCAACAGCTAGTATAAAATAAATAATAAAATATTACTTCGATGTGACCGAGCATGAAGCGCTAAGTGCATACAGCTATAATTACTCGCACATCGAAAGTGTATGTGGCGTTAAATTTATAATACTACGAGTATATGGAACAGACCGAACTGTGCGTGATTCAGTGTGTATAAATAGTTCACACTTTGCTTGACCTCGTACTGTTGCAGCCTATATGAACATCACGCCGCCCGCCGCAATAGACAAGGTCAACTTTTTTCCATCGATCACTGATGAGCGAGTGCATATTTATTTGTGCGATTGAGCAAATCGCATTTTTGCGTGATTGAGCAATAAACATCCATATATACAATTTTCGCATTTATAATATTATTAGGATATATGGACGCTTTTGGCAACTTTATATGGAATATAATAATTAAAATCTTCACTTGCCTTTAAATATTATATTCCATATAGTAATATGTGAAGAGAAAACTTTAATTTAAATCCCTTTTTAAGAAAATTGAGCGGACGGAGAAGTGTGAAATTTGATACACTTAAAGTTTATATGGACTGGAGCAAACTAATATTTTTTTATAATATGAATAAGAAATACATTAAATTAATTAAAATAAGCATTACACAGTGTGCTGTTTAACACACGCACACACTTTAGACACTATACGTATGTAATATCCTACATATACAATATTCTTTTGTTTATGGTCATAGTCTGTGGTCAAACTGAGTATACTCAGTAGTACTTAAAAATTAAATGAATTAGGGACGATATTCGACCACGGGGCGACAACCACTAGTAATATTAAATTGGCTAGTCCGTCTGTATTAATTTCAGTGAATCCACTAATTCCATGTTCAAATATCGTCCCGCATACACAAGAGATTTGCATACCCGTTCGTTTGTATTGGCGAATAGTGTCTAGGAGTGAGCGAGCTCTTGTCGAAATTCGCAATGCTAATAATACAACGACCAGACGCACCTTGTATTAACACAGCATCTGTCGATTGCAACATAACGGGTTGATTTACAATCGACCTTATTAAAACCAAATAAGTCTCTTTTCACGTTCAACCGCTAATCCAATAGCTGTATACCGAAACGGAGAACCTAGACATTATACCTAAATCAAGTGTCCTCATTCGTTGGGTTAATATTTTATTGTGTGATTTTATACAATAAACAGCGCTGGGGCTTAATAAGCTCGGTGTAGGAGTACACGAGGGTTGATATTGATGAAGAGTTTGGACAGTCATCGCGGAGGTCGTCGACCTGGCGGCGATCGTTGTTCGTATTTGCATGTGTCAATGACACGGGCCGCAGTCTCGCCCGCGCCCGTAGACATCGCCTCGGCCTATACTTTTCCTTTCAGCCGGTACGTTTGCCGTGAAACACATTTCGGAACGACCTCGTGACACAGCCACGCAGACGCCGCCGCTTGGTTCAGTGAAATCTAACGACCTTCCAAACGTTTTTCTTATACTAAAGTGATATTTTCATAATTACAGAGGTATATTTTATCTAAGATTGACTATGCATGGTTATAAATAGCAAAGGAAATTGTCATACATCTTAATTTAAGTTGTAATACGTGTGGTTTTCCAGTAACGAAACCTCTGCATGATGGCGTGCGATTTAGCGACCCCTATTATTCATCTTATTGAATTACTTAACCATTAAGTTGCGGCCCGAAAGATCGTACCGGGAACTTGGCTGGCGAAGAGTTTGGCAAGAATCTTCCGGCCATCAAACACGTCGGCTCGGAACGTGCGAAATCCAATAAAGAAGTTGCGGCACCTGTGCCTTATTACATTCTTTCGGTGATGCCCGCTCACCGGTCGGTGTTCCTCTGAAATTCGTCCCAACTTTCCCTACCAAGAGATTGCTTCTTGTCCAACTTTTACTTTGAAAATTCGAACAATTAGTATCAAAGGCGCCGAAGAACGAGAGCTACTTTTAGAATGTTTTCATAATTGTAGTATCAATTAGCATTGAGTCGAGAGAATCGGATTGAAGTTTTGATCCATAAAAGATCTACTACACGTTAGCAAACTGATTCAACATGTTAGTCATTAATGTTTTAAATGTAAATTTGTTCTGTCTGCGCTTTTTTCTCTCTAAGCTAATGGTTTGGTTAAAAAGCTATTAGTTTTAATGAATTATATTTCTTAATTTTAAAAACTTAAATTTACACCCTTTTTAACACATTAGCCAGATCCAGGCTAGATCTAGGCTGATCCAGGCTAGGTCCTATTGAAAATTATTGGGGGAGGCCTATGATGACGATGATAACGATAAAGTTCTATAATAAGCAAAAGTTTGTCTAAAAATTCGCAATTATTTTCAAGCAATTTACCTACCTAGTTTACTTTGATATTGTAAATAAATATTATATGTTTTACGTTTTTGATAAGCATCAATTGATGTAAGAGCGATTTACAAAGTATTTTAGATACATGACAAAATATTCTGATAATTTTAACAAGTAGAACGTTGAAAGGAGTGTTTCACTTCTAGAATTTCTTGGGAATTCCCAATTGGCAACGGTTATTAAATTCTAAATCCAATGTTTACTCGGTCTCTTGACATTTTTCTGCAATATAAGGCCAATCGTATATTATATATATACCTATAAGATGTTTCACGTTTGCGAGACAATGGAGTCCCCCGGTGGGCGACGCAATTTTAATTGTAAATGTGGCCACACGTTATTAGCATATGCGCTTTGTGAGTTCATGAAAGGTGCGAGCCCAAGGCGACGTCGACATAGCGATGTCCTCATGAGCAATGCCTAGGTGTCACCATAATCATACTAATAAATTAACACGTTCACAATTTACCTACGTATATTCAGCATTTACATGACATTGTATATCGTTTTGTTTTAATTAATTTTAAAAATGTTAAAATGTAATTTTAAATAATGTTAACTGTTGCTGTTATGTATTTTTTATTGCTGTTATGTTAACTGTTGTGAAAAAAAATATATTATAACGAAAAACCGCGACTAAAACTAAGGGAAAAAAAATGGAAAATTTACTGAATGGAATATAAGATGAATGCATTCTGGTTTCTCTTTTATATACATATAGGGAGAGAAATACAAAAGCTGAAGCGCTGTTATTTCACGGTAGACTTTTTTGAAATGCCGTGTGCAGTTTTCTTCGAATGCGATCTGTCTATGTTATCTGTTTAAAGTTCATATCAGAACGTAGTAAGACACCCTGTCGCAGTCTGGAAGATTATTACATAAAATTTGCGAAATTATTGTAAAAAATTGTTCAATGTTTAAATAGACTTTTAGATTTAATTTTGATAATAAATAGTGAAAATTTTAATATATCTAATTTTAATATTCTATAGAATTCCCTTCATATTATGAACAGATTAGCTCGGATGACGAATTTAATCCTTTTATAATATACCTATACGTACACAAAAGTTCTCTTTCATCCGCCTGTTAACTATAGACCTTCCTCATGACGTGAATATATTCTTTTATTATAATATATATTCAAGAAAAATCTTATCTGTACGGTTTAAATACATTGAAAAGAAATTCAAATGAAATAAAAAGGGCTTAAAACATCAGAAACCTCACACGCTTTTGCGTATTTATTTTTAATCTTAGAAAATAAATAATTTTAATTTCGTTTTTCATCGTATTGTTATGCTACATAAATTATAAACAAAAAATAAGCAAAATAAAATTGTTACGTCACAGGCCTTATAAACTTTTCTAAAGTATTTTAGTGTACTTTGACTATTTAAAAAAAAAAAAAAAAACTTTTTCTTTTTTAATTTATTACCTAGGTAATAAATTAAAAAACTAAAAAATAGTCTATTACTTACTGGCAATTAATCTCAAAATCGGACAAAAATATATTGTCAAATAATATGAAGAATGACATTAAATACATTTTTCTATAATTCCTTATCCTCAATTTTCCCATTATCTCTTAACTTATTACTCGTTATACTATTTCCTTACTAAAACATTTTTTGCATGACAAACCGCACAACTGCGACCTTCCTAATGTTGTATAAGACCGTCTGTCGCCACTCGTACATTCTCATTAAAAGAAGCCCTACTGACCAGAGAATCGTAGGCATCATTTGCATATTAATTATCCCATTGTGGTACCGCTACATTTTTATTGTTTTTCACAGTTGGCTATAAAACATCGTTTGCACTTTAATTTTAATTACTGCCTACTTACTGTACTGCACCGCATTTTGCAGCTAATTAATAAAATAGAACAGACTAAAAATAATTTGGTACGGCGTGGAGGAAATTATAATTAGCCTCATGTGAAACTTAATTGGTCGGTATCCACTTTGTTAACTGTTAACTGTTATGTATCAGCTAGAAGTAAATTGTGTATGACCATATTTCAAATGGTTTTTAATGTGTTACCTAATGCGAGTAAATGTTTTTTAATGCAACACCTACTGCTGCAATCTTTATTGGATCTAGCTACTCTAGTAAACATTAAAATGTTTTGATCAGAGAACGATAAAATTATAATGGCTACTACTAGCTTTTGCCTGCGACATTGCATGTGTTTCTTTATAAATTATAGTCATTCTGAAGTATACACTATGCTTATGCTTTTATAGAATTTTCTGCTTTTAACTAACAAAGGATCATGTTATCTGAAATAAATGAATAAAAAAAATAAAAAAAAGGTTACATTAGAAGTAGCAAGTTAAAGGTATCCTACGTCATTTGGAGTTAGCTTAGTCACATTTTCTATTCTGAAAGTTGACCAATAAAATTAAAAAGTATATACTTTTTAATACTTTTTAAATTCTAGATCGTACCGCAATAGAATATGAAAAACGATAGTTGTACAAACAAAAAAAATCCTAAGATAATTTACGTACATATTACGCATGTATAATTTTTTACTTAATACTGATACTGATAGTTATAAGTGAACACAATATTCTATATGGAGTTTGAAATTTTCACCTTATACTGATTTTCACTGAAACTTTGTTAATTGGCGTAATTGACTATGGCTGCTTTGTGTGGGTGCTGTTTAATTTTTGAACAGGGTCAATTAAGTCACATATCTTATGAATTTAGAACGTCGATTTATATTTGAGAAGAGTACCTAGCGACGATTTTATTCAGACGATGATTTCAGTGCTTCACTTTTGTGGTTAGCGTAACTTTGTTAACCCTATTTTTATTTTCTTTTTAAATTTAAATATTTGACAATAAATGTGTTGTGTATAATCTTAAAAATTGTTGAAAGGAAAAGGTGTAGCATCCATTAAAGTAACTATTATCTAATCTGTGCCATTACATTACCACAAATGAAATAGTAGATGACATTTGTTATTTGAACTAGAGGTCTCGCCATTTTATTTTTAAAATACACCCATACAAGTAAGCACATTGTTTAGAGACAACTTTGTCTTAACTGTAAACAATGGATTAACCTTCATTTCTGTAACGGCTTTTGTTTTATAAACTGAAATGAAGGATTCGTATCCATTGAATTCACTTTAAGGAAAGGAACACATCTAATCCGATTTGTAGGGTAAGAAAATTGTACGTTCGCAAACAAAATAACGGTAACGTGTTATTTGCCCGTATACGTTTATCTTTTGGGTCTTGTCAAGAATCTTTATCGAATACAATAATTATATTAACATTAATTTCGTTACATACTATCGACCCGGCCCCTTTTTTTCTGCAAATTATGTACACAACCCTTTCTCGTATATCTCTCTTTAAATTTGTGACAACCGTATTAAAATCCCTTGTGTGGTTTAGAAGAAGTTAGCGACGCAAAAACGGGGTGTTATAAGTTTGACTTGTGTGTCTGAGTATCTGTCTGTGGAATCGTAGCTCCCAAACGTTATGGACCGATTTTGAGGCGGTTCTTTTTGTCTTAAAGCTGATCGTGATCGGAATTGTTCTTAGCTATAATTTATGAAGATCTATCCGTTGAGGCGTTTAAAGATCGTCAGTCCATTTCCTAGTTAACGAAGGGATTTCACAGATTCCACAGGATTTTTCGCAGAATTTCACTAACTTCCACTTGTTCGATTGATGTGACATTTGGTATACTGTTACTTCAGTGGCATTTCCATGACATGATAACCTTGACCTGATGCTGCAGCATCAAGTAGTCTGCGGAAAACCAACTCCTCAACAACTTACAACAGAGATAGCGTGTTTGGGCTCATTAGAAAGTATAGAGGGATTAGTTTATAATTTTAATTAAAGCTTGTATAATATGTATATAAATAAAAATACCATATTCTATATATAGATTTAAGTTTGGTCGGCTAATAATGTTTATTAATTTTATTGTTCACAGGTATGTTGACTAGTCATGCTGATCTCGTACATGCAAAGCCAAACAAAATGGGAGGTGGATAATTAGGTTGGATATATTTAAGTTGTTACATAAATTCATTATCGGTGCTTAATCGACGCTTGTTTATTAGCTAATAGAAACGGGCATCATTAATAAATTTTAATTTTATTATTTAATGAACAAATGTCTATTCATGTATAATACGTTATTGTATCTACTTGGCAATTAAATAAGTTAACAAAGTTAATTAAGTACTTCTAATTTCTTACTCATCATTAGTTAATTGGCAATTTAGACCACTTAAGAGAAATTTTCGTTTAGTGTTTTTAACGAGATCGCCTTAAATTAAGTAATTCATTAACAAAATTAATGTTCGTCTATTACTTTTATATTTTTGTAATGTTATTATTATAATTAATTACCCGCGGCTTCGTCGCCTTAAAAATGTTGAAAAGTTGCCTATCTGTATATACTCAATATGTTCCAACAAAATCTTCATATACTTTATATACTTTCATATACCTATGTAAAATTACTACATATGCCCCTGAGATTCGTTCGCCTCGGCCGAACGATCTAAATATTAACATAATATAGAGTAGCTCCTGTCCGGACCTTCGCACAAACTATATCAACACTAACCGTAAAAACGAACAGATTGACGGTTACTTTTGCATTTATTATATACTAGCAATCCGTCTCTGGATTCGCACGGATGGAATTTTCCGGGCAATTTTTCTCTTCATAGGAACCATTTCCTCTTCATAGAAATAATTGCAAAAAATTTATTCTTAGCTAAGCAACACAACTAACTTTTATATCGTGAACAATAAAAATTTTAGGACGCTTAAAGGTTGAACAACAATGAGTGAACGTCCCCAACTTTATTATTTAGTATTTTGTTAATGAGATAGTGGATTAATTAACGTCCCCAACTTTAATATTAAGCATTTTGTTAATGTGATAGTGGATTAATTAAAGATAATTTAAAATTATCTGGCTAAGAAGTCTGGCAAGAAAACAATGTACTGTTGTGTTTCGGCGGGTGATTCTAGAGCCCATATCCTTTCCTTAATTTACCACTTATCCTATATCTTATTAAGATCCGCACCGCACTTGCAGTACCTATGGGATGTCATGTCTATAGATATTTACTTACCAAAAATACAATGATCTCAATAAACGAGATGTAAATAAACCTTTGTAAAACTTTTAACAATAACAATTAATTTTTCTATGCCTATTTTCAAAAATATTCTCAGTTCGTATGTGTTCTGCAAGAATCACAGAGAGAGCAGAGAATTGTTGTACATAATACAAAACAAACTGTATCAACAGTGAACGCTACCGCAAAAGAGCATGTATGGGGCTTTAAGGGTGTGAATAGACAGAAGACGCTCACTCCGACGAACGATGTACGTGAAGCGTACTCCAAGTGAATGCTCGCCTTAATGTTCAAAGCAACTGGGGAAAGAAAAATGCCACTGTGACTAACTGTTCACATCAAATGTCTGTTTACCTCGAAACACGGCCTTTAAAGGATTTCGCGAATGTTTTATTTAAAAAGAAACATGTTGCTTTCAGCTGTGTGAAATTATAAACAGTACCAAAATGTACCTACCTATTTGGCTTACCGCGCCGTTTTGACTGCAAATCGAATTTATTACTTTCATCAAAAATGGTTAATTGAATCTATCAACAAATTAACTATGTGCAGATATATAACTTGAGTTACAATGATTATATATATTAA
The DNA here is from genome assembly GCA_944738685.1 of Synanthedon myopaeformis. Classification (NCBI taxonomy): domain Eukaryota; kingdom Metazoa; phylum Arthropoda; class Insecta; order Lepidoptera; family Sesiidae; genus Synanthedon; species Synanthedon myopaeformis. The sequence goes on along the minus strand of OX122926.1, from coordinate 3,953,913 downwards.
TAAATCTCTACTTATAAATTATAAATAAAATACTAATATTATAAATGTGAAATTAACCTGATTGAGACATTTTCCTATTAAAAAAAGTATCTTATTTAAAAAGGTCAAAGTATTGTTTATTGTTTCACCCAAAAAGGAATCTTGTATATTTAGGATGTTTTTTTTTTGTTTTTATTCTTTTCCATTTTTTTAATATTATTTTTATGTGAATTCTGTCGTTAAAATTATTTTACTATTACAATGCGTTAACCGCCCATTTTTCGCTTACTAAGTGCTATAAGAAAAAGCAATTTCGAATGCCCTGCGTCATGTTCATTCTGTAATAAAATATTCGTCTTAATCCAAAAGAAAAACAACAGGGTTTAAAGGTATTGCAACATTTTATGGCGCCATTGTGAACACACATAAATTTTATAGGCATTAACGTCTCTAGGTTCGCAATAAACAGTTAGTACGTTGAGTAAGCAACAGAACACCACGGGACGGTTTAATATTTTTCCAAACGCTTTGAGTTTGAAGGGCTTGCCGCTGACCCTGCGGACGCATCACTGCATTTAAGGTTTCGGTATATATCCGCCATGTATGTAGAAGTGGTAATCAGTCTAGTGAAACAAACGCTCGGTGTAGGACCAGATGTAGGTTCGAATCCCAGCCTGCACTTAGAATCATCGATTCAACATGTATCTATACATAATCGTCAAAGGCATTTTACTTTTTCCCGTAGTTTAACCCGTTAAATTTGTACAATTGTAATTGTAAAAAATTGGATCTAATATATGTAAGTGTGCCAGTTCAAATAAACATTACATATGACTCAGGTAACGTCACGGAGTAGCTACTTATGCCCCGTGATTCACAATAAAATATAGACTATGTGATCTGATATCATTTCAGTACCTAGTTGCAGATATTACATGAAAACACATATTTTTAGTTTTTTGTAATATTATAAAATATTAAACCTAAAGAAATATAGATTATTTTGGCAGAAATACAGTAGGTAATTTCACGCGCTTACTTAGCTTACGTCTTTAATAAATCTTAATTACTTTGCGACGCTCTGCCCCGTCAGATATGTGTCGAATCCTTTTGAGTCCAGACAACGTCGTCCGCGAATGTAAGCGCTTCATCAAATATTAAGCTCGGCTTGCACTATACTACTGGAATAAATCCTACAGCGCGTTTAATATTTTACCTAAAATGGTCTGCGGTTTCCATCCGTAGAGTTTTCACGCGGCTTTACCATGCTATTTAAGTTTTATTTTAGTCGAGTAACTGAAGGCGTTGTTCTGATTCAGCCGCTAAATAGTTAAAGCCTCTCTTCTATACCATCGTTCGAAGTTCCAAGCTGACTTGGGATGAAAATGCTATACTAATTTTGAATCTTCCTTTTGTCTGTTATATTTTTTATCGGTTTAAAAAAATTGACATATATAAAGACATTAGTATTATTACACGTGCTACGATCTGATCGAGAAAATCTATACATATTATAAAATAAAGTCGCTGTCCGCTTCTGTGTTTTTTCTCCGCTAACTTCTTCTAATCTCTTTAAAGTTCTAGAGAATAGGCATCTTCTGGGTGAGCTCATGCCTAGCAATCCCACCTTTAATAAAAAAAATGTCCTAGAGTGTTTATCCAGGACACGATGTATCTGTGTACCAAGTTTCATTCAAACCCTAATTGTGTAAACTTTAAAACATCTTCACACACTGTGAGTATGTGTGAGTGTACTAGAAAATTTAAATTTGAAAAAGGACAGTTACCGCTACAGATAACTCTGTTATGTTATCGCCAGCCGTCTGAAATGAACTTTAATGAATTGTCTTTGAAGACTTGATAACAATTAATAGCAGTAACAAAACTAACCCAGGACTCTTCCGTCTTACGACGATTAAATTTTGGAAAATATCAACATTTAATCGTATGCGGTATTAAACTCCTTAACTCGCTGCCTAATGAATATTTAAACGGAGTGACACCAGTTCAAAGTAAATAATCTGTGACATCCGACAACCATTAATCATATACTCGTAAAACAAAACTTCGTTTACTTCCATAGACAATTAATACGATATACGAAAAAATAGATGTATAGTAAATGTATACATGTATAGTAAATATGTAAGTATAGTAAAAATTCACTAATTATAAAGTTTGGAATTTTCGTCTCGGGTTAAATTTGAGGGTAACTTGAAGTTTCATTAAAAAGTATTATCTCGCAAACAACCTTTTTTCTGATGCTGAGTTCTCTAGTGAAATAGTAATTTTGTTTTCTTATTCGTAAAACCTTTCATTTTTTCCATGTAACATGACTTAAAAGATATATTTGCAATCGAGTTTTGTGGTTTTATATATTATTACATTAAGGGCCTCTTTCACCAACTACAAGTAAAGTGTTGATTCGTTACTTTTAGAAATAATTTTATGTTTTATTAAATTATGCACTCGGTTTATTGCATCCTTCGATTTTTTTTTATTATTTTCTTTTTAATGTTTGGGACTTTTACCATACAAACAAAGGTATATCATCTCCTTCATTCCCGGTTACCGGTGACTTTAAATGGCGGTTAGCCTACTTGACACATGGTGAAAGAGGCCCTAACTCGAGTAACTACAGATTTCTTGAAAATTAAATAAATAATGGTTACTTAGCACTTGATGGGAAATAATTTAATGGCCTACGAATGCATGTTTTTAATCTTTTTTACAGCTTATATTGGACTATAATATAAATGTTTCATTGGCCGAAAACAACAAAAAAAATTTTAAAAATGTACATTCAATTTTTCTTTTTGTTGAAAATCATTAAAAATTTATTCATTTATAAAATACTGCTATAACAAATCATCTTAAAGTTTATTTCAATTTATTCGTAATATTCTACCTTTTTACCATTATAACTTTTGAATCGATAAAGCTAAATGTCTTGATATGTAAATGTAACATATAGGAAAATTATATTCTAGTTTTAATCCTAAAAAAGTTATAGGTTTCCAATAATCAGACAAACTATTTTAAAAACTCTCTGACGATCACAATTTTTAAATTACGCATTTTTTTTACTTTACAGATTTATTATTATTATTTTTATATTTCTGTAACATGAAAAACTATCATAGTAGTCTTGGAATATAATATACCTAACAAATTTTAACAGTTACTCGTAACGCATTAAGAACTTTCCATAATAAACATATTTCTCAACTTAGAAAAAGAATATTTATCGCAACATTTTTCACTGTTTGCTTCCAACCATTACAAGCGTAATTGTACTCAATTAAGCAAACGACCAGCCTTCATTAAGAAATAAAAGAACGCTACCTCCCCCGCTGAGTTCGGTATAATACAACGCACGCCTACTGGCACCGTACACGCCGGATCATATAGCACGGCAACTTATAGCTCATCGCACCGTCTAAACTATGTATTGTTTCCGTAAATCAGGCAATATGGCATAGATATACGTTCAAAAGACGAAGAAATAGTTATTGAACATTCATTTTTGTGAATAATGCGAAGTATGCCTTTTCTAGGCATACTTCGCATTATTAAAAAACACTGTTTAGAAAACAAATAATATACATTGGTGAGAGCGCAAAGTTCTCAGATGTGAGATAGAGATCAACTATCTCAGATGTGTTGAAAAGATTGTTTAAATTTTAAATCGAACTAACTAATAATTAGTTAACTAGTATTAGGATTAAATTCAGTTAGGCGCTGCGCGATCATATTCTTAATGACTGTTATAAATTGTGTTAATCGTGTAAGTAAAACGCTACGCGTTCTTGCCTTTCTTTTTATTTTACTTCATTGTATTTAGTTTTATACAATGAAGTAATAATAACTTCAACTGCTTAATGATATTGAGGAACAAAAGATAGATAAAATATTTAAAATTATTTTACATTTCGTGCACGCTACCGTCAAAATGATAAACCTTGTATAATAGGTTTATTAGGTACTAGCGCGCACGGAAGCCGAGCTGGCCCTCTGAAAACTTAGGATCTTTTCGGATGGACTGCATTTAGAGATCAAGTCAGATGCAGTCCATCTGAAAGACCCTGACACTGAGATCCTGGACACTTTTATGGTGTAGTTCAATGCATCTCTATATGCATCCGATTTATGCTACTAGAAAGCAGTTGGCTTGCAGTCATTACAACTATACGCCGACTGCCAAGTACACTACACTGTGCACTTGTACAGTCGGCAGTTTCGATGCAGTTGTATCAATTGCCACAAAACTGCTGTAACGAACTGTCTAGTGTCTGCCGACGTACAAGTTGTTATTTATTACATTATTAATGGTATGGTAATAATTTAATTGATTATGACCGCATTTCAAAAAGTTCTATAAACATTTTTTTTTCTAATTCTGGTTTCTATCTAAGTCCAAAATTTATGTCGTCCATATTGTCTTGTAGCAAGCAGCGCTAAAGCAGACTTAATCCATAGTTGTCGGACTATAACGTAATAAAAGAATAACAATATATTATAAGAAACTTCGATTGTTAAGTTAACGTTGGTTATAAAAATATAAGTAAGACTTTAATAAACTTAGGTACTTTTAAGAGGAAATATTTAAATATTTGGAACGTGAGAAAGTTGTCTGTACATGTATATGTATATGAAGTGCCGTGTACGAGTACAGTTAAGTAAACTACTTATGCTAAGCAAACTCAAGTTTCTCAATTAAATTTTAAATATTTTCATAATATTTTCTTTATTATAATTACTTATCGCAACTGCTGAATAACTTTAAGTCGTAATGAATATTTTGAGAGTACAAATTGTTCGATAGTAGGTTTAGGGCACCAATGGCGTGTTAATAGACTATGGTAGCCACCTGCCATCAAGGTCTTTTACTTAAAAAAAAGCTTACTTGAAATAATTTGAAGTCGCTATCACCGTCTGTCTGTTGCTAACTCTTCCTAAACCAAGCAACGGATTTTGGTGCGGTTTTCACCATCAGTGATTTGTTTAAATATGTTTTAACTGTAGAACGTCAACTCTGTGTATGATGGAAGACGATTGTCGTATCGTTTACCTTTTCATCAACACTGTTTTTAATTTAAACGCTTATTTGTAAACACCGTTGACACCCAAGACGTTGAACTTATCGTTTACATGAAACGCGACGCAACCAACCGCCCCTCCCCCTGCTATTTACACCAGCCGCGTTCTTTGAAATATAGCGATTCCTTTGAACGCCCAGGTACGGGTTTAACTGCTTTAAAAGGGACCGAACTGAACCGCTCGATCGAACGCGTTATTACAAAGGCTATAAGCTAATCGTATAACATGGAAAATATTGCGTTATCGATCGCGCGGTGCGGTACAAAGCGCGGCCGTAATTAATGTATATTTTGCACATAGCCGTAGCACGGACGCGGCTTGGGCGATCCTGGCGTTTGCATTTAAGCTAAACAAAGCTAACAAGCGAGTGGGCGCACCTCGTTTTGTTTCAACCTCGCGTGGTTTATTCACCAAAAACTGTTTATTGTTGCGGAATCGGACAAAGGACGGACGGAAGTCGGACGCTGCTAGGTATTGCTGAGATTGGCGCTGTGAAATCTGCGTCCGGGAGCCCTCGGGCATTCGACTATGCCACTGCTGTTATTGTGATTAAGGATGTCTTAAAGGAAGGGTTTTATTAGATAGCAGGTGGTTAAAGAGAAACCAGCTAAGGCAGCAGCAAAACAAGTCTTTTTTAAATTTCATTTTAAGTTAAAATCCTTCCTAACCCTTTAGGATTAAGAAAATCCTACTAAGGTCAGAAGCGCACTTGCAATACATGTGGCGTCGTTGCTTGTGTTAACTGGCGACTACCATGTTTACATAAAAAATGGGGAATAGACTATAAAAAAATGGAGCCTTCTTTTAAGTACCTATAAATAAATACTTGTATCCTCTTGGGTTTTTTTTTAAGGAATAAAATATAAAAAGTTTTAAAAATTATTTCATTGTGCTTGTTTATCTTATAACTCATGTAATCTTTTATCGTAAAATATTATTTTTGCCAATAATAAAATATCCACAAACAATAATCTGACATGTAATGTTGATATTCTTTTCCATGTAGGTCTTAGAAAACATTTAATGTCGTCTATTATCCAATTTATAACAATTTTTGCTTTTTGGTATAACATTGCATACCTACATCATGCTTCCAGTATAAAATTGACAAGAAAATTCCACACGTTGATCTTTTGTAGATCACACGTTTTAACAGTTCATTAATCAATACCCGGGTGACTTATTTCGTCAGATATTTTATAATAACTCCTCTTGCACAGTCTTTTAAATAAACATTGTTTTAACACTTTATTGGTTTAAAACATACAAATAAAGTGTGCAATTATAAAAAGTGTGCACAAAAAATATAAGCATTCAATGAATATGTAAACGAAGAAAGAGCCAACAAATTGGGTTCCAAAGTGCATTTTATTTGTCTGCGTATATTTATATCGGCGCGGCGGGCGTGAGAGCAGCCGACAACAGATTCTGGCAAGCACCAGGGGCGGGGGAAGGACCGCGCTTGCAAGGCCAACCCGACCGCCCGCCCAAAATTATGTTTGCATTTTTTTAAACACCACAATTTACTGCAACTTTTGTAAGCCCCAGTAAAGTACGTCTATTTGTACGTCCAAATTCGTATTTTTTTTATTATTAAATTTCTTTATGTCCAAACTTGACCTATGAACACAGGTTAATTTATTCATGATATATAAAAACCTTGCTTGTTTAACGTTCTTTCTATTTGTGAAAACCGCGTGGAAACCCGGTCAATAGTTTTGGAGATAATCGCGAACATGGCAGATTTTACACGTACTTCGACAATGACGATAAATTCTTTAAAATTCCTAAAAATTTATTATAAATTGCTATTTATTTCAAAATCAGCTTAGGTACTTTATATGGGTGACAGGGTAAGTCGTACTGAATATTAAAGGACGTTATTATTCAGGGAATTTTTAATGGATTTGATCATATAATATGGTGTCGTAAACTTAACCGTTATGGAGATATTGAACTTTAAAGATTTAAAAAAAATTTTTTTTTCTGCTTTGATATCGATTTTTTTGGGATTGGAGCTCCTAGGGTCCAATTTTTTATGTTTTTAGTTAGAAGGCATGTAAATTAATAAAAATGATTAACAAAAATTGAACGTACTTACTAACAGTTTAAAATAAAGACTCGACGATGTTCAGACCTTAAAATTTTTCACAAAGTGTTTTCAACTTAGAAGCGCTTTTCTAAAAAAAAATGTATGGAAAATTTTGTGCAGATGATTTTAAAAACTTCTACGTCTCATTAGCTATTCATAAATGTGTAAATAGGCGTACTTCCTATTAAATAGGCGAGACATTGACGAAATAACAGTTAAGGTAGCAGAGGGTACATTTTTAGTTTGAGGTAAAAATAGCTAAAATACGTAAATAAAACAAAAAAAAAATGAGAACAACAATTTTAATTCGTTATTATAATTCATGTTCAACATGGCCGCCGTTATTTCTAATACAAATCCTCATTCTTTTTCTTAAATTACTTTTCACGACAGTAGTTCGCAGGTTCCGCCTCATTTCCTCAGCAGCCTGAATAATCTTGTCTTAAAATATCGACATTGTTGATCGGCGTCATTATTATTGGGATATATTTATCCCAAACAAAAATACATTATAATATTAGTCATTGTCGTTATCGTTACTTTATTTAGAAGAAAAAAATAAACTCATTATCTTTCAGTAAATAGAAATATGGCCAAGTAAGTAAACACGCCTTGGTGTAATGTCCATTACACCAAGGTGTAATGAAAGACGTGTTACGAGTATAAAGGACATTTCAATGACAGTTATCGGAACGATGTCGTCAATAAAATAAAACTTTCCTGCTTCTACCTAACTTTGATTAAATTTATTTTTATTACTTTTCCTAGGAGATCGCCACGGATACCATAACCGGTCAAAACAAATTAAAAATTAGGTGTAGGTATCTTAACGACTCTGTTATGTCGTCTGGTATTATTTAATTTATTAAAAAACAAATGAAATATATGAAGAACTTTTAGCTGCAACTTCGTCTACGCCCTTTTTCTTTTTCTTATTTTTGTTAGGAGGTATTTTTTAAAAATTTTCAAAATTAGATGATCCCTCCGAAACAATACTTTTTTTCTGGATGCAAGGTATTATGTCATTTTCTCTATTCCTGACAACGTGTATGCACAGTTTCATGATGATCAATTAACTGCTCCTTGAGGCGTAAAAGCATAAAAAAATAAAACAACTCGCTTCCGACACATCGAGTCTGACAGCTGAGTACCTATTGCCTTCTTATAATGAGAACGGCATCTCATTATAAGAATCCCAAATTAAATTCAAGAAAATTTACTTTACTTAACAGATTAAGGCTCGAGTTCACCAACAGACGGTTATTTTTAAACAGCTGTTTAAAATTTAAACAGCCGTTTAATAATATTTTGTTGTTCAAAATCGCTAAAATGCGGGTTAAACGCCCTAAACATCTGATCAACTTAATGATTAATCTGATGTTTAGGGCGTTTAATCCGCAGTTTAGCGATGGTGGTCAACAAAATATTATTAAACGGCTGTTTAAATTTTAAACAGCTGTTTAAAAATATCCGTCTGTTGGTGAACTCGAGCCTAAGCTAAAAAAGCTCATAGTATTCGGGCTATGCGAAGCGTTTAATTCACGTATATTTATTTGAACCGTTTTCCTATTTTGGTTGCACTTATTTTCATTTATAAAAAGCGATGCGTGGCGGCGCTCTCACAGTAAACGAACTCCGAAATTCTGAATCAGACTTGATTGAATCGTAGTCGTGCCCGCGGGAATGGAGTTATTTTCCGACCTATTTCATACGACGAACGTCTCGTTCCATCGACATGTGGGGTACATTCGCTCGCTAGTAGGGTACCTCGTTTCGCGTGTTTGTACCCTCTCGAGAAATTCCTTCCAGTTCATTTATTTGTTTGGCGACTGTTTTGTTTTGTTACCTCGTCAGTGCTTTTCAGCAAATAAATCGAATTAAAAACTCAATAATAGCAAACATTTACATTCTTGTTATAGCAATTATTTTATTTTGTGTTATACACATGGACGAACGGTTCTGTCTGCTAACCATTAGCCATCAAATAAATGCTGCCTTCTTTCACTAGCTCGTGCCCGCGACTTCGTTCGCTTTGAAAAATAAAATATATGAGTAATATAACGCCTGATATCTTTATCGCTGTGACGACGGTGGAGCCACAACGGTGACACTGACGCCCAATTTTTATATTTTTAAACGATCTCCCAGGAACTTAACATTTTTCCAGGATAAAAAGTATCTTATATGTTAATCCAGATATTAAACTATCATTGTGCCAAATTTCATTCAAATCCGTTTAGCCGTTTTTGCGTGATAGAGTAACTAACATCCATCCGTTACATCCATCCACCCTTTAAAAAAAAAGCCTCGGACTTTTTTTTTAAGAATTTGCAAGAGCTACTCTGCTATAGGGACAATGTTCGGGTTTTACTTTGTTTGGTAATGTACTGTGCATCTACGAGTAATACTAGTGTGATTGATCGAAGCGTAATCGCTGGAACAAATGCAGTATTAATAATTACATTGTAAAAATGCAATATGCTGATTTCTCATATACATTGTGTCATGGTACATAACACCACGACCGCAGCGGGTACGTGTAGGAATTTTAATATGGCCATCGAACGACAGATTCAACAATGTCAATCATCGTGCCCGTTCGTGCACGCACATAAAATCTTAATCAGTGGAAAATCAGAGACGGGGGGATAATTGCCGACAATAAAAGAACTCATTTACCAACTACTCGTCCAGCTTGTTTCGTTTCGCGTTGCTTGGACAATGGGCAGGCGTACATACAATGCTTCCCCAAAGTCATCAATCAAACCACCCGCTTAAACCCCTCGGACAAACGCCACCCCTTCCCGCTGTTAGTCTGATTTACCCTTACATTACAGGTAAAAGCACGTCCACACACTTTACTCCTATCAGTTCAGTCATAATGAATCATGTCGAATGCACTCAATCGTACATACGAGTATACTCGTATGTACAGTCATATCAACTGTATTTTCCTTCATAATTATTGCAGTATTCTGTACATTGCAGTAGGCAGGCATGTCAATTCTAATGAGAATGCTTTATATATTTTTTTAACTATGATAAAGCTCATCATCTTTTTTAATCAAGTTAAAAATGTTAAAAAACTCTGTAAGAATTTTTGCTTAGCAATCCTCCCTTCTATCTATTATTATTGTTTTTTATTGTATTGTATTATATTATACGAGTATCCCTACGAACTCCAAAACCGTTAAACCTATTTTGATGAAATTTTCAGGCAATCTAAATGATTAGCTCAGCGCTTGAACCTGTTAAGTTTAATTCGATCGCATAAAAAAAGGTACACGTGCGAAATCCCGACCATAAGCTGGTATTTATTATGAAATATATGTAAAAGAAACACAACAAAATATATGATATGATCTGACCTACTCCGCCTAAACGAATATTATGCCTGCAAGGAATGCAAGGATGAATAGCGATTTTCTTATTAACTAAGTTAATACTAAAAAAGAAATTGAGATATTTTGACAATTTTAATCCAGCATGCTACATTTTGCCGTTATAATCCACATCAAAGAAATATAAAAGAATAAATGTATTAGGAGCACTTTGATAACCCTGTGACATAATAATATATTATGTACGTCCATTCATTCACGTAACACACGCTAAAACCCACAAACACACGATATCGCTAAGTAAAACATAAAGATAGACTCGATTTTACAAGCTCTTATATTAAATGTCTTGTTGGAATTTTTATAAATTTGCTCGTCGTATAAAGTATGAATTGTTTCGACTCAATTAATCCCGCTACTATTTCCTCAACACGGACGTCACAATATAATTCCTTGTCAAGTTTGTGGAAAATTTTGGGGTCACGTTACGTATCATTTCATTTCAACTCGCCCCGAAACCTTCATTTCCATTTGTGTATGCCACTACGCTTGTTTAATCTTAGTTAATCTGGAATGTCAGATGTCCAAACAGCCCCGCAGCGATCGCGTGACTCGTTGGGTCGCTGCTACACCATTACCACTTTAATAATACTTCAAAGACTTGAATTAAATTCAAATTGATATTTGTTCGTACCGCGGGAGCTGTCTCAGTTTTTCATTCGGCGCCATTACACGGGAAAGCTTATAATAATATTAATTCTCATTTCCCCGTGCGCATTAAATTTATTTTACGACGAAGGACGAAGCGGACCAACAAAGAAGTTTCTAAGTATTAATATTACAATGGGTCTCTGTATTTAAATAGTTCTATTAGTTATGAATGACTATTTCCAATGGGAATATTTCGTGAAATAACTTTGGTAAAAGTATTCTACAAGCAGAACCCTATTGCCTTCTAACTTTTTTTTTTGTCATTCTCCTTGTTGTTTTAATTAAATCATCCCCGTTTTATTTGAACGTTTTTGAAGGACAATGAAAGCTCTGTTCATTGTTTCAGTGATTTCTAAGATATGTTATATTGTGAACAACCAATTGAATTGAACCAACCAATGAAAACCAGATGAACATACGCTATATATTATGTTTACTAGCTGCCCTAACGTCGGTCTAGTTAAGATATAAATGCACGTTCGTAGTTTTTAGCCTGCTTGTGGATAGGTCAGCTAAAGTATAGGCACATTTTTCCCCGAATCACGTTTATAACATCTAGATGGTTCGCTTCGATAAAAATAAACCCCTTTATTCGTTTCTATACAGGTACACGTTTGTTCCCACAATAAACATTATTGATTTTAGCGCGAAAAACCGCAGTGATGTTGTTTGTGATATGTGGTCGGGTAAAACCTGTCCTGTATCGAGTATGTATATATGTCTATGACGATAAACTATACTTCATTGTTGTGTAATTATATGCATACGTGTTAAAAAAAAACATTTTTTTTACCGGTAAGCATACAATTTTTATATTTTTCAAAACAAAAAGTAGTCATAACAAAATTAATAATATATTGCATTAATCTATACTTATCTATACTTGCCAATATTTTATATAGGTAAATTTTGTTTGTTTGTAGGTAGGAAGTAATTTTTGAAACTACTCATTCGATTTAAAAAAAAATGTTTCACCAATAGTTAGAATAGCATTTCAAGGCATAGGCTAAACATTCCACTAGGCACCAGCTATCTAAAAAAAAAAGATCCAACGCTTAGCAAAAGGATAATGTCAAGGCGTCAATATAGGTATGTCAGGCGTTATATTGCTTTACATATTTTGTCAGGCGTTATAATCTTTTATTTTTCAACGCGGACATTTTATTTTATTTCACAAGCGCTCGTAAAGTGTTACGTAATATTAAGTTAAATATGGCATCCCAATGAAACTATAAAACAGCACATGACCAAAAAAAAAAACTGTCAAAATAACTAAACTCATACTTACATACTTACAAAAAAGGTATATCAGAAGAATAAATATGCTCGTTGGTCTTTAGCTTAATAAATTACTCATAATCAGTACCTAACACGATGGCTGAACACGCAATACGGAACTACTTGTAAAGTTACAATTTTGACACTTTCCGGATGTTAGTTTTAATTCACAAAACCAGTTTTTTGAAGCTATGTGCCAGCATTTACTGTTTGTATAATTGTTATTACACTATACTAGTTATTGCCCGCCACTTTATTTCGCCCACCTTAAACGAAATCAATCAGTTTTGTATGAAGATCAGGCCATTTTCGTTTTAACCGTTGAAACTTGTACTATTAGGTAAGAAGAAGTTATATATTTTAATGGGAAAATATCGTGTAATTATAATACATAACCGTAAAATAAATACAAAGGAGTATTTTTGTATTTTCATTTTGTATAATATAAAACTTCGCTCCAATTTATCATAATCCTTTGCACAGAAGGAACAAAGCGCTTATTTTCAGACGCAGCGAAAATGCCTTGACATTTAAATAATAGTTGTCGACAAATACTTGTAAAATGTAATCGGATGTAGTGTAATGTAACTCCATTATGTAACTTCGTTTTATGTTAGATTATTATAATAGCAGAAACTACCCACCGGTGCTACATATAATTAATTGTATCTACCCACATAAAAAAAATCATGTAATATTTCATAATTTTCATATGCATACTTTGTTACAATTAAAATAAAATAACATCACAATATGAGCGTACTGTAAAGTGTTTGTTTTTAATTGGAACAGATATCTATCTGAAGTTACGGTATTGAATAAAATATAATGATATACTTGCACTGAAAAATATATATTTTCCTTGCTCGTTTGATTTATATGGAACAAGTACTTCGATTATGTACGATACAATGTTATTTAATGAGATTTTTCATTCGAAATGACTTTCGGAAATGCTTCGTTAAGTAAGTGTGTGGAAAGTATACCTACTAAACTGTACTCAGATATAATTTTTCAAAAACGTAAATAAAAAGCGTAATAGAATGCAGCGGTTTTAAAATACATTAAAATAAGGAAGATATTTGGAATGTTTGGATGTTTGTTTATCAATCACGATTCCCGCATAATGGTTTAACGTATTTCACAAAAATTAAGCACATAAAAAGCATGTAAACATTAACTTTATTTTAACTACTTTTTGTTGTCTGCACCATAAATGGCGCAAGTAAGCTATAGAAAGAATTTAACTATCATTACGGTTAAATAAAGATTTTATTGTAATAATATATACCTACCCTACAACTTATGATACTACAGGCTGAACAAAGGCCTTAACACAACTTGAAACCTCTATTCTTTCGCGATTTTTAAATAATTCGAAGGACTTTAATTTAATAAATAACATTAATTTTCAATTAACTTTTACGGAAACTTGTATTCTAAAGATTGCTCTTTAAAATAATATAAAAATATATCCAGTATTAGTATATCTTTGTGGTGAAATCAGTACAATAGGTCACTAATCGGCGGCTGACAGACAGCCGACGAATGTGGCTGTAGGGGGCGGAACGGCCGACTCATTACAATCGATATCCACAAGCGAAACGAACACAAACTTCCACGAAATGTTCATTGTGCTTATTTTATATCGAGGATATTTTATAAACAGTTTTCTTTTTAAATTTTAGGGAAAACAATATTAAACTATGAAAAATATAGTGAAAAATTGTGATATTTTTTATTACTTATGAAAAAAATCAGTAGTTAGTTACAAATGCGGCTTATCTCCATTACAAGGCTAGATAAGAAAATAAAAGTTCATTTATCTTCGCAATTTTCCACTCAATTGCACAAGAGTTCAGACAAATATACATTATCTAAATACCTACTTTTTGTATGACGAAATACAAATAAAATCTAATTAAAATATAGTTTTTCTTTGTGATTTATTAACAATTCAATATATTAACAATCTTCTAGCGAAATTGTGTCAGGAGACTCGGATGCATCTTTTTTCGTCACCAAGTACCGAACAAAGATTGTCGAACCCTATCTTGAACTACTCTTTGACAGTGGTTATTAAATGATTGTTTATTCGACTGATCATAATAATATAATCATAATCATCATCTTCGTGGTTTCTTTCTTTTCTTCGTTTATACTTTTTTTCTTTATATGTAGATTAATTAATTCAAAACGTTGAAATTTCAAATTTAATTTTGCATATAATCAATTAATCATTCTCATTTTTCAATCAAGAAGGCACACTGCGTTTCCTTCCTACTGGGCAGCCCATCTAGCGGTAGCTACCACCCTCTTACAGAAGACCACAGTGAAAACAGCATATGTGCTGATTTGTGTTTCGGTGAGTGTGTGAGGGATGCCAGAGCCCTATCCTATCCTATCCCGTCCTCAATTCTACTAAGTTCTGCAGCGTACTTGCAGTTCTATTCCTTCCTAATCCCTTATCTTTAATTCTGCTAAATTTGTTAGCGAACTGGCAACAACTATGGCGTTGCTATCAAGAGGGCCGTCAGCCTATCTAAACGACTTTTAAAAAATGTATAATTATTTTATGGAAACCCATTAACTTAAACCGTGGGAGAACATAAAAACAAACAGGTCGAGATTAACACGTTAATACATCGATTTTTGAAATTGTGTCCTCTTCGTCCTACTGCATAATAATAGTAATGAAATGGCATTTAAAATTTCAAATACCATGTGTTAAAAGCCATGTGTAGCATCCAAAGAACATACGGCAGTACAATCCGGTGACATATCGCGGGGGCGTATGATTAGAAATCGATAAGCAGCCAACACGTTCGGTCCACACTTTATTATTATTATTACTCCAACAATTGTTATATTAAACGGTTGTCTATTGTGAAGCTCTTAGTTCACCAGTAATCCCAACAGAGAAGGATTACCCTTCGAAGCGGGACTTTTATTTAACTTTTTTCTTTTAAATAATGAAGCTCTGCCGGTTTAAGCTAATATTGCAATGTCCTGTACAATAACAAGCAAAAGTAATATTTTGTTTTTGACGTGAATAAGTCTTTAAATTTGCTTTAATAGTGGGAGGCAAAATTTTATCGAAATAAGTAAAATTTTAAAAAAAAAAAATTACTATTATAATATTAGAATGATAGAATTTAATTATAAATTGACAAAAGCATCTAAATAAGATAGTTACTTAATTAATAGTCTTGTAGTCACGCAGTACTGTCTATATACGTCTATATACGTGCGATTGTGGTCATCCATTACAATAACAGTTGCAGTAAAACTTGGAACAAAGAATTTTTACAACTCCATCTAAAGACACAGTGCTCACATTTGAGCACTGCGTTCTCGACTCGTTCTTGCTACAATTTGGCGGGTGTACACTGAACATTACTGCGTTTTGGCCACGATAACGCAATAAATCTCTCTCGGGCGCCGCATTGTACTCTGCATACAGGAGAAATGCGCTTCAGTCTTACAAAACTGAGATAATATCACCGCACAGCAAAACCGAGTACCTATTCTCTGGATTACTACCGTTGTTATATTGCACAACTTAATTTTGCAACAAAATACGTAGTGCACAACAGCTGTAGTTTATTACTGTCAGCACTCATGTAGGTATTTAATAACAAACTTATTTATTAACTGGTTAGTTGATGAGACTATTGGTACAGTGCTTTACCATAAAGAGTATATTTTATAAACGACTGGCTGTTGCACGCGACTTAGCGCGCGTAACTTTATAAAATATAACCAATGTTACTCGCTGATAATATAGCTTTCTATAGGTGAAAGAATTTTCAAAATCTGCACAGTAGTTTTTGAAATAATTCATTACAAACAAAATTTCTCTTCATAATATTAATATAGATATTTGGGATATATGCGAAACTCATTGTTAATATTCGAAGATAATAAGTAATGAGTTTATCATAACATAAAACAACATGAAATCTCGAAATAGTAGTATTTTTTTATACAAAGGTCGGCAAGCTTTTGATGTTAAGTGACTACTGTCCTGTTATAATATATTAGAAGCATCTCTTACTCACTAACCGAAAGACAACAGCACTCGTGCTATTATATGATCGTGGTCTTCTGTAAGGATGTGGACCGTCGCCAGATTCATAACTGATATTTATAAAGTTCTATAATATCATTTGTTAACTAAAACATTTAACTTGTATAAGCTTTCGAAATTACGAATTTCATTTCGAATTCGAATTTCGAAGCTTTCGAAAAGTTTTTCGAAGACCCCGTTAATTCTTAAGACAAATAAATTGTCTCCACAATTGATTAGTTAGTTATAAGTACGTTTACTTGTAAATAAAGTAAATATTTATGTTGCTCCGAACTATTCCGATATACCTACGCTATGGGAGACCGACCATTTTTTACGACACGAACCAAAGTGATTATTTGGTTAATGTGTGTTTTTTAATTTACAACTTAAAAATTGCGATTTAATATAGAATCAGCACCGATAAGATCGCAGTAATGGTATGTATACTCGTATTCCCGGTACGAGTAAAGTATATTATACGAAATGTTTCACTGCATACAGTACTTTGCATACTAGCTGCACAAGCAATTTTTCTAAATTACTATGACATTGTCATGTGACAATGCATCACATACTTACCTACATTTATCAGAAATACATGTATGACATACGCTTTAAAATCAGTCAATAAAAAATCTTGACCAATTTTTTTGTCGTCACTACGATTTCTCATTAATTGTATTGGTATAGTATAGTCATTGGGTAGTATAGTCGATTGCACCCATGGCAGACGTTAGATCGAAGAAAAGCCGGTAGCTCAGAAACTTGGATGTCATTCCATGATTAAAAACCTAATTGAGAAGACTAGCAACCATAGACACATGAAGTCGTGCAAAACGCAATGGGTGTTGTGTGTTTGACTATATCCGAAATTCTAACATAGATGAGAGCCCTTTGGCCAAAAGTGGGGCGTAACGTTATATACATATAAGTACTAGAAAGGTATTTATATTTATTTACCTCATGCCATAGAAGGTATTAATGAAAAGAGGGATAAACGAGGAAAGTTTGTTTATATAAAAAATTGCATCCCAGGCGAAACTAGAGGCGGGTTGCTATAGAACATTGTAAAATAAACAGTCATCTTTCTCGAATTAGTTCGTAGTTTCAGCTGTGCGTTGATAGTCAGTCGGGACAAACGATTTTATAAGCATATAGAAGATTAGTATATAGATATAATATATCTAAAATGGACACGGTTGGGTACATATAATTGGGAAGCAATAAAATGTCTGGATAGCGGCGCGGCGTTGCGGCGCGCCTGTGTGCAAATGAACTGGCGTACGTCGAAGGACGTGGCCGCATTCCGCACCATACCACTACAACCGCTCAGATGACACACATACCAACACGTACTACACTTGTGTGTGTATTCACATACACGGCCTATACATTAATACCAACCAGAATAAGTATATAAGATTCTGCTAACGTTGGGCTAATGTACCGCTAGCTAGCGCTTAGAATTTCTTATGGCATTTGCGAGTTGCATTCGTAAGCCATCTCCAGTTCGGAGACTCGTCATTTTGTATTTAGTAGGCATTCCATATATTACTTTTGAATCATCAGTGCTATTGCTACTACAATCCGACGTATACCTTACAGATTTTATTTCAAAGCTATTAGTCAAATTTCGCAAACTCTTCCGAGTAACTTAAAATTAAAAGTAGACAGACAGACATTCCTTAAGCATTTGTGAAATAAACTTTTTGAAAAAAAAAAAAATGCATTGTACTGGAATGCGATTTTTTTTAATTAATGAAAAATCCAACAAGTGTTTAAAAGGCGGTAAGTATTCATCTTCATTCACATTATAATAATACTAGCGACCCGCCACTGGCCTCGCACGGAGTTGAAATATTCAAATATCTTTTCTTAGCGGAAGCTTACGTAATAAAATTTTGTAGTTTTGGCTGTGCGTGGATAGTCAATCGATTTTATAAATACAGATTATAGGTTAAGGGACGCCTTAATAAAGTAAATTAGTACACAAACGCATGAGTATTGTGTGGCATTGATGTTTGGAATAAGATATGAAAAGAACTTTCTATGTAAGTTTCATTTACCTACAAAATAGAACAACCACGGCCCTATAATTAACTAATAAATGATTACATAACTAATTTGATGCATTTTTATGGTGTATTTTTTTATGATGACATTTTACGTTTGATTTTACCCACCCTAAGAAGAGATAGATGAGGTTGAAATTTGACAGTTGTTATACTTAACAAGGTAGACAGACGATCGAATAAAGGCTGCTGGTCGACGGTGAAGCCAAACTACTTCTGATTTATGGGTGAGGTCAATGTCTAGCGGTGGACAACCTACATCTGAAATTATGATGATGATAAAGCAACATAAAGGCATGTTGGTTGAATATCATTAGTATTCTGTAAGAGAGTAGTTATTTGACACCAATTAAACAATAGGTTGGATTTTAGCGAAGAGAAAAGAAAAAAACCTTAAACTATGCTGTTTTCATTTCATGGCAATAATTTAATGTTTAGTCGTTTCGTCGTACATTTTTAGTAGAGATAGAGAGACAAAGCGGAATATCTGCAGAGCGGAAACTGTTTAATCACGCAGCGTGTACGAGCGTCGGCCGCTAATCTCGCGGGCAGCCGCCGTCGAAGCGAATCGCATACAAATGTGCCGCCAAGTCGAGAAAAAAACTGCTGAATAATATCCCCTCACGGTTCCAGCTCTCGTGCGAGCTTTATACCATATATAATGAGCCAGTCACCGTATCAACAGTATGTTCGTTTTACAGCCGCAGTCCGTACGTGCACACGAAGCTTTAAACATGTATCTGAGATAATCTATACCGTAAAATAATTAAGTTGAAGAGTTTGTTAAATGTTTCAAGTGAAATTGAAAGCGATAAGCTCTGAAAATAGCCCAGTCCTTGAGACAAGATAAAGGCTATTTATAATCCCGTCCCCGGCCTTAAAATTTTCAAAAATTCTCTCATAGCAGATGCTTACCCTGTAAATTAAACCTATAATTTCAGTTTTCTAGACTTAGACTTAGTACTTTGCTAGACAGTCAGGACAAACGATTTTATAAAATATTG
The DNA here is from genome assembly GCA_944738685.1 of Synanthedon myopaeformis. Classification (NCBI taxonomy): domain Eukaryota; kingdom Metazoa; phylum Arthropoda; class Insecta; order Lepidoptera; family Sesiidae; genus Synanthedon; species Synanthedon myopaeformis. The sequence continues at coordinate 3,934,264 of OX122926.1, read as the reverse complement.
TTAATATCAAAGCAAAAGATCTCCATTGCCGTTTACAACCCGACAGACGGATCGCAATTTCGTATCATGTTACCGGCGTGTGCCACCACGGTGCAACCGCGGCTCGAGTGACATGACGCGGCCAATAAAGAAATGTGCATGACAGCAGCGACCTCTATGTTCAACAATATATTATGATATCAAGGATGCAGATATACGCGTCTTATGAATTACAAACTAATCATGTTCTAGTTATATATTTTTTATAATATCCGTAAGGTCGTAAACCTTTATATACTATCAATATTATAAAAGCGAAAGTTTGTATGTTTGGATGTTTGTTCCTCAATAACGCAAAAACGGTTGAACGGATTTGGATGAAATTTGGCATACAGATAGTTTATTAACTGGATTAACATATAGGATTCTGGAAAAATGTCATGTTCCAGAGGGATCGTCTAAAATATAAAAAAATCCACCGCGCCACCGTCGTCCCAGAGGTAAACGTTGTTCAGATGTTGTATTTTTCATTATTCAACGTGGACGAAGTCGCTGGCACCAGCTAATACCGTAATAATAATAAGGTAATCAATAATAATAATGACGTGGTGGCGATGTATGGGCTTAATTTTGTATAGAAACGTGCATCCACCTTGTCTATTGATTTGATCTAAGATTTAACTCAAAGTTTATATGAAACCGATGGTAACTATGCAAGTTGAAATGTGAAGAAAATCTTTTCTTTCTTTTTCTTTATTTGGTTTTGGAAAGGTACATCGTAGACAAAAGTGTAAAATATTCTACACTTTTGTCTCTTTTTTCACATAAATTTTATAAAATAATGTTTGAAAAATTAGTCATTAACTACCACAGAGTCGATCGGTCCTTCATTGCTTAAATATAATTTCCTAATAGCTAGACTTAATCTTTCCTTTCTTAACGCCTACGTTATTATGAGCAAGAGAGCTTACGTTGTGAATCGCTTACGGCTTATTGTTTTTGTATGTAAACATGATATTATTAAATAATAATATTATGTCGTCGGTTGTTTGCAACGTTAGCGTCTGCAAGTCTGCGACCAGACAGTAAACAATTGTCATTTTGCTGACGCCATTATTATATGTATATGTTGCAGTATAATCGGAAGAAACGGATTTTTGCAAAAATCTTAATAAAATTGCAATGCAAAACACCGGATAATAGAAAACTAACAACGAATTTTGTAATCATCCAAGGTACTTTTAGGGTCTTTGCGAAAATCCGGCCAGTTTTAGGTAAGTTGCGAATAAGCGCTCAACTGTCATATAACTCTTGAGCGCTGATTGGCCGAAATGAACATTACTTACTGACGGATGCGCTGATTGACCAACCAGAACAGAGAAGCTATAAGTAAATCATTGACCAATCAGCGTTTCATTTTCTAATCGTCCTAAAAAAATTGGGATTTTTGCAAAAATCCTGAAAGTACTAATAATCATCCGAGATGATTACAAAATTTATATGTATTTTTTATTATCCAGTGTTTTGCAATCTTACTAGGATTTTTCTTTATTTTATGTTCTCTTAGGTTGTCCTTGTTTATTTATAAAGAAAATTCGAAGTATTTTTAAACAGCAGTTTTATCTTCGACTAGGTTTTTCTTAGGTATTAAAAAATTTATTCAATCTTTCTGGCTCATACCTATATTTTTGTCAGGCGATGAATTTTTTATTTTAATTTTAATATTATTTTAATTTTAACGGACTGCCCAAATGACTGCGAATCGCAATGCGCCCTGCCACACTTGTTTGTTACGCTTTCACGCCTTAACTACTCAACCAATCATCATGAAGTTTAGCAAACACATTCTCAAGTATAGAGGAAAGAATACATAGGAAGAACATTCATTCAGAAAAAAAGTGCTGTTCCCGAAGAATTATCTAAAATTTAAAAACTAACGCCTGGCAAAAGTGTAATAGCAATGCAGATGTCACGCAGTGCATTGCAGACGTCGCGGGCACGAGCTAGTATATATTATATTTCTCAGTGAAAAGCCAGCTTTAAAGGTATTTGAATCTCGTAACTTGACACAGATTACACAGTGCAAATTGCTTACGTCGCTGTTGACAAACAACATTCTAAATTCGAAGCCGATGTTCGAAATTCCGAGTAGAGTAACTCTTCATAGTGGCATTGTTTGCGGACTCAATGTAAGCCAGTGGCAATCAGACATCGCGGTGCAGTGACGAGCGGGGTGGGGGGAGGGGGGGGGGACAGGCGATAGACCAGTTGAAATGTCTAAGGCGGCTTCTAATTTGCGGAGCCGTCTCTGCGAAGGATTGACCTCATCTTGGAAAATCGCCCACTCCGTCCGGATTTTCGCACATAGCTTTTGTTACAAACTAGCTCGGGAGACACAACTATCTTTCGTCGGCTCGGCGGCGTAGTAATATCGGCTGCCAAACGATGTTTAACGACTTACATCCAACAATTCCGTATGCAAAAAAGTTCCGAGCCAAAATAAAGTGTGTAATTTACCAGTGTTAAATTACCAGCTGTTGCATCCAACTTCGTCCGCGTAACTTTATAGCTTTCTATAGGTGTAAGAATTTTTAAAATCGGTCCAGTAGTTTTTGAGTTTATTCATTACAATCAAAATCAATTCAAAAATCAATTCAAATAAAATAAAAAAATTGATACATGTAGGAGTCTAGATTTGCACTCGCTTGTGTTAACGCAATATTTTTCTGAAATTGTGTTTCGTCTTAAATCTAGATAAAATGTCCTTTACTCGATTGCATCCGTACAAATCCGAGGCGAGGCGCTAGTTTTATACAAAAAGGTTAAGCTCGGTTAAAACTGTAATATCTTCTAAGTTGCTCTCACTATAACTCCAAGAGCCGTGGCTTCGGAGACTGATTTTATTGCCTTTTATTGGCAAGACTTTAAAAGTGTCAACATTGAATGTTCCCAGTGGATATACGAAGTAGAACAAAAATAAAATAGCCCATAAAATCTCAATTGTAGTGACGTGAACAACATGTGATGGAGAGTCGTTTTATGTGAATCACTGTCGTTTCAGACTTACTTTACTTCTCCAAGTTAACAGTAACAATGAAACAACAAGATTTTATGCAAACGTTTGCTGAGTCCTGCTGAGTCTTAAGAAATTTGCACTGCTGTACATTGTTTGTTATTTGAATACTTCTACCATACAGTTCAGTCATCGCCTAACATCAAATATCAACCCTTCATTTCAGACGCTCAAACCTTTTTTGATAAGGTTTTATTTGAAACACCACATATATACTTAGTACTCAACAAATTATTTACTTTATTATTTAAAAATATGTATAAGGCTGACGGTCCACTTGATAATAGTGCAACCTACACTAGCTGAGTGCTGCATATTATATAAAAGTATTAGCTTTCTCCAGTCCTTTTCCATACAAGTTTTAAGTGTACCAAATTTCACACTACTCCGTCCACATAATTTTCTTAAAAAGGGAACCAAAGTTTTCTATAGATAACTCTACAACTAGCGGTCCCAGCAGACAGACGTTGTCCCGCCCGAACCCAATTGCAGCGCCTTTTATCGTGTCCAATTGTGAATCTAAACCGTTCAACTTAAACACACCCAAAAAATTTCACGGACAAGAAATTTATACTATATACAATTTATACTAGTAGCCCGTCTCAAGTTTCGCACGAATTTATATCTAAATTATATACAAAAACCATCGTCGTTGATCGCTCTTTCCATTACTAAAACCGCATCAAATCCGTTGCGTGGTATAAGTGGAGTTAGCGGATATGCAGAGAGACAGATGGGGAAAGCGACTTCAATTTATACAATGTAAGGAATATAGTAGTCTAGAAAGAGTATTTTAATTGTGACTTTTACATGTGGGGGGTTTAGGGGGACAGCAACAAATTGCCTGGTCTACGACGCGCCGCCGAGACAGAGTCGTCACCAGCCGCGTCGCTCGCCGCCGACGCGACGCCACTAATCCCACTCGACAACTCGACATAAAACTAAAGCTAGAACGTTAGCACTCGCCGAAATATCGAGAAATGTCTTGTAAGGGTTTTCTTTTTATTAACTTTTTATATAAATATCTTCAATATGTTTTTTATGAACAGTACAATTTACAAAAGTGAAAGAAAAAGAACAGTACAATTTACTTGCCTATATTTCCACTGCGCAATAAATTGTAACTAAAGGTCACTCATGAAGAGTAGATTTTTCAAAAGTTTATACGATTTAGAGAAAGCCAAGGTTTACACTATTTAGAGGAACGTATTTGATCATTTAAACGATTACTATAATAAAGTAATTTGATTCGTTAAGTCGTAACATTATTTTTGACTATCAATATTTTAAAATAATTAAATGAAAGAATGTCAACAAATGACAAATAATAAAAAGTAAAACAAGTTTTAAAATAGGAGGGTAAAGATTAACGATAGTTACATTTGTGATATCCAAATTTAAAAAAAAGACTAACTAAAAAAATTTCATTTATTATGGTATGAAAGCCATAAATCAAAATTGATATAAAATTTAGCATACCAATATGTTTATTCACACACACATTTTAAATCATTTTGTGATGCCAAAATATAAGCATATATTCGTCATGCAAAATGTATGACTGTATCGACATTCCACTTTTTGACCGAAATAAAGACTTCGTCGCTTGACTTACAAGCAATTTCATTTAAAAGGATTTATGTAAATTTCATACATGAGGTCCGCTGATGAATAATGTAAATCATAACTAACGATTTTATAACACTTTTACGTTGACGGTGACATCATATATTTTTTTTAATGTTTGTACGTACCATGTCATCACCATCATCATCAATTCAGCTGCAACACGTCCACTGCTATAGGTTTCCCCATAAATTTCCAATAGGACCGATAAGAAGCAGTCTGGATCCACCTTCAACCCGCGGCGCTTATCAGGTCGTCTGTTCACCTTGTGATTGGATGTCCTACGCTGAGTTTTCCGATCCGTTTCCTCCACTCGAGAACCTTCCGGCCCCAGCGGCCCAAGGCTCTCCGTACTATGTCTTATCGTGTATTATTTTAAAAAACATCCATTTTAATTAAAAATAAGTGCACCGTGCAATTTGCTCTTTAATAAACAAAGACTTAGGTGGACACCCTGTCGTAACGAATTCTTTTTTATTTTTTCATATTGTAATCCCCTGCCGACACTCCCACGCACACTAAGCGGATTGCCAGCTTATCGCCTTACAACTCTGTTCACCTATTTTTTTTATAATAGAAAGAAAAAGTTACAAAAGCATAAAGATGCTATTACCGACAAAAAAAGAACAAAGATTTGATCCCTCAGGCTCTCTTAGTAAGTATTTCGAATTCCGTGACTCAAATAATTAAGCTCAAAGATGGGGGTCGTCGGTAAAATTATACATTGTTATTGCCGCTATAAATCTCATTTTCGGTGAACGCACCCGCCCGGAATAATAACTACACAGAGAAAATTTCATATCGCATCTCCTGACCAGTCTCTCATGTCATTCCGTAAAACCATACAAAATTCATTTCGCGCTGGCACATACATATAATACACATACCTACATTCTATGTAACAACGTAACATTATTTCTTAATCTGACTCTTTCCTTTTAAAATAACTATATGCCTGACAATAATAATTGTGGACTATGAAAAAGAATCAAAAGTAAGTCAGCTCGCTTTAATACGTACAAACGTCAGTTAAAGAAAGGGGTTGAAAATGGCGGCGAGCTGGCTGGCATGATTTGAAAAAAAAAAAAAAACAGTGGCACTCCGAGTGCCTCTGTTTTTTTTTTTTGGACAGAAGTGAAAACTTGAACAATTATGTGTGTATATTTTGAATCGTTAGGAAAGTAAATACATACTTTTATACAGAGGTGTCGGTTACAGTTACGGTAACAGTGTCGCGAGATCAATCGCGCGGTTTTTTCCCATCTCAAAAATGCCCAACGCACCTAAAGAAGTTTTCACTTTAAAAAGTTTAAATGGCCAATAACATGATATTGCTCTTTGCCAAACTGAAAAACAAAACACTAGACTTAGACTAGTCTTTTCTTAGTAAGCTGTCTTATGCTCTTTAAACTAAATGTGTACTTGATAATCAAACACCATGAACGATTCGTCAGAGTTGATCTTATCTATTTGAGAAATTCTCAAAGGCATTTGCAAAAGTCTAGATCGGTGTTTCATGATTCTGGTAATCCCAGGCATCTACGAATAGAGCGAGATAAGTAAAGTTACATATCTTTTACAAGATAACAAGTTTTGTGATGAAATAACATATATATGAATTAATTTTATTTACTAGCCGTTTGAACGTCTAGCTGCTTATATCCGAAGGTTGCTTCTATTTTTCGTGTACATTCTTAGTTGGAGTTATTAATCGTTGCTACTAAACCAAGAAAATTTGCTGTCTATCTCAACCTGTGTGAGACTGCATAACAAATTTTCGGGCGTAGGTAATATTTAATATTTTATATGTGGTTCACATAGTTCGGTATTTTATCCAATACTGTGACCACATTTTTAATAATTTTAAAATTGTTTTATCTTTAATTGATATTAAAAGTTTGGTTAAAACTGAGACCTTTTTATTTATTATCTTTATACTCGCTTAAAACTACATATTTGGGGCGGTAGTTGCTCCGACTTTCAGGTCAGTTTTCCTCGGAGGCCCAATTTTAAACCCTAGCTCAGATTAGGTTATGTACAAAATTATTATGCTGTTTAGTTTAATTATTATTTAAATTATATTTAGTTTATTAAATATAAACCAAGTGTTAGGAAATTTTAATAAAGGGTTCTTTAAGAAACTTAAATTGTTAATACATATGTTGCAAACTTACGCCATGGCATATTGATTTCATACTTAGGCAAAATGATATTCTTTTAAATAATAAGTGACATTCAACACCAGGGCTATTTCCAGCCCCCTGAGATGTATAAGAATCTTGTGAAGTATTCTTGCTTCAATTATGTTCCACATTAACAATTTTTAAATTTTACCAATTTCTAAAATATAGGCATTACATTTCTTTCTTATTGAGAAATCGACAACTATCACACAATTCTGCAATATGATGACACAATTCTGCAATATGATAAGGCATATAAAACTCGATGATGAATTTTGTCTGATGGTGTGATATTGTTTTCAGGGCAGCGGCGGTTGTCGTTCAGCGGTCGGTGCGGGCACGGGCGCAGTGACGGTCGCGGGCGCGGGCGCGTGCGCGGCGCGCATGGCGAGCGCGGGCGCGCAGTTCCGCGGCGGCGCGCAGCAGTGGCCCACTGCCTATGCGCAGCCCTGCCGCTACCCGCCGCCCCAGCCCCAGCCTTACGCTGCGGCCCCCAGCCCCTACACGCCCCACCAGGTAAATCCTCACTAGCCATTATTTGTGCCTTTTAAGAATAGGAATCAATATTATAAGCTTTAATAATAAAACCTCGTGAATGCCGAACAAGACAAACTTAGTAAGTACATAGACTTAGCTCACCGCCGGATCTACCGTCGACCCGCGGCCCTTATCAGGTCGTCTGTTCACGTTGTGAGTAGACGTCCTGCGCTGCGCTTGCTAGTCGAGAACCTCCGTACTATGTGTCCTGCATACTACCACTTCATGTTACTAATCTGCCAGGTTATGTCGATATCTTTAGTTCGTCTACGGATCTCTTCATTACTGATTCGATCTCGCAGTATAACCCCGAGTATAGCCCTCTCCATAGCGTGTTGAGCGACGTTGAGCCCCTAGTTAATGAGACCACGTTTCAGCGCCATACTCGTATGCATGACCGGCAGCACCGACATGTGGCCAACAGCGCCATAGGCATAGGCATAGGTCACCGATAGGTGACCGCCATGTGGGATGTCAATTCGACAATCATCGTCCCGATAGTCGTCTCGGTGAACGGTCTTATAGCGAAAAGTCTCGAACAACACCTCCAAAGGCTCTAACTAGATGGTTGGATCAAGGGATAGACACAGAGGTTCCTCACTCTGCCGCCCGTACCGGTAGCTTGGGGCTTCGCATGCCTTAAATAACATAAATTCGCTCTCTAAAAAACAACTTATTTATATTTTAATAACAAACTTTATTAAATACCATTTTTTTTAAATACAGTTATTTTAAGTTATTCCTATGTGTAAGATAATCTCAAAATTAATTACTCTTGCCTATATTATTATTCAATTTAGTCTCAAACTCCTAAATTGTAAGCCCAGGTGGGCATTGAAACGGTGTTCGAAAGCAAATTCTAAATGAAATCATTTCCTCAACTGAGTCGCAACACAGGACAGAGACGAAGTACGTGAATCTTATTTTCTCTTCTGTTTCCAATTAGTCCCTTGATTATACTTGTAAGTTAGAACAAAGTAAGAGCTCCTCTACAAACAAACTCCAATCTTCCACGCGGTCCTTTGCATGGAGTAATGAGATCTGTTTACGATCGGATTTACGAGCGCGGTCAGAAAGCGTCTGCCATTTTCTTACACTTCCTTAAACATCGTCCCATCGCTCATTTATGTTCACTGTCTTCACGAGGGCTCACTTTGATTACATATCTTAACATAATGTTACCAAGTGTCTTCTACACTTAAAACTTTTACCAATTCCTAAATCGTTATAAAATTGAATTCTCATATTAAAAGTATATTTCAATTAAGATATATCTGCTCTATAGTAATACTCGTAGTGTTACTATAGAGCAGACTTATTTTCGATAATATATTTTGATTTTTAGACATAAACTAATATGCGTTTCTTTTTGATTAATTATGACAATTACTAAGTATTCTAAGAATAATTAAGATACTGTAGTTAAAATAGATTAAACTTATTACGAGGACAAACTAAGCATAACCAAATTTACTTATAATATTTACCTATAATATTTGTTTATAAAAACTAAAGGCTATAAGTTGATTAGATGTAGTTAATTAGTTATGACCAATGACCAAAGCAACCGCTTGCAATAAGCTGCTGGCAACATTGCCAGACCACAACATTGGCTGGCTACAGCTCAGGGCTGGATTAAACCGGCAAGTTGGCGCGTCAACACCACTCAATCAATTTCTACATGCCGGCTCTACTTTTGCTCGTTATGCATGTTACTTAAACAATGTAACATGATTTATGATTTCTTGCAGTATTGGAACCGGATCGTGATTTGCATAAAATTGTTTTAATGCATAAGTTTAACTTATGCTAAAATAACGACCATTTATTATTTTCGTACGACAAAAATCAAGTCTCAGATTACAAAACAATCCAGAAGCCTCTTATAGTCATTCTTTCTCGCTATATATTGAGATTTGAGTCAAAAAATAAAATTTATGATATCAGAAATTGTTATGCGTTTGCGATACCTGATAGATATAATAGAAAGAAAGGATATAGTTCAAAACCAAGCCAGTAATTTCCTGTGAATATTTCAGATTTTTTAAATGGAGAAAATTTAAAAGACTTTCTTATACTTTCAAACTTAAATATCTCTGCAAACTATAATTTAACTATACCTATAGTAAAATCTGTAATTTCTTCTTACCTTATAATACAAAATATGATACAAGCGCAACCGTTAAAACAAAAATTAATCAAAAACTAATGGCCTGGTCTCCATACTATTAGAAGTTATTATTTATTACTTATTATACTTGTATTACTTATTAGATTATTTAGAAGTGTACACACACAATTGAATGGACTTCTCAATTAATTCTCCGCATTTTTACACGTCGGAACGACATAAGACTTGCAGCACAAAAATGAGTGTGTAGGTACTTCCTGTAACGCGCGCCTTGTCCACAAACTAAGTGACTTTACTAACGAGTGAAATTACTCTAAACAAGAATTGCTTATATGCGAGATGAAGATTTCGGTGTTATATGATTATATGCTAGTATTAAGTCTGCATCTAGCTAAACTATAATGTGTAAAGTTATTTGCTAAACAACGAATTTTCACTTCGCTGTAAGTCGTTTATTCCCTATTTGGGCCACTAACCGTATTCACAGCGCGGCGGTGCGGCGGCATCTTGTACTTGGACAAGTAAAATCGAACTTTAACTATACACAGTTAAGTTGGATAACAACACACAAACCAGATGTCGCACAGAGTGTGTTCACATTGCACCTCCATCTCCCCCCCACAAGAATCCCGTAAACGGAATTTCTTCACGCCCTTATCGCTTTTTGAAATAAAATGTAGCGCCCTGCTTCGCGTCGTACGTGTTTTATTACGACGCTTCTCCTTCGGGATTTATCTCATGGTCGCCCGTTCCGTTCCGATCCTAAACTCTTTTTTTTAAAAACAAATATCCAACTAAATGGAATTTTTTCTTTAGTAGTGTGTACCTACTAAATTGGCTTTTTAGTTTAACTACACTGGACCGCAAAGAGAAAGGGTCGTTTAGAAAATCTTCAATATCTTCAAAAGTACCTGACCTAGCTATAAATGAAATAAAGACTAAATTTAAGAATAATTTAATGTGCTTAAATAAAATAATTGCAGTCCAGTGTATTTAGAAATAGCAATTTTCGTGCAACGATTTCATACTATCGTGTGAAAATTTAGATTTAGATTTGGTACACCATTTGTAAACACTAACTATTTTTATGTTAAGGTCGTCAGACAGGCTGACGGTCCCTTTGATGGTAGGTGGCTACCGTCGCCTATAACACAAGCAACACCACAGGTGCTGAAAGTGCGCTGCCAACTAAATTAGGATTAAGAAAAAGGGATCAGAAAGGGATAGGGAAATGTGCTCTGTCTTTTGTAAGGGGGTGGTTACTGTCGCCAAACGGGCTGCCCAAAACACTGCGAAACGCAGTGTGCGAAAGCTACATTATCAGCGAGTAACATAGGTTATAATTACAACCTATGTTACACAGCTAAAAAAAATTAAATAAAAAGTCGTGAAAAGGTATTAAATGTTGCTATCTCAATAAAAACTAATGGTTTTTTAAATTTCCTTGAACCCCATGATCAATTTCCGAATGGTTGTTTATTATTAACGTCCATTATTATCAGCAGTTACTGTGCTATGTATAAAACATGAAGGACAGTCATTGTTTAAGTTCAATAACAGGACGATACCGTCGCGGCAAGTACATTATAAACCTTAAAATTACTAACACAAAGATTCATATTTTATTAATGACTCACATATCTGTTCTGTTAAAGCTATCAATTTTGAATGCTTGTTTTACTTTTTTCGTCGGCTCGTTCATGTTTACTGAAGCGCTCGTTCGCTTTTTAAATGTTTGTTTCCACTCTCTTCGTGGCTTTAAATGTTAAATCTCTTCATTTAGTTAGACGAATATAAAATTCAGCTTGCAATGTACAGTCGGGGTATGAAAACCTTCGTCAGTTTTCAAAATCAATCTTATATAATTATATCCTACTAAGAAATATTCATTATTAGTTTTTTTATGTTAAGGTCGACAGACAGGCTGACGGTCCACTTGATGGTAGGTGGCTTCTGTCGCCTATAACACAAGCAACGCCACAGGTGCTGCAATTGCGCTGCAGACCTTAGAAGGATTAAGTATAAGCCATAAGGAAGGGAAGAGCTCTGGCATCCCTTACTCACTTACTAAAAAACAACAGCACATATGCTGTTATTTCACGGTGGCATTCTTTAAGGGGGTGATTACTGCCACCAGACGGGCTTGCCCCAGTGACTGGGAACTGCGAAACGCAGTGTGCCCTGCCACTACTTATAAATTTAGTCTTATTTAGTTAGACGAATATAAAATTAAACTTACAATGCAAGACGCATTTACATATTTTTTATTAACAACATGGAACGACATTTAATAATATGGATTTTAAGTCGAAAAAAATCTTTCGAATGTCACGCGTCGTCACAGTTCGGTGTTGGTTCGACACATGAATCAAAATGGCGACGTCCTACCCCACTTGATTAATGACGAGAATATGTCAGCTGTCAGGGCTGTCACAACTCCGCAGCTTGTTAAATTCGTCGCGCCCCCTCTTAAACGTGGCAGCCCTAAATGGAGGTTACTTTTTTGGTTATAGAGGACCATCGTTTTTTTTTGCCAACGGCGACATATCTGTAATTCACTAGCGCGTTATGTCTAAAACCGCTCAAAGTTCCCTAATCCGTTGTTATAGCGACCCACGAAGACAGCTTTTTCTTAAAAAGATAAATATTATTTACGGACTGGATACAAGGCTAGAGTTGAAGAGCTTTTACAAGGTTTTTTTTTATATCCGGCCCATCGTTTCTTTCCCGGCGACCATTAGATTCATCTAGGCCTCACCCACTTAACCCTCTTGGCTCATTTTCGCCGCGCACGATATACACTCAAAGATTATACTGATATATTTAAATGTATGCGCTACGAAGAAAAAATTTTGTAAATGAAATTACCACATTTATTTCGGGAGGTTTCGGCTTGGGCTGTATATGTTTAGGAGATCCTTTTTCAATATCGAGTCGGGTATAACACGGGAGTGAAGAACGTTTTGTATTTCCCTTTTTGTATTTTAAAGTCAATACAATGTGCGTGATGATTGTATAATTTTATTTTGCTCATATTTTTATAACTAACACCAAATAGAATATATATCCTTAATCCTACTGTAGCCGGCAGCACACTTACGGCATCTGTGGCGTTGCTATTGTTATAGGTGACGCTAGCCACTTACCATCAAGTGGGACGTCAGCCTGTCTGAACTGAAAAAAAAGTTATTAATGTTTTTTATTTATTATTAGGTAATAGAAGTTTATTGCGAGGCCCCAATATCTTTGTGATGTACATCCTACTTCCTACTAATATTATAAATGCGAAAGTTTGTGAGGATACATGATTGTTACTTTTTCAAGCAAAATCGGCTCAATTTGGCACACAGATAGTTTTTAACTTTGATTAACAACGCAGTGAGTTATGTTATGTTCCCTACAAAATATTTGTCTTAAGAGCTTTACTCTTGAAGATAGGATTTTATATATTATTATATACGTATAAAAAAAACCGATGTGGCACTCCGGGAGTGCCCGACAGAAGTGAAAACTTGAACAATTACGTGTGTATTTTTTGAATCGTCAGGAAAGTACATACTTATATACAGAGGTGTCGGTTACGGTAACAGTGTTGCGAGTTCAATGGTTTTTTCCCATCTCAAAAATGCCCAACGCGCCTAAAGAAGTTTTCACTTCAAAAAATTTCATCGAGTTCGTTAAGATATTATCTAAAATATAATGGAAGTCAGTTTTTTTTATGGAAAGCGCCCGCGATACATTTCTCTTAACCCATAACTCACGCTGTCTGTTGACATAGGTAAGAGATAGTTTATTTTAGTACTTATAATGCATGAACGTCTCGCATGCATGAGCCACCCTCGCAAGGCGCAGGGTGAAAGTATAAATAAACAAGACTTGCTGATATCTGTCATCCAAAGAATTAGATTTATTTCGGCTCTAACGGAAGGTGAAGGACCCCAAGCCCCTCGTGAATGCCCGTACCAATATTTGGAGAGAATATTTCATGGTCATATTACTTCTCTTTACACCCTTTGGCCACGCATTACTATAATCGAATTTAACGCCTCGCTTTTTTTATTATGAACTCTTTTCGTATATTTGGATGGTCACAGTGAAATTCACGTAGGTGTATAAGTGTGTACATTGAACATAACACAATTTCGTCCCTAAACTTGTTCAATATTGTGAACTACGGGTCGGGTCCGCTCGCGCAGAAAAAAGACGCTTTTTCTCGTCGCGGGACGAATATTTTTTTTGTTGAATTATGTTAATAGAGGAGTGACGCGAGCAGGATCCGGCCAGCTACCGATAATTTAAATTCGTCCGAGTAAATGGTTAACATTTTTTTAGAACTTCTTGACCCCAATTTATTTACAAGAAATTGAAGTACTTCTTTCACGATATCTTCAACAATTTGTCTCTAGTATGTTTAGAATTATCGCTGTGAGTTTTAACGTCTAATCTACACACATAATGTTTTAATGAGATGACGTTTATGAGTTTGAATGTCTATAGGATGTAGATATCACGGTAGACTATTTTTTAACTTTAACGGACGAAACCGCGAGAAAAATGTTTCCACAATATAAATAAGTCCATTATGCTGATCAGATTTAACTTGAATTAAATCTTAATTCAACTATTGCCCTATATCATACGTTGCAAAGTTCGCTATTCATATTATACTCCATTTATTATTTTTGAGGATTTATTTTTAACGAACATCTATACTATAGCACCGTTATCATGCAAACCAACACGTCACACAGTATCAAAATAAATACGTTGATTTACAATTTCGGTACATTGTTTGGAACAAAGTTATAACACTCTAACCGCACAATCATCAAAGGCATTTATTTCAGCTTCATACAGATTATTAATATCATACCGTAATATAATGGAAAACCGACAGTGTGGCTGTACACAAATGAACTGTGGAACCAGACGTAGTCATTCCCTTTTTAGTCATGACGTAAAAAAAATTTGTAACTTTGTAATTCTTCTAATTCTGTAACCGCAGGCTCCACTTAACGGGTCCTCAGGAACTGGGCACCATATCCTTTACAATAAGATCTTATAATAAGACAGTAAATAATACTGCTCGAAATTCCTTGAATTTCGAGCAGTATCCAGCAGAAATTCCTGGAATATTCTATTATATTCCAATTTGAATATGTGAAATCTAAAAAATCCAAGGATCCGATCAAACATAAGAAATTTAATAAAGTAACATACATACGAGTACAAATATAGATAAAAGACTTGGTTGTGCCGTTTTCATGCTAGTTCTTTGGTATTATAGTATTCTGTGCATCTATGAGCTTGACTCGAACTGAAAGTATAGTTAGCTATTTTACTCTAAATACTTAGATTTAGAATAAAATAGCTAACTATACTCAACTCAATCGAAAATGAAATCAAGCCACCAATCAAATACTCGGAGATTACTTAAGTAATACAATCTTAGAAATCCTGTGCAGACAAAGGTCACCTAAATAGCGTGATGGCAACAATTAACAATCAGCGGAAAGAAAGACTGAATACGATGGGTAATTAATTTAGCTCGTCCATTAGAAACGTAGTCCCGAATTCTCTCCCCAATTACCTTGTATCAATCAAATTAATTTCACCGTTTATATTGCTACTAGGTGAATCTTTTTAACAACGTTTTCGGCTCCTAAAATCTTTACGATTATACTAAACATTTTGATATTAACCGAACCATAAAAATTAGTTGAAAACTTTTCATACGTACTTACTAATTTATTACTTTTATTTTTACTTGTTATTTTATTTTAAATTTTATACTTGGTTTAAGTAGATTGATAGTCGTTTTATTGATTATTGAAATTTTGGATGTGAATACGTCAGTGTTAAGTTTTTTTCTTGTAAGTACACATGTTTATAATTAATATGTCAAATTTCGTTTTTAGGTTGACTTTTTTCATTAGTAACGTCCACTTACACCTCACAGTTTGACACAAACATATCAAACCACATCGGTGCTTCAACTATAGTTGCGATATTTCAACTATAGACTCGAGCCAAATCGTGGCAAAAGTTCGCATAGACATAATGTTCATTTTCGATATTAATACTCATTTGAATATTCATTGAAAAAAAAAAAAAGAAGTACCTAGTATCTAAACATCTAAAGTAAAATATGTACGATTCGATGAACGAATCAACGATGAAACAAATGGAGCGCTCTGTTTAAATAGATTGAAGGGATTTATGTTTAATTTTGAAAGCTTCGACTTCAATGGCGATAGGATTTTCAATTTCAGTGTGTGAAAACTGTAAAATTCAAAGCGGATTTTCGCTATCAAATTTGCATTATTAAAAGCGGTCGTATCGCTCGCCCGTCTCACTTCCTTAATTAAATTGAAACTCATTTGATGAGTCGAGTGTGTAGGAGACTATAAATGTGATGTATGCGCTTGGTAAAATTTAGCTTAAATATACTATCAGCCATGTGATGTTAGTTCCGACACGCACGCGCTGCGCTATCGAGCCGGGACCAACTGTTGAGTGCTCCTGTCTTACTGACTCCCCCCTCCCCTGTGCACGCCACGCTTCCGAGTTGCCTCACCCCCTGGGAGACCCCTCCTACGCGCGTGACGTCATCGGGCGACGTCTCTCTGCTCTACACAGTGTGAATATCCCATCCCATTCCCAATCCAACCAAGACCACTTTACTGCCTTGTAATTTTTACTCTTTGAAATGTTCATACAAATTTACACTATTAAACTATATCTATACTGTAAAAGTACACCTAGATATTAGTATAAACTTTGTGCGCACTGAGAGTAAAAGGAGATCAATCATTTTGTATGGAGATCAGGCCATCAGTTTATTTTCTATTTAATGGTCGAAACTTGTAACATTAAGTAAGAAGAAATTATTGACTTTACGCTATTGCAATTGTTTGAACAAACACTTCTTTCCTTTCAGTACAAAAGTAATATTGTCAGCCTAACGAGAAATAGTGGAAAACTATCGCAATACTTACTGTTAAGTCAATGCCATTTTGTTCTTTAAATTTTTACATTGAAAGCAGCGTATTACCTACGCTCGATTGCACTCTGCCTTTTAAATGGTATAAATCTTTTCTGCTTTCCCGTGCTACCGAATCAAAGTTTGCTTTTTAAGTATTTCGCGAATTCTACCGTATAATGCGCTTGCTATAAAAAGCGATAGGAAAGAATCCCAGCTCTGAAATCTGCATACTTCTAAGTACGAGTAACAGTAACGTACTCGTATACAATATACGAGTAATTATATGACGAATATGACGACCATCCATTTGTATTACAATATGGAAATATCTTTTTTATATACAAAATAAATAACTCCAAAACAAAATATATTTACCCATGTCACTGATTAGAAAAAATAATTTAATTTTTTTTTTGTATTTTTGTTTGTAATAAATAAACTCAAAAAATACTCAAACGATTTTAAAAATTCGTTCACATATAGAAAGCTACGTTATCAGAGAGTAACTTAGGCTATACTATACTAATATTATAGAGAGGAAAGATTCGATTGTTTGTTTGTTTGTTTGCATTGAATAGGCTCCGAAACTACTGGACCGATTTGAAAAATTCTTTCACTGTTGGGAAGCTATATTATCAGCGAGTAACATCCGTACTTCCGTACTAATTTTATAAATGCGAAAGTATCTTTGGATATATGGATGTATGGATGTTTGTAACTCTTTCACGCAAAAACTACTGAACCGCGGGCACCAGCTAGTAGGCTATATTTTATAAAGTTACGCAAACTAAGTCGCGCCCAACAGCTAGTGTTTTAATATAATTCGTTAATGCTGTAGTGTGTGGGAATCATAACAGTATGTACATCTTCATATATAAAAATTTTGCTTCCGTATGTTAATGTCCACAAAACTCGAAAAGTAGCCGATGGATATGGCATGGAGCCACAGCGTATCGTGGCGGATTTCAGCTAGTAGTAAAAAAAATAACAAATAAATATAATAAATTACACCTATTTTGTTCCAAGAAGAAATACAGTAAATGAGAAAAAGAAATTACGTAGTGAATTCGGCGACATGTGATATAACATAGATTCGAAAACTCTGTGCTACCGATCTATTACATAGATAATTTTACTATGACAACCTTAACAATAGTTGTTATGATTGTAGCGTAACGTTACGTAATGTAAATATAACTTACTACGAGTATGCTTACAAAGATACATTATTAAGATAATTATACACAAATCACTAAATACTCTGTGAGGTACTACTTTATTTTTGTAAGTTGTAAATGAGAGTGTAAGTTCTTGGAGCATAAAAAAAATTGGTTAACTTAATTTCACTAATTTATTATACTAATATAAAATATATAATTTATCAATACAACATCTTAAGGTTTTTCTCCGTTTAGTATCGTGGCTAAATAGGAGTCAGTAATGATCCATGTCCTTTTACTTCCTACACAATTCCTATCAATTCAACGCCAAAAAAAATATCAGGAGAAATTACGAAGCGCAAGTTTCCTAAGTCTCGAAGTTCGAACGTGTTTTCGACGTGATGATTACTTGTCAAGAACTGTCACCTCACTCGTCTAGAACGCCTCCACATCCTCCCTGCCCCTCTGACACCTGTCGAAGTTGAGCCCAGACTGATTGAGACCTCATTTTACTTGCGAATATCTCAAACAACTCCTTGCTCCACGCATCGCAGGTGGCTTCTTTTTACACCATACTCGAGCACTGTATAAATAAAACACCGACATCTCTTTTCAGTGTTGATTTTTAGTTTTCAAAGTAATTTTTGAAAACTTTAATACTATTAATATTAAAAATGTGAAAGTATCTCTGTCGGTCTGTCTGTTAGCTTTTCACGCCCTAACTACTCAACCGATCATCATGAAATGTTTCATACACGTTTCATACGAAACAACATAGGGTACCTTTCATGCAGACCTTTATTTTACCTTTTATTTAGACACAAAGTTAACGATGTTTATTTCGACAATCATTATATTACACATATGAAAACATAAACTCCGTTTAGATTAACTAATTGGTGTATATTATTAGTTCCTAATTCTCATTTTGTTATTCATAATCATAAATGACTTTTATACAGTTCTCAATGTATTAATCTTGTATCAATATATAAATTATCAATGTAGAAATCATGTAAAACACTTAAATCAATCCGCTAACAACAAAGTAGTTAAATGAAATGTCCCCTTGTATTGATATGGGTACATTTAATTTCCTCGCATCTATAAACTTTTGCAACTATAACTCACGATTACATAGCGGAATTTTCACCAACTAAACTAACAGGGAAAACTTGAGTTCGCCGATCCCGCGACACAGGCCTGACTCACTTAATTACCCATCCGAAACTCTGAGTAGATGATAAAGTTAAATTGAGTAAATTGCACAGGTGGCCATTGTAATGTGAACTTGTTGCGAACCGCGCACTAATCACCTACCATATTACGGTTATGAACGACTCGTGAAAAAAATTGGTATCGTAATTATAACAAGCTATATAACAATTAGCTTTATCTATAATATAATAACAACAAAAAGCTACCTATATAAATTAGCTATAAGCTATAATGTAGCTTGTTATAACAATATTATATAATTAGAAATTATAACCTTTCTATTGAGAAAGTTGAGAATCTCGTGTTTGGACACGCTATATCTGATGTAAGGTGCAGCCGAAATACCACCGAATAGCAGTACACCAAATTTCAAATCAATCGAACCTGTAAAGTTAGTGAGGCTAGGAAATAAGCTGATGATTTTCAAACGCCTGAACAAATCTTCATAAATTATAGCTAAAAACTATCTCGATCAAAATCGGTCTATTATATCTGTTTGGGGGCTACCATGCCACAGACAGACACACAGATACAAAGACGCACAGGGTAAACTTATAACATTCCTCTTTAGCGTCTGCCGTCGGGGATTAAACAGTGGTATATGTATAACTAAACTTTATAAAAAAATATTTCGGTATGGTATTGTGGTATAATATTAAATTATTTTCATTTCAATAACAATGAATTCATGAATATTATTTAAAAATATTTTTGGTAACTCAAAATTCGAAATTAAGAAGCAAGACTGCATTGACACACAACCATCGTCCAACAAATATTGTTCATGTGGCAGAATATTAACCCCAAAAGATGTTTAAAAAATCTTGTAAGTCCTCCGTCGACCAATTTCTACGCCCATGCACGTAACTGCAGCGAAGTCACTAACATCTCGATTAACGCAAAATTGCCGTAATTTACTTCAATTGGTAGACTCATGCGATCGGCTAAAGACATTAATTGGATTATGTGCTAGGTACATATCGAATATCCTCTGCGATTTTTTTCTTTGGTGTAACTAGTCGCATTGTTTTGCAAAAAGAGAATTGTAATGTTATATTATATTCTTCTTTATATTAACGTGCCGCTTATCTACGAAGGTTGGCGACCATCATGGCTATCTTGACCTTGGAAGCTGCTGCACGAAAGAGCAAGGGAGCGAGTGCTTAAACCATGTCTTTCTCCTCCCTCTGCTCCGCTTTCCCCAGCATCACTCATCACATGCCTGAAATATTCAGCTTCATCTCCTTTATCACTCTTAGCACTTCCATTCCCTTTCTCATTCGACGTTATTCAGTCCTAAATATACCCCTAGGTTAATGTAACAATAAGTATGCTTCGTCATTCAAATTGTTTACCCTTAATTAATTTCTCATGTTAGTGAATTTTGTAATTCTTTATGAGAATAAATTGGTTCTAAAATTAAACCTAACGTCGAATATATAGTCTATTTTCATTCAAAGGCTACTTGTAGAAGGTAATATGAATTTTCTTCATAAACTTAATAACAACGAAATATTTTGTTAAGAACAGTCTACTGTGTTGAATGTCACTGTCATATTAACAGGCCAGCATATTGTACACCAAAGTGTCAAGTGTCAAGCGTCTGCTACGAAAGCTTCTAAATATAAATTTCTTTCAAACATATATGTTATTGTTATAGCTTATTTATTTGTTATTGATGTACACTGAGCCACGTAAATTGACTCTTTTCAGAAAATTGATATGTCTTTGTTTATTTGTATTATTTGATGGTTGATTTGTGTCGTAAGAAGCTTTTTAAATAACAAAAAATATAATAAATCCACGTATTCCGTTTCCGCCTATCCTCAATCCTATTGTAGTCGGCAGCGCACGGTATAGGTGACGGTAGCCACCTACTATCAAGTGGACCGTCAGCATGTCTGCCGGTCTTAACATAAAAAAAACGTATAATTAATATTAGTATAATTTTCTATGACAATAATATAATATGTTTAATATACTATTAACACCCTCTACTTCGGGTACATTAATTAAACCACTTTATGTTTAGTCCAAATACTTTTATCGTCCGACCGATATATCAGAACTACAATTCCAACTATAAGATGTGCCAACATACGACGACGACCTCTCTTTGCATACGCGTTCGTACCTTTTCAATATCATTCAATATCATACCTTTTCAATCTCACCGAATGAATCTGAATGAATGAACACCTCTTTTTGAAACGTCGCAGAGCACTTTTCAATCAACTTCAGTCGACATAAATAGCAGACGCTAACAATATTAAACAGTACTTATGCCCACGTACTATATAAACTGCAATTACATCCCTTGTGTAATTGTATAAGCTACGTCGACTCATATGAGACCTAAGATTAAACTTTACTTGCACTGCTGCCAAACGAGCACATTGTATAAAGTATATCGTTTCCACATATACATATCGGATGTTGGGATTAGACGGTAAAACGTATGAACGGAAGTATTCAGTATTAATAAACATAAAATGAATTCAATCAAGAGGTATGTCATAATAATTATGTTATTAATAAATATATGATAGATATTTAAGATATGTATAGGTACCTACATATTTGTGTAAATATTATTTCATAATTATCTAATTATGAAATACTAGCTCTCGCACACGACTTCTTCCGCGTCACTTTATAAAATATAGCCTATGTTACTCCCTGGTAATGTAGCTTTCTATAGGTGAAAGAATTTTTAAAATTGGTCCAGTAGTTTTTTAAGTTTATTCATTACAAAAAAATACAAATCTTTTCTCTTTATAATTTTAGTATGTGTATGTAGATGTGAAAGTAACTCCGCTTGTCTATCTGTTTGTTAACTTTTCACGCCTTAATCCAACGCCTAGCAAAACTGTAACAGCAATAACCATTGAATAAATTATTGATAAAATATTTCGTCGGTTATTTTTTTATTTTTCAACGGGCACCATCTATAATTATTTACATATGGCAACACTAATGTAATGAAGGTCAGGCGATACTTTTAAATTTGGAACTGTACCGTATAGGACGGTGTAACTCCGTGTAAGCGGGCAAGTCGATTAAGGGGTGCGTGCTCTGAATCGGTATGCGTTCATTACTCCGCCCTATTCATTACAGGCTGCGTTGTATAACTAATGACGTACCTCTTAACGTGTCTCAGCAAGAGCAGTTACTTTCAATGAACTTGTCTCCGTCGCTCGTTTCGCCAACTTTGCACCGAACATATTAACACTCACTTGGACTTTATGTTCTCTATATATGTCAACTTATCATCGATTTCGACAGTTTCTTGCGTTTCTGCGACGAGATGACGATATTAATATAATATTTATTATTTGCATAGATACAGCATAGATAACAAGTACGTAAAGCGCAATATAGTCTTTGGTGTTACAGTACAGTGGTGCGACGATGGGCGGCGGGTGCGGGGCGACTGGAAACAGGGTGCCGACTGCGGCTTCGCCCGCCAATACGGCCTCGTCGTCGTCCTCGAATACGGGGTCGGCGGGCGGCACCCGGTCCACCAGCCTCAGCACGGCACCACCGCCGCCGGCCTCTTCCGCCTCCACCACTGGCGCGGCCGGCGAGCAGCTCAGCCGCACCAACCTCTACATTCGCGGCCTTAGCCAGAACACCACCGATAAAGACCTAGTCCAAA
Source organism: Synanthedon myopaeformis (assembly GCA_944738685.1). Lineage (NCBI taxonomy): Eukaryota > Metazoa > Arthropoda > Insecta > Lepidoptera > Sesiidae > Synanthedon > Synanthedon myopaeformis. The sequence continues at coordinate 3,911,714 of OX122926.1, read as the reverse complement.
TGTGCCAGATGTAAGTTCCAATCGTTTTTTTAAATTTCGCATTTTTATAATAGCTCCAGACATGCTGACAATCAGGTAGTACCACTATGATCAACCTGATAAGGATCTTAATAAGGATACCTGATCAAAAGTTTTGATAATAGGATCTAGGCTACTTCTGGCCAGTTCTTTTTTTATATTTTTTATGATGATGATCACTATGATTACCAAAAAATCTCAGTTGGAGTCTTATTTATTACTAGCTGACCCGACAGGTATCCTGAATTTTTATACATAAAAATCAATGCAAGTATGTTTGTCCTGTATGAACTCCAAAACCGCTCGACCGATTTTATGGAAAGGAATATAAAAATTGCTACTTTTCCTTTTTCAACGCTTATTGCGACAAATTACGATGTCATGGACACCAGCTATATTTATATGTATTATGTTCAATCAATCTTAGAGTAAATTGTGTTTTTTTTTTTTTTTTCAGGTATGGTAACATTATTTCGACTAAGGCAATATTGGATAAAAATACTAATAAATGTAAAGGTAAACAATATTCATTCACATAAATTCTTCTCTTACACTATCCATAGCAACCTTTTAAATACTTAATGTAATACTATATGTTATGTATTTCTAGTAAAAAGTCTGTGCATAGTTATTTCACGCGTATGTAGGTATATAAAATATATCTATCAGTTGATATCTGTATTAAGATTTAGACGTTGCATCAGAAGATATGTGACTGAATTATTTAATATAATATTATTTTCTAGAATACCATATACCTTCATTATACTAATACATTTATGGTGAGACTTTTTCCAATATATGCACGAATAGTTATTTTTATTTTATTTTTTAATATTTAACCCTTTCATTATTATAATAATTATTAAGATATGTTTATTTCACATACGTGTATTTTTATCACTAGATTGTCATCACACTTTTGCACCGAAGCACAGATTTATTAATTAAAATTACATACATACATATTAAGAGGAATGCACATTGAACTTTTTTTCACAAAAACCTTTTTTTATATCACTAAGTATGTCATTACGCCACATACGAGTAGGCAATATTAAATTTGTTCTCATTTAGATAAACATTTAATTGTTTTACATTCGAGTTCATAATATTGTATTGGGATTGGCAAGAATGTTGTTTCAGGTTTTTACTGTGAAATAAAACTAATTTTTTTCTATATAAAAAAAAAATCTTTAATCAATCGTTTTATCTGATACATTTATCTGTTTTCTAATCTCTCGCACAGTTATACGATGATTCGATTCAAATATGGCTTTCAAGTTGTCATCATCAACTTTAGAAGGTCGACCAGAACATTGGTAATCTTTCACTGAAAAATCTTCAAAACGAAATTTTTTAAACCAATTCTGAAAGATACGTTCTGTTAAACAGCAAACAACCTTAACATTAAATATCTCTCGATGAGCTTCAGCCGCTTTCTTGCCTTTATGAAAGAAATAGTAAATGTGACGAAAATGCTTGCTTTGGACTTCATATTAAACTGTCTGTAAACTGACAGTTGTAAACTAAATTACACGCCATTCATTTCTATAGCAACCTAAAGGTAGGTATTAGAATACCAAATCTAAAAGAAAAGAAATCCAAAATTGACAATAGAATAACGAAACAAACATTACCTATTGTATCTACTAGTGCAAACCGAAAGAACTTTCTTGCCAACCCAACATTAACGAGTTATTACCATGTACCAATGGATTGTTAAAATGTTGCATTGTTATTTGTAAGTAAAACGTCGTAAATGTTAATTCGACACGGTACTAACTCGTACTGAACTCGACTGTAATTGTATGGTATTTGATCCTTATAATATTTTGATTGACATCGTTAATGAACGAGCATGTTTATCGTTTGAGATGTTAAATATCGTCTTTCTTAGAGTTTACAAATGATTTCGTTATACAATTGTTGTAATCTCATTTCCGCAGGTTACGGTTTTGTAGATTTTGAGACGATCGCTTCGGCAGAGGCAGCTGTTAAAGGATTACAAGCCAAAGGTGTTCAGGCCCAAATGGCTAAAGTGGGTATCTGGTTCCTGCGTAGACTGAACCGTGTACGTTTTGCATGCAAGTAATACTATTTATGACTAACCGCCTGCTCCTAGCCCGCTGTCTTATCCGATATCTTATTATATCCCGACAATCGTATCCTCCCTATACGTTCCTCGAACGATACTAGCGTTTGGCTGTGTTCAAATTCGTCTCATAGCAGCGCAAGTTTCGCTCAAAGGACGCTTATCCCACAATTGAAAACCCTAATTTGAAATAGCGATGTCCAAACTAACCATAATACTCCCACGCCCCCATATACTTATAGCTTTAGTATGTACCCTTTTATCTATTAAAAAGTGCTGAAATACATATTTAAAAAAAAACATTATTTTCTCTTGTAAAACGTTTTGCTAGATTTGAAATATGCATTGTAGCGACAGAATCCTGTCCTATGTTCGTTTTGAGATGAGAGAATTTAGTGACAACTCCTAAAATTGTTTATATTTTGTACTTATAAAATAGATAAAAAAATCCTGTAATATATAGAAGAAGTAGGACTAAATTTAGTTGGTTATTATTGAAAGTTTTTTTGGGTGTTTTTTAAAATGTTTGTAAAGGTACAATCGCCTCGAAAGAATTGTATTTAGACTCACTCATTTGTCATTTTTGTGTCAGAGATATTTTAGTACGCGAGCCAGCGTACCTACTTTGAAACAGAATTTACGTAACACTAATGTGTTGTAAGTATTGTTACACCCCTAATGGTAACGCAGTTCGACGCAAATTAACGCTTACATAACAATACTTCAGACATTGTTCATCCTAATACTTGTCGTATGCTTCAGCGTTATAACAAATTTGTAATCACTCTCGCTACGGGCTCTGGGTATTTCTATGCTTTCAATATATTATACTTAATAGCAATATGTGTATGCGACTTTTAACTATAGCTTCTTAAACTATGCTGATGTATTATGCCCATCACGTTGACAACATATCCCATATATAATAGTATATTATTAGTACAATTTGCTGATTTACGTCAGAGCCGGCTTCAGTGTCTAGCTAGATAGTCTTATGCGGGCTTCAAGCTAATTTATTACCTATGTACCCCGGACTTCGTTCACTGGAGATGCAACGCCTACATACGATAAAAACGCTTTAAAATTATCGTATCGCACTCACGAATTATTAAATGATACTTAATTTTGTAATGATTACAAATGCATATTTTATAATTTGTGGAGAGAAAATTCCTTAGCATTTTAGATCTTTGTCATCCGCTGCCTTTGTGAGCTAATTGCATTTTACAAGATAAAATGTTAGTAAAGTACTAGTTGAATTACAAGTGTAAAATTACTTAATTGTGTCACAAAATTTGTAAAAGAAATAGTAACTATTTTACATAAGTATTTATGGAAAGTTAGAGGAGATGCTTCATTTCCCCAATTGGGGTGTCGTCTTACAGCAACAGGAGCAAGACCCTACGAACCTTTATATGGCGAATTTACCGCCACACTTCAAGGAAAACGATGTGGACCAGCTGTTGGCTAAGTTTGGGCAAGTGGTTTCTACGAGAATCCTGCGAGATACCCACGGCCACAGCAAAGGGGTCGGCTTCGCGCGGATGGAGTCCAGGGAGAAATGCGAGCAAATCATTCAAGTAAGTCTATCTACATTGAGAATAACAAAATGATCATCGTCGAACAGAAAAATAGTAGCTAAACTTGGGACTAGAGTAGAGCAAAATATTTAGATAACCACATAATGGACTCCAAAACATGAGCAAGCCTGGGATTGTACGTAAATTTTTAACCCTAGTGTTTTCAACCAGTAGGGTATTGTATAATTTCAATTCAAAAAACACTAATAGGCAATCGAATAGTAAAATAAAAATAATCTAAAGTAAGTTCCTAAAATAAGTTCTACATTTCTTATCATTAATTTCAAAATTTTATGTTCCTACCTCTACACTTTGCCAATAAATTAATATTGACGGTAACAAACGTTACAATCGGTAAACAATCTTCTATTTTAGAAGTCATTAATTATTTGGTTACTTATTAAAAGTTACTTTCATTTTTAGATGTTCAACGGTAACCCGATACCAGGTGCCAAGGAGCCTTTGCTTGTGAAGTTCGCCGATGGCGGTAACAAGAAGAAAGCCTTGTATAACAAACAAAACGAGAATGGTGGAAGAGTTTGGCGAGACAACGCGGAATCTCTCACTCAGGTTAACAAAATATTCATACATATTAATCGTCTAAGTATTCAATATTATCCATACTACATTTGAAGGAGCAAATTGCTGTTCGATAAAAAAAATTAGATGCGACTCGCAGTTGAATTTTTTTTTTTCGGTAATAATTAATTGACATATTTCATGTCAATATTGTAATGTGTCAAATTGGCCATTATATTTAATATACTATCTGATGTCCGCGACTTCGTTCGCGTTGGAAAATGAAAAATATAACACCTGAGAAAATATATGAGTATTATAACGACCGACATATTTATCGCTGTGACGACGGTGGCGCCCACTTTTTTATATTTTTAGACAATATTATAAATTATGAATTTAATTAGAAATTAATTTCAGTTTTCCATCCAAACTTTCATATTATATCTCAGAAAAGTCATGTTTTTCTATGTATTGCCAAAACCAATAACGAATGAGCAATCGTGGAATAACATGGTATTGAATTGGTGTGCTGCTCTAGTTGCAAAGTGAGCTTAAGTGAGCTTTTAACAATGAATAATGTTTGTTTACTTTCCGTTTACCGTATAGTTGGACTGGTTGCAGGCAATGGGTGTCAGCGGCGTTTACGCCGGCGGCGTGGCCGGCGCGGGCGGCGGCGCGGAGTGCGCGGGAGTGTACCGCGGTAGCGCCGGCGTGTACGGCGTGGCCGCCTTCCACCACCACCCGCAGCTGCATCACCACCACCACACGGCCCACCCGGCCACTTGGCTGGCCGCTCCCTACGCCGCCCTACTGCCCCCCGCGCACCACGCCGCGCACCCCGCTCATCCCGCGCACCCCGCGCACATACCCATCGACTCCGTGCCTAGCCAATACGTGAGTGTAGCCCACGACCCAATTGTCTCCACTCACCAGCGACCGCACACCCCGCCAGACACCTAAAGATTTCATTTCATCAGATGAATCTAGTGATAGAGACTTAATATTTGCCGAGTGTCGAAGCGCCCTTAAAATAATTTTAATAATAATGATTTAAAAGCAACAACAGCACTCATGAAATGTGACGAAATATGGTAAAATTGATTCGCATCTTAGGTTTTCTTAATTAATTTAGAGCTTTGTGACTCCAAAGACATAATAGAGCCTATCGAGTCATAAAAGATGTATAGTGTCGGAGCGTCCTTTGAATACAGTAGCCCTCAAGAAATGTGACAAGATATGGTAAAATTGATTCGCATCTTAGATTTTCTATTTCAAGGTATAATAATAAAATGTACAAATTGTCATATATTCCACGCAATAAATAAAACCTCAAATTTTCGGCCCTAACCTGTAACTATCTTTACATGGTCAAGGTTGAATACATGAATCTTCAACTTCATGAAATCAAATTTTATCAGTCTGATGCGATGCCAGGTTTATCAATTTTCATAGGCGTCTGTGAGCTGTGTGGTCGCTGATTAAAAACAAACATTAAATAATAAAGCGGCCCAAAGTACACAAATCGTAAAAAGTGCATATAGACATTGAGTAGGGTAAATACATATTTTTGACTCATAAAAAAGAGGGACACTCAGTCAAACACCGAATACAAATATGACTGATTTTATTCTGTTTTCCAGGTAAACTGGGACAGCTTAAGGCCGGATAATGATCTATACGTGAGTGCCAGAATAACGCTTTTGCTAACTAGTGTCCCGTTGCTTTAAACCCAACACTCACTCAATGAACAAATGTCCCGTGTCTGCTTCTTGAGCTAATAAGTGTTTCTATAGTACCCGATTCCGAAACTTTACTGGTCCGAAATTCATAAATAACAGACATATTGCCTTAGATGTTTTACACGTCAGTCATTATAATTCAATTGACAACATTTCATGTTTATTGAACCCCTAAAATTGAAATTGAAAGAATATTTAGTTTTTATTATATTAAAAAATAGTAAAACTTATGATGACATCGCATGCGTCTTGTCTTGTAGTTGATGTTATTTCAACGAAGATAAACAAAACACTTAAATTAATTTCATGTCTAGTATAATTAATTTCCAAAATGTGACATTTTCGGGGTTCAATTCTCTTAATTACTGACTAAAAGCTAAAAATGTTTTTCCATTAAAACATCATAGCTATAATCATATTCCTAAAATGTTTTTTATTTTCGCGAGTTCAATAATTGCCGCGAGTGTGTTGCTTCACATTCTGTCTTCAGTAAGTCGAAAAAACATGCAATGTTGTCAATTGGATGTACAGTCGGGGTAAGAAGAGGTTCATCACCTTATTAGTGTGCTTAGTGCTTTAGTGTCGAAAGCTGAGATGCAGTGAGTGGTGTGAGGATGGGCAATGACGCGTCGGTTGTGTTTGCAGTACTTCGCGTCGTACCCGTACTTCGCGGGCCCGACGCCGCAGCTGATCCAGATGCCAATGGAGAGCGAGCACGCGTCGACAGCCGCGTCGCCCGACGAGGCGTACCAGCCCTACCCGCCCAAGTAGACGCCTTAGCGACCCAATCCGTGCTGTTCACGAGCCAAAAAAATCAAACTAACTGTGACTTTTACGATGTTAATTTGTTTTTAGTTTATAATTTGCGGCCGTTGTAGACTTCATCGAAAGCTCCGAAGCCTCTCTTGGAAACTGTCGCCTTCAACTTTTTATTTATTTCTCACCGATTTCGGCGTCCGCGCCGAACGTTCGGCTCGCTGTGATTTTTTGATGGGGTCTTTTGACGGTTCGAGAGGTGGTGTGTAAAAATAGCTGCAATTTTATGTGTTTTCACATTATAATTTTATTATTGTTTTTTAAAGATAAATTTAAGATTTTAGGCGGAAGTTTTTCAAAGTGTTGAGATGTTTTTTAAGATAGTTAGGTATTTATTTTTAGCGTACCTATAGTGTAATATAATTTCAATTTTCTAATGAACTAGGGCGTTGTACACGATTTTTTGGCCTTTCATCAGATTTTATTTTTTTCTTACGGCAGTGTGTCATATTTTTAAAGTGTAAGAGGACTGGATTATATTGAATTTATTCGCAGCGAAAAACGATAAATCATTGAGCATTCATCCGTCAGAATCACGCTGGAGTCAAAATTTATGATTTCCGACGGAAAATAAACCAATTATGTGTTTAGTTTGCAGATAAGATATTAGCGTCATATTATTTGTAGCTTTATAATCTAGCACATGGCTGAAAAATATTTTAAAATATTGTGATAATTTTCTCATTAGATCAGTTTTTAAACAGCCCTTTTTTTAACTAGCGGTCGACGGTCTACGCAGAAGCGAGATATTAATAAAATTATATGCGACCAACATATAGAAATATTTATTTTCAAAAATTCATATAATTTGTTAGTACATTACTGAAAAAAAACATACGAATTCTGTAAAAAAGTATAATCAAAAATGTCACATTTAGTAGTTTTTCGTGATATTAAACGTGTTATTGTAGATTCAAATTTGAGATATATCGTTTTTTCTTTGACCTAGTACGTGAAGTAATTTATGTTCTAAAACATAGTTTTATAATTTTTTTAATAACTTGTATATTTATCTGCGTAGGCCGTCGACCGCTAGTTTAAAAAAGGACTGTTTAAAAAAGTTCTAATGAGAATTCATTTTAAAATATTTTTCAGCCATGTACTAAATTATAAAACTACAAATAATATGATATTAACATGTTATCTGCAAACTAAACATCAAGCTACTGAAATCATAAATTTTGACTCCATCGTGATTCTAATGGATGAATGTTGTTAACTCGTTTTGCATATTTTGAGAAGATGAAATATTTATTTATATTAAAAAGAAGTGTTTATTACCTTTACAACGTCGGGAGTAGTTGGAAAGCAATATCCGAGGTAGGGAAGGGTTTGTTAGCGGAAGCGTTCATATCATGTGGAATCAAAAGCTACCAAATTGTGAAACGGTACCATTGTTGAGATAATTTTATGTGTAATGGTTAAGAATGGTGAATACACCGAATAGGTTTTTTACGATAAAAATAAAATATACTAAAGGTTGAGAGTCTTAGTGAAACTAAGGTATTTTTAAAATAAACAAGATATGAAAATGGAACTCTTAGGCTCGATTCACATCTGACGGATGATACGTCGCGTATCATGTATCAAGTAGATGGACATTCAACCTTACACAATCAACCGACGATGCGTCGAGTGTGTAAAGTCGAATGATTTAATATCTACTTCAGTTCTGACGTTTCGCGACCGATGCTACGCGATGTATCATCCGTCAGATGTGAATCGACCCTTATAGAGTCGTGTTGTAGATAGACAGCAGTGTGCAGGCAGCTTTAAATTAAGCAAAGGTATATGTTCAAAATATGCATATGAAATTGTGTTGGGCGCATGGTGCTAAAGTCATTTTGTGTTAGAAATGGTACTACACTCGCATCATATATACAGTATTAAAATATAGGCCACCTCGATAACTTAGTACTGGTGCAGTCTTCCAAGGATCGCAAGTACCTTACAAATAAAAGCGTTTTATTTAATTCTCACTCACTAATTTAATACCGAGACTTGTTAAATTATGATTTAAACCAATGTGCCTGGACACCTAGGCCGCGCTAATCTCATCTATTCATTCTCCATCTAATTCGCTTCTTTGGACCCTTTTCATAATGTAGTAACGTCGTTGCCAAACCCAAAACACAGACTGAATTTGTGTATACCTATATTTTCAAATATTTCTCGATCAGCATTTTGATTCCGGATAGCATTTTAGTGGTTTCAAGTAGCGCGAGCGGACACCACGCGTCTACAGAGTCTGTGGTCGACAACTCCAGCGCTTATACTCTGTGGCACTCGGGTGTCATAGAGCAACTTTTAGCAATAAGCAGTTGTATGTAAAGTCTATTTATACATTTTACGAGTCTATACAAATTTTTGTACGTTCGAATACGTGAACAATGAAGTGATCCTTTTTTGAGAATAATGTACTGAATGAAAAAAAGTTCTAGTTGTTATTTTGTAGGCGGTCGGCACATTCCACTAGAGAACTTCGAACAAAAATTCCACTATTGATTTCCACGTTATAAAAAAATATTTAAAAAAGGATTTGTAATCCGAAGTGCGTGCACCGTTTTGGTGTGAGGACACTTTTTGTACCATCACGTAGGTTTTGGGTACACTTTATGACTTTATATAAAATTTGATATTTTTATATTGAATATATATAAATTATACATGGATATGTATACATACATGTATATACATTGTTGATGGGGTAACGAGAAAAAGCCTACTATATCACAACTGTTTAATTCTATTTTGGCACGTAAAGAATTTCATCAGAACCAAAGTATACAAATCATTAAAGTCGAGTAAGAAGTAGGAAAATATTTATACAATTCAGGGACTGAAGACTAGTTAAATGTTTGATATATTAACTGTATTTTAACTGACGATTAAGCGATGATCTCTTTGTTCAAAACCTGTGTAGGAGGTGCCCACACAAACTAATAAATGTTACAGGTAATATTGCGCGAATAGCTAACGACAGGTTTTGAATGAAATACTTACGTAGATTTTGAATGATTAAACTATGTAGATCTGGTGTTTGTTTCACGTTTCAGGTAAAGGCTGAATTTCTAGGTACTGTTAATTCGTAAATTATTACGTTTTGGAATGTACATAAAACAGAGTCACTCGTTGAGTGTCTGTGACACTATTCAAATAAGGGCACGCGTACACAATGCTATTAAGCGTATACATCACTTAGCGGCCAGGTTGCCGCGGCCAAGCCTCATTGGCCCAATCAACTACTCTCTCATTAACCGACTAAACTAAAGTACAATAAAGAAGTTAATAATATGTGCTTCTTGGCATTCACATATAATTTAAGAAGTTGTCTTTCATAACTTTTCATGTCTAAATAGTTAAATATAATCATACAATCCTTTCGATTCTCCTTCAACCAATGTTTTTTTGTCTATTTTTCTCTTTTTTCTTCTGCACAATTAAATACATGATCACATCTAACTACTCGACGTCCATAAAAAATCTATCTGCATGTAAAGTCAACTGAGAATTCTTGGCACAACTTTGGTCGCTAAGTGCGAATGTACGCTTAGTGCCGGGACGTTTGAATTTTTATAATAAAAATGTCACATGACATCCGACGGTAGGTAGTGTACCAATTTTTAGTTCTAAGAGCTCCTTCACATTAAGCCACAAGCGACGCGGCAGTAGCATCGCGACAGTCGCGCTTTTCACAGACGACAGACTTCTGTACTAAAAAGAGCACTGACAACAGTCGCGCGACAAGTGATTGTCATAGCGGACGGTAGCGCGGTAGCCGCATGCGATCAGTCTGCCTCGAGCCAGTGTTGCAAGCGCGTGTTCGCACGATTTGCACAATTTTTCTCGTAGAATACTTTTCTCAAGAAGACGTAATAATTCGCCAAAAGACTTTTTTGACATTCGACCGTAATTAAAGAATTTTTATTATTCCAATTTTTCAACAATTTGTATACTGTTACATAATCACTATTCACTGCCAATTTCGAAACAAAGGAACAATCCAGTATTGTCTTTTTTTATCCGCTGCAGTCGCGCTGCTGCCGCACTACTTACGAGCTAATGTGAAGGCGCCTTAAAGGTTACCAAAATGAATTTGCAGTTAGTAGGCACAGAAAGTCGAACGTCCCGGACTTAGTACTTCACGGGCACTAAATCAATCCACGTAGGATAAACTTATAGCGTTAGCTGACTGCCACTCACTTCGCGTATAGAACAGTTAAAACTAAACATTTGTCATAAAGGCTAATGAAAAGTGAGATTTTTATTAGTGTTAACGTTCGTACGAGACGTGTTGTAATGAACCATAATACTCCGCAGATCAGCGTTATTCGTGAATAATTTCTGATCAAGCCAAATTTACTGAACTGACTAAGTAACCGCCTTTACTTACTCCTTGTGAAAATTGAACAAAGTGCAATGTATTAGGACAGTGTCAAGCCGTAGTGTTAGTTAAGTGTGGGTCGTTTCGACTTACACTTTTGCTTCCTGTAACGACAGTCTTCCGATTAGATGTTTTCGTTTTAAAACTGCATTTAAAAATTGATGTGAACCAATTTCGTGACACAAAATAAATGACATATAGGTATATAGTTTTGTACAAATCACCTAATTTTTTTATATTTTTGACTCCACGGTCTAAGAGTGTGTAGATGTTTATGATTTCATTCCACAATTACAGATTGTTTCGTTGGAAATGCAAATAATAATTAGGTATATATACACTCACACAATATACACCAATATATAAGAGGCACATTACGAATAGCGTGGTAAAGTCCCAAGAGTAGTTTACAAAACGGACAACAGTAATAAAGCGTCTAATATATTTTAGCACTAAATTATTTTTCTAATGCTTTCTTCCATTAAATAAGCAATAAAATTAATTTGTGGTAGTGCCTTCAGCTTTCTTTATATATAAATGGGTGTCTACATAGCGGAGGCGTTTCGCTTCGCACGATATTTTTACAGAACTTGTTGTGTTTCAATGAAATCGTAGAGTTAATGGAACGGAACGGTTGTATTAAAAGAAAAAAACGTGGCTGTTGAATAGTTGCATTTCTCCCGCGTCACTGTGAAATTTCAACTCGACATTCGTACACGTAGACGTACACTCAACCTGACATTATAGGCATGTGTAAAACAACGCTTACGATACCATACATTTGAGATTACGAGGGCGATATTGAAGCGTTTAGGCGTGTGACTAGAAACGTAACAGAAGCACAAACGTTGCATTGTGAGGAACCAATTCTCGGAAACCAAAAAAAAATATAAAAAAAATAATGATTCAAATGTAATAGCATGTCGACGAGTAAAATAGAATCTTGTTTTAAGTAAATGTTTTAAAATAAGTCGTTAGTTTAAGAGAACGCTTGACTCGTTTCGGAACCGCGAACAGTGATGACACTCGTTGGAGCGACGATATAATGACGGCTAGATGTAGGTGCATAGGCTTAACTATATTATATAGATAGGATAGAATAGAAAAAAAATGTTTCGACGCTAAGGTAGGTGTAATAGAGAGCCGTAGCTTAATAACGTTTCCAATGGGGCGGGAGGGACGCTCCGCCGGTTCCTAGGCTAGTTTCCTTTTGTTAGTTTACGAGATAGTAATTTTAATTTGAACGACTGAAGCCGTCGGCCAGCCCTGCGTCCCTCCGCACCTTAGCCCCTTTAGCCCCTAAGACGACTAAAGCTAAGTTTCCGTTGAACAAGTTTGCTTTCACCTCTTTTGTTATGTAGTTTGACTAAGTGTAAAGAAAGAAAACTAAATCAAAAAAATCTGTCGGATAATACGTTACGAATGTTTTGTCCAATATGTATTAATATAGGTTGAAACTAGTCTAGAAGTAGCATAGTTTAGGTAAAAAATTAGTTAGATATAGGAATAGGTATACTAAATGCAAAAATAAAAAAAACTTCATAAAATATACAAAAAAAAATTGTTGGTGAAAGAGTATTTTTAAGGAACATGTTGCTTCGTTCTGTTATGATGTGATGTTTGGCATAACTATGGTAATAGCGTTTAAAAATGAATTTCTCACAGAGAACGCGTCGAAAGAAAGTTATGTAGGTATCTATTTTGTTACAAAATGTTTGCAAGTTTCTATATGTGTAATGCTATGAGCATTTTATGTGACACTTATTATTTATAGTTATGCTGAATGAAAACTAAAATAATATTTAAATTAAAATGGTACTAAGAAGCATGTTTTATTGTGACGAGTCATGTTCCTTTGCATTAAAAAATATTTTGTAAGAGCAATGATTGAATAAAACAAGCGAAACCAAATCTAGTACATTATTTTATTGTTTCACTTCTCATTACTTACACTGCACAAGATGCAGGGCTACACTGAAAGGACGTCAAGTCAGCCTGTCTGACGACTTTAATATTAAAAAGCATTCCTTGAACAAGTCCTGAATCTTAAATTGGGCAGTTTTTTTTATTTTATTTATTAGGAAGTCAACACAGTATACAACAATCCATATTCCACTTATTGTATACTCGACTTATAGGCTAACTCAGCATGCATTAAAAACGAGCACAAAAGATGACATTTTCAAATTGAATTTATTAAGTTCACCTAAATTTAGTCAAATAATTAATTTAAATTTAAATTGTATAGCATGCAACAATATTGTATAGTATGCACTCTACGCAACTAATATATATTTGTTGCATACTCCTTAAAACCTTTATCTGCAATGATGGCTTTTTTAGGAGGTGAGCAATCCAGTAATCCATGACATCTGTTGCCCTACAACCATTATCTGGGGTACAAGAAATTAAATACTTAAAGCAGCGGTCGTCAAACTGCGGCCCGCAGCCTTTATTTGTGGGACCCTAGAGCTGGTGCCCACTACTACTCTGCGTTGAAATATGAAAACCTGAGAAAAAATATGAGTATTATAACGCCCGTAATATCTTTATAAATATTACGACGGTGGCGCAGTTTTTATATTTTCGGATCCTTCGGGAACCTAGCATTTTACAGGATAATAAGTATCCTAAAGTTAATATAGGTAATTTGAATGCGGTTTTCACTGGTATATTATAGCAAGCTTCTTGTAACATTATTGTTTGTTTCATTACAATCGGTTTACAAAAAGTTATTATAATTAAAATAATACACGCTATTCTAGTACATACACGCGTAAGTCGCGGGCATAGTTGGTACATAAAAAATTTACTGAGGCCTCTTCAATATATTTTAGATGAATAAAATAATTATAAGAATGAAGTCTTGTAATTGAACCAACGCTTATTTAGAAACGCGTCATTCATGCAAAGAAACTGACTTCTAACGCCATCTATGCAATTTTGATTTCCATACAGCTTTTATCTAAACTGAGCGATAATTATTTTCTATTGTGTCTGTATTTATTTAGGGTTGCCTTAATTAAGTGTTTGTTGCTATAAAATACAGACAATATTTTATTATTAAGTATTGAATAAAAGACAAAAATATAATTGAACATCTATATTATTATTAATAAAGTATAGAAATATTTATGAAGTTCCGAGTGTGTGCTTAGCCTTGTATATCCTCAACGTGTTGTCACAGCCGCCGCTCATTAAGAGCGCGGGATTCGACCAATCGCAGCACAACACTTTATCCTCGTTGCCGCTCAGGTCGTATAAAGGTGTTCGCGGACTGAAACAAATTCAACTATTGAAGCCATTTCTCCATTATGGACTCTTTAAATCTTATTACTTAATAGAGAACTGGCTGTACAAACTGTATGGACTTTTTTTTTTAAAGGAAAGGTTAGTAGGAGTCTTGGTAAGTATTTTGATGTATTTTCCAGTTATGACGTCATCAATTTTTTTGTGATTTTTTTTTTTACTTCAGAAGCCTATCGAGTGGTGTATCAAATGACCATATTACATTTCAATCAGTTTGGGCTCTTCCTTGCAGAAAACGGCTGAATGATTTTTTATAAAATATACGCCGTCCTCATATTTAACGTAATTTGATTATTTAAATTTTTTTTTTTTTTATTTATGAAAGGAATCCGGAAAATTTTAATGCATACATACTGTTCTTTTTTTTTTAACTTTTTTTTATTCTTTTATTAGCGGCGAAAGGTCGCTAGCAGAGGACTATTCAGACATAAAAAGGTAATGATGTTATACTGATTTAAACATGAATCATGTCTTCAAACAAAAATTGAGATCAACTCAAAAAGCTCTTCGCTATCTGAGTGATGTAGTACCAACCTCCTGGTCTCCCAGAGCTTCAGCTGGCCATCGTAGCCAGCGGAGAGGAACATCGTGTCCCTTGTTGTGGACCAACGCACGCACTGCACCCACCCCGTGTGCGATGTGAAAGTCGTTTTCACTATGCTCTCTGGAAAATAAACAGTTCACATTACATTTATAATGAATGGGAGTTTTTTTAAACGATAGGAAACAATTTTTTCACTTCAAAATATTGAAAAAAACGCATTTTGACCAAATTGACACATAAGAGGATTTAAATTTGCAATTGTAAAATGCATAGTGGCACAGGGAAAGGCATATTAGATAGGCAAAGGTGTCTTCTTTGCTGTAAGTCATAAATAATTATTTTAAAAACATTTGCTCTAAGAAAATTAAACATACATTTAACATACCTGTGGATCTAGGATCGTAGAGTCGAATGTGTCGATCTGCAGACGCCGTTAAGATACTGTTGTTCAGAGGAGACCAGTCCACACTGAAGAATGCTTTGTTGCCTACAAAAATTGTTCAAACATTTTATTGCTGTAACGTAAACAACGTAACATTTTAAAAGTAACGAAAACACTTCAACTGGGTGCTTTATACAAACAAACGGTAGAGTGATTTCCTACCTGTACGTTATCATAAAGTTTGTGGAGATATTGGTAATGGAAAATTTGGTTTAGTCAGTTCGAAAGACTATGAATTAAAGTCAAACGAACCTCAAACCTGGCAGCACACTAACACCAATAATAATTTAAAAGCTCACCAACAATCTCCTGTTTTATTCCTCCTAGCTCACAGTCCCACAGTTTGAGCAAGTGGTCCCACCCGCACGACAGTATGGTGTTGAAATCCATCCACTGCACACCAGACACTGCTTCTCTGTGACCTTTCAGAGTACTTTGCGGTTCCTTAAAACAAACAGACATTTAGAGTTTACATAAAAAAGTGCATTTTTTAATTGAAAAGACATCACACGTGAGATTAGGCTTGTTTTATGGGATAACCATAAAAGGACAGGGGGCGCTGCACACCCAGACCGGGGCCAACTTTGAAATGATTTTTTTTACAAAGTTGCCCTGCCGAGAATCGAACTCGGGACCCCTGAGGCAAGCGCCTTAACCATTCGAGTGAAAAAAAAAAAAAAAAAAAAAAAAAACAATCAGTAAATAAATCAAAATATGAATGAAGTTGCTTATAAATGAAAAGAAGTGACAGGATATCTATTATTATCCATCATGTATTGTTTAAAAATTAATGTTTTGCCTTTACTTTACAATGAAGGTATAATTTCGGCAAGGGTACGAATTGGTACTTATGTCATAACTATGTATTTTAGTTTTTAAAAATACATATTATTATCACTTACAGTTCATCTACATAGATCTACAACCAGCAAACATAGTTAATTGTATATTTTACTTACTCTTGTCTTCCCTTGTTCTAGTTTACTTTTCTTTCTAGCCGGCGGGTCATCTTCTGATAGACCTGTAACGAATTACGTGAATACGTTTCAACCAGTTCAATTAATAATTACATATAATATTTTATATTATAAAGTCTAAAAAGTTATTTTATATCGTAAGCATCCGTTCCGGTTCCGTTCCGGAAATGAACATTTAAAAGTTGGCTCTGGTCTAGATCTGAACTGTACTGGCGGGGCACACTGCGTTCAGCAGTCATTTGGGCACCCCCTTACAGAAGACCACCGTGAAATAACTGTATGTGTGCTCTTGTGTTTCGGTGGGTGAATAAGGGATGTCAGAGCACATTTCCCATGGTACCTACCTACCATCAAGTGGACCGTAGCCTCTCTGTCGTACTTAACATAAAAAAAAGATAGGTGACATGAGAATTTTGGCTCACCGGCACTCCACAAACAAATGTTGTTATCCCAGCTCCCTGTGGCGAAACGCGTAGCGTCCGCAGACACAGCGAGGCACTCGACGCCCTTGTCGTGGCCGCGACACGTCACCACACACTCCACAGAGTTATTCGCCACATTCCACACCCAAATCATGGCTGACTGGTCGTGGGACCCACTAAAATGTTCATTGTCACTTATTAACACTCCACTCAATGTTTTAATGCAAGAGCTTCTTCAATTGTTTCATTAACACTTTAATATTTACAATAAATACGTCATGTCTGTTTCTCCGCTAACAGCTTCTAAACCAACCAAAAGATTTAAAAAAAAATGCATCTGTGCGAGGCCCAAATATAGAGTACTAGCTGGTGCCAGCCACTTCGTCCGCGTTGAAAAAAAAAAAAGCAATATAACGCCTGACGTCTGCATTGCTATTACACTTCTGTCAGGTGTTAGTTTTTTTTTTTTTTTTTTTTATTTAGATCCCCCAGGAACAGCACTTTTTTTCTGAGTGAAAAGTGACTCTATGTACTTTCCTGTATCCCTGACGTGTATGCAAAATTTCATGATGATCGGCTGAGTAGTTAAGGCGTGAAAAGGTAACAGACAGACAATACATTTACATCACACTTATAAATAACTAGTATCTAGCTTTGTACGGATGCAGTTTTTCTTTTTAAATATTAAATAAAAGATAGCTAAATATGAAACATTTCAAGCAAATGTATATTATCTCTATCTAAGAGTTCCTTGTTCATGGTTTAGCCTATAGATACTTGCAAAAAGAGAGATGTGTTGTATTTTTAAACCAATAGTACAGAATATGGTATCAATTATCAAAATTAGATTATGTGCTTACCTTACAAATGAAGCTTGTTCACCATCAAATGAGACCCATGAGACAGCTTTCACAGGAGAAGTGTGACCAGGTATAGCAAGTTTGTGCTGACCTTTTGTGCTCCAAATATGTATACTATTGTCATAACTGCCTGAGAGGATCCTGAAATTTTTTGTTCCTATTATTTCATATATGTTTTTAAATTATTTATAGGCAGAATACACAAAATATATTATAGGATATTATTCATAAGATTCAAACGGAAAATTAAGAACCATTGTACTATCTGAATCAATTATAAAATTATTTCTAGTCAGTTTTTTTAATTACCTGGATAAAAATATTCTATCGTTGTACTAATGATAAAAAAGAATACATTATATGAAGAAAACTATTGGAATACATACATTATGTCAAGGTCTATAATAAAATCTATATCTATACATTATATAAAGAAAACAAACCAGTTCCCATGAGCTTGTACTGCAGATACCCAGTCATCGTGCATTAAACAATCTTGTGGAGTTGGTGCAGGGAACCTTTCCAAATATTCAATCTCTAATGTATCTTCAGTGGAAATACCCTTCTCTTTCAAATGCTCTGACAGTGGAGAACATAATAGCTCTCCACATACTAGAAAATCAAATTCTACTGATTTTCTTATTGAAACATTTGTTTCCTTTAATAAAGCGTTTATCAAGGTATTGAGTTCAGCTGATTGAACATTGCTTTGGATCGCATAGGGGCTGTCGGGTACAGCATATCTGAAAATAAAATTTGAATGAATTTCAAATATATTATTACATTAATAAACATGTAACTTTACACTAGGAAAGAGGAGACCCTGCGGATTAGTAAGTTGAAGTGGTAGTGGGCAGGACACAGTACGGAGAACACAAGGCCGCTGGAGCCAGAAAGCCACAGACCGGCATGCGCAGCATAGGACGTCCACTCACGAGGTGGACACACGAACTGATATGATAAAGCCCGCCAGTTGACGGTGGATCCAAGCTGCTTCTGACCTGTCCTTATGGAAAATTAGAGAGCAGCAGTGGACGTCCTACACCTGAGGTGATTGTGAATAGGAGGAAACGATTGCCACTTACTGTTCTTGTTTAGTAACAAAACGGACTTGTAGCTGCGCTTCTGCTGTATCCGAAGCCATTGCTATATATTAAAATTGCGTAGTTTTTAACTATATATGGAATTTTATATTAACACGAAATTTATTTTAAACTAAACAATAATAAATCATAATACACGGTTTTATTTTATAAACGTCCAGCCAGAAACCATAACCATACTTCACATGCTTGTTTTGTTTTTGACATTCACTGCCTGACAGCTTTGAGAGTGACAGTGAAAGTGCAGTATTTAAGTAGTACTCTGGAGTTCTATACTACAATTTATAGGGTATTATTTTATTCTGTGTCAGCATTACCAGGTTGGGGTCTACAATCCCCCGTTGTAATCAACCCGATTTCAATTAGAAGAGCCGCTATTTAAAAAAAAATGTGTGGTTTTATGAAACCACGATTCAAGTGAAATTTTAATTTTAGGCGATGGAATAAAAGTTTCACTTTAATAAAATGAAGTATTGAATAATAATGTTTTTATTAGTAAAAAACTTTTGGGGGTTTTCTGGGAAATTCGTATCAATTTCGGAAATAATAAAGACCAGTTTGGAGAAAAATCTAAAAATTGCATCTGGCAACCCTGTTCTGTGTTTAAGTGGATACCAGGCCATAAAATTCTAAAAAATAAATTAAAGTGGTTTGTGGTTTTTGAAGGTTTGTTGTGTAGTGTGTTACTGTTGTTTTAATCTGTGGTTGTGTTTACAATTTAAGGACTTTAAGGTTATGTCGTCATGTGTTATTTTGTCCAATTATCACTTATTATTTAAAGAAAATATACAAAAATGGTATTGAAACCCGTCAATGACGGCGATTTAGCCGATAAATACATATTTCACAGAAAAGCTGGTAAAAGTTTAATTGAAACACGACCTATATTCTCGCCTGAAGGAGAGTAAGTATAGAAAAGTCTTAATTTTGTGTTTTTACTTCGCGAATTGACTATTAATTATTTAATCTTTATTTCTAGTTCAATAGCACTGATCGTCGAAAATGTTGTTCGTGTGTACAACATAGAAACAGGTGACTGTGCGAGAACACTTGAAACTGAAACTCACGTGAATCAATTAATTGCTATTGAGTTCACTGAAAGCGATAACTATAATTTATATGGGTGTTCAGAGGAGGGTCGAGTTATTGTGTGGACATGGGCAAACGGCGCTGTGCTGCGAGAGATTGTAAGTTTACATTATTTCAATTATTTTCTACTGACAATATCTTGGCATATTAATGTAATACCTTCTCCTTCACCTGTAGAGCATTTGATCGCAGGTTATTTCTAACTAGCAATTCGCTCCTCCCGTCATCGCATGGGTGAATTTTTTACTATTTTTTTTTTTCTGTAACAACCTTCCTCATATAACACTTTCCATTAGTGGAAACCGCATTTAAAAGCTTTAACTAAGTGTTCATACATACAGGAACAGATGATGGAAAGCGGCTTTGTTTTATACAATGTAAAGAAGATTCACAAATAAAACTCATCCTACTATTATTAGAATACAGTCTGCCTTGCCTTGATTTTGTCCCTCCAGGCTATCCCTATTATGTATATTAGAGTTAATGTTACTACATTTTTTTATGTCACAGAAACATTTTTTTGTCCTTCAAGGAATAAAGATAAATTCACACTTTATTCCCAGATGGAATCCACTCTACCAACTTACTAAATATTCTTTTCAATTTCTTTCAGAATCTCAAATTACCATCCCCAATGAAAGTGATAACATTTAATCTTCTTGACAATAATGATTGTTTTATTATCGCTGAATCATCGATCCCACATGCAGGCACATATTCGATGAAAACTGGAGAGCTAATACACAGTTACACAATTTTGAAAAAAACATCTAATATTATAAAGGTAGCGATTGGATGGTGTAATGGTGATAAATATGCAGCTGTAGTAAATGGAACAAAGACTTTGTTTATTCAAAATTTGTACAAACCACATATTAATACCAGGTGAGTCGATAGGTATACAATTTCAGTGAGTTCTCGCCTGCAATATTAGAGGCAAGGCAGGGTAATGGGGTAGAGTGAAGAATGTCTCTCTCACCCCTACAGTTGGTATGAGGAAGTGAACTTGTTCACCTGTAGTATAAAATAAATAAATAAATGAAGCCTTTATTCTGCCATTTTACAATATTACTTTTATTGTACATATCCATATTGTTGTTAACAAGTGCTTTTTTTTTTTTTTTAATTTCTTTTTGTGTGTCAGCTTGCCTTTTGGCAAAGGCCTCCCCTAGAACTTTACATGTAATCCAGAATGCTAGGTGTTGTTAAATATTTATTATTTATTATGAAAAATATAAAGTTTATGTTAACATAATAATTAATAGGTTTATTTTAGTTATTGTGAAACTAAAATTAAAAAAATACACAACATTAATAGGCTGATTTATCATGACTGTGTACACATATATTTTAGGTATATGTTTTTCTCATTACTTTATTCCATGAAGAAAGTAAAATATTTCCATTAGTTCTAGTTTGGATGAAATGAACATTTGATTATTTGTTAATTTATTTACAGGATTGCCAATCAGAATAATCTTCGTATACTCTCAGTAGCAGCTCATAAAACAGAAAATGCTGTTGCAATAACAGATACACTCGGCAGAGCTATAATATTCAGAGGGGATTTGTTTGATTATAGAAAAGTAGCTCGAGAGATGTTACATTGGCATTTTTTGCCATTACTTGCTGTAGCTTTCTCGTCACAAGGTTCGTATTAGGATAATTTTGTTGTGCATTACTGTTTGAATAAATACTTTTTGAATAACTCAAATGTCTCCAAATAACCTCAGCAATTTTTATGCATTATTAAGTCAGTTAGTTGAATAGTTGATCCTGAGGTTAATTCCATAATTATTAATTATTCTAATATACTAATCATTAGTATATTAGATTAGTACTTAATGCTTTAGTTTCAAAAGGTACTAGTCTGCAACTTGATAAAGGAATGAATTTGAAAAGTTTTCGTACCCCGACTGTACAAACAAGACATATTTTTGGCTTCATTATTGGTATAGGTTTATGGCATTTTTTAAATTATGTAATGATACTTAAAATACAATTTTTTTTTTTTTCATTTTTGGAATGTGGATTGTAATCACTTGTTTTATTTTTTTTAGGTAATTACCTGTATACGGGAGGAATAGAAAGAGTTTTACTGAAGTGGACCCTTGCAACTCTCGCCTCAAAAAGTGGAGAAAAAATATTCATACCGCGCCTGCCGGGATTGATACGATATATAGCAACAAGTAACACTCATGTAGCAGTTACACTCAGTAATAACTGTAAGTAACTATCATCACAATGATAACCGACAATAATCAACTATAGTCACTTTTTCTGTAATCAGTGATTTTGTTTTTATTTATTTATTTATTTAATCAAAACGGCAACAGCTTAGCACACTTATCATTCTAACCCTATCGCTCAACATCTCGGTCCAGTGTGCAAGCCAATTAGAGTTGAACACATAATTCACTTTGGTACAAAAACTCCAACAAATAAATTTAAATTCGAAACCATAAAACATAAAGAAAATAGAATCTAAACAAAATTAATTACAATTAATACAAACAAAAAATTTGGATATTATGTCAAATGTTAAAAAAATATCTATATGTCAAAAGTAAAAAAAAAATCTAGTCAAAAAACAAAAATCAAAAATTAAAAAAGTCAAATCTTAAAAATTACTGAAAAATACATAAAACCATGAACAGTTAAGAGTGTGACGAAATGGCAATAAGAATCTTATTCTTGTGTTTATTGATTTGGTCAAAGTGATTTTTGTTTTATTGTATATAAGACAAGGTAAGAATGCTCCTCTTCTTAATAAAGGGATCCTATTAACCTTTCAGATAAAACTTTTCTTTTGTCTTTGTTTCATCTATTCTATAGTGTAGATACAATCATACAACAAAATATTTGTTTAACTTCATACATCTATACTATACTATACTAATACTATAAAGAGAGATTAGTATTTTTGTATATTTGAATTTTTGTTTGTAATTTGTTTGTAATGAATAAACTCAAAACCAGTAATGGTTTGATATAAAAAATTCTTTCACTTATTACAGTCTTGCGGTCTTTGTAGTGCATTTCGACCGGTTCTTAGTAGACATAGAATGATATACTTAATACTATAATTATAATAAGTTGGTAACACCCTCGTACCACTCTCAAGGATAAATCTCTTTATTTATATTCAAGGACTTATAAATTAGAATTCACTTGTGTTAGGCTACTTTCATGATTGTTGGAAATATTTACCATTTTAATAATACATTAGTTAGAGATATGTCATCTCATAATCTCAGCCGTAGGACGTCCAGCTGGACATAGGCTTCCCCCATAATTTTCCTATAAGACCGGTCAAAAGGTTGAGAGTTCTGTGATGAGTGGAGTTGAATACAAAGATGTTTGTGGCACAGCCGTGGTCGTGGCGAACGCACAGATGCGCGTGGTGTCCACCATATTGGAATGCGGTGGGCTGTCGCCGGCCGCGCGCGCCATCGGCGCTTCGCTCGTGTACCACAAGGCTCAACAGGCGCTCCTAATGGGTGGCCGCACGGGTCATTTGCAACTCTATTCCACTGCAACTGACAAGCTACTATTCAATGTAAGTATTTATTTATTTCTTACCTCCTTCTTTTTATAGTGTACTAGCTGGTGCCCGCGACTTCGCATTGAAAAAGAAAATATATGTGTGTGACAACGGCGACAGTTGTGCCCAATTTTTTTATTTTTATAAATTTACTAACTGGTGCCCGCGATTTCGTCCGCGTTTTAAAATTATATACTAAAACTTTCCTCGAGAACCACTCTATCCATTGGTGAAAACAGCATGAAAATCTGTGCAGTAGTTTTTGAATTTATCGCGAACAGACAGACAGACGCGGCGGAGGACTTTGTTTTATAATATGTAGTGATTTTTCGTAGGATGCCTATAACTCAATTCATATCGCTCTACTACAGTAACGCCCTCTTGAATGTTGTGTCAATAATTTCGCATTCGCTTACAGGTCGACATAACAGGAATGGAAAACATACCTCCCACGGAGGACAACTTAACACCTGTAGACACAGAGGTGACGTGCGTGGCCATTAACGCCAAGGGAACTTGGCTGGCGACATCTGAATATCGCAACGATGGCATCATGTATCCCGAAGAGAGACTCAAGTTTTGGAGGGCAAACCCCAACCCTCCAAAACTATTTGTACTCAACACGTGTGCAGTCCTATCCCACGGCGGTTTCAATATAGTCTCTTTGGCGTTCAATGATAAGGCTGAATTTTGCGTGTCAGCCGGTACGGACCAAATGTTTCGCATTTGGAAGAGACACGAAGTCTCCAGTGTGGAAATTAGAAACAAAACTATAACAGACTGGGATTGGACCTGCTTCACGGCCTGCTATTACTCATCGGGTGTGGCACATTGCCTGTCGGACAGATCTTTCAATAATTTCAAGGTCGGAATATGTTTCAATCCGGATGCGGACTTGTCCTATAGGACTGATATTGAAACGAACGATGTAATACAGAGGATCTTCAATGTACATAAGGAGAATCGTTTAATGAGCGGGGAGATAGTCGATCCTGCGCTGGACAAAAGAGACGAGCATCACATGGGCGGTGTGGCGATATCGCAGGACGGGTCGTTGATAGCGGCGTGGTTCGGGTGTAAACTGACATTATGGGATACGAAAACATACAATTTGCACTCGACATTAGCACACCCCGCTTTGCGCCCCGTCGGGTGTCAAGTTCACTTTGGCAATGGGGATGCAGCGCATTATGTGAGTGAATTATTCCTACTCAATAAAATTACAATAAACATTACACACTCTACCGCGTGTTTGACACACGCACACACGTTTGACACTACGTGTGTAATGTTTACTCTTTTGTTTATGGTCCTATTGAGAAGAGATTAATATAGTATTTAAAAATTTAAATCGGTCACTGGGTGACTACTATACTTTTTTTTATAACAAACTAGTACTAAATATGTCGCATATTTCAGACAAACTGGTGGCCGCGAATTCTTCCGTGTTAAAAATTAAAAATAAATAAGCAATTACATCTTTATTGATATTACATTTTTGCTAGACGTTAGCTTTTTTAACTTTAAATGATCCCTCGGGAACACTACTTTTTTTCTGGATGAGAGGTACCCTATGTCTTTTCCTATATCCCTGACAACGTGTATACATAATTTCATGATAATCGGTTGAGTAGTTAAGGCGTGAAAAGGAAACAGACAGACATAGTTACTTTCACATTTGTAATATTATACTTTGTTCTTGTTTCAAATTGTACATATATAAATAAATTTTCGGTTTTGTATATTCAAATTACAACTAAATATCATATTATGATAACTTAGTTGGTTACGTTGACCTATAGAAATGCAGGAAAAAGTTTCGGTACTTGTTTGTTGAAAAATAAACTACCTAGATATAGTAATAATAAAAACATTGGAACACATGTAAATGTAATTTTTCTTGATACAGTTGGCATGTACAACACAGTCGTGCCTCGCCGTGTGGAGTCTGCTGTCTATGACAATGACGTGGCTGGTCCCTAATATTTATTGCGTGCAACTCGTCGCCGACCCTTTCTCCAACAAGATGGCGCTACTCACTCTCCAGAATGACGGTACAGTATGCTCTGCTTGCTTTTTCTTTCTTTCCCAATATAAGCCTTTGTTTTCACCATTAGACAAAATACTATTCATTCCTAATATCAATATGAAATTCTTGAAATAAGAGTACAACCTATTGGATACGAAATTGTATATGAAATAGGTACGAATTGGATGAGTGGTTAGGGTGCTTGCCATAACGTTCTGTCTCAATATTCTTCCAGGTTCATTCATGTTATAGATTTGGAAAGTAGTGGCGGGGTTAATTGCGTAGCGCAGTCATTTTTGTAGTCCGTTTGGCGGCAGTAACTTTCCCCTTAAAGAAGACCACCGTAATCTAATGTGCTGTTTTGTTTCCCTTACATCACATGTTGCGTTGCTTGTGTGATAGGCGACGGTTGCCACCTACCTTAACATAAAAAAAGCAACAAACAACAGTTGCCTATCTTAATAGGACTATAAGATAAGCAGGGAATAGGGGAATGGGTTCTAACTTATCTAGTCATTCACGATTATTTAAAAGTTCTGTATGTGAGTAGTTACTGCCTTCAGTCTCGCCGCCCTTCTTATGAACGCAGAACGCATTATTAAAACTGCCACTACTAAAACAATGAACTCCTCCACAGTTTTATTTGACTATTTTTTTAATAATAATAGTTAATATTATATTAATTAATAATAAGTGTTATTAATATTAATTTGTGTTTTTATCTATTTCAGTGCACATTTTCACTCCTCACAGCTCCAAACCGATATTGACAAAGAAACGGCTTCTCGATTCAAAAACTGGCGTTCTCAAACATTGCGTGTTTGGTTCCAGCACGGGCGATGACGTCTGTCTGTATCTAACGAGAAACGACAATGTAAGTATAATTGCATGTTATATCTAACTGGCCGTTACGCTCTGTAAGCGAAACCCCTCAGTGACATTTACTTGTATAAAATTTGCGCCATCTACCCGAATTAATACGTACTTCCTAGTTCATATTAGCTTAACTTAGTTAATAGTATGTTAAGATGTTAACAGATGACGATAGAGTGTTCGAAAGTCATAGCGGTAATGTATGGCACATTTCACTTCTTTCGTGCACTCCTAGGACTGACTTTTTTAAATATTGTTTTCATTCCCTACTCAATGTGAGCCTATAAAAATAGGAAATATTTCTTGTTTATTTTGTGTTCGAAATGTTGTGTGCAGGAGATATACTGCTTGGAGCGGGCCGACGCGAAGAGAGAGCATTCGGTGGAGGTTCTGAATCGGCAGGCGCGTGCGCACGTGTCGAAGTTCGGCGCGCTACTGGCTGAGCAGAGCAGCAGTGAAGTGCGCGCCGCCCCCTTCGCGCCCTCCGCCCTCCCCGAGCTCGCCCACGCCTCGCACGCAGCTCAACAGGTACACTACACTCTACACAACACATTCTTCTTATATTTTTTACTGATTGTATGAAAAATCTACGTTAATTCCTACGCAATATTTTATATTATAGTTTAATTAAATATTAGCTTGTTAAATGTTCGTCTGAATGTTGAATTTTTAAAGAAATGAGATTAAATACTACACGGGTGACTTTTTTATTCAGGTACTTATAATAAATATTAGAAATAAAATCCAAAAATTTCACACATTTATTCTTGCCACTCCTCTGTGGTGTGACCCGGGAACATGTTTTTCAGATTTTTCACGCTTTTCCATGGAAACATGTTTTTCATCTTTTTAGTATAATAAAATAATATATTTTTTACATATTGTTGAATTCAAAATTAAATTGAAATTCGAATTGCTGTATTTTATCTATAAACTAGACAAGACGTAATGTAATATCGATTACCACAAAATTAGCACGAAGTAAAAGCTCTGTTTAGGTATTTTTGATTGATAGAAACTGTTCAGTCTCTGATTAATAATGAAATTTCGTTTTGTTTTTTTAATAGTTTATATCGGCTGCGCCACACATGTTGCCTCCAGTAAGTCTCCTGTGTACTTCGTTCCTTCAGCAAATATCAGGACATCAGTCACAAGAAGACGTGATCGAAGAACAAGACAACGCCATGGAAGTAGACCAAGCAGAGTCAAGTGACGATGAACACAAAAATCCTGAAATAATAGATGGTAACAACGCCTTGAAACCCCAACTGTGGGCACCGAATTACGACCAAGTGAAACAGAAAAGATTGAGAAAAATACAAAAACAAATGTTCTTAGATTTACATGCCACAAGTGACATTTTCGGTGTATAATTGTTAATGTTTAAATAACTTATGTTTATAAATAAAATGTGATTTATGATGTTTTTTAAATGATATATCCTTAAAACATGAACGATATATAAAATATTTTTATTTTATTTTTTAACCATTTTTATTAATCAAACCCGAAATATAGGAAGTAATTACTAAATTTAATATTTCGCTGTTAAAAGGATCCGACCTTATTATATTTTAAAATCCGAAACTGAGCGGAGCATAGGAGTTTAATAAAACAGCAAATATTACAATAAGATATCTGAATTGTTTGATGAAATTTTTGATAGATTTATGTTTTCGCAAACAAAAGATAATAGTTATCATTGACGTCCTTAGCAGATTTCTAATATAATAAACTAGCCTCCCGCCGCCGGCTTCGCACGGGTCCGGTATAGAAGAAGTTAGCAGAGAATCAGACAGACGCGGATTTTTGGTCCATTTCCAGTAGTCCGGTTGACCGAACTAGTGAGACTTTTCCCAGTAGTCCGATCGTACTAAATCAACCGGAATAGTGAGACCATTTTCTTTCATTCCGGTTGTAAATCCAATTATGCAGCCAACATGCTTGGGAAGCTTAACATTATATACAATTTTTAAATATATATAACTTGGTTTTAGATATAGATTAATTGTTAATTTATTAATTAAAGTTAACTTTACATGTCATACCTATATTAAAAAAAAAAAACAAAATATTAAATAAACTATTCTTTTTTTTGCAAGATGTTATTAAAGGAGTATATCCAAACCAGTTAACGTATTATTTTTAATTAAAATTTTATACGTAATAAGCCATGTAAATTTATTTTTCAGTGACTTGGTTGCAAAATATTGTTTTTTTTTTTCTACTTACATAAAAACTTAATTAGGTTTTATTACATATATAAAATCTTCAGTGAAAAATTATCTAACCTATAGACAGAAAGACGCGAAAAGCGACTTTGTTTTATATGTAGAGATATTAAAATTGTTTGCTATTTGATTTGATGTTTAAATATTTGAACAATGATATATTAAATAATGCCTCTTGCGCTGCAAATATAGTTCTGTTCGGTAATTACAATTAACTTGTTATAATGTCTTTAAACAATGTAAAATATGAGAGCAGTTCTAGAAATGTTCCATCGCTATCGGAGCAAGATGTAAATTACATCGTGAAAAAATTTTTAAAAGGAAAACAATGTGAAGTTACTAAGTATTTTTTATTCGACGCTAGCAATAATATGTTGGGATTTTTATCAGATTATTGGAAACTTAAAGTTGATGTTACAATAAATGAAAACGAAAAGAAAACTCTTCATTTCTTTATTAAAGCTATTTCGAGGACAAATGCAGCAAAGGCTGCTGTGGTGCTAGAAATGAATATTTTTGAAAAGGAAGTAATATTTTATAAAGTGATAAAGGAAATGATGTTTTTGTCAGGTAATTAATAATGTGTACCTATAACGTAACCTACGAGTATATATAAAAATTTATATATTACAATAAACCATATCTCTATATACCCGTATATATATCCGCGATGAACTCTTCTGAACCGATCTTGAAAATTCTTTGAAATTTTATAAAGTAACGCAGACGAAGTCGCGTGCAACAGCTAGTATTATATAAATTTTTAATTTTATCTTTAGATATTAAACCGTGGAGTCCAAAGATTGCAACCGCGCTTGACTCGGCTATTATATTGGAAGATTTAAATGCTATACAATATAGGTCGGCTAACAAATTACTTGGTTTTGATATAGCACATACTTTAGAGGCTCTAAACACGTTGGCGAGATTGCATGCTTCCTGCATTATCTATGAAGAATCTAGAAGCAAGGAATTGGAACGCTCATATAGTATCAATGAAGAATTTCATAGAATTCTCAACAAAGGTGGTTATGACAGAGAGAGTAATTGGTTTATTCAATGTATCAATGGAGCCTTGGAAGCCGTAAAGTCTTATTCTAAATATAGCAAAGATAATGAAAAAATGCAAATTATAGAAAAGGCTTGGTATGATGTATGGGTCTCTGCATTAGAATTGAGCGAAGCTTCTTCGGAGCATCGAAACGTAATTTGCCATCGCGATTTGTGGAATAACAACTTAATGTTTCACTACAGTGATAAAGAACTTAACAGCAACATTGTACCAGATGACTGCATTCTGGTAGATTTCCAAGCAGCACGGTATCAACCGCTTGCCGGAGATATAATGCAACTCTTATATTGCAATTTAGACCGGAATATATGCGAGAGCAAAATTTATGAATTCTTAAACCACTACTACGAGCAGTTGAAGACGATCCTTTTGACAAAAGCTTTATCCATTGAAAATATTTTGCCGAAAGAAAAATTTCTCATATCCGCTGAGGAACAAAGGAAGTGGGGTCTGATTACAGCGGCTTGCCTCTTGCCCTTAATTTGGATCGGCGATGATCTAATGACTAAAACTTTCACAGACACCACACAATTCGAAATTATAATCACAAAGAATAGGGCTTCGTTTATATTAAAAATGATGAGCGAAAATCGGAAGTATAAAAATAAAATTTTAGACATATTCGAAGAAATTGTAGAGAGATATTGTATATAGAACTATAGTAATAAATTAGCTAAAATAAACTAAACAATATAATAGAAACTATTATTTTTTCAAATAAAATAATTATGTATCCCTCATGCCTCATAATCATGGAAATAGTTTCGGTTGGTCCATTTATCCCTTTCTTAAGTTGAAGATACATTTCGCTTCACTATTCCTTTCAAAATAATAAAGCTGTTCAATTTTTACAAGAAAAATATTACCTTTGATTTATGGTATCGCAATAGATCGTTGTGGAGTTATTGTAGAAGATTGTAGAACCCATATCATTATCAGTGACTACATAAGGTAGGTAGGTACCTACCTACATCACGAAGAAATTATGCATTAAGTCTCACTAATACATCGAGTACTAAACTACTAAACTGGTTTAGAACTCGATGCACTAATAGGATATAATTAATGAAAGACTTTTTTTTAATAAACACCATTAACATTTAATTAAAATAATCATTAAATAAATTAATATACTAATTAATAAACCAATATTTTTTTAAACCGTCACAAGTCCAAATAAATATGTGATTTAAAATCGTGAGATTATAAATCTTATCCCTCAAATCTAACGAGTGCTGTGCAATGAAATAATTTGTTCGTTATACCTACAAATTATGAATAATTGCGTGCTTAGTAGGTATTAACAAAAAGGCCTAACTTTTGTAATTTTTAAACCTATGTTTTAAACCGGTTTTAATTGACTTGTCGTTCTTGTAACTCCAATCGGCATTCGGAGTAAATTTGTTGTCTTCGAGACGACGTGAACCGAACTTTCTATGCCACGGATCGTCACCGCGTTGACTGTATACGTCGCAAAATGGGCGAATCAGCAAAATGTAGAATAACTCTACAAAACTAAGAATGCTGGCGCCAAGGAACAAACCTCCAGTTCCACCGGTTGACACTAAAAATGAAATGGACTGTTTAAATAGATCACCCAAATATTAAACTTCATAGACATCTGAATTCATAATGTAATAAACACACGTGATAACTCGGCAAATATAAATTAGATATTCATGAATTATACACTTTTTTTGGCATCTAACCCGGGACCCCTAAGACAGTGCCTGAAACACTCGTAAAATATTTCAGCATTTTTTGCTGAATTTCTTGAAGTAGAAAATCAGCCATTAAAATTTTTGCCTCATTTCATAATTTTAAATCAATGAGATAGATCTCATTGATCTCATACTTTTATTTGTCTTATATGTAGGTATTTATTTGTCTAAAACTGAGCATTTTACACCATCAGATTGTTGATATTATTGTTGCTAGCTGCATCTAACCATCTATCCAGCCTAAATTATGTCTTTAATTTACCAACAAACTCTTAATAGCACCATACCTACTAGATCTAGGATCCCTCTCACTACATTCCTTCTGTATCTTTCACTTGGCAATGTTGATAATCCAATTTTGACAGCGGCATATTCTTCGGAAATGGGGACTTTAAAATCCTTTACTACTGATATTTCAGCTTCGGTGCAGGAAGGTAAACAATCGCAATAAAGTCCAGGGCGGGATGACCAACTAGCTTTAAGCACCTGTTAAATTCAATGAAAAATGTTAATAAATTTGTCCGCAAGACTTAGTTTTGCCCTTATTCCGGGTGTAGAGCCCAACGCACGGAATGCTTATCGCTATACTTACTTTACAGTAACTCAGTGGATTCCTTTCATGAACTACTTATATGAATCTTCTTTTAATATTTTGAGCCCTGTTGGTGCGCTTCGGTTATCTTAGCCTATCTAAAGAAATCTGAACGCATGATAATATTAAAATATAGAGAGCTGCTACAATTGTGTACTACAATTATTTTACAATTTCATATTTAACATACCTATACCTAGTTTTGTTAAGAATCCCAATGGGATCTAACTCTATTATTACTTATTATTCTGTAGTAATTTTTCTAGAACTTGGGTACTTTCGGTATATAGATATCGGACACATACCTACCATACGTTTAAACCTCTGTGTGTTTAATTAAATAATTTTGATCGATTTTGATTTTGAACTAGGGCGAGATCACATAAAAACTAGGATCTATACTAGCTTACTTAAACAAAAATACGTACAGATAGCTCATTGAGATGGTCATTTAAACAAATTATTCCTTCTACGTCACATTTGAGTTTGTCTGGAATGTTAGGCATGAAGAAATTAGTGCAATTACAGAGTCGCAATTGGGCTTCTCTTCTGCATTGGACTGTACAGGCACTGTATGAGTAATGGCGGTACACTTCTAAAGAGTTTTCGTCGGAATAACGACATTTCCTTTTGATTGGAGATATTTTTCGTGCATCTGCGTCGTTTTCTATATTTCGAATTGATATGTATCTTCTGCAAAATAACAGTTAAAACTTATTTAAATGAAAACTTCTTTAGGCGCATTGGGTTAGGTACTTTTAGTATGGGGCAAAACAGTGAACTTGAGCCTTCATTCTTTGTGAGCGACACCCTCAGTGATGTTTAATTTATGAAATAAGCGCATCTACCCGAATTAGTACGTAGGTACTTCTTGGTCCATAATAAGTTTAACTTCGTCAATAGTTTGTTAAGATGTTAAGAGATTGCATAATTTACAATTGTCAATTTTCCATATAAATTATTTACGCTCTCGCTAAAGAGTGCGGTCATTATAAACTCATGCTTAACCCGCTGACGTGCAGTCCTACGACTGACAGTTTTTTTACCTGTGAAATACTTCAGGTCCAACAGTCATGACATCAGAGCCTAATGTTGTAACAGAGGGGACATCTTCTTCATTCAAGACGTAAACATTACCAGTAACCAAAAGATTAAATTGAATAGCTCCCGGTCCTGTTGTTTTATTACTTATCATTGGCAGCTTCGGTGCGTTCTTTTCTCTGAAAACACATTTTATGTCAAACTTATGAACTCAGTACAGCATTAATTAAAAAAAAAGTTTTAATAAATCAAAGCACCTCCCCTGAATTGTGTTAAGGGCATAACAAGTTCCAAGTTCCGTATCCATGAGTCTGAAGTAATCACAACATTTAAATGGCACATCATTCCAAGAGCAGTTCGAAAAGGTGTCTTCACAACTGCTTCGTACCTAATGTAGAATTTACAATTAAATGCCATCAAATTAATTGCCAATAAAAGTAAATATTAAATGCCAGTTATATTCATTAAAAATATTTATAACTAGCTATGCCCGCGACTTCGTACGCGTTGTTGTTTGTAAATTATTTGAAACGAAACAAACAAATGGTTACTACAATAAATCAGTGAAGACCGCACTCAAATCGATCAAGCCGTTTCTGAGATTAGCTTGCATGTGCACAAACGCACATACAAACAGACAAAAATTCTAAAAACTATTTTTTTGACCTCGTGTACGAATTGTTTTTTAAAAAAATATTTAATGCACAGACACGGCTTGTTTACGATTTTATTAATGACTGACGGTCCACTTGATGGTAATTGTCTACCGTCGCATATAACACAATCAACGCCACAGGTGCTGCAAGTGCACTGCCGACTATATTAGGATTAAGGATAAGGGATTGGGAAAAAATAGAGAAATAGGCTCAAGCATTATACCATATTTGCGTAATGACTGAGATTGGACTTAAAACAATCCGGCAAAGGATTGTCTAAACCGCAAAATTGTGATGTGTAGTAAGTAATTCCTTTAAAGTAGGCTAACTCTTTCAAAACTTCTTCCATATTGAAATCATGATTTTCACCCCATAATCTGAAAAATAAAAAAGCTTATAAAATAAAAAAAAAATAAAAACCCCATAATCTGAAAAATATCACTTTTAAGGGATTATTATTCCTTCTTTATTAACTCCCAATGCCCGAAGCAAAAACGGGTGTTATATGTTTGACGTGTATCTCTCCGTATGTGTGTATGGGTGTATCTGTGTGTCTATCTATTGAATCGTAACTTTTAAAGAGCTGGACCGATTTTGATCGGTTTTTTATTGTTTGAAAGCTAGTGTGATCGAGATGGTTCTTAGCTATAGTTTATGAAGATTCTATTTAAGTGTTTGAAGATAAACCCATTTCCTAGTTGACGAAGGGATTTCACTAACTTCCAAAGACTCGATTAATGTAACATTTGTTACTGTTACTTCTGTTATTACGGTAACCTTGACCTGATGCTGCAGCATCAAGTAATCTACGGGTTACCCAACACGTCAACAACTTACAGCAGATACAGCGCGTTTGGCCTCAAATAGAAAGTCTGGGGTTAGTTTTTAATTCTAATTATTTTGGCATTAGAATCCAAAGCTATAAATATCTAATTGCTAATAAGTTAATTCTTAACTTACTCGTCTGATATTTCTTCAATACGATGAGTGTTATCGTTTTCACAAAATGCCACCGATGGAAAATGCGTATCCCAATCTTTATAAGTTGTCTCCACGACGAATGAAATAGGATTGTTCAGGAAGGCGTCGTATTGAGCCGCAATCAATAGAGAGGAGCCGTACCATGACAATGTTACAAAAACTAGCCAAAAAATCCTAGAATAAAAAAATATAAAGCATATTTAAACAGTTTACTTTATTTTTCCACTTATTGCAAAACCTTTGAGATTTATAAAAATTTAAAATATTTATTTTGCAATTGGCTAGTTCAAATGTTTCCAATCCAATAGGTACGAGTACAATTTTGTTGATAAGTATTCTTTTCATCCTTCCCAAATAATTTATTTTCTTTTAGCAAATTTATACGAACTATTATTAACTAAAAATTAAATGAAATACAAATTTACCGTTCAATCCAATGTCTCTTCGGGTCAGCGATAAATCTGAAACCGTGAATTGATGTCGTATCTGGCAAACTTTTGATCCCATTCCACCACACGTCGAAATATCTCCGCAAATTTTCTTTATTAGATGTCATTGCTGGCCGTACCACCATGCTATAATGACTTCATATTCTGGTTTTTTTTTTTTTTTTCAAATTTCTATGTCAATATAAAGGATAATTTTCGTGAACAACAATAATTACCTAAACTACTGTGGTATAAAGTGATAAAAATCTCGTGAGAGCCGACAGGTGTTTTCTTTGTCATTGAATGGTATTAAAAATATACAGTTATACAATGATACATTATTAGTTATTATTATTATAAAGATTATTAATTATATAGATAATTATATAATTCAGAGATATATTAAACAAGAATTATTATAAATTTTATATTTAAATGTTAATTCATCTTTATATTCAGATACAATCATTTGTCTTATAACTTAGTTGCAAAGATTTAAATCGAAAGATGCGCCCTAATCTCCAAATTATTAACAATGCACGCACAGCTAACTATAGTTGCACGCCAGCTACAGTGAGTAACGGTCGCTTGAAGAGATTGTTTTTGTTGCTTTTACTATCAAAAAACTTGTTCGAAATGTTGTCTGTGTTTAAAAGTGTGTTTAGACAAAAGAATCGCATTACTATAAAAATGTATAACTGTGAATGTATATGTATTTTGTAACACAGTTTCGCTAGTAAGGGCGCATCTCTCGATTTAAATCTTTGGTTTAATGTAATACATTTTGAAGTGAAACTTCTTGGCCCGCGATAAGAGCAAAATTTCAAGGTCGTATTTTATGTGACGTTTCAGTGTTACGATCACGTCAAGCTTCTTGTAAAGTTTCTGCAAAAGTAAATACTAGTGATCATTTTAATTAGTTATTTTATTTTAATTCTCTCTCTCTCTCTCTCTCGCTAAAAAAGTTTCACTTCAGACACGTGTACGTACCTACTCTGTACACGCACATGTTTTTTCACTTGAATACGTCTTTAAATTTGCTTCCACAATAGGAGCCTGGAAGGCAATTCAGAGAATTTTATAACAAAATCGGGTAATACAGTTTGATGTACAATTGTACATATACTACATGTACTTACATATACTTACATACATACACATAAAGGATCAAAGAATTTTTTGGTATATATGGTATATTCGAATTCGTTGTATATATGAATATAATATATACATTAACTATATTAAGTGGAAGTGTCAAAGGAAAACATATAAGTTACATTTACTAGTTTCGGATATGTCTAATCAATTATTAAGCTGTTGTGACCAAATCCGATAGACCCCCCCACTTCGTTCCAATAAATGGATTTCCATTCAGAATCGATCTGAGGTTTGTTAGATCCTGAATCCTTTGCAGGCTTGGTTTTGTTGTATCTCAAACTCATCTCTCTGATCAATTTCACGGTGAAAAAGTAAAAGAATTCGAGTACTGAGACAAAACTGAATCCCGTCACGAATCCGCAAGTCGATCCGATGTTACCTGTAATAATTTAATGTAATAACTCTATATGTCTGTTTGGTAAGATTTTACATACCTAATTCTTATAAAAAATTAAAAAATATAAATATAAAAATCTTGCATTTTTTTAGAAAATTGAGACGTAGAAAGCTCGAATCTTGTAGAAAAGGCCAAGCGCACAAAGACAGAGTCCGCGCCAAACAACTATCGACCTCTGAAGTTGTCGCAAGTTGCGTCACAACAGCCAATCAGCGGGAAGGCGCGGTTGACTGTACTTGCGAGAACTTACACCAGAACCAACTTCAGAGGTCGATAGTTTGGCGCAGACTCTACTAAATATTTATCATATTCCTCTATAATATTAGAATTTAAAAAAATGTTTAGTAGCCGTTAAAAAGTATGTAGGTACAGTCGGGGTTCGTCAGAAAAGTTTCGTCACCTTAAAGTCGACATTAAAGCTCAATGTCGCTCAACGAGCTATGGAAAGGGCTATACTCAGGGTTACACAGCGAGATCGAATCAGAAATGAGGAGATCCGTAGACGTACGAAAGTTGCCGACATAAGCCGGCGGATCAGTAAGTTGAAGTGGCAATGGCAGGACGTCCACCCACAAGGTGGACAGACGACCTAATAAAAGCCGCGGGTCAACGTTGGATCCAGGCTGCTTCTGACCGGTCCTATTGGAAAGTTGTGGGGGAGGCCTATGTCCAGCAGTGGACATCCTGCGGCTGAGATGATGATGAAAGTCGACATTGGCTTGCACCAAGGCAATTTATCAGTCATGCCAAAATTTCATTTCAAACGTCTGCCAGTTGTCTGCTTAGTGCTTTAGTTTCAAAAGGTATTAAGAGTCTGCGACTTGATAAAGGAATGAATATGAAAATTGACCAAGGTTTTCGTACCAGGACTACCTTTTGTTTAATTTAAGGAGTACCTACTATTGTTTTACTTTCATTCAATGGTTGAAATAATGCCTATTTTCTATACATGTATTTTCAGTATCATTCCCAACATGTAGCCATTGTTCTAAAACTTACTTATTAAATCGAACCATTTCATTATAACATTCTGTCCGTAGCAGTCGGCCACTTCCTTCCCATATTTCACATGCAGCATAGAAGTGCCATTGAAGTTCACACCGCGCCTGTAATAATGGCATAGGTAAGTTGTGAACAAAACTGATACACCAACAACGCCGCGTTGGTTTTGTTTGGCGTTCTACTTTGCACAACACACAAGTGTTCTGTTTAAAACATTTATTTACCAACTTTTTTATTGTAAAATTTATAGAAGGTACAAACTCCTAGTAGTTTTTAACAAATAACTCTTTTTTTATTATTTTCACAGAACCGCAGATACTTTTTATTTTATTTACTTTTAAGAATTTAAAATAGTTGTGCGTCATTCTTTTTTTTTGAAATTTATGAACTCAATCAAATTAACTTCAGAATATTGTCTAAATAGTTGTAAAACATAAATAGCGGCAAGGCAAACTGCATTCATAAATTGGCAAGGCAGCGTGTGTGCTACTGTTAATGCTTCTGCTATTGTGATGTGCTTTTGACATAGTTGTACTTCTTAGTGTAGGCGACCCTATTAACCTACCACACATCCAGGGAGATCCTGTAAAGTTTGGAAGCGATCGTATAAGAAAAATGGACGCGGACGAAGTCGCGGGCAAAACTTAGTTTAATATAAACGCTCATTTCACGAGAATAATGATAGACCTAAATTTTGACCAGTAGTCATAAATAAAGGGCAATTCATCTTGTGGCAAAAGAACATTTACAGGTAGGTATCAATCGTGAAATAACAGCACTTGTGCTGCTACTATATTTATATAAATCTACCTCTGTATAGTTTATGGACAAACTATATTAATAGTAGGTAATTATAAGAAAAATGTTCTCTCATTCACATGTCGTTTGGTTCGAGATACAAGTTTGTTATCTCCATAGATACCTATGATAGCTACTTACCTTCGAAGCCACAATTATACAGTAGACATGCGCAAAGAATATACCACTCTCTAGCGAGATATGCGTTTCCAAAACAACTCGAATAAACAAATTTAGACATTTCATTTGACAGTAGAGGACTTGCAAAAGAAATCAGAAAATAATTTATTTACTTTATAAGTATTTTAACAATGGCTGGTGCCAACAAAAGAGTCGGCTTAATATCATCCGATTTCGAAGTTTTTGGTAAAGTGCAAGGCGTTTATTTTAGAAAGTACACTCAAAAGAAAGCGTCCGAACTTGGACTGAAGGGATGGGTGATGAATACAGCTCAGGGGACTGTCATCGGCCAAGTACAAGGTCCTCAGTTCGTTGTGGAAGAGATGAAAAATTGGTTGCAAGCAGTCGGCAGCCCCAGATCGAGAATAGAAAAAGCCGCTTTCAGGAATGAAGCGCCTATTACTAATTGCGCCTTTAGAACTTTTGAGATACGTCGGTAAATAAACACGTGTCATTATAACATTTTAGAGAAATATTTCAATAAAATATTTTTGCATACGAATTATATACTTAAAAAAATATTCAAAGTATTTAAATGAATTTTTTAATTTTTCATTAGTAGTGGTAGGAACACTGCGCTTCACAGACATTTGGGCAGCCCGTCTGGCGCCAGTAACCACCCCCTTAAGAAGACCACTGCGAAATAACAGCACGTGTGCTGTTTGTTGTGTTTCGTTGAGTGAGTGAGTGAGGGATACCAGAGGCCATTCCCTATCCCTTCCAAATTCCTTATCTATAATCCCACCGTAGTCGGCAGTGCACTTGCAGCATCCGTGGCGTTGCTTGTGTTATAGGCGACGGTAGCCATCTACCATCAAGTGGCCTGTCCGCCGACTTTAATATAAATAAAAATAAGTCTTTTACTTACAGCCACTCATCCCTGTCCTTATCGGGGACAGTGTTGAGAGAATCAGGATAGATTTTTATGTTGTTGAATACATAGAAGTAGGCAGTTTTGGAACATGTTGGATAGCACATAGGACACGGTATGCCTCCTCCCACCAACTCTAACTCCAATCCTGGTGGCATAGGTTTTGTGGCTGGCCGAACTGTTATAGATTGAGCTTAAAAAATAAAATATTTTTTTATCCAGGCTGAATTTGTAATCCCTATAATTATTACAAATTCAGCCTGGATAAAATTTTTGATGCAAGATCTCATTTGG
The DNA here is from genome assembly GCA_944738685.1 of Synanthedon myopaeformis. Classification (NCBI taxonomy): domain Eukaryota; kingdom Metazoa; phylum Arthropoda; class Insecta; order Lepidoptera; family Sesiidae; genus Synanthedon; species Synanthedon myopaeformis. The sequence continues at coordinate 3,871,946 of OX122926.1, read as the reverse complement.
CCGCTAAGATGCGCATGTACGCTATCAACTAATTAGTGACCCGCTCCCGGCTTCGCACGGGGTGCAATTTTTATACATACAAACATTCCCTGTTTATTACTACATCTATATACATACATCTACTACTAAACGCCATTTTTCATAAATGAAAATCTAATCAGTTTAGTCATTTTTGAGTTTTTGCGAAACTAACTCACGGTGATTGATTTTTTATATATTTTTACGCCCGCTCCCGGCTTAGCCCAGAAAAAATACTTAATTAGGTTTTACTATATATATATATATATATATATAAAAATTCCGTGAAAAACTATCTAATTGCATCAAATGGTCCGTTGCATGGTTTAGGAGTTAGCGGCCATACACACAGAGTTACTAACTAAAGAAGATACATACAGAAGTATTCTTTGAGGCACAGTAAATCCCGCATGTCACAAGTGCGAACATTCATCTTTGGCATATTGAAAGGAGTGCAGTTGCAATTGGCAAGGAGGAAAAGCATCCGACACTTGAGCATACAGTCGCTGTGCGTGTAAAACGGTAAATATGAAGACTCATCGTAGAACAAACAGCCTCTCAACTTCACTGACACGTGTTGGATATCTCGCGATGCTTCCGTGAAGGTTGCTGTCACCATTACAGACATCTGTGAATAAATTATGTGCAAGGTTCATCACCTGTTTAATAAAAAATATAAATATTGTAACACCACTTACTGTATACAAACTGTACATTACCAACACTAATATTATAAACGTGAAAGTAACTCTGTCTGTCCCTTTTTCAGGGAATATATAAACTTAAATAATAACTTAACGTTATTTTATTCAAATAATAATATAAATAATGTAGTTGTGAACTTATGGTCTGACGAATTGATATTGCTGATTGGATTGTTGTTGATAGGATTAAATTGTATTGTTGGATATTGCTTTGACTTGTACCTAAGTATAATGTAACTAATTGAATTGACTTATTATTATTATTTTCTAAATTTTTAACAGAGACAACATGTAACATATTATTATAGCTGTAGATACTAGTAATTGGTACGCAAATGTAAACGTATTTTTATAACCAATGTATGTGACTTGGTAAATTTTGAAGTGCTGTTGGTATCTCGATTAAATAAAATAAAATAAAATAAAATAAAATAAACCGAATCTTAACTACCAACCGTCAATTCAGGTAATAACCAAATTTCATACAAATCTGTTAAGCCGTTTTTACGTGAAAGAGTATAAAAAGATTCATCTATCCACACAAACTTGGCATTTATAATATTAGTAGGAAGTAATGTTTTGATATTACTGTAACTTTATCATCATAAACATCACAAGTCCAAAGAAACATACAATTCTGACACATATAAGTTGTGTATGACACAAGAAAAATGTTACGTTCACATACTTGCACTCCAGGGCTTATTATTTGTAATGCAAAACTGCCGCTAGGTGCATCAGGAAAATCATAGGCATCAGAGAATTGCAACTGCAATAAAGGCATTTGATTTAACGAGCATAGGTATAGAACGTTATAGGTTTATAGGAAGAGTGTTAGACAATATCCACTTACTTGAGCTCCTTTTAAAGGCATGTTGTAATAGAAATCATCGCTTTCATTTAAACGTAGTAAAACTTGCAATCCTTGATCGAAATCAAAGGAAGATTTGTTTCCGTATTTATACATGTCGATGCTGCGGGTTGTACTGCTTTTGCTGAAACATTGAGAATCTGGCCTTTTAAGAATGGGTCTTTTAGCGATTCTATCTTTTTGTGAATCTGTCCTAATGCGAACAAACCAAATACATGTAGGTACTTAACAAAAAATCATCATAAACAATGATAAAACCTTTTTTTTACGTTGTTTAGAGCAAAGATTCAAATCGAAAGATGCGCCATCCCCGCGCCATACTTAAAACACACCAAAAATTATTATCAATGGGTTGAGCGCAACTACATTTGCACGCTAGCTACAGTGAGTGACGGTCATTTGAAGAGATTTTTTCTGTTGTTTTTACTATCAAAAAACTCGTTCGAAATGTTGTCTGTGTTTAAAAGTGTGTTTAGACAAAATACTCGCTTTGCTATAAAAATGTATTTGTGAATGTATATGTATTTTGTAACACAGTTTCGCGAGTAAGGGCGCATCTCTCGCTTTAAATCTTTGGTTTAGAGCACATTTCCCTCTTCCTTCCTTATCCCTTATCTTTAATCCTACTATGGTCGGCAGTACACTTGCAGCACATGTTGCGTTGCTTGTGTTATAGGCGCCCGGCGGCCAACTTATCACCAAGTGAAGTATCATCTTGTCTGTCGACCTTAACATAAAAAAGTGTTTATTTTTAGTTTAACGAAATGAATTTATGAAAAGAGCAACTAGGGGGTTTCATGCCGAGTTCTTCCCCCTAGAAGCAGCATGGTAGTTTTTATTATATAAAATGTAAAATATTTGTTGAAGACAAATGTTTTGTAAAAAATTTCATCGAATAAATGATTTATTATTATAATTCCTAAATACCATTCTATGAATAAAATTCTAATATAAAATAAATTGTATTCTATACTCCACCAACTAACTACGTGAATTTCGAAAGGAATGTATGAGTAGAATATAAATCCAATTTTAGAAAAACAATCTACTTATAATATACGTACTCTTCAAACTTATCCGTTGTACGGAGATAATTAAATGTACAGCAATATCCATTCATTGTGAGGCGAAAGTCGAATAGGGATGAACATTCCGAAGGCTTTTCATTCCACATACATCTTACTAAAAGTTCCTCGCAACGTGGTGTTAACTGCCAACACACAAATAGATAGATAGTATTTATATATAATTTAATTTCTTATCTCTATCGAAAAATCGAGCATTTCTACGAGTATATAAAAAAAACATTTTTGACCATTTGTATGAGGTTCGCCCTTTAGTCACGGTAGCGACGAATTGTTTGAGCTATGTTCTATGACGTTTATTAATTTAGTAGATGCAACAATAATATCTGTACTGTAAAATCGTCAACATATGTCTTAATTAAAACCTGTCTTAACTAAAAATTGAACATGATTTGTCCAATGTTAATTTCATAAGATTCTCAATTAGTCTTTTAAGTCTAAGTAACAGTCAAAAGTCTAAAATGACTACTTTGCTCAAAATGGATTATGTAACACCCTTGTCTCACGTTATTATAATATTTTAAACAAATATTATTTATAGGTACGTACGTCTCGCATCAGATCGTCTATATCATAATCACCCAACGCCGTATGAACCTCAATCGGTTGAGTGATATTATCATTGTCCGTAGGCCCCAAGTTGTACAATTGACCTAAACCATAAAGTAACCTCATCATCTGAGAAGTATTATATTTTTTATTCCGTTCTTCGCGTAATCTAAAAAAAATATTATTGCTATAAGAAAAATTCTATAAAGATAATTTTACTATTATATCAATAGGTATTATTATAATACTAGCGACCAGCTCCCGGATTCGCCAGCGATTTTTTTTTATATATATACACAAACCGACTTTGTTGTATGTATACTACTTATGTAAAGATTATCAAAATCTGTTGCTTGGTTTAAGAGGAGTTAGCAAATATGAAATTATACTAAGATGTAAAGGGTTTATATAAGTAAATGTTACTTACAGTTTTTGTGCCAATTCAGTAACAGCTCGCTTACTGATCCTGTTAATGGAGCATATGCTGACAGCGGGGAATATAATGGTGCTGACGGACACCCCGTCCGGCATTTGCGTAGTAACCAGAGGCGCAGTGTAATATTTATTGAATGTGTACCACACAAGGGACACCGAACACACTAACGCGCTTATCAAAGTTATTATCCAGATTATCCTGTTTCATAAAAAAATCACTCTAAAGAAATCTGTCTGAAGAAGTGTAGCTTTTGTCCTAAACAAATAAATACTTAGGAGTAAGTAGGTACTAAACAGACAGTAAGTATAATCTTAATGTATATTTCAAAAGAATAAACTCAATAATTAATACAAAACAAAATAGAAGTTTTGCCCTAAGGCTTACTATGGCATAGCAACTAAATTGATGACAAAATTCGGTCAAATAAATTGTTTTTATTAAAATGTTACCTACTGTCTTGACATCTATATTATTATTTAGTAACTAGATGAACCCGGCCCCGGTTCGCTGTGCCGTGCGCGTGTGGCGCGCGTTACTAGTCACTGTTTATTTTATTTATTTATTTTCTAAAATAAAAGTTGAAAAATTAGCTATAATTTAGTGAAAATTCCGTCTAAATCGGCCCAGCCGTTTTGGAGATTCACCGGAACAAAGAGATAGACAAGAAAATAAATAAAATATTTTTTACTAATTGTAAATATTAGTTATTTTTACATTACAAGCATAACAAATTAAATAAAACTTAAGTTTATTTGCCTCAATATAATCATGTGTACCTAATATGTGCAAGAGTTTAACTCGAGAGTAAAATTATTTCCACCTCGGCCGATACTACTCAAATCTCTCGTAATTTCGTTGGGTACTTACGGTACTTACGGTACTTACCATAGTCTATACACGAGACAATGTTGCAATTATGTTGATATTAAGAAATAATGCTGTGAGGTATAAGGTATTACAGTGTATCAACAATACCTTTCGATATGCGGTGTGTTGTCATTAACGAGATGCTTTAGGCCACATATTGAAGACTCTGAGCAATATTCTCTTGTGACCTTTTTCACGCTTTCCTTCAATGTTTTAAGTTTTTGAAGTTTTTGGGGCTTATGGCGAAGATGTCTACGATATACCGACACGTGTGAGTAGTCGCCGCTTTTTTCCATTTTTAATAAAAATATGACAATGGAGCAGTTTGATTGTAGAGTATAGAATTACTGTTTAATGTTGTTTGAATATACGAATAGGTATCTGAACGTGTCTACTGAGCTGGTTGAAATCTATTTCACGATAAGATCTAAACTTAACAAAGTGCGAGGTTAATTGTTGTGATTGATCACTTGTTTTCATGTCACCAGTACTATTAAACCTACATTATTTTTAATATTCAAATAGGTGTTTTTAGAAACAATATGTTTACCAATGGAAGCTTTGTCATAATGCCGGCGAAATCGTGGTAAGTTAAACACAAAAGGAGTATTACAGAAATTCAACAGGCTATAATTTAAAATTATACTTAAACTATAACTTCCGACATTCTATTGAGCCCAAACACGCTAATACTTGGAAGTTAGTGAGACAAGGAAATGAGCTGGTGATCTTCAAACGCCTGAACAGATCATCATAAACTATAGCTAAGAGCTTTCAAACAAAAAACCGTCCGTTTGGGAGCTACGATTCCATAGACAGACGTCACACATCACTCATGGTGATTAATAAAATACTACCTGTTGCACGCGAATTCGCCCGCGTAACTTTATAAAATATAACCTATGTTACTCGCTAATAATGTAGCTTTCTATAGGTGAAAGAATTTTCAAAATCGATCTAGTAGTTTTTGAGTTTATTCATTACAAACATACAAAAATATAAATCTTCTCTCTTTATAATATTAATATAGATATCCAACTTCTGGTGACATCTGAAAAGGTCTTTAAATAGTGTCAGATGCAATGAATAAAATTATAATAAACTAATGTTCTCGTATTACACCGACATCTTTTGCACTCTTCCTTATGAAATCAATTCAAACGACTAGTGAATGTTATTTCGTCGATCACGTGCATTTTGTGAAATCCAATTTGTATGCAAATATTAAAAAATATGAATCAAAGCTAAACTTAGCGTATTAGTTTTGTAATTTTCTGTTACATAAGAATGTTGTTTTGTTTAAATGTCAGAGAATTGTAAATAATAAAGGCGAACATCCTAATCCTAATAATATATTTATTTATATAAAAGAAAGTCCTGTTACAGTCAACTTTACACCATTTAAATCGAGAACGGCTGGACCGATTTTTATGATCTTTGATTTGTTGAATTTGTCTCTGTCCTGAATAGCATTAAAGCATTAAATTAAAACATCTGAACGAAAAAAAAATTGTGAATAAAATTCATTATCGGGTCAGAAAATAATAAATATAAAATATGCAAGTTTGTATGCTTGTTACTAAATCATGGCTGAACGGATTTCGGGGAAATTTGGCACACAAATAGTTTTTTGCCTGGATTAACAACTTTTTATACTGGAAAACATTTAGGTTTCTGTAAGATTATCAAAAAACGCGGGCATAGGTAATTGATAATACTAAATTTTTTCATTTATTTTTACAAATAAACCAATACTGTCAGCAGTTTAAATTGCATAAAAAGTTATATTTACATGAAAAAAATATTCGACATATATTCTAGACAATAGCGAAAGGTCATTAATTCTTACTGCGATCCATCTAACATAAACTACATTTAGCGAGACTTCTTCAAAAACGTGTGATCGTCTTATTTTAAAAAGATCTACCTATTGTGTTCTCTACTATACAAAGAACTGTACATTCCATATTCGTGACATTAAAGTCTGACATGCTCCAGACTAATTAGTTGTTATGTAAAGCGCAAGATATTATTATTACATTACGAATGTGATCTATGGTTAAAACGTCTGCGGTGGCGGTGGACGCTGTGCCATTCTCTTTGCTGCGCTCGTCAAACGGCTCTGCAAATACTAACCAGCAATCATAGGATGCGACTGACTTTTGTTTGTATTTGCGTTTTCAATTTAAAAAAAAAAAAAAACAAAAGTGTTTCTGTTCAAAGTGAATGTGTGATGATATGAGATTAATGTCTTGACGTGATCCAGAAGTATACGTATTTACAAAATGATTCCAAAGGTATTTTTAAAAAAATTTTTTTTTATTTTGTGTAATGACAGAACAGATATCAGAACGATAGATTTCTATCGTTTATCTTTTTTTTTTAATATAAAAATGTTAAGTTGGTTTGTGTAGGTACGCTTAAAAAACTCGAGAATGAATAGACCGATTTTAATTTAAAATCGGTCTATCCATTGAAAACATATGAACATATGTGGAAAGAGGGTAGAACGGGGAGGGAAAGATTTTTATATACCTACAATCACAATCGCACCCCGTGCGAAGCCGGGAGCAGGTCGCTAGTCTGTTATAATTAAGCTCAGGGGATGATAAAGCTGACATGTATTTGCAAGGCCTTAAAATTAAAAATTGACAGAAATAAGCATAATTTCTAATTTTTCCTAGCATATTTTTATTTTTTACGTACCTATTATTTATAGTCGGCGCAAGAAGCCGATTTTTATCACCGATTTCGTTCCAACTAAATTTATAAAAATTGAGAATTGAAAACAAAGTAAAAGTTTAACTTTTTAACAGAAAAATTTACCATGTATGTCGCTTCTGAGATTACCCCATGCATTAAACAATCGTACTTTCGCCTCAACGTAATATTTTATTATTTACATTTTGATCATGGCAACATTAACTACAATTTAAAAAAAAGAGTTTACATCAACTTTAAATGTTCACTGTGATCATGTAAATAAAGTATTAAATGTGAGTACGCAGGTAATTATAATTGAAGACTTGAGAGGATGAAGGTGATATGTCGCATTTTTTGTTTTTTTATTTCGTTTTTTTTTTGCGTTGATGAAGGTAATTATGTCCATATAAATGAGCACGTCGATTTAAGGCATATTTTGGAAAATAGAGTTGAAAAAAGTGTTATGTACAGTTAATTTTAAAAAGCAAAAAGTGCACTTACTTAGAAAAGTTTACTTTTGTTAAGGGAAGAAGGAGCTGTGTTCACTTTTTTTTAAATTAAATAATAAAAAATAATACACGGTTTAATTACTATCATACCATTAATATTTTAGGTTCTTTACACAACTTTTCATAATAATTTAGTACAAAAATCAGTTTCGTGGCGACTTCAATTATAAATCGTAATTGTACACTGAAAAACCTTCCAAATTCAAATTACGGTTTATTTCCAAATTTTTATTTAATTTCAAATTTCAAATTAATTTACGTTTGCAAAGAATATTAACTACTGGCAATGTACAGAAGAAAGTGAAATAAAATACTCATTTCTCTCAATATTATTGAATGAAGCGTTACTGCATATAAAATTTCTTGGTATTTCAATTTATTAAAGTAAGTATTTTATAAGGTTTTTATAAGTATATTATAAGACCTTTTATAAGATTTTTATAAAATACTTGCGATCCGGTGCCGCCATCCCCCGGGATGCAATTTTTGTATATAAAATTGCATTTGGTTTTCGCATATGGAAAGAGGGATAAACGGGGAAGATTTTTATATAAAAATTGCACCCCGGGCGAAGCCGGGAGCGGGTCGCTAGTAGCATATATAAAACTCTTCGTAATGAAGTTGTGTAGTGCGTTACCAACGACGACCGCATATAACATGTAGCATTAAAGTTAATCTTGCAACTTTTTTTTATGTAATTTACATAAATAACCGCTCCAGTTGTTTGTCTTCGTTGACCGTTTTACGTAACCGATGCATCTTGGCAAATGTTAAGACCACTATTGCTAATATTGTACATTCTCGAAGATTGGGTAACGTTTGATAGTGCGTTAGTAAATTTTGAAAGTAAGTTTTGTTTGTATTCATCGACCTTGAAGCCATTGTCCGAAAGCGTAGTACGCATCGCAGCCGCGTGGGTACACACATTAATTTTATTGGATACTAGCTGGTTCCCACGACTTCATCCGCGTTGAAAAATAAAAAACACACCTAACGTTTGACCTCCTTATTACTGTAATACTTTTGCCAGGATTTGGCTTGGAACAATACTTATTTTCTGGGTGAAAGGTACCCTATGAAAGATACCCTATATAACCTATCATCCAGAAAAAAAAGGATTCTTTTTCTGTGAATTGACCTTTTCTGTATACCTGACAATGTGTATGCAAAATTTCATGTGAAAATGTAACAGACAGACAGAGTTTCTTTTACATTTATAATATTAGATAGAGTGAAATGGGCCATTGTTAGAGGCCAGGCCTTTGTTTTGTTACAAATTGTAAATATGTAAATATTATTAATACCGCTAGGTAATCCATACTAATGGATGCTTCGATTCCGGTTTTTAAAAAGTTCGAATAAGCAAAAACTTACATGATCTGTTAGAATGTTTACGTTTACTAAGTTTAAAATTATTTATACATCAATTACTTCATTTGGCAGAAGGGTCGTCGGCCTCATTTTGAAACACAGACGACTTTATATGTCTACCTATTAATAATCATAAGGTTTTAAAGGTCGATTATTTAAATGTAGGCGTACTACACCTTTAAAAACTCCTTAGTATGTGTTAGGCTCAATTAATTATATTGAAATTTAAAAAAACTTATGAAACTTAAATAATAGATATCAGCCAAAAAATAATTAAAACCAGCATTACTTATTATAAAACAACGTCCCCCGCTGCGTCCGTCTGTCTGTTGCGATGTTCTCAAGAACTACTGAACGGATTTCTATGCGGAACCGAGGAAGCATTTTATATTAGGTATAATTTGCAGAAAAATATTCCACCCGTGCGAAGCCGGGAGCGGTTCGATAGTATAATTATAATAATTAAACTTCATTTCCTAATAAATCTAATTAATATAATAAACAATTCCATAAAAACATGCTGAATTCTTAATATATTTTTTTAAACGGGTAAAATAAAAACATTAAATAAGTTAATTTTACAAAAAAAAATTATAATCATATGTGATATACCTAAGATTCAAACCAACATGGAAATATAGAAAATATCTGTGAAAATTTTCAGATTATCATCACATTTTGGACGCTCGCAATTTTTTCGAGGACATGTTTGGGGAGATATTTGCCATCCCCTCATCCAGCAGTAGAGGCAGTGCACAGCGAAGAAGATTTTCTGCCGGAATATTTGCGCACTCCAATAAGACACAATCCGCAATTACGAGAGCTTTTATTATTTAGCAGCCTCCTGCATACCGGAGAAAAAGAGGTAAGTATATTGTTTGCATATACAAATTAAGCTTCAATATCGTACCGTACCGTACCGTACCGTACCGTACCGTACACAGTTATCCATATGAGTGAAAAATTGAATTCGTTGTGTTCTTTCCACAGGTATACGATAGAGAAACGGACAAAATACCAAGAAGGAAAGTGTACAACCTTTTGACTCACGCGGGATTCGTACCGCGAAGACAACATTTCGCCAATCAGCTAACATCAAATTTTGTCTTTCAAGGACCATCATTATTCTTGACACCTGAAGGTTTACAATATTTAGAATAGAACTACTTTAAGTGGGTACAATTGCTCTGTAAATAATTGAGATTTTTAATTATATTACAATTGTCCTTACATGTTATAAAACAAAGTCCTCCGCCGCGTCTGTCTGCCTGTCTGTCTGTTCGCGATAAACTCAAAAACTACTGAACCGATTTTCATGCTGTTTTCCCCAATGGATAGATTGGTTCTCGAGAAAGTTTTAGTATATAATTTTCACGCGGGCGAAGTCGCGGGCACCAGCTAGTCCTTGATAAAACAGATATTATTACTTGAATATGTATTAAAATAAAAACTTTTTCACAAAAAAATTAAACCGCAGAAAAAACTGAAAAGCAACAATAATTTTATTTAACCGCCGCCGCGCATCACGCTTTATGTAATTAATTTATTTGCTTGTTTGGCGCCGACTCAAAATTACTTAGGTATACTTACATTAGTTTAAGAACTTAGTTATTAAGGTTAAATAAAATTATGTTTTGCGTTTCAGTTTTTTCGGCGGTTTAACTTTTTTGTTAAAAAGTTTTTATTTTATAATTTTTTGTGGCTATAATCTACTAATTACTACATGTTTAATTTTGATTACATCTTTTTTTATTGTAATACACAACTCAGCATTAAAATCTGTGAGTGAACAATAAATTACCCCTAATTTCCCACCCTTAGGGTAGCAATTTTTTCCAAATTTATATGGGACCAACTTCGAGGTATAAAACCCTATCCAATAAAAAAAGAATTATCAAAGTCAGACTACTCTGTAAAAAGTTATGCGTGATCATTAGTGTGTCCCAGGCTATAAGGGCAATTTTTTTTTTTGCGAATGGAGTTACGCATACCCCTTATTTTTTTTCCATTTGACCCTAATGACTTAAATAATAAATATTATGGCGATCGGATAATGATAACCCGTGCCGACTTGATGTCAAACTTTAAATGAAAAGTTAGTATGGAAGCCATAGAGAGGTTGTAGAACTTAATACGTATTTCAGTAAATGAAACACTGTTTTACCCGTATATAATATTTATTAAGTATTAATCGTTAAAAGAACATTATTTACTAAATTTTCTTTTTAAGGTTTGCTTTTTGCAATCCGGATATACCTGTCTGTGTTCTTGTACGCAACGTAATAAAAATTGCTTTTGTTCCTCTTCCACAGTAATTAAGCCATGGAAGTCTTGCATTAACTTAACCGCTCTTTCAGCCGTATCGTTAACTGCTCTCAGTGCCAGCACCTTTTTCTTAGCATGTTGAAACGAGGTATTATTTGACCATGAAGCAGGACACTCGTTGAGGAAACTGTCATCAATTTTGAGTCGATTGAATACAGCCTTACTTTTGATTGACACAAAATCATCAATGCTTTTCTCTGAAATTGAAAAAGATAGAAATAAGTTATCTAAGCAAAGTGATAAAAGAAAACAAATATTTTTACTAGTTCTACTAACCGAAAAGTGGGCCACATAGTTCTTCCTTCGATGGGATGTAGCGTTTACCGTAGGCTGATGAGTTTTCTTTGGCTAAGTTAGCAACAATTTTTACTTTTGTTTCCTGGTCTACATTATCATCAAATATAGACAAGACAGATACTTCATCTACTAAATACCATAAATGCTGGCAGAACTTCTGTAAAGCTGCTTTTGAGATGCTTTTGTCGATACTTTCGTAAGCCTTCATGGTCTTCAAAAAGCATAAATCCTGGTATGGTGCCTGTACCGCTAAAGTGCATTGCAACCAAGGCTTCACGTAGGATGTCACGATGAACAGGCACACGTCTAATAGAGCTACCTTGTCCTTGTTCGAAATTTTAAATTGAGAGCTAAGTAAAGTTATTTTCAGTGAATAAATCGCTCTCGTCATCCATCGAGCTTGGTGCATGGCACCTGGAGGCCGGATCTTAAATCTCTTCTCTCTATCTCCGCCGAGAAATATTATTGATAGCTCTATTAATTCACGATAGTCATCTCTAGCAATTTTTTTACTTAATTCAGATTGGTAAAAGTCTAGCAGTTCGTTAATTTCTGAAACATTTAGGCATGCTAGCTTTTCTGAATAACTCTGTATCCTTTCGGGATCAACATTTTTCCAGTTTTCTCGGAACTTTTTAAACAGTGGAATGTCAGGGCTCGTAGTGACTTGGCTAATTTTGGCTTCAAACACACCTTTTAATACCAACTCGCAGACGTGATGGCGGCAAGCAAAAACGAGCATTTCTCTATTCATTTTCTGTTCGAGAAGCACACAGGCACCATTAATACGACCTGTATTGGAAGTAGTGGTATCACAACAGAGAATCTGCACTTTATCTTCAAGATTCCAATCAATCATAGCGTTCCAAACTGCCTGTGCCTGTTCGTTTCCTGAAGAGTTCTCTAATTTTGGCACAGCGATGAGTTGTTCTATATGATCGTACGAAATAACTATCGGTAAACGTTCTTCTTTAGATTTTCGTCTATCTAAAGCTGGTAAGAGTTTGCCATCCCAGTGGACAGTTACAGTATCCGGTACCTCGTTTTGAAAATCAACTTTTATAGCTTCTGCGCGCTCTTTTCGCTTTTCTGTACGAATTCTTTGAATTGAGGACTTACTTATAGGATATTCGTCAGTGTTATGTCCAAGCGCTTCAATAGTTGCTTCAATAATAAATACAGAATTTCGCATACTTAACTGACACCTATCTAAAGCTGCCACTAATTTCGGAGTTATGAAATTTTTCCTCATAGAAGTGTTAGACTGTGTGCTCTCGGTAAAGGTGGGCAAGTTTTCTTGCAAATCCATTATTTCAGATTCAAAAGACGAATTTTCTTGTAGTGGTTCATAAGAAGGTGATGAAGGAGTTAAGGATGACAGATATTTATCACGTCGCTTTTGCTCGTCAATGTTTCTAACGTAGGCTTTTTCCTCCTTTTCGGCCAGTTTTTTATCCACTCCAGCTAAGTGACCAGGCCGACCTGGCTCCCTCTGGCGCTGCAGGAAGATCTTATCTTCATTAATCCTCATTAAATTAAGGGCATCGGCGTGTGCAAGATCAAACAAATCATTTAAGTTTGAAATAAATTCTCGCCGACGCTGCACAAACACGCCTTGAGTTTTATTTGCATTTTTTTGCAAATCTCTCCAAACTTGGTACAAGTTAACTAGTTTTTTAACACAGTTTGGTAAAGACTTAGTTGGTATACGTGCCTTTTCCCAGTAAATAATGCACTCACGAATAGTAAGATTGGCGCTTTCATTGACACTTAAATTAACTTCTCGAATATTATAGAACAGAACTGCCAGTACCTGTCCATTAGAGGGAAGTTTTGAACCAGTAATTTGATGTTTTACGTCCCCTATTAAAAATATCCCCTTTTTAGAACTGCGTAACTCCATTGACATGTTGACAGAATGAAAACAATGCGTTTACTAATCAACAAACAAGCAACATCAAGCACATCAATACGTTGGCTCCCGCGCGCCTTAGTAAACAAGTACCGACATGTTTCGATGCAAGTCGGCACGGGTTGCCGTGGTTCTAAATACGTGAAACTTTATTTATAATACCTTTGACATCATTGAAACAAAATAAGAGGGTATGCGTTGGAAAAAAAATACTTTTATTTTTTTGGGACACCCTAGTGATCATACATAAAATATATATATATACGTTGACTTGAGAACGCGTTTTTCCTCCGTTTTTTCGTTTTCGTCTGTTGAAAAGTAACATAACTTTTAATTCAAAAAACCTATCAATAAAATAGCTTGTTAATAAAAGCTTTAGTATGAAACTTTACATTTTATCTTTATCATTATACTTAAGTAGTAGATATTATTTTGTTTATTTTCGTATAAAAATGTATATATAGTCCGTTGTGATATTATCATATTAGGTTTTATCTGTAAGTTAAATGAATATAAAATAAAATAAATCTAAGACTTTTCCATGAATGATTTTGCTACCAAATTACTTTAAAATCAAAAGTTAGTCGAGAATTACAATGTTCAGTGAAATGATAAAAATACGTTTCTATTTAATTAATAATTACAATCTTGATTTTAAGGGTTTAAGACATTACCAACCATTTTATTAAAACGTAACCATTTGTATATAAACAAATAAATTATAATTTAATTGTATAACTGATTAACATATAATGTACAAAAATCGATCATAAAATATTAGGTAGTGTATTTATCGTTTCACTGGAGGTTTTGGGATACTAAAAAATATCTGTTCGTTTGTTTAAAATAAATGTTTTAGTGATAATTTTTGAGTACAATTTTTGCAATATATTATTATATGTTTTACCAAATAAACCATTGAAATACCTACCATACATTTCTTTCTATTTTACTACATCTGTTTTGGAATTTAATTATTTATTTATCCCATATTTTTATTTAGGAAATGATAAAGTTGTGTCTTCATTTTAATGTCATCGTGATTAAATAAAATTAGGTGCAAAGAAAGCGGATCAACCAAAATCTCAATAAACTCCAAGATATTGGTAATGAATGGACGAATGAATACATGAATCCAAAAATTGTGAAATGGAACTTTATAATGTTCGTCAGGAGAGCTGACGGTCGGTCGTGCGTATCGTCAGGACCAACCGTACGGACCAACGACGGTCAGGCGATCTCTGTAACCGGCCTAAGTAATCCTCTATTTATCATATCCTCGTGATATACATGTACCAAACTGTATTATTTGAAGAAAATTTAAAGAAGAAAAATAATAATTGTTTTGTTTTATTTAAAGAAGAAGAAACAGTGAAACTTTAAAAAAGAAAAAGACGTCATAATAAAATTGCGCAAAAAGAAATATTATAATCCTGATATATAATTTAATTTGATAACCTCGAACATGCTTTTGATGTTACGGAACTACGGTGCATGATCAGACATCATTGCATACTTGTTGCCTAATTATGACATTAAATATTTAACATTAAGGCCACAACTAATTACGAAATCAATATGTGGGTTATCCAATTTAACACTTCAAAATAAAATACCATTGCTTTATGATGGTCGAATCGTTGCACTTATTACCTGAATAATCAAAATCAATAGTAACATATTCAAAATGGCTTCCACTTCGACCACATGTAAATCTCTAATCAAAGATTACTGCTCAAATTGTACTTTTGCTGGGATTCATTTTATCGCCGATAATACTAAACATTGGATTGAAAGGTAAAAAATCATTTTAAGGAATCATAGATTTATTAGCTGTGTCCGCGACTTAAAATAAATAATTCCATATGTGTACATAAAAATAAATTATAATACTTTTGAAATTTCAATAAAAAAAATAGGTTTTCCCATTTTATGTATAACAGATGGTTTTGGTTTATCTTGGTAATCCTCTCGTGGTATGGTTCTGCTGTTCTCATCATAGCGGCATGGGATGCATTTCGAGATAGTCCCATAAGCTTCGGAGTGGAAACCACTTACACTGAATGGAACACAAAAATACCAGCAGTTGCTATTTGTGAAACGTCCAATGATTACAAACTCTACGATGTTGCTGATACGTAAGTACCTACAACAAATCTACAATTTTTGGAAAAATCTCCTAATAATATTATAAATGCGAAAGTTTGTGAGGATGTTGTTTCTCTTTCATACAAAAATGGCTGAACGGATTTCAATGAAATTTGGCACACAGATATTACTTGGATACTTTTTATTCTGTAAAAATGATAGGTCCCGAGGGATCGTCTAAAACTATAAAAGTTTTGGGCGCAACTGTCACCATGGCGGCACAACCGTCGTCACAGCGATAAAGATGTCAAATATTTTCTTAGATGTTAATTACCAATTCACTTTTCAATATTAGTTAGATGTAGGCTTAGTAAGACAGTCCTCATTCAAATATAAAGTGTAATGTAGCGTAAGGTTCGGCGACTATGGCGCCCAATTTTAACTTACGTATTTTTTTTCTTTATTTACTGTTCTCTAATTATTGATCTTATCCAAAATTCTAAAATGAATATCCGCTTGTGAAGGTAACTAATTATATACATTTTGTTAAAACTAAATTAACATTGTTACCTTGTATTGCATTGAAAATAAAGAACATTAATTTCTTACACATGAATCGTCATTCTAAATGGCAATTGTCATTTAGAATTTCTAACCTTTTTTTTTTAACAACGCTAAGTTCGCTAAGATCTAATTTGGAGAAACAATCTGGTCACTTGTTATTTATTTCTTGTTGTTATTTTTCCTTGATATGTCTTGTTATTTATTTTTCCTTATTTTCAGAATTTGGTCCTCCGATCATCTCCTCGATCTCGAAGATGCGCTAAAAGATATCGCATACTTCCGTGGCATTTGTTACAATCTTCTCGACGTCTGCTACGTCCGTAAACATCCGGATCCTCTATGTCCTCTGTCAAACTTCAGTTACTATGCAGATCTAGTTCGTAGCGAGTGTACACAAGTTTTGAGCGATTGCTCATACAACGACAATGCTTTCAACTGTTGCGACTATTTCCAACCCATAGACACTGACGCTGGAACTTGTTTCATCATTAACTCCATTCAAACCAAGTACAGTATTAGAAAAACCATTTTTTATATTCATTCGTATTGTATGTTAAAAAATCATGCCCACTTCTTGGAGACAGGTAGGAAGATAAATAATTTTCTAACTTACTAGAATAGGGTCGTTTTATTACTACAATAAGTACTTACTTAAACAGTCAAAATTAAATTTAAATAAGCCTTTAACACTGCCTTGTCTATTTATTTCAGAAATCCAAAACCATATCCAATGGTTAGTAATATGAGCAATAAGCGTGGCATCATTAAATTTCAAGTTCTTCTCCCATCGACGGTGAGTCCTTATAATGAACAAGCAACCCGCCCCGGAGCTTTGCGTTCGAAGTTTAAATTTTAAAAGGAAAATTTTCTTAGCGGATGCTTACGTTAAAAATAAAAAATGTTAATTTCATATGCGTTGAAAGTCAGTCGGGACAAACGATTTTCTAAGCATATCTTACTAAGTAGGTAATACTAATTTCTTGATTCATACATTTGCAGATGTATACGTTAGGAGAAGACGAAGTCCCGAGCATAACGACATTACAGTCGTCAGCATTGAAAATGCAATTGGGACATAAATATCGGTAAGATAAATTAATGTTTCAATGTTATCTACATTTAAACATTATTTAGCGAATTACTTAGGTACTTGTGTTTTGTTGTCTTGATTCATTTTTGCCACCGAAGGAAGGATACATAATTGTTGAATGATACATAATTATTCATTTAATATTTCAAATTCAAATTAATTTATTTGCTGAATACATAAGTTGTTGTAATTGTAATAGATAATGTCCATATATTCAACCGACAAGCGGTGTGCAAATTAACAATATCTCTTCCAAGATAATTTAATAATAATTTTATTTATTTCATGCTATATTTATGTAAGACATAGCTTGCATCGCTTGCACTATATAGTCTCATCATATATCTATCTATATGAATAATTATGCATTCTTGTAAAAGGGCACTTGTTATAACAATTGTACAAAGCCTGCTCATAGAATGAAAATACTTTTAAAATAAAATCTGTTACTTGCCTAGGTATGTTGAGAATCTTTAATTTCCTAAATGAAACTATTATTATTAATAATGTTTTGTAATACAGTAAAAACAAAATTAAAAACCATCATCCTGTTAGTTACGCAGAGAACAGATATTGATAACCTTCAACGTCTACATAACGAGGGCGAAGTGACAATACCTACTAACTTACAATTTTGGTAAAAATTACTTTCTTATGCCCATAGCCTTTAAGGTCTATTTCTGCGTGTTTTGATAAAACTTAGCTTTCCTTAGCTTAGCATATTTGTATATTCTCTATGCAAATAGATTTATTGATTATGAAGTTTTCAGGAAACTAAACGTTTTTTCACTTTGTGTAAAATTTTGTCTATGTTAGTTAGGAGGTATTGTCACTTCGCCGTCGATAAGATGTTTTATCCTTCAACTCAGAGGCTAGAAAAGACATTAAGTATAAAGATACTAAGTACCTACTGATATATCCCGTTTGAGTAAAATAATATACGAAATAACGAGTTGTTCCAGTCGACAGATAGCTGTTCGTAACATAGAGAATGACCCTTTAATTGTTGAAACATCGCCAAAACAGCGTGCTTGTAGATTTCATAATGAAAATGGGGGAGGGCTTTACCCGTTCTATTCGTACAGCACTTGTACGGTGCTGTGCCGCAAACGAGCGCAGATTGAACTATGCGATTGCAACGACCACTTCATGGTTGGCACAGGTGAGTTGGGTCAAGTGCTGCGTGTCTTTTTAGCTTCGCCTGTGCAATCAAGTCTTGAGGTATGATTTGGTTCCTTAGCAATAAACATATTAATTAAGACGGCTCCCTCAAAAAAATTCGTCATGTTTTTCTAAAAAAAACACTGATATTAGATGTAAAAAAATGTGAATATTGACGATATCATCTGTAAAAAGACAACTTTCGATACACGATTTACAATACTTCGCTCGATATAATTAAATCCTGAAGTAACCTCTAATGGAATTTCAAATTTTACCCTTATTTTCTGTATCATTGTAAACTACAATAAAATTACTAAAATATCGATAATGAATGTAAAAATATTTTGACAGCTTTAGAATTCAGGTACCTTAGGTACCATTAATCATATAATTCATAGTAGGCAGATAGTAGGTACCTTTTTTTCCCACCATGTTTGTATTTTGGCCAGTGGGCAAACATTAAGTAGATATAAATTAATATTATATATTATGTATATAATATACTTTATACCATTTTATATTGCCCAAAATTGCAAGCATTTAGTAGGTATTTCCTTTAAATATTTTGTGATGTAGGTACAATTAAACATCCTGTTTATTTGACTTAATAAATTTTTTTTTATGGAATTATGGAATTCCATTGTGAATTGAAATTGTTAATTTTCAATATTACATAGGCATATTTTCTTTCAGAAAACCAAGAGTCTTGCAATATAACTGGTTTGTCTTGTATCCACAAACATGCAAACGAATTGACGATATTGAAGCCTCATTGGGCAAATCGTTCGGGCTTGGCCTGTGACTGTTTGCCTTCGTGCAATGAAACTGAAATCACTGTCATTAAAGACGTCACCATTCAGTGAGTCGATATTAAATTTGAAGTTACAATATTGTTTGACATTTTTTTCTTGCGTGTCTTGAAATAATTGATTTATTTTGTTTCAGTAATATGACCAATAAGAAGAAAATATTTGTCGAAATGATACTCGCATATTTACCAACGGAACGTTTTAAACGTAATGTCGTTCGTAGTCGGCTCGACTTAGTTGGTAATTTTAATTAAATGTATTGTATACTAGCTGGTGTCCGCGATTCATCCGCGGTGGAAAATAAAAAACATATAAGCACTATAACGCCTGACATCATTGCTATTACACTTTTGCCAGGAATTAGTTATGGAAACTAAAAAATTAAACTGCATTAAATCCGTTGCGTATAGTTTAAAAGATCTAAAGCAAGGCCAACGAGACAATGCAAAGAATGTAAACAAACTTTGAAGGGTTGTCAAGATGGCTTCCAATTACACGAAACAGATAGCGTCGGCCGCCTCGTGCGACAGAAAAGGACAGAGGGCTGGGTTTGTTTACATTATTTGCGTTATCTTATCTCCTTGGCTTTACTATAAGCGTACATACATCGGGCGGGACAGACGGCGGGAAGCAACTTTTTTTATATATGTAGTTGACAAATAATAGAAATAATTTTTATATTAAGAATTTAATCACAGTTCATTACCTTGTATTATACTTAACATGACACAACATTAAACATCAAGGTGCCTTACATTTTTTGGCGACTTCGTTTTTTTATACTAAAAGATTGTTTACAAATAATAGAAATAATTTATATATTAAGAATTTTATTTAATCACAGTATTTAACAATAAACATGACACAACAATCTGTCCAATTACGAATCTGTCTAAAACCGAATCTGTCGAATACCGAATCAACCCATTAAATATCAAAGAGCCTTACATTTTTGGCGACTTATTTTTTATATACTAAGATTGTTGAGAAATAATAGAAATAATTTTTATATTAAGAAAATTTAATCACAGTTCATTACATTCTATTATACTTAACATCTACTTAATAATAAACATGACACAACATTAAGCATCAAAAAGCCTTACATTTTTGGCGAATTAGTTTTTTTATACTACAAGATTGTTGACAAATAATAGAAATAATTTATATATTAAGAATTTTATTTAATCACAGTACTTAACAATAAACATGACACAACAATCTGTCTAATTACGAATCTGTCTAAAAACGAATCTGTCGAATACCGAAACAACCCATTAAACATCAAATAGCCTTACATTTTTTGGCGACTTAATTTTTTTATACTAAGATTGTTGAGAAATAATAGAAATAATTTTTATATTAAGAAAATTTAATCACAGTTCATTACATTCTATTATACTTAACATCTACTTAACAATAAACATGACACAACATTAAGCATCAAAAAGCCTTACATTGTTGGCGAATTAGTTTTTTTATACTACAAGATTGTTGACAAATAATAGAAATAATGTCTATATTAAGAATTTAATCACAGTTCTTTACATTGTGATATTATTTACTTAACAATAAACATGACACAACAATCTGTCCAATTACGAATCTGTTTAAAAACGAATCTGTCGAATACCGAAACAACCCATTAAACATCAAAGAGCCTTACATTTTTTGGCGACTAATTTTTTTATACTAAGATTTTTGAGAAATAATAGAAATAATTTTTATATTAAGAAAATTTAATCACAGTTTATTACATTCTATTATACTTAACATGTACTTAACAATAAACATGACACAACATTAACCATCAAGAAGCCTTACATTTATTGACGACTTTGTTTTGTTTTATACTATGTAAAAAGATTGTTGACAAATAATAGAAATAATTCTTATATTAAGAATTTAATCACAGTTCTTTACATTGTGATATACGTACTTAACAATAAACATGACACAAACATTAAACATTAAGGAGACTTACATTTTTTGGCAGAAAAATGCACAAAAAATGAGATCGGAAAAACTTGAATTACTCCAGTTACAATAATATGAATTCCAAGTAATTTCCACATTTAATGAAATATTAAAAAATTCAAAACAAAATTATTCCGACATATCCTCCCCAATATCACTTGATTCTGAACTCATTGTGTCCGAGTCGGAATTATTATTTAAGTGAGTAACGATCTCATCCATCACGCCATCTATTTTCATTTCGTGATTCCAGTACTCTTGCTCAATTTTCTCAACCTCGTCATCGTAATTTTGCCACGCTTCGGCAGTGAATTCAGAAAATAACCCAGTCAGTATAGTAATCATCTTGTTAAGTGTTGTAGGGATGTGATTTCTGATTAAGTTGTTTTTAATTTCCGCCCACACGAGTTCCATCGGGTTTAGATCTGGATAAAATGGAGGCAGTATTAAGACCCTATGACCTGCAGCTTTCAACAGTTCTTCAATTGCGTATTTCTTTTCTGTTTGGGTCTTATTAATTAACCCGAATAGTTCTGCTTTAACCATGGTGGAGGAAAACGGTATGTGGCGTTCGCGTAGCCAATGTTGCATGTGAGGTTTCAAGCTTAACATTGTTGGTTTCTTTGCAACTTGCACACAATGATGGGCAGCACTATCCATCACGACAACTGAATTCGGTGGAAGTTTATTTTTCAATTTGCGATTTACCCAATTCATAAAGTTATCGGAGTTCAACGCTTCTTGATAGTTCCCCGTTTTTGAATCGAGTTTCAAAATCAATAATGCGCCATCAACCAATCCGTTTCGACTGCCAGCGTGAAATATTATTAAACCACTTCCCTTATCAGATTCTGTATTACCACAATTTTCCTCAATAGGACTGTGTTTTACAAAGGTTTCATCCAGGAAAAAGATATTGCGGTTCTCAGATCTATACTTACGTATTGCCCTCAAGTATTTCACTCGCCATTCAACAATATGTGGTCTCTCTACTAAAACCAATCTTTTTGACTTGGATTTTCTAAATGAATATCCCAGTTTGTACAAAAGTTGTCTCAAAAATGTCACTCCACAATCCAAAATACCATCCTCCTTTAGGGATTCATTTAGTTTGCGAAGACTTGGAAACTTCTTGTCCACAGTATAAAACTCGTTTATTTTTCTTCTTATCATACCAAAATCATAATCATCAACGGGTATTTTCTTTTTTATTTCTTTTGGTTTTCGTGGAGATACAAATTTTGCTGTGCCTGTACTTTCCAATGAAAGTCTACCTTCAGTAACCACTTTCCTTACAGAGCGTTCTGACACCCCTGTAGCTTCCGCTATTAATTTAGCTAAATTTACGTCATTTTTATGTTCTATACTATCAGTGTCTGCCTTCCTCTTTTTAAAAAAAGAATGCACTTTAAAAATTACAGCCTTCACTTCTTTTTTCAATGGTGGACCCATTTTACCACTTTAATCTAGTGTGTGTTTAATGTAAATTAGCTGAAAAATAAATAAAGCTGTTAAGATCTCACTATCTCAGCTGAAAGCAACTGACTAATTCACTCCTTGCCTTGATGATGGCATTCAACTACTTAACTAGAATTTATAACACCAGTCACAAGATTTGTGTTAACTATAAATACATCATGTGATGATGTAAACATAACGATTCTTTAGCAACAGACCTGTGTTAAAGAAGTCAATAAAAAGTAATGTAATGTATATAAATATTTGATTAAGTAAATACTTAATATTTTTAAGTTGATGGATGAGTGGTTAAAGTGCCTTAACCCTCTGTCTCAGGGGTCATGGGTTTGATTCCCGGCAAGGTCAACTTTGGAAATGAACTTTTCAAAATTGACTCTGATCTGCA
This sequence comes from Synanthedon myopaeformis, assembly GCA_944738685.1. Classification (NCBI taxonomy): domain Eukaryota; kingdom Metazoa; phylum Arthropoda; class Insecta; order Lepidoptera; family Sesiidae; genus Synanthedon; species Synanthedon myopaeformis. The sequence goes on along the minus strand of OX122926.1, from coordinate 3,848,743 downwards.
TTTGGAAAATAGTAGCAGGGCACGCTGCATTTCGTAGTCATTTCGGCATCCCATCTGGTAGCAATAACAACCCTCTTACAGAAGACCACCGTGAAATAATAGCAATTGTGCTGTTGTGTTTCGATGAGTGAGTAAGGGATGCCAGAGCCCATTTACATATCCCTTCCTAATCCCTAACCCTTAATCCTACAATAGTTGGCATAGGTACTTGCAGCACCTGTTGCGTTGCTTTTTATAGGGCGACGGTAGCTACGTACCAGCAAGTGGCCCGTCAGCTTTGACATATAAAAAATATTGAAATGATTGTAAATGCTTACAGGAAAAGTTTTAAAAAAAAAGAGTCCAGGTCTTGGTTTTATAATGTGTAAAATACCATATAAGTTAGAACAGATGGCATTTGATGAGAATTTTGAAACTCCTACAAAAAGGCAGAAATATTAATTAACACTCACCTGTTAGTCCTTATCCAACAATTAAATTAAGTATAAAATATGTTTCGGTCGTAAAAAAAGTTCACAACCATTATGTACGTATTGTCAAATTATGAGAACACAACCAGCCCCTTGATTTAGCACATCAAAAACACAGCTATTAGTTAGATAATTGACATTGATAACAGATAACTGATAGATTATTGATTGAGTTTTAAAAATAGAAAGCACCCGAGAAGTTTGTATTTATATTGTTAAATTGTTGCAATCTGTAAACAAAACATATTCGTTTGACTGCTGTCAATGTCATTCATTTCATTGGCTGTCAGGTCAGTAAACAGGAGGTGACACTGGCAACACACACAATTATATGAAGGGGAAAATACGATATAGAGTGGCAAAACAAATTTTAAGCTATATTCCTTTGTTTTGCATAAATAATAACCGGATAACAATAAAACACAAAAAATCCTCATTTAAATTGTGCCACCTAAACATTTCACGTTTATTACGTGACAAAACGTACCTAATCGTTTCAATACTTCACGTGATCTGTATGACGGTATATTACTCAAACAAAACAAAGCATTTAGTTAATGTTAATATTAAATATATCGTAACTTCAAGAGGAACACAATATATCTTCACAATATAATTATATACTTACCTAGGTATACTTACATTAACATTATCTTCACAAAAGTACCTAGATACATTGTTGTATTTGGGAATAGTTTTTTCAGTCTCTGACGTCATACAGACTATGTGATACAGACGTACGACGTATAAATAAAGGCTGCAACATTTGAATGTGAATCGATCATCGGACTGAGTAATCGGACTACTTGCTTATATTTTTGTGTTTTATTATTGTTATCTTGTTATTATTTATGAAAAACAAAAAAAATAATTAATTAATAATTAAGTTTTTTTGAAGAATAGGCAAATATCCTATTTTATTAAATTGGAATTGGCAATAATAAGGTCGTCACAATACTAGAAATTTATTTTTTGACATAGTTAGCAACTACCTAAATGTACCTATATTTATACCATTCATCTTTCTATTTTGTTTCAGTGTCCATTGGAGGAACGACGGGTTTATTCGTAGGTGCCAGTTTGCTTAGTTTTGTTGAACTCATATTTTACTTTACTGTTCGTTTTTTAAGTAACCTATATATTGAAAGAAAAACACGTAATGCTGCCTTTAGATCGAGTTACAAATATAACACAAATACAAATACAAATATTTATGACATTGATTCAGTTAAAGTCGTAGATAGAAGTAAAAGAAGGAAGATACATGACTAATTATCGGTGTGTGGTTCTTATAAACTGAGTCCAGATTGAGTCGGTCAAACAACACTCAAACGAGAAATAACAGCTCGCGTTTGAACACCTACTTAGATGTGCTAATTGTTATAGTAGGTAACTCATATACTACTACCGTTTTATACAAAAGATAGGTTATTAATAGATTTGTTATTATTAAAAAGAAATAATTGTGAAAGAAAGCATCATATCCAATACAAAGACGTCCCATCATCTCTTATAGTATCTAACAGGCTAATAGGCTCATAAATTATGATATCGAATATAGGGATATTGTATATTCATCATCGACGGTTACCATTTATTCACATTGTGTAGATATTTATAATTCTCCTATAGTGGGCTATAGCTGTGTTATAAATTGTAACATATTACCTATTCAGTAGTAGATAATTTTACATCCTAGACACTTAAGTAATACTGATTATTTATGATGATGACATTGATGTATTGATATAACCGAAGACATTAATCAAAATTTCATTAGAAATTGTTCCAGATTTTTTTTATAATTATACCTTTTGTTACTGTTACCTTACGAAGTAAATTACCTACTTGTTATTAACTTAATAATATTTTTTTTCTTATTGTGACATAACGAAGCAATGAATCACTTCTGTTACGGAATTGAGTGCAGTCACCGAATCATTCACCAGCCAGATCATGGTCCAGTACGCTCTGGAAACGGCCCAGTTCCATACAGGAAGTGAACTGTTAACTGATGCAGAATATCTTATCTAATAATTACATCTAATAGTGTTGTATGTGATACTTCTGTTTACGCGGTTTTCACTTAATCCAGGTAGGTGCCATCTAACGTGCGTACAAGTAATATTGGAGTCACCTATAGGAATTACACTAGCTGTTGCACGCGTATTCGTCCGCGTGACTTTATATTTATAAAGTCACGCGAATGACTTTATAAATTAACACATAATCGCTAATAATGTGGATTTCTATATGTGAAAGAATTTTTAAAATCGGTCCAGTAGTAGTCCAGTGTTTTGGCTTTATTTGCAAGAAAGAAAAAACACAGAAAAATGTCATTTTAGAATTCTACCATCAAAATCTTTCGGTTAAATCGTAGCGCCCTTTTTTTTCTGTGTAAACCACGGCATGGGTTTTCGAACTACTTAATACTGCTAATTTCATCAAACTCGCTTCCAGGCGGGCAACCATGTTCGGTCATTAAAAAATTAGGTGAAGCCAAAATAATAGCCATTCACAACCTTGCGTACAGGAATAATTTAATTTCGGTCCAGTTAACTACGAAAATCAATGCGTAGGTAAATTTTACTTATTTGTTAGTCACCTAATCTTAATTTAGAGTAGGCAAGTAAGTGTAGAAATTTTGATGCGTTCATAATTTTTGTTGCGGCTATTATAAGAATAGTATTAAATAGGAAACTTAAAAATGTAATAATTTGTAAGATTAATAATAATAAATGCATCCGTTGTGATCTAATTTAATTATTTTTTCATTTTACAATTTATTCCTTGAATTTAACACATTTTACAACAGTACCTAGATATATTCCTTATAAGTTCAATATTGTAAGTGTCCACTAAATTTTAGAAATATAACACCTACCTATAGTTTACTGTAATCAGTAGTTACTATAATCAATATCGAAATCATTATTTAAAACACATGCTAAAGAAAACAAAGAAAACTTTAAAACCAAAAATTCTTTGAACTAAAGGAAAACACTATATTTATTGTTTTTAAAAAATTTAAGCACAAACAGTCATGGTAAGCTACATATTTCAAAAATAAGTTACATATATCTACATACAAGACGATTATAAATGTCAAGAAATTAGTTTATAAAATACCTATTTAATTTTAATATTAAATCACATGTATTTCAATATGAATGTAATAAATCATGAAAATATTTATATAATTCGATATTATTCGACATAGAATATATACAGGGGGGTCCGAGGACTTTGCCTCGTCGAGGGAAAGTATACCTTAAATACTGTAGATAGAAATGTTACTGAAAGAAGACTTCATTTTTATTTTAAAAACAATACAAACTGCGTTAAAAGAATTTTAAATTATCGCCTCTCTGAACCGGGGTTGTACCGATCATTTATTTATTCTAAATAACATAATATCTTCTTACTAACATTGTTTGTACCATAACAATGGCGTTCTTAAGCCAATCGACTGAATTTAGTATCTTCTCGTAAGAAACCAACGGCTGCAGTGACCGTGGGGATGGAAGCGTCGGTACCTCAAGCAGTGCCATTGAGGAATTTGTTGCATACGACAAAGGGCTTCCAGCTGATGGAGGAATAATGCGAAATTATAATATTTTAATATAAATTATATCTTTAAATTGTAAAAAAAACATGCACAGCTAGTGTTATGATGTTGCACGCGACTTCGTCCGCGTAACTTTATAAAATATAGCCTATGTTACTCGCTGAAGAATTTTTAATATCGGTCCAGTAGTTTTTGAGTTTATTCATTACAAATAAAATACAAATCTTTTTTCTTTATAATATTAGTATAGTAGATTTTCTGTGTATTATGTATTATAATACAATATATGTATTATACTACATAATATTACAACAATATTATGTATTTTACGGTTCAATTATTTCGTGGATTTGTGACGAAAACGAAAAAACGAAAAACGGAGGAAGTTCTCAATTTGACGCGTATATATATATATATATTTTATGTATGATCACGCATAACTTTTTAGAGAGTAGTCCGATTTTGATAATTCTTTTTTTTTGGATAAATACCTCGAAGTTAGTCCCATATAAATTTGAAAAAAAATTCCTACCCTAAGAGTGGGAAAATAAGGGTGATTTATTGTTCACTCACAGATTTTAATGAGGAGTTGTGTATTACAATTTAAAAAAATTAATCAAAAATTAAGCATGTAGTAATTAGTAGATTAAAGCCACAAAAAATTATAAAATAAAAACTTTTTAACAAACAATTAAACCGCCGAAAAAACTGAAAAGCTAAAAATTCTTTTATTTAACCTTAATAACTAAGTTCTTAAACCAATGTAAGTATACCTAAATAATTTTGAGTCGGCGCCAAACAAGCAAATTAATTAATTACGTAAAGCGTGATGCCCGGCATTAGTTTAAGAACTTAGTTATTAAGGCTAAATAAAATTATTTTTTGCTTTTCAGTTTTTTCGGCGGTTTAATTTTTTGTTCAAAAGTTTTTTCTATGTACCTATATATAAATAATAAATTAATATTATAAATTTTCAATAATACTTAATTTTCAACAAAAAATTATATTTTCAAACACTGTCAAGTACTATATTTTAGCAAAGTGTATTTATTTAGTCACCTATATTATGATATGATATTATATCTAAATAATAAAAGTATTCAATAAAATACTCACATAGTCAATATTCCTTTCAGGTAAAGGTCGAAAAGGATAGGCTTCTATTGAGACAAAACACACAACCGCTATTAACACAAGGCACAAATATATTGATTTCATTGTTAAATTATATTTATTACGAATATTATATAGGTATTCTTATATATGGGTCACTATTCCTTAGTCGACCGCTCGCACAAGAGATATGTCCGAGTAAACTGGCATTCCCGCCATTTATAAGGGAATAGGAACGGAACGGTAGTCGTACCTACACCTACACGCTTTCTTTTGATGTCAAGGGAAACGTTCAATGCAATATATTACTTTACCCTATGATGTCTTGAGCCATGAGTAACGAGCTATAATTAAAAATTATAAACTAACCTCCGACTTTCTATTGAGCCAAAACGCTAATCTGCTGTAAGTTGTTGTGGTTTGGTTATTCCGCAAACTTCTTGATGCTGCAGCATCAATCATGTCAAGCTTACCATGTCATTGAAATACCATCGAATTAAGTAACGGTATACAAAATTTTACATCATTCGTAACTGTGGAAGTTAGTGAAATCCCTGCGTCAACAAGAAAATGAGCTGACGATCTTTAAATGCCTGAACAGATCTTCATAAATCATAGCTAAGAAAACCGGATCAAAATCGGTCACTGACCATGCCACAAATACCTGAGGCACCTCTCTTTTGCATCGGACGTGGCGTGGGGTGTTAAAAATAGTTAATTATTTAAATAATAATGAAATGATAGTTAATTAATAACAATGAAACAATTAAAATAGAATTTTTTTTTTTAAATTTGTTGAAGAGACTATATTTCTCTAACTCAATACCTACTTGGAGTTAATAACTAGTACTACAATTCCAGGTTTTAATGCAGCCAATTGAGTAATTTTTAGACTGATTTCACAATTCACTTAAATTGATCCAGTTACGAGAACAGAAAATTTGAATTCTGAGAACTTTCCCAGAATAATTTTATGAATGTTAGAATATCCATTCTAAAAACATCTAATTATAATGGTCATAACTTGTGACTTTTGAGAGGTATTTTTGTCTAGTCAATAATCAAACAATAAATCAAACTATGACTCAAAAATTAAATGTTAAATATTTATTGTGAATGAATAAATTAAGATTATATATTTTTTGCATTAGGAATGACCTTAACTTAATATCTTAACTTAACTAAGACCTTGACGAGTCCATTAGATGGTTAAGGTAACATGTTTACATCGTTAACGTGGTTGCCTTAACTGTCTCAGTGGTCCCGGGTTCGATTTCTGGCAGGGCCAATTGGAAATGAACTTTTCAAAGTTGGATCTGGAAAGTAGTGACAGGTCACACTGCATTTCGCAGTTATTTTGGCAGTCCGTTTTGCTACAGTAATCACACCTTTACAGAAAACAAACAGCTTTTCAGTACTTTCTATTTACTAAAATAAAACGTAGTACTTACTTACTACCATTATTCAATCCACATGAAATTATACACATTGATATGTTAAATACTAATCCGAAGCAATTAGCTACGTCTATATACCACATGACAAAATGCACATACAATTATTAATGTTAATTGTATTGTTTGTCTGTAACTCAATATGTGACGACACATCCCGTCCTGTATGATACAACATTGAGTCAAACAATAATTGGATTACACTCTTAATGACTTAATATTACTGTATTTCCGAGAAACGTTTAGTTTTTTGTTCGTTATAGAGTTAACAGTAAGTATCTGTAATATTCTTATATACTGTCGTCACAGCGATAAAGATGTCAGATATTTCCTCAGGTGTTATTTTATAGATGTTTTATAGAGACTGTACGAGGACAAAGTTCCGGGCACCAACATAATCCCCTATCTATCTTGTCCCTTTATTTTTATCCCATCCAGGATAGACTTTAATCTCTCCACCTAACGGTGGTTACCACAAACCATCAAGTAGACAGTGTCTGCCTATCATGCTTTCTCACAAAAAATATGTATATTGACACTAAGTAGGTAAAGTTGATATTGATTAAAAGGTTACGGAATGCTGACAAGGGATTTATAGAAGGTGACGCTGGTCAATGCAAACCGTTTAATGTGAAACCTTAGCAACGAAACGTTTGCAATTGTATTGTAACCACTATAATGTGTTTTTAAATATATTTTTTAGTAGTGGCAGGGCACACTGCATTTAGCAGTCATTAGGGCAGCCCGTCTGGAGGCAATAACCACCGTGAAATAACAGCATATGTGCTGTTGTGTTTCGGTGAGTGAGTAAGGGATGCCAAAGCCCACTACCCCATCTGTTCCTTATCCCTTATCCTTCTATGGTCGGCAACGCACTTGCACCACTTATGGCGTTGTTTGTGTTATTGGCGACGGTAGCCACTTACCATCAAGTGGGCGGTCAGCCTGTCTGTCGACCTTAAATAAAACAGGTGACCTTCTCATTTTCATATCTATATATGTATGTCCGCGTCTGACTGTTTGTTCGCTAAGGCTTAGGCCACACCGAAGTGCTTCGCTCGGCGCTAGGCTAGTTGCTACGCTGGGTGGTAAGATAACAAGGGGCCACACAGGCTTTTCTACAAATTCATTCGCTACTTCCTTGTATAGCAGTAAACACATCGTGATGGCTCTTTCAAAATTAACAAGAAAACTACTTCTTGTAGAGAATTCAAATTTAAAATTTAACGTACAACATTCTCGATCGTGTTGGGTACATGACATCAACATTTCGAGACATTCTCAAGGAGATATAAGATTTTAATCACGGCAGCAATTAAAAGTTCCTCCATAATAGAAAATCACTTAGTGGTATGATTAAAATAACCAACACGTCGACCGCTAGTACGTGGTGGGGCTACTTCAGTGGCTTTTCATTTGATTGTTCACTAGAATACTAATATAGGCGCCAATCTTACCACTTACCGCCTAGCGAAGCACCTACCTGTGTGGCCTTAGCCTAAGACATAAAATAAAAAAATGAAAATAGGCGTTTATAATCAATAATAACATAGATAAAATAAAGTTGAATTTTTAATTAATAAGTCTTAAGTTTACCTACAAAAATGCTCACCCTCCGACCGAGCGTAAGGTATCGATTGGAAACAGAACAAAGGAGACACAAGTATCGGCTGCACTCTTCGTGTTTTGTCGCAGAAACACGAAAATGGTACTTTATTTACTAGTTCCTTCGAATAATCCGAAAAACATCCAAACAATTTTCATATTTCATTAATCTTTCTCATTGTGTGAAGCAGTGACATAGATAATTATGCATTTGTGTTGTTGGGAAAATTGATTGCCCTCTGGGACTTTGAAATTCGGTAAGTTGATACATTTTATTAGGTAACTGTCGTGAAAAAATTCTATAACTTTCGCTTTTCAGATATTATTGCAATGAGTTCAAAAGTGAGAATTAATTTATATATATGCATAGATACTGTGCGGGCTAGTTCCTTACAATAATGTATCTAAGTAAATTACTATAATCAAGATCCTCTTTGATATGCGTTGCGAACAACTAGGTAAACCTTAATTTGGTACCGACTGAGTGTGAAAGGGTTTTATTATTAGCAAAACCAAATGAGTGTAATGTTTTATATAATTATTACACAAGAAAAAATATTATGTCTTGATTTCTTTGTTTTCTTTTACTTGTAACAGTTTAATTAAAAATCTCTATTGGTAGAAAAAGCAAGATAACTTGAGTATTCACTTTGTTCTTCATATTATAACAACGAATCAAGTTTAAATAATACAACAACATAAAACAGGACATGCAACATAAATATAATCAAAATATATCAAAATCGGTTCAGCGGTTTTGAAGTCCATCCGGTTATCTTAATAAATCCGGGATATCCGGATTTATTAATTTTTGTCAGTGATCATTTTAGTCGCAGGACGTCAAATGCTGGACTTAGGCCGCCTCCATAATTTTCCAATAGGACCGGTCAGAAGCAGTCTAGATCCACCGTAGACCTACAGCCCTTAACAGGTCTTCTGTCCACCATGTAGGTGGACGTCCTACGTGCTTGGCGGTCCGTGGCTTCCACTCAAGAACCTTCCGGCCCCAGCGGCCCTCGGCTCTCCGTACTATGTATTCTGCCCACTGCCACTTCATCTTACCTACTGATCCTGCCGGCTTATGTCGGTAACTTTCGTGCGTCTACGGATCTCCTTATTCCTTATTCCTAATTCTCGCAGTTTAACCCCGATATAGCCAATCCATAGACCCAATTTGCTAATAGTAGTGGGTATAACTAAAAATTCCGTGTTACAAGGCTGTGTGATAAACCTTTATTATTATAGATTTAAAGTAGTGAATTGTTATTAATTAAATTAAATATTACAATTTGAATTGATTTTATGTTGTTCATAAACCTTTTAGATATCAATATGACGAGTGAACAGCGATCAAATCAATGTAACGCAAAGATGAGTAGCACTTTGTCAGCTCTGGGTGGAAGTGAGGGTTGCGGTGCGAGATGGACCCTTGGCGCATTACTCCTGGCTCCACTAGCTGCAGCTAATTCGAGTTATTGCGCCGTTCCTGCTGTCATGTTGTTAGCTGTATTTACCACAATAGCTAGTAAGTAACTTATTAAATTTTTTTTTGGTCTGGTTTCGTAATCTTGTATTATCTATCAGCAGAAAACCTAAACCACTTTTGGAAATAAAATAAATGTTAAGTCACTTTCAATTCAAAGCAAGATTTCTCTTAGGTCCCGTGTCTCTTCTCATTCCTTTTACTTGAACCCCCTTTCTGATCTCATTTCTTCTATATTTACAATTTCATTTCCAGCGTTTACATGTAAAGACCTGAAAAAACTGTCGGAAATTCTCCCCCCGGCCAAAACAAGTCGAGGACGTCGCGAGAGAAATCTTCGGTCCTTTTCCGATTTCATGGCGATGTGGATGTCTTTTCTCTCCCATCTCGTCGCAGTAGCTATTTGCGCAAGGATTCTTAGTGCTACAGCGGACCATGTCACAGGTGGAAGAACAAGAAGATGGCTCTTTGGTTACGAAACCAGAGCATTAGGAGAACCTTGGCCGGATGTGTTAGGAGTTACTGTCGTCTTAGTTGTTTGCGCTATGTTCATGTGTGGACTAGAGGTCAGTAAATTCGTTATATGTTAAATAAACTTTTCATTAAACTTCAACAAAATATTACTAATATCCTTACTATTTACAGGAAAGTATGATGTTCACATTCTTACTCCTCGTGTTGTTATATATATTCAGCCAGTTCTTTGCAATTTTCGGCCTCATTAACCTGGACATGACCAATATAAAAATGCCTATACCTATTACAGTTTACGAGGTAAAAAAATTGCATAAATTTACCAATTTATTAATTTTAAGAAAAAGTTTCTTTATTTTTATACTTTTTGAAATGTTACAGTTATTTGCAGCTGGTGCCCCGATTTCTTACGTGTTCGGTGTTACACTACCGCCAAAAGAAAGCGGAACTCTGAAGAGGAATTTATTCCTTATGATCGGATTACCCACAATAGTGTTATGTGGATTATGCTTTCTGTATACAAATATGTTAAAAGGGTAGGTGCACAGGAACCATACCTAATAATTTAAGTGTTAAACCAATCACAATAAAATTATTAATACTAGTGATAAATAATCTGTAAAATGCTTATTTTAATTAATTATGCATTTCATATAAACATATTAGCTTTCTCCAGTCCTTCTCTATATAAACTTTAAGTGTACCTACCAAATTTCACACTCCTCAAACCGCGCGATTTTCATAAAATGTAATCTTAAATTCTCTGAATAAAAAAAATTGAAGAGAAGATTATTTAATTACATTTAGCTGGCCTAAAAGTTTTTTATTTTATTTCAGAAACACTATAGACGCTGCTTTACCAGTGACTACACTCTTAGAAGCCAGGGCAGCTGGATGGATTTGTCCAGTACTAGCTGCTGTCACCGTTGCTGGAGTAAGCCTTGCTCTTACTGAACTGTGTCCCTTACTATTCAGTGTTCTGGTATCGTTAGCGTCTCCCGAGTGGAAAGTGTTAACGAGATCGATGACTTATGAAAGTTCAACAACGGGAAGTCCTGTCCTAGCTGTATTTACTGGCGGTATGTATTGTATTAAAAACCACTTGGATTCGGTTTGACGACCCCTTGGAAGAGTGGTTAGGGTGCCTGCCTTAACGCTCTGTGTCAGTGGTCCCGGGTTCGGTTCCCGGCAGGATCAACATTGGAAATGATCTTTTCAAAGTTGGCTCTTGTCTGGATTTGAAAAGTAGTGGGAGGGAACACTGTGTTTCCCAGTCATTTTGCAGCCCATCTGGCGGCAGTAACCACCCTCTTACAGAAAGCCACCGTGAAATAAAAGCATGTATGCTTTTGTGTTTCGGTGAGTGAGTAAGGAATACCAAATCCCATTGCCTATCCCTATCATTTTCCTTATCTTTAATCCTATGATCGCATCCTATGGCGCATTTGCTCCACCTGTGGCGTTGCTTGTATTGTAGGCGACGGTAGCCACCTATGAAGGAAGTGGACCGTTAGCCTGTCTGTCGACCTTAACTTATAAGAAACATATGATTTTCACTTGAAAAGGGTATAAAAGTTAAGTGTACCATGTTTTCAGGTAGTCTAGCAGCTATATTGGCATTTGCTTGTCCTTTGTCTCACATGATCACCCTGATGAATGCAAGCCACTTGCTTGGAATAGTAATTCAAGCTTTACACTTTATTGTTATTAGATGTATGCCTACAGCTGAACAAATGGAAGCTGGCGGTAAGTGGAAATTTGTATAGGTATTTATTTACTAACATTTGTTTAATAACCAATATTATAAATCAGATTGTGAATTTGTTTATTTGTTATGCTTTCACCACTTAATCGATTATCATGAAAATTTATAGGGACCCTTCATACAGAAAAAGTACTGGCATCATCTAAAAATATTCAAAACCTGTTCAAGATGTCTATTACTTGTAAGCCATAAATTATTGTTTATACATTTTTGGAAGGCGTTGATTTTTATATTTTTCAACGCTTAAGAAAAAACGCGGAGAAGAAGTAGCGGGCTAAACCTAGTATTTCGTATATAGCGATTTTGTTAGAGCTCCATCTTATAGGCCTTGATTTGATTATTGACTGCTTCTATTTCGACAATTATTAATATAATTTTAGATGTTGAATACAAGCGCCTTGGTAAAGAAGGTACCGGTCGCGCAAAATCAAGACGAGGGCTTTGGTTTATTTCATCGGCCATACGTCATACCAAAACTTTAGAGAGCATAAAGTCAAAAGTGACGACTAAAGGTGAGTACGATTTATTTATAAAAAATATTGTAATAAGATGTTGTGTAAGATACGAAAAACGATCTCAATAATAACGATTCCGTTTACAGACACAGAAGAACGTGAATGCCTTCTACTAGATGAATACGCTGGTTGCCCACTAGATGATATAGAACCTATGACAAGTGGCATTAGTGACGTAAGAGAAGTGGAAGAAGTAGTCGATCCTAACTCTGACGTTGAACCAAGTGATCCAGAAATATCATCAGGTGATGATTCTACAGACATCGATGCAGTTGTCAAAGAGTATAAAGATAGAATACAGGTGATATAATTACTTATATAACTGAACAAAAATCAATTCTGGGATAAATATAATTATCTATATCTATACTAATATTATAAAGAGAGAAGACACATAAACATAACATAATATAACATAAACATGGCTGATAACGTATAGCTTTCTATAGGTGAAAGAATTTTTAAAATGGGTCCAGTAGTATTTCCATCGAAATACTACAACTGCTATATTTTATAAAGTTACGCGAGCGAAATCGCGTGCAACAGCTTGTTACTATATAAACTAACATCCAATCTTGACAACTTCTTTTTATGGTCTCTTCTGGTGTAAATTTTTTAACAGAATTGAATTGAAGAATATATCATGTAACCTAATCAAGTAAGAATGAGAATATAGGTATTCATTCTTTCAGGTCGTAACGGCTATCCCTGAAGCGAATACTCCAATGCCCCCATGCTTAAGAGGCGTTTGTTGGTCGGCAGTGGGACTTATTGTCCAAATTATAGCTAGTGTTTTAGTTGCTGTTGGTTTTTGCAATGATAATTTAAGAACTTACTTATTTAGTACAGGAATACCACGTGAGTTATGAATACCTAATAGTATAAAATTTAAAAAATGTTATCTTTATTGTAGACTTACTCTTAATATATTTAGGTAATGTGTAAAGACAATATAAATATTTTTAAATTTTCAGTTTGGTTATGTGGTACCGGCATCTGTGCTTGGCAACCAGCACACAAATTCGGTGTTATAAGAGCCCAAAGCTTGGAAGGCCCGATCACATTGTTGATAGCTCTTCTTTTCCTTACACCTTTACTGCTCGACTCTTGGCCGGCTATTGTTCTTTTTGCTGGAGCAGGTACGACTTCAAATGTATTATAATATATCATGAGATTTTTAGTTACATAATTCGTCATAGATTGGGATTCATAATCTAGCAATCAATTGCTTATAACTGCTGTCAATGTTAAACAATGGTTATCCAAACTTGCAATAGCACAAGGTTATCACTATCTAAAATGAAATATAATCTCAGATTAGAGGATAAATAAATCCATATTGATATTATAAATGTGAAAAGTAACTCATAATTACTCAACCGATTATTATGAAATTTTGCATACACATTGTCAGGGATACAAAAGCACATAGAGTACCTTTCATCCAGAAAAAAAGTACTGTTGCCGGGGGATCGTAAAAATAAAAACCAAACGCGGCAAGACCATAACAGCAATAAAGATTGAACAAATTATTGCTCATATATTTTGTCAGGCGTTGATTTTTTTTTTAATTGTACAACGCGGACGAAGTCGCGGTCACCATCTAGTAAATATATAATACAAACAGGTGTTGTCATATATGCACGATGTGAGCGATGGTGTGGCGATCTGGCTGTCCAGCAAGCTCGAAGCGCGCTTGAGAAACGAAAACTCCGACCAATGGCTGCCAATGTGCGTTTAACTGGCGGTCGCCTTACACACGTCGATACAGTGTATATTACAAGGTATATAATTGCGTTATGATAAAATTGTATCCTATAAAACATGGAATACTTATATAGCTTTTTAATATAAAGGGTTAGGGAGAAGGTAACTAAAATGAAGGCGTTCATACATGTTTTTTGAAATCTATGTTTATGTTGAGAAAAAATCTAAACACAAAATAGGAATCGGTTTAAATGCATGTAAAATAGATGACAGTTAAATTTTAAACCTGATAAAAACTTATCCCTATGCCTTCTTTATCCCTTATTCTTAATCCTTCTATGGTCTACAGCGCACTTGCAGCACATATGGCGTTGCTTGTGTTATAGGCGACGGTAGCCACCTACCATCAAGTGGACCGTCAGCCTGTCTGTCGACCTTAACATAATAAAAAAGTGTTATATAAATTGTATATTTCCTTAATCTAAATTTCAGATGACAAGAGGACGACTCGGATTCGAGTCTTGATAATCTGATAGACGCTGACGACGAGGAGTTAGACGCTGATGAATGACACGAGACTGACGCAATCGTCATCATCGCTTCTTAGAAACATAATAAAACAACTAAAAAAAGCGAAGTACCTATCAAGTTGCAATTGCTAACTGCCTAAAGCCTACTCACTCTCACATGATCCACACTACGTCTACTGAATTACCTATCTTAGAAGATCTTCTTTTCCTAAAACCCATTGCTTTTACTCCACATAAATACATAACCTGCAAATAATCTGTATTTAATCATCTTACAATACAATTTTTTCGTAGCTTGATACAATTTAATTCTTATGGAATTTTGGCCTCACAAAATGGTTTAGAATTTATTACTCGAAATATCGATAGCATTCGTGGGAGTAATCGAAATTACTCCTACTAGCATATTATAAGGAATTTTTGCCTGTAAGTATAAGTGTGAAGAAAAAGCTATAGGTTGGAAGAAAAGGGAATCAGAGTCAAAGCAGAGTAAAAATTTGTTAGTCTATTATACAAATTTGTTAAGACGATTATAAACCTTTTAAAAGCTTAAAAAACTATTTCAACAATGTGCAAAGCCGGGGCGGGTCGCTATATTGTTATAAAAGAATTGTGTATGAAGTTGTAAATAAAAAAAAATTAAACACAATATTCTGTATATTTCTAAGTAGGTTTTTCTTGTGAAATCGCCTGCATGTAAAGGTGGAAACTAGCAAATGACTTTTCCCATTGTTCAAGTTATCTTCACATCTAATTTCATCAAAATTGGTTAAGTAGCTTCTCCGCGAGTGTGTTTATAGGAGACTCATTATTGAATCCAACAAAAATTTCTGGTGTATTTTGCTCTGGTAGGAAATTAACAGGAACGAAATGATGCACAGTGCTGTAACTTTGTAAAATTACAAATTTACTTTGTAAATTGTGTACAACAGCCTGTAAAATATGTATTGAAACTAAACGTTAAAAATGTAAATATTACTAATATGAAGTAATTATACTTTTAGCCTCCAATGTTACAATGTAAATACTGCAAAGAAAGCTTTTTTGATAAAATCCGTCCACTATTTGTGAATGTGGCAACACGCTTTGCAAGGAAGCTTAGCTTCATAAATACGAGACTAATTAATCTTTTCCAAAAGAAATATGGCTTATATTAATTAATATAATATTAAAATATTTATTGGAAACTTCATGATTTCTGGGAATATTAGGTAAATATATTTCGCAGTGTCGTTCAAAATATTGTTCTAATTTATTTTATTAGGTAATCATAGAAAATAGCTGGTTAAAATAGTATCACTTTTGTAATTTAAATAGAGTTCAAAATAGCATTGCTATGTAATGTAAGTAAAAAAAATGTAAACCTATTTCAAATGTATAAAAATTTACGTACAACTACACTTGGCCTAAATTGTTTTGTCATAACAGTGATAAATAAATCATTTAGTTTGCAATAAAAACTGGCTGGCTTCAATAAACATGTGTTTTTATTACCTCATAAATTAAGCTTTTAATATGAAAAAGCTATTTTTCTAACAAATGCATTCTATACAATGTCTCAGCGTCTTTATCGTCAAAACAAGGATTGAAGTTCACTTCAATCACCTCTTTGAAGCCTTCGTTGACTGTTGGTTCCACGAACTTATTTCTGAAACAATTTTATTCGGGTACAGTAGGCCTATTGCACATTATAAGAAAATGTCTTGTGTCTTTATGTCAAGTGTCTTATAAGAAATTCAGCCGCATTGGTTGTTATATGAGACCATACATATTACAAGATATTTTTTCTTATGTCGGAGCAGACACGGATTCTCATTTCTACTCATTCTCAAGGTTTAGCCAAGAAAGCTACTCAACTATGTAAACAAGTTTGCGCCTGCACATCAAAGTGAAAACGTGAACAAGCCAAATGCAATTCTTGGAACACAAAACCTAAACAATGTGTAAGCCGTGCGTGTGCTGGGTGTGAATAAACTAAATTTATATTAACAAAAAGGCAAAGACTCACTTGTAAGTATGAAAGACAATATCGTTGACGACAGCGTGATTGATCTTCATGAGTTCCCTGAACTTATTGTTGTGTTGCGCGTGCGCTTTGGTGGTCGCCATCTTGGCGCATCGACATACCACTCGCTTCTCCTTGGCCAACGAGCTCCAGCGAGCGCGCGATTCAATGTCCGGGTTGGTACTGTCCACTATCACACTCTTGCCTCTCTGGACAATAACAAAAGATTTTGGGTATAAGCACTTACACATAGTAACTTAAAAAGACAGAAAAGACGTAATAAAATAAGATGGGAGGATGACATTAAACAAATAGCGATAACTCTAGGGAAGGCCGTGTCGAAAATTGAATTGTTATTATAGAATATAATTAAACATATTACTTAAAGTAAATATGATTAAAACTATAACTATATAAAATATATGTAATTTTACAGCTTGGATCACATATTGGAATTTTTCATAGCTTGTGTTTTTTCAGTGATAATGTAAAAAGATTTTTTTGATGAAAATTTGAGTTTTTTTGTTTGAGTAATTTTTGAGTTTATTCATTAGGAACATACAAAAATACAAATAATTTTTTATTATAATTTAAAATTTTACACCTTGGGTCACATTATTTGAGTTTTTCTAGGGAACCTGAAATTAACTTGATTAACAATAATTATAGCCTATGTTAATCAGTGATAATGTAGTTTTCTATAGGTGAAATCGGTCCAGTAGTTTTTGAGTTTATACATTACAAACAAAAATACAAATATTCTCTCTTTATAATATTTGTATAGATATAAATTTAAAAAAAAATACCTCCAATAATTTCGTTGCTTCCGCTGCGCATTTCTGCCATGTACCGAGCAGATCTCTACATACAGTGACATATTTGTAAGAGGATTTCTTTTCTATTAGTTTAGCCAAAAACGATTTTCCACTTCCAGGGTAACCAACTAAAATTAGTACCTGAAAAATATGAGTGATTTTATTATGGTAGAAACACATAATTTTTAGTGATGTAAAGAGAAACCTATTTTCTGCCTATAAAAACCAAAATTCCACACGTTTCAATAGAACTAAGAGCAGGCTTTTCTAACATGCTGGTATGTTTTTTAAAAAATTTATCTGCAAAGTAACTGAGACACTGCTATATTGTTTCATATGAAACACATTGTTTGTTTTAAGAAAACCATAACGTAGATTCATATTTTTAAAAATATAAATATGACCTCGTTACATGAGATGTGGGCTTGATCTAAGTGTTATGGGAGAGAATAAATCCTATTGTAGTGGAACGCGAACTAATTTTAAAACATGTATTTGAAATTATTTAAATTAAAAGTCCAACAAAGCATGAAAATGGTAGCGCCTAGCTAGAAGTAAATTGTGCAATTGTGATTATTACAAATTCTTTATTATTCTAAGCTGAACCACTGTCATTAAGTGATTGCAAAAATAATACATACCTCTTGCTCTGAACTTATTAGTTGCTCATTAAATGGCTCTTCCTTCAAATGTTTGGATACAAAATCGGGATCTTTTATCTGGACATTTGCAATGGAATGTCCCAAAAAATATTGTTCTGGAGTATAAAATTTAAGGCCTAAATTTTCAGCAAACAACTTGTCAGCCATTGAATGATCTTTCTTCTTTCCGGGAGCCCAATTAGCAATTCTTCCGACTGCATCACCACAATAGAAACTTTGATCCATATCAATAGATATTCCATCATTTTTCTGTAACATGAATAATTATTTTAATTGTGATGTTTAAATGTATAGCTTACTAGCTGTTGCACGCCACTTCGTCCGCGTAACTTTTATAAAATATAGCCTATGTTACTCACTCATTTTTAATACTTTCACCTATAGAAAGCTACATTATCAGCGAGTAACATAGGCTATATTTTATAAAGTTACGCGGACGAAATCGCGTGCGACAGCTAGTGATTAATAATTTTAGACAATGATTAATGATCAAGCTAGAAATTCAAAATACCTTTTCCACCAAATACTTCCACATCCCTGTTGTAGGTTTTCTATAAAATCCTCTTGTAGTCGCAATGAATGCCTGTATTGGAATACTGATTTTTGATATTATGTTCTCAATTTTTCTCTTAAAATCCTCAAGCTTCACCCTCCCATTTCCTAAGGGCGCTTGATTGCTAAATATAACAATTTTGTATCCCTGTGACATTTGGTCTTTTAACTTTTGTAATACAGTTGGAAAGGCTATCGTCCAATCGTTTGTATCAACTGGATGTACTTTACCAGACTTTGTTTTTATTAATGTGCCATCCATGTCAAAGGCGGCCACTTTATCACTAGATTTCACACCTTTAGCGGTAAATATGTGCAATTCTCCCTTATCTATTTCTTCCCATAGATCCTGTGGACACTCTACAGGATCAGGTCTCACTTCTTTGTCCATTTTCAAAGTTTTTATTTTTCTAGGTGACGTACTATCTTCTAACTTTCTCTTACCACCTATTTTCTCTTTACTCCCGTAATCGTGTGGTGGCGGATCAAATTCTATAACATGTGTGAATTGGTTCAATAGGATCTCAATTTTAGAACCATGTTTAATTTTATATATACCATTTTTTTCCAAAGCAAATCCATTCAAGCCGGAAGGGTTTACACCAAGTTGCTTGACTTCAACTATACATTCGTCGCAATTTGATTTAAAGCTTACTGCAAAACAAATACCAGATTAAATGTCGCCTCAAGGAGGCGAAATTTTAGTAAAAAATTTTAGTTTAATTTAATTTCGAGTCATTTAAAATTAAGATAATTAAATAATTATGTGATTACATACCCATCCTACCAAACATAACATGATTTGGTGGTCAATACATGAACCATGCAATAATGGTTCAAGTACTGCACTGCCAGCCAAGACTTGGAGGCCAAACCTTCTGTACGAGGATGTCTATTTTATTCTTTAGGTAATATTAAAATAAATAAGTATACTCACATTGCTTGCGGGAACAGGACTGATCCTTAATTTTTGTGTTTTTACTACGACCCACTACAACTTCGGAGTTATGTGGTAATTTAATAGGCGTATGCGAATCCAACAAACACTTGAGGAAACAATGACGTGTCATATTGGTCAATACAGAAGTCAACAAGATTACAAGATTACATGGTGATACACAATACAAATTTATTCATTTGTGAAAATTTATACAATACAATACAATCTTGTAATAAAATACTTCTTATTGATTATTAGAATTTGAATAGTTAGATATAAAAATGATTTAGTGAATAATTCAATTCAAGTGATATGACAAACAAAAGTAAAGTTGAATATACCAAACAAATTATCATAAATTCAGGTTCACAATTTCAATTTTCAGATTTCAGATATATGTAATATGACACAATAGGTCAACAAAATAACCACAGCTCACAAGAATAGTGACAGCAAGTGACAGTGACCATTAACAGCTGAGAGAGGCGTTATTAAAAAATATAGTATTGTAAAAATGCCTTCAATAGATAAAATAGGTAGGTATAAAACATAGATTATACTACTATACCCACCATATGCATCGGTTTTGGTTTAATTTTTGCTAGCATTTACCCGCGACCTCGTTCGCGCCCCTTTTCATATTTGTTACAAGATTTATTCAACATTATTATTTATTTATTTTAGATCTTTTTATTTTTAGACGATCTCTTGAAATCAGTATGTAAGTAGTTTTTTGCTGGATGAAAGATACCCTATCGGTAACGACGTGTAGCGTGTAGGTATGCGAAATTAAAGTTAAACTTATTTCGTTAAATTAATTTAAATAACTAAGTTAAACAATTTAAAAAAAAATAACTGGTCTAACTTTATGGCACAGACTACATAGAAGATACTACTCTTTATGGCGTGAAAGCGTTATAAACAAACTCACTTTCCGGTTTTATATACATATTGTTGTTGTTAGCCTCTAACCCATCTTTTCTTTACTTCAATAAATTAATTTTGAATATGGTGATTAAATGAAATTTCGATTCTCTATGTGCACATCATTAATATTTTTATTCAATCAAAATAACTTAATAACATTTTAAAACTTTTACATTATAAACAAAACTAAATAAACATTTCATTGTAGTTACTTCAAACATTACTCACTAAAATCTGTCTGAAATTTTCACTAAACTAGGTATCTCATCAAAACAATGTCTTAAAGGCGACTGATCAATTTTTCTCTGTCATTATATTCTGCATATTATTTCTCAATTCAAACATAAATTTCTTTTTAAAAACTGCCAGTGTTATTTAAAATTCAATTTGCCAACACGTATTAGTCAGAATTTATTGTACAACTGTATGACTGAGTTACATTCATATTTAGGTATAATACTAGTAGGTATGGATTTTATAAATATAAAAACCTATATATAAGCTAGTAAGCTACATAAAATAAATCATTACAGTGCGGCAAGCGAAATAATATAATCCAGGCAATGTAAATATACAAATAAAATTCCAATATACTTAAATTAATAGATTTTATTTCATTCTTGAACATGTTTTCTAAGTACTTCTTCGACAATATTCTTATGGCTAGCATACAATTTTATATCTGGTGTTATGTCAACCCAACGGACCCCAACTGCATCATCACCAGCTTGAAGATTCAATGCACCCACAATGGAACCATCCTCATCATGGAAATTATAAGCCACTGTTTCCATCCAAGCGTTATCAGTGTTCCGTGGGTCATCCACATATCCCTTATAAACTTCATTGCCACCCTCGAAAAACCCTTCAAATTTCTGTTTCCAAGATACTTTTTCATCTGCAAAACAATTTATTTACATCTGTTTAAAATTAATCTATTCATTTAGGGGCTGTTTTACATTGATCATGAATTTAAAAAGACTACTGTAAAATAAAAGCATATTATGTGGTGTTGTTTCGGTGAGCGTGTAAGGGATGCCAGAGCTCATTCATTGCCATATCCTTTCTTTATCCCTTATCCTTAATCATACTATGGTCGGCAACACTCTTGCAGCACCTGTAGTGTTGCTTACTACCAACGGTAGCCATACATACTACCATTAAGTGGACCGTCAGCCTGTCTGTCGACATAATGTAAGAAAAACATACTTTAAGAGGATGCCTGAATACATTTCCAATGTGCGAATGAATGCAAACACAACTGTCGGCACCAACTGAGTCTTCACTTTTGTACTTGTGTACTAGAGTTGCCATGCTTGGAAGACTCCACTAACATTCCACAATCGCCTTTCACAACAAAAAGTATATGGTTGGCTTTATCTGATTCTAAGTGGATCTACTTTGCCTGTTTGAGCCTATCTTCTGTCTATGTGAAAGAATAAATGCTTTTTAAAGCATTCCTGTTTATTTCAAAAAACATTTACAATTAAGTATTTTAAATTATATTTTTAAATTGATCATATAAAAACTTTTCTCATTTTTACCTTGTGTCATTGTCATGGAGTTAATAGCTTCTTCTTGAAACTCCCTAATGGCAGCATTGGTCACCTTCTCTCCTGGATCTACCATACCGCCAGGTAAAGCCCATTCACCGTTGTCACCGCGTTTTATTGCAACAAACTGTAGAATGGGCCTAAAATTTCAAAAAATAATAATATTAAATACACAGAGATCCACAATATTACATGAAAACAGAAACAAAAATCGCCTCAAGAGATGGCATATACTTAGGGTCAGTTCTCACCGTAATGCGATGTGATGCATTTTAAGATAGCAAAATCAATTTTTATATAAATAGAATGTGTATTTAAAATAAAGTTTGGAATTATTAGAGCTAGAAAATATTAAAAATAATTAAAATAAAATTTACTTATTACTATGTTTATCGTGGTCAACGTCACCATTAACAAGTTTCTTCCATCTAGTCACCACAGGATCTGCTGCATGATTTGGTCCCCAACGACCTAACACACCTCTTCCTGCCAAACCTGTTCGGCCTATTGGGTTGAGTGGATATCCATTTGAAATCTTGTATGGACCCATGTGGCTAATTCTGCTCACATTTCCATTTAATTCGTTCCATTTTGAATTGAAATCTCCTATCAAAAATTTAATAATAATTAACAATTATCAATAAAATTAAAAAATGCAGGATAAATTCGAAAAAAAATATGAAGCATAATTTTTGAAAGACATTCTTACCTATTTCAGGATCCGCCCAAGGCTTGCCATATATTGATGGTGAAGTATAATTTGGTGGATCATAGCCCTCGTAATCGGTCAACCAACTAACTTTGTCGTCGGGAACTGGAAATCTTTTAATAGTAGATCTAGGATAAACACCAAAACGGCACTTAAAATGCGTTGCGATCATGCTTAAACTAGTATGAAGCATTAAATAATTGAAAAGTATTAAAATCTGGCTTTTTACGTTCATGGATGTTTGTTTTAGAATCAGAATTCAGATTCAGAAACTGAAACTAACTAAATATACCTATTTTAAATAAACTTGTTATGACACACAGCAAGGGGATAATCATTCCTTCACAAAATTGGCACGCAAAATTTTCTATGTGTGCGGTGACGGTGATGCGCTAGCCATAGAGTAACTTTTTATATATTGGAGAATAACTATATTATGAGAATTTGAGAAACAAAGAAAAAAGTTTTAACTGTGACTGCCTGCTACATTTTCTATGAGTATGGTCTGTGGCGTTTTATTTGTTTGTCAGTTGTCATTCCATGAAGTTGAAGGAATACAGCTAGTAGTTTACTAGAATTAGTATAGTAGTCTGTTTGTTTGTATCAATCAGCAATTCAGCAGTAGTGGCTGTGGCTTTGGCTGGTCATCATAATAATTTGTTGCAAACTATGAACTGCATATTTATATTTTTATAAAGATAATTGAATGGCATATAAAATTTTTCTTTTAAATATTGCACATTTATAATCTGTTAAAATTAAGTGTCCCGAAGTAAAAGCAAAAATTAAGGTATTTCATATTTTAACTATAAATTTTAATGACGTGTATTTTTCTAGTTGGCTTATTCCGATTTGATTAAATTTTTAGGCTTTACGAGCGGTAATAATGTCGTTAACTAAGCGAAAGCAATCGGACGACACTGAAAATTTAATTGAAAATGGAGATCCTGTACCAACTGAAACACGGAGCAATATAAAAGGCGATGAAGTTAATATAACGGTTTTATTATTTCTCTACACTTTACAAGGTATTCCATTAGGCCTGGCTGGAGCAGTGCCTATGCTACTTCAAAATCGAGGAATAACATATACTCAACAGGTAGCTAATTTTCCGAAAATAATTCAAATCATTTCATTGACCATATTCATATCTACTAAAGGTAAGCTTCGACTAGAGACTGATCGGGTCGCAACGGGTCGTATTGCATTATTTTCCTACTGCGTCCATTAGACGGGCTCGGCGGATAGGCCAAGCCGTATTTTGTTGTCATTCGTGCTTATTGAATGACTAAGAATTCTTGTGGTTTCGGTGAAAAGGATAGCTCCGACGAAGAAGTGATATTATTTCAAATACGCGTGTATCCCGTCTACCTGCGTCGACTGAGACTGGCCGGGTCGGGGCGGAGCGCGCCGCCAACAAAAATACGGCTGGAAAGCGATCCATAAACCTGCCGCACTGCTCTTCGACCCAATGCAACTCTAATGGACGCAGTTTAATACTAACAGCTGAGTTGAAGGAAGTGTAGGCTTTTAGGAATTTAAAAATTTAAAGAAATTTCTTTTAAAATATTATATTGTTAATATATTTTACATTAAGCACTAATTTCAATTAAAACTAAGTAAGTATTGTAAGCTAAGTATAATGTTTGTATTTTCAGGCAGAATTTAGTTTTGTTAATTGGCCATTCAGTGTAAAATTACTATGGGCGCCAATAGTTGATGCTTTATTTTGGCCACAATTCGGGAGAAGGAAGACATGGCTCGTACCAGTTCAATATTTGATTGGCATAGTGATGATTATTATGTCCAACAGTGTAACGGACTGGTTGGGTTCAGACGATGAACCCCCATCAATGACCATCCTTACCATTTCCTTCTTATTTCTAAACTTCTTAGCAGCTACACAAGATATAGCTGTTGATGGATGGGCCCTTACCATGTTGAAAAGGTAACACATTTCTTATTCAGTTATAAAATTCATTACTTGATTTCTTTATATTTTAGTTACTCTCATAATCTTCATGGCCTTTCGTATCAAAAGTTACCTTTATAAAAAAGGATTTAATTGATCATTTTTTCTGACTCCTATAATTTCTTTTTGCCTGATTCTAAAGATGATAATTACACAAGATCAAACTTTTTATCACTTATGAATATAAAAAAAATCATTACTTATTGAACCAGCACTTGAAATAATTGAAAACTTGAAACCATCTTTAAATACATGACCCTACTCAGTTATTCTTTATTATTATTGATAAATGATCCTTTATTTTGTTTTCCATGGCTTTAAAGCATGTTACTTTATTTCACAACTAAACATGTCCTTGGATTAGCCAAAAGAGTTTTAAGAATAAGGCAGATTTAATTGTTAACTTAGTTATAAAAAATCCACTTTTTTACAACTTTGCTCTTTGTGGCTACAATTTAATCTATAAGTTTTTAGTATATTACTCTTTAATGAGGATAACATGTATGCTTTTTTTGTTGTTGCTGATATGAATAATTCAAGTAAAGTGTCTCCATCAAATTTTCACCCATTTGGGAGTAGTTTACCTCTTTACTCACCCTCTCATGTGTTACAGAAATGTAAATTGTTTTACAGATGTAATGTTGGTCATGCATCAACATGTAATACGGTTGGACAAACGGCAGGCTTCTTCCTAGGATATGTATTATTTTTAGCTCTGGAATCGCCATACTTTTGCAATAAATACCTTCGCACAGTGCCGGAGGACGTTGGACTGGTTACTTTGTCAAGTTTTCTCTTCTTCTGGGGGTGGATTTTTATTGTCACTACAACAATGATTGCTATACTAAAACACGAAGCAAAAGAATCTATGAAAATTTACGGACGGCAGACGACGGGCGTGAAAGATATTGTCGATGCTTACAGACAGTTGTATTCAATAGTCAAATTGCCAGCTGTTAGAACATTGGCATTAGTTTTATTCACCGCTAAGGTAAGAAATTTGCTTTATTATAGATGCTCGCATGTTTCTGAGATTAGCGTGCGTTCTTTATTATTTTTATGACTACACCAATATTATATGTAGATAGATAAAAAAATTATGTTAACGTCGACAGACAGGCTGACGGTTCAATTGATTATATTATTTTAATACTAAAACAGAATTAATCCTCTTCAGATCGGATTTTGTGCAAGCGATGCAGTGTCCGGATTGAAGTTTGTGGAAGCTGGAGTTCCACGCGAAGACCTCGCTCTGCTTGCGGTGCCACTAGTCCCTGTACAAATTATCATGCCAATAGTAAGTTTCCACATATTTCCCAGGTTTATACGATTGCCCCTATACATAGAGCGATAGACAAATTTATTTAGTAAGTAACTTAGCCGATTCAATCCATTTTGTTCTATTTTTACGGTCGAGTAGCGCGCGCAGTTGACTAGTTTAGCCAGTAGCAGACTAGTTTTTTGTCAAGTACATTAGCTGACTCAAAAATTTCATTTTGCTAGAGGAAAGAAGCAACTTTAAAATTTGTTTCTAAATATGTACAACATGAATGCTTGTGGAATGTTAAGTCTCCACAGTATAACATTTTTTTCTTAGCTATTAAACAAATTTCTTCATCCATCTCTTCAAAAATAACTTCATTGCGTTGCAGCCCGTTCATCTTGCAAAACACTTGTGTACCGTACTTCCACAGTAATGCGAACGATTTGTGAGCAGTAGCGAATAGTTTAGCTACTAGATATATTATTTCTGGGCTGTAGCGAGTAGTCTAGCTACTAAATATTTCTGGGCATTAGCGAGTAGTCTAGCTACTAAATATTTCTGGGCATTAGCGAGTAGTCTAGCTACTAAATATTTCTGGGCAGTATCGAGTAATCTAGCTACTAAATATTTCTGGGCAGTAGCGAGTAGTCTAGCTACTAAATATTTCTGGGCAGTAGCGAGTAGTTTAGCTACTACTAACTGAATTACTAAAGTAGTCCGAACAAACCTTTGTCCGATAACAGGTGTTGGCCAAGCACACGACTGGCCCAGAACCACTGTCGCTGTGGCTGAAAGCGTTCCCACTGCGACTCGCAGTGGGTCCGTTGGCAGCGGGACTGGTGGCCCTTACGCCCGCTCTCTTGAGGGACACGGGACCAACGTACTCCTATCTCTTCGTGCTGCTTCTTCTTTACGTGTTTCATCAGGTATACAAACGCTGCCACTTACATTTACATCCTACTAACCCGCGACTTCACTATCGTTGAAAAATTTAAAAAATGTGTGTGTGTGTATATTTTATTAAATTTCGCACGTGGTGTTCACTTATAAATGTTTTACGCATTTGTTCTAAATCATTTCTATTATTTAAGTACGTATTGTAAATTCAATAATGTAACGTTGTATTACATTGAATTATTGAATTTACTTGGTCTTGTCTTTCCGCAGACATGTCTGTACTGCATGTTCGTGGCGGTGATGGCGTTCTTCGCGAAGGTGTCTGACCCAACCGTGGGCGGCACTTACATGACTCTGCTCAACACGGTGTCAAACCTCGGCACCAATTGGCCCAACACTCTATCGCTGTGGGCCATAGACCACCTCACGTTCAAGACCTGCACCGCTGCAGACCTAGTCGACAACACCTGTTCAACGCTAGCAGAGACTGAGGTGAGTTTCTTTTTATTACTAAGCACTCTTTGCAATCAAGGCAGACATAGGCCGCGAGCACATGTACGAACGCAAGCTACATTCCCGTCCAAGCTAAGTAGGCAGTAAAGAATATACTTTAGTTGACGATCAAAATGTCTCTTTTGAATAGTCTGGATGATTTGCATGCATCATGCAAACAAAGTTCGAGAAGAACTGATTAACGTCAGACGGCCAGGCAAGTGGTTAAGGCACTCATCTAACGGCTCGTTTCGGTGTGAACTGACGCTTATTCACAGAGTTCCGCTTTACAGAGTAGGGAAGTAGCCCTTACAGAAAAATAAGTTATGGCAGAGCCAATAAAATTTCCCTTACTCTTAACGCTTGTCCTAACAAAGACGTCTGCGTGTAGGTAGACCTTTATCTTTATTTATATAAAAATTACATGTCACGTTGTTTGTACTCGATGAACTCCTAAACTCCTGAACCGATTTTGATAAAACTTCGTAACTATGTGTAATTTGGTCAAACTTAAAAGATAGGATAGTTTTTATCTCGATTTATAGTATTTTTTTTTATTGCAAATTATTTGTTTAATATATGAGAAAGAGTTATAATCATCTGTGAGTTCCATAAGATTCTAACAGATGGCGGTGTAAGGTAATTTATTGGCTGGATTGAGTAAAAAATTGCACCCGTGCAAAGCCGGGAGCGAAAATTGGTAACGTTTTATCGAATGACGTAAATCGTTGTTAATTATGTGCAGCAATGCAAGGGAGCCGGAGGCAGCTGCGAGACGCGAATAGACGGATACTACGTGGAGACGTGTCTGTGCGTGGCGGCGGGCTTAATTTGGCTTTTTTGGGGAAGACGCGCCGTGTACAGACTGCAACACTTGCCCGCCTCCGCTTGGCAGCTGCGTCGGCTCAGGTAATGCCTCGAAAAAGCTACAATAAGATGCATTAAAATCGTCCACCACTCAAATAAGAAGTAACATCGGGAAGGTGTGCGTATTCAATCGATGAGGTTTCCTTCTCGGATTAAGTAAGAGACTGTATACTTTATAGTGTACCTATTGGATGACAGTTAGCAAATAATAAAAGAAATACAACCGAACCAAGCTTTGTATGTTATAAAAAAGTGTGTGTCAAATTGTTTTTTTGAAAATCTATACATTTTAGGTACTGATTCATTTACATGGATGTTTAAAATATTCTTTATTCATTATATAAAAATGCCGTCTTAGTATTTATTTTTTAATTTTGTGATCTGAGTAGTTAACTGTGATGCACATAAAAAGGTCAAAAAAAAGCTTATCTCGTTTGAAAAGAAGTTTTTCTTGTAGACAATTTGTCATCTCTGCTAAAAAATCTTTATATCGCAGGACTGTGTGTAGACACAGAAATTTTTATTATGGATATTTTATTATGGTCACGAAACATTACGAAAACATGATATAGGTAATAATTTTTCACTTAAAGAAAAAAAATTATGTATATTTATTTTCTTTTGCTCACAAATTAAAGTGTGAAACAGTTTCTTTAGTTGTGTTTTTCTTTAGTTTCATATATATTTTTTCTCTTCTTAATTGAGGATTAATATTTATTTTATAATAGGTCTGATAATATTCTTAATGTTGATAAAGATGTAGATATTTTTGACCTGTAATCACATTAACACTAATTGTTTCAGCCATTGTTGAATTTTC
Organism: Synanthedon myopaeformis; assembly: GCA_944738685.1. NCBI lineage: Eukaryota > Metazoa > Arthropoda > Insecta > Lepidoptera > Sesiidae > Synanthedon > Synanthedon myopaeformis. The sequence continues at coordinate 3,819,584 of OX122926.1, read as the reverse complement.
AATTTAGTTAGCCGAAGCCTATTAACGTATTTTGCCCTATTAAGGTTGTACTTCTATTCTTATGTATATAATATATATTTATAGTTGTGAAATTATACGTTAGTTATTTAGTTGTTGGAATTTTATGTATATTATGATTGGTAGTCATTTAATTAGGTCTTATTTAACGTAAAATTAGAATTATTGTTGTTTTGCACTTTGTTGTGAAAATGTGACTTTTATAAATTTAATATTAATTTAATTGGACAAATCCAAACTTTTTTTGTATTTAATAAAAATATGAATTTAACTATGTCTTAGACATTTTTAAACAATTAATGTTAGGCTACGGTCTCCTGTTAAAGGCCTAGGCATTGTGATGCGGCGTTTTTAGGTCACCACAGCCTCAAATTACCTTTTGGGTAATTCTTCATTACTCTCAATGACCTCGAATTAGTTTTGTTCATTCCAAAGTCGATTGTTTGCAGACATACATCGATGTATGTGTTAAATAGAAAACATGAGACTGCTTTTATTTATTGAATTTCTAAATCAAAGAAATAATTGCCATTTAGTATCAACTTGCTTTTCCAATATTATTGTTACTTAGTTTTTATGTTTGCATGAACTTATATAAATTATTTGTTTAGTTAACAAAGCGAATGTTACTGGCCACCAATAAGAATAATATTTAAAGTATATCGTGATAAAGAAATAAGTATTATGTAAGAAAATAATGTTATTGTCAAGCACAATCTTCACGATTATCAGCAATGGCCAAGTTTGTGAAAAAAAGTACAATAAGCCTAAATATTACTTTAATTTAATTTTAACTAGAAAGATATTTTTTCGTTGCAAAGTTTTTTATTATTATTTTATTTTAAATGCTCTGCAAGACTACTTTCTTCACCTAATTTTATTTATAAATGTGTTTGTAAATATAAATAAATTATAATATAAGGATTGTTGCATAATAATATTAATGGATGTATTGTACGTCTGTGTGACCGTATTAATTAAATGTACAGGGAAAATAAAATAGACTAGCATGATGCGTCACAGTAGTTTAATTATTTTTTATGTACACATACATAATAATAACGTTTCTTAAAATGTAAATGGAACCTAATAACAATGCTATATAATATGGTATTTTTTATAAACAATTTATCAATTGTGACAATTCTATATGCAATAAAATAATATCTATAATAATAACATGTATATATTTTTTTATTCATTCTAACAAGTAAAGCAAGCTAATTGCAAATAACTATTCCATTTAATCTATAGTCGCTGTGAAACCAAAATGTGCACTTTTTTGAGATTCCAACATTTTGAGTTTACTGTTTATTTTGAGTTATCTCTCGTATAAAGAAACTACTAAGTGCTTATGAGCACTAACTTGTCGAATTGCGACCTCTTAATAAAATATGCTATGTGCAGCCACTTGGATCTGTTGTGTGTAAAATTTACTCTTTTAATCAAAATAATAAATAAACTAGTGAATTTTCATATACAAAAGACAAATAAGTTTACGTAAGATTCAAAGTTCAAAATACTTTTTTTTTAAATGAAGCTTTATGTAAAAGTTTTCAGGAAAACAATTTTTGACAATATCTCAAAAGTATAGATTTTGGTTTGACAAAAACGATATATATATAATTTGTTTGTTTGCAAATGGCAACTTTAAACGCAACCCCGGAAGAGCGATTTTTGTATCGAACAAAATACTTTGTGCAGTATGACAAGTTGTGCAATTACAATTCTAATATTGTTACATTTATTATACATAAAATTTATAAATCAATAAACATTCATTACATTTACTCGTATTTTATGACTGAATATAGTATACTTATAGGTTATGAAGTTATCACAATTTAATTTATGAAAATTCTTTTGTATGTAAAACATTATATGAAAAGTTAAGCGTGTGTGTAACAGAGTAATCGCACTATAGGAAAAAAATAGTACTAGAACACAAACGCTGGCAGTTACTTCCCCGCCGAGAAATAGTATTTATAGAGGTATACATTTCTAAGGTAAGGCTATTTGTTATACTTATGTTAATAAAAACAGATCTCAAAATTCCAGAAAAAACTTTCTCGAGCTATTATTGGTTGTTTGACAACACTTTTTAAAAACATGAGCATAGTAAGTATAATAGACTAATATATTTCGTGTAAATATGTAGTTACTAGCTGGTGCCCGTGACTTCGTCCGCGTTGAAAAATATAAAATATAGCCTGACATCTTTATTGCTTTCTGTCAGGCGTAGGATTTTTATATTTAGTTAAATGATCCCTCGGGAAAAGTACATTTTTGCATGACAATATGTATGAAAATTTCATAATGTTCGGTTTAGTCAAGGCGTGAAAAGGTAACAGACAAGCAGAGTTACTTTTACATTTATAATATTAGTATGGATTTTATTTTAATAATATAAAATTCTTGTCGTAAATAGTTTATCGTTAAACTATTAAAGATAAGCTTAATATATTATTATGGTGGTGAAAGACTACGGTTAACCGAAATGTTTGAATGTTACAATTATTTAAAATATTAATCGTTATTTTTTAAATATAAATGTCAAATGGACAAACTACATAATTAATTTATCCTATATTAAATAATTTAACATCCCAGTGTTAATACATTTAAATAGTCTAAAATAAACTGCTATAACTATTGGCACACAGACGGCTTTTTTCCTGTAGTGACTTGTGGCCATTCTCAATATCCCATCCATTTTTGACTTGACCGTAACAAGACAAAAAATCTATCTACTTTTAAATATAATGTCCCAATAAACTATACATAATTTAGTTGACAGATATTTTATCTGATAGTTAAGACGTTATATTTTTCGAAAAGCTTCGCGGTGGTCACGTGAGGCTTTCACATTGGTTTGATGGTGAAAAAATTATTTTTCTGACATCCATAAAATAACAGTGTGAAGGTAAATAAGCTGATTTTGTAATGTTCATACCAATGTTCGTAATGTATGTAACATTTTTAACTTTATCACCATTGCGATTAAAATCTATTTGTCTTAATCGCATCTTAATTGCAAGATCAAACTTTTACCAAATTGGTCATAATAAAGCGTAGGTACTCAGATAACATAATTTTCAACATTAAGGAGAACTATTAAAAATAATATTTTTAAATGAGATTATACTCCAATATTTGTGGAAAAATTAGTACTTAACAGTAAGCGTTAGCTCACACCGAAACGCGACCCCTCGCGCACGTTTTAAAGTAACAATAAAATATAGAACTTATTAACTACGCAAAAAGGTACACAGTTCACGATGCCCTCACATATCGCAAAGTCGCGATACGCAACGTCAAACTTCTTGCCTCTTCAAGCATCTTCGCGTCGCGTCGCGTTTTGGTCTGAACTGATTCTAACTTTTTACGAAACAGTCACTTGTTGAGCTATTTTTAAAACGCTGAATCGGGTTTAATCGGTTCTTCTTGACATCTAAACTCAGAATGGTGACACACTAAATCATGTGTATAATTGAAAAATTAGAAGTTTTCACTTCTATCGTGTGGACATCACGTTTTTTTTATTAAAAATGAATAGGGAACGTGAAGATGAAGAAGCAAGGTCGCTTAGAATCACGGATCCCGCCTGTTAAGTTCGTCGTCGCAAATGATTGGCTTTCGGTCATCGCTCTTGGAGCCCTTCGCCAAGCGGCCGACGCGTCTCGCCAAAGAATTGGTCTTTTCGACGGCCCCCCATCCGCCACTTTGACCTCCGCCGCTGCCCGATCGGGATAAAAGACCAGTGACTCCCTCGCCCAGCTTACTATGGTGGATGCCGTACAGAAAGTACAGGAGCAGGCCTGAAATATTTTATAAAACCTTGAATGTTTATTACGAATTTGTTAAAACAGTTAAGTAGGTACTCTTCTTATTTATTAATTCATTTCTCAAATTTATTATTTTAGCCAAATTTGAATAAAATTCCTATGTAAAAAATAGATAGATATTTTTATATCTTAATAGATTTTTAAAATGGATTATATGTAAAAAATAGGACCATTTCCCCATCCCCTTATCTTTAACTTTAATATAGTCAGTAACGTACTTGCAGCACCTGTGATGTTGCTTGTGTTATAGGTAGCCACATACAATCAAGTGAACCGTCAGTCTGTCTGTCGACCTTAACATAAAAAAAAAATTAAAAAAATCTTACCAAAAGTCATCCAAATAGCAAAACGAGCCCAAGTCAACGCATTGAGGTTAATCATGAGTTCGACATTGAGTAAGACACTCGCTGCCGGCAGCAGCGGAACCCAAGGTACGCGAAAAGGCAGCCTAGTCGGACTTTGTTGGTGGGCGTAAATCACAAACAGACCTAGAAAATAAATTTATTTATTTTCAGTTTAAACTAAAAACAAAAATCAGAGTTAGTCAAACATTACCGTGCTTGAAGAACTTCAACACATTTTGTATCTAAAAATAACTTTTGTCCGTCGCCTCCACTCGAGAACCTTCCGGCCCCAGCGACCGTCGGCTCTCCGTACTATGTGTCCTACCCACTACCACAAAAACTTACTGATGATGCCCCTTATGTCGGTAACTTTAGTTAGTGCGTCTACGGGTCTGCTCATTCCTGATACGATCTCGCAGTGTAACCCCGAGCATAGTCCTCTCCATAGCTCGTTGAGCGACGTTGAGTTTTCTTAAGTAGCCCATAGTTAGAGACGGTCCGCTAAAGAACCAATTTAGCTTATAAGCAAATATGATTAAGGTCAAGACGTTTCAATTGTTTAGAAACTTTGCAAGTATTCGGCTGTTAAAGAATCAATTTAACTTACAAGCAAATATGATCAAGGTCAAGAAGTTTCAATTGTTTAGAAGCATTGCAAGTATGCGGCCCTTAAAGAACCAATTCAACTTACAAGCAAATATGATCAAGGTCAAAACGAAGTCGGGTAGAAGTACCCAGAGTCCGGCCGGTTCTGCCAAGAAGTGGTTGTGAGCGCAAAGAATGGCGGCAGCAGCTGTGAATGTGTATACGCAACCAGTGACCGCTGCGCCCGGTGCTCTCCCTCCAGCCAGGGGCTCTAACCAAGCAAATTGAGCTCGAAGTCGACCCACGGTTAGAGCTTCGAACATCTAAAAAAATAGTATAAAAAAATTAACTCAATTTTAGTACCTTTTACGGGTTTAAATTTAAAATTTAATTAATTAAATTAACTAAGTATTTTCTGTATGGAAATTAATAACTCGCAATATTTCCGAAAAAATTTGTGAGCTTCTACTATGTCGCCTAAAAAACAAATAATTTGATAATAATCACCTCAGACGATGAAGATCCGCCGTCAGTACCAGGCGTGCCGGTAGCTGAACTATCTTCTCGGTCGCAAGGGGAATCCAACTGTGGCACTCCAAAGCCTCTATCTTCAATGGGTGGCATTGGCCTATATCTCAATATTATTACTGCTGCACTAACGATTGTGTACGCTAGCAACGTCCCAATAGACATAAATTCGACGAGCTTTTCAAGATCAAACAACAATGCTATTATCGCTGAAGATAAGCCCGAAATTATCAGATTGACTATAGGGATTTGTGATTTGTTATTGATGTCACTCAAAGAGCTAAACAGTAAACCATCTGCTGACATTGCATACAAACAACGAGGTAAGGAAAATAGGGATCCTAACAGAGTAGTGGTCATGCCACAAACAGCGCCTACGGCCACGGCATACTTTGCCCAATCGGCGTGGACTGCGCCAAGAGCTGCTGGCAATGCTGCATCAGGGTTGATACTTGTGTACGGCACCATGAGAGTCAACGCTAGGGCAACTAGAATGTATCCGAATGCAACTACAGCCATAGATAGAATAGTTGCTATCGGGATAGATCGAGAAGGATCTTTTGCTTCTTCGCTAGAGGCTGAAATACTATCAAAGCCCACAAAAGCGTAGAAACATGTTGCCGCTCCAGCTAATACACCACTGAACCCATAGGGCATAAATCCGCCGTGTTTCTCGGACCAATTTCCCAGATCAGCATAATAGAATCCCAAGAATATTACAAGTGATATCACTAGGAGATTAAGGATAGTGAGGCCGTTATTGATGTACGCAGACGTTTTGACCCCGACCGCTAATATTAAAGAAGCAACAATGCATATTACAAAAGCTAGAACATCAGGATATCTGCTTAGAAGAGTTTCATGAAGTTCGCCAGTGATAGAAATTGTAGCGTTGCTTATGGCTCCGTCGAGAATTGCATCCAAGTATCCGGACCAAGCTCTAGCAACGGACGCAGCTCCTAAAAATAAATAAATTTATCATCAATAAATACAAATTATTATAATTTCGTAGTCATCTGGGCAGCCCGCCTGGTGGCAGTAACCACCCCCTTACAGAAGACCACCGTAAGTGACTGATTATCTCTTCCCAATCCCTTTTCTTTAATCCCACTATCGGAAGTAAATCATCCTAAGTCATACTATTTAGCAAATTCTATCATTTATTCTAATGGCAATACTCAGTGTTTTTTTTTCAAATGTAGGTACAGTAGGCAGTATACCTCCTGTATACAGATATTTTGTCTGGTGTTTTTTTTTTTCAACACGGAAAAATCGCGAACAAAATCTAGTATTGTAATATTTTTTTTTACTTACCGATCATGTATTCCAAAATAATATTCCATCCTATGATGAAAGCCCAAAATTCGCCAATACTAACATAAGTGTAGGCATAAGCACTGCCAGCTCGAGGAATTCTTGTACCGAATTCGGCATAACACAGCGCGGCGAGTGTAGACGTAATACCAGCAAGAAGGAAGCTGAGTGCCGTAGCAGGTCCCGCCATATGGCGGGCTACAGTTCCTGTTAGCACATAAATGCCGGCGCCAACCATATGACCGACGCCTGAAAGCAATGAAAAATTGGATTAGGGATTTTCTTTTTTTAACTATAAAATCCTTCGATAGGCGATTTTTTTTTTATTATTTTCTTTTTAATTTTTGGGACTTTTACCGTACAAACAAAGGTATATCATCTGCTTCATTCCCGGTTACCGGTGACTTTAAATGGCGGTTAGCCTACTTGACACATTGTGAAAGGGGCCCTAAAAGTAACATAATTTTTTATATTAATAACAAAGCTAAATAAAAATAATCTACAATTTTCCTGTTACATACATATTTCCAAAGCCGTACCTACTATTTGTAATTACAGTATTATTTTTGAATGTGTAGGAAATTAAGAGATTAGGTAGGTACATTTATTTTTAACGCCCAACGACGCAAAAGAAGGGTGTTATAAGTTTGACTGTGGCATAGTAGCTCCGAAAAGGAAGAACCGATTTTGGTCGTTTTTTTGTTTGAAAGCTGACCTGATCGAGATGGTTTTTAGCTATAATTTATGAAGATCTGTATCTGTAGCTATAACTTACCTAATAGAGTGATATCAAATGTAGTCAGACATCGATTTAGCGGGGTGTCCAAGACGTCGCCGTACAGGGGTTTGCGACGATTCATTTTGTGACAGAATCCAGAGAGCACATGCCCCAGGATCTTTCGCCTGGCGCCTGGCATCTTCCTCCGTCTTAGGAGAATTCAGTTGAATATTGCGTTGCCTATAGTTCAATATAAAATTATATTAACCTTCACTTATATTATGGAATCAATAGGGAAATCAATCTACATAAATAGGTAGAGAACCTGCATTTTTACAAATAAGTAGAATAAAACATAATAGGAAAAACAAAGTATACCTACTTAACACTGGTAAATAAGAATGGTAAGGCTACAGATAAAATACTATCTAATCCTTACTACTTAGTTAGGAAAAAATACATAAAAAATTTGGTTACCATACCTTGTTTTTTGCGCCAGTTGATTATTATTCGCAATGCTTTTGTACGATGATTACGACATGTTGCTACGATAAGTTTCCAATCGACTCGGCGCGCGCATCTAATCGATTTTTCTGTATCCAACTGTATTTCCGTACATTCCCAATTTTTGGGTTAAATATTTTGAAACGTTGAAAATAATTGATATAAGAACGTTTTCGGCTATGAAATTAAAATAAAAAAAACTAAAAATTGGGCGCCAGCTAACTAAAAAATGAAAAAAAATCATATGTTAGCACTTAAAATATATTTAAAACAACAAAAAAAAACACAGGGGGTGGTCCTTAAGCCCGTACGTTATATATATATATATATATATATATATATATATATATATATATATGTGAAATTTAAAATTTGATTCAGTAAATCCGGCTAATAAAAATTAAAAACTTAGCTGGATGTGAATAATGGCTGGATGTAATAATATAGTTTTCCTTCTCGGCAAAATAAAACAGGCTGCTCATCAGTGTCACCAGAGAAAAAATGAAGAAGGCTCATCAAAATATAAAATGCGGATAAAACCCAGGATTCATTATATATTATTTATAAATCTTTAATTAAATCCATGAATGACAAAAAAACCAAAACAAAAAACCATAACAAAAAAAACCCCATTTATAAACCGGGGTTTTTTACATAAATATTTTAAACTGAATAATTAAAATTTTAAAAGAAAATGAACTGGCAAATACAGGCTATTATCAGCACAAAAACTAAACCGCTCTCTGCGAGCGACAGAGAAACAAAAAAACGCTCTCTGACTGAAAATTTTGAATATTGAACGTCAATGCAATTCTATATATTTAAAAAAAATAATAAGTTTTTAAATACTTAAATAAATAAATAAACAAATAAGGTAATATAACTAATAAAATAAATAAAATAAGTAACGCTACGTTACAATTTAGATTATACTTAACTTAAACAAATTAAGTATAATAAATCATTACATAAGTTACACAAGAGGAGATCATCATGTTCTGCTCATATGTTCAATCATGCTCAAAGGAGCATTGCCCTACAATTTTATTATGAAGTAGATATATTCCCAAGTAACAAAAAATAAGTCTTGCTCAACATGCCTATAAACGCTGACGTAGGAAGTCTGTTTAAAAAAATCAACTAAATATAAGTACTTATTATGCATTAACCTTATTGTAAATGTTTATAAATTTTACCTGAACATTTAAAAGCAGGGTCAGCCCAATGGTACACACACCCGTCATGACAGGTTCAAATCCCGGTCGAGCCCGTAACTCAAATGTCATACCTAAACAATGATTACTTAACCTAACGATAAAGAAAATCTGTGACCAAACTTTAATACGTATTCAAATTACTTAATTAATATATTATTATCATTTATCATACTAACATTATAAATGTGAAAGTACGAATAACTAAAAATTATACTATTGGCAATTTAAATAAATTTGTGTCCCGATTCCTTCTATGCTACCTAGGAGACGGTGAAAACTTGGACTGACTAAAGACCAAGTGTTGGATATGCACAGTCAAAACACTGATTCCTGTCCTGGATTCTGAGGAAGTAATAAGCATTAGGTACTTACATAGCTGCAAATTTGATTGTGATAACGTGGCTTCTCAACATTTGTATACTTATAAGTAAAGATTTCATTTGTTATAATAATTGTTTATCGAAGAATGTACCCTCTTAATTTATACAGTAACTACTAGCTGGTGCCCGCGATCGTCCGCGTTGGAAAATGAAGAATATAATACCTGAGTGACGACAGTGGTGCCAAATTTTATTTTTATTTTTAGACGATCCCTCGGAAACCTAACATTTTTCTAAGATTAAAAGCATTCTATACGTTCTAGGTAATAAACTACATGTGTACCAAATTTCATCCAAATCCGTTGAGCAGTTTTTTCGTAAAAGTAACAAAGATACATCATCCAGACTATTGCATTTATAATGTTAGCAATAGTGTTAGGGACTTTTGTAATGGCTAGTTGGGTCGTAGTATAATATATTTATGCTGCTTTTTTGGCGGAGTAGATCGTCATAAATTTCTGGGAATAAACCAAGTGGTGAGTTTCACCACTCTACTTTAGTCGTTTTTGATCTGCTGTTACATCCTACAATAGGCAAAACTTGTGTTTGCTGGAGTATCATTTAGTATGTGACATAGTCAAGGATTAGGTGAATGATAGTTAAGTACTTACCTATGTACTCAGTAAATCAGCTTGTGAGTAATTATAAAAAATGCGAGAGCAAAATAAGCTCCACACTCAAGGATCTATTCCCATTAGTTCAATTACGAGTTTATTTGAGAGTCTTTCTGTCTAAGATACGTCTAGTCTGAATTCAGATCCAGAAGATAAAATATGTTGTAAATACAAATTTATTTCTACGCAGGCATAAATAAAAATAAATAAATTGTTTTAACATTTTATTAGGTAAGCTTACCCTAATCACAGTTTAATATTAGCAGACCAACCATAAATTAACATAATAAAAATATATATATTAAGTATTAGGTACAATACAAATTATTACATGCTTGATCAAGAAATTATAAATTTATTTTGTGATGACTTGCTGTTCAAGCAATATTACGATATAAAATCATTACTGTGATGGATTGACAAATTTTCTTATTACTTTACAATAATATTTCATCTCTTAACAAATTGACATATCTATTTGACAGATAGAAACAAACTCACATAATTATGTAAACACGACCTAACCAGAACCATATTATCATAAAGAACATTTCGGTAGTATAGGAAAAATTCTTTAGGCCCCCAAGTCCCTGATAAATATAAATGCGAGTTTTACATTGAATAATAACAAACAAAACATTTTACCTATGTACCAGAGTTGTTGCGGATGCAGAATTTTCAACATCCATGGATGTAAATGCGGATATCAAGTTCTTTTTTAAATAAATTTAATTTTTAATGCAGAAAGAAATCATTGCAATTAATCATTTTTATTAAGCAATCAAGCTTTTAGTAGAAAATTGAAACAATTTCATAATTCATCCTGAGAAAATCTGACAGATTTAGGACTAGGTAGCTCCATATCCGCATCCGCAAAACATTGATTATTGCGGATACGGATGTCGGTTCATATCCGCAACTACCCTGATATGTACCTACTCGAAAACACCAACTTTTAAATAATAGATAGAAAACTATAGAATACCTTGTATACCTACCAGATTATTTGAATGAAAACTATCAATTTTATAATGTACATTACTTATTTCCGAGTACATCAAAACTTTATTTGCTCTGAACTTACTAAACACTTGTGATTTTAGACATAACATGGTAAGTATACAATTAGGGATTAGGTAACTACATTTATTCACCTGAATTCAGCTTTTGTCCTTCGAAAACACCGATTTCTTATGGACAAAAGTTGAATTGTGCTAAATAAATTTCCCTTATACATCACCAATGAACAATTTTTTGAGTAAACTAGGTCGATAACGAATCAAAATAACGAACTGGTGCATATAATAAAGTTTGTTGAAATCCCCGACAGAAAAAAGTGCTGCCTGAATTATACACACACATATAATAAGTTTCTAAATAGACACTCAAAAAAATCTACTAGAAAACATCTATTACAACATATATTTTGTACAATACAATCACAACTATTATAATATGTATCATTATTACGTGTAGGTATTATGTAATCATAAAATATTGTTTTTTTTTTGCAATGTACCTACCTACTACAAATAAAATGTATTTTATTATGTAGATACTTTATATTGAAAATTTTTATGATTACATTATTACACTTTACTGTACCTACAACCAAACATCATTTTGTAATAAATCTTCATGGCACAATTCAGAACCATTGAAAAATAAATCTGATTTACTGTGGTTTTTTTTACTGCTATAGGCAGGTAAATTTTTAAAAATATTCCTGTTCACATGCCTGTAACATAACTTTGTTAATCTAAGTTCTCACATATTGTATATGCATAATAATGCTTTCATAATGAGATATAATGTTGTACTATAACTGAAATGAATCTAAAATCTTAATTCAAATTATTAAATTTTTAATATATAAATCTTTTTCTTCTTATACATATAATATTATTCTCAAAATTTAAATAATAAACTGCATAAAAAATTTTTGCATACTGTCTCTTGAACATTAGTTGTTTTTAAATTTGCTATCATGCCTAATACAATAAATATGTATTAATTTACTATATAATATAATATATATGTTTTAAGTAATTTTCAATTTCTTCTTATTATACTAATACCTACTAAAATTTTATAATTCTTTTATTGCCCTATACCTATACAAAACTGGAAACGGAGATGATAAGTTAAGATTAGTGTGATGTTTAGGTAAAAAAATACAAAAATTTTATTTATGTACAGAAAAAAATAAAAATATAAAATCATAGCGCATAAGTACACACAATAAGTTAAGTACTAGAAAGTATTACTTGAATGATATGTTTAAAAAGTTTTTCAGTCTTTCGAAAATGTTGGTATTATTTTCTCAATAACTATTTTCGTATTTTTATTTATAACATAAAAAAAGGCTTCATTAAGTACAAAATAAGAAATATCGTATAGATTAATTTTATAATTTATTTTGTTACTGTGCGTGCGTTTCTTTATTTTTATATCAGGTATATTTTTTCATCTTATAGTACTTACGTATATTCGTGCGTAGTAGAAAAATAAAAAAATATTTAATACACGAATGAAATTATTTAAAAAGCTACAACCGTACCTATTGTTACTGTGTAGAAAAATTCAATAGAATAAAATGAAAATAAAAAGATGCGAGAAATAATCCTCAGTCATAGAAATTATTCAGATGAATATTATATTTGTAATTAGTACATATGTATACCTATTTTATTATAATTAAAATTGTAATGAAATAGTTTTGTGTAGGTATGTATTGAAATTATTTTAATCAGCGTGTCAATAAATATAAAAAAATATAGTTAATTATGATAAATAGTTCCATCAATATGAAATATGTTAGAAAGACATCATTGCATATTATACCTATAAATTTAAATTTCATTAACGATTTATTTCGACAACATAAGTATTATAACAATACATATCCCTTGTATTATTCTATTAATTAAAATATATTATATATATATATAAAAATACAAAATAATGTAAAATTATTTACCAAGAATTGGAATTTACTTGTAGTGCCTGATATCCTAATTACTCTACACTGGACAGTTCTTTGTTATTACACTGTCTGTAAATGTGATTCATAAAAAAAACTCAAAAGAAAATAAGTAGTATCCTAAAACCAGTAAGGTTATCCCTGGACGGTGTGTGGGATCCGAGGACAAGGCCTCGCTGTTACCTCGGTACCACATACCACTGCGGATTATAGAACACGAAGGGGGTATACCCTATGTTTCTTTTCGGGTAAGCCCAGAGTGGGCTCGACAAGAGACAGTGCATAAATTCATTTTCCCTCCTAAAAACAGTAACCAGTCATATTTGTTATACTTATAATATAGGTTGGTTCAAAAGTGGTCTAGTTGGACATTAGAATGATTTTGTTTGGAACATTAGAATCTGGCACTACAAGATTGTCAATTGACATGTATTATTTATTTACGAGATAAGGGTTAACCACATTAAAACCGACGACGTAAGCTCAGAAAATTCAGGTCATAAAGACCTGATTACCTATTTTGGTGGGAAAATTCATAGTTAAACATAACAAGGGACATCATGAGCAATAGGTAAAATATATCGAACAAATTAGACCAACCATCTAGTTGGTTGTTTAAATTATTCTGTAAACAAATCAAATAATTTATTACAGATGCGTTATACATGTAAACTTTAAAATCTACTTATATATATACAATTAGAAATCTCTTTCGAATACCTGTATCCACAAATTCAATATTTACTAACACGTTTCAACCATTATATTTTTTTAAATAGAAAGTACCAATTCATATTTTTTTCAAACTGCATTGTACAATGTTTTACTAATCAACAATGATCTTGTTTATTTATTTAACATTTCTCTTTTATTTAATAATGGTCCCAACGTTTATACATCCCAAGGATTAATAAATAACACAAGTAACTAACTTGTTAATTGCATATTGACTAGAGTTACAATTAAACTTAATGAATACCCATATAGACCGCATTGCACCAAACCATTTAGTCCAATAATAAATTTCATTTGAAACTCTGATTGCACAAGCTTTTATACAATTAATGCCGTTACGGAAAAGCAGAACTGCCGAATTTTGCCCTAGTAGAAATTTGAATAACTAATACTTTACAATGAAAGAGAGAGAGCGAATTTTGTAAGTTTGTTTTTATGTGGAAAGTTATTTCCGGAACCACTGCATCCAATTAAAAAAAATCTTTCACTATTTCAAAGTTATATAATTGAAAACCTACAGGTTATAAATTAAGACTACTAAATCGCCCAATATAAAAACGGTTAGCAGAAAATGGACACGTTGTATCCATCGTTAGAAAATTATGAAACCATACTCTTAACAAAATTCCCAGAAGGACATTGAAATACATTAAAGTAACATTTTAATGAATAATAATCCCATAGATGGGTCCTTTCAATGGCACTGAGTAGAGTGAATTTGTAGTCTCTTCCCAAACTTTTATATCTTAATCTTTGATTAACAGATAGTTAAATAATATGCATTTTTTAGTAGGTGTATATATATATATATATATATCTAATAATAATATTAAATTCACTTTTAAAATGTATTTTGATACTCAAACATGCGCCACGAGCGAGGGGGCACTGGGTTATTTTATGTACTGTATATTGTACTAATAATTCTATACTAATTGACTCTTTAGTTAATAAGTCAAAGAAAAAATCCTAAAATAAAAAATGAATTACAAATTCACCCTATACAGTCAATAAGTTTTCAACTGGTATGTGGTACTGGTTAAAAGAGGAAGCTAGCCTACATACTTTACATTTTTTTTTTCTATATATAAGTATATTGATGAAATGGTTGCTTTTAGTTATTCAATATACCAACATATACTGCAAATTAGTTAAATTTATTATTATTAAATTTTCCAATTTAAGTATTTTAAATCGTATAGCTACATCTAATCTCTGTATTGCTTTAAAAGAAATTTATCTGTTTCCATAAACCACAAAATATTGTATCTTTTAAAACTGTAAGAAATGTACTACTCGTTAAAAACTCTGATAGCAATGTGAGAGGTCATTTCAAATGTGAGTTATCCTAAGCTAATCACTACTTGAATAACAACAAGAGATAAAAATTTTGTTGTGTAACTATGTTTTGCAAACTGAATTCAACACTACATTTAAAGATAGTCCTATAATTTATTTTGAAGTTTTGTACGAGACTAAGAAGCACATTGTGCTATAATATTTCCTTCGCAACCAACAATATCTGAAAGGTCTATTAACATTGAATGCGAGATATGCAAGTAGTAACTTTTGAACTAATCACAATGGGGTTATCAATGGTGTTCCAAGTACATACATCCAAATCTTTCTATATTATCTTTGCAGTGAGAAAAATATATTTTAAAATTAAAAAAAAAAGATAAACGTTTTAATGAAATCACTCCACAGCTATTAAGAAAAAAAAAATGGTCATAATAATTGTCAGGCATAAGGAAATCACACAAATAATAACTGCTTGGTGGAAACTTGGTTACCTACACCATAGCACATTGAAATCTTTTTCTTTGGAAATAAAATATATCGTAAATTCATTATTTTATAGAAAATTTATAGGTAAATAGTATAAATAAATAGGTAGCTAAGGCATTTGTGACCTTATTACAAATAGATAAAGTTGGATTGAAAGTTGGATGGAGTGACAGGCATTATATAAACTTACAGTTAAATATCTACCTCTAATATTTAAAATATCAATTTTAGTTACTTTTAGATACTTCACATTGCGTTACGTAACTAGGGTACTTAGTTTTATAGACAAGTTAAAAATACAAAGCGAACAACTCACAAAAAAATATATAAAAAAATATTAGGCAACTTGTCCAAAAGTACAAGACATATAAAAACATTTACGAGAGATAAGTATAAAAGATATTAATAAGTATATTATATCACATAATAGATAGGTTACAATTATAAAAATACAAGAATTGCAATATTTAATCTATTTTATCGACCAGTTAAAATGTATTAAATTATTATTTCTAACACAAACAAAATTAATGGAATCTTTATAAATAAGAAAATGCTTCAAATGCATTGGCCCTCAACAGGCTAACCCATGGACAATGCACATAGATAAAGACAGGTCATACCTGAAAAGATGTGCATAATCTCACAAATATTATCAAAGCATTTAGGGACCCTACATTCATTCAAAAAGACAAGTTAACAAGCAATGAACAACATAGTTGTTACAAGTTGTACTGAAGTAGTACTTACAAGAAAGTCTCCTTTGTCATGGCGTGTATACATAGAGTTGTACTATTTTAAAAGAGACAGTTATTCCCACATACTATCATGATAATTTTTTTTAATAAAAGTCCAACAAATATGATCCATCTCGTAGCACCTTCTTACATTCACCAACAGTAAAACACTATCACATTTTATTCACATAGAGGGAACATTTAAAACATGTTTTGCATCAGGTATTATGTGAAAAAGAATCATTACTATCCACCCGTGCCGTTGAAGTATTGAGCGTGTTTTGTGTAGGGAGCGGCAATATGATATGGTGGAGGTTGACCACGGCTGTATACTGGCTCAGATACACTCGGACTGTGCCTGTGACTTATAACACTTGGCGGATTTGATGACACCGGAATAGCATCATACAAGTCATACATATTCTGACTTGTAGGAGAATGTATATGACTGTAGCTACCATCGTCTGAAATAAGCGGTGTATTTGTCATACGATATGGATTTGTTGTGCTAGTATGACCAGTGGGAGAATATAATTCCGGGGACTGCGACGATACATAAGTAGGACTTGATATTGGTATTTCATAAACATTGGCATTCGCTGAGGAAGCCTGATGGATCGGTGGATAGTGATGTATGTCTACACTGGATCCTGGATACATATTGTATGTGCTTAAATTTGGCATTGTAGTTGAGCTGACAACTTGACTTATAGTATGTATTCTAGGGCTCTGCAAGTCACGACTGCTGTGTGGATTATAACTGTAGGTGTCAAATTTCTTTTGACAATAAATGTTCTCTTTTCCTTGCATGTATGCCTCGCCACCATACATTCCATCATAATTACTCTCTGGTACTTTATGAGTAACTACATGGTCACTCTGTGGATACATAGAGTCATAAGGGGTCATACTATCCATAATAGTTCTAGGGCTGTGTTTATACGGAGCTTCATCATAATGAGGCATCAATATAGTTTCATTATTTGAGCGTCTATCTTGTGAGCTAATACTAAGTCTTTGCAAACGATTCTGGGTTTCTTTTAAGCTGTTTCTATAAAGACTTTCACTTGGCGTTTGATAACTGGTATGATCTTTATGGCCCATGTACTTACTCTGCGGTAAATCCATAGTGGCATTAGTTCTTTCCAGTTCTTGTCTAGAAGAATACTTTTCATTGTGTCTTGTAGAATACTTTTCTTGAGCTAGATAGTGATCAGAACTGTCATTTCTAAAGTCATTTACTTGTTCACTATTTTCTTGGTATAGAGCATGATCTACACCTTTGTAACTTTTGTCATGGTCATAAGTTAAATCTAAAGGTTTGTCATAACCACTTTCAGGCAAGTTATCATAAACAGAAACTTTTAGAGGATCTCTATGAGCGCCACCAGTACAATCCTTATTGGAACCAGTGTTATCAGTTTTGTTATCTGATGCAAACCTTTGTTGTAAAGTAGGTGTTATTTTTGCTGCTTTAATATGTACAGAATTCTGCATTGGTGGAGAAACATCCTGTGTACCATCTTTGTGAATATTTCTAGCGTGCTTGGCCAAAGCGCGTAACTCTTTCGGATATGGTGTTGGAGCACGACGTAATTGTCCCGGCTTCTCAGGTACTTTTGTAGCAACTTTCATGTCTCCAAAACTAATGTGGCGTACAGAGGACTGTGTTTCTGTGTTTTCAGACTTATCTTTACATGATTTAGACTCGATCGGAGTTAAAGGCACTTGGGGAAAGAGGAAACAAGTAAGGACTTGCTCGTAAGTGTGAGGATCGACTTCTGAATGCATAGGCACTAAGGGTTTGCTTTGATTTTCTGACAGCCAAACGGCAACTAAATGGTCACAATTCAGCAAAGACTGGGGAAGACAATTAAGTGAATTTCTTACTAAATTCAAAACTTTCAGTGACGATAAATGGCCAATCTCTGGTGGAATTTTAGTCAACTTGTTGGCACGGAGAGATAACACAGACAGCTTTGTACAACTCCCTATCTCTGGAGGGATTGATCTCAGCATGTTATCGTCGATATTTAAATATTGTAATTTCCTTAATAGACCAACCGATGATGGTATTTTGTCTAAATAGTTGCACATTAACATAAGCTCCTCCAGATTAGATAATTGTCCTATGCTTTCGGGTAATGAATATAGTCTATTATTATCTAACTTGAGTGTTGTCAAATTACCCAACTGCCCAATTGTGTCTGGGAGTTGTGTTAAACTATTCGAAGATAAACATATGTCCACTAATTGAGAGCAATAACCAATCTCGGGTGCCAATTCCTCAATCAAATTATTACTTGCTTCTAAATGTATTAAACTTTCTAATGTCTTAACCACAGCTGGTATACTCGTCAAGCTGTTACTGTCTAGCCACAATTCTCTCAACTTTAAAAATCTTCCGATAACATCGGGGAATTGTTGCAACTCATTTTGCCCTATATCAAGTCTCAGAAGCTCGGTGGAACGAGACAAAGATTTTGGTAAAATCATCAGGTAATTGTCTCTGAGTTCGAGTATTCTTAAATTTGCAAGTCGTCCAAAATTTCCCGGGAGATATTCTAAGTAAGTATCGTTTAAGAATAGTTCCTGCAACGCTATTAAGTTTGTTATGGCATCTGGGAGTTTTTCCATAGGATTAACGCTTAGATCTAAAAAACATAAATACTTCAATGCCTTCATGGTGTCCGGTATAGTTGCTAAAGTATTTCTACTAATATTTAAGTGGTGCAGGTTTACCAATGAAGATATGGCTGTGGGTATGGCTTGAAGCTCGTTATCAGAGAGATTCAAATGTTTCAGCCCATGGCACATGAAGAGCTGCCGCGGCAGTTCCGTGATGCGATTACTTTGACAGAGTAGCGTCTCGAGCGTCCTTTCGTATACGAACACTTCAGTTGGAACATCTGTTAGCGATTGATGCGAATAATCCAACTCGACTACATCCTCCACTCCTGGTCTAACACAACAGAGGAAGTCGAAAGGCATGATGTTCAAGTGAACATCCAGCCACTCACTAAAAGCACGGCACTACACTTTTATTCACTAAATTCACCATTTTTAAAACAGATTTATTTTATATTCTAATTCAATCAAGCGTATATAAATAATAATAATAATAATATATATTGGTAAAAATGTGTTATGACTTATTTTTTATTAATGTTTATGTTCCACGAGAGTAAAATGATTGTAATTCCGTCATTTTTTCGCAGTGAATCACTACCAAACTATCAATTAGTATCTTCTATGTAGTTTGTGATCACTATTCATTCTGATTCCTTCAAATAAAATCAACCATATCAATCAACTTCAAGACACAGAACATTATATTGTACTTGTACAAGCTTCAAGAATGATATCAAGACACTGACCTATAATATACACCACTATCAACCTCCGTAACCCGGGCCGGATAAAGTTACAAATAATGCAAAAGCAAAAGCACAAATCGATGTAACATTTTAGGCTCCATCCAATTATGAATTTGCAAAATTTGCTCCAGCTTATAAATAATGATATTCGCAAAAAACAAACTAGACCATTGCAACGGACATATCTTAAGAAATACGTATTATTTCCTTGTCTGGGTTGCGCGAAAAAATTGCTCCAGAGCTGGAGAAAATGGCTATACCATTATCATTTAAAAACAATCAATGATTCATTGATACCCTAATAAATCCGTATAAATTCCGTACGTGTATTGTATTGTAAGAAAAATAGCAATAGCAAATATTGCAATTGCATATTTTCTTGTTCTATCAAATTAGGAAAATGAATTGCCATATGACCTATTGTCTAGTAAGATGTTTAGTCTATGGAATTGTACAAGCCTTTATAAAAATCCAACGCACGCCATTACAGTATAGCCATGTATAGCTGAACGATGATTGCCTCTCTGAACGCTATCTCATTTCTTAGAATATATAACTATGACACATAAGGAATTTATACGGATTTATTAGGACCCAGGTACTATTACTTCATTCGTATAAGGTTGGCAAATACTAATGCAAATCGATTAATTTCATTTAATTAATGAATCATTGATTGTTTTTAAATGATAATGGTGGAGCCATTTTCTCCAGCTCTGGAGCAATTGTTTCGTGCAACCTAAACAAGGAAATAATGCGTATTTCTTAAGATATGATTGCAATGGTAGTTTGTTTTTTGCGAATATCATTAATTATATTTTATCATAATTGGATGGAGCCTAAAATTTTACATCGATTTGTGCTTTTGCTTTTGCATTATTTGTAACTTCATCCGGCCAGGGTTATGGAGGTCCACTATCAAGACAATAGATCTCAATAGGTGCAATAGATAAATAGAATACTTATAAGTTTGAAAATACAAATAATAAAAAATAATTTAACTTACAGAAAAAGTTAATAGGTTTTATTTATATTAAGGAAACATACAATATCTCGCTACATATTATACATATACATACAAGAAAAACATAAATCAGCAAAGTTTCCACTAAATTATGTAGTCAAGATGCTCGTCAAATGTCAATCTACTATCCAGCAGTAGACCTAAGCAAGGAACGTAATATATACTCTGACCTAAGTCTTTTGTAACTATAACACGCGTTAAAGTGACATGGTCAAAATTGTATTCATATTTAATATGCTTAGGGTTTCTAGAGAAAGTGCATTTCTTAATATTAAGGTCCAAATAGTTATTTTTACATTTTCATAATTCATAAATTATTTAATAATTCATAAATTTATCGAGGTCCCTTTGTAGGGCCATGCAATCAGATCAGTTATTTTTTTTTAAATCCATGTCATCAGTGTATAATAGAAAATTGGACAGGTCAAAAACATCAATAATGTTATTAATGAATAAGTTGAAAAATAGTCAAATTCAAGTTTTCAAAATTTGATTAAATTTTTTGTTTTTTATTTTTTATTCTATTAATAGTAGAATCAAAAATTGAAATTAAATATTTGCTGTCAATTTGACATATAGATGTAGGTCTTTAGCGCAGACTTTTTATATTTGTTTTTTGACTGACTCACTTCACTAGCTTGTTGCGTTTGACAGTGTTTTGTATAATCTGTGGTATTATGTTTGTAAAACCTATGGTATGGTATGTTAATGTTATGTATGAACCTAAACCTATGCCTATGTAATGTATGTATGTATGTATAATCTGACTGAACTGAAAAGATAATTGTTTTACAATATTATTTCGAGTATTTTTGAAATGTGATGCGAATACGGCAATAAAAGAAGTATATTAGTTAATGTGCAGCAATGGACCTTTCAGGTAATAGTTATATTGTTTTCTTGAAAAAAGTTCTTTAAGTGTTAGCTTTTTCCGGTGCTGTATTGTAATGTAATTACAATGTATTTTTCTTTAAGTCTAAGCAGTGTTTGAAAAGAAAATGCGCTAACTCTAACCTTAGACATTTCTATTTTTATTGTTTTATCGGTTTGCAATAAATTTGCATTATATATTAACTGTGTCCAACCATTAGAATGAAAGTAATAAAAATGTATTATTGTCATAGGCACTTCAGATACTTCTGGCGACGATGGCTACGATTCGAGTCATCGTGCCAAGAGACCACGACGTGAAAACTATAGAGCATTTTCTACAAATTCTGGTAATTATTTGTCTTACAAAATAGGTTAAGGTATCCATTTAGGAATATAATAATAATAAGAATGAAAGCCGAGAAAGACAAACTTACCAAGTACATAGACTTGGCTCACGAGGTGACCGCCATGTGGAATGTCGATTCAACAATTGTTTGTTATTTATATCACTTACGGGGATTCCCACACACACTATAACAATGGAGTTAAAGAACACAATATTTTATAGATTATGACTAATTAATTATCACCCTGCATGTGGGGAAACCCCTCATGCTGTATATTGACTGCCTTGAGAATCTATCAATAATGGATACTTGTTAACACCCAACGCCATTTGCTGACGAAAAGATTTCACTAGTTCGAATTATCTGAAATTTGGTATATGTATAATGTTACTTTGTTGGTATTTTCATGACATGGTAACCTTCATGATATTATACTGCAGCATCTTGTCTGCAGGACACCCAACTCCTCAGCAACTTACAGGAGATATAATGTGTTTGAGCTCCATAGAAAGTCTGGGGTTAATTTATAATTTTAATTATAGCTTTTATATACTACATTGTTTTGATTGTTTTATCATAGAATCAGAGTGCATTTGTCTAACGAAATGATCTGTAGTTAAACACCTATGCCTATTAAACAGACATATTACTTAAATTTAATTAGATTTTATATCTTTTTTCTTCCTCGGATATATGCAGATACAGATATGCATACCCGCCACATCACTGATAATGTAAGATTTCTATAAGGGAAAGAAATTTTAAAATCGGTCCAGTAGTTTTTGAGTTTTTTCATCACTAGTTGTTGCACCCGACTTCGTCCGCATAAGTTTATAAAATATAGCCTATGATAATGTAGCTTACTATAGGTGAAAGTTTTTCTTAAATCAGTCCAACTTAATTTATTTTTTATCCAACTTGACTAGAACGATCTGGCGATGATACCCATAACAAAGACGATGATGATATTGCAACAAGCCGACCAAGATTTTCTTATGCAGAGACAGAGCAAGAGGAAAGAAGTGGATTTTCAGATTCCTCACCTAAAGGTAGTAATAATAAGGAAAGCGACTCTGAGGAGGAAGAGAGTTTCATGTCACCATCCTATCAAAATGCAAATAGTCAATTTTATAACAATGATAATTTAAATGAGGAAGAGAATAGCAAATTGCATGGGGTGATCAAAGAAACATACTCGGAGAAAGCACAGCAAATGATGGCCAAGATGGGTTACCAGGTCGGAAAGGGTTTGGGTAAAGCGGAACTTGGTCGTGCGGAACCAGTTGAGGCGTCTACACAGAAAGGCGGAAGGGCCGGTTTTGGTATGAAACCATCGACTGTTGGGCAACTACCCGAAGACTTCAAGTGGACCCATGATAATATTGAGACTTTAGCAGAAGAAAAAGTGGTTTGTATACTTTATGTTTTCATTAAAAATTAATAAGATGTGGATGTTTTTTTATCAAATATTAATTAACTATAATATTGGAGTTTATTTCGCCTTATTGAGTTACACTTTATAGGAGTTTCGCCATATAGAACTCGTCAATCTCATAGTATGTAATAACTAGCAGGTACCCATGAAAAAAAAAAAAATAAGCAATAACGCTCAACCTCTTGGGTATCGTTATTTCACTTTGGCCAGGCGTTAGATTTTTATTTTATTTTAGATGATCCTTTGGGAACAGTACTTTTTTCTGGATGAAAGGTACCATATGTCCTTTCTTGTATCCCTGATAACGTGTATTCAAAATTGTATGATGATCGGTTAAGAAGTTAAGGCGTAAAAAGGTAACAGACAGACAGTTACTTTCACATTTATAATATTAATATGGCTTACTTCTATTTTATAAATAAATTGAAATTAGAAAACTTGAATGAAAAGTTTCTAAGCCATTCTCATATTTTCTCAACCATATTCTATTATTTTCTTAATAAAAAATTTGATATCACAACAACCAATGTAAAAAACTTGTTAGGCAGTTCTTGTTAATTCCTATCATAATGCCAACAGTTATCTTAATACTTGATACTTTTCATTTTATTGTTCCTTATGTTTTCTGAAGCTTAATTTTTTAGCTACATAGTACTAAATCTGTTCCCATTCGAATATATGTAGTGATAATTATAGAACATAATTTGTCTAACAATGAAATTGACACGTAGTCTTGAGGAACAATATTGTCTCACACCAAAAATAAAAGAATTGAAATTTCAGTGCTGGATACCATCCTCACCGTCAGAACCATTAACAGGAGATCAGTTAGAGGAGTGGCTTCAAAAGGGTCCTAAGAAGTTAACCATTGACGACGAAACAGAATTCGTTAAACCACACATATTAAAAGGTGTTTTAGATGCAAAGGTAAATACCTTAATTAATATAATTAATTAAAATAACTATAATTTAGTCTGATTAATTTTTTTGTTTTCAGCAAAGTCGATTAAAGTCTGTCATTCTATAGGGTGAGTGACTTGACATATTGCTATTAGGTAGTAAAGGCTGAACACTCAGTGTTTTTTTTTTTATTTTAGGTCAACAGACAGGCTGACGGTCCACTTGATGGTAGGCGGATACCGTCGCCTATAACACAAGTAAAGCCACAGGTCCTGCGAGTGCCCTGCAGATCATAGAAGGATTAAGGATAAGGAAGTGATAGGGTAATAGGCTCTAGCATCCGTTACTCCCTCACAGAAACATAACAGCACACATGTTGTTATTTTCCCTGTAAAGAGTGGTTACTGCCCAAATGACTGTGAAACGCTGTGTGCCCTGACACTAGTTTCCGGACCAGAGCCTTCCATTTCCATTCCAAAGTCGGCCCTTCCGGGAATCGAACCCACGACCCTTGAGATGGAGCGTTTAAGGTAAGCACCTTAACCACTCATCCAATGGGTTCGTCAAAAGTAAATACACATGATGTGGTTTTGTCTCAAGACGTCACAGTTATTTAACTAAATTAGTATTACTAAGTTAGTTAACTAAATTTAGTAGTAAGATGTAAATTTCATTTTTTTATTCCAGACTATATTTGACTCTTTAAATGACAACGACTTGAGGAATGCAAGGTCTCGCAGTAATCCATACGAGACGATCGGTGCTGTGATATTCTTGAATAGAGCTGCAGTTAAAATGGCAAATCTGGACGCCGTGTTTGATTACATGTTCACAAATCCAAAGAAACAGAATTCAGATGAAAGTGCAGTAGACAACAGGGAAATTTTGTACTTTGCCGATGTTTGTGCGGGCCCCGGAGGCTTCTCAGAGTATGTTTTATATAGGAAAGGATGGAAAGCAAAAGGTAAGAGATTATCATTTGTGTTTATTATGTCACAAAAATCTCTTTGCTTTTTAATTCAATTTTCTCAATTGTTTGAAAAAATAATTAAAAGAAATGTCATCATATCAATCAAAATTAAATTGGTGAATTTTTGATATTAATTGCGCTTAACAGCACCGAGCATTAAAAATATTTTTTTTCAACTAACGGTTTGAATTTGTAGAATTAGCACAAAATAATAAAGCACAAATTGCAACATTTCATTATGTTTTTAATGCTAATATGTTGGATTAAACTTATAAAAATCGATTGCAACAAACAAAAGTAGATAATATTTTTGTAATTGGGATGTTTTTTAAAGCACATTCTTAACAATTTTTCTAAGGTAAATAGATGACAAAACCAAAAGTGACTTAGAAAATAGAAAACATTTTTTTGCATACACATGACACTCACGAATACATATAAAGATAACAAAACGAATAAAATATTTTCACGTTTGAATGAGAATACATAGGTACTTAAATAAAATCCCATTGAGTGTGCGCCATGGCAGCAAAAAGGATCTGGTTCAGCATAAGTCCTACTTGACTTGATAGTAAAATATGAATAGAAAAATACGAGTCGCTATAAATAGAATTTTACATATATTAAACAATATTTTTTAAATTTCTAATTGAAAATAGTAAAATAGAATTCTGCTATCCTGTTCTATTTTTGTTTTGTTTGTATTTCTCTTACGCGAATCACAATCTTGTTCAAAACTCCGATTAAAACGATGCGCATAACTGTTGAAACTGTTAATACCCCCTTAAGCTGTCATTTGTTTTACTTTGTTTGCAGGTTTTGGATTCACACTGAAGGATACTAATGATTTTAAACTATTAGACTTCTACGCTGGAACCCCAGAAACTTTTAACCCATATTATGGTGTAAAAGACGATGGAAACATATTCGATCCGGAAAATTTAACATCTTTGAAAGAATATGTATTGAAGCAGACCGAAGATAAAGGTGTACATTTCCTAATGGCTGATGGTGTAAGTAAAATAAATACTGTGTTAAAAGTTAAAAAAGAACATTTAAAAATGATGCATAAAATATTTGGTTTTTGGTATCAAGACAATTAACTAGGTACATAATATTATATTATTATGGGAAATATTTTATCGTATAAAAAGCGATAACGATAACAACAAATTATATCGATTTATTGATAAATGTTTTAAAGTTGCAAATTTTTTTTTATAAATACAAACTTATCTCTTTTATCTGTCTTTCCATAAGTGAAAACTGAATTAAAATCCTTTAGGTGGTTTAGAAACAGTTCATAGCGGAGAAACAGACCTATGACGCATTTATAATATGTAGAGATGGTTTTAATGAAAGAAATGTTTACTGTGAGTCAACCGAATTTGGTAAACGCTTAATTTTATTGCCTGGATTAAAATATAGGATACTTTTTATCCTGGAAAAATATTAGGTTCCCGAGGGATCGTCTAAGAATATAAAAATTTCGAATGACGGCGCCACCGTCGCGTCGTCATGGCGATAAACATGTCAGCCATTATACTACTCACAAGCTGGTGCCTGCGGCTTCGTCTGCGTTGAAAAATGAAAAATATAATACCTAAATAACGTCATACATCTTTATCGCTGTGACGACTGTGGCGCCCAATTTTTCTTATATCTTTAGACGATCGCTCGGTAATCTAACATTTTTCCAGGATTAAAAGTATCCTATATGTTAAATCAGGTAATACACTAGCTGTGCGTCAAATTTCATCCAAATCCGTTCTGTAGTTTTTACGTAAAAGACGTAACAAGCATACAAACATTCGCATTTATAATATTAGTAGCATATATTTCTTCATTTTCTATGCGGTCGAACTCACTGGCACTAGCTAATGAGGAATAAATAAAGTTTAGTAAAAGTATATGTATTGGACTAACTATCCTGTTGTATGTATGGGTCCCAAATTGTCATTTGACTTTAGCTTATACTTTAAGTTTATCATATGTCAGTTGTGTATCCGAACTCTTTAAAGAGATTATAAACGTTTGATTTTAGGGTTTCTCTGTAGAAGGTCAAGAGAATATTCAAGAGATACTATCGAAGCAGTTGTATTTGTGTCAGTGTGTGGCAGCACTAATGCTGGTCAGGACCGGTGGACATTTTGTCGTGAAGCTGTTTGATGTGTTCACACTATTCAGCGTTGGCCTCATCTACATCATGTACAGATGTTTTGAACACGGTTCGTGTGCTTGATTATTATTTCAGTGGAGTTAAAAATCAAATAGATTATATTTTAAAACATATAATCTATTTGGATAAAAATGGACAAAAATTAACTTAATTGTCTTTAATAAAAATAAAGCCCTTATCCAGTATATTTGAATCAGTGTCAGTGGAATTAATTTTTTAAATTTTAAAATTGAAGGTAACATGAAACATGTAAACATGAAACGATACAACAGTTTCGTTCAAAAGTCTACCTTCAACTAGTCATTGTGAACTTGACTTTCTAATTTTGAGCGAACTGATTGGTTTGGGGGCGTGGCAAGACCAATGGACAACGATGACTCGCTGCATTCTTAACGCGAACAGACTATAGTATGTTTTATTGCTTACTGCTTTTTTAAAGCGTTCATTAATTTGTGATTGTGTGTCCTTCAGTGAGTATCCACAAGCCGGTGACGTCACGGCCCGCCAATTCGGAGCGTTATCTGGTGTGCAAGTGGAAACGTGGAGGCACCGAGCCAGTGGAGCGACACCTGTACTACGTCAATCAGCTGCTCAACGGGGAGTCCGCCGCGGACAGTGACGTCACGCAACTGGTGCCCCTCTCCGTCATACAGGACGACAAGCATTTCTTTCACTACATTTACAATAGTAATTGTATGTAAGTTGTTTTTTTTTTTTTTTTAAGTGAAAATTTCTTTTATATGCGCATTGGACACTTTTAGATGGGGGAAAAAACAGTGAACTCGTGCCGTCACACTCTGTAAGCGACTACCGCAGTGACGTGTAATTGTATGAAATAAGCGCCATCTACCCGAATTAATATAAGCTTCTTGTTTCATAAATTAATACAATAGTTTGTTAAGATGTTAAAGTGTGGCGTAGTTTTCAATTCTGACTTGCAATCCTAGGTTTTTTTTTTTTTTCAATGAAAAAGCGTGGAAGGCAGGTTTAAGCTAGAGTGATTCAAATGCACTACAGGTTATAGGTATAGGGATATTTGGCATTGCAACCAGTCGAGTACTCGTTCGCAACACGCTCTCGCAAAACAAAACATTTTGACTCCTTCATTTTTTTAATTTAGTGATGAGGAGGTATTTGCGATATTTCTATATTATAGAAACGGAAGAAAATTTCGAAAAAAACCGGACATCCTTAATCCTTTTATTAACGGAAATATAAATTGCCGAGCTTTTGTCGGAAAATCGCACGTCGTTGTCGCTGTGAACAGAATTATTTACTTGAGCTTTCTTATCAGGCCAACAGTTTGCAGCCCTGTTATGAGTGCAGTTATATTAATATTGTCTTCACTGTCAAATTGATAGACATATTTTAATATTTCAGGCTTGGCGAAGCGCAAATAAAGAACCTAGTCAAGTTATCTGAATTCAGCAAGGACAAAGATTTAAAGGAGTCCACTCAGATTCAGATAAGGGAACAATGTCTGAAATTATGGAAGGTAAAGCTAGCACAGTTTTTTTTTTTTTAATATTCAGTACTTCATACTTTCAATATTTTATTATAGTTGTCTAAGGTTCGAAGAGGGTCGTCCTTCGCCCATCTTTTACCAGACGAAAAGTATATTTTATCAATTGTTATCTATGAGAAAATAAATCGCGATTGTGTTGCCTATTAAAATATGCTAATGGATATCCTTAACTAAAAAATTATATAGTTGCATGCGAAAATCCTTTCATGAATTACTATTGCAAGGCTTTGAAATTTGAAAATCAAAGGAAACAAAGATGTGCGACATAGAAACATTAAGCGTACTGTGCATTGTAATATAGAAGGACGCAGCATATCAGCTTATCTTTTTTTTTAATTAAGGGTATCCATGAATATATTTTATAATAGGCAAAACAAAACAATTGATAAAAGATACTTTTCGTCTGGTAAACAGGTGGGCGAAGAACGACCTCTCACTGAATCCTGTACACATAGTAACACATTAATTTATATGTCTCTGTATAGAGCTTTCTTACAAGGAACTCTGAACAGTACGAGAGATTGGAATGAAACGAGAGAGACATTTAGAAAGAGAGAGAGAGAGTCAGCTCGTCGGAGTTTTATTAATGTTAACAAAATGTGAATCTCGAAGAACTAATAAGCAAATAAGTTAGTATATAATATTAAAAATGAGTGAGTTAATTGTTTTTTGGAGTTTTATTGTTAGTTGAATTCTCGTTCTGATGGCGTTTGTCAACAAATTTTGATTTTACTTAATTTTTTATTCGTAATCTTGACTGAATGGATTTAACAGGAAAGTGGGATTGTCCTATAATTCTATGTGTTAGAGAATCACATAGTGATAATTAAGTAACTATAAAAGGGAAGATCTCATACATTTTTTTAATGTATAAAAAAAAATAGTAATTTGTTCATTAGTCCTCTCATTAGTATATTAGATCAATGATCCTCAACTGATTTTTTATTTTTGCTAGATATCCTTTTTACGTTTTATTAGCATTATTCACACTCCAAAATTTTTGGTTATTTTTTTCATCGGGATAGATTTTTTCTGACTCATCATCAAAGGTACTATCGTCTGTCTTCGTTTTCGGTAGCGTTACCCCAATACCCGATATTATTATTCGATAAATGATAATAAAATAAAGACTTATGTAAATAATGAAATGTTCCAGTTGCCCGATGAATGTAGGAAACAACCGGAGAGACTGAACCCGGACGACACCCTGGCGAAGATATTGTCTCTGATGAAGAGGACGCCACCGGACTCGCATCCACTCCACACATTCAAAACGGCTGTGCTCAATAAACCGCCAAAGTATTTGGAGAAAGAGGCGGACTTAAATTTATTTAAGACTATTTACGAGTGGCACATGATTTTTTTGAGTAGCGCCAAGAACAGTCCGGACTTGAAATTTTTTATAGGTAAAAATATGTTTATTTGTTCAATTATTATCTTAATTATAATATTAAAAAAAAAATCAAATCTGTGAAATTTTGTGAGGATTGTTACTCTTCAACGCAAAAACGGCTCAACGGATTTGGATGAAATTTGACACACATATAGGATGATTTTCATACTGGAAACATAAGGTTAGGTTTCCCGAGTTATCGTCTAAAAATATAAAAAAACTGTAGCCACACCGATAAAGATGTTTATATTTTTAATTTTTTTAAATAAATTCTTATGTAGTGCCACAGTTTAAATGATTTTAATAGCTTTATTGTTAATTTTATTACATTCTCATTTATATCTTGATTTATGTCACGGTCTTTTTATAGATATTAGAGGCGTTTTGGGTATTTGGAACAATTTTTTAGGCAACCATGCCTCCCTTGGGAACAGTACTTTTTTCTGCATGACAAATGCCGTATGTCCTTTCTTGTATCCCCGATAACGTGTATGCAAAATTTCATGATGATGGGTTGAGTAGTTAAGGCCTGAAAAGGTAACAGACAGACAGAGTTACTTTCACATTTATAATAATTAGTATGGATTAGTCATAATGGCCTCCTGTGTTTTTTTTTTAATGTATAAATTGTGTTTTTAATGTTACTGTAATAAAAGTCTTATCAAAATCCGTTCAGTGACTTTCCGCGAAATAGTATCAGTAAAAAATATCCTCACATTAATCACCTTTTAATCATCATTAGTAGGATAAGGATTTCTAGACATCTAATCTAAAGTCTAATGTTATAAACATTGACAATACATTGAGATTTGACTGCATAAAACTGTGGAATATTTTAGGCCTATAAAATATATATAAAAATGCATGTAACACTCAAGTGATGGGATATAATAAATACTTTGTTATTATTATTATTATATGGAAACAAGGTCTTGGCATAATAAGAAAGAAAAGAATACAAAGAAGGCACAGAAAGATGTATTCACATAAAGAACAAATTGATGGAACAATAAATGAATGTTTTCAGGTTGCGGTGGTAAACAAGTTTACCAACTTGACGGTGCGACATGGAGAAATGTAGTCGACTTACATCTTTCTTTGCCCGCCAAAACGCTAATATATGGAGAGGTATTTATTACTTTTGCTGTCTGTTTCTCCGCTAATTTTCTTAACCACCCGATGACTTTTGACTAGGTTTTCACTAATGGACTAACTCTCTACTCTTTATAAAGTCGACACGATAGATCTTAAAGTACTCTGGTCGGACTGAAATCGTATAGGCTGTTGACTTTAGCTGGAGATTTCAATGTAAACTTTGATTTTTAAATTAAATCGATTGATTTATTAAAATAAATTTAATTTAAAAATAGATTTTTCGTGCATATTTTCTATACACGACAGTTCATAACTACCCCCTCACAGAAGATTAAAGAGAAATAACAGCACGTGTGCTGTTATGATTAGGTGAGTGAGTAAGGGATGCCAGAGTCCATTTTCTTATATTAATAACAATAATAATAATAATAAAGCTTTTTTTTTTATTTCCATAGCCTATAACAAATTACAATCACAATATATAGTTATATACAAGATTCTCTTTTTTTGTAAACCTTTTCGTTATCCCTTCCCAATTCTTTAATAATACTGTAGTCGGCAGAGCTTTACCGTTGCTTGTGTTATAGACGACGGTTCCCATCTACCATCAAGTGTCTGACGACCTGAAAATATATATATTTTTAAAAGGTTGCCAGACGCGTGGTGTTCATTTTCATGTGGTGTTTTTAGGTAATAAAAGAATACCAAGACGAAAGCAGTAAACAGGTTCACAATAAAGCCTTCCACATAGTAGACGCCGTTATGCTGGGAGGAGTCGACATCTCTCACATGCCCTTAAAGGAAAGGTTCGTATAATTTCAATTAGTTATAGTATTGTTATCATCACCTGCAGTTCTGTCAAGGCCAGTCTATTTTTTAAATTATTTTTATTTGATTCCAGAATAAATCAATGCACCTTGTTCTGCGATGCCCTTAGCAAGATAAAATCGGAATCGATCTCAATAAGATGCAAAAGATTGTACAGCATGGAACATTTTCAAGGAGCAATGAACAATTTAGAGTATCACTGTATGAAGAGAGTTAAGAAAGCCATCACTATAGATGTGCCAAGCAGAGCGAATGGCACTGTTAGGTCGTTTTACACGATCGGTTCGATACTTTTTATTAAGGAGATAAAAGGTAATAATAAAATATATTACATATTTTAAGAATCAATATATATTTAATGACAACTTTTTTTTTATTATATAAAATATAGCCCATGTTACTCGCTGATAACGTAGCTATTATACTATATGTGAAAGAATTTTTAAAATTGGTCCAGTAGTTTTTGAGTTTATTCATTACAAACATATAAATCTTCTCTCTTTAAAATATTAGTATAGATAGATAAACAAAATGGCGATTACTTTTTTCTTCTGTAATGTCTATTTGTTTAAAAAAACGGTGTATATTGAAATGTTACATAAATTTTATTATCCAAATACATTCATAAAAATAAATTTTCTTAAAATTTTTTTTACCTTATTTGTTGACTAATTTTTTTGTAGTTAAAATAAATCATAATTAGTACATAACAATAAAAAAATTATAGAATTCTAAAAAAAACTCCTAATTAATAATATGTTTATTTTATGAAAAATTTCTTAATTTTTCCAAAAAGTGTCCTGATTATACCTTATTTTTTTTAAATTAATATAATAATAAATTGGGGTATACAAATACTAATGTATAAAAACTATAAATAATAGAAGTGAAATTCCGACCTTTAAGAATCTTTTTATAGGAATGTCTAACATTAATTGTTTTTCATGTAGTTTCAAAACACTGAACCCCTTTTTTTTTTTCAAATCTTTAATTATTCATAACTTTTGAAATTGTTTATATGTATTGATGATCCTTTCGTTTCCAGAACCGTGGATGGCAGTCTATTCTAAAAACACGGGATACAAGTATTACTTCAACACAGCAGATGGAAAAAGCAAATACCACATAGTTCCAGAAGCGATTCTGGATATGTTAAGCGCTTTCACAAACCGCATAATGTGGCCGTGGGAGCCTGAAGCCAACGCAATATACGAAGGACAGTCGCGCAACGGCCTCAACAGACCATATATGGATGAATTTATTGCCCACAAAATTGCTAAATAAAATTGTAAATACCAGTATTAAATAAATATCACATTTATAAAGTTTTTGTCTTTTATTTCTCGAGGTTATTTGGTCTTAGTAGGTTTTTTATTTGCACAAATGTGCAAGACAGTTGTGCTAATAATTTGACAATAAATGGTTTTATTAATAGAAGCCTACGTTTAATAAGATAATAATAGTAATTGACGTCAACTTGTATCCATTTTATACTATAGCTGTTGCACACGACTTCGCCCGACCTTTATAAAATATAGCCCATGTTACTCGCTGATAATGTAGCTTTCTATAGGTGAAATAATTTTCAAAATCGGTCGAGTAGTTTTTGAGTTTATTCATTACAACAAACAATTGTTTCCCTTTATGAAATTAGTATAGGTAGTATAGATGATATGTAAATTCATTATTTACCTTATATAAACAAAAACTTGGCATGAAACAAAGTACGTTTGAAGCATAATGAATTTCACAGTTTTCTGATATCTATTAAACTATGGTGAAGCTGCGACATCTATCGGATTTGGGTCACCAAGAAAGAAGTCCTTTCTTGGTGATACTCCTGTGTATAGTATGCTCCCGTTTGCAAACCCTCGGGAACCTAACATTTCTCCAAGATAAAAAAAACCTTCCGCCGGAATCCCTCTGTTGATAGATGAAAACCGCATGAAAATCCGTTTAGTAGTTTTCAGGATAGAAATTTAATTTCTAATAAGTTACAATTTTATGCTCTATAAAAGCGTAAAACAATGTGTTCAGGTTTTCATATAAAAACTAAATGGTTTCAAAATTAGAACCAATGGGCATCAATGGAACTAGTCTATTTACAAACTCAATTCCACAAAGGCACAGCTAGATTGACGACTCAATATTGTATCTGCTTTGAAATGTAATCCGTACTAATATTATAAATGCGAAAGTATGTTTGGATGTTTGTAACTTTCACGCAAAAACTACTGAACCGATCACCATGAAATTTTGCATACACATTGTCTGGGACACCAGAAAGGATATAGGGTACCTTTCATCGTTAAACGCGGACGAAGTCGCGGGCACAAGCTAGTATATTATATTATTGGTCATTTTAGTATATCAATTAGATACCAGATTACGACTGATATGGATATAATTTATAATTTAAACAACTCATAAAAAGAAAACAACCGTACAATTTGCGATTATTTAATCCCAAAGTCACATTTATAATCAGTATGCATTCTTTAAAACGGTCTTAAACTAAAAAAGTGTCCCTTCACTCAAAACAAACACTCTATCTGGTTTCACTTTATTTCTTTGACGTAGGCGTCCAGTTCGGCGTCCAGTTGTTCGGCGGTGGGAACTTGCCGTTTTCCACGCTGAGCACCTCCACGGCCACGTCTAGCACCTCGGCCTCCACCGCTGTTTTGGTTTTTATTTTGTTTCGGTGCATTACCTCCTGTGTGGATAAAATAAATAATAATATTAATGTTTTTTTTTTAACATACAAGGAAGACTAATCCGTTCCACAAGTCACACACCTAGTAGTGAATCACCAATTTATTCTTAAGGAATGTGACAAAAAGGGCCCAAAAAGAAAAAAGATCACCTTGTGTATGATTTTATAAGATGCTTTATCAGATATATATGAAAAAAAATCCCCTTTTTATTAAAAACTAGCTGGTGCCCGCGACTTCGTCCGCGTCGAATGATGAAAGGTACCCTATGTTCTTTCTGGTGCCCCAGACGTGTATGCAAAATTTCATGGTGATCGGTTCAGTAGTTGCATGAAAGAGTTACAAACATCCAAACAAACTTTTGTATTTATAATATTAGTATGGATGTACTATAATGAATTATAGTATTGGCGGCAATGAAATTTTTTTTTTGTCTTGTTTTGCCAAGGCTCTAGATCACGCTTTAGATACCTAATGTGGAGATTCATTTGCCTTTATAAGTATTCCTTTTAGATCAGCCAAGTTTCTAGCCCAGTACAAAGTGAGATATCTAACAATTGCTAAATACATTACCTCTAAAGGAACTTCTCCTGATAGGGCCACCACCAGATCGAGCTCTGTCTTCAGCTCTGAAAGAGCTTATTTCAGATGTAGCCAGCTGTATGTTCATGGCTCTTCCATCTAAAGGAACGCCATTGTACTGCTTCATGGCCTTCAGAGCATCGGCTTTGCTTTCAAATACAACATCAGCAGTACCTAGAAATAACAGAAAATTTTGATTAAAATTTTATGAGCAAAGTTTAGCAATAAGAGGTCAAGCATTATATTGCTTGTATATTTTTTATTTTTCAACGCAGACGAAATCGTAGGCTCAAGTTAGTATTTTATATAAAAATATATTAGAGAAAAAAAAAGCATACCTAAAGATCTACCAGATCGATCATAGTGTACAGCAGCACTCTTCAGATTGCCAAATTCAGAAAACAGTTCTTGAATATCTGAATCTGATACTCCAAAATCTAGATTGGATACCAAAAGCTTTGTCGGTCCCGATGTGAGCGGATTGTTTCTCAGTATCTTCCTGTCCAAGAACTCATTAAACATATCATGTTTCCATGCGCTGTTTACATCTCCCTGAAATAGGTCGTCCTTCAAAGAGCATGCCCACTGACTTAGCTGTCTTTATTGAGGAGTATGGGCATACTCGGAACACGGGGCAAGAATTGTACATTTAAACATAATATCACACATAGAATACAATGTTAACTTTTACAATGAATAAATAAAGCTATAATTTCAAACAAAATTAATAAAACAGTCCATTTGTTGCACTAGCACGCAGCACTGGTAACAACACTGAATGGTTAAAACGTTGTCTCCACGATTAAGTAAGAAATTATTATCTTCTGTCCAAGTCACAGCTGTATGGTGAATAAATATGGCACAATGAGGTCGCTTCAAAACCATATATATCCATTTCGAACTCCCACATATATCGAAAACTAGAAACTTTTGAAACTGATCAAAAACTTGATGAAAAACTGTGATTTATTGAAAAATGTTGCAACAATCCCCATGAATCATTCGGACGAATGAGACAAAATAGTAGGAATCATCACGGACATATTGTAAAATTATATACTTGACGATCCGCTGAGTAAAAATAGGAGGCGTTTAATTATTCTGAACACAAAGAAAAACTTAACGGGAATGTTCTCAAGGCATTTTTAGGTCGCAGATTTCTCCAATGATCGAGGCGTCATTAGCGAGCAATTGGCCGCCATTTGCAATTTCATAACCATTAATTTTTAGAACATTTTACCCTTTTATAATTGGTAGTTTTCGTAATGCCGCCGCGATTTCTTCCACGCATTACACCACCAGAACGGCCGTTACGGAATCCACCACCACGACCACCACCGCCGCCGCGGTTGGTTCTTCTGTTGTTATCAAACTTTCTTCCGACACCGCCGCCTCTACTGCCTTTCTTATTTGCTTTTATTATATCGTCTAACGCCATGTCAACACGGTCAACCATGTTGTAGTTTATTAGATAATATTAATTATTAAAAGAAACTAAGTCTGCAATACACTTGCAACGAAAAAAATTATAAAAAAACTCGAGATGGACAGAGCAGCGCACTTTTCTACTGATCGAACGTGCTGCCCAAGAAAAAGAAAGATTGATTGTTGAATTGAATTGAATGAAAGATAGATAGATTAAAAAAGAAACTCAGCCAGACACACA
Organism: Synanthedon myopaeformis; assembly: GCA_944738685.1. Taxonomy (NCBI): domain Eukaryota; kingdom Metazoa; phylum Arthropoda; class Insecta; order Lepidoptera; family Sesiidae; genus Synanthedon; species Synanthedon myopaeformis. Next base: position 3,782,369 of record OX122926.1, on the reverse strand, counting down.
GATAAATAACACCACAGGATAGAAAATTGTAACAATGAACCACAAACAAACAAATTAAACATAGACACACAATTTTTTTCCTTTGTGATAGGCTTGGGAGAGGCCTTCATCCAGCAGTGGAGAGACAAAGGCTGATGATGATGATGATGATGATGAAACGTATATTTTACTAACTGTTTAAAGCGTTATATGGAATAAAATTTGTGATCTGAATCCAACGATTAGATAAGTAAGTATTTTTTTTTTCAATATTGCTGTTACTTCTGTGGCCATTAACATTTGTTTTATAGGATAGAGGAATTGCTTAGGAATTTCACCTATAGATAAAGATTTCATGCCATTTTTCATTTTTTTTCATTTATGACAGATCAAGGACTATAACGATATCATCTAGCAAAAGTATAGGAGAGACAAGTAGAGTAGACTTGAAAGAGATAATAGTAAAATCCTATGTCATTGATAGCACAACTGAACAACTGAACACAGCACTGGCCACAGAATACTTAATGTAGTTTGTTTAATTTCAATTCAAAGTTCACTTTTACTTTATCTAACTGAAATTGTGTTAAATAAAATTAATTTAATGTAAAATAAAGTGTGGTATTTCATAAATTCCGAATCTACTTTTTTAGTTTATTTATTTGGTATTGGATATAGTTTGTATATCACATATATATTTATATCACTACAAAATGACTATGGGGGAAAAGAATAAAAATCTGCCTTGGTAAAGCCGATTCTTTTATTTTTAATGAAAATAACGATTAGAAAATAATTTCACAACTAGTATAAACTAAAATTTAAAAAAAAACTGCGAATGTAACATATAAAACAAAACAATATAACATAATATTTCAGGGTGGAAAAATATCGTCCAGTGAAACTGGAAGATCTCGTTTCTCACGATGATATAATAAAAACAAGTGAGTTTGTCTTTTTATTTCTTTCTTATTTCTGTTATATATACAGTGTACAGGTTTTTACTATGTTTCTCGTTTTTAGTTAATCAATTTATGAAGGAGAACCAGCTACCACATTTATTGTTTTATGGACCACCAGGCACCGGAAAAACTTCTACAATTTTGGCCTGTGCTAAACAAATGTACACCCCACAGCAATTTGACTCAATGGTAATTTAATATTATCAATATTCTTTATTGCCTAGGACACATTTTTAGTTACTTAGGGATTAACTACACACTTATTCAATCTCAATCAACCAATTTATTTGCAACTTATAAAACATACAATTAATAAACTGAGAGAAAAATAAGCAGTACTTAACAAAAAGACCCTACTCATCACTACTCAGCCTCAGTAAAATGCTGAATAGTGCTGAATGTCTGCAGACCTTAACATTAAAAAAAAGCTGAATAAATGTAGTTACTCCCTTAAACTTACCTACTATTATTTACTGTTGATATTGCTTTTTATGTACTGACATAAATGTATCTTACTTAAATTTCATATCTTTCATTGTTTTTTTAAAAAAAAAAAAATTTTTAAAAACTCAAGGTATTGGAGTTAAATGCATCAGACGATAGAGGTATTGGTATTGTACGCGGAGAGATACTTAATTTTGCCTCTACAAGGACTATGTTCAAAGTTGGACCCAAGTTAATAATTCTGGATGAAGCTGATGCAATGACAAATGATGCTCAGAATGCACTGAGAAGAAGTAAGAACATTTATTTTTCTCTATTTAAAGCCTGGGCTCGACCGCAAAATGAGCGAGGTCATTAATGAGCCCTCTTAACTTGCAACGGTAAATTTCATAGCTGAGGCTCGACCGCGAAAGAGTCTAGTGGAGTGGGCTGAAAGAGCAAAAAGAGCAGCAAGCCATCGCTGTCCATCGCATAGGGTAGGGATGCCAAACAAGTGTTCAATTACTGTGTTTTGATTTACCATATGCAATGGAAGAGTTTATTGTCACTTTGAATATACAACAACAACTCATTGAATTGTGGCCTGTTAAGACGATAATATTTTTTAAAATGAATAAATAATGAGTTTTAAAACTGGCACCGTGATTTAGAAAATGGTCTGGATTCTCTGAATCACATAGGTACTGTTACTTGCCATGCCCTTGTTTGCTTCTCAAACAACATGTGATCCAGTGTGACATTCCCATTTGGTTAACAATTTAGTCCCATTTGGTGGGTTCTTTAAACATTTGCTTTATATGACCAAATAACTTAAGAAATTAAATTAAGAAATAAGTATAAAAAATATATTTGGGACCACAGTCATTAGTCAGATCATTTGTATTGTTTTCTAGGGAAAACATGACACAAAGTTATAAAAAAAAATAAACAAAGGACATCACCCATTTTAGGCAATTTTTTTTTTTGGTTGCCAGCGATATTTTACACCTTATTATTTAGTTTAACTATCCAAACATTTTTCACTAAGCGTTTTCTCCGAGTAATTAATAATATAATAAAGATGTATTTATTATAATTCCTTATAATTCTCCAAATGTTACAAAAATGTTAACTTCTTACATATAAATATAGTCTTTAGAACTTTGTTGTGATATTGAAAAATGTTTAAAATATAGTGTTCTATTATAATAATAAGTTTAATATAGTTGGCCAGCATTATTTAGTCAAAAATGTATGGAGGCTGGGTGATGTCCTTTCTATTTATCCTTTCTCTACTAAACTTCATAGAATCACCTGCTGGGCCAATCTGAAGATTGCCTGAAAATTTTATCAAAATCAGTTGAGCGGTTTCAGAGTCCATAGGGAACATACAACACTTTTGTTTTTCATATATCCGTATTCTGGAGGTATACTATCCTAAGTTAATTTTTTTAAAAAATCACTTTATGATGCTATTACAATAAGTATTTTTACTGGTATCCTTTTTTAAGTCCTAGCAAAGATAACAAAAAGTTACGCTTTTGACTATAATATTACAAGTACTATTGTGTGTACATAATTTGCTAAATGTGACTTAGGATAGTTTGCTTCCGATGTATAAAGATAAATCAATCAATGTTTTTTTTTTTTCATTGAGTTCACATGGTTCATTTTCATATGAATTTTTCATAGGGTTATTTGAAAAAAAAAAAAAAAAAAAAAAGAAGAAGCCATGTGCTAAATACTTCATTATGTTTAATTACTATGGCAACTGGAATCCTAACAAACCAATGTGTTTTGTTTGATAACTGTTACAACGTGCTATGTTATGTTTAAAGTTAATGTTTTATCTGTGATCCTTAAAGTCTGATGTGAAACATTTTTGAATGTTTTAATGTGTCCCGCAAAGCAAATTGCGAAAGTTATGACGGATAGCGACTCCGATGAAGATGTACAAAGTAGAACAGTAAAAATTACAGTCATTGGAGAACCTATGACTGGGAAGGTAAGGATTTTATTATGTATTACTGTAATTTTTTTTTTTTTTTATTTACTTAAGAAACCCTCTTTACCAAAATACAGTAGGGGCCACGTGGCTTAAGAGGAGTTAGCGGATATACAGACGGACAGACGCGGAAAGCTACTTTAATTTATACTATTTAAAGATAATAATTGCTTGCTAGGGATATTGTAACCATTATCTCCCTAAGGAAGATAATTCTAAATTATTTTAGTTATGGTTTATTTATAACTATTTATAACTATGTATATCGGAAGCAAACTATCCTAAGTCACATTTAGCAAATTATTCAGTACTTACAATAAGCATGTAACAACTTGGACGTATAACATAATTATAATAATCAAGAGCCAAACTTTTTTGTTTTCTTTGATAGGACTTAAAAAGACTTAAAAAAAATTACCAGTAAATATAACGTAAAATATGTCTTATTCCAATGGCTACATAAATGGATTTAAAAAAAAATCACTTAGGATAGTATACCTACGGTATACACATATTATTTTTTTTCAATTTATTTATTCACTGCGGTTTGAATTTAATAAATTATTATACTTTGTTTTGTTTTATCTGCTTACAGAGTAGTCTGTGCGCCCGATATTTAGGTTTTAATCAAGTGTGTGGCAGTACACAGGGCGCTGTTGTGCTCGCTGGAGAATGTTTAGGCCTCCGTCCAACGATACCCTTACAGCTATGTGACGTTGCTGGCAACACCTTAAATACACAAATGCTCGGAAATTATTTATACTCCTCTGATGTAAGTAAATGATTGGCTAGCTAGCGCATTGGATGAATGATTAACGCTCTGTCTCAGGGGTTACGTTTTCGATTCCCGGCAGGGCCAACTTTGGAAATGGAACTTTAAAGTTAGTTCTATCTGGACCTGGAAAGTAGTGGCATGGTACACTGCGTTTCGCAGTCATTTGGACACCCTATCTGGCGCCAGTAGCCACCCCCTTACAGAAGACCATTGTGTGCTGTTGTGTTTCAGTGAGTGAGTAAGAGCTGCCAGCACCCATTTTCCTTATTCCTTCCTAATTCCTTATCCATAATGTTACTATGATCAGCAGCAGCATTTGCAGCATCTGTGGCGTTGCTTGTGTTACAGGCGACGGTCAAACTGTCAATCTTAACTTGAAAAAAAAATTATTCCTTACAAAAAACCTAAATAATGTTAATATGCATTTTGTAATTATAAATATGCATTTAATTTATGGAAATATTATGAAAATATCTTCAATGACTAGCTGAAACAACATAATATGCGGTTATAGCTCATATTATGAGACTAGTTGATGAAACTAATTGACTTAAATAAATAAATTGGCACTAATTCTGTAACGAATATTTAATTTTAACACGTGTAATGTTGGTGTATCTTAAAATGAATAAATAAAATAAAATATCTGTTTTCAGGTTGTGATATTTGTATATGATTTAACAAATTTGCAAAGTTTTGAAAAACTAACTTTATGGGTGACTGCTGTTAAAGAGATTATAGAAAACGAAGTAAAAAAACCATTGATGGCCCTGTTCGGCAACAAAACTGATATGGAACATCAGAGGGCAGTCAGGTTGTCCTGTGTACAAAAATTTGCCTCAGAGCATTTACTTGAAAGTTTTAAAGGATCCGCTCGCACGGGAGAGATGGTAATTATTTTTATTTATGGTTTAATATTGAAAAGTACCTACTAATTTTATAAACTAGCGGCAACGCACTTGCAACCCCTGTCGCGTTGCTTATGTTCCTAGGTGACGGTAGCCACCTACCAAAAGAGATCCTATTAGTATCTACACTTCGCGAATGCAAGTCGATACTTCTATGTTTTGTATCATTTTGTTTTCCACTAAAAGGCCTTTCTTTGATCAAAACTACAGAATGCCAAATTTGGTAAAATTTATTATACAAAATAAACATAATGTGCGATTTAAATGTAGATATATATAAATTGTATTTCAGGTTAATAGTGCGTTTACAAGCTTGGTGGGCCGCGTGGTAGGGAGAAGCGTGAGACAAGCTCTCGCTCCCGGCCCCGTCTCTCTACCGCGTCGCGCCCCGCCTCGCCTCGACACACAAACGAACGGACTACACAACGAACCGACACAAACACTCATCATGAACAGAAAAGCATTAAGGAGAATTCAAAGAACAGCATCGTCTTCAGTTTGCTGTATCCAATAAAAGTTTTGTTAAAGAATTTTGTTTTTAATTTAATTTAAACCATTTCACGAATAGTAAAAATTAACTAAATTTAACATTAGTAGTGGTAAGTCACTCTGTGTTGCCTACTAAAAAAATGCTTGTGGTAAGAAGGCATCAATCAAACTAAAGCTGGGCCACTTGCAAAGAATGTGAATAAACTTAAAAATCTTAAGTTTATATTCTGATATTTCCGCTTCTGTTATTTTTACTTGCGAAGTAAAAAGATAGAGGTATAACCAGTTAGGACTTTACTAAACGGATGGACCGATTTTGATCCATTTTTTTTGTTTGAAAGCTGATGTGAGCGGGATATTTCTTAGCTATAATAATTAAATATATAACTAAGGTCTAGTGGCTAGTAGCAATAGCTGTTGACCAAACGGTGTAAATGTGTTAACATTTACCTTTGTACCTGAGTCATGGATGTTTTGTATTTATAATATGTATGTATTTACAAAAAAAGTAATATGTATGTATGTACTATATGAACTGTCTGAAATCCAATAATACAAGCATTAGTTGCTTACTGTGGACGAGTAAGCAACTAATGCTTGTATTTATTTCACTAACGTCCACAGGTTCGATTGTTATGAAATTTGGTATATTCGGCAGTATTTCCATGACATAGTGACCTTGATCTGATGCTGCAGCATCAAGTAGTCTGCGGGATACCGAACTCCTTAACAACTTACAGCAGATGTAGCATGTTTGAGCTCAATAAAAAGTGGGGTGTGAGTTTATGATTTTTACTTACAGCTAATTTTTTTTTAGTAATCGAGAAGTTCACCGACAACGTGAGGTTCTGCTTGATCTGTAACTACCTGGGCAAGATAATTCCGGCATTGCAGTCGCGATGCACGCGATTCAGGTTCGCGCCACTAAACAGCGCCCAGATTGTGCCGCGCCTCAACGAGATCGCAGATGCTGAAGGGTAACGTATATATGCGGACTCAAACCTGTTGCATGATCCATTGTTATAGAGAGATTAAAGCACAGAGCAACGAATCGCCGCCCCCTACTAGAGACGGCATGGTCAACACTTTCCATACAAATTCAGCGTGTCAGGGCTGTTTATTCAACACCAATACACACACGGCTTACGCACTGTTTAGGTTTTACGTTCCGAGACAATTAATACTTGTCATACTATACACCAGAATTTTGTTTATTCACGTTTTTACTTTCTATCGCTTTTTTTATGCATAATTTTACTCCACAACGTGCAAATAGAAGCTGGCGGACAAATGAGCCTTGAGATGCGCTCAGCGCAATTGCGGTCTTCAGTAGGGGGCGGCGCGCTAATTCTTTGCGCTGTGAATTTGAAGTGTTAAATACAGGTTGACTACTTTCAAACGCGACAATCTGACTTGAGAATTTTTGCTAAATGAAAAAAAAAATGTTTCTTCATTTTCAGAATTTTTTAATAAATGTTTTAACATCTAAGAAAAACGGGCGCAAAAGTTTTTATTGAAACTTTTTCTGTGATGTCATACTAATAACTCGCTTTGGACAATTAACTCTTATAAGATATATATTCGAATAACTTAATAATCATATTTATAATAACGAATTCAGTGTAACACTGAGCGAGGACGGCGTGAAAGCGCTTCTGACGTTGTCCGGAGGCGACATGCGTAAGGTCCTCAACACGCTACAGAGCACTTGGCTCGCATACAAACGCGTCACAGAGGACACGGTCTACACTTGCGTTGGTCATCCGCTGCGCTCGGACATCAACAATATTCTGAACTGGTTGCTCAACGAGACCGACTTCGCCGAATGTTTCAAGAGTATCCTTTTCATCGCACACTTCATCCGTATCTGCATCGTGCAGTCCTTATTTTTTTTAACGTTGGGTAATCCTCCAGGATACCCGGCAGTGTCGGTATGTCCGGTATGTTCGTCGGGGTTATGTCCGGGTTATGTCGGATTCGTACTGGTTAAAACGCAACGACTTTCTAGCGCGTTATGACACGACATTGGTGCCCCGCCGATGTTTTCATTACTGTATCATATTTTCATTACTAACAGGATGAGACGCGTCATTGTCAGGGGCTGGGCCTACTACACCTTTGCTCTTGATTCAAATTGTAAATATGTATAAATTTTCGGTTTTGTATATTCAAATTACAACTAAATGTCTAATTATGATAACTATTATTTTATAGACCAATAGCAATGAAGTGAATTTTTTTAGAAATCGTTTGTTTTAAAAAATAATAAACTTATGCAGTTAGTTACTTAGGTTAGTACATTATTTTTTTGAAGAATTAACTTTAATTTCCTATATGCAGTTTAACAGACATCCAAGAATTGAAATTATTAAAAGGACTCGCTCTGACCGATATACTCACTGAAATTCACACCATCATTCAAAGATGTAAGTTGAACCACGTATAATGCTTTATGTTTCACAATCTCTAAGCTAAGGGGTTCTAACCATTGTAGTGTGAACATTGGATCGTCAAAAATTCGAAAAATTGACGCTGCAAGGTGTCCAATAGATCTATGGCTGGTATTTTCGTCCGTATGTCTGCTATATGCTATTGTTTCCTTCCAAAATGTACTGTTCATAATTGATTACTATAATATTATAATTATGATCTAACTAAATTGTGTGCATGATATACAAGACACATATACTGTCTATTTCTCTGCCAACTTCTCAACAATCCAATGGGTTTTTGATATGGTTTTCACTATCGAAATAGCCGTTTTCACTAACGAGCAAGAAATTTGTATTAGGATCAATGCTGAAATTTAGAATAATTTGCAGAAAAATATTGCATTCGTGCAAAGTCGGGAAGCCGGTCGCTAATTAATAAATAATCTAAACTGACATATTTGGAGTCAGAAAGAAGATATAGCTAGTTGATACTTTGTTTCTTAGTGGATTATGGCAATCACAATATTCACAAATTTATTTTATCAATCGTACCAATATTATAAATGCGAAAGTTTGTGAGGGTGGGGTGGATGGACGGATGAATGTATGGATGTATGTTTGTAACTCTTTCACGTAAAAACTACTGAACGCATTTGGATGAAATTTGACACACACATTAACATACAGGATACTTTTCATCCCGAAAAAGAGTTCGTTTAAAAATATAAAAGACCTTGTGGCGCCACCGTCGTTGCAGCGATAAAGATGTCAGGCTTTATTGGGTATTATATTTTTCATTTTTCAACTCGGACGAAGCCGAAGCGGGTCACTAGTGTTCAATATTTTGTAATGTATGTACAGTGAAATTGCCGCCCGAGGTGTTGGTGGAGCTTCTAATAAAGATGTGCGATGCCGAAGCGCGCCTTGCAAGTGGGGCCAGCGAACGAGTTGAGCTGGCTGCGCTAGTCGCTGGTTTCATGGCCGCACGGGACCGCATGCCACCGGTGGCCGCCATCAATCGCGACTGACCCGTGCATATATAGGTAACACCATCGAAGTACTACAACTATGGAATTTGCATCAAGTATGTCGAAGCGGCACATAAAAAGTACGCCTAAAACGGAATCATGGCGGAGTCTTGCCTTCGCGCGTCAATGGTAAAAAAGTAGTAACGACCTAGTTCTACTATTGATTTTAAACTCCAATATGTTTACGTAAAGTCACATTTTCTTTAAATGACAGATCTTTGGTTGGTTTTAAATGACAGATTCATTAAATTCACTTTTAAATGTTCCATTCGTTCGTAGTGATTTGTATGGCGTGCGAAATCCATAGTTGTTGTACATTGATGGATAACACGTACAATATTTGCTTACCTCGCAGTGCTTGGTTCTATCAGTGAATTGTAATTGTATGATGAGTGAATGTCATTAATGAACAATTAATTAAGAGCAAAAAAAAAAATAAAAAAAATCCAATTATTTGTTTGTTTTTAATGAACATGACTGTATGAAAATTTTAAAATAAATGAAAGAATATTAAGACAAGGCATACAACCGTTTAAGAGATGTCAGGAGATGGCATTTAGTTATCTACGAGTGAACTGTTAGGCTCTCTACTAACTTAAATCATAAATAATATTATCTTTATGATTAAATAGGGCTTTGAATTCATATACTTTTATCGACGTTAATATTACGGTATTTATATTAATTTTCGCTAAATGTATAAGAGAAACCCAATATGTATAAAATTCTTTATTTAATAAATACTTAGCTTAATTAATAATAATTAATATTTACAAGTATATTTTTAACTGCTACAATATTTTATGACATTTTAAATTTTCGGTAACAATGTGTGTGACAGTTTGCACAATTTTGTTAACATTCAAAATATTTGGTTCACGAAATTATTTAAAATTATGATCCTTTAGAATTATATATGGTCCACATCACAAATGGTCCACTGACACATAAAGTTCATGTAGCGAAACGTTCACATATAATATAATAAAGTCCATATAGCATTATTGTAGGGCTATATGGTTTATGATTGAAGTGGTAAGAAAAAGAGCTATAAATTATTACTAGATTCGTAATTTACAATAGAACAATCTAAACATCATTAAATTATTATTTTTTCTAATACAGTTCTTTTTAAAAAGTGATAAACATTTAATTGGGAAAAAATGTTTTGGTTAAGGTCTGTATCCTTAAGAATGATTTCCAAAGGATAGAGTGACAATGAAAATTCCAAAAATTGACCTAAGGTTTTATCATTAACTCAGACAAATATTAATTGCGGTAAGGATACTGATATTTTTTTTTTACATAGGTATTTATTAATTTTCTATTGGTAAATACATGGTATTTTGCCTACGAGTATTCACACACAAATTTCACAAATATTCCCAATGTATACCAATACATACATACAGCGTCTTAAACATTAATACTACATGCGCACGTTCTTATTATATTATTACTAGGCAGTAAGATTGCTATGAACAAATTATTGCTAGTCTTAAACGTTACTTTATTCATAAAATTGTCTATCATTCTTTTCATACATTATATACAACATACATTTGGATTTTACAACTCAATTGACTATAAAAAAAGTAATCAAAAAATACCCTTCAATTTCAAAAGGTCAGATTTTCAAAAGGACCGACTTTCAGATGGTCAGTTTTTCAAATTGTCAGAATTACAAATAGTCAGTTTTGTACAGTCTACAAAAATTACAAGTTTAATTTTATCAAGGAAAAAATATTATCTAGATTGTTTAGTCAGATTCCATTATTACCAGCAATAAATATTTTTGAAGTGGTATTGGATTTATGCGAAGGCTTGCCTGACACTGAAAATTTTAACAATTTGAAAAATTATTTCAAGAGTAATTTTGCTATAACCGTCGTTCCAGTACTTCGAACATAATTTGATCCGGACAAGATCTGACCTGTCCTTTTGAAAATCTGACCTTTTGAAAGTAAACGAAAAATACACAACAAAACTTCTGGCGATGATAATAACACCAGTCCCTTCCTTAACTAGGTAATACTTTAAATCAACCAGTTGACGGTTGAAAGCCTTCAAGCATTGTTTGTAAGTTGCTCGAAAAGCAATAAGTCGCCAATCAAGCAATAATGTATTTTAAAATAATACAATTTCAATTATTACAATACAATATAAAGTTAATGCGTAGAGGTATACCAAAAAATTTGATGGCAAATGGGGAAATAAAAATTTGTAGAGTGCAATACAGATTTTGGACTAAACTATCTTGATAATGTTTAATTTTTATTTGTCTTTAATAGGAGTCGACATTTTACTACTAGCTGTTGAATGCGACTTCACTCACGTAACTTTATAAAATATAGCATATGTTACTCGCTTATAGTGTTTGGTTGTAGTGATCTAACCGAAAATGTTAGACATTAGCGAGTTGAACGAATTTGTTAGCGTTGCGAAGATGCCGCCAGATGGGGCTGGGGCAGGCGGCAGCCGTGGAGGCATCGCCACTGGCCTGTAGTACGGACCGCCGTCAATTCGCTGGAAAACAATTTGATATATTGATATAATTAAAGGCCAAATATGTCGTTTTGTACGATGAAAATTTAGGGCGCCCTGCGGCCAGGTGGTCAGACGACTTTGAAAATCATCGAAAGAAGCGACTGGATAGGATAGGAAACGTCAGCCTGCCTGACCGTCCACTTGATTATATATAAGATGATATAAAAAATAAAACCACTTAATAATATAATAAAAAACACTAGTAACAAAACTGTCATTTCATGATAACGATCTTACCGGAAAAAGTGAAAATGACTAATGAACTATTGGGAATAATCCATAAAAATCATGTAGTTAATAAATGTAAATGAAATAAAATGTAACTAACACATAAAAAAAAAACCAACATCGCCACCACCAAGTTTTTTGTACACCATCACCAACTATTGTTTATTATACATCATTTACCATTTAAAAGCCAACTTAAATAAAAGTACAAAAGTGTGGGTTGAAAGAATTTTGTGAAATCGAAATTATAATATATGTACAATAATAAAAAAATAACTATACTTAAATGGTTACTTACTTGTTACCGCCAATTTTAATACAGCCAATATTTGAACAATTTGCGTATAAATAAAACAAAAAACCTCTTTTAACCGAATCTATCTTATCTGCAGGAATCAAAACATATACAAATAATTAATAAAAAAAACTTGTGCCTACAAACAAACTTCATGTATCTTCAACTAATAACTATATGCAACTTAAAAGCAACGTATAAGAGGTTTACTCTGCATTACATTTTCAAAGAGGGAACCTAATTGTGGGGTCGCTCGTTAGTCTAATCTTTGGGGAACTGTATTTCTCCTACGCTGTGTATCGAGGAAGCAGTCGATGTACTGTGAGGTCTGCTGCCCGGCCGATTTCCGCGTATCCTGGTGGGCTTCGTAGTACTTGGCTGTATCGGCATGTATCCCTAAACAACCACAACCACATATGACCACTGTACACTATACCCAATTGTGCAAAAATCAACCATCGAATCTGTGATCGTCAAACTTTTTAGGGTTCATTTTCATTGGTCTTTCATGTCGTGTCTAATTTCATTCGTGTCTAGAAACATTTGTGTGCCTTGTTGTGTCACTTTCGGAGTCAAGATCAGCACGTATCGTAAAGATCCACACCAGGACAAGAAGATACAAAATGAAATATTTAAATTGCCATAACTCAAAGACAGAATAAATTCCTACGCATGGTATAATCTCGACCGAGGAATAATGGGTATGCCGCTTGCGGGGAATACTCGCATGCATAGGTATATATCGACCAAAGAAAATGAGCTTTCAGGAACATGCTTTCCATAACGGAGTTCAATACATGTTAAGAATTAATAATTTATGTTAAGTTTTTAAGTCTTTTCAAATTAGTTTTTTTATATAGGCGTCTTTTATAATTTAGACTGACCAATGTTTGACGACCACCGGTTGAGACATTGCAGATATTGCGTGCAAAATGTCAAGCAAAATATATTTAAACGGATATAACCATTTGTAAAATTTACACATATACATTGATTAAGGAAATATAAGTAGTATTTGGTTGGCTGAGATCGACATAGGTACCGAAAGTGAAATCTGTAAATACTATGTATAATTATACGTTTCTCGAACATATCATCATTGTCTCGCAATATTAGATCGCATATAGATTACACCATCGGTATTCGGTTGTCGATATCAATACAACAAAGCAATTTTATCTGCACGTAATTAGATTGTAAATTGGGTTCTAAATTAGACAATAGGTATTTATTTACACAGTGGATAATATAATTCTTCAAAGTTCTACTTACTTTGGCAGAATGTAAAGTAACATTAAGTAATGTTGGATGACTGTCTATCACGATGAATTCTACTTCTTGTGGCAAATAGCCTTCCGCTGATACCTGTGGTATGTTTATTAAATTTGAGTTTTATTTGAATTCATATCTCAATTAATTTTGAGAAGGGTTAGTATTTTTTGCATAATTACAGTGAGATATAAAACAAAATCTTACATCGAGCCTATAAGTTCCCGGCAACAGTATTCGCCAGAATTCCCCATATTTTGTAGTGTGATATGTGACGTCCCTTCCCTTTACACGAATAGAGGCGCGTTCCACAGGGTTACCATTCTCGTCCATTACGAAACCGTGCGCGCCGCGATGAGCCTCGGCCAAATACTTTATCAAAGACTGAAAACGTGCAAAGTAGTTATTGGCAGAATGAATGAGAAATAATTTGCCAGGAATGAATAAGTACTTTGACAATGAGCAATTAAAACAGTACATATCTTAATAATCTATACTTATAAAATCGTATGTCCTGTGTCTGACTGGCTATCAACGCACAGCCAAAATTACTAAGCGTAGAAAACTGAAATTTGGAACATTTGGTTTATTTTATAACGTGAACATCCACTAAGAAATTTTTTTTGAAAATTACAACTTCGTGCGAAGGCGGAGGTAAGTCGCTAATTAATGAATCTTGTGAGGTGGCGTTTCAACTGTCATGGACCAAATCCAAGAATATCTTCATTTTCCTAGCGTCACCTAGAGTAGCTCAAGTGGCTTAGTAAAACAACGTGTCTTAGAGGAAATATTTGTGAGGAACAAGAAGGAGAGAAGCAAGCCCTTGCCGCTTGTCTGCCCCCAGATTAGCTAGCACATCGCTTTATAGTACCGCATTAGAGAAAAGAGTCCATGGAAACGGAACCTTAAGCGGGTAGCTTTTTATAAACAACTCTCTTTTGATGATAAAATTAAGCACCTATATCTTGTTATTTTATCCACAGTTTATCTATTTGGAAAACAAAAGTGCGATAAACAACTTCAGCTGTATTCAAATAGAATTACAAACTAACTTAAAAATTTGTTTCCATGTTTTATGAGCGCTTTTTTATTGATGCATTCTGGATACTTTTTACCCAAGTAGTATTTACATAATTTATATACTAGCTGGTCCGCGCGACTTCACCAGCGTTCAAAATTAAAAAATAATAAAGCAATATAACGCTTGACCTCTTGTTGCTATAACACTATGGCCAGGCGTTAGTTTTTTTATTTTATTTTAGATGATCCCTTGGGAACAGTACTTTTTTCTAAATGAAAGGTTCCCTATGTGCTTTCTTGTATCCCCTGACAACGTGTAGGCAAAATTTCATGATGAGCGGTTGAGTAGTAAAGGCGTGAAAAGGTAATAGACAGACAGAGTTACTTTCACATTTATAATATTAAGTATGTGTACATTAGTAATCTATGTACTTTGTAAATAAATCAAAAAGTACTTGATAAAATACGAAAAGAGTGTTACAGATAAAGAAATAAAAATAAAAAATAAAAAAATGTAGCGGGATATTTTATCAACATCGATACAAAATTGATATGGGAACTCCATTAGTTTATCCTCTTATCAAGATGTACGTACAAGATAGTCTATTTCGTATTTAATAGTACGAAATAGTATTTGGATGGCATTGTAAATTGGTTGGAGCTCTTGTAAAAATGTATACACATTGGATTATTTTCGTTTGCTTTTGTCTGGTGTTCAGCAAAATCGAATGTGACGCGACAGTGGCTGTTGCACATTTTTTAAATAATGTCAATATAACTGGGAGTGTTTTATTTACGGAGACAGACACAGGCGTTCGCGTTACTGGGACTATCACCGGTCTTGACGCAGGACTGTACGGATTCCACGTGCACGAATTGGGAGATATTATTGATTGCGATGCAACCGGTGCACATTTTAATCCAGAAATTACAGTTCATGGCGGTAGACATCACGATGTGAGGCACGTTGGCGATTTGGGGAATTTAGAGTTTGTCGGGAACCCAGGAGTGGCTACTTTGGATTTTGTGGATAATGTTATTGCACTACACGGTTCTAACAGTATTGTCGGACGAGGCCTAGTACTCCACGAGGGAGAGGACGATTTGGGTCTGACTGATCACCCGTCCTCACAAACGACTGGTAACGCTGGAGGTCGAGTCGCGTGTGGTGTAATCGGGATTAAGGAGTTTTCAATAGGGAATTCTGCCCCAGTTGGTTTTATTGGTCCATCGTTGGTTTTATCTCTGATAATTGCAGTGTTGATTTATACTTACTAGTTTATAGTAAACAATCTGATTAGGTACATTATGGGAATAATTTGTATTCAGATATATTATCTACATGTAATTTGTATACATATCCAGATATGTACTTAAGTTTAACATTGCTACATATGTTTTAAATATTTAGATAATAGAGTTCTATATTGTAATAATAATAAATTTATTTTAATAATCTGTTTGAAACGTTTTAATTTATTGCTTTAAAATATCTACCTCAAATTAGTAGTATAAATGTACTCATTCTGCAGACTAATTAACGTGATAATAAAATAGAGAAGATAAAAGATAAAATACCAAACTAGAAAGTTTCTTTAATATAGGAGCTGTTTTTTTGTTAATAAATGTTGAATTTACCTGTTTATTGTCTTGCCAATATTTAGGTAGTTCGTGCGCTGGAGGATATTTACAACATGAAATCTCCAACGTAATCTCCATACATCCATGCCATAAGTAGTTATAATCTTGCATGCCGCCTAAAAGAATGCAACAATTAGTTTGTGGGTAGACGAAACAGAACTAAATCGGGCTTTTTGATCTCATTTTCAAAAAGCTTGTTCCATTCAATTTTTGAAGCATTTTTCAAAATTTATGAATATGAAGATATTTCTGACATAGACAGCGAACTTGCTTGAAAAAATATATTATTTCGATGGATATAAGTATATTTCTGACTCTTACTATGGAAACGCAATACTAAACATGGCTGATTTTTGCTAGAGGAACAATCACGAAGTTGATAACACTATTTAATATTAAGTATATAACACGTTTTATGGCTAAAATAATCATAAATTTTAGGAATTTTCCTGTTTAATAGCTAATTATGGATTCTGCACGATCCAGACAAATTGCTTTTGGAAATTTCTTTTCATTGACATTGGATACACTTTTTGCACAATTTTAATAAATCCTATAGGCTAAGTGCGAACAGTTGAAAGTGTCCCCATAAGAATAACAAATAATTATCCTTCTTATAAATATCACACATCCTTTAACATTGTAAGAGTTTACCTACAACATGCATCTTACACTATCAGTAGCTCTATTTCGTCTCTGCTTCTTGTGTCGTGTTCTTAGACGAACATAGCCGTCACCATTCACTATCAAGTAGGCCGATAGCCTGTCTGTCTCAATTTATAGCTAACCGTTACTTACTCATAAACAAATTGCATGTATAAGTAGGTACAAGTCATTTATAAATAATTTTTTGCCGAGTGCTTCCGCGAATTTCATAATATTTAAGTACTACCTTTAGTATTATTAAAACATTTTCTTTATTTCTAAGGGAAACATGAGGAAACCAGCACTTGTGAGAAGAGCTAGACTGTGAAAACCATCATCAACCATCATGATGGAAAACACCTTAAAGAAAGAAAGAAACTTAAATGTACCTGTGAGTGGATACCAAGCAGCCCCATTAGTGATTCCGTTCTCGAATCTTGGCACGCCGGACTTGCACGAGACGCCACGAGACATTTTCGCGTGATTGTTTGAATAAATCAGCGACAGATGACGGAACACGTCATCGTCCGGTGCGATTGACGGCGAATGCGCGTAGCTTTGGAACACTGCGTTCAAGGGATATGTGGACGAAACAATATGTTGTTAGTGAATTGTTATTTAAATTTCAAACGTAAAGAAAGTATAGGAAGATTAGGAAGTAAGGATAGAATGTTCAGTACACCAAACTGTACTTACTATCTATTATTAAGCAGTTTTAAAAACTACTTAAGTGACGCTTATTTACACCCAATTAAGTGCCCTTAAGTAGACCACCTCTGCTGTGATGAATTTATTTTATTATTTAATTAGCTGTTGCACGCGACTTCCTTCGCGTAACTTTATAAGATATAGCCTAAGTTACTCGTTAATAATGTAGTTTTCTATAGGAGGAATTTTTTTTTAAATCGGACCAGTAGTTTCAAAGAAAAATACATCTTTTCTGTTTATAATATTAGTATAGCTGACCCGGCGAATTTCGTACCGCCTCCTCCAAATAAAAACCCGTACCGAATGTATGAAAAAATGAATTTATTCACAATTTTTGTTTTCGTTATTCTGCTATAAAAATCGATCTAGCCGTAACTAATAGGACTTTCTTACACGATCTCTCATGCAGTTATTAAGTAGGTATTTTAAAGAAATACTTCACCGGAGCACAACACTGCTGATCGACATATTCCTATTAGCGGCGTGAAAAGAAATAAAATCTAAAATAAGTTTTAGCAATTATTTTGACGATGTTAGACTTATTTTGATTGCAAACACAATAGTTATTTTAAATTTTAAGGATATATTATTCACATCTGTTTCATATTTAAAAGCCAAAAATAAACCAACTGTTTGCTTATTTTTTAAAAGTCGAGTTATAAATAAATACTTACTAGCACTTGGTGTATTGTCGAAAGGATATGAAGCAACCAGTGCTCCACCGTGAAGTGATCCTGATAGCACAAATTGTATCTTGCTTATCCATTCTTTAACTGCATCGGTTTCCGGTTGCGGCTGCTTTGTGTTCGCTTTGAAATAATCTGGGAAGTTCCGGTTCAAGTCGTATCGACGTGCATTGTGTCTGAATTAAATATATACAGAATTTACCTACTTATTATTATTATTACCGACACACGGGCTGACGGTCCACTTGATGGTAGGTGGCTACCGTCGGCTATAACACAAGCAACGCCACAGGTGCTGCATGTGCACCTACCATAGAAGGATTAAGGATAAGGAAGGGATGGGGTATTGGGCTCTGACATCCCTCACTCACTCACCGAAACACAAAAGCACATATTATGCTGTTATTTCACGGTGGTATTCTGTAAGGGGGTGGTTACTGCCGCCAGACGGGCTGCTCAAATGACTGCGAAACGCAGTGTGCCCTACCACTAGTAAAATATTAACGGTTGTAACTAGCATTTACATTTGTATCGTCACCTCGTACCAGTGGACCGTCAGCCTTTCTGACCGACTTTTATATAAAAGGAATGGAATATTCCTGTTATATAATATATTGTGACATGTATATATTATATGTTACAGCATATAACATAATTCGTTGCAAGAAATACGCACCTTCCGTGGACCGTGTCGCATTGGCCCTCTCTGGAGATAGCATAGCCATCAGGATTCATAGACGGCATCAAGTGGATCCTGGTGTTATCCAACAACCACTTTATATATGCATCCGTTTCATAAGAAGTCACTAGGTGCTAAAAAATAAAAACAGAACGACTCGGCTAAGAGTGTTGTACGAAAATAGTTTGGCACAATTAGATCAAGTTGATAGTGTAAGTCAAAAGAAAGCCTCTCTTATTAGACACGAATTAAAACGCTTGGTCGTGATATCGTGCAGTTCACAACTAACGAGACTCACGAGAGACTGCGGGCTTTTTAATTAGAGAAATATAAAAATACTTTACATGTATTAAATGGAGTAACAGCTCGCGACCGACGGCTTCATTTCCGTGAATATTAGCGACGTACTTGACATCAGGCTTGCCGATCATGTGCTCGTAAGGCGACGCAGAAACAACCATCACCCACAAGTCACGACCTTCGGATATAAGATGTTAATCATTAACTCACCTGTGTGAATTAAGTCTACTGCCACCAAAGAACGAACATTGTAGGTGAATGTATAAGCACCAAAAGCACCCATTTAAGTAAGCATACCTTGCACTGATTTTCCAATTGAATATAGCGCTGTAAGAGCTGGATATTGCGCAGAGACAGCTCGTAAGAACTTTGTTAGCTCATCGTGGTCGTGGTAACGAAACTCGAGTTCGAGACCATTCGCTCGAGGTTCTATTTCACTCAGATTCGTAGACAATTCGCCTGCTAACAGTTCGGAAGGACCTGAAATTATTATTTTTTTGTTAAAGGTTCAGTTGTTATTTATTAATAATAGTAAAGCCAAGAAGACAACGGAAACAATACCTATAAACAAACCCGGCCCTCTAGCTTTTTCCTTCACGCGAAGCGGCCGGCGCTTTCTGTTTCATGGTATAGGAAGCAACATTGACAACAATTGAAAGTTTGTTTACATTCTTTACGTTTTCTCTTTGGTCTTGCTTTACATGTTTATAAGTTCATTCGATTGATGGTTAATTTATTATACTAAATTAAAACTACCGTCATCGAGTGTATATATTTACATTACATAAAGGGTTTTATTAATTGTAACATAAATAATTATGTAATAAATTAACAACTTATCTATATCTAAAACTAATATTTACAAATTGTGTATGCTCCCATGCATGCTGACTGCATTACCTCGTTGTATGGCAAGGCTAATTTGTTGATCAAGGTAATAACTAGCTCCGAAATCGCCGGTTGTCGACCAAACGTTCGGACAAAATGTTAAAAAAAATTAAAACAACTTAAAAATAATGAATATCTTACTTGAACTGTAATCTATTTGAGATTGAGCACGAGTACTCCCCAAGAAGGTTATAAGCAATAAGAGCGCCGTACAGGCCATCATGCTGTGGGTCATCTATAATAGAAAAAAAAAAAAACAATTCGATATTTACAGTAGATATTTTGTAGGTAGGCATGAATTTTTATAATGTTAAGATTAAATTTATTCATACACAAAGTTTATCGTACACTGTGGTACGCATTATTTTATGATAATACTAGCTGGACCGATTTTGAAAATTCTATCACCTATAGAAAGCTACATTGTCAACGAGTAACATAGGTTATATTTTATACAGTTACTAGCTGTACCGCTCCCGGCTTTGCCCGGGGTGCATTTTTTTCGTAAAAACCTTCCCTGATTATCCCTCAATCCATTGGTGAAAACCGCATGAAAATCGGTGCAGTAGTTTTTGAGTTTATCGCGAACAGACAGACGCGGCGGAGGACTTTGTTTTATAATACTCGTATGTAAGGATGACATTACAACAGGCATGCATGCGAATATTGTTTCTACAGCGACGTATCGTTCTCTCGATTCATTATTATGTGTGGCAGACAGCTCATTAGTATGGGCTTTCTTTTTGGTATGATGTTACGTTTGGTAGTACAGAGGACGGCCACTGTCCGTGGCGTGGCGTGGTCGCTCCAGTTGCGTACAGGGTAACCGGTATGCGTTTTGAAGGTCACTGTGTCAGTGGTCCGGCCTACCAGGCTACATTTGCCACATGCAACTCCAAAATTATGGAACCAACGAACAAACAAGTTTCTTTTGTATATTTATCGAGACTTTTTTAATTTTTGTAGAACATGTTAGAATAACGAAAAAATTCCTTATAGTATATTTTAAAATTCTTCATATCTATACTTGATTTTCTATAATCTCTTTTATATATATATAAATGTTAAGTTGGTTAGTGTACGCTTCAAAAACTCGAGAATGGGTAGACAATTTTTAATCCGGTTTTCACATAAGAAAAAAGGGATAAACGAGGAAAATTTATCTATACAGGTGTCCCACGACTTTGCCACATTGAGGGAAAGTACCTTAAATACTAGGTATAGATAATTTTACTGAAAGAAGACTTCATTTTTATTTAAAAAAAGTTGGAGCCTTAATCTCAGCCTTTTCTTAATTTTTGAGAAATTTGTAAAAGTTATTGAAAAATACTCAATAGGTACCACTCTTTAAAAACATTTAATAGAAAACAGTTTGGCAATATTCCTTTTTTTTGTGGAAACGCCATGTAAATAAGTCGAATGTAATAACCGTGAAATAAGTCAATAATAAATATTTTCCAGAAAAAAATAGATGCAAAAATCTCGAATTCCGTGAGACTTTTACCGACACTATTTTTTGACATGTTATAGAGCTCTATAAAGAAGAAAATAAAGAAAAGTATACTACTTTATATATACCTAGTAGTCATATTAGATCTATTTAAGCTTAAATAGATCTAATATGACTACTAGGTATATATAAAGTAGTATAGACTTCGCTCTACTTAAATTCTAGCTGAAAGTAAATAGGTAGGTACTACTTATAGGTATATTATGTAACTTTCGTTAAAGCCACAAATTATACAGACATATGTTCTTAATACAAGTCTTAACATTTCCGTAACATAAGCCATTCGTCGACAATCGAGTGTATAATTTTCTTCTTTATACTTAAAAATGTTATTTCGATGTTGTAAAACTTAATTTTTGTAGTTTTCCTGTAATTTTCATGTATTGTTTTATTTCGCTATAATGTCTGGTTAATGAGATCACATTGCCTTTGATAAACTTATCTAAGTACCTAATAAGTAGCAGATAGCAAAAAGCACTAATAAAAATATTAATTGATTGTCAATCGGTTTTTATAATTTAAGGTCACTACTCGATTACGCTAGGTCAATGTAGGTAATCTTTAGCAGACAACTCAATAGTCAAAAACCGAATTACTGAGTAAGTTCGGTTATTGACTTCACCAGGAATTGTATGTGAATGTGAATGTGAATACTGAAGTATTGTATGTGTAATTTGGTGTTGTTCTCTAAAGTACTATATGTTTGTACAATTAAGGGCGTTGGGACCACAAAGACCCAGAAATTCGACACCGAAGGTACCTAATGAAATTCTAGCCGGTACCGATATCTCTGTATTTGAGTATTTTTCGCTTCTCAGCCGCGTCTGTAGTAACAGCAGCTAAGGGACTTGTTCCATGAAGATGGGTCGGTGCCAATATGTCTCAAGCTTAACCCACACTAATGGACGACACATACCCATAAGTGTGGTATATTATATATATAACATGTATTGTAACATATATTGTTATTTACATCTTTATATACAAATTAAATCTGGTTGTGTTTAAATGTTGGGATATGGACGTCAAAGCCGCTGAACCGATTTTAATGAAATTTTCAGGCAATCTTCAGATCAGCCCAGCGGCTGATCCTGTGAAGTTGGTAATTTTACGTCATGTTTTCTCTACAAAAAACTTAGATAAATAGAAATGAAATATTCAATGCTTGACAAATATATATGAGCAAGACTGAATACATGTTTTAACACCTAAGAAAAAGGTGCGCGGACGAAGTCGCGTGCAAAAGCTAGTAGTGTATATTATATATAGATTATAGAGGAAAAGACAATATATTTATGATGTTAGGTAGGTACTATGTGGGACTATGTAGGCATAATATTATTCTTGTCAGAAGTTTAATAATAACTTATTAAATGGTTGAGGAAAATTAAACAGATTTATGTCGGGTTTCCCTCTTTATTTAAAAATGCAATGGCGTTTTATTTATGATGTGGTTTTACCTCCTTATGTTTGCGTGTATTACAAATTGCGGCCTCTTACATTATAACCTATTCACTACCAAGTATATTCATTTTAAAATAAACTTTTAGCCTACACGGACTACACCGACATTGTGCTAGCGAGCGAGTTGTCTAGTGAAATAATAGGTAAAAATCAAATATAACTGATGGCCCATTCGGGCGAGATGTCCATTAACTCAGTGCAATTATCAGATCTAATTATTAGTGTAATGGTTAGAGTGCTTGTCTTAATGCTCTCTCTTAGGGGTCCAGAGTTCTATTCCCGGCTGGGTGAACTTTGGAAATGAAATTTTCAAAGTTGGCTCTGGTCTGGATTCGGAAAGTAGTGGCATGGCACACTGTGTTTCACAGTCATTTGTGCAGCCTGTCTGGTGGCAGTAAGCATGCCCATTTTCCTTATCCCTTCCCAATCCCTTATACTTAGTCCGCCCGCACATTAGGCCGCTAGACGCGACCACTAGACGCAAGCCACTAGACGCACGCTCAGTCAAGCCACTAGACGCAGCCACCAATCGCAGTCGCTAGTGGCCGGCCACCAATCGCCGCGAAGAAGCCGGCTACTGTATGTGGCCGAGTGTGCGCGCGATGCGAGCGACAAAGGCGGCTACAAGTAGCGAGCTCTGGCGACTCCCGCAGCTTGTGGCTCGAACGCGGCCACTCGAACGCTCGGTTTGCGCCGATACGGATTTTCATACAATTTTCACCAATGTAAGAGCGATAATCGAGGAAAGTTGCAAATTAAGAATTTGCAGAAAAATTTGCAGGGATGCCGAGGAGGTGCGCTAGATTCGTATACCTACGTAATCTAAAAACCTACCTATTCGAGAATTTCACAGATCCAACCCGTTGGACTTATTGGACAACACATTTCAATTGGCATTTAAACACTTTTGTGGGGCCAAGTGTAAGGGCTACTTTGACACTCTTGTTCTTTCTATGCTATGTTTTAAATTCTATGCTCCCAATTTTTTTAAATTATGCAATGCATGACTTTAAAAACACATAAACTCAAAAGCTGTGTAAGTACTTATTAGAGTTTTCTATATATAAAAAAATAGTTTCCATTGTATAAGTAGTTTAACTACTGCAATTATTATTTGGTAATACCCACCAACAAAAAATTCACACAAAATTCCTTTTCCAACGATTATCTTTTTTTTGTGTGTGGTGTGATTTATGTATTATTATATCCATATCCAACTATTATGCGTTGATGCGTACAATATGTGGTTCTCACAATTATATCATTTAATTTTGTGTGATTTTGTGAACTTTCCTTCCGCTGTGACATTGGCACATTAACCCTATTGCCGCGATCCCGCTAAACAATTGCGACTTTCATTTTCAAATGGTCGAAAGCGGCATTAACTCATTCATTACTAGTAGCGGGTATACTTGTAAGTAAAGCAATATTATTTATATGTACCACTAGCGAACCGCCTCCAACTTTGCACTGATATTTCTCTTCATAATGTTAGAAAAAATAGCTGAAGTGGTCCAGCTTATCTCGAGTGTTGCGCTTATTAAGTATAAAGTATTAGCTATTAAGTATTTTATTAAGTACTAACTGCTGCACGCGGCTTCGCCCGCGTAACTTTATAAAATATAGTCTATGTTATTCGCTAATAATATAGCTTTCCAACAGTGAAAGAATTTTTTAAATCAGTCCAGTAGTTTCGGAGCCTATTCAATGCAAACAAACAAACAATCAAATTTTTCCTCTTTATAATATTAGTAAAAGTAAAAGTATAGACAAGCGATCGTCCGTAACCACAGTACGGTAAGCTTAAATATTTATGGCATAAACAATAGTTTAATTATTTTTTAATACAATTTGTCCTCAATGAAGTACTTATTATCAATAAAAAACAGAATAATAATCGTAAATGAACAGAAACCAAACATTTTTTTTTAGAAAAATGTTATATTTTCGACCACAGAAAGAGTTCTTAGCTGACAAATAAATAATTCTATAAACCGCTGATGCATTTTATGACGTTCATGCATCTGATTTCAATCGTGAAACCACACTGCACGCCTTTTCTGATCAGCAAACAATGCGTACGATGTACACTTTTTTGTTTTGTGAAAGTGGATTTTATCAACCAACATTATTATCGAGTCGCTCAAAGAAACATTGTTTGCAAATGATATCAAAGAATATCTAAGTTGAATCAAGAATATCTTACTTCTACCTTGTTTTTCTATAACTAGGTTGAAATTTTTTTAAGCGGAACTTAAGTGGAATGTTACAAAAATCTAAAAAATATATATTATTAATATGTGAAAACTCACCCTAAAACTCCACCTATGAGAAGATCCAGGGCTATATGAATGAAAAACTCATAGAAGTCATTTATGAAAACACAATATGATCGCGAAAATTTTTTCGTATTAAGTGTATACTAGGACGAAACTGTCCTTACCGTTTAGCGAGCTTCATTCGACTGAATGTATTGGTGAGTGGCTTGGTTCAAGCACAGGCGTCATCTGCGTCATACCAATCCGCACACAACCGGAAAGTGCTTTCTCTCAGAACGGCAAAGCTAAAACAAACTTTAAACCAACCGCTTACGGTCCAAATCGTTTTTCAGCGAACGAGGAATTCTGAATAAGAGAAGAAATTTTAATTTTCCACTCTAAATCAATCCCGATAGGGATGAATATATAAATGACAGCGACGATCAAAACTTGAGCAGTGACGTAGTGTTCCCGCCTTTTCCACCTTCAACCACTTTTCTTTCCCCGCGAGCTAGAATTTCTTTCACGACTGATATCTAATATATCTTAATCATTCATTTGCAAATAGTGAAAACTCCAAGTGAAACTTAAGCAATAATAAATAATAGTTAATAGTTTGAGGTTAATAAACTTAATGTTGGAAATATTATATCTAAGTAACTGATATGTGTTTTAAGTGTTATAGGAGCACTTATTTCCCGATTGAATGGTTGAATTTATTATCTGAACATTTTACATACATATACTCTTATTAACTCGTATTATAAACTAGCTGAGCCCGCAACTTCGTGCGCACTAGAGTTCGTTTCTTGAAAATGCGACAGTAACCTAACGTTTTTCCAGGAAAAAAGGTATCCTATAATTTAATGTAAGTAAAAAAGTTGCATCCGTGCAAAGCCGGTGCCGGTCAATCAATAGTATGTCTATATTTTAATGTCATTATATCTGCAATAGTGCACTTTACATAATACAAATTTCTTGGATATGTAAAAAAGTCCTGGAACTGGGCACCATATAACTAGAACCATTACAAGTACAGTAATGCATCTTATTTTTAATAGTAGATATTTATATTTAGTTCCAATTTTATTAATATATAGATTCATTTAGGTAAGTATATGTAGTTGGTAATAAATATCACACGACCCACGGTTGAGGCTAAAAGCGAATTATATATAAGGCTCAGACACCTATCACGAAGTTAATTTGGGGAGTTGACGACAGGGCTGTATGCAAATATATTTTTAGCTTCGAAATACGAAACGATATGAAGGTTGATTTTTATACTAATTTTCATTTCATTAGTGCCCCTTATTTCATTAGACACGACATCGGTGTCCCGCTATGACTATCCAGCGCGAGGAGGGTTAATACGCTCACTGTCGGAATCTCGGCGTACCCGAAAGTGGACCCGGCTACTACTTTTAAAATCCAGACCAGAGACATCTTTAAAAGTTTATTTTCAAAGTTGACCCCGCCGGGAATCTAACCCGGGGCCCCTGAGACGTTAGGCAAGCACCCTTACCACTCATAAATTAAACGGGCTCGTCCGAATTATTATATTCGTTATTTCGAGCCTTAAAGAGAAATAATTCTTATATTTTACTTATGGTTATTTTACCTTATACTCGTAAACCCAAATAGACATACTGCTTAACCAACTATAGGTAGGCAGAATATATCGATTTCCCCGACAAGTTTTCCATGTTTCCTGTATTAACTTTTAAAACTGTATGAGTATGGTACAAACAGGAAATCCATAGTGCCGATGAATTAATTCTTAGGCTATTGACTCACTCTGAAAGTTCCTGTAAAACTGGTCTAAGAAGAAAATGAGTGACGAAGTCCCAATTAGGATAGATCAATTTGCTCTTAACAGAGTGATTCTAAGTTCATAAAAAGTGGAACCGTTAATGAGTCGCGTGTATGTACTTAACTCATCGAAATAATGTATATA
The DNA here is from genome assembly GCA_944738685.1 of Synanthedon myopaeformis. NCBI lineage: Eukaryota > Metazoa > Arthropoda > Insecta > Lepidoptera > Sesiidae > Synanthedon > Synanthedon myopaeformis. Next base: position 3,755,273 of record OX122926.1, on the reverse strand, counting down.
TACTTAACTGTAGATATACTTACAACTTAACTGTATACATATATGTATATACTTACGTCTTATTTCTCTGTGTTCCTGTACACTACAGTATCTATCTATCTCAGTACCTGGGCGAATGGGGTGTAAGTACTCAGTATTTATTTATTTTTTTGCGCCGACGTGGACTTAAGATCGTCACAATAATTGTATTGTTAGTATTTGATGTAAGCCGAACAAATAAAAGCCATCTCACAAAATTTTGAGATTACGGTTGATTTCATCCATCGGGTACAATACAAGCGTCATCGCCATTCGGCAACAGATGGCGTTTTATAAATAGTTTAAAAACAATTATATTTTTTAAATGTAAAATTGCATTTTTAAAGAAATACTATTTAAAAAGCAAAACATTATCTAAATATAAACGTGATCAAAATTTTATCCAATAGTTAGAGCCGTTTCTGAGATACATACATGAAATCTATCTATCTCTTCTATATAAGTATATAAAAGGAGATGTGTGTATGTATGTCTCCTATAGACTCCAAAACCACTGAACCGATTTTGATGAAACTTTCAGACATTCTTCAGATTAGTCCAGCGGGTGTTCCTGTGAAGTTTGATAACGATCGGACGCGGACAAAGTCGCGGGCTATACACTAGTAAATTTATAAACATATATAAAATATCGTTAAAAAATATTAGATTTAATACATTTATAGTAATTTTATTAATTCAGCAGAAAACCTGCATAGGTTCATCAGTGTAACTGTGTTTGGTTTTCATAATGACATTTTCATATTCATTTTCATTTTAGGAAATTTTACTTTAGTAATCAAATGAACTCTTAATTGAGCTAATGGGAATAGACAAATCTCTTTTCCAAGTTTTGAGGCAAATCAAAGTTGGCTCTGGTCTGGATTTGGAAAGTAGTGGTAGGGCACACTTTGTTTCGCAGTTATTTGTGCAGCCCGTCTGGCGGCAGTAACCACCCCCTTACAGAATACCACTAACTTGAAATAATTGCATATGTGCTGTTGTGTTTCGGCGAGTGAGTAAGAGATGCCAGAGCCCATTACTCCATCCCTTCCTTATCCATTATCCTTAATCCTTCTATTGTCGGCAGCGCACTTGAAGCACCCATGACGTTGCTTGTGTTATAGGCGACGGTAGCCACCTACCATAAAGTGGACCGTCAGCCTTTCTGTCGAAGTAAAATATTTTGTATCATGATTATTTAGCGGAGGTATAAGAGGTATTATAATAATCATTGTATATTTTGTACACACAAACAGTCATTGTTTATGTCTATTGTTTATTGTTCACAAATGATTCACAGCAATAGAAATTCATCATTTATTATAATGTTGTTAATAATATAGTATTTATTCTATTATTAATATCGCAAGTTATTTTTCTATGTAAAGATCGTCACTTGATGGTATAACACCTGAGTTTCTGCAAGTGTGCTGCTGAGTGCTGCCCTTAGTAGGATAAGGATTAAGTATGGGATAGGGAAATGGACTCTGGTATTCTTTATTCACATACTGAAATACAACACACACGCTATTATATTACCCACATGTAAGGATGTGATTTCTGGCGAGTGCCGCCAGACTGGCTGCCCAATTATAGGGTAAAAAAACCACACTTTTTACAACCCGACGCAAAAGATGGGTGTTATAAGTTTGACCTGTATATCTGTGTGTTTGTCTGTGGCATAGTAGTTCCCAAATGGATCGATCGATTTTGAATAAAACAGACGGACTGGATGGCGTTAAAAAATGCCTCCTGAGTATTATCTGACATCCTTACTTAAATCCGTTGAGCCGTTTTTACATGAAAGAGTTAGCAAACGTCCATCCTCATAAGCTTTCTCATTTATAATATTAGTAGGATCATTTTTAAAACAATATTTTGGTTTAGGCACGGAATACCTCAATATGGTTTAGGTGGGAATTATCAGCTCTATGCAGGATATTGTTATTTTTCTACAGGCGTACACAAAACAAGGTTAGACATAGACACCACCATACAGTATTTCTTCACTTTCTACAAATACGTTCGACCTTCTTTAGGTCATACCACTGAATAAACGTTGTGTTTCGGTATACCTACTTGCTAGTAGATAAATAGACTTACTCGTATATCTTCTTCGTACCAGTTTTAAAAAAGTATTTGTATATCATTGTTTTAGATCCAGTTTTTAGATACCTATCTATATGTATAACTAAGTATCTTTTAAAAATATTTATAAAATTAATATAAAATCTATTAAAATGTGAAAGTTTGTACAAAACCGCAATAAAAATATAAGAGCAATAAAGATTGAATAAATAAATAAGATAAAAGGGCGCGGACGAAGTCGCGGGCAAAGTCGCAGTTACCTGACGAACATAGGTAGCGAGGTAAGAGGTTGCGTGCTAACTATAGGCTTATATCTATATACTGCTATTATGGTAAACATCTGCTACCATGACAATAATATGGGGCATTTAGATTTAGACAGTTTTTAGAAAGATTATTTAGATATCAATATTTTGGATCCATTTTTCTACTTTTTTGTATCTACTTTTCTAAAAATAGTAACTTTCTATACTTTCTATATAGAAATTACATTTTGATTATCTAGAGAGCCATAAGTAATAAATAATGAATCCTTGAAGCAGTTTCGCGTTACTGACTTACTGAATAGACCTTTAGGGATTTTAGTTAGTGAACGACCCAGATATTTTATGAATAAGCTATTTTCGGCATAGGCAACCTTTGGGGTTGGACAGTGCGTGATTGCTAAAAAATTTCAGCTTTCAGATAGATTTAAGAGTATTAAATTAATGAGTAGGTGTTTTTCTTTTATATTTTACTAGCGAGTCGCCCCCAACTTCGCACGTAAGTCCAATTTTTTATTTTTGTCTTTCATAAGTACTTTCTTTGGACTGCAGAGTATTTAAAAAAAAAAAGATTATTATTAATTATAAGCTTTATCCGGTCAATTATATAATTTCTTCTATACTCGCGTTTTTTTCTAACTAATTTAACAAACTGTGAAGTAATATCGTTAAGATAAAAGAAATTAATTTATATTTTTACTGTCTGTAATGTCTGTCTACAACGTCTTTTAGAAAATGATAAATAAAATCATTATTTTTTCTATTTTATTTGTATGCCCCTTTCTATTATATTTTTCATTTGACATTTCTTTCTTTCATGAATGTTTCCTGTGATAATTATCAATAAAAAATACATTTTATACCAAATTAGCTTTTTCCCCCGAACAGGTTAGTGTAGCTTTTTTGTAAGTAAATATTCTCTTTCTGTACTCCTGACAGTTTGCGAAAAATTTCACGATGATCAGTTAAATAATTATTATTAATTATAAGCTTTATCCGGTCAATTATATAATTTTTTCTATACTCGCGTTTTTTCTAACTAATTTAACAAACTGTGAAGTAATATCGTTAAGATAAAAGAAATTAATTTATATTTTTACTGTCTGTAATGTCTGTCTACAACGTCTTTTAGAAAATGATAAATAAAATCATTATTTTTTCTATTTTATTTGTATGCCCCTTTCTATTATATTTTTCATTTGACATTTCTTTCTTTCATGAATGTTTCCTGTGATAATTATCAATAAAAAATACATTTTATACCAAATTAGCTTTTTCCCCCGAACAGGTTAGTGTAGCTTTTTTGTAAGTAAATATTCTCTTTCTGTACTCCTGACAGTTTGCGAAAAATTTCACGATGATCAGTTAAATAATTAAGGCGCGAAAGCGTAGGTAACAAACAAACTTACTTTGGCATTTATAACATTAGTTATGATACGGTTAGGTTAGGTTACCTACTATTTCCTAAAATGTATAACTAAGACCTTATCGTATATGCCGTTTCTTGACTGGCAATCTGAGCAGATCGAAGCGTCAGAGGAAATATTAGCGACCTTGAGGTTTATTGGGACGCATAGAGCGCATGTGGGCCAAGCTGACGTGGGGTCAAACATTGTAACAAGAATAGAGAATGCGCAGGCGCCCTGAGTGTCGGGTTTATCGATTGGTCTCGTAGACGACGCGCATTGCTCGACCATGGGTCCCGGCATTTCTTCCGCGCAGGCAATGGCCTGAGGGGAGGGTTGACGTTACAAGGAGGGACCCAGCTAGGCCCGGGCGGGACCCTCGCATTACGTAACTCGACACGCACAGGACGGCGCACAAACAATGTGATTTTATTTTTCTTCAATATTTTCTACTATTTTTGATTATACAATTTTTTAGGATTAGCATAGTGTTTATGTTTAAAGTCGCGCGGCTTTTATTCTTTCGCACTAGTTTTAGATGTTTAGTGTAACACTCTAATTATACATAGAATAATTATAAAATTTTAAACTCGGTCTAAAATAAATTTAACTGAATTCAGTCTTCAAAATTGTATTCGGATATTGTTAACTTAGAAGAAACGTTGTGAAGTACTTTCGAAAATTACTTTTGGTTTTTATTTATGTAAAAAAAAGTGCTAATATTAGCTAAGTACATTTTTTTTAAATTAAATGATGAGAATTGAACATTCAAACAAATTAAGTTAAATTGTGGAAACTATAAACGAGATGCTGACATGAAAATTTTATATAAATTTTCTTAGTGCATTTTCCAATATCGTTTTTACAAACTCATCATGACTACAGGTAAGTCCTAGTATTACTATTAATGATTTTTTATTGTGACAGGAAGGAGGAACATGGAAAACTAGTTAATAATTATTTTACTAGTGTACTGACGGCATCTTTCAAAGATATTTGCAAAAAACTTTTATGGTCGATAATAAGCAAGAAAAACACTAACTTACTAATGAAATTCACTTATTTACTGTTTTATATAAATATTTACTTGCATGTTTATAACATTGGTACATACAACAAGACGACATTTTATGTTTGTTTTTGTACTTTGTTGGTTTAGTTCCCTATTATTGGCGCGAAGGGGCGCCATTTGGCAATTTTTTTTTAAACCTTATCCTTATTTGGTAAACAATTTTTATTTATACTTTGTATAAAATTATAGATGTTTTTATTTTGTGCTAGTATTATTTTGTATGACTACTACACCAAATGACTTGTATTACCTATCTTGAATGCGGCCGAATATTATGTGTATAACAGGTACACTATATCAGAGAATCTCACCGAGTAAGCGTGCATTAATTCTTAAACATTCGGAAATAGCTCTGACGATTTGATTGCAGGATGAACTCTTTCATTTTACAAATTCATATAAGTACTACCAAATTTAAATTAATTAAACTTTGATATTAACTTGGACGTTACTGATGATTTCTATAATTTATTAGAATTTCTGTTTTATTTTTGCTATTATTTGTCCAAAACTACCCGCTGTATTTTAATTATTGTTTTACATAATACCATGTGTTATGTTATTTTTATACTGTTTTTTCATATAAATGTGTATAACTAACTATAAAAAAATAATTATTCAACAATATCTAATATTCTACGATAAGAATTAAATCCGGAAGTATTGGACGCATATATAGGCATGTACGTACAGTGTTTCCAAAATAAATAAGTATCCTAAATACACTGCGAATATAGCAGCTGTGATTGGGTGCATTGTATATTAAAGTTTATTAAAGTATGATTCTAATGTTTGATCACAGTATGACGATGTTATTATGTATGTATGGGCGCGTCAAGGTGCGCGTGTGACATGACGTTCAGTTTTGAGCTCTCAGTGAAGCAGTCAGCCGCGCACCGTTCCCGGGTCGACTATTATCGTGCCTTTATCGTCTATATTCATTATTATTATAATAAAACATACAGAGTTGCATACACAACTCAGCTTAGCACGCAACAATAGAGAATCAACAGTGCGATACGAAAAGGTTCCCGCGTTTTTATTCCGCTTATTCCGCCTAGTCTATATAATTTGCGCGATTTCTGGGGTTTTTTCAGTTCTTAGAATGCCGCAAATGTAATAAAACAAAAATAATGCATAATACAATATCTCTGATAATGAAAAAAAGTGATATAGTAGCCGGTACAATTTTTAGCAGTGATAACAATAATGGGTCGAATTCAGAAAACGAGAGCATTGATTTTAAAGTTGACAAGGCAATCCTCACCTACACAAACATCGCCAATATTCGTAAGTGGTTCAATTAGTCCAAATTCTTTCAAGTCTATTTCTTGACTACAAGTCTAACACTGCCTTTTTACTTAGCACAATGGTTCCTGTGAAATACTAAAGCAAGTTAAAATTAATACATAAAATCAACTTAAAACTCAAATTATTTACACTGAACTGATTAGATCGATTCAATATTAATACTTTAATCTTTTTTTCTGATTTTTTAACTTTTTAAAAATCAAAACAATAAAATCAAATTTTACACCTAAAATTAAACTATATAATTGGGTAGAATTTCTTTTCGTAACTTTACATTCAAAGTTCTTTCAGAAAAAAAGGACTATCTTTCTTAGCCCTGAAGCAGCGAAACAGTAATTTATTGTCATTAATTAAGTTTAAAAGAAAAACACTTTTAATCGTCTATTTTACTAGCTTTTCGGAGAACAAACTGGCAAGATTATGGCGATCCTGAGAAGAAACCCCTAGAGAAATTTAGTATATTATTACTCTATTTATTAATAGTATTTTTATAGACAACAACTTTTAAAAACTTGTTTTAGTTAGACAATAAAATATTTTAAGAAATAAAGTTATGTAAATTTAATACATAAAAATATAATAATTCCTATCTACATACGTACAGGGTTACCTATTTATCCGATTGCTAACACCTTATAAGTATGTAATATATATATCTATCTATCTACTCGAATTACCTACATATAACTACAAAATTTAATATCAGTATACCTAAGTGGGTTTTCTGAATAACAAATATCTATTCGCATACTTATTATAAAATAATGGCGCTTTTAGCTTCTGTCTATTTCTTCGCTAACTAATTACTTCTAAACCACCTAACGGATTTTGATACAGTTTTCACTAATAGAAAGAGCGATAAAAGTGAGGAAGGTTTGTTTAAATAATTTAGATTGCATCCGTGCGAAGCCGAGGGCAAGTCGCTAGGTTCAAATACAACAACAACTTCTCAACGCAAACAATTTTTCTCTAACGTCACTGTTTGTTTTTGTACGAGTTTTTATTTAAATAACAATGAACGTTTCAATAGCGATCTATGTTTTCTCTCGTTCGATTACAATTCAATAATAACAATACTAACCTATGCTTAACTATATAATCACGCATATCTCATCATGTTTTCTAATTACTTCAGCTAAGAACCGATCGTGCTAGAACACGGCACGTTGCGTCACAATCATGGAGAAAATCTCGTCTATTGTTCCCTTTTGTGGGAAAATTAGTTTTTTATGACCCTTTTATTTAAATATTTACCTATCTAGGTACCTATTTTCGTTATCTTGATAAGTTATAGAATGTCGTAGTTGTCACACAAGTTTCACTAGGTGTGAATGGTGTTAGCGAGACAGCGTGATGAGCACGTTTTGTCGTTTCCGCTAGCTGTCCCCAATATCGTAAAGGAGTCGGCATACGTCCGACAGAGCTGTACGGCTACTCGCCTGGACGTCTCATTGGCTACTATCACCATTGGCTATAGTAGCCTAAAAGGCTGAAATGGCTCAATGAGGTATAGGCCGCACATTCGCAACTATCGCGCGGGCAACGGCATCCATATTGTTGCTTGCGACAACTTCGAAACTGCACACGCGTATGCAATTGTTCTTGTCACTTTAGCAACAGATTTTATGAGGAATGTGATTGCTCTAGCGACAGAATGGTCGCTTATGCAACAGTTCTACGTGTAGGATAGAACAATGTGACAGGACTGTGTGACAGGAGCAATGTGACAGAACATCGTAATGATCGCTTCAGCAATCGAAAGTAAGCTAATATCGCCTAAGCAATAATATAGCTTCCTTAGTTGTAGTGTAATGCGACACACGTCGGAATCGCAACGTCACCTGTCCCATCGGATATGTGCACAAGCCTTAAACTCTGCGCGGGCGCACCGTCCGACACCGTCCCTGAGCACCGAGGGAACCTGTCATGATACGCTCTGTTGAGTGCCATAGAATGCCTTGTTGCCTATAATAATAACACACACCGGTCAAGTAAAATTAGTAGCTACTTGTTGATTTACGAAGTCAAGTTAATGAGCGCTAATTAATCGTTGTTTCCGACACCGACTTGTGTTCCGGACTCAATCAATAATGTTTAATTTTGATACCTACTACTTATGCAAATAGGTATCGATGTGGCTGTTTGTACGACCCTCCTCCGGCTTTGCATAGATGCACTCTTTTTTGCAAATTAGGTAGGTACCTATATACACAAACCTTCCTTGTTCATCGCTCTTTCTATTAGTGAAAATCGCATCAAAATAAGTTATGTGGTTTAAGAGAAGTTAACGGAAAATCAGACAGAAGCGGTTAGCGACCTTATTTTATAATATTTATAGAAAAAGTTACCATTTATGGTATATTCAAATCCGTTTAACGACTTACACGTACAAACATTTTGTTTTTAAGTATTAATAAAAAAACTGCTTTTAAAACCATAGTACCTAAAAATACGTAATAAGGAATATGTTTAATTCAAACATTTATTCCTCAGTTTAAATTAATAACGAAATTAAACTTGAAATAGTTACATATTTATAAAATGAATTATGCATTTTGGTTTTACTAAAATATTAGTTTAGGAACATTATAAGTATAGTATCGTCATAACGACACAACACGGAACATGGATAAATGTAGAATGGGCACTACTTGCTTTATTAAATGCAATTGATTGAATTAGTGACATACTTACTTAAGTTCTAAGTGAGTAATACCATGTCTTCTATTACATCTCAACTTTGTCAAACTAAAGTAGACCTAATTTCTTTACTCATAAAATTTACTTTTATATGTATTTATACGAAATTACTGGCTGAACTTTACATTGTGTAGGTCGAAATAGAGGTACTACATATTTAGATAACTGCAACCTACATACTTGTGTTTAGATCAGTTCATTGAGCGCACGTACGAATAAATAATACTCTTATTCGTAGATTTTATGTTTATAATGACAACATGAATCTTATAAAGGAGAATGTTATACTCTAATACGACTGCACTAGAGCATAATATAAAAAGTTAAAGTTCGCTCCGGGCGGTCAGCAGCACGGCGAAATCCTGTTAAAAATAATAAAATGGGAAGAACTTCTTTGGAACTACAAAATTATGGAACAAAACGACATAATAAATATTGCAACTAGTAATTTTCTTGCTGTTCCAGCAGTTGAAAACGCTGGTGCAGCAGTCAAATTCAAATTATTTATTTACAAGAACATGAGCCAAATATGTGAACCAGTTCTTATTGGTTAGAATAAGGTATCCTCATGTACTGCCACGTCTGGCGTGCAAAATCATAACATAAGAATATTTAATTTAATATATAAAACAACTAGCTGGTGCCCGCGACTTAGTCCGCGTTGAACGATGCGTTGTCCTTTCTGGTGTCCCAGACAACGTGTATGCAAAATTTCATGGTGATCGGTTCAGTAGTTTTTGCGTGAAAGAGTTACAAACATCCATACCTCCATACATCGAAACATACTTTCGAATTTATAATATTAGTACGGAATTGGTACGGACGGATAGTACGGAAGTACGGATTAAAGAAAAATGCTCGAACCGCCCATGTATGACTGCCCTAATAGTGATCATTTGAGACCATTTAAATCGATAAAATGAAAAAAGTAGTGGCACTTCAAATTGATGTGATCAGTTAGTCACACGTGTTCATTGAATTTGTAACACGTATTGAATGCGAACAACCAATGATTGGTCAGTCGTTAAGAACTGTCGGTCTGTAGTTACCTACTTGGTACCCTTGATAACTTGTTACCGTTTAGCGCACGTACTAATGAATAAATAACCTATTCCTTGTGATTGTATATCGTAATAATATGTTTTACCAGAACGAGAACGCGGCGAGCGTGATTACATTGGATTCGCAACGCTACCCGAACAAGTGCATCGCAAATCTGTAAAGAGAGGATTCGACTTTACCCTAATGGTAGTTGGCGAGTCTGGGTTGGGTAAATCAACACTAATCAATAGTCTCTTTTTTGGAGATCTTTACAAAACAAGGAAGCTGCCTGATGTCCAAGGTGAGCCATTATTGTAGTATATGTAAGTACCTATTACTTTCAGTAGTGTATAGTTTAAGTGTGATGAAGAGACCACAAGCCTACCACAAAAATAAATATCACATAGGTAAAGGTAGATAATAAAAAATCTGGCGAATGAGCAATACCTACTAGTTTTATTTGAAAAGAAGAGATATTCCACCTTACTTGTGAGTATACCTGAGTTTCTTTAACCATAGTTGAATATGTATATTAAAATAGCAAAATTACAATAGCAGTAGCATTATAAAAGATAACACAGAGAGTAATTAGTAGAAAAAAAAATTAATAATTTCCGCAACTTTCACAGTAACATTTACCCTATATTGTTAAAGTAAGTGGGATGTAAAGTAAGATCCCTGATTTAATAAGTTTTACATAAATTTTACAGACAGAATAGATAAAACCACAACAATAGAGAAGAAAACTATGGAAATAGAGGAACGTGGGGTGAAATTACGTTTGACCATTGTCGACACTCCCGGATTCGGAGATGCTATTAACTGCGAGGATTCATGGCGAGTTTGTTCAGCGTACATAGATGAACAGTTCCGTCAGTACTTCACCGATGAGAGCGGTTTAAACCGCCGACACATGCAAGACAATAGAGTTCACTGCTGCCTGTATTTTGTACCACCTTGGGCTCATAGGTCAGTTTATTTGCTTATACCTATGTAAGAGAAATTAAACAAGGTTAATTTTGTAGAATCGATAAAAAAGGTTGATGCAATATCTTAATTAATTTTGGAGGAGAATACGACTTTTTTGCTTCCATAGTGGGAGGTAATTCAGTAAACTGATGATAACAACTATCATCTACAATCTACATATCTATTTTATTTATAGAGACTTCGTTATTTAATACTTAGATGATCATTTTAAAATGTCTAAATTTACGTATTTTCTATGAATCTATATTCTATAAGTACCTATGAGTTCTTTTTATTTATCTTACCAGTATCATTTTTTCTCTATGCCTCACTTCTTTTGAATAAAGTACAAATAAACAGGAAGTCTAAAACAAGTAGACAGTTGCCGTTCCGTACTATTGTGTATGTACCTTACTCGTCTACGACTTGTATAGCATAATGACTTAATGAACCAATTAGATTGGTTAAGTTTATTCAACCTTCACGTGTATTGTTCTTATAAACCATTTCGACAGGACCATTTATGTCCAATTTAACTTTCTCCGCTTTGAAAGAGGTATTGTTTCAATTTCTTTAAACAATAGACACTTGTCTGTCTCGCCTTTGATAAGCGTGCATTTCTTCTCGTACAAAAAGTCAACGACAATAGTTTTTGAACCATTGGCGTCCTGACGAGCTAGTGAATGATTTATTTCACTTTATCATTAACTTATTAGTGATGTGGTTTGTAGTCATAAACCAAGCAGTCCGTCTGGCGAGACTCGGAGTCTGAGACCTAATAATATGCTACATTAAATATAGATTTAAAAATGGAACCATGCTTCTAATCTACGTGTCATTAATTATTATACTGTCATGTGACTTCAAAAGAGCTGAAGTAGGTAAATACAATCTTGCAACTTGGTCTTTGTGGCGTGGTGTGGTGATAGCTACTTACCAGTAAGAATACTTCTATAGGTGACCGAAGTCGGGCGCCTACTGGTGGCGATGAATGGAGTGATACTCGTAGGTAGTTCAGCCTCTCGAATCCAGGATCAAGGCGAACTACTGGGGCGTCGAGAATATAAAAGGACTGTTTCTGTCGGAAAGATTTTACTAGCCTCGCGTCTATATTTAGAATGAAAACACGGTCAATAATGACAGTTCTCTTAAAACTAAACTGTGTCACAGACCACAGTAAAATGACATTCGCCACACCACCCCCCCACGGAGAGAGACAAGTTAATCTCTGAATATTTTAAATCTAACGCGTCTTCCTGAGCGTGTGGTGTAAGGCGGCTTAGGGGGGTCGAAAGTTGGCGAGGACGGAGCTTTGGTAGCTGATGGAGCTGCACCTGTAGAGTTCCGCTGATTGTCGGGTGAAGGAGTATCTGCATCAGGAAGAGTGTCCGTTTGTTCAATGAAAGCAGGCTTAACCCTGTCGACGCTAACTGCAACTTCTCTATTCTTGATGTTGATCGTAAGAGTTTTTCCGTCAGGGGACCTGTTGCAAATCTTAAAAGGACCTGAATAGGGCGGTTGAAGGGGTCGACGAACTGCGTCTTCACGAAGGTAAACGTGAGAAGAGCTGGCGAGGTCTTTGAAAATGAAGATGGCAGGGTGGCTATGTCGTGATGCAGCGACAGGTCGAATATTCGACATATGCCGGCTTAGCGAGACGACAAAATCAGCTGGGTCTTTGATGTTCCCAGAGCTGGGTGAGGATACTAGAAGTTCGCCGGGAAGCCGTAGAGTTTCGCCATAAAGCATTTCTGCAACCGAAGCTTTTAGATCTTGTTTAAAAACGGACCGCATTCCCAGAAGTACAATAGGCAGAGCGCTCAACCACTCGCCACCATGGCACATGATAGCGGCCTTTAATTGGCGGTGAACGCGTTCAATCATGCCATTGGCCTGGGGGTGATAGGCGGTGGTTCGGATGCGTTTTGTTGCGAACGTCTGCATTAGGCGATGGAATAGATCAGACTCGAATTGGGTGCCTTGATCTGTTGTTATGATTGTAGGCACCCCAAAGCGAGAAATCCACTCCCTAACTAAAGTTTCAGCCACCTCCTCGGCCGTGATTGTATGCATGGCCCAAACTTCAGGCCATCTGGAAACCCTGTCTATTGCGGTTAGACAATACCGGTAGCCTTTGCATGGAGGCAGGGGGCCAATGATGTCAATATGGACATGCATAAAACGGCCTGAGGGGGTGCTGAAATTACCCAGAGGAGCGGTGTTGTGTCTCGTGACCTTGGAGCGCTGACACGCGTCACAAGTACGAGCCCACTCCTTGCAGTCTTTGTTGATAGACGGCCAAACGTAGCGGTCGGTTAAAAGGCGGGTTGTGGCTTGAATACCAGGGTGGCTTAAACCGTGTAGTTTGTTGAAAACCACGTGTCGCAAGTCCTGCGGAACGTAAGGTCGAGGTTTGCCGGTAGACGTGTCGCAGTATAGTGACATGCCAGTGCCAGGGACGCTAACTTTGGATAGCTTCAGACTGGAATTACCCAACATTAATGTGGTCAACTCCTTATCTGAATCCTGTGCCTTAACGAGAGCCTCGTATTCCTGCTCGAGGGAAATTTCGTCAACCCGAGACATTGCATCGGCAACCACGTTATCTTCGCCCTTAATGTATTTAATATCAGTTGTAAACTGACTGATGAACGACAGTTGGTTGAGCTGTGCGGGCGGAAGCTTTTCGCGGCGCTGTAAGAAAGCGTACAGTAAGGGTTTGTGGTCCGTATAAATGGTGGCATGTTGCACCTCGAGAATGTATCTGAAGTGCTGTACGGCTTCGTAAACAGCCAAGAGCTCGCGGTAATAGGCTGGCCACTCGGACTGCTTAGAGGTCAGTTTTTTGCTGAAGAATGCAAGAGGTAGCCATTTTCCGTCGATGTGCTGCTGGAGACATGCGCCAATGTGCAAACTTGACGCATCGGTGAATAAACCGAGCGGTACGTCAGTGATAGCGTGGTGTAGCAGAGTCGCCTTAGATAGGCTCCTCTTACACTCCTCGAACTGCTGCAGTAGCTCGGGAGTCCAAGGGTATGGTTTCCGCCCCTTGCTATTAGCTGCGACCAAGGCTTGGATGAGTGGGGCCTGAAATTTGGCGGCATGGGGAATAAAGCGGCGATAGTAATTAAACATGCCGAGAAATCTCCTCATGCCTTGAACGGTTTCTGGAGGGGGAAAATCCAGTAGGGCTTTGATACGCTCCTGAGGGGGACTAGTACCATCGGCGCTGATATGATAACCCAAGAAGGTAACCTCACCGACGCCAAGAATGCATTTAGACGGGTTGATAACAACACCGTAATCTTGAAGGCGCTTAAATAGTATTCTAAGGTGTTCCTTGTGAAGGGCCTCACTGGGCGAGAAAACCAGGATGTCGTCGATGTATGGAAAACAGAAATCGAGGCCCCGTGTGACCTCGTCGATAAAACGCTGAAATGTTTGGCCAGCGTTGCGTAGACCGAAGGTCATAAATGGAAATTCGAAGAGGCCAAACGGGGTGACGATGGCTGTCTTCGAAATGTCATCTTCGAACACGGGTATTTGATGGTACGCTTTAACGAGGTCCAGAGTACTAAACACCTTAGATCCGGTGAGGTTATTTGCGAAATCGTTGATATGGCGCACCGGGTACTTATCTGGTACAGTCCTGGCGTTAAGTGCGCGATAATCACCACAAGGACGCCAGGTGTTGTCTTTTTTCAGGGTCATGTGCAAGGGGGAAGCCCATGCGCTTTTAGAAGGCCTTGCCGTGCCACAACTCACCATGTCCTCGAATTCCTTTTTAGCGGAATTTAATTTCTGTGGTGCTAAACGTCGAGGTCGGCAAGACACGGGAGGTCCTTCAGTAGTCTTAATAAAATGCACAGTGTTATGCTTAATAACCCTTGGTAAACCAGGTGGTCGAGTTAAATCGGGAAACTCGGTGACAATGGAAGCGAAAGAACTTCCAGCGACCACGGCCTTAACACTCAGTTGCTTTACATAAGTTGTGGAGCCGATACTGTATAAACCGGTTATATTGTCAACTAGCTTTTTATGGCGGCAGTCTGGCAGCAGGTGATAATGTGCCAAGAAATCGGCGCCTATTATTGCTCTTTCAACATCGGCAACTACAAACTGCCAAGTAAAATTGCGTCGCAGCCCTAGGTTAAGATTCAAGGTGATGGTACCGAAAGTTCTGATGTTACTCCCATTAGCAGCTGTGAGTGCGTATTCGGTGTCTTCACGTCGACGAGCCGACGACTGAACCCAGCGGTGTGGAAAACAGCACAAATCAGAGCCGGTGTCGATGAGAAATTGACGTTTGGTCACCTGGTCAGTAACGAACAGGCGGCGGCTTGAAGGTAAGCAATCAGTTGCCGCCGCTACTGACCGCCTCTCTGGTTTTCCGAATTCCAGCTGCAAGGCGATACACACTTCTTGGCACGTGAGTCAAAGCGTTTGTGGTACCAGCAATGCTTGCTTGCTGACTGAGGACGTGGCGACAAGCTGCGTGTAGTGAATCTGCTTCTAGAGCGACTGCGATCATTCACGGCCATAGATTTTACGATTTTTGTAAGCTCAGCTACCTGCAAGGCGAGTGCTTGTACATTGTCAGGAGGGTCAGTAGAAGTAGAGCATACAGTATGGGATCGCCCAGTAAGCTCGACCACTCTGTCAGCGAGTTCTGCCAATTTTTCCAATGAAAGGTCTGCGGAAGGAGCAAGTACCACCTGGATTTCCTGAGGGAGGCGTCTCAACCAAAGTTGTCTTAAGAGGCTTTGGTCAGTCAAGGTAGTTCCAGCTAGGGACTTCAAGTGGCGGAGGAACTGCGACGGCTTTCTGTCGCCAAGTTCCTCGTCACTCAGCAATTGACTGATTTTTTGGGATTCTGAAATAGAAAGCCTGCTTATCAGTTCTGACTTTAGTGTAGGGTAGTACTTGCCCTTCTCTAATGGGCGGGTAATGATATCTTCAACTTCCCCAGCTAGTTTGTGGTCTAGCTGGCCAACGACATAATTATATTTAGTTGAGTCGGAAACTATTCCGGCGATTTCGAAATTGGCCTCTACCTGAGCGAACCAAACAGCAGGCTTATCGGGCCAAAACGGAGGGAGTTTAACCGAAACTTTACAGGCTTCATTAGGTTTAGTAGTAGCTCCTATTTGGGACTTTAAAACAGCCTTTTCAGCCAGCGCCTGTTCTAATTCCTCCTTTAGCATTTTAAGTTGGGACTCTGCCATGATGTTAGTAAAATAAAAAAGTAGAAAGCATGCACATAAATAAGGCCCGTCAAATATAAAAAAAATGTCCACACAAAAAATTAAAATAAAAGAAAAATGCAAATGACCACAACCAAATATTAAAGCATGCCAGAATAGGGCTCTTTCTAATGGGCGGTTACAGAATAGTCTCTCTCTGTGAGAAGGTGATGTGTATGTAGAAAACAAATTAGTAAATGCAAGGACACTAAGTTAAAATGTAAATAACACAAACATATACATACAATTACATAGCAGAATATAAATTATTATTAAGTTCTAAGTTGTGCCACAATACAAAATTATGTTGAGGTTGATACAAAAAAAACAATAATCAATAGGTAATGAGTTATTAAAATAATTAGTAACTTATGTTTTGAAAGCAGTCTATGAATTCACTCGACTATTAGGACTAAAATCACAATTCTTTGTGACACAATTTAATACTGGGAGTGAAATGATGTGCTTACTTAACTAAAAAATTATTAATAATAGGTAGCATCAATTGACAATAACTTGTTAAACTAAAACTAAAGTTAATACTTTGTACACCGTTGATGTTAGATGTTTAATATAGAGCTGATGTTAATATAATATCTCCTGTATGTATATAATGTTCAACACAATATAGACGAATAATAACAATTGTTATTCTTATTAAAATAAGTATGTAAAGTGTGATAGTACGCCCGTGCAAAACCGTACACCACTGTTATGCCTTGTTAGTGAAACTTCATGCAAATGCAAACGAAACATGCACAAATATGTTCACTCATAAAAAAAAATTCAGGCAGCACAAAAATGTTCAAGAAATGGATGCAGTTTTAGACTTGAACAGCGTTATCAACGTGTCGTATTTATTGTGACGACAAACGGGATTTTGACGGCTTCGCGAGTTCCGAGAAGTATCGACGTAGTCCTTAAGAGGTTGCGTGTTCGATCACGTCGGCGGTCACCAGTATAGGTGACCGAAGTCGGGCGCCTACTGGTGGCGATGAATGGAGTGATACTCGTAGGTAGTTCAGCCTCTCGAATCCAGGATCAAGGCGAACTACTGGGGCGTCGAGAATATAAAAGGACTGTTTCTGTCGGAAAGATTTTACTAGCCTCGCGTCTATATTTAGAATGAAAACACGGTCAATAATGACAGTTCTCTTAAAACTAAACTGTGTCACAGACCACAGTAAAATGACATTCGCCACACTTCCTTGCTGGCTGCCCCCTTTTTAAATTAAATATTACTATGATTTGCGTTTTCTTTATGAAAACCTAAGTAAAGAATCACATAAAGATTATTTGTATACATAAATTTGAAGTAATTGGAACAATCTTGTATTTAAACGCAGCTTACGACAAGTTGACCTGGAGATGATGAGACGTTTACATCGGAAAGTGAATATAGTGGTGGTGATAGCGAAGGCAGACTCGCTGACCGCCACTGAAATTAAACGACTCAAGTCCGCCATACTTCACGACCTCGAAAAATATCAAATACAGGTAATACTCGTAACTGTTATTCAATTGAATAAATCAATGGAACTCTTCACTTCCGTCACAGAGCGGGCAAAATGCCAGCAGTCCCTTTTACCTTGGGCCCTTAGCTCGAGAGGCCGTGAATGCAGGAGACCCTAAAATTTATAAAAAAAAAGAAATTATGAAATCTTATTTTTTGTATTTAATCAATTTCAGTCAGGTTTTCCACTACGCACACATAATTTGATTGTAATAAAAATTATTTACTTGTTATTACTAATTGTTTATACTACTAATAGAAAGTAAAATATTGTAGCCAAAACAAAATATTCGCTCTTATAGGCAATTTTTTAGATGAAAAGTAGGTATTGTATCAAAGGTTCTTATCTCTTTATCAAGAGTATAAAGAGCATGCTTGCCATCAAGAACAGCAGTTGGCCAGTTGCCATTAAGTAGATAGTCAGCCGGTCTCATCATCATCATCTCGGCCGCAGGACGTCCACTGCTGGACATAGACCTCCCCTATAATTTTCCAATAGGACCGGTCAGAAGCCGCCTGGATCCACCGTTGACCCGCGGCCTTTATTAGGTCGTCTGTCCACCTTGGGGGTGGACGTCCTACGGTGCGCTTGCTGGTCCGTGGCCTCCACTCGAGAACCTTCCGGCCCCAGCGGCCGTCGACTCTCCGTACTATATGCCCTGCCGACTGCCACTTCAACTTACTGATCCGCCGGCTTATGTCGGCAAGTTTCGTACATCATCTTCAGATTCCAATTGCCTCACTCGTTGACGATATTAAAGTGAGTGTGAATGATCAGGTGTACCAGTTTCCGGAGTGCGACAGCGACGAAGACGAAGAGTTCAAGCAGCAGGACCGCGAGCTGAAAGCGGCTGCTCCCTTCGCTGTGGTGGCTTCAGACACAGTGCTTGAAATTGGCGGCAAAAGAGTGCGCGGCCGACAGTACCCGTGGGGAATCGTTGACGGTAAGAGTCGATATACTAGAGATTAAATCCTAAACTTTTGTAGTGATTTCATTACTGCGTTTATAATGTACCTACATGTTGTTTTTTTCTCTAGTTGAAAACCCTCGTCACTCGGATTTCACGAAGCTCCGTACGATGCTAATTTCAACACACATGCAGGACCTGAAGGACGTTACGCAGGACGTCCATTACGAGAATTTCCGGGCGCAGTGTATATCACAAATATCACAACACGCCATGCGGGAGAGGGGGTAAGAGTCTTACCTTATCAATAAAAATACATTATTAATCATTTCTAATATTCTTTTTTAACCATCCGACGTCCGATCCAAAAACGGGGAGATTGTTCTCAGCTATAGTTTATAAAGAATTGTTCAGGTGTTTAAAGATTATCAGCCCATTTCCGAGTTGACGAAGGTATTTCACTAGCTTTCACAGGTTGGATTGATGTGAAATTTGGTGTACTGTTACTTCGCTGATATTTCCATGACATTGTAACCTTGACTTGATACTGCAGCAGAAATTAGTCTGCGCACACATAACTCCTGAGCAACTTATAACAGATATAGCGTGTTTGGGCTCAATAAATAGTCGGGAGTTACTTACTTTGTAATTTAAATTATAGTTTATTTGGTTTAAACAAATATTATTCGTATGCTAAACTTGGCCCTTATTACCGACTTGTACAGGAAGTTGAAAAGAGATTCAATGGGAAATCAAAACGAAGCAGTTACAGACACTGACAGGCTGCTACTGGAGAAGGATGAAGAGGTATGCACTGTTACAGCATTATTATTTAAATTAGGCAACAACTTTAGTTTCTCTTAAGAATCAGTACTAAAAATATAGATATTTTTTTTCAATGACTTTTATATACTCTAGTATATAGTATATACTAGACACGCTTAGCGGAACGCAGAAATTGCACATTTAGTTACAGGTAGATACTCATTTGCAAGCGAGTGAAGATTCGATGTGAGTCGATGATTTTTTAATAAAAAAAACTGTATCGAATCTGGTAACGCACCTTTTAACTCGCTATCTACACTATTTATTATTAAATATTCCTTATAAATCAATAAATCAATATCAAAATTGTTATTGAAAGAATGGACGACTTTTTATTTTCAATGTTAACCCAAAAATATTTTCTTAGTACCTACACGTATGAAAAGGTATAAAAAGTTTACTAACCTACTTTTAACTGTATCGTTCTTACTTCTTTTAAACTAAAACTGTACTTATAAGTTGCTGAATTGTTACAGATTCGTCGTATGCAGGACATGCTGACACAAATGCAAGAGAAACTCAAGGCTTCCGATAAAAAGCACGACAGTATTATAGATGTATAGAGAATAGACTGCATTACCTATTAAATTAATAAGATTAAATTCACGAATGTTAAGGGTAATAAAAAAAACCTCTTTAGAAAAATTGCAATGAATTTAGGATTTTTGGATACTTTTGTAGACATTGTAAAATCCGATTATTATTTTATTAAAATTTATTTGCAGTTTTCAACGTGCAAACATTAAACTATATTTTTTTTAAAAGCCTATTTCCTAAACCGGTGAAGTGAAATTAACATTTAAGTAATATTCGCTATTTTTAAATTCATATTAATTTATGAAGTAATTGCCGTAATTTATAGCCCGCGTCACCAAGAAAGTCTCGCGGCTTAAACATGAACTAGATTTGGCACAACTAGAAAAAAAAAAAAAAAAAAAACAATATTTGGCGATACAATGTAATGACTACGCCGCGTCTGCAGGACTAGTTTGCTGGCGCTGACTATATATGGATTAGTTTGGAATAATGGAAATTTTATTTCATTAATTGTAATCAAAGTAGTCTTTGTATACCATTTCAGTAAATACCTACTTCAGACCTTGGCACAATGGACACCGCACATTGACTCTAGTTCAGGTAGCTAAAGGATAATAATTTGTATTCTCATGCGGAAACAAATATTATTTTTGGGGGATTTCTTAATTAGGTATATATCATATCCTAATTTTTTTCTCAGCCGCAGGACGTCCACTGCTTGACATAAGCCACCTCCATAACCCAATAACCTAAATTATTAATTATTCATTGCCATAACCATTCATGTAATTACTAAATTGGAATTTGATTGATTGGAACTCGATTAATTGAATAAGTTCATTTATATCTGTTCATTCAGGTACGATATCTGAATTGTCAAATTTCATGGTTTTGTTTGAGCTAATCTTATTGATTATAATGTACCTACTTCAAAGTATTTAATACTGACATGGGCCTCAAAAAAACTAGGAAATATTATAACTAACAATTATAATTACCTGATAAAATGAAACATTTTTATTATTTCCGTATTTAGATGGCGTTGTCATACAATCATATATTTAAGGCATAATCGTGTTGTATAAAAATTTACCAAAATAAAATACCAAAGCGTTTCGAATATCTTTTTAAATACAAACTTTGTATGTATATTTTTTGTTAACAATAAATTTATATTAATTAAACAGTATTTTTATTTTTTGACAAACCATGGAGGCGAGTTGGGTGTTGGGGTGCTACCCTCTAGGCTCTCTACCACATAATCAGTGCTGCTATTCTATTTAACTCATTATCTTTATAAAATGGACTGAGCCGACTAAGTGGCAGCTACTTAAGCCATGGAGAATAGAGGTAAAAGTGCCCGTCGGCCACCATTAGG
This sequence comes from Synanthedon myopaeformis, assembly GCA_944738685.1. NCBI lineage: Eukaryota > Metazoa > Arthropoda > Insecta > Lepidoptera > Sesiidae > Synanthedon > Synanthedon myopaeformis. Next base: position 3,734,001 of record OX122926.1, on the reverse strand, counting down.
AGGCGCTGTAGTGTTAGCAGTGGTTTTATGAACTACACAACCAACCAATCGTTATCAAAAACCAATGCTTCACAAGCCAAATCATGAATCTGAAGTATTCACGGAAATTAAATGTGAAGAAAATTATTTTGTATGAAACGGCTTTTTTGATGATATTTGGAGAAGGGATTGACTGATTTCGATGATTTTTTCGTCTCGGCCTCGATTAATATAATTAATTCAGCTTATAATTAGCTGAATGTGTAAAGTAGAGTTATACAATGAAGCAATTATATATCGCCTCAATATAGATTTATATACATCACTCACCCAGTCGATATGAGGAACTTCAAATTGCAAATTCATTAATGAAATTTGTTGTTAGTAATAATTTATAAAATAGCTCTTTTTAAAGCCAAGTTAGCGTGGTCCAGCGCCTTATAATGTATGTTGGCAGCACTCGCTGACAATTTATCAACCGACTTTGGCTTAAAAGTCTTGTTACCAGGCCATAAAATTAAAAAAAAAATCTACTGACTTTGACTGTCGACTTATTGCTTGTAAATTGTCAAAATTTAAAATCTTTTAAAGGGAAGCGAAAAGCTATATTATAGAATAATTAAATTTTTCAGAAATATTATAACACAACTTCCTAATTAAATCGGATTAGCATGTTACAAATTTGCATTAAATAATAAAGGGATATTTTTTTTACAATGGCTGATAGAGATCTCACTATGGGACCTCGTGAAGGTGTAAATTATCCCGTAAAGGTACAATACTGTGGAAATTGTTCAATGCCGATAGAATATTGTGAATACTATCCCGAATATGATAAATGCAAACAATGGCTTGAAAAAAATTTGCCTACGGAGTTCGAAAAAGTTAAAATCGGTAAGTTTTTTTGCTTGCATCTAGGTTAGATGTACTTACTCACTGAATCACACATCCAATAAAATGCTAACATAGATAAAAAACTTCAACTAGACAGTTACTTCATCATCATCATCATAATTTCAGTCATAGGAGGCATAGACCTCCCCCATAATTTTCCAATAGGATCGGTTAGAAAGTTGGGATTGTCCCGCGGCGTTTATCAGGTCGTCTGTCTACTTTGCGGGTAGACGGCCTACGCTGCTCTTTCCGGTCTGTGGCCTCCACTCAAGAACCTTCTGGGTTCAGCGGCCATCGTCTCTCCATACAATGTGTCCTGTCCACTGCCACTTAAGTGTTATTAAGTTATTAAGTTTTCTTATGTCTGTTTTCAATTACCACTAAATCCACACAATTTTATTTTAAGATGATGAAGAGAATGTTGGCGGGGAGGAAGAGAAAAAACGACAAAAGAGAGGGGGGAAAGGTATGCTAAAGTCGAAGAAGAAAGAAGATGTGCCGAAATTAGTGCAGGTATCACGTGCCCCTCGTGGAAAGAAGAAATCTGTCACGGTTGTGTCAGGAATGAGCACATTTGGTAGGTCTATATTCTTAATCTCCAAAAATCGATGTATCAAGGATAACCTGATAATTCCAAAAAAAATTTCTTTCATACAAATAGGCTTTCAAGAGGTGATAGCATAAATGCTTAAAGAATGTTCTTTAGTAACTAGAACTGTCAAACTGTTAAATATTATGTATAATAAACCAATGTTGGTATGACTTTTAATAATATTAAAAACATTAAACCCTGCCATTGAAAAATCAAAAGTCTATGCATATTCTAAACCCTTTTGTGCATAGAATTTATATTTTTTATTCATAATATTAAGATTATATGTCTTTGGGAATGATTTACAGATATTGATTTGAAAGTTGCTGCAAAATTTTTTGGAACAAAGTTTGCTTGCGGATCATCTGTAACTGGAGAAGATGAAATTGTTATTCAGGGAGATGTGAAAGATGATCTTTTTGATATTATACCGGAAAAATGGCCTGAGGTAATAATAGCAGTTCAGCACCACTTTGATTTATTGACTCACCTGATACTACTTATAGTCATAACCAGAACGACTCTGCATATCCAAAGTGTCAGTCAACTTAGCATGGCCCAGATGTAGAACTTCTTATAAATGCATAAATCTGGCAATATAAAAGACCATTTTCTATAAATTATAAAATACCAATACTTTACAATATACCAAATAAACATATTTCTTCCCTCTCTTTCTATAAGCCCACTGACACACTTTAATCTTAATGAGTGTGAGTTGACTTCATCGAAATAATATATCCAGGTTGACTTAGAAGGTATGGTGGTATGTTTGTCTCAAGATGAGACAATGCAATTATGATGTTGATAAGACTGTGTGGGTTGCAATATGTAGTTTAACAGAAATAATACTAAATGGCTCTAATCGAGGCGATGTTAATTCAGTGCAGAAGTTCATATGTCTGCTAAAGTTCCCTCAGGACTAGAACCTCATACGTGGACAAGGAGATTTTCAACGTATTCACCAATGTAGATGCCTAAGAAACCTTCATAAAAATATCTGAGTTCAAATATGTCGAGGAACTTTAAAGAGCTATGCCATTAAAGTAATTGAATGTCAAGGACCTATGTTATTCAGTATGACCAGCAGAACTTCTCACCAATGATGTTACTTCCAAATACATTAGAATACTGACCATTAACACAAAAATAGCCTTGATTTTACACAAAACAATGTACACATTGTTTTCTCATTTCTATTAAAATATTTAAAAGTTGTTAATTAATAATTTTAATTTTTTTTATGTTAAGGTCATCAAACAGGCTTAAAATCCAATAGTATCTATGGTAGTTGGCTACTGTCAGGTGCTACAAGTGCGACCATATTAGCATTAAGGATAAGGGATAGGGAAATGGGTTCTGGCATCTCTTACTAACTCACCAAAACGCAACAGCACATACATTGTTATTTCACAGTGGTCTTCTCTAAGGGAGTGGCTACGGCCGCCAGACGGGATGCCCAAATGACCTGCCCTGCCAAGCCATTGCCTGAAAATAAGAACACATTCTTCTGACTGGCTGTCCACCTTGATATATTTTTTTAACAATGTAATTAAATTAATTTTTCAGATTGATGAAGACAGCATTGAAGATCTGGGTGACCAGAAGAGGTAGTTAGTGACAACAGTAGGAAAAATACATGTTGATTATGCTTCTGAAAGTTGGAAACTTATTCATTATGGATTATGTACAATATCTCTTAACTAGAGATTCTAATCTACAGTCTATTTATAACGCTTGGTCAAAGACACACAATATAATCTTTGTAAAATAAATTTTCAGAAAGCTCTCACTTGTTTTTTTTTTATATCCTTAACAAACAATGCATAATGCACAGAAATGTATAATAATTATGAGCTACAAGATTGTCCATATAGGACTAGATCATCCATATTGGTGCCTATCTACAGTGTATGTTTCGAGGCTCCTTACCTTTTTTGGAGAAAATGTTTTTTTCACTACTTACATTATAAAGGTATAATTGGCCACCCTGTTCAATAAAAATAGGAAAAATTATTTTATTTCGTTGCCTGTAACACAAGCAACGCTATAGGTGCTGCAAGTGCTCTGCCGACTACAGAAGGATTAAGGAATGGAAGGGATAGGGAAATGGACGCTGGCATCCCTTACTCACTTACCGAAACACAACAGCAGCCTGTAGGGGGTTTACTGCCGCCAGACGGGCTGGTCAAATTACTGCAAAATGCAGTGTACCAGAGCCAAATTTGAAAAAATCATTTCCAAAGTTTACCCTGCCGGGAGTCAAGCTTAGGTACAGAGCATTAAGTCGAACACCTTAACCACTCATCCAACAGGCTCGAAAAACCTTTAACCTATTATAGCTGATATGAGACTCCCAATCAGTTGCCTATACTGCCTGATGGATAATCCAGCCCTGTTTGGGACTAACATAATTTTAATTAAGTATTATAAGTCCTACATGAAGGTCTTTATTGAAAACAACTGTTATTATAATATCAACACGAGTTTTCAAAAATCCCGCCTCCTTACTTTTTTAAATGAATCATACGCTTAGATTAGTCATTTGAGTCGTTAACTGAAGTAACGACTCAAACTCATACTTTTCATAAATGTTTTACATTTCTAATAAATATATTTTACTTTTGAATATTTTGATTATTTTAATTTCGACTGTTTCGAGAGAAAATAGAATACCCCTCTGAATTGGCAACATCCAAATATCGCATTTCAAATGGCAACATCGCCCTCCGTCTACTTCGCAAATCAACAAAATAAAATCACTTCTAAACATTTTGCAATCATTGTGTGTTGTGTTTTGATAAAGAGACAATGTTACGTTTGTGCATATAAAGTGAAACGAACGTAATATTAGGAAGTGATTAGAAGCTCATTTTGTTTAAAAATCTGTTATCAGATCACTATGTAGCGCTTAGTCAAGTTCCCAAAGGCCGTGCAATTCGTAAAAATTCACAGTATCGATCTTTTGTTCCGTAACACCAGCCAAACGTTGTAAATAAACAAATTACAAAAATAATAAAATGTCTGTTGTAAAAGGAAAACTGGTGAAAATGGAAGTAGTCCAAGTAGGTGAATACGAATTCACCAGACAAGATATAATAGGGCACGGAGCTTTTGCAATGGTGTATAAAGGAAGGAAGAGAAAGGTAAGTTAGACAAATCTCATTGTTCTTGCTATACATTTCTTTTATAAGATGTGTTGAATATGTAAGGATGGAAAATATATGTTATATAATTACATATGTTTTTGTAAAAAGTGTGTATTGATTTGTTGGAATCGTGGGGTATGTTTTTATTTGTAGTTGTGTAGGTACGTACGTCAATTGGCTGGTGTGTCATAGAAACAGCTGATTGAGAAAATGTTTGCTCTTTAGTCAAATCAAATAATTATCATGTCCAACTAAAATTTATCACTTTGAAAAGGAAATGCAGATTCTGTAAATTCTTTTTTGAATTTAAATTTATTTCAAGTTTGCATATTCTGAAGATGAATAAATTTATTATTTACCTCCAATAATAAAATTATAAATTATTATTGATTGTTGCAACAAAATAAGGTAGATAGTTTATTAAATATTTGCAGGTATTAAAAAAATGAGAAGCTGATTATATTATTTTTTAAATTAACAAAATATAAATTTCATTTCACCTAATTTCAACTCTTTATGTATTATTTCAAGTAAATAATGCTTTTAAAATCATGTATGTTTGCAGTTTCAAATATACCTAAATGGTGTATTTACATTACAATAATATTAAAATAAAACTGCAATAAAAAGTTTTTACTTACTTAGGTACCTATAATGAATTATTTTGATTATTTTCATAAAAAAGGGTAAATAAACAATAATGGTTATAATAACATAATGGTCACTGCCATGGCCTGTAGGGCCCAATTTTTTATATTTTTAGATGATTCCTTGGAACATAACATTTCCAGAATAAAAAGTATCTTATATGTTAATCCAGGTAATAAATTATCTGTGTACCAAATTTCATGTCAATCCGTTCAGTAACTTTTACATGAATAAGTAACAAACATAACATCCATCCATCCTCGCAAACTTTCGCATTTGTAATTATTATTATGTTGTAGGATGTGTACTATGTTTCAATAAAAGTATGCAAAAAAAATTCTAACCAAAGAAAGATAACACACCTCTCTTACTGATAAGATGCAAAGACAGTATACAATGGCCTCAGCAAACAAAGACCATTTATACATAGGTTTTTGTACCTATTTTTATAGTTTTTATGTAGGTACAGTTAGCTTATTTATGACTCTTTTTGTTTAATTAATGCCAATACAACAATCCGAGAAGAGAGGGCAATGTGTATCAAGTATTGTGCAAGAACTCTTTCTTATTTCCAGTAAAAAGTAGGATAAAAGAAACTTCGCATATTTGTTTAAGTGATTTTTATAAGCAGGTAAAAAAAATATACAAAGTTCCACAACACTATTAGTAATATTTTTAATTGATTTTCTCAACTTAACCAAAATGTGTGTTCCTTTCGGTTGTGTTTGCTTTTTTCATTACACAATTTAATTCACATTTACTTCATTAAGTATGATTTAATTAATTTAAACGTAAATTTATATTTTAAACTAGCGGCCAGCCCCCAGCTTTGCATGGATGTAATTTTCTAGGAAGTTTTTAAGTTTTTCTCTTCATAATTTTTTAATTCTTTCCTCGGACTTAATGAATAATTGAATATATAACAATAATAACAGAAATGGTCCAGCCGTTCTCGTGTTTCACGCTTTAGCAACATATTTTGCGATATATAGCTAGGATTATTACCTATCACTCTATTGATACTATAATTAAAATTATTAACTATATCAATCTGTAGTTTATTTTCCCAAGTGATTTCTGTATTAGTTTTTTTTATGTGGTCATTAATATATAATTATTATATATATATATTTACTTCATTAAGAGCCTCTTTCACCATCTCTGAATAAAGTGTCAAGTAGGCTAACCACTATTTAAAGTCACCGGTCACTGGGAATGATGACATATATTACGGTGGCATAGCCATTTCATAAGCGGGAATTGAAAACTATATGGGAATTTGTTGCTAAATTTATACCAGAAAAAAATATTTGTACCTCCATTAATTTACGAGAAACGACGGGTATGCTGACGTAATATTACAATATCTTGATAAAGAAAGCACCTAGCGAGCCCATTCCAACGGCTTATTTTGTTACTAATTTGAATATCTAACTAGATTCAAATTAACAACAAAATAAGCCGTTGGAACGAGCTCGCTACTCCCAATTTTAATATATAGGGGTAGTTCACCCCCCATGAAAGGGTGACATTTTTTAACATCTAACTAGCCTATCTCAGAACAACAAATTAGCAACAAAATAAGAAGTTGGAATGGGCTCGCTAGGTGCTTTCCTTGTCAAGATATTGTATATGGGTAATGTAGGTACAATTTTTTTTAGCAACAAATTCCCATATAGTTTTCAAGTCCGGCTTATGAAATGGGTATGCTACCGTAATTAATATACGTAGAATGATGGAGCTGATATCCTTTGTTTGTACTGTATAAGTCCCAAACATTAAAAAGAAAATAATATAAAAGTTCGCCTATCGAAGGTGCAGCAGCTATAGGCGAGTGCATAATTTAATAAAACATAAAATTATTTCTAAAAGTAACTAATCAACACTTTAAGTACTTGTAATTGGTAGATTACAAGTACTTAACCCTAAAATAGATTGTTACTTATCTAGATGTAAACTTTTTTAAATATTACAAAATGTATTTGCCCATCATTAACAACTAACAGAGGTGACTTTTGTTTGAAAACAAACGAAATATTTATTTTATCGTAAATGTAACGACATTACATTACGTGACTACGTCTATTATTAGAGCGCTTTTAATATGCGTCACTCCTCGAGCCATTTTGTGACCACAATTTGTAGTTTAACGATTTCAAGATTTCATTTTGGTAATCTTTTTTATTACTAATATTTTATATAGTACCTATTCAAAAATATATACCTAACTGAATTGAGTACTGTGATGAATATTCTTTCAGATAAATAAATGAGTAGTTCCTCCCAATTTAAGACAGCTAACATTTTTTTAGTTTGTTTGTAAGTGGGGAAAACGTAATAGACAGTATTAGCGCTTAAAGAAAGCGTAAAGGAAAGTAGGCCTATTTATAACATGAAATAGGTATCCCATGGAAGGATATCCAGATATTATCGGGATAAGAAGTTCACTATCTCAATCTTCTCATTCTCACTATTCTCCAAACAGGGTTCGATCATAGGTTAGTTAACAGGGTCAAGTTACGCAAAATTTTATCCGTTTGTCCTTTCTATTAACAAACACAAATTTTCAAAATGATAATTACAATAATCAGTAGTTTACTCCATTTTATGTACATTATATACTTATATACATTTTTTTCTTATTTTGTCAACAATAATTTTCATGATATCGGTAGATACTTTATATATAAAAGAAAGTCGTGTTCGTTACACCATTTATAACTCGAGAACGGCTGAACCGATTTTTATGATCTTTGTTTTATTGAATTTGTCTCCATCCCGAATAGCAAAATAACTATTAAAACTTCGGAAAAATATTCATGAAAAAAAAAGGGACATTTTGTGTGAAGCGGGTTTTATTCTCCCTGAGGCGGTACGAAGTTCGCGGGTTAGCTCGTTAGTAATAAAATATACATTATAATATTTAATAATAAGTACCTAATTAATTTGTTTTGTTTCTCAAAACAATATCGACTCGAATTAATTATTGGGACAAAAATTATAAACTCAATAAGTTTCGTATTTTTGATTTAATATCGAGTCAATATGTAAAAGATCAATAGACTGTGTGAGTTCAGACCTTCGATCATGTAAAAGCGTTTACCTCAATCTTTTTTTGTATCACTTAAGGAAATTGAAGTGTGAATAACCTTGAATCTCAATAAAACTCTTTTAAAACACGCAAAGTTGTGATGATACATAATTATGCTAAGTAAAACAGTCATAATATTTTATATGTCACTGGGAGTTCCGATGTGTTGGGTGTTGAAATCCACGCCAGTTGCTTCTTTTTGCGCGTACGCATTTCGAGAAAATCCAAATATAGATCACGTCCACACTTGGATTAAGAAGTGCTTGGCGTGAAATTTAAAAGGAACATATTTTTGCGGTAATGCAGAAAATTTTAAGCAGTTTCCAGACATCTTCTTTTAATTCTTCTTAATTAATCTAACCAAATAAATAAAATTGAAGTGTATTTTTAATGCCAAAATATCTGTTTTTTAATTATTAAATATCAAAGTATATACATTAGATCCCGGATAAAACAACTTCGGTTACTACGACTATTTAGTCATAGTAAATTTATTTTGCCATTTTGCAAGGTCCCTGCTGAGTCCGCCTGGCCGAGTCCATAAGCATTTAGTATTGCTTCTAACGACTATCCCTTGAATAAGACCAATATTTTTGCTGTCCCTTGAAGGTCACCTATGACCGATTTTCACTGTACTGTACGTATAAAAAAAAAAAAAACAAATTTTAAGGGACTTTCACTGGCAATTAACATAGACTACTTTTATTTCAGAAAAAAATACCAGGTTCGACTAGTATACCTATATAATATTTTACGAGTCAGATGCGAATAGTTTATAATGTACCTAACTGAAATTTTCCTAAATATGCAACCGGAACGACTAAAGGACATCCCGTTCCTCTGAAGTATTGTCAGTGGCAGCCCGTGCCGTGGGTTGGGTTACCCTCTCTTTATAAATGGCCCTCGGAAACAATATCCCGTGTACATAATATACTTCACGCACCATGCTTCCACATCAAGGGCAAACGAATACACGTGCCACGACGGACACGTTTCAAATAATAATTATCATACTGTAGCTGTGCCCCTAACTTCGTACACGCGATTTTCGTATCTACGCTTGGTATTTCAGTATTCGATATAACTTTCTTGCTTGTAAACCGATTGGAATGAAACAAACACTAAATGTTACGGGAAGCTTGCTACAATACATCAGCGAAAATCGCATTCAAATTGGTTAAGCCGTTCTGAGATTAGCGTGCACAAACGCACAAACAGACAAAAATTCTATAAACCATTTTTTGATCTGGGTAACATAAGTACAATATGTACAAATTGTTTGTTTGAAAAAAAAAAATGTACAGACACGGCTCCTTCATTTTATTATAGATACATAATTATGAATAGATACTTCATACCGTCGGTAGATAATATATACACAACAGTAAATGATGTAGTTTGTTTATATATCCTGTACAGATTCCAAAAGTTTGCTGTTATTGCTTGTCCATTTTATTGCCGCCTACTTTCTCTTAGCCAGGAGTGCTAAAAGTACGAGTCAATGTAATAAACCTGTGCTCGTGTAATTTTATCAAGTGATAGGTATGTTATTTTCGTTTTTTTTTTTAGATACTTTTACGTACACGGCTACTTTCTTAGTAAACGGCATTTAAAATTTTGTTTTATTTAGAGATTATATCGTGTTTTATTTTCTAGACGACAATATTTTTTAGACCATAGGGTTAATTAAAAGACAAATAATTTAGCGTAACACTGTTGCGTTTTGCATACTTAAACTGGGCATCACGTTTGGCGGCAGTAACCACCCTTTGACATACAAATACAAGAGACCACCGTGAAGTGGACCTTCAGGCTACCTGCCGACAATATTGTTTATTGCAGGTCTATTGTCTATTATATTGTAAGATATTCAATCCGAATGCAGCGTCCAGTCTTCACGTTGCGCATTCGTTTTGATGACTCGCTTTTATTTGTATAATAAGTAAATTTTACATAAGACTGTCGCATGAGATTCTGTGTCGTTTGTTCTGACGCTGCTGGCGATAAAATTAGTTCTCTTGCTAATACCAAACGACTTGTATGCTAATTTGTGCTACGTCTTTCTTGGCAAACGTTTACGTTGGCGAGATGAAGTAGCAGCTTATGCGGCGATGACCGTGACCAAACAGATGAACACCTCACATAACAGTACAATACTAGCCAGAAGTAAGCAATTTTAGGCCGAGTAATATAGGAATTACTCAACTTCGCCTTGTACTGTCCGAGTGATTTTAGAAGGCCGATGCGAGCCGAAGTCCTTTTAAAATAAACGTGATTGTCCATTGCTATTTCGGCCAACACTTGTATAGGTACTTTTCTCTAACCTGCGAGGAAATTATAAACTACCATAATTTCATCATTGCAAATTATAATAATTGCAATTAATTATTACAATTAAATTATTTAATTGAATATTTATTATTTATTAATTGCGAGGAAATTATAAAACAAACTACAAACAAATCAAATTCATTTTTTCCGATTAAGTACTCATTTTATTTATTAAGAACTTTTAAATGTATATAATGGTTGAAAATATTCGTTAAATCAGAATATAATTGACAGTATGAATAAAACAAAATGGCGGCTGTCTTCTGATCTAATTGGTCGCGCCTTGGTAAGTATAATCTAACTGGTCACACTTTAAAACTGTCCAGAAATTTCTATTATTGTCCTCTTGAACATTGCCTGCTTGGGGACCATAATTTTTTTTTTTTAATAATGAAGCCGTTCCCAAGCAAGTGGCAGAAAAAATAATTAATCGCGCTTGAAATCGAGTTTCAGTACATTTAAAAGTTAAACTGTGAATTACCCGTATGAAGGTCGACTTCTTGTATCTAAATATCAATAAACTCGCCTTAGTGATTTCAAACTGGGCGCATGTCGAAATTGGGTCAAGCAGTAATCGCTCCTCTAGCCTAGGGAATGTAGGGCGGGCTAATGTTAGAGTATCGCATACAAATTGAACTGGCCGGCCTCTCCTGGATAATGGCAAAATGTTATCTTAACCTCTACGATAATTTATTGTTTTATCTTTCCCATTCAATACAATCATTAATAAACAATCCATAATTTTCATTAAGTAACACACCTAATTAAAGTACATCGTAAGAGCTGTGTAATATGGTTTATCTAAGTACAAAATAATTGTAATAATTAAGAATGATTTATTTTAAAATCATCCTTAATTTAAAAAGAAAGAGAAATAAGAGCCACATTAGTTTTCAGACAGATATTATATGAAATAAGTTAAATAATAAATACGAAAAAATATTTTTCTTTTTTTAATTTATAGCCTGTTTCAAAATTGGAATTTCTAATAACACATATTGTAGAATTTATAAGTTTAAAAAATCTCATTTTCTAAACTATAAATTATAACAAAAAAAATGTCTAGAGTCATTGTAATTTTGAATGTCTATTTTTATTTTTAAGTTTTAAGTATTTAAATAGTTAAATATAATTTGTAAATTTTGGAAGGAGTAAACATTTTCTTTTCTTAAATAATGGAAATGTCACCAGGCAAAGGGCAATATTTGTTTAAGGTTTCATTTAGTGTTTTTTGAGGAAATCTTCAAAAATGCTTAAATAACATTTCGTTTTAATTTTGCATTTGCAAATCTGCATTACAACTCATTAGCTTTACCACATCTAGTAAGTCTTTATTTTAAAAAAATCTTTTAATATTTGTCCATAGAATCCATCACAAGCGGTAGCTGTCAAAGTGGTTACGAAGAAGGGTATTCAAAAGGCGTCCGAAATCCTCGTGAAGGAGATCAAAATATTACGCGAGTTGACTGCACTACACCACACGAATCTGGTGGCGATGCACGATTGTATGGACAGTTCGTCATACGTGTATGTCGTCATGGAGGTAAGTGCTACTACGAGTATTTGATTAACCTTTGTGTAGATATATATTTCTCAGGCCAACGCGCATTAAATTTACTATATATAGTAAAGATTGGGTAGGTACTTAATCGTGTATAATGGTACGACTCGCGTGAATCACTGAGCAAATTTTACATGTTTTTTTTTTAGTCTTTTATAAAACACCAGCCAAGAAGATATTATGTACCATTTAGCAGGCAGTTTTTTAGAGAACATAACTTAGTACAAGATGATTGACCTTTGACGAGTTCATTGGGCGAGTGTTTAAAGTGCTTGCTGTAGTTAGCCCTCTGACTCGGGAGTCTAGGGTTCGATTCTCGCTTTGGAAATGAACTTTTTAAAGTTGGCTCTGGGATAGATGGTAAAGTAGTGGCATCGCACTACACTAACTTTTCTCAATCTAATTGTGCAGCCTTACAGAAAACCACTGTGAAATACCAGCAGGTGTACTTAAGCCCACTTTCTTTTCCCTTTATACTCGTAATTCCTTATGCTTCACTAAGGTCGGGAGCGCTCTTGTAGCACATGTGGCTTTGCTTGTGTTAATAGGTTACGGTACCACTAGCCATCAAGTGGATCGTCAGCCTGTCTAACGGTAACGATGTTTAGGTATATATAAAAAAATTAACGCTAGCATATTTATATTATCTACTGGTGCTTCCTTTACCAATATCAGTATTACAACATAATCTAAATGTAGGTACTACGTTCACCATGTGTCGCACAGTACAAAATGTTACATATTAATTCTATAAATCTACGATATATATATATGTAAAATAATAATAATTTCGTGTCACATGTTTGTCGCCGATGAACTCCTAAACTACTGAACCGACTTTCATAAAACATCGTAACTATGTGTTATTTGTTCCAACTTAAAAGATAGGATAGTTTTTATTTTGAACCCGGGCGAAGCCGGGAGCGTGTAGCTAGATTATAATATATCATACGTTCAGTGGCCATTGAAATAAATATATGAGTGTCCTACTTTATAATCGCATACAAGTTGGCTTTACGAATACGTATTATTTATTTTATCTATTCGAGTTTGAGTTAGGTATTTTCCAAAGTGAGTAAGTACATTACTTATATATTCATATATTCATTCTTAATAAAGGTGTTTGTACAGTAGATACTTGTAATATTACCATGTAATATTTTTATTTTAAACTCGATAGTAGATGGATACCGTCCGCCTATAACACAAGCACTCTTACTCACTCATCGAAACACAGCACACGTGCTGTTATTTCACGGTGGTCTTCTGTAAGGGGCTGCCCAAATGTCTGCGAAACGCAGTGTGCCCTACCACTACTAAAATATTACGCTTGTAAGTAGCAGACCGGAGCCAACTTCGAAAAGTTCATTTCCAAAGTAGACCCCGCCAGGAATCGAACCCGGGGGCCTTGAGAGATTAGACAAGCATCCTTACCACACATCCAACAGGCTCGTATGATCGTAAAAATAATTATATTACATTTTTCACAATGAAATGTGACAAGGTTATAAATTTTTTCTCGAATATTTATAAATTTATCAATACAAATCATTGCATTTTATTAGACATTTTTCTTGATATTTGGTTTCTTCCGTGAACCAACAGAGAGCACGATTAATAATTGTCAGCGTTCAATTCTTTCCAAAACTCGTTTTGTTATTGTTATTTTAGAGATCAACCTTCATAAGTATTGCACACATGCTTGATCGCTATTTCTGTTTAGAACCACCTATTTTTTCTCCACCTGCTATCACCTACCGAATCGTTTATAATAGCTTTATCTTTTAGACCACCTCAATAACATTCATAATAAACTTAAGGTTTTGAGATATCTTTGTTTGAGAAACTCGTATTTTAATAAATTTTAAAATCGCTGGTCCCCAATACGCAAATGAATGTGTAATCAAACCTGTGTAAAATTTACACACAATAGACATTAAGTAGTTACTTTCAAATTGTAATTACAATGTCCTGTTTAAATTTGTTCCATAAAATCCAACAGGTATGTAAGTAGTTAATTCGTTAATCTTGAAACGAAAATGGTGTCAACGAGCCTCAATTCTGTCCGTGACCTGATAACATTGACATTAATCCATTAATTCAATCTATACTAATATTATATATAATAGGTTTACCTATGTATGTTTGTTTATTTGTGAAGAATAAATTTTTCGAAACCACTGCGCACATATTAAAAAAAAATCTAACCTTATTTGAAAATGATATGATAATCTGCAAAGGATAATTCAATTAGTTCAAGACTCCCTTACCACATGAACTTTGTAAATACTTATTATGATTACCTATTTTTAAGCTATTTTTTTTTTAAATATATAATATAAAAATATTATAAAAGGCTGACGGACCTAAAAGGCGCCACAGTTTTACATTCGTTATTAATTTATTATGTACTTGTGATGTGCCGGATATCCGTATCCGTATCCGCGGATATCCGAGGGAGAAGAAAGATCCGTATCCGTTACTTTTTGGCGGAACTTTTTACGGATCTTTTACCTGATTAATTTTTAATTCATAGCTGAAATTCTATATACAGGTGATTAAGGTAACAATGAAAAACTATTAAATTCCATTTCTTTCTTTTTATTTCTTAAAACAACCATTTGGCACCTTTATAATGCAAGCGATTGTAGGTCACGCGCACCTACACCGATTGAGTAAGAAAGTTAAGATCCGTTTCCGTATCCGCGGATCTTGACACCAAATATCCTTATCTCGGATATACATTTTTAACGATCCGGCACATCAATATTATGTACTAGCTACCCGCCTCCGACTTCGCACGCATTTTTTTCCGTAGGTGTATCCTCTACACCATGGCCCATGATGGACAATCACAGAATGTGCAATGATTGCCACCATGATTGCACAGCTGTCTACACTATGGGCCATGATGGACTATCACAGAATGCGCCATGATTGCCACTATCATTTTTAATTTAACACCTTAATCCAAGGACGTCGAAACAGTAGCAGGTGCCGCTATTAATTTATTTAGTATATATAACCAACCATAACAAAATAGCACGCGTCCGCACCGTACCGTAAACAAATTTATACGAACTGAGTGATCGGCGATCGTATGGACACGCTGGACAATCATGGCCGCAAACTTCCTTTGATGTTTGTTGGAAAAACCGACAAGACGGCGAGTACGCGCAATCGTCGCCGATCATGAGCAAATGCAGACGATTATGCCCTCTAGACGTTCGCAATTGCCTTTAATTGTCCATCATGGGCCATGGTGTAGAGGCCCCATAAACCGACAGACCTTGCTTTTCATGAGTGAAAACCGTATTAAAATCCGTTGAGCAGTTTAGAACTAGTTAGCCGAGAAACAGAAAGAAGCAGACAGCGAGTTTATTTTATGTGTAGGTAGGCATGTATGTTATATAAGTATGGATTAAGTACTCTTTACTCGATCATTGCAGTGACGCCCGATCCGAATTGATCGACTAGACATAAATCATACCTAGATAATTGAAGAAAAAATATCACATTAAAATAACAATAAATATTCACCTCACTCTTTACTCCAAATAAAAATAGACATATAAAAATAAATAAAACTACAATTCTCTCTTCCGTGTTCAATTTGAATATGTGTAGCGATGTGGATTGGTGACAAGGGCACCAAATTTTAATACAGAATGGTGCCCTAACCGCCGAACCACGCGCTCAATGCGTGTATTCCTCGTTCGTCTGTCGCTTGTCACGAAATTATCAATTTTGGTGATATAACCGAGACAAGATTTAACATAAATTTATCAATTTTATTTCGCAGTAGAAAACGCAACTTCTTTAGGTCAAGGCAAATTGATTTGCATATAATTTTTGAAGCGTGGTTTTCTCTTATAAATTAATTTTTGATTTTTAGCATTAGGGAAATCTTATGGAGCAATTTAATCATTTAAGTTAATTTAAAAATCAAAACCTATAGTGATAAATTAAACACGATTAGGTACTATATAGAATATATATATATATATATTTAAATCTTGTCTGGATAATTTTAATAGCATCTTACAAGCGCTTTTTTTTTAATTTCATTGCTAATCTAAGAATTCCAAACCTGTTATCAAAGTAGACAAAAAAACTCTTATCATGACTCAGTTTTGTCTCGAACGATATGGAAATTAATAACAATACGTGCCCTACTAACCTATTAGCTAACCTCGATGTCATTCACCACTTCAAAATTTTACAATATCTAGCTTTTATCTGGCTTGAATTATTATTTATTAATTTAATTTTATCAACACAACGTAGAATGAATTAATCTTAAATTAGGATGTAGGCAACTTTGCCTATGGGCTACACCGGCTAGCAGCCCTATGAATGTGAACATAAACATTTTCTATGAAAATTAAACTGGAAGATATTTTATTGTACGAAGGTACGAATTTTTATATTATTTCGTCATATTTTAGTACATTTCGGAGCGCATTTTAAATTATTGTGGTATAATATTATTATAAAAGCTTTTATTTTAAAGCAGATAAGAGAACGGTACTACCATGAGCAGCTTTTTTGCTCAACTTTGCATTTAATGAAAAAGTATGCATTATACAATTCCTTTCATTTGTTTTATATTTTTAATAGGGTGAAAGCATCCCCTGAGACCGCGTGGTCCGACTGCTTCGTCCGACTGATCGGACGACGCGGACTTTTTTCCTGTAGGTTAAATAATTATATATTATATTTGAGCAAGTTAGAAAACGGTAACCGGGGCCCCTTTGATTCCCGGTGAATCCTTACACCGGGCCCTGAGACGATCGCATAGGGACCCCAACATGTGGTTAATCCGGCTCTGATCGTAATTTCGTTTTTATTTGGTGTTTAAATGCTTTAAGACAGTATTTATTCTTGAAAATGCTGTATTGGATTCAAGGCGGAATAATGTCTGACAGCAAGCGCCGTGTTGTCTGATTGAGTTGCGTTTCACACGTGTCGCCTCAATACTCGTGTCTCCCCGTGACTCGTGTATGCTATTTAGTTTAATGCGATGACTGTCTATTTATTGCGCGCACTGATAATAATTACAATTGCGCAGAAACTAATCGCTTCTCAATACACCAAAACAAGTTTAGTCTATAAAAAAAAACTCGTTTTTAAATTGAAAGTAACAATAATATGTTATTAAACATGCGCATTTTTATCATCGGTTGAAAACAAAAAATCAGGTGTATTTTTTTTAGATGACATTGACACTGTAATAAGAATATATATTACTAGCTATCTATGTCTCGCAGTTTTACCCGTCATTAATTTAAATTGATTGCATTGTTCGCCCCAACATTCGTCGAATCCATAGTATAGAAACTGTTACTGATGGTCGCATCTCATGGCCCGCACGCACAAAATAGGTACCAACTTTATTCGTTTTCGCAAAGCGTTCTTTCTGACTTTTTCTTTTTGTTCGTCCACGGTTTTAGCGTGATGATAACCTTCTTCAAGAACTAGACTATATATTTTTAGAATTTAACACGTTCAAATAAACAAACTCTTCATTTTTTTTTTTTTTTTCATTTTTTTTTTCTTTTTTTTTTTTAATTTTAATATATGTACTTTGATTATAATTATTGCCAGTTAATCAGATAATATTGTAAATGTTAACTTGAAACATTGTTCCATAAGTAGGTAATTATGTAGGCATGTCAATAGTTGATTGTTGTGTTCTATTTACAAGTCTAAGACATTCCCTTGACCACAGTCTAGGGTTATCTGTCTTGCTTTAGTTAATTGACGACCGGTCTATTAATTAAAGTTTTTGTTGCTAAATGGACGAGGCGGTCAATTTTATAATTAACAAATTGTGGCTACATGACATTAATTTGTAATTAATGTTAGGTGGTAATTATATACAATTATAATGTAGGTGGCAATGTTTACGTGAACTAAAATTTCGTACTTTTTGTTAACTGTATCTCTCGCGACATCAAACATGCAGGAAAAGTTGGTTTCTTGTACGCAAATATAGCAGTTTTAAGATAATATTTTGTGAGTTTTCCCAGTTCATCATTTCAGCCGCAGGACGTTCACTGCTGGACATAGGCCTCCCCTGTAATTTTCCAACAGGACTGATCAGAAGCAGTCTGGATCTACCGTCGACCTGCGGCCCTTATCAGGGGTCGTCTTTCCATCTTGTGGTGGAAGTCTTCCGCTTCGCTTGCCGGTCCGTGGTCTAAAGCTGGACTTGGGAACCTTCCATCCCCAGGTGCCGTCGACTTTCTGTATACTGTGTCCTGTCCATTGCCACTTGAACTCACTATTCCGCCGACTTATGTCGATAACTTTAGTACGTCTACTCTTTCCTGATACAATCTCGCAGTGTAACCCCGAACATAGCCCTCTCCATATCTGGTTGAGCGACGTTGAGTTTTCTTGCGAGGCCCATAGTTGGAGACATATTGGTCGAAAACATTTGTTTTGAAGGCACTGACGAATTTTGGACGAGGAGATGTCTCTGAGCTTCCCGAACGCTACACACTCGAACTGGATTCGACGATTTTTCAGTTAGATCTTTGAAAATTCCAGTAGATTTTCCAGTTCTATAGTTCTTAATATTAGAAATATTTATTTATTTCAAGGTTATAATAATATGGATGTGGCCAAGTTGTTCCAAGCATTGTTATTCAATAAACATCGTTGCGCGTTTTATTTGTTGCGTAAAAACAGCAATGCCCTCATCACGATGGTACAAAGCCAAACAAAGTTCATTGGCACGAGTTCTTACATTCGTGGAACGCGGATGGTCGCCATGGTTGCCACGGACCATGACATTACAATTATCATCATCGTTTAAAAAGTTTCGCAAAAAACTTGCTATATGTAAGGCTAAGTTCACACGGCATTGTCCTGGACGTTTATTTTGTATTCGTTTTTTAACGTTCAATCAGCCCGGTGTTCATATGGCAGATTATCATTCGTGTAAAAACGAATAACCGCTGTTTTCACACAGTTGTCATAGTGAGTGACGTCAGTGATGGATCCACGCTTTCTTTATATTGGTATCGAAGGCGCCAACGGTTTCGCCGATGACAAAACAGAAGGTTTTGAAGTTCTACGATGAACTTAGAAACGATGAAAACCGCTTGCTCGGTTACTATTCGATAAAAACGTATTTACAGCGTGCTGTGTTAACTAGACAGCGCCATTCGATTTGCTTGAAAAGTCCGTGAGTATAGTTTAAACGTATAAACGGTGTACGATTTTTTGCAGTGCACACGACGTGTGAATGGTTCTATGTACAATGTATGTGCTCCTATTTATTCGTCAAGACGACGTATACTGCAAAAAAACGTGCAGGATAATGCCGTGTGAACCTACTCTAATAATAACCTACGAGTACATTTCGCCGTGAACATGGACAAGATTGTACAAACTTTTTAAAATTCATTTTAAGTAACATAAACTTTTGCCAACGACTTCATCTGCGTCCTTGGGGAACAGTTCTTTTTTCTGGATGTGCTTTTCTGTACCCGTACCGACAACGTGTATGCACTTATGCTCTTAACCCGCGATAAAAGTTCAACTTATATCCACCCTGAAGGGCCTTTCTAAATATTGGTAAAATCATTTTTAAAATTTAAATAGTAGGTTTCGAATATTAAATTAAATTTTCATTATAATTTTACTCCTACTTGTTTCTTTGGTCTGGTCATAGCTTTTGCTTTTTATTTTATTTTATCGAATTAAAATATTATTATTTTTATTTTCTTTATAGATAGTCTTTCAGTGTAGTTTGACAAAATGCTTTGCCGATGTGACATCGGCTTGTTTGTCCACTGATATTACATTTTTTGGGGCAAAAATTTTACGAAGGCAAAAAATAAGGTATTTTAACTCCTCACAACTATAACGGAACTTTTGTAATGTTTAAACTGTAAGTAATTAACGTAAAGTAATTGCTAGAGTGGATGCGTAGTTAATAATTATTTCGTATTTGTGTTCTCCATAGGGGGAATAGAATAGTATAAATACCTACATATATGTAGTTGACTTTTATTTACGACTAGCTGTTGTATTGAAATATGCTGAGAGAATTTGAACTAAAATCTCTAACTTTTCCAAACGAGCAAACCGCTGACAAAAGCCAGCCAATATAAAAATAAAAAAAAAGCAGGTAAAAATAAGTTCATCTTTTAAATGTCTGCAACTCTGGTGGATGAACTCATGTAATGTTATTCATCTGTCAGACAGGTTTGGCAAAGGCAAAAATAAAACCGTGTCCATGTCCATTCAACACATTCAACATCTTTTGTTATGCACATTGCAAATAAAGTCGTAGGTATTGTCTCATCTCTTTTTCAAGTAACAATAAAGTTGTAAATGAAGTTTTGATGATTTCAAATGGTTAGTTTTCTAAAGGGATGTTGTTAATTTTTTGTTTTGGTAACCGATTATTTCACTTCCTGCTAAATTTCAATATTTACCCTGGATGTTTTATTTATATTATTTTAATAATTTTTGCGACAAATATATATAATATAGAAAAAATAATTAACACATATTCTGCAAGCGTGTCTACAGATTTACATATAATAAGAAAATTAGAACAGAAACTAAACACCAAGACAAAAAAAAAAACAACAAAAAATATTACATAGTTAAAATTAAAAACAAACTATACAAAAATTAAAACAGAAATTTAAGAAAAAACAATCAATCAATATAATAGAAAAACAACAATTAAATAAATCAACCAGGCACATGTGACTCCCCAAGCTCATATATAAGACCCCTCAACTGCACTCTAAGCTGCGCAATTGTGCAGCTGAAAGGATCCAAACCTCATATTAGAATCTGAGATCCAAATCTAAAAATTGTGACATCTATATAATTCCCAATGCTTTTTAAAGAAATATCGAATCCTTTGTTCTATAAATTTAACTGACAGATAACTCCACACTTAGGGAAATATAATGAAGATCGATGTGTAATTTATTGTATTTATTTGTACAGTTGCTATTTTTAACGAAATTATTAAATTTC
The DNA here is from genome assembly GCA_944738685.1 of Synanthedon myopaeformis. Taxonomy (NCBI): domain Eukaryota; kingdom Metazoa; phylum Arthropoda; class Insecta; order Lepidoptera; family Sesiidae; genus Synanthedon; species Synanthedon myopaeformis. The sequence goes on along the minus strand of OX122926.1, from coordinate 3,712,744 downwards.
ATTGAAACATTGTATAATATAAACATTATTTTGTATGTATATATTAGGTACACTGGGTGGGTATACTTGTTATAATTATAGATATATACTATAATATACTATACTACGTGGTATTTACTATGTATAATGTATCAAAATTAAAGGCAGATGAAACTAGCGAAACCAGAAGTTACTAGACGTTTTGTAATTCTGTAACTTTATGTATTAAAAAAAACGTCATATTGCTTAATTAATTAAAGTAGATAGATCTTTTAATAAATTTCAATAAAAAAAATGTGAAGATTAAAATTAAACTTTCAATTAAAAAATGTGAAGATTAAAATTAAACCCGTAGATTTTTGACCATAATTAATCTATGGTTAAATCACAGTTAAATCATTAATCACACTAATTTTTCCATGGAGCGAATCTTTTGTATAGACGACTTTCTTTTTTTTGTATACTTACTCGTTCTTATGTATTGAATTGTTTTTGCACGTGTTTTGTAGTTACACGCTTTGTTTGGTATGATGGCAATGAACTAAACTTAAATCCCGGAAGTGTTTTGCGTGTGGTGTGGCGTCGTCGTTAAATTGCGCCTTACATTAAACTATGCGTGTCTGATATAATTTTTGGTTTTGCTTTGTTACGTACGCGAAGTGCTTATACTATCTTAGTATGGTTACACGTATCTCAGATTATTCCATTAAATTGTCTTAGTTATTTTCCATTTAAAACAAAGCACACTAGGAAGCTCAACGTTTATTTTAGAAAGTTGGCGAATCCGGATCTATATCTGTCTCCTATTCGCAGGCGAGAATATTATGCATGCTAACTTTTATTACGTTGGTTTTAGAGTTCAATTTGATTAGGAATAATTCAATCGCGATCCTATATTCATTCAAATGCAAACGCATGTAGTACATAGGATGTTGTATTACAAATATCTCTTTTTATAACCCCCGACGCCTGACGCAAAAGTTTAAATTCTGCGTCTGTCTGTTGTATCGTAGCTCTCAAACTATTAGTTGTTTTTATTTTTGTTTGAAGGCATTATGAAGATCTGTTCAAGCGTTCGAACAGATCTTCATAAGCGTTGAAGATCATCACCTCATTTTCTAATTGACGAGGGGATCTCGCTAACTTCCACAGGTTCGATTGATTAATATTTTGTGTAGTGTTACTTCGGTGGTATTTTCATGATGTGGTAACCTTGACCTGATGCTGCAGCATGAGGTAGTCTGAGAGATATCAACTCCTCAGTAACAGATACAGCATGTTGGTGCTCAATAGTATGTCGGGAGTTATTTTATAATTTTTAATTGTTAGCTTGTATTTTTATTAGGTATTAGCGTTATGCAATGTTTTGTAGGCGATAATATTCTCTATCAGAATCTTTTTGTAGCACGTTCACAACAGTTTTTGTATACCCAATGTATGTAATCTTTTATAATGTCAATTGTCTTGCCTGTTGTGTGGGATGAGGAATTGAGCACGACTCAACTGTGCACGTGTCTCTGTTTTATTAACGAACACACACGCGTGTATGGCATCATCGGCGGTATCTTCAACTTTGACATTTCCACGACTTACAATGTCTGCGAATCTATATGAAATTAAGCGAACTCTATATTTCGTTTCCTTGCTAAATCATAATAATATACACGCTTCGTTTCATTACTATCTGTATATTGTGTAATCATTCATTGCTGATTAAACTGGTTGCGCATGCGGAATTAACATTGTACAGACAGATAGTGCTTGCCAGATGCCGTCTGCCGTATCGAAATTTTAATATGTTATTAAAATTCAGTTAGTAAATTAGTAAAATTCAAATTTGGAACATAGGTTTTTTATAACGTAAGCAAACGCTAAGATGGCTCAAAGAATTATGAAAATTTCAACTGGGAGCGGGTCGGGTCGCTAGTACATATATAAAATTGTTTGATCTAACTATATCAACGCACAACCAACACTACCAAGTCTAGAAAGTTGAAATTAAGAACATAGGTTTCTTTTATAAGGTAAGCATCCGCTAAGAAAAGATTTTGTAAAGTTTCAACATAAAAGGGGGAGGGGGCCGATGATGGGTCCATGCAAAGTCGGGAGCGGGTCGCCAGTAAAAATATAAAAACAAATTGTGTCATCAATAAACTGCACCTACCTAAACCTAATACGTAGGACGTTGTGCGACCATGGTCGTATTCATGTACGCTGCACACATCTCACGTGTTCAAACCTTGGGCTTCAGACACTCTTTTGCTCTTCTCTGTGTAATAGATTTTGTACCGTCTGCCACTGGTCTTAGATTTCTTATTGGTTTAGCTTAGTTATCAATAAATTTTATTTAAGTTGTATTTTGATTTACATATACAAAATGTTGCCTCAACATTTTTGATGTGATAGGTATTATGTGCGCAGTTATAAATTGGACAGCCCGTCTGGCGACAGTAACCAACCCCTTACACGGAGTAAAAGCGTACCTACATAGAAAAGAAAAAACCGTGTTTTATATGAAGTGGGACAATTAACACTAATAGTTACTTATTAGTGACAAATTACTAGTGTTAATAAAAGATATGAATAATCAAAGAAAATATTTTAAAACATGGAGCGACTGTGTTTTGTTTGTTAGTATGTAGAAAATTTGTGTATTTTTGGTTAGTAATCTGAGGCATAGGTATAAAACTATCGACCCGTCCCCACCTATAAATAGGCTGGAGATTCACTTGTTGGTACCATAAGGTATAGCCATGAAATTATGCTGCCGACCTTGAAAGGGTTAAAGATAAGTAAGTAGATTTGGATAAGGAAATATTATATTCTTGAATTCATTACTTACAAACCGAAACACAACAACACGTAAAGAGATATCCACGCCTTATAGACTGCTGCCAGACGGGCTGCACAATTAATGAATCTACATTTACAAAACAGTATAATAAAGGCTTAACATTAACATACATTACTCTTTAAAATAACTCTTTATTTCTAGTTATTTCTATAGATTGCGCATTGTAGGTAAAGGAAAATTTTCATCACAGTTAAGGAAATGCAATTTGCAACAGTTTATGGTAAAACATAAATTTATAATGTAGGTAGGTAGTGTTACGATATTAATGCACCTCAGTACTGATCATTATCTTCATGTAAGAGAATGCACTTGTGCATTAATGAGTAACGGTCTACATGGCCTATAATAATATATTGTAGTACTGACTTAGTTGCGTTATATTTCTAACCTATTTGAAATACCTACTTAGTCTTGCGCGATTCCAATCAACCCTGGTTTTTAGTGGGAAACCAGGGTCTAATTTGTGAAAGTCACATAGTATCTAATCTGTACATATATGAAATGTAATATTATTATTTTTTGTATTACAATACTGATGAAATACTATTATCTGTTCTGTCTGTGACAATGCGCATACGAGATTGCGTCAGTTTGGTTTCTCCCGCGTCATGAAACGCTTCAACCGGCGACCCCTCGCCGCCGCGCAGCCACGAGCTGGAAAGTGACGTGCCGGAAACCGCCACAGCTTTCTATCAATTTGTTTAATGGCTTGATTTCGCCCCGCTAGACTCTCGATCTTATTATCTACATCTTATTTGCCTTTTAAGTCTGTGTTGCAGCAATGAACGCATATAATATGTGTAACCGCTCCGGTCGGAGCCCCGAGACGCATTTGTCCGAGTCAAGTCAACGACCGTCATTTTTGACCTACGTGATATTGATACATAAATAAAGTCTTTATGCTCCGCGAATAAACTTTCCACATTGTGTTACCGTACGACTTAACGGAACACTACGTACCGGGTTGTGTTGTAGGTCAGGCCACTCAGTCGCAAATCCGTCTGTTATCTCGCTGTGACCTGCCCCCATCGACTTTTGTATTTTCTGGTAGCGACAGTGTATTCATTTATACAATACATTCATTATTACTTACTTTATAATTTTTTCTTTATTCCATACTAATATTATAAAGAGGTACAGTTTGTACGTAGGAGGTTATCTTCGAAACTACTCATCCGATTTAAAAATATCTTTCTTCAATTCTATTGTTAGATAGTGACAGGTTTATTTAGATATATTCCAATCATATATATTAACTACATTTACTTTTAAGTTATATAGGTTTTGTATGATAGATTGATATTGAAATAAAAGTTATGTGCGCTATTATTTCTGGTCTAAGAAATAAATACGCTCATATAAGTATCTAAAAACCTTACACATAGAGCAACACAGCCAAATTAAAAGGTCCATAATTATAAGAATTTTGTATGTAGATATTTTACAACTAAGTACAAATGTCCTAAGGTCGGTGGCGTATACAAATAAATAATAAAGTAGTGCGCAACCGGCATTAATGAAATAGTAAACAAACCACGTAGGTGACGAGTTGAGAAAAGTATCACCCTATTGGTGAAAAACATGTCAATAACCTTGATACCTAGTGAAAATAACGTTTCGCGCTTTTTGGTATCTATTCAATCGTAAACAAAATAAATGACGATTGTAATAAGTTCGCATGATAAAAGCGTACAAAAATATTTTCGCATTCTTTTGATTATTTTCATGTTTATGTTTTTATTATTATCATACCTATAAAATGTTTATTCTTGTGATGTGAGTTAATGACACGAAAATAGTATCAAAACATGTTTTTTTAATATAGATAGGAGATACCTTTAGATAGATATTAAGAAAACATCTAGATCCTTGTGTTTTCTATTTAGGATTCTTCAAGAACAAATAATTGATACTGTGACGTAGCAATATTATATAGTTACGATATGCAATAACAATTTTATAATTTCTCAAGGAATCTACTCCTCGAGTGTTGCTCACCTCAGTAGGGCGACGTTCAATCTGATTTGCTTGTTTGTCATAGTCTCATTAAAAAATACTATATAACACAGTGTTTTATAGCAATAATTTAGGATTTTGGCAAAAAAGAAACAGGTAAAATAAAAATGCGAATTCTCTTGTTTGTATTGTAAACGGTACTAGGAAGAGGTAGCTACCCTTTTTTAAAGCGGTGGGTAGCAACCCTTTAAAAAAAATTGTAAATATTTGGTATATTTGATAAATATTTGGTATACCTATTAGCTGACCCTACAGGTGTCGTCGTTCTGTCAATAGTAATTGGCCTGTGGCAACTGATGTATAATTTAAACAAAAGAAAAAAAAACAGTGGCACTCCGGGAGTGCCGACAGAAGTGAAAACTTGAACAATTACGTGTGTATTTTTTGAATCGTCAATAAAGTAAATACTTATATACAGAGGTGTCGGTTACGATAACACGCCTAAAGAATTTTTCACTTCAAAAACCTGCAATTTTTTCCAAAATTTTCTCTTTAGGACTTTTCTCGTACTTCAACGAATATTAAAAAAACAACAATAGCCGATTTAGTCTAGTCTCTCCAGTATTGCGCTTAGCAACCAAACGAATCACCACGAATCAACCATTAGCAACACACAAGTTCATGGGTGTATCGTGAAAAATAATAGTCAATTACTATAGAAACTATATTATGCTTATCTCACAGCTGGTTAATTAATTATAGAGAAGGCAGATATATTAATAGTCGAAAACACCTGCGCCTCTAAATAGCGATAATGCTATTATTGATTGTTATACAAAGGGCAGATGCTAACATTCTGACGCCACTGCATCCGTTAGTGTGTTGGTTAGTGTTAAATTAAATAAGTGCATATGTCGGCATTATGTAAATTATTTTTATTTTACATCCACAAAGCTGAATAACCTTTTTTGATACAGTTTTTGTAAATTACAAAAATGATAACATTTATAACAACTTAATACTTAAATCTAAAAACAGATATACATATTAATTAATACTTTATTCTTAATTTGTAAACGTCAATGTTAACGAACTACACATTTAATTTTTTTATAATTATTATTTAATTACATATAATAAAAGAGTTATAAAAATATTGTAGAAATTTTATTGGTAATGACATTTTAGTGACAAGAAACATTAACTTATTTTTAAATATAATTAATTACAGATTGTTTTATAAATGAAATATATTTACATATAATAATACTACCTCTTACTTTCCAAAATAAATATAAATAACCTACAACATTCAGATCGAAACCATTCACACAAAATATAGCCTATTTAAAAAAAATGTGTCCTCTTATACCGGCGACTTATCCTGTAAGGGGACTTCCTCTGGAGTAGCCCCGTTAGCATTAGCCGATGTCCGCTCATTACCTGCGCTCGGATTCGAACTAAATCTACGTTTAATTGAACTCCAATTCTTCTTTATGGTAACACCGGCTATTACTACTACCATACCTGCGACGATCATTCCAATCACACTTTTGTCTACACCTCCGGTTTTGGTTTCGGCAGTTTTTGCGCCAATTTTTACTTCGGCTTCGGTACTGCTTGATGCGTCGACAGGCGCGTCTGCGGCAACTTTTAACTGTGCCGAATCTTCTGACGCCTGGCTTATGGCGGAACGTAAAGAAAATTCACTCGCATTATTATTAGTGTCGGGTGATGATTGGGTCGTCGTCGGTGCCGCTTGTGTGGTCGTAGTCGTAGTAGGTGTCGTTGTGGGAATATCTGTAGTTATTACCTCATCGTTTGTGCCAATTTCGTAATTTTGTGGCGCTACGACTTCTTTCAAATCAGTATCATCACTCGTTTCATTAATTTTAGGAGAGTCTAATGTCAATTCTTCTTCAGGGTCATAAGGAGAACTTAATGTTCCGGGCAAAACTGAGTTGAATTCGTCATCTAAATTCTGTACAACTTCTGGACATTCTGTGGACTTTTCGGTGCAGGATTCTAAGCAAACGGTTTTTAAAGTTTCCCTATACGATCCACATAGTTCTTCTACCAATGATGCGTAAGAGTTTGGCAATATCACTTTGCTGAGAGAAGTGAAATATTTAAATGCATCCGTTGTCAATTCCTGGAAAATAAATTTTTATTTATTACTAACTGTTGCACGCGACTTAGTCCACGTTACTTTATAAAATATAGACTACACTATCTGTCAAGTTGGATGAAACTGCACACAGTTTGCAAAATTTGATTAAAATCGGTTCAGTAGTTTAGGAGTTCATCGCGGATAAACAACGTGACACGAAATTTTTATAAATATAAAGATTAGCAGCATTAAATCGAACGCTTCGCTATCGAAACGGCAGATGCAGGTTCGTATCCTGGTCGAGCCAGTTTTAGAGGAAAAAGTAACTTTATAGTGAAGAAAAAGTTTCATAAGATAAAGTTTTACATCGGGTACGTTAAACAAGTTCTTCAACTATATAATATGGTAACATGGGCGGGGCAGCGCTAGTTATTCCGATATCGCTATTTTACAATGTCAGCAAAATAAGTTCCTGAGAACCATGGCATGTTCGTAAAAATGATGAGATTCATGAGCACCTACAAGTTAGAACTATAGAAGAAAAATTCCCAACTTGGTGACAAAGTACAAGGCTAGTACATCATCTATACTATAAGTGGATTTTTTTTATTAAGTGTAAGCTATCTATTCAAACTGTTATCATGTAATAATACCTGTAAGTTTCCCTAAAATAAAATAAATAAATAAATAAAACGAATTAGCTCGCCAACCGACCATCCAGCAGAATGTCGAAAAACTAAAGCGTCACACCATACGGGAACTAAAAGCTAGAATGCCGCCTTTAGTTCTTTTATTTTGTGAGTACGTGTTTTCAGTGGAAAGCTGCCCCGCAAAAGCAAACCACACCTAACCAATTTGCTTACAGTCTTCAGACTAATTGCAAATGAGCCAAAAAATAAACATCCTGGATCGTAGAAAATCTACTAACTCACAAAGTGTGTAAATATGCAAATATTTACTAACTGAACTACATATTTTAAAGTTAAATATTTAGTAAAATAGTCCGCTTCACATAGTATAACTATTGATTAGACAGTTTAAAATCATAGGATATTTTATTTGTATATTTGTAATTCGTACTTCTGCAATATTTGTTTGTATTGTTACAAGTTACTGTAATTCTTACCGTTCTCATATCATTGTTTCCTAAATTAATTTCTTCCAGTTTTGTTAATCCGAAACTGTTTTTCAAATCTTGAGGATACTCGATGAGACGATTATTTGCTAGCTGTAGATCTGTTAACTCGTTCAGCTCACTTACTGACTGAAACATTCAAAAAGAACACATGTGTTAGTAATAATCTTGTCTTATAATTTTATTGGTGTGAAAGAAGAATAAGAGTAGAATTCTTATTATAATTAAAAAGGAGAATTAATAAGAATTAATATATTAATCTCATATCATCACTACTATAATAGAAGGAAATTTGAAAATGGCTAAGTATTTAGGTATATAGGTTATTTTTTATATTAAAAACTGATATACTTACACCGGCTGCCACATTCATGATCATATTATTGCTGACGTTTAAAATTTTCAAGTTCTTCAATGCGGATATCTCTTTTGGTATATCGGTCAACTTATTGTTTTGCAGTTTCAATACAGTCGTTTTCGAACCGATCGGGGAAGGGAACTCGGTCAGACCGTTCCCAGAGCAGTCAACTACAAAGATTTGCGGATCACCTTCCACGTTACATAAACATAGTGACGGACAATCGTATTCATTGTTTGAAGATGCCGTTGTAGTATATGTGTCCACGATGTCTTCGAGAGGCGCTGCAAATCCTGACGTCGCTTCTGTAGTTACCACAGGTTCCTCTATAACACCAGCGCCGCTGCCTTCTGGAATGTTATCTGAATCAACATCTGAATGCTCCAGTGGGAACTGGTTGTCGTTTTCGTCAGGAATGTGTAGTTCGTTTTCATTTTGGCCCTTCACTGTACCGGTTCTGAAAAGCGTTTTCATTAAGCAACGTTAATAAATAATAGCTACTTACAAATTTATTTTATCACAACCATTTATCGCAAAATGGTACAAGTTAAAGATAAAAATGGCGATAAGTAGCTAACAAGGTCGTTGGAAACTTAAAATATAATTAACAGGCTGCTCTATTTGTCTAAGATGATTTTTTAAATCAATTTAAAATTAACAAAATAAACACGCGATTTGTATGTTTTCCGGTTCATACCCAGCTCCACATAGTCATCGTTCTTGCCCATGTCAGATCGAAATTTTGTGTTAAATTCTCTTTACTCATAATCGCCTTAATATGCTTCAGATGATATAGATTTTTTAAGTGCCAACCTAAGGCGTGCATGATGGCGAAGTTTGGTACCTTGGGGTGATGTCCTATAGTGGAAAGACACGGGCTGACGATGATGATGATGATGATGATGATGATGAACCTAAGGGCACGGCCAAACTGGACAATTAAAGCTGAACTCCTATTTAAATCACCCGTATAAAAATACATATTCGCTTCATGTTGTGACCTCAAACATCAGGTCAGCTAATTCGACTAACCAATGTTTGCTCGCTCGCTTGTAGATTGAAGTTTTTATAGATATAGCTCACCGACTTTTAGTGAGTTGGCCTTAAGAGGGTCTTTTAGTCATTTGCTAATAATTTAATAACGCTCTGACTGTCTACTAGCTCTTGGTTTGACCACGCCCTAATAATCACTTTATTGCTTTAATATTTAACATTTGATATTTGAGATTTTCTTTTTGAAATAAGTATTAACAGTTTCTATTTTCATTCCTATGTCCGAAGACTTATATTTTATTATTATTTTAAATTAATTTCTTTGAACATTTATTTGTATTGTGTCGTTAACCCATATTAAGGGTTTTCAAAACGTGTAAAGTACCTTATGTTTAATTAATGTTAAATGTAAAGTATATTGTAACTTACGCAACAAGCGCCAACAACAGAAAAATGTATTTCGCCTGCATTTTCACACAACAATTTAATAAAGATGGTCACGTATTGTGGAGTGCTCTGTACAATGACTTCAGGAGTGCTACCTGCGATCGCCTAAGTACCATCAGGGTGTAAGTCACATAACTCACTGACACTTATAACTATTATCACTCATTGATAAGATTGCCTGGCGGTATAGCGTCGCTTATCACGAATCAAGCCCGATAACGGACCCTGTGAATACGGCAAAATGTTTCACGAATTTTCAATAACACTCTCTGCGTCACATCGATTTATAGCTATTAATTTTGCCTCTGTGTATGCATACTATGCAAAATATACCAACACTCGACCGACGCAGTCATTGTCTGTCTGTTGCTAATTTTGAAGTGTATTCAACCAGCTATGTAAACCGAAGCGAAATCTCGACAGTATATTCCCAAGTAATAAACTGTTTTATGTTACGTCTAAACTGATCTGTTATATAAATATAAACACTATCATTTTGTGCAGTATTCCACAGAAATTTACACACTCAACAAAAGATAACGTTCAATGAATTTCGATAAACTAACTATGATACATCACCAAAAATATTATTGAATCACGAAATTATTGCAATAATTTCAAAAAAATATTTCAAATGTTCACAAGACTTCCCCGTCTATACAGACGAGATACTTCTCTCAGAATCCAACAAACTATGAAATGTGTTGCAGGTATAATATCTCACAAAATGACCAGAGCCTTGTTTACGTCTTTTGTATAGTAATTAATTGCTTTTGTAATGTTCTAGTTGTATCCAAATATTTATCACTCAGATAACTGCCTGCATTGCGGTTGTGTTTTTTGTCACAAATTTTTAGTTGTTGAATACAATTTACATAAGTAATATAATTCATTATATACGGCTCATAAATACTTTATTGTATCCCTTGAATAAAGGGTTTACCACTACTAAACCCTTTATTCAAGGGATAATAAAAAAATTAAAATTTTACAAGAGACTCGGCTAGCTAACAATTTTATTGGTATCTTGGTAATAATAAGTGATTTCTATTGTTGTAGTATTGCAATGGCGGTGATCTGGCGGACTACCTTCAGGCGAATCGTCAGTTGAGTGAGGGAACGATTCGTCTGTTCCTACGGCAGCTGGCGGAGGCGATGCGAGCTATACACAATAAGGGTATCGTGCACAGAGATCTCAAGCCACAGAACATACTCCTCACACACAACGTTGCTCCACCGCGTACACCGCATCCATCCGAAATAACACTTAAAATTGGTAATAATACATTTTTATTATGTTTATACATTTTGTAAATCATAGGGAGGTTTTGCCCAATCGTTGCTACGCTTGGCAGACGGATTGGCGAGCGCAGTATAATGTAATTGTCCGCAATGGGCGCTACTGCACACCCTTTGTTGATTTTTCCCTTAGCTGATTTCTACGGCACCCGCGGGTTGAGATGGGGGGATACTATTCTAAGACGGTAGCCCACGGCAAACAGACATTACCATGCCAGTGATGACATATGACCCTGAAACATGGTCTCTAACGTGGCTTTGTAAGAAAGCTCAACGAGCTATGGAGAGGGCTATGCTCGGGGTTACATTGCAAGATCGAATCAGAAATGAGGAGATCCGTAGACGTACGAAAGTTACCGACATGAGCGGGCAGAATCAGTAAATTGAAGTAGCAATGGACGGCTACAGAGAGCCGAAGGTTCTCGAGTGGAGGCCACGGACCGACAAGCGGTACTACGCCGGTAGGACGTCCACCTACAAGGTGGACAGACGATCTAATAAGGGCCGTGGGTCGACGGTGGATTCAGGTTGCTTCTGACCGGTCCAGCTGGTCCTATTGGAAAATTATAGGGGAGGCCAACAGTGAAAGTATGCCCAACAGTGAACGTCCTGTCGATGAAATGATAATTTTGTCACTAACAATAAAATGATTCTTTCAATAGAAATAATAAGAGATTCTTTCAATAGAAGCTCTAATAAGAGCTTTTATATTTATACAAACGTTTATAAATGCGTTAATTCAAAACATATGTGTTCGAGAAGCCTCATTTTTTTCGGAATCTTATCTATATCTTTGATATGTGGCTCAAAGTTTGCACTGACTAAGTTTGTTTTTCTTGATGCAGCTGACTTTGGGTTCGCTAGATTTCTCGAAGAAGGAAACATGGCGGTAACACTCTGCGGCTCTCCAATGTACATGGTAATTAAAAACTGCGATATATTCTTGTTTTAAAATTTGAATTAATTTAGCTTATACCAATAATGTTTTCTTTTATAGGCACCCGAGGTTATTATGTCTCTGAAGTATGACGCCAAGGCTGACCTGTGGAGTCTCGGTACAATTGTATACCAATGTCTCACGGGTAAAGCGCCTTTCCAGGCGAGCACTCCACATGAACTGAAGGCTTTCTATGAAAACAGTGTTGATCTACAGCCCAAGTAGGTTCATTCCTTTGTCTTATATTTGAAATGCTCATTGCTAAACAGATACTCGAACAGGAAAAATAAATATTAACAATCTAAATACTGTAACATTTTTTGTTTTCTCGCGTCCGAGTGAAAAAAGTGTATCTTGATTAAATAGATTTTTTACACTCGCACAACAAAATTGCCACCTACCCATATTCAAGGTCTATGGACACTAAGATAAAATCGTGTATATACAATCTGCAATTATATTAGATCAAGTAGTAGCATGCTACTGAGTGTAGCATTAATCATTATATTATCAATACCCCTTAAATAAAATATATGATATTTCTTGGTCATTTCACCTTCCACTGTTTTATTGATTCTATAAGTCGCCCACTGGTTTTTCATTTGTTTTTTACACATATATATCGGCTTCTTATCATCAGAGACTTTAGTTTTACATAGCTATATCCTCATTACGAATTTATATCAGGTCAAAAACAGAAAAATTCCTGCGATTTTTTATCACTTTCCCTATTTACCATTTTGTGTTATTATGGAAAAATGGACATGAGTTTGCATTGTATTTTCCATGGAAAAATAGAATATTTTACAAAAAGAGCTTAAAATATTTGCATCGATGTCGTAAGAGTATTTATTTAATTAATGCTTGTATATTTCTTGGCTACCACCTAATAATATAAAAAGAAAAAATCACAGCCATAAAAAACCTGAAAATGTTATAGAATGCCCTCGGGTACGAGTCCGGAACTATGCAACCTTCTGATCGGTCTTCTACGGCGAAGCCCACGCGAGCGCATGCCCTTTGAGAAATTCTTCAACCACCCGTTTCTTCAACGGCCCCGCACCCCCTCTATGACCAGTGAGTACCGCATTTGATAACATTTTTTGCTTACATCATTGCTTTTTTTATTAAACCGGTTAATGTGTCACGGATGGCTTGTGAGTAATGTATAGGTATTAGCAAAGTGACATTGATTTGTAGATGAAGGAACGTGCTTTAAAAAATGTATAATTTTTTTTCTGCACCTACAATGACGCGAATGCTACGACTCCGGCATGATTATTCTGTATTTATAGGATGTATTTTATACATGTACTAGTTGTGTCCCACGGCCTCGTCCGCCTTAAAAATGGACAGCATGAAAACTTTATATACCTACTTACGTGAAAAAGTTTTTGATTTGATCGGTCTAACGTTCACATTTTGGTCATTATACAGGCTTAATTTAGTAATCATTAAATAAATACATTAAGTATACATTTATAATAATTTCAAATGTGTATGTTGAAAGACTTGTGTTCTCGCAGTTCAATCATGGCCATGATTTCTTAGAAGAAAGTTGTAGGTTTTTTTATTAACTAATTAAATAAATAAAATAATAAATAACTCTCATTAGGTTTAAAAAAGTTATTTAAAATATTTAATACACGATTTGTCTTAAAAGTCGACCTTCGTGCTCAAGTGCGTTGATTTATGATAATTAGTTTTTTTTCTCAATCTTACCCTTTTTGGTATCTTAGCTTTTGGTCCGCGGACCTTAAAATCTAAACCGTTGTACTGGTCTCTGAATATGGAGGTTGTTGAATATTTCAATTTCCACTTTCGCATCAGTGAAGCAATTTTGAACATAGACAAGGATTATACTTTTTGTCTAATAAAATTGGGTAGTGACTACATAGACACCCTGTATATAGATTATCTACGTAGTGCATTTAGTTGAAAACTATTACGTGTCGATATAATTACTTATTCGCCCATAATTACCAGCGCAGTTTGATGCAGAGCTGTTCCGTACAAGTCAGTAATCAGTACCGACAAATACTAGTACAATTTTGCAACGTTTATGAAATCCACTGTAACAATTTCCTGCTACTTGTTATACGGTTTCGGTCGCATTTGCTTTTCTTTATTTTTTATGCACTCAGATCGTTTCTACTCGAACGATAGCTTCGTATAATATGATATGCTTCATAAAAACTACCCGCCTCAAAAGTCCCACAACGCTCCCACATTAAAGATTTGTAATCTAAAGTAGGTTACCGATGTTATTATGGTCTAAGATCCGAAGAGAGATTGTACTTTACCCATCTGTTTACCAGACGGAAAGTATATTTTATCTATGAGGTAATAAATCGCGATTGTGTTTCCTATAAAAATATGCTCACGGATATCCTTAATTAAAAAAAGACCACCTGATTATTACTTAATGCGCTTAACGGTACGCTTAATGCTTCTCTGTCGCACATCTTTGCTCCCATTTTCTAATTATAAAATTATATGGTTGCCTGCGAAAATTCGTTCATGAATTAGTTACTATAGCAAGGCTTTGAAATTTGAAAATCGGAGCAAGAAGCGACAGAGAAGCATTAAACGTAACATGAGGCTATTTTTTCTTTATTTAAGTATATCCATGAGCATATTTTAACCGTTTAGCCGCTTGGTTTTGTAGAAGTTGTCGTGCCCCTAGTGCTTGACTCGTAATTTTTTTTAAAGAGAAAGCAACGCAATGATTTAAATAAAATATTATACAGGTAGAGGAATTTGTCATATATATACTACGGCTCTGGCGAAATGGACACGAAAATAATTGTCGGATAAATCCGACTGTGGCGGCTAAAGGATTAATAGGCAACGCAATCGCGATTTATTTTTTCATAATTAACAATTGATAAAAGATACTTTTCGTCTGGTGAACAGATGGATGAAGGGCGACCTCTCTTCGGATCTCGTACAACATAGTCACAGTGTGTCAATATTGTTTAGGTTTGGACTCTGAAATGCCCGACATATTGGAGAGCGATGTCGAGGGCCCACTCGATACTAACTGTTGTTACCTAGAAGAGTCTTGGGAAAGTCAGGGTATACCATTACAATAATTATAAATCAACTACTAAATCAAAATCGCTTAAATTTGTGCATGGGTATGATTTGGGGTGACGGTGTAAAATTTGTGTTAACGATCAAAATTGAACGGTGGTGATGGCCATTGCATTGTATTTTTTTACGCAGCAGGGGGATTGTGTGATATCATTACGCGACAGCATATAATGAGCATGGCTTCGTGTACCATTTACTTTTATTTTGCTCGGTGTCATCTCGATGAGAAATTGTTTAAGCGATACAACGCAGAATGTTCAATACGCGTGACAGGTGAAAGCAGTTTCATTTGTGATATAATGCAACAGTAGAATAAAATAAATACATAAATTGTTAAATATGTTAAAAGGTCCTTTATGCAGAATGTCCAATACGCAAGATGTTCGATAGATGTTAATCCCCGACACCCGGCGCAAAAGAGGGGTGTGATATGTTGGACCTGTGTATCTCTCTGTGAGCCTCGTAGCTCCCAAACGGATGATCTGATTTTTTTTTCGGTTTTTTTTTGAAAGCTGACGTGATCGGGATGGTCTATAATTTATGAACATCTGTTTAGGCGTTTGAAGATTATCAGCTCATTTCCTAGTTGACGAAAGGATCTCATTAACTTCCACAGGTTCGATTGAATGTGAAATTTGGTATACTGTTGCTTCAGTGATATTTCCATGACACGATAACCTTGATCTCATGCTGCAGCATCAAGTAGTTTGAGGGATACCCAACTCCTCAGCAACTTACAGTAGCGGGTTTGGGTTCAATATAAAGTCGGAGGTTAGTTTATAATTTTATACATAGAGGTTAGTTTATAATTGTATTGTTAGTATACAATTCACCTTAAGGCGTTCTAAGAATACACATCATCGGGCGTTATCTTGGAGAGAAATTAGGTTGAAAATAGCAATGTAGTTAATTTTAATCAAAAGTCTTCACTATGCATGGATGATGTATCTATGTATTTTTCTCTAAGTATTTTATGTAAGAATACGATACAGCTAACTTTCTGATGAAAAACTGAACGTTTCTCTGTAAAGTCAGAATTTACTTAGTTTACTCGTCCAATATATTCCATATTGATTGGATTGTTTTATAGTGTTAAAGTAATTTAACATTACATTATTGACTTTAATTTTTTTTATTACAAAGTTAGCTTTTATTTCTAATTCTTGTCTCTTCATTTACGCTTATATATATTTACACTGGATTCTTCTAAGTAATCCTCCAAGGAATTACATTAGACAGTCGGGGAAAATAGACATTTTATGAATTGAACTCCTTTCCATGTTCGTTTTGCGTTTTGAACATTTTGCAAATTTGATCGTTTATCGTATTGAAGTTTCTGCGTATATAGACGCGATTACATATAACTATTATACTATTCCATATTGTGTGTCCGTTGCTTTTGTAATAGACGGTGAAATGTTTTTCATGTGCTTTGTATGTCATGTGCTAAATACAAGTATGTATACGATTCGCCAGGGGAGAGTGGGGTGGCATCGAGCGGCGCGGGTGCATCGAGTCGAGTGCCCGCCGTCCTCCCGCGCCCCTCACTTCACTCGGCGCCTCTATCAACACTGCAACCGTCCAAAAAGCCACAACCTATATCGTCAGGTAGGTGTTTACATCAATCTCTGATTACACGCAAATGGTGTATAAATTGGTGCATTGTTATTTTTTTATTTTTATCATCGTCACCTCAGCCATAGGACGCCCACTGAATAGGCCCCATAGGCCCTATGAAATTCTTAAACAATATTTTTATACATAAACGTACTTGACAATGAAATGTTTTGATAAAATTGTTTTAAACGGGTTTTACTTACTGTGTTTATTTTGTTGAAATTAGAATTTTGTTAGAGTATTGAAATTTCCAAAATAAGTTTGTAGTTGTAAAATTAGACCTAGACCTGGACAGTAGTGCTATTAATATTTTAAATTAAAATTATGTTACTTATATATTATAAATATATAAATAATTACATAAGTATATTCATAGTAGTGTAGTGTGCACTTATGTAACTATGCCATTATGTCAACGAACAATCAATTAAATGATGATTGATTTGACATTTCAGTAATTAATTAACGCAAAAGTGGAGTAAAATACAAGATACCGGTTCCTTGGTTTTTTCACGTAAATGTACCCACGCAGTTTTCGTATAGAAGTCAATCAAACGGCTTATCTTAAAAATGACGCAAGGCTGATTACTACCACTTACTACTATATAGCACCGAATCGTATTA
Source organism: Synanthedon myopaeformis (assembly GCA_944738685.1). Classification (NCBI taxonomy): domain Eukaryota; kingdom Metazoa; phylum Arthropoda; class Insecta; order Lepidoptera; family Sesiidae; genus Synanthedon; species Synanthedon myopaeformis. The sequence goes on along the minus strand of OX122926.1, from coordinate 3,695,339 downwards.
TATGCAATGTTATGGTTCACAGTCACCGAAAGTGATCGATTCTTATCAGAGGATTGAACACGTCATTTCCTCGATGGCGTAATTTGTAATCGAATGCGTTCGTTGAAAAAAAACTTTAAACTGAGATAAATATCAAGAACAAAAAGATAATAAATGAAAAATTATAATAAAATTTCATTTATAGAAACACGATTCTAAAATGCACGAGGTCATTCTAACAGTATACTAGTTGAGGCCAGAATATACGCGAAACTTTGTGAAATATATTTATTAAACAACAAACTTAATTTTATAGAAGAAAAATAAAAGCCTTGGACAGGGGAAGTGAATTATAAATAAACACTAATATTTGTTTTCAATTCTCGTGATATGATATTCTTCGAATATTCCTAAGACGACTATTTTTAAAAATAAAATTTCTAATTGAACGTCACATTTCATAAAATAAGTCGTTTTCGAAATTTTTTGTCTGATTTTTTATTATCAGGTACATCTAAATCGATTTTAACAAGACTTTAAATAGTCGATAGGAAGAGAGTTAATATAGACTAAAATATTTTTTCGAAATAAATGTCACTAAGATTTTGCAAAAAGTGGCCCAAAACTGTTTGATAAAATGTTGATGAGAAAATGTAAAATCTTTACTTTTCACCTGACATTTCTTATTATTTACAAACTTTAATAACTCAGTACTTTTTTACTATAAATTTTGTAGCGCCAAATAAGTACAAGTCATCCATTCACTTAGTAACATTTGTGGTGCGTTGTCATTTTATCATTAAAGCAATAACTCACCGTTCTGTTCCGACATTTCACGAGTTAAAGTACCCATTAAGACTGTTTATTTGTTTCATTTCGCATGTTATTTTTTCTTTTAAGTAAATCTCGTTTAAATTATTGAGTACTATCAAAAATTTACTAAACAATGCAGGCCATTAAGCAGTCCATTACGTTAAGATATGACCTTTGTTCAAAATAATAAAGACGTTATAGCGTAGGAGCAATTAAACAGAAAAATGTTATTCCTATGTCACCTTCTCAATAATATTTATAGATTACAATAATGCGAGGAGTTGGCGCGTTTGCAATGTCATCTTACTCGTGCTATGCTATAATAATTCTATCATAACACGACCTCTGGTTTTTAAACGACACACATTAAATAAATATTAATGGTATATTATAATATTATTAACCCTTTAACCGCCAGAGTCGGATAATTGTTTTCGTGTCCATTTCCTCAAAGCTGGATATACATATATGACAAATTTCTCTACTTGTATAATGTTTATTTTTAAATCATGGAGATGCTTACTCTTAAAAAAAAATAAAAAAATTAACGAGTCAGGCGCTAGGGGCACGACAACTACAAAACCAAGCGGTTAAAGGATTAAGATCTAATTAATTAAGTTTTAATTTTACTCCAAGAAATCCAATTTGGGGACGAAAATAATGCTTTTTCTGCTAAGTCCTCGCCTTAATACCGTTTGCGATGCGTACAGCCGAGTCGTCAGACACGACTTGGGCGGGCGAGGAGGACTTCGTGCTGGTGGAGGCGACCGAGAGCGGGTCCGCGGAGATAGCTGAAGCCGCGTCCCGACCTCGCTCGCTGGCCCTCGGCGCGGCCTCACCCCCCGCGCCCCCCTCTTCAGTCTCCCCTGCCGCACCACTTCCCGCACCTGCGACCGCGGCGTTCGAACACATCTCCGCTGCGCACTCCAACCAAAGGGTATGACCACATTGGCTTTCTATCTTTTCTTGGATCGATGCTCTGTTTTAAATTTGAACTCCATTGTAAAACTATCCTCAAAGGCTCTCAAACGTGGTTGGAACTTTCTTTGCAACTATTGCTCTTACCTCATTATTATGTTATATGATATTGTTAATGTTACAGAATCAACTCGGCGTAGTAGCGAACAACAACAACAACAACAACACGGTGCCACGCTCGCAGCCAATCAGCATGCGTCGCTCCAACCATACGAGGAACCCGACCGCCAACATCGGATCCATTTCTCCACCATCGGTAATGTCGCCTTATTATTATTGTGTCTTCTGTGTTGCCTTACAGAGAAATTACTCATTAACTTATAAACGGAATTTTATAAGTTTGACGGATGTATGTCTGTGGAATCGTAGGTCCCAAACGGTTTGACCAATTTTTTGTCCGTTTTTTTTGTTTAAAAGTTGACGTGATCTGGACAGTTATTTGATATCTATCTGGTTAGTCCTTAGATATAATTTATGAAGATCTGTTCAAGCGTTTGAAGATCATCACCCCATTGCCTAGTTGACGAGTTTCACTGGCCACATTTTCCACATATTCGATTGATGTGAAATTTTGTATACTGTTACTTTGCTGGTTTTTCCATTATAATGGTAACCTGCTTAATAGCTTGCCGGATACCAAACTCTTTAGCAACTTAACTTCGAGAAAATTCTATAAAAACACAACTACTGGCCGCACGATCGCTTCGTCTCTCTCACTCACACTTTCTACCCGTATTTACACTTTACAGGTTGATAGGGAACGCTCTAAGTGCATCCTCTCAATATTTTGATTCTGTCGGTTCAGATATGATTGTATGTGATGCGATGTTTAGGTTGCGTTCACAATGGGCGCGATGGGCACGCCGCCGTCGACGCGTCGCCGAAGCGGCTCCGGCAGTTCGCCGCCGCCGACTTTGTGGCAAGTCTCACCCACCAATGCAAGTCCACTGCGCCGATCAGGTAAAACAACGTCGCTATTCACTCTATACACTATACAGACTACATCGTCCGCATTTATAAATCTATACATATATAGAATCGTAAACGAGCCGTGCCTGTATACATTAAATTTTAACAAAAAAAAAAAAGAAAATTTGTACACGTACTTATGTTACCGAGGTTGCTTTTGTGCACGCTAATCTCAGAATCGACTTAACGCATTTTGATTTAATTTGGAGCACAGATAGTTTTTATTCTCGAAAATTGTTAAATTCCTGTGGGATTTTATTAAAAGAAAAGAACTACAGCGCGTACGAAATCGCTTGCGCTTTCATCGCTCGGATGTGAACGGTTATGATTTCGTATCAAATAAAAAAAAAAAACTTATTTATAAATACATATAATATAACACACGAACAAAACAAGTTACATCAGCAAATTTATCATTTTCCTTATGATTAATGGAAGTGATGCGACGGTATTGGTATTAATTTCCGTCGAGCACATAATACATGAGAATGTAGATTCGGCTTTTACAGGTGAACCAATAACGAGTTCACCCGAGTGCGAACTCAGATCGCTCTGTCTCAGGGGGCTCTGAAGTATTGAAGTAATTAGTGAGGCGTGTGGTTCAGGAAGTTCGCCGAGCGGTGCACTGGCGGTGCGAGGCGGGGCGGAGGGCTCCCCGCGGCGGGCGTCCACTTTGCCCGACGCGCTGCTGCGTGCCGCCGGACTGCGCGCCCCCGTCATACACGACCCGCCCGTCTACATACCCAATCTACAGGAGGAGACTATTTTGGCGGTCATTATTATCTCTTTTAAGAAAATCACAAAAATTATATCGTTCCCACATAATTTTCTAAAAAGACCGGTAAATATCTCAAAAGTTAATCCAAGATGCTTTCAGAAGAATTTCTTGCATACTGACAAAGGTTATTGATATTGATAAAATATTTTACTTTTATTTAAAACTTATGGTGGTTATACGTACACTCATATTTATCTTTTAAACATGAAAATTTAATAGTTTTGCACATATAAGATTCTAGCTGCTGCACATAGTATATATTTTATTAAGAGGTCGTAGTTCGACAAATAATGCTCATAAAAGCCCGTTCCACCCATCCCTCCTTTCACTTATCCCCAACAGGGGGATATTTAGTAGAGATTGGTGGAACGGGCGCTCTCATAAGCACTTAACAGTTTTTTATACGATAGAGATAAGGAGTTAAATAGTCACTAAGGTCAAAATGTTGGTACCTCAAAAAAGTGCACATAACAGATTTTGGTTTGACAACGATATATTAAAAAAATCTCCTTTAATACATCAATTGAACTAACTTGTTTTTGTTCACTACTACTACCTCAGCTTACGTTCGTGATGATTTTGTTTAGCGATACCATTGAAAGTGTTAAAGTTGTATTTGATGCCTTAGGAGGAGCACAGCCAGGTGTTCTCTCAGTTGAACTTCGTGCTGATGCTCGCGGAACTTCTCCACGACATGTCTATGACCTTCGGCGCCCCATTCTCCACTCTGGAAAACCGCTACGACGGTGAGTGACCACTTATCACGAAACATTATTTAACTCCCTCAGGGGCATTTTCCATATAAGTTTATAGTAGATATTTAATGTCGATGGCGATGGGTGAAAAAAATAAAAACCAACTGTTTAACCTAATTATACAAAAATAGAGAATTAAATTTTAAGAAAAAATTTTTTATACATTTTTTGTTAAAATGAATTATAGTGGTTAAGAAGGAGAAGGAGAAAGTTTTTCAATCTATACTTGTTAAAGTGAGGGAGAATTTATTTTGATATTTTCCAACAATTATTATATACTTAACAATTATTTTTATAACTAAGCGACCCGCTCCCGAATTCGCACGGGAATTTTTTTTTTTTTTTTTGCAAATGATATACAAAAATCTTCCTTGTTTAACGCTCTTTTCATCAGTGAATCCATTGCTTACTTCCTACAGACGGCAGGAAACTACTTTATTTTATACTAGCTGTTGCACGCAACTTCGCCTGCGTAACTTTATAAAACATCGCTTTATATAGGTGAAAATTTTTAAAACCTTTCAAACATTATATTAGTTTATATTAGTAAAGGCAAATGTTGAATGTCCGCAGACGAGTGCGTGGAGAGCGTGCGGTTGGGTCTGCTGGTGCAAGCCATGGAGGCGCTGTCGGCGGGACTAAATCTGGCCTCAACGCACTTCAAGAACGGCACCTTGCAGCCCACACCGCAAGTGCGCAACGGTCAGTAGCAGTACACACACACACACTTTTATACACATACAACCATTGAGGTATCCAAGTACAAATGATGATCAATTTCGGAAATAGTTATAATTAAAAGCGCTGAAATAAAAATTAAGGCGTCCAATCAAAGATCAACATGGCGTCCACAGAAAGATTGATTAAAATACATTATAATTGTTAGTTTTCTTGCTTGCCGACAAAAGTTATTCCTTTGCTTTTTTATTATTAATAATATGTTTGCTCTTGCCCAGCATCTGGCCGTGTAAGAGAGACAAGGCCGACGATGGAGCGAGCTAATCAAAAAAATTCTTTTTCACTCGAACTTTAAAAACATTTGGGTTATATGAGCTCGGAAACATAACGGAACAGTCGCCGGAATTCTCTACCCTAATGAATATTAATTCAATAATTTAATATTTGTGGTTAATATTTATGGTTTTCTGTGAACAGTGGTGATGTTGATGCACAACAAGTACAAGTCGATCCTGCCCGAAACGCGAAGGAAGCACGAAGCGGGAATATTGCCGGCCGTCTGCGACCGGATACTATACGAGTACGCCATCGACCTGGTGAGTACCTTGTTGCTAATTCACCTCCGACGCAAAAACGGAGTGTTAAAAGTTTGACTGTGTATTTTTCTGCGGAACCATCGGTATGTGTTCTTATTACATCATTGTGTCTTATGTGACTCCACAGTGGGATTATTTATCACCATTAAGTCTTGTTCGGAGGCTGCTTTAGTAATTTAGTATAGGGTCATTGCGGTTACAGAATTTTCAACATTTGCGAATGCTGATTTCCAAATTTTTAAAAGATTTAAATTGGAATGCAGAAACAGATAATTGAAATTAATCATCTTAATGAATAATTATTATCAAGGTTTTAGTAGAAAATTTTAACAATTTAAATTATAAACTGATACAATTTCATAATTGATCCTGGGGAAATCTGCCAGATTTAGGACTAGCTCCATAATTGACAAATTTTTTGGTATTCAAACACAGTAAAGCCATGGGGACAACGCAAACAATGTAAACAAACCCAGCCGTCTGTCCTTTTCACTCACACGAAGCGGCTGTTTGATGGTACAGGAAGCCGTCTTGGAAGTTTGCTTACATTCTTTGCGTTGTCTCGTTGGCTTTGCTTTAGTGTTTGGAGCGATGCATTAGTGATTGTGTGTTGATGGTTTAGTGCAAGACGGGAGCGATAGGCGAGCTGGTGGGCGCGGACACGACAGAGTTGGAGCGACGCTACGTGTCCGCGCAGATCCTGCTTCACTCGCTCGTGCAACGCTACCCCGACCATCAACACCTCGTGCATCCCGACCCCGTCAATCCCGACCAACCGCACACGCTGGCGACGTGTAAGCCCTTTCATTCAACATCTACTACTACATATCATTTTGGACTAGATGTGATATAGATGTGATGCAGTTCTTGAAAACAAACTTTTACACGTCTCAAGTAAAACTAAACTAAATGAGAGCACAAATACGAAAGATGCGCTCTTTTTTTGAGGACATTTTCAAATAGCCTACTGTGTGAATCTTGGGTATTTAAATATCATTGCTTTTGTTCATAGAAAAAAACAGTTTCATATGGAGATCCGTTTAGAAGTGTTACAGCCTAGCTTTAAATGAAGTTAAAGCCTTAAGAATAAAAACGTTTAATCACATTATAAACGAGTAAGCACTTGCCTCTTACAAGTGTGCAATTACTATCCTGTCGAGTTTCCTTTTAGCTACAATATGGGCTTCTCAAGCGAGCAATCAACAAATTCCTGCAGGGTCCTGGTGGTCGTTGTTGCTTGTGTCCTTAGGCGACGGTAGCCACCTACCATCAGGTTTACCGTCAGCCTGTCTGCCACCCTTAAAAAAACTACTGGACCGATTTTGAAAATTCATTCACCTATAAAAATCTACATTATTGCGAAGTAACATGGGCTATATTTTAAAAAAGTTACGCGGGCAAAGGCTAGTGTATAATAATGCCTGCCCGAAAATAACTGAATTTGAATTTATACTAAGCACTAGTGCTTTTACAGATCGCGACGCGGTGCAGATGCGGATCAACATAGTGAAGTCGTCTCGCAAGGTGACTGAGATGAAATTAGAGGCCGGAATCTCGTAATGCAATAATCCGGTGAACATTTTAATTGTAAGCTTAAATTGAACACGAGAAGTGATTTTATTCTGTTCAATGAACTAACTGTTTAATTATTGTAAATGATACAAAAAAAAAGTGTAAGTGAAAAAAATAAATACCTAATTAATTAACAAATCCCATTGTACAAACGCTTTGTTTCTACTGTGGTTTTTATTGAAGAGAAAAATCGATTAATAATTTCATTATACATATTATATTGATTTTATTTTTATTATTTGCACACATTTACAGTACATTGAATTTGTTGTTAAGTAGTAAAAACTAATAGGAAATTATAGAGATGTTTTGTAGTGTTGTATGAATTTTAGTGACAGCTTTTTTGTGTGACCCTTTCTTATAATAATTCGCATTCGTGTTTTCAAGTAGGGGCACTTGTGCTCTTTCTAATTATCATCATCGACGCCTATTATATATATATATATATATATAGGGACATGTATGAATGAAGTAAAAAATATACAATTTAAATGATATAAAAGATAAAAAAAATAGTAAGTTAGATGTGTAGTATTTTCTTTTCGGTAATAAGTATCAACGATTGTATTATGAAAAATAACGTTTTATTATTACCGTTGTATGAACTTTGATATAGAGATCTCATTGTTGACCAATAATAATATAATTATGGCATTTTTAGGTTAAGCTATGTTTAAAAGTATTTTTTCAGAAAATTATTGGTAGTGCAAACGGACTTGTGATTTTCTCTCTCAAATCAACTGTTAATTTTTACGTTTCTCATAATGTTGTATGATTTCTTTAATGCTTTACAATAAGAATAAAGACTGTTGTATTATAAATTTTTTTTTTTGTTTTAATAAATACTTATTTTAACATCATCAACCATGACTTGTTATTTTATAGTTTTACTAGCTGGCCTTTGTCACCTTTGTAAATAAAAAACACCTTAGAAAATATATCTAACTATACTAATATTATAAAAAGAGATTTGTATTTTTGTTTGTAATGAAAAAACTCAAAAACTACTGGACAGATTTAAAATATTCTTTCATCCATAGAACGCTACATTCTCAAGTAGTAACATAGGCCAAGTGGGTTGTTACTGCTGAATAAGGGCTGCCTTTATTTATAAATCTATAAGTTTGAAAAAGTAGAAATTTTAGAAAAACTATCCATTTTGAAAAAAATAGTTTTACAAAAAGGTGTATCAAATCAATCTATACAATAACTAAGACAAAAAAAGTTAAGAGCTATTGACTGTTAAAATTGCTAGATAAAGATTTTTTATAATAAAACAGAGCTGAAAATATGATAAAACAGCCAACATGACTGTTGACATCTGCTATAAAGAAAAACCTCGTTCAGTTTCTAGATTACTTTTGGTCAACAATAATATTGTGGATACATTTACTTAACTTTCCTAGTACTCTAGAAAATAATTGCATCGTACCCAACCTTAGCAATAATTTTGGCTAACACTCCTTCAATCCTCAGGAACAGGGTAGAAAAATAAAACAAAAAAATTTCAATGAAAGACATCTTTAATACTGCACAAAGACACCGGTGCCCTGTTTTATGTATTTGTATGGTTTCGCCCTATTGCGGCCGCGAACGGGATACAACATCACCTTATCAGGCGGGAACTCGGGAGAGCCTATACTCTCTAATACCACATCCAAACAAACCAGCACCTTTCTCATCTGTCCCGACAGAGTACAATTCTTTACATCCTCTGTCCAATCCGTATTCACAACTCTCTCTATATCCCTGATGTCGTCATCTACACTCGCATCGTGCAATCCGTTCCAATGCAACGTGAGAGAAAATATCGGCGCCTTCTTTGGATAATCACTTCTCAGCGCTACTAAAACAACTAACTTCGCAGATTGCCTCGTTATTATTGCTCTATAGAGCATGTCATTTGAGTTAACCAATCCCTCGGCTATGAGATGAGCCATAGATGGTGTCTGGCTGTACTCTTGCCAACCCACGGTTTGCCACTGGATTAAAGATCCGGATAATTTTATTGGATGGGATGTGCATCCTGCATCAGATTGTATTTTCCCACACTCCAAATCTTGCAATTCCTTCATCAGTTCCACTCGAGACTTCAATCTCCTCCTCAATGTTAGTATGAAATTTTCCACAGTAGTCACGCTGAGTTTGGGACACGGCTCAATGGTCATATTAAATTTTTTCTCATCGAGCACTGCAGCCATGAAATCTAACCCGCAAATTCTCTGTGCCCATATGTAAGGCCTTCCCAACTCGGCTACAAAGTTATCAAAGTTCTCAGTTATTCCTGCTGCATTTAATAGGTAACATGTGGCTGGATGTGGAGAGTCGCGTCCAATGTCACCGGGATATAGTTCATTTAAAATGGAATGACCATTTAACACGTCCGCAGCGGAAACTCCGAGAACAGGATTAGGCAAAGACACCGAAAACTTCACCACAATTATTTTAAGATGAAGCAGATAAGAAAAGACTAAATTGAGACCTGTGCCATCTTGAGCATTAACTGTTACTAGAACATTCAAAGGATGTTTTCTGAAAACTTCTTTCTTTTTAGCTTCAGCTTTCTCTTCCTTTGTTATCTTAGTTGATCGATGGTGTCGCTTTTTTTTCTTATCCCCAGTTGCATCTTCGTCATTGTTGTCTACATCAGAATCTGAGTCATTTGATATAATCAATTCATTGTCCACACTAGTTAATCTTCGTGCTTCATCTTCATCTCCAGATATAGCTAAGCAAAAAAAAAAAACAAATTTCCAATTAGTCTTGTGCCACATTTACTAAACTGTAGCGAATAGCTATGTGGACTAGTGGACCATTATGCTAGTCAATCTATAACAACACAAGCGATAACAACGATGGAAATTTCTATAATTATAATCCAATATCAAATGAACTAACCTGCAGTCACCACCTTAGAAGTGAGCACATCCGAATATGCGCTAGTGTTGGCGTAGAGCAGAAACAGAGGCGGCGGCAGAAGGGAAGCGACCCTTAACTGTTCACGTTTCTCGTCGAGGCGAAGATTGAGACATTCCTGTAAAGGCTTGGTCGCCTTGAGGACGTCTCGCAGGTGTGGCGCAAGGGCGTCGAGTCGAGACCGCGCTGCGGCTATCGCGGCTGCCACACGCTCCTTGGACGCCACCAGCTTACTACAAGCTCCGGCCAACTCACGCCGCTGTCTCAACTCCCACTCTAGTCTTGCTAATTGCAGCTGATGTTCATCGTTCTTTGTGACCTCCTAAATTAAATATCATTTTTTAAAAGCAAGTCAAATGATAGTCCAGTAAAAGACTTTAATCCTTGGATTAAACAGTCTAAAGAGTTGGATTTATCTGACAATTATTTTCATGTCCATTTCGCCAGAACCATATATATACAACAAATTCCTCTACTTGTATGTTTATTTTTAAATAATTGTATTGCTTTCTCTATTATGAGTCAAACGGGGACACAACTCCTACAAAACCAAGCAGTTAAAGTTTTAAGTAAAGTAACCCCTGACTCTATATTAAGCCCAAACACACTATATCCGCTGTAAGTTAGGTGTCCCGCAGACTATTTGACGCTGCAATGTCAGGTCAAGATAAGAGATTAAAAAGGGATAGGTACCTCTATCCCTTCTAGAGATTAAGAAGTAATAGGTGACAAGTACTTAATCCTACCATCGCTGGCAGCACACTTGCAGAACCTGTGGAATTACTTGTTATAGGTGACGATGGCCACCTACCATCCGCAAGTGGACTCTCAGTCGGTCAAATAAATCGTAGAAAATGAATTGAGAATACATACGGGACGAGATATTTCATGAGGTGCTTCTTTATAAAAATCTTCAACGGGAACAAGGTCAATTTCCTCATCTTTTGATTTGAATTGGAGGCATTTAGTGACTTCCTTGTTAAGATGATCAGCTTCATACAACAAGTTTTGCAGCAGTAGGTGAGTGGAATCCACTCTTTGCTTTTCTTTGTGAAGTGCCTCTCGGCCGGATCTTGTACGCACCTTTTCTAATCGATTGAGTTTTTTAAGAGCAACCAAGAGAAGAGAGGCTTCCATTTTTTTCGCGTTAATTTTCTCCTTAGCCTAAAAATTAATAATTATTAAATTACTTTATCCAATAGGTTCATTAAAATAGTAAGGAAATATCAATAGTAAACCCTATTTTAAAACCACGAGTTTTCGGGTTGTGTATATTTATAGTCTATATAAACTACCTCATTTGAATCTTTTATTTTTAGTTCTGCAATATCCGTGAAAAGTTGACGAATGTCTTGGCATGTTTTCTTGAACAAATTAGCATCTTTTTCTGCAGATCTTGTTTGCGCTTCCGCTTCTTCAAAATCCACAACACGCTGAAAGCACATAGAAAAATATTTAGACGTCTTAAAAAAATTATTATGTACTTTATAAATAAAAAGATGTATGTACATACCTTATAAACATCCAAATGCGTTTGTTTCGTTGTCTCATTTACTGTACCAGTTGTCAACTTTCGTCGTTTTCTAACTGAAACATCATCCTTACCCATGGCTATTTCACAGTTTTAAAATTGAATCAACCCCAAAAATACATAAAAATAAATAAAAAACGGAAGCCACGGAACTAACTAACCCACAAGCATACGAAACAAACTAACCTAACTAAACTACTCGCTCGACTCGTCAGTCGTCAGTCAGTCTGTCAGTCAGCTGAGGTCAGTCAGCGTCACACACACGTCACAACGCAGAATATCATAATATATATATCCAAAAATAATAGGCGTAGAGGGCTATCATAGTAGGTGTTGGTTGAACACTTGGCCACAGACTATACCAAGACCTAATTATAGATGTGTTGAGACGTGTCAATTTCGTCCGCATAACTATAAAATATAGCCTATGTTAGTCAGTGATAATGATTTCTATAGATGAAAGAAATCGGTCCAGTCTGGTCCAGTCATCGACTTTCCATCGATGGGTCCAGTAGTTATTCCTTACCAATATTTTCTCTTTATAATATTATATAAGATCTCTTTATAATATATATTTGACGGCACGTTTGGTCTAGTGGCTAGTAACCAAACGGTCGCGGGTTCGAATCCCGCTAGGGGCAAATGTTTATGTTTTAACATTTTACCTTGTACCTGAGTCATGGATGTTTGTATTTATAATATGTATGTATTTACAAAAAAAAAAGTAGTCTATGTAGTATATCAACTGTCTGGTATCCATAATACAAGCATTAGTTGCTTACTGTGGAACTAGATGGTGCTGTGTGGAATATTTATTTATTTATATTATAATATTATAGTAGTATAGATTAGCGACCCGCCTCGGCTTCGCATAGATGCAATTTTAGCTGGAAATTATATACATAAACCTCAACTATCTATTTATTGTCGGTAGCTGTAGGTAATTTAAATTTTCAAATTTATAACTTCAAAAAACTGACTTTCATACAAAGTTCCATCTGCCTTTCCGCTTTAAGTTGAAATTTTCGAAAATCCTTTCTTAGTGGTTAAGCAGGTACTGACGTTATGAATTTCACGCGAACAAAGTCACGAGCTTGTAAATAAATAAATGAAATAAAATTGGTTTATAGTTAGGATCCGTAAAAAAAACCAGGTAGGTATAACTTATTTTTATTAACAAAAAATGGACAATGTGCGAATGTGCGATGATACTAGGTAATACAATATGATAATAATAAAATTAATCGATCTCTTTTTTAGTTTTAGTATTGCAGAATAGGTTTAAAAATAAAGAGATATCTTTTTAGGTAGGTATACTATATAATATACGAGCTCTTGCACGCGACTTCGTCCGCGTAACTTTATAAAATATAGCCTACATTGTTATCTCGCTAGTACCTAATGATTTAGAATGCCACCTTTATACTGAAAGAATTTTGGTAAAACCAGATTCTGGATCATTGAAGTCTATTTTCATTCCTGCAAAAACACAATTTGCAACACGTTTATCAAAACTTGGATATCGCAGTCATATTAATGACGAGAAAACGGTGCTAAATATCTTATTAGGACCATAGTGCGCAAATCATAAAGTTACAATTTCATCGGCAAAAAAATATTTATTAATTTAACACGATTGTAGGGGTGGCAAAATTTAAATAGCCTACTGGCGGCTTATGTGTAAATCCCATTACTGCAGTGGGAGGGATCGGGATAGGTGGACAGGGGGTATGAGGTAGGATTGTTTATATTACGAGTATAAGCATCGATAAGGTATATAATGAAGAAAGTGAGTTCGAGAACTCAAACACGCTACTGTCGCGTGAACGTGTGACGCGGCCAATGCCCAGCTAATGCTAGAAACCGGTAGGCTACATGACCCAAACGTGCATCGAGTATATTTACTTACACTATTTATCTGTACAACAGTCCGATAAGTAGTGTCGTTTAAAATTTAGCATTTATTTGTTTTTAATTTCACCTATCTATTGTTGCAGCTCGGAACCAAACTCAACTTAGGGTCAGTCTTGTTTTAGTCATCGATTATACATCTAACGTACAAGTAACATTGTAAAAATGTCTAAGAGCAAGTTAGAAATTCGTGTCGTGACATACATGTGTCCTAGTCATCACGTTCAGCTTTATGAGTTAATCATGGAACTGTTGGAGGACACTCTCGATTGTTATACCACTCTGCAGTACGAAAGTCGGAGTCCTGGACCAATTGAAGATAGACCGGATCCATTTTCTACAAACAAAGTCGACTTGGGTAAGTGACTTTTTTTTATTTATCTTGGCACTTCCTTGCCTTCTTTTTAGCCATTTTAAAACTAGCGAACAGCTCCCGGCTTCGTATGGATGCAATTTTAATTTTTTAATTTTAATTGTGAGCTCCCCTACCACCCTACCGTTAGTTACAGACTATGGTAGCCACCTACCATCTAAAAAAAAAAGAAAAAAAAGCCATTTACCACCGACCGAGTGGACCGTGGGATTTGGTTGTAATGAGCCGGAAGCAAAAATTGGTCTAGCCGTTCTCTTGTTTTGAGCTTAGCAACACATTTAGCAATTCATTAATTTTAATTTATGCATATGCATATTGACCGAATTTGAAAGTAGCGAATATAATTTTCAGCATTTATGAGTGCTTCAGAGTTTATGAGGTTGCGTGCACAGAAGAATCCTTACGTCGAGTTGTTGCCTGTGACGTCAGTGATTGCTCATCAAATGAACGTGGAAAACAAACCCGGATACTTCTCAGACATTATTATAAATAGCGATAAAAAGTAAGAATTGATACCTACATTTTTTTCTTTGCTCAAATGCGTACTAAATCCAATTTTTCACAGGGGAAAATGTTTGAAATTTGAATAAAAAAATTGCAATGTTGTGTAAAGATTTCAAGTCATCCATCAGCTAGTTTTCGAGTTTTGTGAACAGAAACACGGAGGCTGAATTTTTATATATAACTAGCGACCCGATCCCGGCTTCGCCAAGGAAAAAGCTTTAATAGGTCTTATGGATAAAAACTCCGTAAAAAATATATCTGATTGTGAAAACCGCATCAAAATCCGTTGCAATTTAGGAGATCGACCATAGAGAGAGTTACTTCAATTTATACTATGAATAAAGACATGACTGTAAGGAAAGATTACCAAAATAAAAGTAATATTTGATAAGTACCTATATTTGAAAAAAATAATCTATGTAGTATATCAATTGTCTGGTATCCATAATACAAGCATTAGTTGCTTACTGTGATACAAGATGGTGATGTGTGGAATGTGTGAAGATATTTATTATTATTTTTGATGAAAAAAAAAACTACTTTTTTTTTTGCTTAAAAACGACCTACCTACTTTTTTATTTTAACGATTAAATACAAAACCATTGAATATTGTCACTTCCATTGTTCTCTTCATATTACAAAGTCTACAAGAGGACAAATCTATTGTGTACATGATATCACGTTTCAACTTTCAATATTATGTCCTAAGCAAACTTAAATGGGTGGGTGAGCAGATAACGTTATCAGGAGTCATTGCTCCTGATAAGAAAATAGTATTTCTAATATTATTTTAACAATTGACTACCAAACTGATAGAATATAGTCTTAATAACTCTGTGTTTTCAGAGCTCATAACGTGAATACTTTATTGGACTTGCGAGGTTGCACTTTCGCATACAGTGACGAGAAATCTCTCAGTGGAAGTAAAGTTGTTTTGAAAACGCTGAAAGCAAAGGGAGAGAACGCATCATTCTTTGGATCATTACTAAGTATTTATGAACTTTTGAATAAATAAAAAATAAAATACCTAATAAGGTTTTAGACAATTAAAATAACTATTTGAATTGATTTCAGAATCTGATTCGCATCTATCTTCAGCTCAAATGGTGCTTGCGAAACAGGCTGATTGGGCTGCAGTCGATTCTACAACTCTTCTACATTGCAAAAAATATATGCAAGATGGTGGCAAAGATATAACAATACTAGAAACTTTGGGACGCTTACCACCATATCCTTTTGTTGTCAATAATAGATTACCAGGTAAGATTGATTCATATACTGGATATTTGATGACACTTCGTCTGCATTGAAAATATGAGTAATATAATGGCAGACATCTTTATCGCTGTGGCGACAGTGGCGCCACCACGGCGACATTAGCGCCATTTTTTAAATTTTTAGACGGTCCTCGGGAACCTAACATTTTTCCAGGACAAAAATTATCCTATATGTTACTGCAAGTAAAATCTATCTGTGTGCCCAATTTCATCCAAATCCGTTAAGCTGTTTTTGTATGAAAGAGTAACAAACATACATCCTCACAAACTCTTGCATTTATAATATTAATCATATATTTATAAAAAAAATAGGATGCAAATGTATATTAAAAAAAAATTATACTTATAAACTGTAACTTGTTAAACCTAGTAATAGGCTTTGTATTTTTTTAACGTGTTTGTAAACTAAATATTATAAGGTCTTAAGTTTCATATTAATTAAATAAATTTTCAGCTGAAACTAAGAAAGCTATTACCGATGCACTTATGAATGTCTCACAAAAAGCTCAATGGAAAAAGAGATTTGCTAAATTCGGTATAATAAAGTTTGATGAAAACAGCGATGCGGCCTACGATGGGCCGGCTGCACAGGTGTGGGCCATCCCAAATGAAAAACTCAACATTCGATATTATTAGAGTGATCTTGTTTGTATGTTTAATTTATGTAATCTATATTTTATATGTTGATTATACACCAAAATATTAAATTATGCCATTGAAATATTTTTATCCTTATGTTACATTTTTGTCTGCATGCTTATTTATGACTAGACAGTCTCTTGCCTGACTTCTCTAAGGAAACATTTAAGGTTATAGTTTCTTTCTCTTTGGCGGCTTCAATTAGCATTTTTTTGGGCACTTTGACAACAGCCCTTAATACTTTAGGTGTCGCTTCTTTCGTTAGTTTTGAATCATTTTTCTGCAAGAGAATTAATAAAATTTGTTAGTTAAATGTGACACTTAAATTACTAAAACAAAAGAAATAAAACAGTATTATAAACATTAATTAAATAAATAACTATATTATTAACACGCCTACATATACATATGAAACAATAAGTTAAATATATGTAAGGACATTTGCCTCAATAAAAAAAAAAGACATTTTTTTCTTGCTTTAAAGAAGTAAACATATTGGACAGAATAATTGAATAAAAGCTAACATATCTACGTTAATTCTATAAACTGAATCTACAAATATGATTGCTGGAGTAACTAAACAATTCCACCGCCATTAATATGATTAATCTCTTCTTCGGATAGAGGTCGTCTTCGGTAACGGAGTGGAAGGTCAATATCTTGAATTGCACCTGTACTCATTGCTGCTGCGGGTTGTGCTTGCATAGGCTGAAAAAGAATATTATTTTATTTAGTATCAATAGTTTATTTATTTTTTTAAAAGACAAGTACTGAAAATTTTCAATGCATTGCTATTGGTCCACATAACCAGCATAATATATTATCATGAAAAAAATATATAATAACACATTTTGTTGTTATTTAAATATACAAAACATAAAAATTTATTTACATATTTACAGTTTACTGTCAGTTTCCAAAATACATGAGACAGCAGTATTTGTTTGTTAAAAATAAATGTAGTAGTTGGGGAATGCACTCTTCAGTTAAAACTAGGTAGCCTGGTAATAGTGTGGTTAAACCTTCAAAAAGACCAACAGTAATAGAACTTGCATTGTTGTGTTTGGTGCATGAATAAGGGAAGGCAGAACCCATATGTTTTCTTTCTTATGTTTCTTGTGTTTGTAAGTGACTAGTCACTTACCATCAAGTGAGCTGTCAGCCTGCCTGATATTAAAACTAAGTTATATGTTAACATTATGTGTAAATATCTAAGTAAGTACTTGCTATGGTATGCACATATAAAATAAACTCGGGTGAAAGTAAATTAGTATTTTTGTTATGTAAGGGTTTATTTCAACTTTTGACCTCTGAAAAAACGAAAATACTCCAGCTTTGGAAAGCTGAACGTGTACACATCATCGATGGTACACATGTCCACACAAAACCGGTTTTTTTTTTCTATAGACTAAAACTGGATTGAGCAGAATAAATGTACTTACTCCTTAAATATGTAATTTTTTTAAAAATTTTAGCTATGTTAGAAAACCACACCACAGAGGTTATGTTATAAAACGAGCTATTATTGGATTTACCAAAATAAGTGATAAGCATCAAATGTAGCATACCGCAGAAGATGCAGCAGGTGGTGCTGCAGAAGTGGCGGGAGCGGGAGATGCTGAAGGTGCTGGACCAGAGATTCCAAGGCCACCTTTACGAAATTTAATGACAGGAACGCGTCTAAGAACTGCTGTGAAATGTACCATATTTTAAACACTTATTTCAATACTAAACAATAGGATTTTAAGAAAATTTTGTTTTGGGTTGAATTTTATTTGACTGCTTTGATATTTTTTTCTGAAGTTTCTGAATCTGAAATGGCAGATGACATTGACAGAGACAACAGTGACACGACACTCGATATTTTTGAAAGTAACAGAGTATTGATGTAAAACATATAGAATACTATTAGATTAACTTTATTAATCAAATTATGGATTTATTATCAAAATTCATTATAATCTATAAAATACATAAAAACAAGGCACTTACCTACATAGTATGTCCCTTATATTCCTTTCAGTTAATATTAATTTAAGCCGTCCCCTTACTTCATTCACCGAAACACAACACACAAGCCGTTTTTTCACGGTGGTCCTCGATGAGGGGGTGGTTACTGCCATCAGACGGGCTGCCCAAATAATTGCGAAACCCAGTGTGCCCTGCCACTACTTTCCAGATCCAGACCAGAGCCAACTTTGAAAAGTTCATTTCCAAAGTTGACCCAGACGGGAATCGAACCCGGGAATCTACCTAGAAGGTTCAAGGCAAGCACCCTAATCACCCATCCAACGGGATCATCAAATTCTAGATCAATTGCTGTGATATCGACCACCTGTCACGTCAGGGTATCAACGACTATAAAAATATATATATGAATTGGAACCTGTGTCTGACGATGATAGAATTAATGTAAAATTAAATCTATCCAGACATTGTTCCTGTAATAACCTTGGCAGGTATTCCCCTCAGGAGAGTTGAGCAATTTAAATCCTTGAGACACATGCTGACTGCCGAGCTTAAAGATGATTCAGACATTGAAAGAGAACGCAGAGCGTTGTCTGTGAGAGCGAATATGCTTGCCCGAAAGTTTTCACAGTGTTCACAGGAGGCAAAAATTACTTTGTTTAGAGCATACTGAAGATGTGAGGAATGCCTCTATCAAAAAAGTACTACAGTTTCTGAACGTGGTAGGTATAGGTAGAGAGCTCTAGTTCACGTGGCGATCACAATATTTCAGCAATGGACGAAGTGATACTGGTACTCTAGCAGAACAGAAATAGCCACCGAAGATATAATAATAGGTTTTGTA
Organism: Synanthedon myopaeformis; assembly: GCA_944738685.1. Classification (NCBI taxonomy): domain Eukaryota; kingdom Metazoa; phylum Arthropoda; class Insecta; order Lepidoptera; family Sesiidae; genus Synanthedon; species Synanthedon myopaeformis. Next base: position 3,676,258 of record OX122926.1, on the reverse strand, counting down.
AGATGTATACTAACACTTTGGGTCCAAGTAACCCGATTAAAGAACTTTATTATTATATACCTTTTTCGAATACAGTAGGTAGGTATTATTTATTCCTTTTATGCAAACTATTAAAAAGCGCAAGATTGAATTTCTTGGCCACGTGCTTAGACACGACAGATGTCTGCTTCAGTTAAAATCATGATCGGTAACCTGAAGTGAAGAGATGCGCTGTTGTTTTCTAGTTCTACTTTGCAGCCCTTCATTCAGTTTGAAAGTAGTTTTCAAAACTTTAAAATAATAAAAAAAGTGCGATTTGTAAAACTCTATATTCTTCAGATATAGGTAATCATTAATCACATAATTTTAGTAACTCTTCTTATATAAATACATATTAGCTTTAAACCAAAATCAAACTTTTACGATTGCTTTTCCAGTGTTCTCTCCTCGTAATACTCCAACTAATGCATCCACCATATTATCAAAACCAGTGTAGACTTTTTCTTTATATTTCAATTTGCCTTCCTGTATCCACTCGAGATTTGCATTAATACCTTCGTCCCACCGATCCATCCAACGAGGTACTAGAAACCCTTCCACTTTTAATTCATTAAAAACTATCCCTGGTTGTACGATGGTTACTGAAAAAGAACAGTTTTTTTTCATCAATCGAATTAGTCAAAAATAGACATTCTCGTATTTCTCTTTTGAAACTTTGATACCTACACAATATGAATGAAATTATTACGGTATATCATAAATGCGTAAAGACCACCTAGGATGCGTACACTAGCTGCATTCTAGCGGCGGCGGCATGGCGTGGTAAACGCAACATTCCTCATCATCAACATCATCATCATCATCTCAGCCGCAGGACGTCCAATAGGACCGGTCAAAAGTAGCTTGGATCCAAAGTCGACCCGAGGCCCTTATCAGGTCGGTCTGTCCACCTTATGGGTGGCCTGCGCTTGTCGATCCGTGGTCTTCACTCGAATACCTTCCGGCCCCAAGTAACATTACGATACGCAAACGTTACATTATATTACATTACATTACGGTACTTACGGAAACAATGGTATAATTATAGAACGTAATATTGCCAAGGAGAGAGCATTGTCAAATAGAATGAATGAATGAGATAGTACCGTAGGTACATAATCAAGTTATTTAAAAAATAACACCTTTTGGTAATCCAACATCATTGTAGGAAGAAATAGATCCACAAACCGCTACTCTTCCGAACTTATTCATGCTATTCATTATAGTTGTACTTATCTCGCCTCCAACCTGTAAATTTCATTTATGAGCGTACTTAATTTATTTAATGCTCCCCTGAGAGAAATATCGTAACCACATACATTGTCAAAGTAGCAGTCAACTCTTTTGGGAGCAGCTTCTTTGAGAGCGTTTCTAATATTTGTTGTTTTGTAATTAAATGCATAGTCGAAACCTAAATCTTTTTTCAAATATTCACACTTTTCATCCGATCCAGCAAAACCTATAACTTTTAAACCTGCAACGAAAAAATATCATTTTATTTATGGTTGTAAAATTTGATCATACGAGTATAAATATCATAATTTTATCACATTGCAGATATATCGTAATAAAAATACACTCAATATAACCTTATAGGTGATTTGTAGTTAAATTTTTTTTAGTAGCAAGTCCATAAGTAAGTAAAGTACCCAGTATTTTTCCTATTTGTCCAACATGAGAGCCGACAGCACCTGCTGCACCAGTAATGACCAAGGTCTCGCCGGATTTCGGCTGACATATTTCTTTTAACCCAAAATACGCAGTGTTTCTGAGGAATCAATAAAGTATTTACGATTAGATGTGCGTCTTCTACGAGTATAAAAATTATATCCGTAATACTAATATTATAAATGCGAAAGTATGTTTGGATGTATGGAAGTTTGTAACTCTTTCACGCAAAAACTACTGAACCGATCACTATGAAATTTTGTCACACGTTGTCTGGGACACCAGAAAGGACATAGGATACCTTTCATCGATCAACGCCGACGAAATCGCGGGCACCAGCTAGTGAAATCATAAAATACGTATCTATGAATTTTTTGCAGATAACGTCAGCGATAAATTGAGCGACATTTTATTGGATTATGAGATTATTATGAGTCAGTTACGTTACTTTTATATATTGTGACTGAAATATTAGGAGATTTTAGGATGATTTTGCAGATGTTTTTTTAAAGTTTAAATGTATATTTATGGTTTACTAGTCCAGAATCAGCGATAACTGCTTTCCACGAAATCTTTCTACAAGATCCCAACAAATTAGACAAAATAATATTTTAATAATACCTATATCATGGGATATTTTTATTATCACATGATATAGGTAGGTACCCACGCAAAAATCATTTGTCCAAACAGTTTTAAAGGTTAACGTTGCACGGAGGATGCCCTCTATGATCTGGTGGAACACATTAAGAATAATCTTGATAAAAAACTGATTAATATAGTAGTTTCGTTGGACATAGAGGGTGCTTTTGACAAGGCTTGGTGGCCAGCCATAAAATGCAAGTTGGCTGCCAAACGCTGCCCAGCAAATTTGCGAGGTCTTGTGGCTGACTACTTTGCTGGAAGAACGGACAACATCGTGTATGCCGGTAGGGAATTTACAACTAGGACTACCAAAGGATGTGTGCAGGGGTCAATAGCTGATCCCACATTTTAGAACCTACTGTCAGACCCGTTGTTATGCGGTCTGGACTCTTTAGGAGTTTACTGCCATGCTTTTGTCGATGACATCGTCTTGGTGTTCTCCGGAGAAAATGTGTTGGGTCCAGAACAAAAAGCAAATAAAATTTTCACCTATGTGTATGAGCGGGGAGTAAAAAATAAATTAATGTTCGCGCTTACAAAGACGCAATGTATAATAATAACTCGTAAAATTAAATACCTATGACGAACCACTCATACGCATGGGTGGGTCTACAATAAAAATTGTTAATGAAATAAAGGTTCTGGGTTTAACCAGATAAGAAATTAACTTTTAATTCCCATGTCCAAAAAGGTTGCAAAAAAGCTACAAAAATTTATAAAAAATTAGCAAGAGCTGCTAAGGTGACATGGGGGCTGAGTCCGGAGGTGATCAGGACGATGTATATTATCGGTAATTGAACCAATCATACAGTATGCCGTAAGCGTTTGAGCTCCTTCGGCCGTTAAATCGTGTACTAAAAAACGGCTGTACGCCGTGCCTCTGCACGGAACAAGAACAAAATTGTTCTTGTTCTCGGACTATTTATATAAATATATAAAAAGAAACCAACTCCAGACTGCCCCTGCGGGCCTGGGGTGAGGGAGACGGTTATACACCTGCTACTCCAGTGCCCTAGGTTTGCGCTGGCACGTTAGTATAGTATACGATTTAGTAAAGTTTAGGATATTTGTCGATATAGGTAGTAAATGATGAGGTTTACACTTATTATTGTCTTTGGTTTGTAACCTTAGTAACGTTAGAGTTGTTGATTAAAAAAAAATAGAAGCGAATTGTATTGTAGTTGAATGGAAAAATAAATGTGGTGTGCAAACAAGAAATATATTATTTTAAACATAGTAATCAAAGAATATGGAGACTTCCACAAGTGAAAATATTTAACAGGTTATGGGCCGCCCCATATTCTGATTTTCAATGATTCGGATGAATTTAGCAAATTTACGATCATAATATATATTTTTTGACAACTTCATAATTCATCTAAAATTTTATTAAAGGACAATAAATAGAGTTTGCTAATAAAGAAAAAGTATACAAGAATAAAATATGGCTCAATCGAAAATACAAAACGTGATTTGTCGGTTAGAAGATGGAAACAATTTCAGCAATTGGAAATTTAGATTGGAGTTGTTATTGGAGGAGAAAGGCCTTGGTGATATAGTGTCATGTGTTGAAGTAAAGGAGGAAAATAAAAAGAAGGATGCAGAAGCGAGATCGCTAATAGTACAATGCATAGGAGATAATTTTTTGGAAATTGTGAAAAGGTGCAAAAGTGCAAAAGATATGTTGAATTCTTTAGAAAATATTTTTACACGAAGAAGTATTATGAATAAATATAATTTGAAAAAGAAGTTAATTGAATTGAAATGTGACAACAATGAAAGATTGCAAGATTTTTTCTTGAAATTTGACAAGCTGGTAAGTGACATTGAAGTAATGTCAAAAATGGAAGAATCTGATAAAGTGGTACATTTACTACTTGCCTTACCCGGTAAATACAATAATGTTACGACAGTTTTAGAAGCAATGAATGAAGAATTGACTTTAGAAAAGACAAAAAGTACTCTACTTGATGCAGAAATTAGACTGGATGACATGAATGCACCAAACCAGGATAGTGCATTTAATATAGAGTGCTGGAACTGCAATGAAAAAGGACACACAGCAAGATATTGTCACAAAAATGTTCAAAACAGACAGTATTATACTTCCCAACGGGGAGAACCTGTCCAAAGTGGTAAACTATATAGACGAGGTCGTGGTAGATTTCAGGGACGCACTCGGGGTGCGAATAGACCAAGTACATCGAGGGATGATGCAATAATAGTTCATGAAGAAACCACAGAGGAAGTAGGCTACATGATTGATGGTGAAGTTAATTTAACCTGTAAGGCACTCTTAAACCAATCAATTTCCTTTGTAGTAGATTCTGGTGCATCACAAAATTTTATATCTGATTTGTATGTACAATGTATGACAAACATAAAAAACTTGGAGCATCCTATAAAAATTAATACAGCTAATGGTGAAAAATTATTTGCATATCAAAGCGGCAGTTTACCAATAAAATGTGGTAACGTTAAGATTACTATCGAGGGACTTATAGTGGCAAATTTAGCATACAATCTTTTATCTGTACGAAAATTACTGGAAAAACCAAACAAAATCATATTTGTAAATGATTATGCAAAGATTACCTTTTATAATGGATGTAGTATATGGGCATACAATAATGGCAAACTTTATATTTTACAGGGTAAAATTATAACAGAGGATGGAGTCGAGGCTATATATTCAGCGAATGGTATGTTATGGCATAGACGTTTAGGACATACCAGCTCTAAAACTTTACAAAGACTACAGCTACCACTTAACGATAATGTATGTAATGCGTGCATGAAAGGTAAGGCAACACGGTTACCATTCAAAACGTTGGAGCGACCTAGGTCACGTCAGGTCTTAGAACTATTACATAGTGATATAGCGGGCCCATCCAACATTCCGAGTATACAGGGGGAAATTTTTTTTCAAACGATTATAGATGATTTTTCCCACTTTTGTGTAGTTTTTTTGTTAAAAAGAAAATCAGAAGCCGCCGAGAATATTATTAACTATATCCGTCGATACGAAAACGAATTTGAGAAAACGGTTAAAAGGATTAGATGTGATAATGGAGGTGAATACACATGCAATAAACTTCGTCAATTTTGTAACCTGAAAGGTATAGTTTTAGAATATAGTTTACCATATTCACCAGCTAGCAATGGCGTAGCAGAACGAATGAATCGAAGTTTATACAACAAAGCAAGGACTATGCTTGTTGAAACTCAGCTACCGAAAAATTTGTGGGGTGAAGCTATAAAATGTGCAGCTTATCAGTTAAACCGTTGTACCTCTATGGCTATTGACTACAAAACTCCTTGTGAAATCTTATATGGAACAAGAGATTTAAATAAACTACGTGCATTTGGTGCAAAGGCGTGGGCCTACATTTTACCTAAATCTGATAAACTTTCAGAAAGAGCATGTGAGTGTAGAATGGTAGGATATAGCAGGACAGGGTATAATTTATGGGATCCTAAAAATAACAAAATAATTGTGTCACGAGATGTGAGATTCGATGAAGACAACATTACATATAACGAAAGTAATCAAACTGATAATGAACGAGAGCGGCAAAGAGTAAATATGTCAGAAATAAATTCAGAAAATAATAATAGGATTACTGAACCTGAACAAAATAATGAAGGCAGAGAAGAGGTTACTGTTGATGATACGAATGATGATGATGAAATTACGGAACCAGAAGAAATATTTGAAGATTGTACTGACGAAAATTTAAACGAGAGAAACGATGTTACAAATGAACATCTGATAAAGACAAGAAGTGGCAGAATTGTTAAGCCTCCGAAAATATTAGAAGATTATGAAACATATGTGGCATACTGTTTGTGTACGGGTGATCCAATTTCTTACAAAGAAGCTGTTGAAAGAGGTCAAGAGTGGCAAGATGCTATAGACAAAGAATTAAATTCCCTTAAATGCTTGGGAACCTGGGAAGAATCTAAATTGCCTAAAGATAAAAAGGCTATAGATACCAAATGGGTATTCAATACTAAAAAGGATGGTACAAAAAAGGCCAGATTAGTGGCAAAAGGATTTCAAGAAGAAACACTATTTAATGTATATTCACCAGTAGCTCGTATGCCTACAATTCGTATGATGCTGAGCCAAGCAGTACAAAATGATATGTATATGAAACAATTAGATATTCCTACGGCTTTTTTGAATGGTTTTTTAAAGGAAGATGTTTATATAAAACCACCTTTAGGGGTAAAAGTTGAAAAGGGTGTTGTTTTGAAACTAAAAAGATCGCTCTATGGGTTAAAACAAGCACCTAAATGCTGGAACGAAAGACTTAATTCTTTTTTAACCCAAAAAGGTTTTATACAATCGAAACATGATTTTTGTTTATATGTTTTGGAAGATGTATTTTTGTTAGTTTATGTTGATGATATCATTCTAATGTCAAAAAGTAAAATGAACTTAAATAAGTCACATGATTATTTAAAAACTGAATTTAATGTTAAGGACCTTGGAGAAGTGAGTACTTACTTGGGATTGGATATTGTGAGAACGCCAGAATCAATTTCAATTTCTCAAGAATCAGCAATAAATAGATTGCTTGACAAATTTAACATGGCAGATTGCAAAGGAGTGGAGACGCCGATGGAAGTAAATTTCACAATAGATGACAATGAACCCATTACCTTCGATATACCATATCGTGAGCTTATAGGTAGTCTTCTATACTTAGCTATTTCAAGTAGACCTGATATTTGCTTCGCAGTATCTTTCTTAAGTAGATTTTTGGATGAGCCCACTTTATCACTGTGGAAAGCAGCTAAACGTGTTTTGCGATATTTAAAAGAAACAAAGTCAAAATCTCTCGTATATAAGCGGGATAGCAGGTGTAATTTAGTTGCCTATACCGATGCTGACTGGGCTGGTGACAAAAAAGACAGGAAAAGCGTGAGTGGTTCTGCCGTTTTCTTTGGAAATAATTTGTTGGCCTGGTTCTGTAAGAAACAAAATGTTGTCGCCTTATCAACAGCCGAAGCTGAATATGTAGCTGCGGCTCTAGCGTGTACAGAATTAATTTCTTTAAAGGGATTATTACAAGACTTTAACAATTCTTCAAGTTCAATGTTACTTGTAGATAATCAAAGTGCGATTAAGTTAATGGAGTCAAATGAAAATAGTAAGAGGTCAAAGCATATTGATATAAAATACCATTTTATCAAGGATTTAATTAGTAAACGAGATATAATTGTAAAATATGTAAACACGAATGAAAATGTAGCAGATATTTTAACGAAGGCTTTAGGAAAACTGAAGCACAAATATTTTGTACAAAAATTAGGGTTTAATTGAATGGTTTCTTTGTATATTTTTTTTATAATTATCAGTCTCAATTTCAACAACTTGCAATTGTGTTAGAGTAAAAATGAGTAAAAGTCGTTGAGATTGAGGGGGGGTAGGGTCTGTTAAATGGAAACAATTAATATTTTGTTTATTTTTGTTATTTGTTTTGTTTGTTTTTTGTACAATTCTTATTCTGTAGCGAATTAGAATTGAGGGGGTATGATGAGGTTTACACTTATTATTGTCTTTGGTTTGTAACCTTAGTAACGTTAGAGTTGTTGATTAAAAAAAAATAGAAGCGAATTGTATTGTAGTTGAATGGAAAAATAAATGTGGTGTGCAAACAAGAAATATATTATTTTAAACATAGTAATCAAAGAATATGGAGACTTCCACAAGTGAAAATATTTAACAGTAAAAATCTTGAAAACAATAATTCACGTCACGATATTTTACGTACCCTGGCATACCAAGTACACCCAAAGCGAGAGATATAGGATGTGGATTTATATCTGGAATAAGTGTTAAAGGCAGAAGCTTCTTGCCTATATTTCTTTTAGGATCATAAATTGTGTGAGTCCGCCATCCAAATGGCCCAGTCACATATTTACCCTCAGGATAGTTTTCATTTCGACTACTTATAATTCTGAAAAAAGATACTTAATGTTAATTATACCCATATTATGTTACATAGGTATGTGTGTTATGAAATAGGTAAATGATAACAATGAATTATTATTCTTATATAAGTGGGTATTCCCACTTTATTGAGGAAGTAAAAAGAAAGCATGCAATATTTAATTTTTCAGTCTTACTTAAAACATTCCTGACTTGATTGCGTTGACTTACTAGCAAATTTACCTACAAACATTTAAAAAAAACATGAACCTTTTCACGGGGTTAATTGATGAGACAATTCACTAAGTAATAGGTATGGTACACCTACAATAAATACAATTAACAAATATTAAAAAAAATGCTTTCCTATCACGTAGGTAGGTTTAAATTGTGTCAGAATAGAATTTGGACGCTTTTTATGGATAAGCGTTAAATTGATTTTTAAGCAAAAAAATGTTTTTATTAAAAAGAAGTCTTGGATATGTTTGCAGAAGAAATATATTTTAAAGGAAGGTACTAGCTAGACCATGGTAATCTCGGAGATACATTATAAGTCAAGTCTCATACAATTTAACAGACCCCTAGGCAGAAGATTCTGAAGAATGTAATATTATAATTTATGCCCGACAATTAATACACGAAACCAAAGCCAAACCACCGCGCACGATATTCGCTCAAAACATTTTAAAAAAATTATTGCTATTAGCTGTAGGCAGACTGTCGCTTCATGCGACGTATTATCAATTGGCCTCGTGTAAAAGATATAGTTATATTGGTTCCGAGATAATTATATTGGGTTTGTCGTATTTTTTCTCTTTTGAACATCTGATAGCGACACAGGTAGGTATATACCTACACATCCTACAATACAAGCAAACACTTGAGTCAAGTACCTACTCAGTGTAGGTAGTTTCACATTAGAAAAATATAATATTTAATAGTCAGTAAAATAATGTTTAAGAACATACTTTGCAACTTGGTCTCCGATCATATCTGTAGGTAGTTTATATCTAGTCATATAAGCACGCATATATGGATCTACACTAAGATATACTGCTTCAGTTAATATTTCTGAAAACCAAGTTAAGTTAAAATTTAATTAACAAAAAGTACACTAAGTACATAATAAAGAATTAATTTACCTCCATCTTTTAAATCCGGAAGATCCTCTTCTACAATTTTAAAGTCACTTTTTTTCGGTTCGCCTTCGAAATATTTTGTTAAAACATATTTACTTGATCGCACCTTTCCGCTTACTCCAGAATATAATCGTTTAGATACAAGAGATACAGTAGATAATTTTAAAAACATTTTGGTACCTAATTAATAAATTGATTAATTTTAATTACTAGTTACACCTATTACCTGAAAAAAAAAATAGCAGCATTTTTTACTCTATGTACGAATCTGACAAATACAGTTAATATCTGTGAATCCAAGCCATGACAACAAGCTTCATTCCCTTGCGATTCCATTCTTTATAAAATTTGATAAAAAAAAAACAACCAAAACAAAATGGCTAAACTAAACACAATTTACACAATGTTGTACCCTATTTAGTACCGAAGTAATGTAAACTAAATTAACGAAATATATTGCATTATTGTTATGTAAAAAATTGTTTACACTATGAATACTACAGATGTTTTTAATTGTGTTTTGTGTAAAGATGTCTTCGATGATAGAGAGTCATTACAAGTCCATTTCAGGTACCTAACAAGCATTTATGATGAACACACAATTTTAGACGAGTATAAATACTTTATAATTCAATATTTTTGGTAGGAAACACGGCGATCCCAACTTCAACGTGGCTATGAAGCAAAAAAGCAAACAATCGTATGAATTGCCAAGTCCAAGTACTCACAAGTCGGAAGAGGCGGTCAGTTGCGATGTCTGCGATGAACAATTTCAGTCAATATCGAAAGCGATAACACATAAACACAAGGCTCATCCGGACCATGAGTCGAAGTATTTCTGTCCGTGGTGCGGGAAACTTTTCACGTTAAAGGTACGTACGCAACAACCTATTACTGGGCGTGTATATTTACGATTACATACGACCTATGTACCTCCCCACTATTATTTTTATCAAAAGTATCGACATATTATTTCCTGTTTAACTTGTAAAAAAATTATTTCCTGTTTAACTTGTAAAAAATAAATTAAATTAAAAAGTGCTTTATTAGATTTAATGCTTATGTATTTTTAATTCAGATCTAGTATTTATTCACAGAATTTTTTTTTTAAATTACGCACTGTAACCACTGATCTGTTTTATTAAATTGTTTCAGTGTTTTTTAAAATAAATGTTCTATAAAAAAATCAGTTTGATCAAATATTGACTTGGTAAACATCTCTTGGTTGATCGATAAATATTAAGTTTGAGATGTAAATATATATAACATATTTGTGTAAATGGTCTCATATACAAGTACAGTGAACAATATTAATTTATATCTCGAGATGTAATATAAATTAAATTATATCCCATTGAGAAAAGTGGCCTTGACTTATAGACAATTAAACATATTCTTTCATTTCATACAAACCTACTTAAATAATTAATAATGATATAATGAATGAGAATATTCAAATTTATTTTATACAACATTTAGAAGACTAGTAATTTACAAAAACAAATGAAGTCTATCCACAGGCCTATTATGACATTGTAGCTTAAACATGTGATATAAACATGAAAAGAAAGGCCACAAATAAGATTGTTTTCAACTTAGTAATATGATGTAACATGTAGCTTAAATGTATTTTTATATTGATTTCAGCATCTCTATAATAAACATATACAAGCAAGTCATGACAGTACACAGGTACAAATCACCTTTCACTGTGATACTTGCATTGTGGACTTTTATAGTGCAGCTGCTATGAACTATCACAATACATTTTTCCACAAACAAGACACAGAATTATCCAATGTGGGAGATTCGAAGAAGCTGAAAATGTATAATGAGGTATGTGGTTTTCACATTAAAGAAATATTAAGACAGATAGCATTTCACAGTTACACCTATACTAGTTATCTCTAGATTAGTTCTGCAGGCTTATTTAAATTTGCCCTGCAGAACCAATCTACTTACAGAAATCATGGTTCATTAACCTATCCCCACTATGTTCTCTATACTATCGAGCCAGGCAGCATGCTTGCATGCTCATATGAGTATAGGTGAAAGTAGCCACTTACCATCAAGTACCACCATCGAGATGATAATTAAAACCTGACTGACACTCTTTTTCTACCTTTGTTACCTAATATCATAGACATGTGAGTTTATTTTCTCATTGTTTTCCCATGAAATTTTACAAATTTGCCTTGCCGTTACAAAAATTGTTTTGGCATATGTGGTAAAATTGATTCTGTTACATAGAAGCTTTTCCAGATTTATTTACATTTAACTAACTTACTTTATTAATTTTTCTTAATTTCCCTTTATTTTTCAACAATAAACCAGATTCTCTATTTTATTCTGGTCGTAACATTTATTTTCCTTATTACCAACACAACTTTCCGCAATTGTTATCATGTTAATTTGTATCATTTCAGGAATTGCTACCAATTTATTACTGCCCTTTTTGCGGAGATGAATACAATAACAAAGTTAATCTTCATGTAAGTAAAGTTTTTTTACTCTAGATTAATATGAGAACATTTATTTAAGGGTGGTTCCATATGTCGATAATGTGCAGAGTTCAGCATTTCTTCACTCCCTCTTTTTTGAATTAAGTGAGCAATTAGCTACATATATTTTTATATAAGTCCATTGTCTGATAATCGGCAATAGATAGAGAAGTCTTCTTTAGTTAGCAAAAGCGGTGTGAACCTGCCGACGCCACTTTCGCATACCTACTCACAGAAATGCATACCTTTTTGTGTAGTAAATAAGTTCTATATTGTATTGTTACGATCTTATTTTAAAACGTGTTCGCAGCATCGCGTTTCGGTGTGTACTGCCGCTAAGGGTCATTTCAGACCGAAACGAGACGCGATGCGAAGATGCTTAAGGACGCAGCGTGAAGCCGCCGACATCACTTCCGCGTACTCGCTGAAACTTTTTATACTGTACAGCTGTTGCACGCGACTTCGCCCGCGTAGCCTATGTTACTCGCTCATTGTGTAGCTTTCTATAGGTGAAAGAATTTTCAAAATTGTGCCAGTAGTTTTTGAGTTTAATCATTACAAACATACAAAAATACAAATCTTTTCTTAGTATAGAAAACGTTCTATATTGTACTGCTACCTTAAAAAATCACGCAGTGGCGTTTCGGTGTTTCGGCACTAAGGGTTAATAAGCAATACATTGCATACTATTACATGTTGCATACTGTGACTTACAGAAACATATGAAGGACGAACATATGGATGAAAACCAAAGCCCAGATGAAGTGCTCCGGTGTCCATTGTGTGAGGCAATTTTCTATCACTTAGATGCATATGAATTGCATTTAACATTTCACTCACTGGACGACAGATACAACGACAAAGAAGAATTGTATGTATTTTTACATTTCATGTGAAAAATTAGCCTATTGAATGACATTATTGTTGTATATTTAAGTGATAAATATTTTGTAGATTGGCAACATTATCAGAGATATCATTAGAAGCTGTGCCTCCTCTAATGGAAAAAGTGGAAACATGGGAGCGAGCACCAGATATCGAAAGTTCTGCCAACGTTATGGGTATAGTAAGTATTTCAGACTTTATAAATTGGAAATGCGTTTTATGAGAACTTTTAAAATATTTATTCAATATTTCTGTCACTCAGGATAAATTCCTTGAGTTAGGAATGGAGGAGTCCAACAACTCAAGCGGTGAACAGATGTCTGAAAAACACACGTCCAAAAAGAAGAAAAAACGAAAAAAGTCTAAAAAATCAGCTATCACATTAGATGAATTTTTAAGCATGAACCAAGATGTCTTTGGCGAAGGGCTAGATTTTGAAGGCATTGAAGAGGTACCGACTAGAGTTATTGCAAATCAAATTAAGAAAAGAAAGATAAAACCACCACCCTCAGAGGTTAATAAAATACCCGTTGCCAATTCCAATAATATAGAAAAATTAAAGAAACAAGGCATATCAGTAAAATTAAATTCAAATACCAGCAAAAAACCGGGTGCTATAAATGCAGATTCTAAATTAAATGTTCCTTTAAAAGCTAAAACTCAAATTCAGTCCAATGTAATAAGCACTACAAACGACGTATTATCAAAACTTTTAAACCAGAGTAATAATCAAATAAAAATTGTAAAAAAATCTGTACAAGAAAATAAAACCGCCAACGAAGAAACGACAGAAGAACAAGCAGTTTTGTCCCATTCTCATGCAAACAACCGAAATGCAGACGCACAGAATAATTTTCAAAAAAATAACGTAAGTGAAGCATTAGAAGACACAATGAAATCGGGTGAAGAAATGACAGACACAGTAACCAAAGTTGACGAGTTTGTTGATAATAATATGGCTTTGAATGAAGAATGCGAAGATTCTTTGGAGAATGAGTTATGTAACGACGACATCAATAATTCAGATTTCGAGAGAGCAGAAAATATTCACGATGTAAATAAAAAAACGGTAGATTCATTGAAAGCTCTGAATAAAAACATTACGGTGAAGTCGATACAGAAAACTACAAATTCAGAAATTACGGACGATTCATCAAAGCCTGGCTTGGGTGATGTTTTTGACCAAAGTAATAAAGATGAGAAAATGTTTGGAAATGGAAATGCAAATATAATGGCATTGAAAAAATTAGGTAGTCAACTTAAAGTCACAAAAACTGTGGAAAGGAAATGCCAATATCCTCTAGGCGTTGACAGTCAAAAAGAACCACATGAATTCGTCAACGATGGTGTATTACAAAAAACAATCACTCAAGTCAAACCAGCTAGAACAAACCAAGAGAAACAAGTAATAAATAAATCAATAGACCCATCAAAAATTTTAAACCATCAAATTACGGTAAAATCTGTACCAACGAAGAAATCTCAAAACCCAACTTTCACAGACAATTGTGAAGGACCGGAATACAATGAAGATACAAAATCGCCAGTAAATAAGTCAGAAATACCTTCAGACGATGAAGACGTAAACGACAAACCTTTAATGAATGCTCAGAAAAATCTAGAAGCTGAAACAGACATGAAGAGTTGTGACAATACACAATTATCGTCAAGTATTAAACTCCTCAAACATCTAAAAAATGTTACGGCAAAACCGATAGCCATCAAAGTTGCAAATCAACCAATAGCTATAGAATGTGTTCCAAATAACAATGAACACAATAAAGCAGAAATTTTTAACATAGATGATTCAGATAGTGAAATTGATGATCAACATACAACTAAACCTCATCTAATGTCAAAACAGTGTCCTAAAATTGAAAATGTCAAAATTAATAAGCAACCATTGAAAACACCATCAGTGTTGAACAATATTGGTAAACATATAACCATAAAATCTAATAAAATACAGCCACCTCTTTCAAAACCTGATAATGTCGACACTTGTTTAAATTACAATTCTGATGAATTTGACGATGAGATGGAAGAAAATGTCGTTAAAAATGTTAGTACATCAACTCTGAAACAGAATTCGACAATGAATACGTTAAAAAAATTAGGCCAACATATAACTATTAAGGGAAATAACTCGTTTGCTAATGCTCAGATCATAAATTCATATGACTCCTATGATAACTTGGCACATGAAGATGGTGACTCCGATGCTGGTTCAGATCAAGTTAAAATAACAGAACTACAGGAAGAGAACAATCATGTGGAGACTCCAACACTTGCTCATAAAATTAGCAGCAGCACACCTGCGAATGCGATAGTTCAATTTCCAAATGAATCAAACAGTGATAATGACGAGAGTAACAACTATGAATATGAGGATTTTCCTGACATTGAAGGTCAAATTACATCCAGTAAAGTAGTAAAAACACAAAACGAAAAAGTACAAACAAAATTTCCTCTAAATTTAAATAGATTTCAAAATGTCACAATAAAGTCACTCAATGAAAAGAAATCTTTTAGTAACATAAAAGAAGACCAATCCAAATCTAAAATTGATGTACCTTCGACATCAAAGGATGTTAAAACTAACATTAAAACAAATCTCAAGAACCAGACAGTGAATGTCGTCAAACCAAATCAGAAAGTTTCTGTGGCAGCCAATCAGGTAAACACAGTCAATAAGGAGGTCACAGTGAAATCGTATCAAACACAGACAATAATAGAAGAAGTGACTACGACAGTAACAAAAACTGTCAGAACTGTAAACCAAACATTAAAACAAACTGGTAATACTAATCAAACATTAGCAATTAGACCTCAGGCATTGCAAGGACCAAAACCACAAAAGCCTCAAGCTAGAAACTTCCAAGGAGGTATTGTTAGGCACCCTACACCAAACGTTCGACCTGTAGCCGTTAGGCCTTCGAACTTTATAAGGCCTGGAACACCTGTAAGGTCTTCAAATGCGTTGGTGCCAGTTAGGCCAGCTACTACAAGACCCAATAATCCAAAACCAACAGTCAAGCCTTCAACATCTACCTCACAGAGTCAAGTGACTGGACGACCATTAAAAATATCTCCAAATGTTTTGAATACGACAGCAAAACGTGCGAATGCAACGAACGAATGCAGTGGATATAAAAAGCCAGATGAGTTTTTAGCAGGTTTTGATAGCGACGATGAGGATATGGGACAGGAATATGCATCGACATCTCATTCTACTCAATCCAACTTTGTAAGCATGACTAAAACGGTGCAAGGTGGTTCTACTGTGATATCAACTAAAATGAGTGCTACTTCGCAACAATTGAATAGATTGAGTAATGTGGCTGGTTTAACAATAAAAAGTAATCAAGTTAAACAGTCGATGCAATCTGAGAAAAAATGCGAAAATATTGCTTCGAAACGTGCTTTGGAAGCTATAGAAAAATTGCAAATGCAGGGACTCTTGGTGAAAAAACCTCGCGTGGATGAAAATTTTGATGATAATTGGATGTCGGGTGAGGAAGAAGACGAAATAGGTCACAATTTATTAGAGTTTGATGAATGATAAGTTTTTTTTTTAAATATAAAGGTCGACAGTCCACTTGCTGTTAAGTGGCTACCGTCAACTGCGTTGCAACGGGCTTGTAGAAGCTTAAGAAGTATTCTCTGTATTTTTCAATAAGATTTAAAAGGGCTAGTTTCAAGGGGATGGAACATTTTTTTTTATTTACCCGACACTATATTCTGAACTTAAATGTTTCTATGTTTTGAGAAAAAAAAAGTAATGAAATTATAATATTAAAAAAAAAAGAAACAAAAAATATTTTCTGAATCGAAAGAATTCAATTGAAGTGGTTTTTTGTGTTTGTGTATTTCAGTGAGAAGTAATTTTATTTATATGTTTACAAGTGAATTGTTAAAAAATAATCTCAGTAGTGATTGAATTTTATGATTGTTAACTCAATCAGTGAACTACAGAGAATATTATAATACGTTAGGAATGTAATTGATAAACGATTGAAAAATTAAATATGTGTGAAGTTGGATGTTGTTCTAGCGGAGTTTAACAATATTCGGCTGGAGAAAAAAAAGTGTGTTTGTATGTCTTATAAGAATTTAAGAAATTTTATTACGATGTTTAAGTTCTGTTTGATAACTGGTTGCCATCTTTTAATAAATGGTGACATGATTTCGTTGCAATAGCAACTTTAGGAATTCAGGTCAAAAATATTGCAATAAGTTTTTGACAGTCATAGGATAGCTTCAAGATAGCTTGGAAGTGAAACTTCTTTGTGAGCGAGAGAAAAATGTTTCAGTGTAACGATCACGTGACTTTAATGTTTCTGCATGAAGATTCTGCCAAAGAATTTTCACTTTTGACTCGCATGCTTACTCTGTACACGCGCATGTCTGATTACAAATAAAATAAAAAAAGCGAAGATTTTCTCCACGACCTAATATTGTCATGACAAATTTATATTTATTTATTTCAAGAATGAAAAATTAATTTGTCGCAACTAAATAATTACTCATATATATATATTATATTTATTGTAAATAATTAGAACATAAAAGGTTTTGTTATTTATAGTTATAAGTTTTAGTTACTGA
Organism: Synanthedon myopaeformis; assembly: GCA_944738685.1. Taxonomy (NCBI): domain Eukaryota; kingdom Metazoa; phylum Arthropoda; class Insecta; order Lepidoptera; family Sesiidae; genus Synanthedon; species Synanthedon myopaeformis. The sequence continues at coordinate 3,658,853 of OX122926.1, read as the reverse complement.
TTGTACACAGTTGCGATATTGATTCATTTTTGTACTTGAAGACTGCACATAAAAGCGCCGTATAAAATGACTTGAAAATTTTGTGTTTTAACAAAAGCCCTGAAACTGAATTTTATTTATTTATTAGAATAGGAACCTCAAAATTAATAGTGTAATTATTGGTTGGTAAAAATTCCCTTTTCAATTTTTATTGCATGAAAATTTTAATGTTGAATGAATATAAACTTTATTTTAAAATCATTTTATATTAATTTAAAATTCATGATACTTAAAATTACATACCCTAATTCTATTAGAAAAGTCTGATAATATGTGTGAATAACCCGATTTGATATTTTAATTATAAATTACTAAATACGGGTTTCAATCACATGTATCCCGAGTGTCATGAGAAGTCCAAGACTCAACTATAGATGAGCGTGTGTGTTAACTTCTGATATGTGGGGTAAGCAGTTGATGGACCTTTCTCTACCTACCTCAGTCAGTGTTGCAGGGCACTCTACGTTTTGCAGTCATTCAGTCTGGTGGCATTGACCACCCCTTACAAAAGAGCACTGTGAAGTAACAGCATATATGCTGTTGTGTTTCAGTGAGTAAGGGATGCCAGAGCCCATTACTCCATCCCTTTTTCACTCTTCTATGGTCGGCAGCGCACTTGCAGCACCTATGGCGTTGTTTGTGTTATAGGACTTATAGGCGACGATAACCACCTACCATCAAGTGCACAGTCAGTCTGTCTGTCGACCTTATTATTTTACTGTACATAACCAACGGTAGTACTATTCAGTGCAATATCCACATTGTAGACTAAATTTAAATCTAATCTGGTAAGTAGTAATAAAGTTAATCTCATTTTTCCTTATTAACAAATAATAACAACGAAATTATTATTTCTTTATATATTATATTTAGATAAAATTAATAATAACACCATAATAATTATATATTTTTTTTCAAACACCGTGATATATCAAAATATAAACAGATTTTCCATGATGTTGACTAATTCTCTATAAGTTAGGCCGCATTCCCGTTTATTCCGTTTTGGTTTCCACTTTATTTTGTCTCCACTTTTGGTCCTGCAATCGATACAGCAAAGTTGGTAATCGTCACACTACCGAGCTGATTGCAGACTGACCTTCACACCAGTATGATCGTTTGTTCTAGTTTGTTAAACCGACAAAAGGTCGAGAAAATTTCGCGTGAAATTCCTGGCTATGGACTTCCTTTAATTACTCCGGAAAGGAGATCGTTCAAAACCAGGCCATTGATTTTTTTAACTTACACTTTTGAGAATTTTGTAATAAAAAGCCTTTCTTAATTTCAGTTTTTCCCTGTGAATATTTCAGATCTCGTAAATGGGGAAAGTAAGAGATAACATTCGAAAATTAAAGACTTTTTATATTTTTATACTTTCAAACTTTTTAATTAAACCTCGTTACCAAATTACACCCAGTAAAATCTATAATTTCTTCTTACCTAACGGTACTTTCCACTCCATAAAAAAACTCGATACAAAACTGATTGATCTCCATTTTTATCTTATAATCCTAAAGTATAGATAACATTCAAATAAAGATTCAGGTATGTTAAAAAGTGCGGACTGAGAGGAGCTTTCCCCCCTTAACTTTTATAGTCAATTTCAGCTCCATTGTGTAGAAAGCAACGTAATTTTTTAACTGAAATGACATCCTTATCATGAGGCAATTTTAAGTGGGTAGTTTGGTGCGAGTTAGAAAAACAATATAGCACTAACTGCCACACTAGCGTGACGGTCAATCTGCCGTCGATGGTAACAGCGTCTTCATTCTAATCGATTTTAAACATTGAAGTTATCATCGAATACTGAATAGGAATTCTACTACAAAGCACAATACGACTTAATAATACCCACAATTAAACACTCAAATAGGAAAAATAAGCATTCAGGTAACCTAGGATCATGCGAATAGCCAAATATGTGGACCCAAATCTACACTAAGTAGATAACTTATGTAAGAAAAAGTATTTTTAAATGATTTGACACCACAACTACTGCAAACCAAATGGTGAGATTGTAAATACAAATAGCGGTACAAAACGAATATAGCTAATATACTTAAAAACATTTATTACTAACTTATATCAGGAGGCGCCGAAAGGCATGCACACATTACGAAATTTTACGAATAGGTACATGTAAAAAAAATCTGGGCAATTTCTATTTCCTTAGCTTGTTATTAGGATTAAAAACGAAGGTGTAAGTACCCACTGTTTTCAATTCACTTACCCGTCACCAAATTCTTCTAAATTGCGATGACCTTTGAAATTACTATAAAAGTAAGTTAGGTAGATCAACAAAATATACCCCTTTCTCACACGTTAAATTCATGCCTCGAAAGCTGAAGACATAGACAATTTGACATAGACAAAACGGTGAAAAAACATTAGCCCCTTAATAATCTATTACACTGAAAAATTCAATTTTTTTTTATATCAGCACCCAAACAATTTCGGTAATATTTAGTAAATTAAATATAACCGACACTTCGACAATGTACCCCAAATGGTGCATTTGCGAATATGTATCATAGATGTGCAATGTCGCAGAGACATACCAAAGTGGCGATCTCGTTTGACAGACGGTACGCAATAGCTCGCAATTTGTATCTCAGCTTCTGTCCGCCCTTCGTTTTCTTGCGCACAGTCCTCAATAAGGTGTATGTGTTGCCACAGAACAACGAAAGGAACAAAACGGCCAAGTAAGAAATCTGGATTTAAAAACATAACAATAATTAAAAGAAAATACATGCCACAGAAAACAATTTTATTAAATTATTTCTATAAAAAAAAAATACAAAGGAAATTATGCACTGATCACTAAGGTATTCTTTATTATCAACAAATTTTATGCTGATTATAATTAAAAAAAAACTCTTAATATATAGAAAACTTAGATGGTTAATTAATTTTTATAATAAACAATACAAACATAGAGTAAATAAATATTATGTTAAGGAATATTTTCGGGCGGATTTTATGAGATTAATTTGTTTTTGTGCAATTTATACAATCTTTCTGTATTTTTAAATTTATTAAAAGGAAACAGTGTTTGGTTTTCTCGAGAAGACGAAGAATAATAAAATTCAATAATTTGTCTAAACTTAGTTTAATAATAAATTCATTATTTGGGTACACAAAAGATCTCAGAAACTTATTGATTATTAAATCCAACACTGCTCACATGAGATTCACACCTCACACACGCACTGCGCGCGTATACAATGTATACAAAAGTTGACACGTTTTATTATAGTACCTATTGGTTCGTAAATGTATATAAAATTCTGCAAATAAATAAAACATTACTTAATGTGATAAGATTCGAAGGAGCCCTTATATATTCAACTTTTAACACAACCCATTTAGTTAATGTAAAAAGTAGAAGAGTTTACGAAAGAGTACAAATATGCCATATCATACAGAAAGCAAATTTACTAATAAAATAATTATCTACTTTGCTGAGGATTAAAGTATAAAAAAATTAAATAATCTGTTCGTATAAAAGAACCAAATAATTTTAATTTAGTTTCTGTAGCAATTAATATTTCTATATAAAAAAACATCCCCCAAATGCCGACCATGTTACGAAACTTGTGGCTAATTACAGTCATATAAACTATGCATTACCTTTTCCAATACATTTGTAAAAATATTAAAAGTACAATCATGCTAATACAAACTAAAAACACTAATATATACACCACACAAAACAGTGACTAGTCCCAAAACTATATAACATACAGAGCTTAATTATGCAGATAGTCTTCGTGCTAAGTTTCGTTGATATTCTGATATAATATTATGTCGAAATTATGCCTTCAGTCAAACTATTCAGTATCTAATTATGTATAAATTATTCAAGAAATTCGTGATTGTTTTATTGTCCAAACTTGTTAGTAAATATTTAAAGATGTATTCGAATTTGTGCGTTGAAAAATGGTAAAAATTTACATGTTACCCCTTCAAAAGTATGTATATTTTTCAAGAGTTGAAACATAGATTTGAACAAAAAGAAAACTAAGCTAAGGTATCAAATGCTTTTTTTTCTTTAAAATTTATATATAATTCAATAATAACCACACTAAAATTAAAATAATAAATATTAAAACACAATCTCCATTAAATAAAACCTAATATTTAAATAATGAGGTCGCATTCCTGTGAGAGGCCTCAGCTTAGCCCGAGGGTTAACAATTTATAATCACCGTTGCAACATAAAAAAAAACATGCACTTTAGTATTTTTCACATAGCATGGTTAAGGTGACATTTGATTTCATCCATTTCACGCATGTTATTTATCATAAAAAAATCTATTTACGGGAAATAAAATATATGTACCTATATTGTACTTTCTTAATTAAATTTCATGTGCGCTACGTTTCTATACTCTGTTCATTTGAGCATGGGATTTTGTGTAAACAAATTTCTAACATCAAAATATGGATTTTCCAATAGTAACTTCAAATACCAAAGGTCACCTTACCCATGCTACGTGTAAAATAGTATAAACACACGTATTGCATGCATTTTTCTATAAATTCTAAATAAACCACCATGAATCGTTCTAAAAAAAATATAGAAAGAGTGACTTCTGTAGTCAAAATAAAGCTATTGTTATGGATTTGTGCTTTTTTATAGCCATATGTTTCAACACATGGCTTATTTTCAAAAATATGTTTGGCACTATTGTATTCTACATTTAGAAATAAATAAGTATGTATAATACAAACTTCAATACTAATTAAGAATAATTCACGTCGGTTATTAGATTTAAATGAATAACATACAATATTTTTGGTTTAATTTCACTGAAACAAAACTTACAATTACATACATGTATACAATTAATGTAATAAGTTGTAAACCGGGAGATATTTTCTATTAAAATTCAAATTCAGTAAATTCGAGATTTCTATTATAGACATCTACATCGAAAAACAAACTAATATTTTCGCCTGCGCTAATTGTTTTGAACACATGTCCAAAACATCACTTGTACAATAGAGTTCTTTAAGTTGATCATACGAATTAAAGCAAGGCCATGATATGTAAACAAACCTTCAGGGGTTCATAACATTTTTTTACTAAAACATAATTGTTAACACGTATTTTATCTAATAGCGCAATCATTCATAAAAAGGATCACAAAAAAAAACATAAAAAGGTGACCCAAGTGTTGTATAAAACGTTTTTTCCTGTATCATGAAACAGATAACACAAGCCGCTTCTGACATTTTTATATGTGAGAAAAAGGACAGAGATATAATCACTCAATTTTGTAAAATTCAGAATGGGTCGGGTTTATTTATATTGCATATTAAATTGCTTTAATTTAGTATTGTCTTATTTACTTATCGAAATGTTTTAATGCCACAATTTTATTTGAATGTTTATTTCAGTACTGAATGTAAAAAGGTTATCACATTTACTTATATATAATTTTCTTAGGAACACTGGTCAGTATGGTTTGGAGAAAGCTTACTTTTCATATTAGAGGTATATCACTTTATAATTTTAATAAGACTGCGAAACCCAATATTTAATTATAACAAAACTAAAAAAAGAATGTGAGATTCGTGGCATTATTTTTTTATCAAAACTTATCTAAGTATATATAGTAACTTTATAGTTTATTAAAATATAATAACTTCATGTTAATTCTCAAAAATATGTTTTTGTTTCTATTTATTTCTGAGTAACATTTACTTCTGCCAAATCTGTCTTGATTTTACCCACCCAATCATATTTAAAGAGGCCTTACTTTCTCATTGTTCATTATTATTATTATAAGATTATTGTGAGAGTGGCACGACTCTAGATTCATTCATAAATAATTAATGCTAAAACTACGACTATTTACTGTAACTATTCCGCCAATGTGAATTGTGTCGTATATTATTACGTCACGCACTGTAGGTTCGAAAAGACCTGACTCTTGTAAGTTCTTAAACAAAAAGTGTAAGTTTGTTTATCTCTAGCAATAAGTTGACCGTCTATGTATTTTAAAAAGTCAGTCCTCTACGGTGCTCCAGATCAACGTAGTATACGTTTAGTTTGAAAAAAACTCTTGAGAAATTACTTTTCCGACATGTTTAATAATACTTAATGTTCAATTTAGAAAAAAATAATCATATTTGATTTTCTCACTCCTAATTATGAGATTTTTTGAGTTTATAATGTTCACATTGGCGGTTAAGGGAGTAACTACATTTATTCAGCACAATTCAACTTTTGTCCATAGAAAAAAAAACAGTTTTGTATAGAGATGCGTACACGTCCGTTTAGCTTTCCGAATCTATTTAGCTTTCGCGTCAAACATGCAAAAATGAAGACCAGTGTGTTTAAATCATTTGCATTAACTGTGGGTCTACCATGAGTTTATAATGACGGCACTCGTTAGAGAAAGCGTAAAACATGTATATGGAAAATCGTCAATTGTCAATGTCAAACTACAATTTTCCATATAAATATTTTACGCTCTCGCTAGCTAATGCGGTCATTATAAATTCATGGTAGACCCACTGTACAGAACTGATGTGCGCTGAAGGCTTTAAAAAGAGGAATTTTTAAAGCCTGGGAAATGCTATCGACCAATCCACATACTTCGCGGCTTTTTCCAGTACCGCTATTGGTCGCCAGTTGCCGCCATGTTAGCGTGCGCCGCTTGGCATCTTACGCGAGTGCGCATTGTATTATCAACCTTATAGATATTGTATCTGAGGTTAATTGTAACGTTCAAGCTTTCTTCGTTAATCGTCGAAACCGTACTTTATTTTGTGCGTGAACGAAGATTCACGACGCGTCTTATCAAGTGTGTACTACTTATACGCAACTCCTCATCGACAAATTACGACTTGAATTGATTCTCACTCAACAAGGAACTGTATAAGGGTAACCAAAATCGAGGTGAATAAATGTAGTTATTATTATTCCCTATATCGCTCAAACAACTCACGTCACACAGAACAATAAATGCAATCTAATGAAATCAGGCCTCATTGCACTACTCAGTTGCAATGTACCTGTTCGTTTAGTTTCTGCGGTATCACCCTCAAAGTGGTCACCATGTTGCCGATGCCCAGAACGAGGAAGGAGACGCTTAACGCTGGAACCTGTTGTTAGTCGTGTGTACACGCTTTATTTTATACACGTTCATAATGCAAATATAAATCAGCATATCCTGTAAGGGATTTATGTCTGTCGAGTTCTATTGCTGTTTCAACTAGTACAACTAAATTATTTTGTTCTTATCAGAAATACGAAATATATTTATCCATACAATTCTACTAATTAATCAAAATTATAAATAGAACTCAACTGACAATATTGAAGAAAACATGGGAGTCATATCCGAATGACGCAATGTGAATCAAAATAAAATTGTAAGAAAGCGTTATTTATTATTTTTGATAAGATTTGGGTGTGTTCATAAATTATTTTAAATTAAAAAATTAAAAAATGAGAAATATGAAGTGTGATTTAAAAAATATTAGTATAAAATATTCCAAGTAAAATAAAAAAAAAAAAAACATCAAAAAGGGTATTTCAAATGCAAAATTAGTATTTTGTATTTGCAATTTAAATACATTTGAAATTATTCAATACATTTCAATGTCTGTATTTTAAAGAAATGTAACAAGATAGTACCCAGATATGATTTTCATATATTTCGAGTACCTACTGCATCATCAGCTTTTCATCACTCATTGCTTAACATAATATATCATTATTATGTCAATTAAAAAACATCACCCCAAAATGTCACTGTGATTTAGTTATGCATTGTGAGCTTTTAAATTGTCCACATCAACTTACAGTCTAGCAATAATATATTTGAAAATGTTCTTATGGACTTGACCAAGTTAGACGACACGTTTGGTCTAGTGGTTAGTAATCCCAGCTGTTAACCAAACGGTCGCGGGTTCGAATCCCGCTAGGGGAAAATGTTTATGTGTTAACATTTACCTTTGTACCTCAGCCATGTTTGTATATATGTATTTACAAAAAAAAAGGAATGTAGTATATTAACTGTCTGGTATCCATAATACAAGCCTATAGTTGCTTAAAGTGGAACTAGATGGTGTGATGATATTATTTAAATCAGTCGCTTGGACTTGACTGAATAGTCTCGGGATCTACTACTTCTGATTTTATTTTAAATTGCCCTTTCGAATCGTCGGAGAAGATCTAATGGAGCCAAGACATTAAAAGAGAAGAAGAAGAATGTTCTTACCTGCCAAGTAGCTTCTGGATGAGAGCACAAATTGTATAATGTATACGCCACATACAATTGGAATATATATCCTCCAAAGAGGAAGGGCAGGAGATAGGACAGTCCGCGCCACATCCACGAGTGGAATCCCTCGATCGTGATGTCCATATTGTGTCTGGCGCCCAATGCCTTTAGCCTATACAGCACTCCGCTTTGATATCTGAACTGCATGTATTGCACTGTGCCTGAAATGCATTTTATTAAATACTAAGTGTTGCACGCGACCTCTACCGCGTAACTTTATAAAATATAGCCATGTCACTCGCTGATAATGTAGCTTTCTATGGACATAGAGTAAATAAGTACTATTTACTCTATGCCATGAGTGAAAGAATTTTTAAAATCTTACGAGTAGGGTTTGAGTTTATTCATTACAAACAAAAAACAAATATTTTCTCTTTATAATGTTAGAATAGATTAGTGACCCGCTCCCGGAGTCACCGTGGTTGTAATTTTTTATTTATACAAACCTTCCCTGTTTATCTCTCTTTAAAACAGAATTAAAATCGGTCAAGCCATTCTTGAGTTTTTGCGAGACTAACGCACGACGATTGATTTTTATATATGATAAAGATTTATTTTATACAAAAAGAATCCCTTGCGTTAAAATTTATTTATTTTCATGTTAACAGATGGCTAACGGTCTAATTGATGAAACTGTCACCTACAACACAAGCAACGCTGCAGTTGCTGAAAGTGCTCTGCCGACCATTGAGTAAGATTAAGGATGAGGGATTAGAAAGAAAAAGGGGAATGGGCATCGTCACTCATTTACTGAAACACAACAGCACATATGCTGTTATTTCACTATGCCCTGCTGTTACTTACTAACTAATGTATTATAAACTATTTATTAAGTGCTAAAGACATACTTAATCACAATGTACAAACCTCACAGAAAGAAATATTACAAGTATGAAAATAAATTATGGGAAATCAAAAGCATTATTAGAAACTAGCTGATGCCAGCGACTACGTCCGCGTTCAATATGTTATATAGCCTAAAGCCTTTCTCGATAAATGGACTATGCAACACAAAAAGAATTTTTCAATTCCAACCAGTAGTTCCGGAGATTAAAGCGTTCAACCAAACAAACTCTTCAGCTTTATAATATTAGTATAGATTAGTTAAATAAATGAATCAAAAAATGTCAATGAGATCAAAAATACTATGTATTAATTACAATAAGTATATTCATGATGACCTAGTCATGATATCATAGTCTAGATAGACTATGGAGGGTAGAGGTAAAGAGTACCGACACAATCAAACTGAAAAAATTGTCCTCTCCAACAATAAAATAAGGGTTCTAAATTGGCCAGAATGGCGCTAGTATAGCATATCTTCTATCCATCTATCTTTGTCTAATTTACTCAACAAAGGTATTCTGGGACCACTTTTTAATACATAGAGTCGGTCCTCCTCAACTCTACCCTCTATAGTCTAGACTAGACTAAAGTAAATGGAATTGAATGAGATCCTAAAAACGAAATGATACTCACTGACGTAAGCAATAAACCACATGAAGGTGGGTCGGAATTCATCCCAGGGTTCATTTTGCGACCACACGAGCAGAATACCGGCGACCACGGTCGATATGAAGTGGTGGAGTCGCCACCATCCCTTGATCCTTGAACCGTTCACTTTGAGGATACTCTCGCGAATCGTCAATGTGCAATAGTACCAAACCAGAAGGAATATCAGTATCAATTGAAGCGGTCTGAAAGGTGTAACTGTATTTATAAAATATATAGCCCATGTTACTCGCTGATAACGTAGACTTCTATAGGTGAAAGGATTTTTAAAATCGGTCTAGTAGTTTTTGAGTTTATTCATTACAAACATAAAAAAATACAAATCTCTTTATAATATTAGTATAGACTAGATTTAGCCCGCGACTTCGTCTGCGTCGCTGAATGTAATCAATAGGTGTATCAAATAGGTTCGAAACAACATTTTTTTTAAAGGAATTTTTGAGTTATTAATGTAACATGAATATTACTCATAAAAGATGGATCTGATTTCTCTTAAGATATAACATCCATATTACCTATTAACAAAATAATAATAATAATAATATTTTACATCCATGTAGGTTGAATTTTATAATATATATTTACAAGCGAAACAAAGATATTTAAAATCTACAGGTGCTGCAAAAATCACTTATTAATTTTGCTGTATGTCATATTTAGTCCCATCCAAAATATTTAAATAACATAACTACAAAATTAATACATCAATAGTTGCGCCATTGTATTTTTTTACTTTTAATGCCAAAATTAAAATGATAAACAACATTTTTATTGCATTCAATATTAAGACAAAAATCAATTGTCTACTTTATTAATTATTAATTTCTATTTATCTTGTCTTGTGAAATATGATATTGGATTTGGCAATGAAGATGAAATGAAACAAAATTCATACCTGAAATTAATATATAGATTTCCAACAGCTAAAACAAACGCGATGGCGCTCAGTATCAGCTTGAATTTTTCATACTCGTCCTTGTACTTAAATCTGAAAAAAAAAACCTTTATTGGTAAGAGGTGTAAACCATATTGATCCTTATTATCATAATTTAGTAAGTTTACTTTCATATGCAGTTATCTGCTTAGTGCTTTAGTTTCGAAAGGCACTAAGAGTCTACCACTTAATAAAGGAATGAATTTGAAAACTGACAAAGTTATTTCTACTCCCACCGTACATTAATATGTACTTTTAATAATAAGTTATTCTTGCTTTTATGGTGATAATATATATGTTTCAAGTATAAAAGTCTTACTTATGTCTCTTCTAGGCAGTGAGAATTTTATAATAATTATTTAAATAATTATTAACTTGCTTATCATAATAAAATGGTAGATTTTTTAAAAAAATAAATGACGTCTTGTTTATCTGATTTTAAGTGACGTCAAGGATGAAATTTGACACAGATAATAGTTTATTACCTGGATTAACATATAGGATACTTTTTATCCTGAAATTTTTTTAGGTTCTTGTGGGATTTTCAAAAAACGAACTACAGCGCGTACGAAGTTGCGGACAAAGCTACTAGGTAATTATGACGCGGGTGCAATCGTAGAAACTGAATAAATGGTTTAAAAATTATAATATATAAATACAAAAGAAAAACTTAATATTCATTAGTTTATGTGCACTTAAATTGTTGTGCGATGAATCATTATGAATGTCTTTAAAAACGTTTTAGCTGCGTATTCGTCACCTAGAAGGGTCAAGGATTAGTTTCCGCAACTTAACAACAAATGAGTATTATGTTAGATAAGTGAGAAACGCGGACAACCTTTTATTATCCATTGGTAAACACATCAACTTAGATTAGATAAAAGACAAATTAACACTTACTTATCATTTTTGTTTAGTATCGAAACATTGACATTTCCCAGTATAATGCGCAGATATAGACTGTTCTGTTTGGGTAATGTAGTCTCGATTTCGTGTAACATCGCTTTCCTCTTTAAAATCTCTTTTTCGAGGTTTTCCAAACGCTCATTTTTAGTTTTATCCGTTTTTTCTAACCTAGAATAGAGAATACAATACAATTCTTAAAATAAATTAAAATTATGTTCATTAAAACAAAAAAAATTGAAATTTTCAAACTGTGACATTTTGATGATAATGTTGGATGGGTGGTTCTAGTTAAAAATATCTCTGGGTTAGGGCGCTTGCTTTAATGCTCTTTTCTAGGGTTCCCGGGTTCTTTTCTAGGCAAGGTTAACTTTGGAAAATAACTTTTCAAAGTTGGCTCTGACTGATCTGGCAAGTAGCGGCAGGGCACACTGCGCTTCACAGTCATTTGGCAGTAACCACTCCCTTACAAAAGACCACTGTGAAACATCAGCACATGTGCTGTTGTCTTTCGGTGATTGAGTAAGGGATGCCTGAGCCCATTTCCCAATCCCTCATCCTTAATCCTAATATACTTACAGCACCTTTGGTGTAGCTTGTTTAAATAGGCGACGGTGGCATAAAAAAATATCAATGGAACTAATCTCAAGAAGTATATGTTGTTATATGTATATACAAAGAATTTATTATCTAGACATGTTAAACACACAATATAAACATTGCCAATCACTACAAATTCAAGATACATAGGTATTAGGTACCTACAACTACATAAATATACTTCAATCTAGACTCTAGCACAATTTCAAGATAGAATGGCAAAAGATGTGGTTTAACTAATTAAACCTAGAGTAGTGATAGTTGATATTTTTCATGTGTTATAATAACAAACAGACTCTGATTTGTTTTTCAGGGACTAATTTTTCAGACTAAGCTTGACCAAAATTATACAGTAATATGACTGTGTTATTAACATATGCAAACTTTAACCAGGATATAGGTAATAATGGGCGAAGATGAGGCCGATGATGGAGGCGAGCTCACCCAGAAGATGCCTATTCGCTCGAACTTTAGCTACATAACGAAATAACAAATTAAGTTATATTACACTTAAATGTAATTTGTGTCATTAAAATTAAAGAACTGATAATTTTTGGAAAAATTCTATTTTAAACAAGTAGCTAGAATACGTTAAAATAAAATATCAGATGTAATAAAGTATAATATAAACGTTTTTTTGTTGATTCATAAATTTGCATTTACGTCGTAGTTGCCTGGTGGATGATGTAATAATATATTATTATTTATTTCCTTTTTATTTGAAGATGTAAATAGTTTAGTTTCTTCTGTTTAGTTTATGTTAAATTTTTAATGTAATTTACTATGTATGAATTTATTATAATAAGTCAGCAATATAAGAAATAACTTTGGGCATTTAAATTGTTTCTTTTCTTGTTGTTGAGATAAATAATTTTAATTTTGGTGATTATTTCCTTGATTCTAAGTTAAATAGTAAATTGAATTTAAAGAAATCACAGTATAGGAAATCAAGAAAGAAGTACTTACTTCATGTATTTATGATATTGTATATTATGTATTTGACCTATGACGTCATAATCTTGTCTTAGAATTGGTAATTAATTTTGGCATGAAACTTTTCCTAAAAATCTCTGTTAAATAGTACGATTTTAAATTGAGAACTGTTTATGTTCTAAAAATAAATTGTTTATAACAATTTTATATCTATAAGTTAAAAGTTAATGATGTGATTGATTGCTTATATAAGTATTTAATGCAATATAATATTTAAGCTTAATGTAAGATTTGTAACTCTAAGGGCCTCGTTCACCATCTGTTAAGTAGGCTAATCGTCATTTAAAGTCACCGGTCACCGGGGATGATGGAGCTGATATACCTTTGTTTGTGCGGTAAAAGTCCCAAACATTAAAAAGAAAATAAAAAAAAATGCGCCTATCAAAGGATGCACTAACATAAAATTATTTCTAAAAGTAATAATTTTATGTTAGTGCATAAACATAACTTTGCTTGTAGTTGGTAAAAGAGGCCCTAATTTTTAGTTATCCATCTAGGTATCATTTTTTTTTTTTTAATTTTTATTAATAATAGGTTTGCTCATGGCCAGCATCTAGCCGTGCAGGAAAGACGAAGCCGACAATGGAGCGAGCTAACCCAGAAAATGCCTATTCATATAATTATTATTATCTATATAACTACAAATATGTATTACGTTTTCAAAATTATTATTGCAAGAGCAAGCCACAACTTTAATAATAGCCCATTTGAATATAAAGGGTTAACTGTAAGTTGCTTTTTTCATGCTCTTTTCTAAGAATCATAAACATTTTACCTGACTATTGTATCATTTTGGATAATTAAAGAAGTGAAGACGTTTTTAGCATCATTTACAGTTCCAAATATTTTAATGGCTCTAAAATTAAGTGTTAGACAAAATATGAATATCCCTTATTGGGCCATATTCTGTTGAAAATCTTTTAAACAAAAATAGCAAAAAAATTTTTGTTGAAGAAAAGAAAATACAAAGAAAATAAAACTAATATATATCTGTTAAATATCTCAAAAACAGTTTATTCTTTTTATTCCAAGGTGTAAAAAATAATGCTCCATCAAAGTGATACTTTGGAAGATGTTGTGATTAATTTGACATTTACAACATTATTAAAAGAGGACTGGATTAGATAGCATAGTACCAAATCAAATAGTTCCTAGCTATAAAACCTTTTTTATTCATAAATCTTTTTCTTTTGTCAATCAGTCAATCTGTGACATAATTATAACTACACATGCCTGAATAAGTACCTTAACCCACAGTATATAAATTAATTTTGTTAATTTAAAAAATATATTTCATATAGGTAAGTGTGTATTTTCTGAAGCTTTAAATCATTAATTAATAAAGGAAAAATAACATGTATTTATACATGGGAATTAGTAAAAGCAGATAATGCTCTAGATAAGCACTTTATCAAAAAATTACAACAGTTTCACATGTATCCTGATAGGTATCTTATAATTATATATCTTTAGTTATAATACTTATTATGATGAACTTTTTGAAATAAAAGTAAATATTATAATAGTTGTTCATTGAACAATAAATTTTACTAACAGTATTACTGTGAATTTGGCTTAGATTTTTTTAAAATAGTAAAGTTGTTGACTGTAAACATTAAAAGTTAACTATAAATGAACTATGGTTTAAAATCTAACTAATTAGAATATCTACTATATTTATTACATAAACACGTGTTTGCCGCCACAAATTATGCAATTAGTTAGTTGATGCAATAGATATAAATCTGACCTTTTCAGAGCTCCAGTGATAACAGACAAGCGATATCTTTGGTGATTTAGTTCCTTCATACAAGTGGCTTGTAGGTCACCCACTTCTTCCAATTTAGAAGCGTATTCTTTGTTTACACTCTGGAAAAACAATTACAACTTTTTATAAAACAACGTTTAGGTACAACTATAAAATAATATTGTGAAAATATTGTTTTTAAATTAAGCTCACGATTAAAATAAGTAACTAAACACTCGAGGTTTAAGAATAGGTTTTTAATAATACTAATCAGTTCGCAACAGAAAATAAAGATATAAATAAGCAGTACGGTATAAAATAAATGATTCAACATTACCTCCAAACGTTTATAATCAGCAGCTAAATCTTCCCATTCTTTTAAACATTCTTCCGCGTCCATTTTCGTACTTTTGTACTAACACCAGTAATATATTTTATTGAAAAAATAAATAAATTATAATTTGTAAATAGTAAATACGCAAAACAACGCAATGTAATAATTCCTTCCCTTGCAGTACAAGAACTACAAGACCACCTACAAGACAAGTCCACTTCTACTTCCTTCCTTCCTTACCTTCCTGCCTGCCTGTCAGTCACACTGTCTGTGCTGTCATGTCATGTCACCGTGAATCAATCGGTGAGTGAGTGAGTAACTCTGAATCATGGACTGACCAGAGACAGAGGCAGAGAATGCTACATCCTACATTCATCTAAACACAGCACAGAATATTATATACTCACATACATACTACTCTCTACTCACAGACCAACGAAATTAAATTCTGCTCACCCGCAAGAATTATTTTTATATAATTCTTCATATTTAACAGAAATAAAAAATAAAAAATACTAGAACAGTAAACCTAAAACTAAAAACCTTAAAAAATATAATATATTATAACAAAATTTATTTTGTTTCTATATTCACGATTCTATCGAACAAATTAAAATATCTATTTGCAATTTATTTTAAAATTAAAAAGTGGATAATATACTTCTTGCATGTTAAAACCCAGATTGCCAATGCAATATTTTGTGGACAATAACCGTAGCCAAGAAGGTATATACACCGTAGCCAAGTCTTAGTATTAAGAGTACTTTCCCTTCAGGTGGCATTACAAAATTCCGCCCTGTATTTTAGAAATGAAGACAATTCCACACACAAATGTGGTTTTGTTTATCTCTATTAAATACTAAGATATGGCGGGTTCATGTTGTATTTAAATGCAAATATTTGAAAGCATCAAGCTATAATTAAAAACTATGAAAATGAACAACCGACTTTTTATTGATCCCAAACATGCTATTTCTGCGGTAATTTGGGTATCCCGCAGACTACTTGATGCTGCAGCATCAGGTCAAGGTCGCCACGTCAAGGAAATAAGGAAAGACCTGTGGAAGTTAGTGAGATCCTTTCTTCAACTAGGAAATGGACTAATCTTCAAACGCCTAAGCAGATCTTTCATAAATTATAGCTAAGAACCATCTCGATCAGGTCAGCTTCAATAAAAGAAACGGATCAAAATCGGCCCAAACGTTTAGAAGCTACAATGCCACAGACAGACACACAGGTCAAACTTACAACACTTCTCTTTTGCGTCGGGCGTTATACCCATAGGTACATATGATAACCAAAGTACATAGGAACTCTACTGAATTATATGTGGAGAATCGGTAGTTTAATAACATAGATAATCATTCTATGGTTATTGAATGTGTTCAATTTGAAGCTGTTTTAATTAATACTAGGTGGTGCCCGCGTTAAAAAAGGAAACGCCCATCTTTATCGCTGTAACGACGGTAGCGCTGCCATGGCGACAGTGGCGTCCAATTTTTATATATTTTTAGCCGATGCCTCGGGAACCAACATTTTTCCAGGATGAAAAGTATCTTATATGCTACGAATAAATAATACTCCTTATATCCTTATAATACGTCCGGGATAAATTTGAAGCGGCGAGCTCATTACGACAAAATATTTTAATTTTACATTTTCACTAATTAAAACAAAATGTGATATAGTACGTAGTTTTACAATAAATGTAAACATGTTTAACTCTTAAACTGTTACTCGTAGTTAATAATTAGAATTGCACTATTTTTTCGAGATTTCTCAAGTTCTTACTACGATGTTACAAGGTTACGCCAGGTTTTTGTAGATCTAGTGATGTGCCATGAAAATATTATAATCTGTCGATTAAATGTGTTTAATTGAAATACATACTATGAGTCGAAAAACCATGTTATAAATAATAATTTCTATGTTATAACATAGAGTAAATCGTACTTAACCAGTTAAGTACTATTTACTCTATGGTTATAATAATATCATGAGTTGGTACTCCATAAAGAAGCATGCGCAAAAGTCACGAAAGACGATTGGGCTATGGTCATAGAAAAAAACCAAGAAAATAATTATAGCAGATTTTGAACGCGATATCAGAATAGACTGCATTATTGATAATAATATTGTAATTCAAGTCTGTGAAGACGATGATGACGACAGTGCCTTAAGTTATTTGCTGTCCGATTGTGAATAATTGTGAAAAAAAAATCGAAATTGATGTGTCCGTTATTAATATTACAGCTATGTATATGATTGATACTAATTTTAAATGTGTCGATAGTGGCATATATGCCCATCACTAGTTTTGTCAATCTGCTAAACGTCAAATGTGCATAGTTAAAACGGCTCCACTATATTAGGATTAATAATGACTATGGCATCAAACACAATGCACTACTACTTCTAACGCGGGCTTTAAAATAAACACAATTATTAAGTTTATTGATTTATTTACAGACATAAATCAAACTCTATGTATTACATTTTGGTTGTTACCTCCTATATAAATTTAGATCAAAATACAGCAGTAAGTACAAAATTCTCTTGTGATTCAAAGATGATATTCCCATTACAAGTGCAAAGAGAACTTTGGTTATTATTGTATTGTACACAATACATTCGAATAAACCTGATTATCATTAGGGTAAGCATAATGAGATGAGTGCTGAGTTAATAGTAAATTGTAATACAAATCTAAAATGTAAACATACAACTTGCAAGCTTTTTTTTTCTCTATGTACGGTGATCGATGAGTAATCGTGTATTTACGAATTTACATTGATTAAGCGGATATAAATATAATAATGGTTCATGGTAATGCCATATACATAGTAACGCTGCGCTAATAACCGTTAGGCAATCTACACATGAATGCAACTCTAAATCTACTTGTAAAAATTATGTTTAAAAAATATCAGGTGACCAAACTTCTCGATGCCACAATAAATAAGTTACCAAACGTTTGATTTAAAAAATAATAATAATAATGCATACAAGAATTGGAACAGTTTATCACACCAAAAATTACATTTATGAAAATGACAAAAAAACCTTTTAAATAATAATAATAAATAAAACAAATATTTTCTTATAATCAATATCGTATTATTGAAAATAATTTACTTCAACTACGTAAATAAATTTTGAGACATCACTGAAAGTGTGTGTAGCGTAACTTATTTAAAGTTTTGAGTATTCAAAACTAAGATAAGCATATTATGAAATTTCAAAAAACCAGTAACTACATATCATTATAAATTTTATTAACTAGAGATTGTGTTTTCTTAAATTGTAGTTTATATTTTATTTAATTTACTGTCTCATAGTCTCCGCATTTCATTAACGCTGTTGGCACTTATTGCAAACAAACACAATGAAAATATTGTTTGTATAGAGACAAGTAAGCATACAATTTAACACGAGCGTGAGATTCCATCGACAATCTCCGATAGGAGGAAGATGACAATCATCTTAAACCTTTATTTTGATAATTAAATTAAAATATCGTCATTATCAAACCAAAATGTGCTATGTGCACTTTTCGAGATACCAACATTTTGACCATAGTGCATAGTTCACTACCTCATTAATCGTATAAAAAAAATGCAATGTGCAACAAATAGAATGTGTTATATGCAAAATTTACTTTATTATTAAAATAATAAATAAATAATTAAATTTTCATGTTTAATTTACCCTAAACTTCAAATAAAATCCATGTAATAAATTTTAGGAATTTTTTTTTTGTCAATATCTCAAAAGCACACTTTTTGCAATATGCAGCTGATTTTTGTTTGACGATATTATAAGCTTTTTAACTCGTGAAAAACTGTAACTTCAAAATACACGTATTTACATTTCGTTGGTGAAAATGAGCGTCAAATGTAACCAAAATACAAATGCACTACTCATACACTGCAATTGTCATGAATCAATATCAAAACTACACTACCGATAAACAAAATCAAGGTACAAATTCGTCTAGAGCGACCATCTAAGAAATAATTATTAATTAATTTATTAAACTACAAAATAAAATTTACGTCTAAATTCACTTAAAGATAAACAAATAACTATAAAATAAAAACATAGAATAAAGAAATGTTAAATTATATAACACAGCTTTTGCTCCAAACTTTCTCCACTTACCACACCGTTCGGTTACACGACGAATGCTATATCACTATTATCGAATCTATTAGCTATTTTTTTTTTAAATTATTAATGATAAAAAAAAAACTTAAAATTACAACAGAGACTATTAATTTAATGGAATGTGTTCGTTGAGAGAACTAGTTACAAAAAAAATTGTATGTGAAGGAATTTTTAGATTGGTAATAACAATTTGCAAACAAAAAACAAGATATAGCATCGTCAAGCGTGCAAAGACAGGCATCAACGAGTGGAAGTATGAAACATCATTTTAATAAATTATCAAAACTATTTTCTCCGTTTCTATAAATCAGATTAAAATCACTGCCGCTCTCTTAGATTGCAGCTGTTCGTGTGTGAAAAATAATAATGATAAACATATCATCGGTGAGTTTCAGTTACTAAAAAAAATGGCAACGCTCTTAGCGACATTCCCAAACTTTGACGGTTTGATCAACGCTGCCCGTTATCACGTATGGCAAGCTTCTGTGGAAATCTGGAAACAAGCAAAAAAAAAACATAACTTTATTAAATTATTTCTAACATGTCCAATATCTTTAAATTAATATATGGTATGGTTTATGTGACGTCATCAAATGAGTGAAAGGAGAAAAGCGAGTATGTCCCAGTCGCCGCAGATCAGCATTATCTGCAAGAATGTTTTGTCTGGCATGGGATGTATAGTAAATTTTCTTTTCATCTGTTGCTCTTCTATACAACCAGACTTCTCAAGTTCTTCGAGTAAAATTGCAATCACGTCTATTTTTTTTTATTTAAAAAATCCGAAACATAATAGGATTCCGAGTAGGATAATTTTTTCGAACATAAACATAATCCGAGAAATACCGAAACTACGGTGTACACTGCCGGATATCCAAGAGGATTTCCCAACGTTAAAAAAAAGGGTGTACACGCATATGAGGACAGTTGGCGCAGCGTCTTAAAGTGCAGCCAACGTTCGAGTGGAAATGGTTCGTATCCTGTGAACAATTGAATTTTTTTTGTGGCGGGGCACCAAAGTCGTTCGGTTTTATAGCCGGTACGAATCCGGCATAATTCCGCAGTGTTCCCCTAAGGAGGATATCTCAACGATAAAAAAAAAGTGCCTGAAGGCGTATATGTCTTGTGTCTGTCACGTTAGATGGTGGTCAATGTGAACGACGGACGTGAAGTGACGCTTTGTTAGTTATGAATCTCACCGAGACTGGTGGCGAAGTGCTGGTGCACTTGGAGCGACTTGAGACAGCGCGTGTGGGCGACGTCCCAGACGCGCAGCGACTTGTCGTCGGAGGCGGAGAGCAGGTAGCGGCCGGCCGGGTGCCACGCGGCACCGCGCACCCAGTTGTCGTGACCCACCAGCGTCGCCACGCACTGACCGGTGCTCACGTCCCAAATCTACAACCACAAATGATGACATTCAACAATACACTACGAATCATTATATATAATAATAAAATGGTAAACTAGCCGTGTCTGTACATTAAATATTATTCAAAAAATACGGAGGTCAAAAAAATAGGATTCAGAATTTTTGTCTTTTTGTTTGTGTGTGCGTTTGTGCACGCCAATTTCAGAAACGGCTTAACCGATTTGAATGCGGTTTTCACTGATGTATTGATGACTACCTGGATTAACATATAGGATACTTTTATCCTGGCAAATTTTTTGTATGCAAAAGATTCCTGAGATTTTCAAAAAATTAAATACAGCATGTACGAAGTTGAGGACACAGATAATATTTGAATATAAAGCTTCGATAACAACTAAACAGACAGGTTGATAGTACACTTGATGGTAAGTGGCTACCGTCGCCTATACCGCTGCAAAAGCGCTGCTGACCATAGCCAACTGTAGGAGACTACATACATGCCATTAGATTGTTGAAAATTGTTAAGAAATTGCATCGACCTAAGTATATTCTTTTTTACTGTACTAGGTCGCCATGGAAAATGCAGCGTTTAAGCGTTCATCGCTTCCTTCCTTCGATCGCTTGCAAATGAGTTAACTACTCACTCACAAACTCGTAACTAAATGAGCAATTCGTGCGATTGAGAAATGGTGTATGTGTAGGGATAAGAGAAGAAATGAACCTTGATAGTCTTGTCGCGCGAGCCGCTCGCAAGGAAGGGCCCGTGGTGGTTGGCGCGGCGGTTGTCTGCGCCGGCCGCTTCGTTCACCGCCGCCGAAGCAGACTCCGGCGCCCACGACACGCACTCCACCACGTGCTCGTGCTCTCGAAGCTCCATCTGGACACACGCCCACCACATTATCTCAAACTGCATACTTACATGTATAATTACCGCACATCATCTTTGGCGCTGGCGATATCACGTGTCAAATATGCGCATTCACCCATTTTGGGACCGTTTGTATGGGATTGCGTCACGCAATGAGCGAGAAGATAACACTTATACATGCGCAAACGAATGATTGCTTATTGCTTAAGGTCAGAGCCTAAGAAGACTTGCGATTATAATAAGGATTTGTGTATAGCATTAGGGATTGTTTCCGTGAGAACGAGAACTGAGTTATCTGGTGACCTTCGTGCCATCCACCGTATATACATAACACCTCACCCTAACTTTAGTTAGTTTTACTGGTTAGTTACCTACACATTATCAATAGAGTACAACATTAAACATAATCCTGTTCAATTTTTTATTTTCTTTCAGGTATCGAATTTTACTTTGAACGAAAAAAAAATGGTAATTAATAACTACAAATATTTAATGTATTTAAATGTATTTAAAATGGAATAATATAAATATTACACATAAATAATATAAATACCATTTTTAAAAACGTTTCAAAGCCATGCATAAGTAAATGACCTTGCGGTAACTTTGTTTACATTTGGTATCGCTTCTCAATGGCCCTAATATAGTATATTTTATAGGGAAAAACATTTACCTTGCACTCGTTAGTATCTGCGTTCCATATGCGTACGGTTTGATCGTTGGAGCAAGAGGCAAGAAGAGTGCCATCGGGCGAAACGCGCACCATGCGCACCCAGTCGCGGTGTCCGTTATACGTCTTGATACAGTAACTAGAAACAAATACATAAATTACCGTCGTGTCTATGGTAGTAGATGTGTATGTTCCTCATAGAATTTCAGTTATATGTCATATGTGGCTTGTGCACTGTCACTTCAGCTTCAATGATATGCGAATGATAAAACTCATTTTGTCCTCAGTTTCGTCTGTTTGGTGTGAAAGCTGATTAGACTCGGAAATCTGAATGGACGCATACATACTAAACTGCTGTTCTCTATGGACAAAAACTAAATTGAGCTGAATAAATGTAATTACTCCCTAAGAGGACAAATATTGGCAAACACGAGTTGATTAAAAACTTCTGCTGTCTGCTAAAAAAAGTCTTTACTTGTGTAATAAATAATATCCATACCCAGTAGCAACTTCCCACGCCTTAATAGTCTTGTCCCGACTGGCCGAATAGACGATGTCGCCGCTTGGTGAGAATGCAACGGACGACACATTGTGGTCGTGCCCGTGCATGGTCTTCATGCACTCAAACGTCTGATTGAAGTCCCACAGCTTAATTGACATATCGGCACTGCACGACACTGAAATCAATTATCAGGTTACCAATGTCTCTATAAAGGACTACCAGTAAAGGCACATTACATATTTATTATTAAAATATTGAGACGTAAAAAAGGCGTTAAAATAATTACATATCTATTTAAATTAATCTTTAACTAAACTTCTACGAAATTTTAAAGTTTTATAACATTTCAAATTATTCACTCAATTCCACGAAACTTTTACCATTCACTATGATCAAACAAAACTTTAAAAAAAAGTGAGGTTGTTTTTGATTGTATTGTTCAATGTTTTTCAATAAATTAACGCACAATTCTTGAAAATTACTCCAACTAAGTTTGTATGGGAATAATGATTATGTCAATTTAAAACTAAACTAAAAAGTAAAATAAGTTTAAAAAAGCACTTACCAAGTAATTTACCATGATGATCGAAAGCTATATCCTGAACAGAGTCAGTGTGACCCTTCAGGGTTCGTTCGTACTCGCCGCTCTCGAAATCCCATACTTTGATAGTTGCATCCTCGCTCGAGGATACCATCATACTAAATACTGGATGAAATATTACCTGGAAATGAAAACATTTTCCATATGTCAAATTCAAATGATTATTTGATGTGCATGTTATGTAGTTATAGTCATACTTTAGTTTAGTCATCACTAAACTAAAGTCACTTTCCGTGCCTGTTAGTACTCAAATTAGCAACAAAGTTTAATACAATTAAGAGATTTTCGATTATTCTGAAAAATGCTAAATACAATTTTCAGAATAATCGAAGTACAATAACTAATCATTAAATACAAGGTGTTTATGCCTTTAGTCAATAAGCCTAACGTCTATTTTTAAAATACTTATTAATAAACTATTCAAACTTGACTGTAAATCAGATTCTATAGGTCAATTAAATCTTCAAGTGCTTTTAAAGCGTTCTCCGATCGTTACAAAAAACTCACATCTATAGTTAGTTTCAATACATTAATTTATCTTTACAATACGAGCTAAAGTGTTTCTTGAACGTTTGAGATGTGGACCAACATCCTCGTAATTCATTATTTCGGAGAATTGGAAATAACGGTTGTGTTGGGTAAAATTATTCCAAATATCAGTAATATCAAGAGATCCGCGAGGTCAGTACTTTTAGCTAGCTGTAGGTTTAGCATAGGTGGCCAAGAAAGTATATTAAACAGAAATAAACTGAACAAATGGCACATGGTATCAGTGTGTGAAAGGATAATGCAATTATACGACAACAATAGGCTGCTCTTTACAGACTTATGTTAGTATCTCTAGATACAATTAGCTCACACTGTTTAAAATGTAATCTAATTTTAAATACTTAAATGCACAGCATGACATATTTTGTTTAAATATTGCCAGAGATATTGTTTAAATTTTGTATAAACATTGTCAGGGACAGAGAAAAGGACATAGGGAGAAAGATTAAAATACCAATGCCTCGGAAAACTTTATTTTTCAGGCGATAAATTTGTCATTTTTCAACGCGGACGAAGTGCACTAACTGGTGCAAAATAAAATAAAAATAGTTTGGCTAGATTTAGACCCATAGATTTTTTCACACAATAAAATATTGTACAATCTTCACTGCGAATGTTGGCAAAGATTAATTATTGTAGTTACGTAGATTGATGTTTTTGTAATCAACTCATGCCATAAAACTCAAGACAATAAATGAAACCCTTGAACAATGCAGTATTTCTCGCTTGTTAATCTCAGTAAGTAAAAGACCTACTTTCATTTGGTTAGAAAGCCTCGTCTTGGTTGTATAAATAAACTAAATGTGTAGTTATATTCGTAATTCAATTTATTTGATGACCTAATGACACACTTGACATTCCAATTATTTTCTATGAAATAATGCCAACCTTTCAACATTCTATAATAGTACCTTATAGACGAACGTATAAGGCAATGTGGCGAGATTAAGTATAGAAAAGAACACTTGTAAAAAAGTTGTTTTCTCGGTGGATCCCGCATTCGCTCTGTGAGTCTGCGCTCTGCGAATCCCGAACCTGGATATTCGCATACAAACCCGAAACAAAATACCAGTCACGAGTTTGGGTGTTCGAAAATGAGTTGAAGCCAACAAAAGTTGTTCGTTCACGGAGCGTTGCAAATAAAATGGTGGCCACGTTTGCCTCTAAAACCGGCCATGTCATAGTCGTAGTCGCACTATTCCTCTTGAGGAACAAAGAACGAACAATGCAGAATGGTATGCTAGCATTTATTTGCCGCAGGTCGTCTCTGAACTCCGTAAAGAGAACTGCAACCACCGCATCATCCTCCATCACGACAATGCGAGCTCTTCTACCGCCCACAGAACAAAAGTTTTTGGAGCAAGAAAACATTGAATTATTAGACCATCCGTCGTACAGCCCTGACCTAAGCCCGAATGATTGTTATACTTTTCTCAAAATTAAGAACAAATTGCGTGGTCAACGATTTTCGTCACCTGAAGAAGCTGTAGAGACGCCTACAAAACGGTCATTTTGAATACCCCAACTTCAGAATGGAATGAATGCTTTAATAGTTGGTTCCATCGAATGGAAAAATGTGTCAAATTTCAAGGAGAATACTTCGAAAAACAATAAATATCTTTTCCACTAATAATGTTGTATCACTTCCTTGATTACCGAAATTTTCACTGCCGCCCTCGTAGCCTTACCTTAGTAATAGTGGCTCGATGACCGGTGAGGCAGAATTTCTCTGGAGGCCGAGGAATCCACTCGGCCGGAGTACGTTTGCCCCGAGTCGGTGCGCCTTCGATGAACTCCTTCTGCGCTTCCGAAAGTTTCGACTCCAGTTCCATTACCTAAAATATATTTATTTATACTTATAGATTCTGTAGACTTATTGCCATAATGTACATGTGGTGTGTACTTTTAAATAGATAAATTTAAAAATGAAACTTCTCAAAATGTTTTTTCTATGATGATGGTTCTTATGCTAACCAAGTGGACGAAACATCAAAGCACAGCAAAATTATTTATTTTAATTGTTTTGTCTTAATTTTAAAGGAATACAAATTCCATATGTGTTTTTTATAGTTTATGGGCTGGAGAGACATAAGTAAGGCTATTTTTAAATGGGAAAATTCATACTTCTTAAGTATAGTTTTGGAATTTGCGGAATTGGAATAAACTCATGTGTTTGCGAGAACACATTCTCGCTAAATAAATGCTTTAGCTCTAGCTATTCTCAACGAGCATAGCTTTTAAAACGGTGACCTACTAAACTACTACATATACAAAATCGATCGAATGCATTTCAATTTCAGTATTTTTTTAGAGTATAGGCCATTTCGATGACACAGGTGCATTAAAGTAGTATTCATATCCATAGATGAGTAGATAATCATGATATTATAATATGAACACACATTTGACGAACATTATTTTATAAATATAATATAGATAATATTATCCAACGAAATGTTATGTAATGTTTGTGTGAACACAGAAATTGATGCAATTGTCATATTTAACTGTGTTTATAAATCGATTAGTGTTGTGCAGTAGGTGCTTACTTTTTAAATATTAGCAAATATTATTATTCCATTAATCATTTGCCTGTCGAAAAGTGTACAATAATGTGCAAATATGTTAACTCTTTGTAATAGTTTACATTATAATAGTTAGAAATGTAACTCAGATTTTAAACTAAACATATTATTAATAATCGAAATGTTTTGGTACATATTTAGAAAACTATTCAATCGCAGTCAACATTTAATTCCATGGCTAAATTTACTAGGTTTATTGGATATACGGAGTATATTAGTTAGACTAGATTAAATTTGTTTTACGTGTACAGTATCGACATATTGTGAACATACAATCGTTTTAATACAAATTGAAACATATATGAAAAAAGTAAATATTTACCTTCTTCTGTAGTCTGATTACGGAGGTCCATTTCTTTTCGAGTAGGCCGCCGAATTTGCGATCCATTTCGCCAGACATGTCGGCTTCCTTCTTGAACGCTTCCAACGCGCCCGTATAGCCATTGCTGCCTAGGTAATCGGCGATCGCTTTATTCCTGTAACAATAATAATATAATATTGAGATTTCTTTATGGTAACAGAGGCTTGACAGTCCACTGGATAATAGGTGGCCACCAACGCCTATAACACAAATAATGCCATATGTGTTGTTGCCAATAATAATAATAATATACTTTATTTCTTAAGCCAGTAACTATTGTATACATAATATTTTCATTTTAACAGGAACATAGGCTTTAAAATACATATAAATATATTGTCCCCTGACCTCCAAGCTAGGATTGCCTTTGTTTTGGAGATCAGTGGTCCCGCGTCGTGGCAGTCGATATTATTTAAAATGAGTGTTATACCTGAGATACACATTTAGTATATGCCAACCTACTACCACATGAAGCCTAAGTTACATAAGGCTTATTATTATCATTAACTTTTTACACGTTTTCATCACAATGCCAACAGTTATCATATCTACCCTCTACCAGTTAAAAAGAGTATCTTATTTTACAGCAACAAGTGCCGACTGCCGACTGTAGCAGGATTAAGGATACGGAATTTTAACAAGATAGGGAAAATGGGCTCTGGCATCCCTTACTCACTCACCGAAACACAACAGCATACATGCTATTATTTTACGATGGTCTTCGTAAGATTGGTTACTACTGCCAGATGGGCTGACCAAATGACTGCGTAACAGAGTGTGCCCTGGCCTTGATACACTTTCCCGATAAGACTAAAGCCAACTTTGAAAAGTTTACTTCCAATGTTGACCTTTTTTTACTTGGGAAATTCTGCGAACATGATCCCCACCGAGCATGGGGAGATCGGTGGGGTATGTAGGACTTCTACCCACTAAAAACCCCACGGTGTTTCTTCGCGCCGTCTATGGTCTAAAGTTGACCCTGCCAAGAATCGAAGGAACCCTGATACTATAATCTAAGTAACATAAATTTTTATTTGTTACCTACACGTTTGAAACAGATGTTTAAAAAAAACATACAAAAAATAACAGCTGAATATCTTGGAGGATTTCCTGAGCAGAAGCTACACGTGTCTTAAGACAGCGCATCTGCTTATAAATTATGAATTTTAATAAAAAAAAGTGAATTTTTAAATTCTAATTTCTAGCAAACATTAACATGATATCAATGGAAGTTATGTACATTTCCGTACTGTTACTCGTTTAAACACAATTCTTCAATACCGGATGGAAGACAAAACGGAACAGGTAGTCTTTTGCGTTCTTATCTAAATAGTATAAAATGTAGGTCCGTAATACCTTCAGTAATACGTAGTTGAGGAAGTATGTATCGAAAGACATTGAAACGAGCACATTAAAAATTCAGGAGACGTCACTGCAAGGTTATATAAATAGTGTGTGACGCGATACAATATCTAGTGAATGATCAGGTTTATCTTTGTTCAATAATAAATAGCGTGCGTTTGTAAAATTGTATCGAATCATTGTAACCTCTACAGTGTGCGCTTCCATATCCAGACCAGAGCGAACTTTTAAAAGTTCATTTCCAAAGTTGACCCTGCCAGGACTCCGGAAGTCGAACCCAGGACCCCTGAGACACACAGAGCGTTAAGTAAAGCATCCTAACCACTCATCCATCGGGCTCGACAATGCCATTCAAAGTCATTGAGCCAGCGAAGCTATAACAACCGAAAGACCATTTTGCCACTCTAGCAACGTAAGAAGCAAGCGATTAGACGAATAGTGTGTCCTATTTTGATAAGTTGCCCTTGCACAAGAACCTTCGAGTTACTTTGTATCCGCAATTAAAGTTTACATATTATCAGAAACTTTGTTGCGCATTTTGCAACAATTGATTATTGACTCTTTAATCAAAAGTAACATTTTAAGGGCCTTTTTCACCAACTACAACAAGTAAAGTGTTGATTAGTTACTTTTAGAAATAATTTTGTTTTATTAAATTATGCACTCGGTGTACTGCATTCTTCTATAGGCGATTTTTTTTATTATTTTCTTTTTAATGTTTGGGACTTTTACCGTACAAACAAAGGTATATCAGCTCCATCATTCCCGGTGACCGGTGACTTTAAATGGCGATTAGCCTACTTGACATTTTACTCAGAGATGGTGAAAGAGGCCCTAAGCCCAAATTACATTTGGTTAAATTGTATTTTAGTTTTTTTGGAAAGAAATAATCTAACGACTCTTATTGCCAACTTAGATCACAAGTATTTTATTTGTATAAAAACATATGAAAGGCTTCTATAAATTTCGATGATGTATATTGTCCCAGCAGAGATGAAGTCATCTTACGAACTTGAACGGTTAGAATTTGTAAAGGTCACAACTAACGTAAGAATTGTAACATTTTAATACAATTTCAATATAAACAAAATTATTTAAATAGACATAATGGTACCTATAGTGAGAAAGTTGTTACTTACATAATTTTGATTCGTAATGTGTAAAATTTAATTACAAAAAAAATGTAAATCTTATTTTAAATAATTATTCCATAAACAATATCTTAACAGCAATGAAACGTGGTTTCTAACTCTAACTATGGGCCGGAAGGTTCTCTAGTGGAGACCACGGACCGGCAAGAGCAGCGTAGAACCGACTGACGACAATAAGGCCCATGTGTCGACGCTTGATCCAGGATGCTTTTAACCGGTCCTTTTGGAAAGTTATGGGGAAGGCCTATGTCACGTAATGCACACGTTAAATAATTTTACAAATGAAGACGTGAAGTGGATGAAGGTCGCATTTTTGGGTTTTTTCGTTATTTTGCGTTGATGAAGGTAATATGTCCATATAAATGATTACAAGCCTTAAGATCGTCAGGAAAATAGAGTTGTAAAAGGTGTTATGTACAGTTAATTTTAAAAAGCAAAAAGTGCAGAAGTGTTTAATTGCTATCATAAAATTAATATTTTAGGTTGTTTTCACAACTTTGCATCATAATTTAGTACAAAAATCAGTTCCGTGGCGACTTATCTCAAAAATTAAAAGTAAAACTTTAACCTCGATTTACTCAAAATTGGAATTAAGCGACTTTTATCACCTTCATCCACTCACGTCTTCAAATATTGAAGACTTTTTTATGTAAACATCTATTGAATGTCAGTTAACGACACTTATTCAAACATCATTCATTCGTCGAAAATTACTACAGTTTACAAATTGTTGTGAAGAACGTTCTTATCTCCGTATGTTGTATAATTGTGTAGTATGTTGCATTGGCATGCAGAATAAGTGTGATATAAATGAACTGTGTCCAATGTGTTATCGGTCATTTTGTCTAAATCCGGTCTAATAAAATAATTGGGGCATTTCTTGCCATGGGGCTTTGAGAATATCCCTTTGGTAAGACAATAAGGATTATTCCACTTTAAGATTATGTACCCATGGAGATTTCTTTACACCACAACAAAAAATATGGAAATACAATCATAAGACATAATATAATTTAAGAATTTTAGACATCAATTTCTAATAATATATAATACGAAAAATTATACACATAAATTAGTAAGGTGTTAGGTCATTAAAGACTTTATGCATGAAAAAATCCCCTTCTAACTAAATGATCCTCAAGTCAGATTTTTTGTACAAAGAAAAAATTAAGAAAAATGCTAATTAACTGTTGTGGTTGATAATTTTAAAAATTCATATATTTGATACGTAATTTATTTGGCTTTTATATAATGAAAATAGTCCTGTTAAACCGCTAGGAGTAAGAGTTTTTATAAATAAAAACTAGTTTCAGCCTATTCAGCCATGTAATAATTTCTTGAGTGTAATAAAATATAGCTTAGCAATCGCATAAATCTATCAAATGTGTAAGGATTAGCAGCTTTGTTTATTGTCCACTGTGACTTTCTAGAAAAATGATTTTGATAATTATTAACCTTGATGCAAATCGTTGCAATGAGATTTTTTTTTAAATATTACATAATTTGTGCAAAATTACATTCTCTTTAAGCACATTCCTGTTCTAATTACGATTTGCTGTGTGGGTTCTTCGGAAAATCAGCGGAACAGTTTACGATTGCAAAAAAAGAACTACAAACAAAATGCAAAATTATCCTCTATCTTTAGCCAGTGTGACGTAAAACGCATTTTTATACAAGAATTAAACTACCAAAGCTCCTGAAATAATTAATACAACTTTGTTAGTGTTGCATAAGTTATTAGTCAGACTTTGCCGGTTCAGGTTACCTAGTATTCTAAACGTAATTTTATTAACTTTCGTTCGTGTGCACGTACGTACCAGGTGAATGAAGCTCATTTCTTGCTTTTTAATACGACAGGTTGCGGCGTTGAGCGTCTGAACGGTGAAATTGAATCGATTCGAAAGACAATCAGTTTCGCGGGTGTCCCTATTGTTTGCGTGGGAGCAATCACATCAAGCGTTTTTTGTTTCCAAGTGAAAAGATGTAGCGACGCAGGTAGCGAATAATCGGCTAGATAGCGTTCCCAGAGAAAATAGTACATTTAGATTAATGCAAATGTTAAAAATTGTGTACTTTGTACATTAACAATTGAGATATAAAAGGTTTTTCCAACCAGTCAAACCGCAGTGTGCTTTGCCGATGTGACTCGAATCCAACTACAAAACAAATATACACCACCTATATTAGTTGACAGTGACAGTGGTGCTGAAAACGAATCGTTAACCTATTTTATACATTTTCGCTGATTGAGAATTCATTCAAAACGTCTCAACCCAAGTGTATAGGTGTTCGTTCTGTGAGACCATCGCTTTTAAGATGCAACAGTAATTTCAGATTATGTTTGACGAGCCTGTTGGATGAGTGGTTAGAGTGCCTTTATGCTTTGTTCCAGGGGTTTCCGGGTTCGATACCCGACAAGGTCAACTTTGGAAATGAAATTTTCAACGTTGGCTCTGGTATGGATGTGGAAAGCAGTGGCAGGGCGACACTGCGTTTCGCAGTCATTTGGACAGCCCATCTGGCGACAGTAACCAAAAGACCATCGTGAAATAATAGCACGTGTTGTGGCTGTGTTTCGGTGAGTGAGTAAGGGATGCCAGAGTACATTTCCCTATCCCTTCCCAATTCCTTATCCTTAATCCTAATATAGTCGACAATGCACTTGCAGCACCCGTAGCGATACTTGTGTTATAGGCGACGGTAGACTCCTACTACCAAATGGATCGTCAGCCTGTCTGACGACCTTAACATATAAAAAATGTGTTAAAAAATATGCTGACAATCGCTACCAGCTTTAAGTTTGATCATTGGCGAGTTCAGTAGTAGGTATAGTAAGTAACATTGAAATAGCGAAAGTGGTCTCGTGCGTATAGAGACGCTAGCCGATCAGGACCGCCTGAGAAAATAACTTTCACGCTACATTTCCTTTGGTAGTGTATTAAAGATCGCAGGGACAAGTGCCGTGTGTTCGCTCATTTGCCCGTGACTTCGTTATACGTGACTCATTAGGGTCATCGCGGTGGGACCATGAGTCTGGAGCGATAAATAAATTAAGACAGCTTTCTTAACTCAAATAAATGTCAGTTAAATTACTGTATAGAAACAGAGAATAACTGTAGATAGATAACAGACATAGATGATTAGTGATTAAATGAGTTCAGTTTATCGAGCATATTTCGTTTAATTAGTACATTATAATCATACGCCTACTTTAATCTAAAGACATTTCTAAAGACCTATTACGTAACTAAATTAGGACATTAAAATGATATGTCACTTTTTATTATTTCAGAGTCCATCATCTGCCCTAAGGTCATTAAATTAAATTCTCAACAGAAACGATATTCTACATGACGCGTGATGCGGACAGTAGGCAACTATGTATATTAATTTATAACAATATTTAGATTCAGGTCTGGTTAAATACATAAATTGCAGACGCAATTACAAAATGAAGCCTGTATAAGAAGCACGAATTGGATTTGCATACGAGCACGTGACCAAAGAAACTGAAAAGGTAACTTATAAATTTTCGAAGAACTTTACCACTGATAAATGATAACGTCATTACAGAATATTCTTGGTAAATTGTTTTATTCGAAACGATAGATTAGATAAGATTACAACACCTATTTATTTTAATTGGTAATTATTTCATTAAACAGTGTTATGAAAATGGACTTCCATTCAAGATGAAAATTTTTAATATACAGTAGGTACTTAGCTGCCCGTATTATTAATTTTAAATCTATCCAAGAGGCAGTCTTGACTTTAAATTCGCTAGGCCTAGGGTTGATAATCATTTTCATAGTAGTGCGGAGGCACATTCCCCATCCCCACCCTCTGTCGCCCACGCGACTCGGAGTATCGATCGACCACAGGCGACGACTGGCTGCTACGTCAGAACGTCAGTGCGTCATTTCAAATCCCTATTCCACGAGACTATTCAATCCAACTCCCCCATGGTTCACGGGTAATGAGTAAATCTTTTCTCGCATCGCAATTTCCTGGCAACAGAATTTTCAAAATAGGTCCGGCAGTTTTTGAGTTTATTCATTACTAACATACAAATCTTCTCTCTTTATAATATTAGTATAGATTAGCTGTGCCCTCGACTTCGTACGTGTGATGGTATTTGGAATAGCGCGAACTGTTTTGTTTTTAAGTCTCGCACAAACGCACAGACAAACGCATGGACGAATGGAAACGAATGGAGTTAAAATTCTTAAAAATCCTTTCTTAGCGGATGCTTACGTTATAAAATAAACCTATGTTCCAAATGTCAGCTTTCTAGACACATAAATTTTTGCTGGACAGGACTTACGATTTTATAAGTATATCTAATAATATAGATATAACACTAACATTGCTGAAAGGCATTTTAACTAAAATTTGATTGTATTTATTCATAGTAATTTTCAATAGTTAGCACATTGTAACAATACTCAACTATTAATATAATACTTATTATATATTCAAATTGACCTCTTCAAAATCGACATAAATTCTATTTATTTATTAACATTTAAATAGAATCAACACAACGTGCTAGCGTGATGTTATTTTAAAAGCTTTTTTTGAAAACCACTATCGAAAATCAAATTGGTTCAGCCGTTCTAAAAGTTTCTAATATGACAAAAATCAGTATAATATGTGTTTTTATGAAATACTATATAATTATATTAGCTGTTGCGACTTCGTCCGCGTAACTTTATAAAATATATCCTATCTCTTAAGTTTGATCAATGTTTTATTAAAATCGGTCCAGTAGTTTAGGAGTTCATCGGAGACAAACAATGTGACATGAATTTTTTATTTAAATAGAGATTTGTTCTACGCTGGTTTCTTAATAAGAATTTCATTTCAATATACCTACTTGTTCGACCCCTGTGTGTTTAATTATATCGCTGCTACATAGATACATTGCATGTTTATGCTTGCCATGTAATATACCATGTTTATTAAAGGGAAGGTTCGTGGGCGTAAAAGTATAATGGGAAAACCAAGACAACGCGTAACAGGGGACTTGAATGTTAAAAACAATACACGAAGGCGAAAATAAATTATCAGAAAATTCGAGAATAAGTAAGCACAAAAATTGCCTAGGTGTTTTATTTGTAATAAGGTTGATGTTAAAAATGCAGGTAACAAATCCAAGCTGCAGGAAATAAAGGAAATGTACTACTTTATTTAATATTTCAAAGAATGGAGGAACTACGATTGTTAAACCGCCACAGCGTATCCAAGCAACTTTTATCGATTGTTGTGCTAAAGTCAGATGAGACGTGTACATGAATAAGTCCCTCGGTTAGGCGCCATTAAAAATTCCCTCGGCACGTAATGACAATCAGAAACTTATTTTACTTGTTTTATTGTATGAAATAATTAGTAAAAAATAAAAATTTTGAACATCAATAAGATTATTCTCAATGGTGATAGGTGGTTACCGTTGCCTCAGGACACAAGCAACACCAAGCGATATGCATTTGCGCTGCCATGCCGACCATACAGGAAAATATGTTGCTCGCTTGATTAAGCCCATATTGTAACTAAGTGGAAACACTGCAGAAGGGATGTTGCTTCAAAGTTCACGCGTCTGAGAAATAAAGTTTTTATCCGGACTGTGTGCAGCGGCACCTTATTCAAGTAATGAGGAACTCCGCATCTACGGCGAGCAGTACGGTGGTGGTAAAAGCTTGATGTATATATTAATTGGAACAACTCATTGGAACACTCGTCATTTTACAGCCAGTAGAACAAACAAAGAGTGGTTACATCTTTTCCTAGACTAAAGGATACTAACCGTTACGTAGTTTTAAAAGGACGCGCACTATTTTTGTAAATTTGCAATTGGCTACTGTAGCCTATTTCATAGAGGTTGCAAATTGCGGACAACCTTGATATAATAAAGGATAAGAGTTAAGGATAAGCTCTGGGATCCATTACTCACTCACCGAAAAATTCCGCGGTGGTCTTCTGGAAGTGAATAGTTACTGCTTCCAGATAGTTTACGACTGCGGGACGCAGTCTGGCAGGAAACTTACCACATAAAAACTAAACAGGAAATTCTATTATCTAATAATCTTTACTAGGATACACAATTATTCAAATGTATGTATAACAGCAAATATTAACGGCCATCTTACGCAATGAAAAAGTTCTAGATTGTTAATGTAATCTCGTGACCAGAACACTAAACAACTTTCTGCTGCCCGATCAGTAGGTACGTATTTTTTTTCTAATAACAGGAAATGATATAAAATATATCAATTCGAAAATTAATCATGTTTATACTATTTAAGAGGCACTTTTGTTACCTACTCATAAAAAATCGCTTCTTGAGGTTCGAAATCCGAATAACTACGAGCGAAATTATGTATGCCAAGAAAAGGACCCATTTACTTTTGGAGTCAAGTTATGACACAATATTACAAGTAACAAGTCAAAATAATTAAGATAATGATCTATTACGAAATAGGATTATGTTACTCGTATCCACTTGACTACTTAACTCTCAATCCATTGTTTTGTTATGATATAAAATAATGAACACGTTTTGCATATCACCACAGCATATCAAATTCACATGCACAGAGATAAATCAAATATTAATTATTGATTTCTGCGAAATAGACAATAAGTTTTTAAAAAGATTTTACTAGGATATATTTACAATTGGATAACTTTTTCAATTTCTTATGACTCCCGTCTTATAAAAAAATGGAAAGATGGAAAGAAGTACATGTAAGATTTTAAAATCAAAGGACTTTTCATGTATAAATGGATTAAAATAATGTGACTTTTTATTTAAAATTAATAAAAAAATAACGACAAAATTTATTATTATCAGATATTTTTATATTTTTGTACGTAGTGTATTTTTCACCTCTCCAGCACGAAAATGGTGCTTTTGGTGCCTAAAAATTCGTAGCAAAATCGAATTTTGCTTTTTTTTTATGTCTCGTGCCTTTAAATCACTCACTTCGCTCAGTAGTCGCTCAGTACAATGAATAATATTAGAATCACACGCTACGCTCGGGATTCAATTCTATAGACTACTTCGCTAGTTCGTGATTTAAAGTCGGCACTCGCAGCAAAAAACAATTTTGCTCTCTAGTTGAACAAATAACTATTTTCCTTTTCAGATGTGGAACTCCAAACCATTTTTTTTCTTGTTATGTGCATAACAAATGCACAAATTGACAGCTAAATCAGCATGTTTCGTATTAATTGCTCTACAATTTGGTTAGAAATGAAAAATCGAGACAAACAAGAATATTTACCCAAACTTTAACTTATCTGATACATTATTCTGCTTCTTCTGTCGGTTAAAGTCTTTGTATTCGGATGGTTGAACATAAATGAACTACATGCATAATTAATTCTAATATCATTAAAAATAATAATACGTTTTACAAGTGTCGCCTAAATGGATTGACTGATTTACGATTGATCTACAATGAATAATATTTTTATAGAATGGACACGTTCACTAACAACGATCATATCATAATATTATAAAGATGAATACATGGAAATAGTTAGGAAATACATTTTTTTGTAACCAGTGGCTCCAGTGTTACCAATACCCAATAACGTCAACGATATTACAACACAATAATGTGATAAAAGAACGAAACGGTACTTACTGCTTAATAAATTGAAAGCAAGAATTTTGCGGTTGCGATTTAACTATACCTATATATTATTACAAAGGCTATAAATATTGAATAAGATTTTACATTATATGATTATAAAATATTATGAAACCAATTTACCGTTTTTTACTCATTTTTCATGACTACCTTTATGTAACTTGTTTGAACTGCAATATTCTTGTTGGTATGCGACCTTTAAATGATAAGAAATCGATAATTTCAGTAGTGATGACCTTTACTTAACAAACTAGTTCTTTAAAGTTAACAATAGTGGTTTCAGCCGTCTTTGATCTTTACAAAAACTTTCATGAATGTTCACAAGCTTACAAGGCCGTCGATAGCGGGCGCAGGCAGGTACTAAAGTGTGAAATTGCGCTAAAGCTTCGTCTCTCGTCATACCTATTTATTCGCATAGGTACAAGTGTCTTGTTTTCTTTTTGTTGTATATCGTGTTTATTCTAATTGATATTATAAATGCGAAAGTGAGTTAGTTTGTTTAATACGCTTTTACGCCTAACTATTCAACCGATCATCATGAAAGTTTGCATATATGTAATAATTATTTTTTGTTTTTTAAACAAAAGCAGCCTAGGTTACTCCTTATATTCCTTATAACATCAGCTATCTGGCAGTAATAGTCCCGTCAAAATCGATCCAGCCGTTTTTGAGATTAGCCGAGACAGACAGACAAAAAAATATTAAAAATTGTTCTTTTTTTATACTTCGATATACTTATATTAAAAATTATTGACATTACAAACTAACAATTTTTATTTATATGTATGTATGACAGATATCCAAGCTTGCGTTAAATATAAATTTATTTGTACAATTGTGCATAGGAAACGATGGCGCACAGTGCGAGGGCATGCGGCAGAAAGAATTTAAAGCTGCGACCGGCGAGGACTGCATTCCTCGCGATCCGCAACACAAGTCGTTTAGCGGACACACAACGGGGTCTTGGACCTTACAATCGCATCGTTTCTTCATTATGGGAACGCTATGATGAGGATGATTTACGAGTTTATAACGCATCTTGCATGCACTTATATGTACGTACGGCATTAAAGAGTCCCGTAAGAAACATATTATTTTATAAATACTAGCCGTGTCCCACGGTTTCACCCCCCGTTTAATTTAAATTGACAAAGTTTTGCATGCACATAATGGACTCTTCTTAGTAATGCTCGTTTCTCGTCAAACGGCTGCCTTCGGGCCCTACCCCGACTCAATACATCTCTTCACTCGCACACGCTATTTAGTGTTCTTTCGGATTTTTTTTTCCGACTGGTTGTTTTAGAGCTCTATTATATTAGTACAGATAATTACAGGTACAGTGCAATGTCCACCGTATAAACAAACATACGCGGTATTGACGACAATCCATGTCATAGAAGGCGATGGATGAGTAATGCCAAGTAGTTGCGAAGTAAATGAAACGATGAGATAGCATCTTGGACCTAGGTAGTTCCGTGTGAATGACGGCCTTGTATCGTGTATATGTATGTAGTTAAACTGAATTTATTTAAAGAACACCTGAGACGCTCTACACACGAATGTGTTTCCAATTATTTATAAACACGTTTCGCGGAGACGGTTAACTGTCAACGTATCAGTTCATTGGGTCAAATATTTTTGCAAACGCTTTCTAGACGACGACGACGTCTATTACAAAACTTATGCAATCACGATTCATAATGTCGATCGATTATGATAATAAACTGTGATGTAATCTGTTTTTTTTTTTAACTATTCAAAACAGTGTTCTTAATACAAATCTCGAGTCGGGCCCGGTTTCGAGTCAACAGGAGGTCTTTGAAGGGGGCCTTGAGAGTTGTGAGCGATCGTTATCACTAATTTGAATATACTAACATACACTGGTATGTATACGCATTCTGTTACACTTTCACTGTATTTTTTCATACATTCAAAGCAGTGAAGGCATAGTATCTCGCCCAAGAAAAAAAAATTGTTTTCGGATTTCTAATTTCAATCGACAAGGTAGAGTCCGTTTAGACAAGATTGTAACACTTTCTGATATAATTACATAGAGTAAAAAAATACAATCTCAATACAGAAGCTTAAATCAACAGATGCCTATCTGGACAAGACTAATCAAAACAAACGAAAGAGATGTATATATATTCTACTCGATAGATAGCTTTTTTTATACCTACTACAACATACAGACAAACTTTTATACTTCACCACCATATATAATATTATATAGGTAATAGTGGTAACTCATAAACCCACTTTATTTGTTGTCATTGCCTGTAATTTTTATACTATGTAATCTTGGAATCATTAACTTTGATAATACATTTTAAATGGTTTTGGAGTCAGGGATGCTATTAAATAATGTTCACTTAGTCCATAACCTTGTAAGTCACTTATGAAAATATTTCTATTTCTATTATTTTGCACGGTTATCATAAATGATAACGGTTTAAAAATTATTTAAACTAATATTAAAATAAAAACAATCAAGAAGATTTCATTAAGCAGTGGAGACAAAAAAAATTGTGCTATTATAGCTTACGACTTCTGAAGTAACTACAAGATAAGGATAAGCTCACACCTAATCAGCGTTAACAGTGTGTTTGCGAACGATATAATATTGAAGTAGCGGTGTTCATTGAACTAGTGGGTTAGCGGTGCGCTTTAGAAACGGTGCTGCTGCAATCTTTGGATTCAGGAAGATCGTAGAGCATATCCATTTGGCGAAATGGTCGTTATTTTTAATCATCGGACGCGTTCAATGACCCCGATTCTTAATGCGGTGGATTCCAACTAAATGTGGAACTATTTCGTCTTTAGTAGGTTTTACACATTTTGTTTGTCAAGAGCATCTAACACGACACGAGACAACAAAATTAAAAATGTTTGTTCATAGTAGACGGTATACATAGTCCAGCGAGTTTTAGCGAGAGAGAATAAAAGTTACAAAATTAATTTTACCTAATATAAGTTAAATTTACTTTAATTTAACTATAAATAATATTACTCAAGTTACTTTACTATGTAATAATATATTTTTATATACTTTTTTTATTTATTAGTTAAGGAATAAGGGCAGGATGAAAACGAGGTGATTCTTAGTGTCTTAACCATTTGGACTGAATCACATTTGTCTTTGCAATAATTAAAATGTAAATTTCTGACAAGACATCATTATGACGCAATAAACATGCTTAACTCTCTTATTTTATTATTAGGAAATAGTTGTCGTTCTAGTACCACTCACGTGTTTCAAGCTTGATCGCATTTCACTAATAAGCTTATGTAATTCGACATTTTTAATTCGAAATTTAGACAGTACTTACTCTATAGCACAGAGTGAGGCTAAGTCTGTTTTACAATAGCGTGTGAATAGCGTGACCACATCTTTGTTTAGGCGCGAGGTGATGTATAGAGTTCGTGGTTCTCCTTTCACTTCGAGTGAATCGAGTTTAAAGGGTATGTCAAGGAATACCAGGTTTTTCGCGTTGTTTACGGTCACCAAACGGTAACAATCGCAAGTATTTACGTTAGATAAATTCTAAATAAATAAAAATCCATGAAATTATTAACATTTCCATTTTTTTTAAAGCAAAGATCGTCAGACAGGCTAACGGTCAACTTGATAGTACGGTCAAGGATAACGCGTTAGGATAAGGATAGGGTAATGGGCTCTGGCATCCCTAATTCACTCAGCGAAACTCGTCACACTTATTTATTTTTATGTTAAGTTGGTCAGACAGGCTCACGATCCATTTAGGCGATGATAGGTCGCTACCGTCGCCTATAACCCAACAAACCCCATATTTGTTGCAAGTGCGCTGCCGTCTACAGTCTACAATATTAACTATATATTTTAAATAAAAAAAAAATATTCTTGCCGTCCTGCTCGACAGTAACATAATCAATAGACGCAATTATGACTCCTCATTTCATAGGTTCACGAGGAAAGTTGCACATCGATTAAGTCGAGGAAGCCGATGGCAACGGGTTCAACGAAATCAAGTTATAAGAACACTGTTACTTTCAAAGGTCGACCGTGGAACAGTCGGGTCGACCGTACTAAATGAATCGCTATAGTTTAATTAAACTTTTAGACACGCAACATCGCCAAAACTTATATGATAAAAACTAAACTCATAGATACAGTCATAATTATATCAATTAGATACATTTCTTTTTATTAAAATCAGTTCGCGATAGGATACGGGAACCGATAGCAGACAGTTACCTACATACGGAAGGAAGTCAATCGTTGCAAATCGGTTACACAAAACTAACTGGATTTATTTGCCGAGCTATTGAAACGTATTGAGCAATTTTTTTATTCTTCTTGTTTTAAACTGGTTAAGATTATTTTTACAATGCATAGTTAATGTTGTGTAGTTCATAAAACACTTAATCACTTTGCAAATAAATGCTCACTAGACTGATAAAACTAGATAGCGATAGAGATAATGATTTACAAAAGCCATACATACTATTACTATGTGAAAGTCCGTCTGTCACGGTCACGGCTCATATTGATAAAATTTGTTATGGCGTCAAAGAACATCTATAGTATATTTTTCAACATTAAATGCGGGCAAAGCAGTGGCAAAAGGCAAAAGTAAAAGTTCAAGATAAAAAAGTTGACTAAGCCTACAATAAAGTCTCTTTTAAGTATCTAGTCATTTTCAGACTAACTTTTGCCCGCGATTTTGACCGCATATCTATCTATTAGCGTGATGATATATATTTTATCATT
This sequence comes from Synanthedon myopaeformis, assembly GCA_944738685.1. NCBI lineage: Eukaryota > Metazoa > Arthropoda > Insecta > Lepidoptera > Sesiidae > Synanthedon > Synanthedon myopaeformis. Next base: position 3,616,904 of record OX122926.1, on the reverse strand, counting down.
TAACACGTTCAACCAAACAAACAAACACTTCAGCTTAATTATATTGCCAAGTATAGATTGTATCAAACTTTCAAGCAAAATGTTGGCAATATTGCGTTACTCGCGTGACCTTGTAGCCAAAACTACTGGACTGAATCTAATAATTATACCAAAAACTGAATGTTTCTGAATCAGATATTATTGGTACAAGTTTAATTTTCATGTGTGATATATAATGTATACTTCTTTACAGAGTATAAAGTAAAGTCGCTTCCCGCCGTCTGTACACTTCGAAAGAGAGTCGAAACGTCTAAGTACTGAGTATCGGAATTTTATAAAACTGAGTGAAGATAATATTAAAAAGTGCCCCAAACTTTTTTGGCGTTATGTAAATTCAAAATCACCTTCTAATCAAAATCATCAAGTAGTTTCTTTGAACCAGCTTGTTTCTAATTGTGGCGAAGACACTTGTAATTTATTTAATGAATATTTCAGTTCAGTTTTTGTTCATAGTACACCTCGCTTTGCTACTTATGACCCTGATTGTCCTCCTGTGAATTCCCCAATTGATCTAGGTGCTATAACTCTTACCATGGATGTGATTAACAATGAACTTAAAAATTCATTAAAGTCATTAACAATGATTGCATACATCCCATATGCTGATCAATTGACATTACCTTTGTTTATAATTTACTGCAAATCCCTAGAAGCGGGAATATTTCCATTAGTTTGAAAGCAGGCTCTCATTACTCCTATTCCAAAGAACGACAAAAGAAATGATGTATTTCAATATCAACCAATATCTAAAGCGCTATTCGGTAAAATCTTTGAAAAAATTATTACTCGTGTTCTACAGTGCTTTAAAAAAATATATTTCCGTAAACCAACATGGCTTTTGTAAAGGGCGCTCTGTAGAAACTAATATGCTTACTTTCACTAACTTATTGGTGGAGAGCATGGATAATAGAATGCATTCGGATTTTTCAAACGCATTTGATAAAATTAATCACGATTTACCTACTCATAGAAAAGCTACGGACTATCGGAAAACATGGTGATCTACTGCGCTGGTTAAAATCATATGTTAAAAACTGATCCCAAGCAGTTTCTATAAAGGGTTTCAAGATTCCTGGAAATCCTCTCAGGAATTCCTCAGGGATCACATTTGGGCCCATTATTCTTCATGTTAATGATATCGGAAAAGTTATACATAACTCGTAATTCCTATTGTATGCTGACGATACAAAGTTTTTTAAAACAGTTAAGACTATTGAAGATTGTTTTCAACTTCAATCAGATTTAACACGAATATCTCTCATTAAACAACTATACCTAAACCTTGATAAATGTTCTGTTATATCTTATACCCGCAGACATAACCCTATTATTTTTGAATAAATTTATAATATATCCTTGAGGAGAGTTACATCTGTACATGATTTAGGTATCATCATGGATTGTAACTTATCTTTTAACTTACATATTAATAATATAGTTAAAAGAGCATTTCGATAGTAACCACGTGATCGCACAATGAAAAGCGATACGTCCTCCCTCTAAAAGCGGTTGGTGCGGACTGGCCAGCCGCCCGAATGTGTCTTCTAATATATTGCAAGGTTTGCGTGTTTTTACGAATTTTTTTTAGTCGTTTTTGTGAATATATTTATTTAATTTTTTGCATAGAAGTAGTTGATAATGCGAAGTTTATAGTAGTATTTTTATTTCTAGCAAACAATATTTAGTCTATTCAGAAAAGGCAGCAGTTTTGGTGAATATTTTCGAAAATTTCAATGCATTATTATATTTTATTTTTGGGAAATTTGTTACTATAATAAAAAATTGTTTAATTTATTCCATAGAAGACTTCTATGCCAATACATAGTATTTTTTCCGTTAAGTTTAAACTACGATGTCGACTGAAAACAGCAAAGAGTTTGAATCCCCGAACTCCAAATTTTATGAAACGGATGTCCAAATAGATTATATGTTTTAAAATCTAATCTGTTTGATTTTTAACTCCACTGTGAATACACCTTTACCCTACCGTTGCACTGATGACTCACTGCATTCTTAATGCGAACAGACTATAGTATGATAATGTTATTATTGATAAGTGCCATAAAAATCGTTATACCGCGTTACATCAGTTCACCACAGGCGCGGTTAGAGCTGCGATCACATTTCCGTGTCTCTAATTACGTCTGCTACCCTAGATTAAATGGAGAATGAGGTGCGAATTTATACTCCTATTAGCGACTCGCTCCAGGCTTCACACAGAGTTAAAATTTTCAAAAATCCTTTCTTAGCCGATGCTTACATATGTTAATAAATAAACTTATGTTCCAAATTTCATCCCTAGACTTAGGCAGTTTTGGCTGTGCGTTGATAGTAAATCAGGACAAACGATTTCATAAACTAAGTATAGATTAAGGGAGTCTGCACAATTACTATTGTTTTTCTATAATATTACCTTCAAGTGATATTTTAAAGCTTTATTGAAAAAAAAGTAACAATAATTCAAAACAACAATTCACTTGGTCAAAGGATAAAAAAAAACTAAATTATGCTCCCGAAAATCCATAATATTATTATTAGCAAGACTACCATAAGATACTAGTAATACTACTAGTTGTGTGAGGAGGGATTATCAATTTATCTGTCAAACCAACACAACTCCATTATGTTAATGGACACAGCGGTTTTTTTAAATTCATCTTTTAAAAAATAGAATCTGTAGTTTTAATAATGTAAAGAACACAAAACAGAAATTTATTTTTACATGAATATTTGCATATGAAAACCGCCATTGTGAAAATGTGTTAATAATGTGATTAACTTACAGCTCCTCTCGTTGCCGTTGTGACAAAACCATTTTCATTGTGGTTAGGTGGTGCTGGAGGCGGCGTAGGCCCTGGAGTATCACTGCACTAGAGTCTTCACTTATTCACACAGGCGACGACAGAACAGCCGTTGCCATTATCACACCTGCAGATAAAAAAAAGGAAAAAAATTGAAATAATCCCTTTCTAGTGACAAAGGAATAGGAAGGTAGGTGACAAGGAAAATTTACTTGATAATTTATAGTTGGCCTCCAATTTAATGTTTTAATTCTACAAACATAAAGTACTAAAATGTTGAGATTCAAAATCCAATAAGTCTTGATAACAAATTGAACTTGCAACATTCAGGATTTATCTAAAAAAGTATGAAGCATACACCTCATTAGGTAAGCTGTGACGATAGGACTTAATTATTTTATATGTTAAGTGCATCAACCAGCATAGGTATTTTGATCAAATTTGACAATTATTTTATTCCTGTAAAATACCAACACATCTGTCTATATACTTTTTTCAGTTTTATTTTGTAATTACTTAACTTTTGTGATTCTTAAAACATATTAGTAATTTAAAAAAAAACATTGACACAAAATATTTACAAATTGTTATGGCGTTACAAAGGAGTTTACAATTTGTTATGGTGTAATGTACTCTGATTAATAAATTAATAAAACAAATGTATTAAAAAACCTACCAGCATAGGAATAGATGGAAAGTCACAGAATACTTGATTGCATTCAACTGACCAAAAGCAAAATGCGATATATGGATATATTGGCGCCTTAAAGAAGTAATGTAAAGTATATAGTAAAACAAGAAAGTGGCAATTAACTATCCAACTTTTAAGTTTAACATAATTTATTTTATTTACATTCATTTTTCTTTACTTCTTAATGGCACGTCACTGGTAAATAATCTGTTAAAGGAGGGTCTTGTTACAGTTTTGACATTATACAATACATCATCCTGTGTAACATAATTGTCTCAAAAATGAAGAATGTAAAATGCTTTATAAAAATGGAGGAAGTTTACCCTATTGGTTTACATAAGTGTTGTGTTGTTGAATAAATATTTGAAACAAATGTTGTGTATCGCAATTGTGTAACAATTAGTGGTTGCTAATTTTTACTCTTAGAATAGTAATAAATATATATTTTAAATCCTAACGAAAAATACCTAACTATATCAGCAAATAAAAAACCTTATTTATAATATAGAATCTAAGTAGTGATTAGAGTAAAATTTATGTTTGTTCTTTCTTTATCTTCAAATATGAAAGTTTTATTCACTGGATTGATAATCTTCACATTTCCTTTTGTTTTGTACTTAATAAAATGCCAAGAGCTATAAACACAAAATAAAAGTTGGATCACCAAACATTTAAGCCTACAACCCCATATTTAACCCAACACAATTAGTTTAAGTAGTGGCAGGGCAGACTGCATTTCACAGACATTTGGTCAGCCTGTCTGGCTGCAGTTTCGGTGAGTGAATAAGGGATACTAGAGCTCATAGCCCCAACAACACATTTGTAGCACCCATATCATTGCTTTTGTTGATAACATAAAAAAAAAACAATAACAATAATAAGCCTAGATTATCCACTGCTTTACATTTATTCTTCTGAGCTCTTTTTGCATGTGGACAGACATAATTAGAAGAAGTCTCATTGTACTGGTGTTAGCATTAATGTACACATTAAATGTGAATGCATTTAGTTAGTGCAAATTAGGGCTTCATCAAAACAAAAAAAAAATACCCTTGAGATAGAAGCCATAAATGTCAAGCACAGGTCAAATTACAGTGAATGTTTTATAAATTCCCCAATTAAATGAATCCTAATAAGTGTTTAGTAAAGAACCCATTAATTCTTAACAAATTCCAAGCCCTAATTTTTATAGCCATGAACTATTATCCAAATTTCAAATACTGTCAAATAAGACCAAAGTTGAAATAAACCTGCTACTTACTCCAATAATGCCTAGCTCTCCGATAGCATGCTTTTTATCAACAGAACTCTATTTGTTTTGTTTCTTAGGCAGGAAGGCAGGTATTTTAAGTTTATATTTTAATTTAAACAATTTATATAATTATTTATTATTTTATACGTTATGAATAGGATCATGCTTATTATGTAATAATATATTTTGTTGTTAATTATTATTACTTGAGTAGCAAAGTTATGTTAGCTAAAACCAAAATGATATTTTATTTTTAAAAATTGTTTTACGACCATCCGACACTTGTAAATCTGTCATTACTAAGGTGTTTTTTAACAGATAAGGGATTATTTCAATTTTTTATGATACTAATGAAATACATCTACAAAAACCATTGGTAATATGAAGAAAGTAATTCCATTACAATTAAGAATTATAACACTAATGTCTCATATACTTAATAAATAATTATAGGACTTTAATTTTTAGGTAATTTTGATACCAAATACATATTATGAATTGAATTTATACGAACCTTTGGGTTGTACCTATAGTTAATTTTTTGAGTAAAATGAGTCAGAAACGGAATGTCAAATCCAATACTGTCAATTTGCCACATCAACGAACGAAATTTTGTTTGTAATTATATTCGTGACTCTCCAGTGACTATTTACAAATAAAATATAACATTTGTGATGAATCTAATAAATCAAGTAAATTGTTTAGCGCAACGGCCATATTGAACAATATCAATGAAACGGGAAACACTCACTCACTTATTTTAGCAAATAAACATCCTGAAATACTTATATAATATATAAACACTGTAATTAATGTACTTACAATACTCAAAAACACAAAAAACGTCTTAATAATCTCAAAATCACACAATAAGCACACTTCGCAAGACCCAAGGCAGAAACAGTAACCAAAACCGAACCGTTCGATGTCGTTGCGTTGTTGAATGAGCAAATTTCGATTTTCTTTTTTTGTCTGTCTCTCTTTCTTTCACCCAATGACGTAAAGCGCCATCTGCTGTAAACCTGTACATCTGTGAAGTAACTGGCAACACACAACAGTTAAACACAGACGCATATACGTGTTTCTTCGCATGCTTGATAGAATGATGTTACTATTAATGAAATATGTAATAATTTTACCGTAAACTATCGGATAATATTAGAAATAATCGTGTAAAATATCACAGTTATTTTAGTTAAATTAAGCATGTCGTTTTGAGTGATTTGTATTAACCGTTATGAAGAAAAATTCAATAATTTAATTATTACCGTTTTATTTATTCAAAATAATGCAACTAATAAACGTTTTTTTTTAACATAAAGTTAACAATTCAAATATTAATCGTATTACGGAATTTAAATTTTTCGTTATTACATTTAATATTTATTATATGATATTTATTAGCAAATATATACATATTTATTATTATTACTAAACCATAGGTTACAATGTTATTATGTTAAACCGTGATATACCGAATAATAAACCGATAAAAACCGTGTATCATAGGGTTAATCACTACGTTATTCCGGTGCGTGTATATATATTTACCAATAAAGATGAATGAGAAAATTTGATTATTTTTAAAATAAACGGCGGGTGAAACCTCGAAGCACGACTTGCATATAATAATAAATAATACTTTGTTTTATTCTCTAATTATTATCAGAGAATAAGAAATGAAAGTAGTTATTTCTACAAAAAACAATACTTTTAGTCGTAAAAATACTTATTTCTAGGCTGTGATAGTGTACAGTGTAGTGCTGTCTACGGCGGCGGCGGGCGGCGGTGTATGTAACCATAGAGTAATATTATTCATAAGGAATCGGATGTATACTATCTTATTATATTAGCAAAATGGATGGAACGTCCCTATGAACAGATGAACATCTATCTACCCAACAAAACAAATGTCCGATTCGTGCGCCCATTTCGTAAGTTCCTCGAACGACAATTTCGATTCGCCCTAGATATATTAAATTTTGTAATAATTGGGCATAGTAATTTAGTAATTTGTCTAGGAAAATTCACACGCGACGATAATATTTTTAGTGATTATTGTTTTCGAAGATTCGTTTTAAAATTGTCACCTCTACGTAGACGAATGGAATCAAGTTTCATTAGTAATAATAATATGTTTGCTTTGCGTTGTTGAGAAGTGTTGAATAAATTCATTTGTATAATTAAATTTACACTTGGACAGTCGTTGGCCCTCAAGATGGCAGTGCACCTTTCACCTCATACTTTGTGATTACTGAGGTTTTGTTCATCGATGTATCACTCGTTATCCAATATACGAGTCGCGGATGTTGACTCTGAGGAGTGCTGTATGCGATGGTGATTGCAAAGAGTAAGAAATTCAAACCACAGATGAACAATACAATTAAGAATATGGATTACAACTGGGCGCCTGGACCAGATCCTCCAAATAATCAGGATGCAGGTGTACCTAGAGCAATATTTGTACCTCACTCGAATTCACTGCCATTTGAAGAGAGACATGTTACTTTGGAGCAGCCTGTAAAGGTAAATTGTGCAGTTTATTCAATGAATTTGCTCATATTTGTTCTCTTTTAGGTTACTTATTGAATTCTTTTACCCCAACTAAAATGACAATATAGTTGAATTTTTAAGTTATATATATAATAATTTATCTAAAAGGAATTTAGTATATCTGGTATGACTATGAATATTATGCCAAAAGAGTTGTGAATTTTCATAAACAATGTAATCTTTATGTTAAAAGAATACCAATGTTACTAAATGATGTAATGAAGTATCAAAATCACTAAAATGTTTCATTTTAGTTAAACAGTATTCTCTCAAACTGAGATATCTGATAAATCAATCATTTGACGGGTTGTCATCCATTCAGAGATTGATATTAAAAATAAATACCTACTTCAAAGTTATCTCATTTTCTGTATGAATTTCCTATTTATCTTCTGATAAAGAACAAATGTGAGTAAAAACTGTGAGAAACATAAATTTATTAATAGATATTAATAATAACTATCTATTTCTTATTTTATGAGAAATAATAAATAATAATAATATTGTTACAAATGTTTTTATGCATTTGTATAAAATACTTGCTAGTCATCTGAAAAACTTAAATATAAACTATGTAGGTACTTACATACAAATTAAATAAAATTATTTTGAATAGGACCCATTAAAAGGAAAGATGAACATGATATTTTACTAATCAGTGAAGCAGAAATAAGTATATCATTCCTTGATCTATATGTCAACTAGTCGTTATTTATTTATTTATATATTTACTGTATAAATAAATAAATAATTATATTATGTAATTATATATTACATTGATATTGTATTTGTATTTATATATTTATGTTGTTTCTACTTTTTTGTATTTGGGTATTGAAATATATTTTATATATATATTAGAATGAGGCACTCTGGCTTCCCCAGGGAACAAATTTAGGGGATTACCCTATACTTTATCTTCATTTGGAATAATGTACCTTTTAAATAGGCTCTGAAGATTACCCTCTATATATGAACAAACATACAAAATCCACCCTCTCTCTTATTATAATTATTATTAGGTATAAATTGCATTGCATATAAAAAGTGCTTCAATGTACTTAATGTGTGAGTCAGCATGACCTGAGGTGCTTGAGATGAGCACAATTGTACATTGGCAATTAAATTTAATGAGATTAAATTGTGTTATTTCTGACTTCAGCATCTGTTAGTAACGTAAATTGATTGTCATCAGTTTTTCTGGATACAAAAGACATGTACAATAATGAGAAAATTATTATTAAAATTACTAAAAAAAAATTTTTTAATCCACGATCGGTCACCAGACCATAATTGGATGCGTTTTGGGAATTATGGCTTTGCCGGGAAAAGTTATAATAGTATTTAGTAATAATAATATTTAGTGTTTAAAAAGTTATTTGTTGTGTAGGATTAAATGTGTTGTGCATGATTTGAATTATGCTAAAGAAAATAGCAAAAAAGTATTATAAAAGTATACATTTCAGTTCATATATTAAAGAAGTGGTTCTTTGTTCAGTGGTTCTTGATGAGAAAATTGATCTTTTATAATCTAGGTAAAATTCTATTTACAGTTAAAAATATTGCAGAATAATATTCATGTTATGTTGGGGGGGAGATGTTTATGCCCACCATATTTTGAAAAACTAGACCTTTGTACACCATGTCATCAAGACTGACAATAACAACTGGAAATCACTAGTCTTAACACTTAATTACCACATTGATTATTTATGGGGTAGTTGTATGAGTAGTGAAGTCCATTATATAAGAAAAACGTGGACACAGATGCCACGGTGCGTGTATCTGACCAATTAAGTGTGTAATGTGAACATGATTTGAATTAATAACAAAGGCATGATGCAACACATCTGCGTGGAGTACTAGAAATACGTAATAACGTTCAAAACATAGTTAATTGTATGTTTTAATTACATGTTTTCCAACTAACAGCTTAGAATCCACATATAAAGTTGGTTTGTATTATATGGAAAATGTTCACTAGAAAAACCACTCTCAGCATCCTTTATATTATCATTTCAGCATCCACTGGCGTTTTTGACTAGATTACGCATAATCACCATACAGAAAAGGACATAGGGTGTTCATCATTTCATCCAGAAAAAAGTACTGTTCCCGAGGGATCATCTAAAAATATATAAAATTCAACTCGGGACAGAAATATATGAGCAATAAAGATTGAATAAATTATAGCTTATATATTTTTGTCAAGCCTTGATTTTTTTTATTTTTTAACGCTTAAGTAAAAGGGGCGCGGACGAAGTCGCGGGCAAAAACTAGTTTAGAAAATGTATAGCATTTTCTAAACTATGCTAATATTTAAAACGTTTTACTTTAAGACTTTAAGATATAACTTCAAAAAAGTGTGAACAGTTTATAAGAAATGCTGGGAGTGATAATAAATTTTGCTGATCCCTAGTAGTGCTTATTTTAGGTATTTAATATACCCACAATATGATAATGAAATAGTTTAAATAGATGAATAGGTCCATTTCTCATAGAAAGCAAATAATGTTGCATTTGCATTGTGCATAAATTCCTTTTGCACACTGAACATGAATGGAATGAGTAATCAATCGTAAACGGCTACGCACTTATGTATCTATAGATAATATGTTATTGCATTGTAATTGCATGATATTTCAGATTGGGCGAAACGTATGTCGAGCCACTCCCAGTCCTTCGAACACAATTTTCGAGTGTCGAGTGCTTTCTCGACACCACGCCACGCTCTATTATGATAAAGGACACTTTTATCTTGTGGTAAGTGTTTCAAGTATGCATACAAATTGTGAATTTTTAAATAACTTTTGCAATATATTTTTAAGTAATAATAATAATAAGCTGAGAAAAGCAAGATTAGTAAGTACGTAGACTTGGCTCACGAGGTGACCAGTGACACTGACCACCATGTGGGATGTCAGTTCGGCAAACACCTCAAGAAGCTCACGCAAGATGACTGGATTAAGGGACAGATACAGAAGGCGGTTTTCATTGACATTTTGCTTTTCCAAAATTATATAAAACTAGCTGACACGACAGACGTCGACAAGCATCTTAGAATTCGTTGAAGTATGATAACTTGTAGATAGTAAAAGAGATTGGTATAATCTTTATTAATAGTTACTGCAGACTGCAGCAGACAGTAAAAAAGTAATTTATTGCACCTAAAAAGCTAAGTACAATATACATAAAGGTATTGTAAATGAAATAGTAGACAAAATGACTACTGCATAATGAATGTCGAAATTGTATAATTATAATTTTTAATCATTTTCAATAATCGGACATGCATGTACTTATTATTTCTGCTCAGACTAGAACAATACCAATGAAAAAATAAAGGTAGCTACTAGCTACGAGTAATACATCCCTTTGTCCACACTTTATTGACACTGATAACTAGCTAAGTATGGAATGGAATTTTTTTTTTATCACGAAATATGTCTACTATATGTTATTATTATTATTAGATTAATTTAAAGAGTTAACCATTAATTTTGATTTAGAGGTTTTTTATTATTTTTACTAATATTATTATAAATGCTAAAGTGACCTTAATTTTGCATACACCTTGTCAGAGGTACAGAACAGGACTATTTTTCATCCAGAAATTCAATTTATATTGCTCATTTATTTTTCTGAAAATTTCCAAAAAAGGACACAAACGAAGTCTCGGGAAAAAGTTAGTTACTTATAAAATATTTAAATTCAAACTAAGGAGCTAACTAACTTTAACTAATTTAACTAGTCTAACATTATCACTAATAATGTTTACATTGTATTGAACAGGGCTTTATTCTTATATTAGGATCACATAAGTTTGTATGTTGTGTCTTTTTTAGCAAAATAACGTAAATTAATAATTTTTTTAATGCTAAAGACTAGCCTCAATAGTAATTGAACAATGAAAACTTTCTATCGAAGTATCTAGGACGCCATTATGTAAAAAACATTTCAAGCCATAGATAGTGTTCTTCCTACACATAATAATATTTGCTAGAACCTTGAACAGGTAATTGTTTGGCGCCATGAGACGATTGTCAAATCTCGCTGTCTTCCGCCCACTGCGTTGCCAGTTTCGTACAAGCTTTATGTTATCTAATACAAATTAATACCGGTTCTCAAATTTTGTCACTACTTTGAATACTTGTTTACCAACATTTTGAAATGTTTATATTTCATTTTAACCTTTAACTAATTCTAGGACATACATTAAATAATTAGCATTTCTTTAAACATTTGTTGAAAATAGGCGAACATTTTTTAATACATATTTATGAAGTATTTAAAAAAAGATTATTATAATTGATTTATGCATTAAATGCCCCGATAACTTTATGTTATTGTATTGTTACTTAGTATAAACTGTATTATCGTATTATGTAACTTTTTTATGGTTCTGCACCTCAAAAGGCAAAAAGAGTCATGCATGTATAACGTGACCATTTTTTTGGACCCAATTTGGGATACTCTACCCTATTTGTGGAAGATGATTAGGGTCGTGTGTTACATGAAAAAAAATTAATCTATTTTTATTGAGTAGGTAATTAAATTTACATAGAAAATACTAAAAAAAAAATTTGATGTTTAGCTGGTTTCTTCAGGTTTCTTATATAAATCCGAAGAGCAAATTTTTTTTTTTAAATTTCGTGTCTCCTTTTGAAGTGCAGACTCGATATATCAATGTTGGTTTTAATAAATATAATTGCCTTAAGCACCGTTATTCCCAGTTGTGTTTTGTTTTTCCCAATTCATGATATCTGGAATCAGATTTTTCTCATCTGGGACAATTTTTGGTTAACAGAACACCAGGACAGATACCTTGAATGCGAGAGAGTTCCACGCGCATTTAAGCCTATTACACATTGAGAAGTTAAATTGTACTTTGAGCTCCCAGGTTCGATTTCTGCCAGTCACCTTATAGAAATGAACTTTTCAAAAATGGTCTTTATATGAGAGTGTATTGGGTCAATCTCCAATCCACTGAGATTTCCTATTTCGTTGAAGATCAGACAGCTATGGTGTTTGTATGGTGGTTATTATTATTGTTAAGTTAATTTTGTTGTTTCACCTTGTGCTCTTTATCTTAGCCCATTGTGGGTATTATTATCTAAGCCAGTAAGCGTCTAATCTTTGGCATTTTTGTGTGATGTCAATGGCCATTAACCATTTAAGATAAATAACAAACCGGTTATGTTTTTAATCAACATATTTTTACTATTATTGCTATAACAAATTGATTTTATATGTAATAAAATTATTCGTGTTCTTTGTTAAATGACTTTGTTAAAACGAGCCAAAAAAATCTTTCAACTTTTTCGTTTACAGGGTGACGAAATCGACAATATTGGGGAAATTTAACCCCGGACTATTTTTAATTTTTGCATAATTAACACAACTCTAGTGTGTGATTTAAATGATTTTTAAACAAGTTCCATACATTTTGCAGATTTTTATCAAAATGTATACAAATAAATTACCCCATTTCTCTGAAACACTCAACTTTTTTGTACATTATTATTTCGAATACACGAATACAAAAGACGACATCTTCTGATTACAAAATAAAGCTAAGAAAAAGAAAATAAAAAACCAAACCATACAAAACATAAGAATAATAGTATACAAATAGGCACACACTTTTTGTATACACCCATACACCAAATAATTAACAAAACCCAAACTCTAAAAACGACTATCAAGCAGTACCTGATAGAAACTTACCGACTTCTTTAATAAAAGAATCTTTTCAATATATCTATGTAATACTATCTATTCCCTACTGTTACTGGTATAGTTTCCAATGTAGACACTGTATTTTGAAACCTTTCCTTGAATATTCTGTCGCTCATTGCTTTCCTTGAGTGATAAATCTTAGTAATTGTCTACTTTTAAAATTAAAAGATCCTGTCTGAAGCTGGTTATTTATATAATAAGGCGCAATGGTCATTTAATACTTAGAGCGCACATTCCTCTAATGATATAGGGTTGGCAAGCCTCTTAGATTTAAATTACATAAGCAGCTACATACTATTATATAGCAATGTAATTGAAATATAATTCTTATTTGTATACTGTTGAGTTAGAGATAATAGTCTGACTGAAACACATTTGATAACCTTTAATAAAAATTATTACAAGTCCTTGAAAAGCATAGGAAGTAAAGACTGACCTATACTTCAGAAAAAAAGGTTTAAATAGATCTTGGAGGTTTTAAATTTAGTACTGTTGTATTTTGTTCATGTCGTGGTATTTATTGTCTTTGTTGATTTATTATTGGCCTCTGTATAATCAATCTAATATGTTTATTAAACTCAAAGTCATTAGCTGTCATTGAATTAATATATAAATAATTAAATGTATCATTAATAAATTTGTTTCCTAAGTATTTGGTCCTTTTTAAAAATTCTCAATTTTTTTTTATGATGCACTTTTTTAACAAAAACACTTTGGTTTTCAGGACAATCAGAGCAGCAACGGCACATTTATCAACAACAATCGATGTTCGATATCAAAGGAACAGGAGCCACACGAGGTGTTTTCTGGTGACGTGGTTCAATTCGGTATACCCGTTGTCGAGAATGCTGGAAATTCGGAAAAGGTATTTTTTATAAGGTTCTTTATTGTCCCATTTACAATCCATTTGTAGTGGCAGCGCAGTCATAAACAAGGAAGTCCGACTTTAGACAGTAAAGAATGAAACTGTGACATAATAATATGTGTCCTGTTAAGTAAGGGATGTCAGTGCCTATTCATCTATCGTTTCACCTCACATGAAGGTTCTTAACTTATTTTAAAAGTTTAACTTAACTTTTGATTAATATATTTTAATTTTTTTTTATTAAATATTAAGATTAATATTAATATGTTAAATGAAGTTTAAAGTTACCTATTCTAACTGGAACAAATTATTGCAATGTTAGTTAAACGAAATATATAATTGTTGTGTACTTATACTGCAGTCGCGTCCAAGCAAGATAACAGTACTTATTTATTGTTCCTTATTACTGGGTTATTATAATATTTGTCAACGTTAGTTTACTGTAGCTTGTACGTTTTGGTAGTTGATTGTTTTCTACTACGTTATATACTCTCCTGATACTGTCGAGTATTTAGATTGATAGTTTTCCTTTTTTCACCCTGAAGTGGTGTTTAATTTAAAATGGATGGTGTATGACTTTGTGCATATTATAATATATATATTGCAGTACAAATAGCTTTTCGTGTTCCGGATAAGTACGTTAGCAAGCGACGACGACTGTTACTATGGCAGAACTGACTTAGGCCTCAGAACAATAATTCTAGTAGCTGATTAAATTAATATTTCTTACTTGTATTCTTAGTGAATTAATATATAATTAAAAACTTTTAAAATAATATACACTTTTGACACATTATCACATTATTTTGTTGTAGTTAGTGTTACATACATATATACATACATACATACATACATACATATATTAATTCATACATATTAGTTCAGTTTTAATTAAGTTACACTATCACATTAATATCAAAGATAGGTGTAAGACATATTTGTCATAAAGATAGGTCATCGTCAATATATTGAATCTAAAACTTTAACTAATTTAGTATATTTTAATAACAATAAATATAAAGCCTAAATTGAAATGAAATTGTTTCCAGAATCCGTTTCCGCCCGTGGTCGCTTTGCTTAAATTGTATCACCCTGATGGCAAGGAGGCGAAGATATCTTTCAATCCGACAATGACGACCCCATTGCATCTCAAAGAATTGTATCAACTCAATAACTTTGTACAGGTGCGTATGTTTTACGTTATTTCTATGCGCTTTTTAATTTTATGATATTAAAAAAAAAATATCACTGGGCTTTCAGGAGGCGATCCAGCGCGAGGCGACGCTGGAGAGCCGACTGCGCACGCTGCGCGAGTGCGTGGAGCGGACGCGCGACGAGGCGCGGGCGTCGTGGGAGCTGTTCGTGGGCGAGCAGCGGCTGCTCATGCGCGTGCACACGCTCGAGAAGATGCTCGCCATGGGCAAGCAGCCCGACGCCACGCACGTCGTCGACCTCCTCAACGACAAGAGGAACTATCAGGTATGCCGTTCGACACCAGAACAAGCGTCAATTTCTCGTTGTAATGTAGCAATACAATATCTCGGGTATTAGGGAAACGGTCGCGAAAACGAAGGCAGATGGTAGTCGTTTGTCTTCGTTTGCGGCAGTTTCCCTTATACCCGATATAATATATCTTATTAAACTATAGTTCGCACTTGAGCTCCGAGGAATCGTGTTCATAGGAATCTTTAAAAAACAGAAATATACTCCATACTCGTGTTTTTAAACTTTTATTTAATGAAGAAATAATAATAAAAAAAAATTTTTTTAGAATAATATGATAATTTAATCAACATTTCTACAAAGCATCTGATAGAAGCGGAACTATATAAGTGTAACTAGAATAGTCCCTTGTTGTGTACAGGAAGTGGCGCAGGAGAGTCTGCGCACGGCGCACGAGCAACGACTGGAGCTGGAGGAGGCGCTGGAGCGCCGCAACCGAGAGGCGGCTGCCTTACATCACCACAACTGTTCGCTCAGGCTAGCCGCCAACAACGCGCTCGCCGAGCTGCAGGTACGGTTACCTGCTAAACTCAAGGATTTTTTCAAATTTCTATTCCGTTCCGTTGTCCAATTCGAAAGCTATGTTATTTCGTGTGTTATTTCAGAAATTGGCCGCTCGTTGTGAACGCAAAATGTGCGCGGCACGACTCGCGATCGCCGCAGCCGAAGAAAGGGAACTCACCGTCAGACAACATCTGCCTCTAACAGTACGTTTACAACATTTACCATGTATAGTCAACCTCTTATTATTTGTGAGAAGGCATGTGAGGTTTACCTCCTCTCTAGGATCCGTCACTGATTAAGCCTTGGTCGGACTACTTTAGTAATTTAGTGTTTAAACTACTCGCTACTGGTTAGACATCGTTCGCATTAGGGTCGAGTACAGTAAACGAGTGAGTGATGTTTTGCAAGTTGAACGGGCTGCAACACATTAAAATGAATAAGGTAATAAAGCTTTATAGTGTTGACTGATTTAGAAGAGGTGGGTAAAGGAATGCTTCATTTGGTTGTTTTTATATGTGAAGACTTTTAACATTACTCAAAAATGTCATGTACATATTTAGTAGTAAATTATAAAGTTGTTTCTTCGCTCCAGTGAACGATATTTTTACGGTGGCAGCTAATGAGCTCAACTAAAACGACAGGTTCAGACTTGTTTGGCCTTTCAACCGCCGCCCCTATTCGCTCGAAAAAATAGAACAAAATGGATCGACACAACTAAATTGCATACTAATCTACTCGACAAATTTTTAGCAGACACGTTCTTGCTACTCAACTAAATTACTAGCCTAGTGCGAAGCTTTTTGTAGTGCGGCCTTAGGCTTATGGTTGTCTGGTTTTCAGTATTCTGTGCAAAATGGCGAAGCGAAGATGTTGGTGTTGAGTACGGACGGCGCGGACAGCAACCGGCTGCAGGAGTCGCGGAGGGCCGGTTCGCTCGAAGACGCAGTACGGGCGCTGCCGGACTACGTCAAGCTATTGTTACCGCAACACCTACTCAATAAGGTAACCCTTTACTTGATGAACGTGTAATTATAATCTCTAACTTGTTTCATTTGCACATGTACAATTGCGAACAATATCGCTCATTGCTTGACTCCCCCTGCGTCGCAATTCCGCCCGCACAAACAATTCAACAACAGAGCTCAAGATGTTTTGCGGTAATAATAACGACTGACATTCACTGTCAATTATTTTTTGAGGGTTTCGCTACGTAATCGCCACAATCATGGAGAATAGAGTAATGCTGTAGTTCTAGCATTTTATTTTTCATATTTTCATTTAAATTTCAAAATAATTTCCTTATACATATGTATATTGTTCTTTAAACATAAATTATTTTAAACTATGATCTATCATAGGTGGGTATACAAATGATATCGGCTGACGGTAAATCTGCGAAGGAGTTCGAACTAATTTTGAAGAAGAATAACATATACGATTCGGAAAGTATAGAGAAGACTGAGCGCGAAGATGGTGGCGTAAGCGGAAGCAGCGAAGACAAGTCCATCGACCCCGACTCTTCCACCGACGACGAGAAGCGGCTGCGGCTTAACCACGGTCAGTTTATCCGACACCCGATCCAAAAACGGGCTGTTATAAGTTTGACGTGTGTGTCTGTGTTAGATCGTTTTATTTCGTTTGAAAGCTGACGTGGTAGAATCGTTTTTAGCTATAATTTATGAAGATCTGTTCAGGCGCTTGAAGATTTCGAAGGGATTTCACTAATTTCCACATGTTCCATTACATGGTAACCTTGACCTGATGCTGAAGCATCAAGTAGTCTGCGAGGGATGTCCAAATCCTCAACAACGTAATTATGGCTTGTATCGAAATATTTTTAAGAAGGGTCGAACCATCTTGCTTATCGTGTCTATAATCAGAGTATTCTTGTCAGAAGTGGAACTTCTTTGGCGATCCAAATATATAATAAGCGGAAGATGTCATACAGAAACGTTACAAGAAGCGTCACACAATATTCGACCTTGAAATTTTACTCTCATCGCACGCAAATAAGTTTCACTTAAAAAAATATTACAGGAAATATTGATTATGTAAACGTGTTATTTTAGATCCAACTCATGGAGAATCGACTAGTCCTTTGGATGGGGAGTTGCATGAAGATAACAACGCCAACTCCACGTTTATTGGGGAAAGGGATGATTCTCCGGTAAGTTTAATAATTTCTCTTTAATTACGGGAACAATGACATCTTTAAAGAGAGAAATTTAGAGAGGAAAACCTCAAGGTCTTGAACAGAATTTGGAATAGGATTACTCAGGGAAATTAGGCATAGGTTGGGAAATAAAAAGGTTATTTCGGATAACTCGTAAGAGGATTGATATTGTCAGGGAAATGTGAAGATTTCTTAAAATTCCATAGCTTATAATAGTATGACAAATATATTACATATCCACACTTCGCTATTAAAACTTTTTATATGAAGTTCGTTTCTAGAATATTTGTCCTAATTAATATAATTAGATTCATCTTTGGTTAGAATTTAGCCTGCGTCTATTTAAAGACATATTGGCATGATGAATATAGACAAGCCCGTCACAAACGTAGCTATAATATATATTACGGTATACGTTGGTGACGTCATAGAAATATATTTTACAGCTGCATATGCGGTCACTCCAATATATATCGTTGTATAGAAAATATATCGTAATATGCCTTGCAATAATTTATATTAATATATATTATAGCTACGTGTTTGACGGGCTTTATAAAATAAAAACTTATAAAATTTTTCTTCAATAAAACAGTAGTTTATTCATTAAATATGTTAATTCATTGAATTCAATTAAATAGGTGTAATTGTTTAGTTAGAAAAATGAAATTTTGAGCTTATACTACGTTTGTATTGAGTAGTATATTTGTATACTACGTTGTACGATGCCGGATATCCTCATGGAAACTCGGCAGCGTAGAGGACGCTGCGGGCTGCTTAGTTATGCCGGACTCCTACCGGCTAAAAGCATAGTCTCGGCGTACCCGAAAGTGGAGGTACAAGTCTAGTGTTTTGGTAGAGTCGCGGCGGCGTGGAGTACGCGAACATACTGCGCGTGATGGGCGGCCTCAACGAGGAGATACGAGCGCTGCGCGAACGCTTGACGGCCGCCGCGGCCGAAAGCGAGCAGTTGAAGGCCGTGCGCGACGAGCTGCTCGCCGCGCAGCCTCTGCCCGCCGCCACCGACGCGCCCGACG
Source organism: Synanthedon myopaeformis (assembly GCA_944738685.1). NCBI lineage: Eukaryota > Metazoa > Arthropoda > Insecta > Lepidoptera > Sesiidae > Synanthedon > Synanthedon myopaeformis. The sequence goes on along the minus strand of OX122926.1, from coordinate 3,597,747 downwards.
CCGAGGACGTCGCTTCCTACCGCGCCAACATCGCCGACCTGCAGGTGAGCATTTTAATCATCATCATCATCATCATCATCATCACCATCTAGCCGTAGGACGTCCACTGCTGAACCGTAGGCCTCCCCCTAATTTCACAAAGGAGATTCTCTGAGACGACCGTACAGATTTAAAATTGGAATGTTTTTTAAATAGTGTGTAAATAAATCATTCAAATACGAATTGTGTATATTTCCAGGCGCAACTGACACGCTCTACGGTAGCCGAGAAGGCGAACCTCGCCGAGATACAGAGGCTCGCGTCGAGCGCCGCGGAAATGCAAGCGGAATTGGCATTTCGACCCACGCGCGCCGATATCGACGACCTAGTCGCGGTGGTGGGCGATTTGCGGGTCGAAATCCTCGCCAAAGACGAACAGATTAGTCGACTTAAAGCTAACGCCGGCAGAGAGAAGCGAGCGGTCGACAAAGCTTGCGGCACGAGCGGCTCTCTAGAGGATGTTAGCGAAGAGAAGGAGTTGGATCCTGTGAAGATTTCTGCGACGATTGACGAGTTGTTCCGTCTGGACGATGACGACGAAGAGACCGATTCAGTTGCGACCGAGATCAACAAGGAGGAAGACCCGAGCGGTGAGGTGATGGTTCGTCTGGACGACGAAAGCCGATTACAGGTGACCTTACAGAATGGGGTTCTGCACGCATTAGAAGAAGAATTGGTGCGAGCTAAAGAGAGTTGGGCGGAAGTTTCCGCAGAAAAAGCGCGCTTGGCAGCCCAACTGGCCGCCTTGCAGCACAAGGCCGGCACCGGTCTGCGGCTAAATGGCGGTCAAGTCGTTGCTTTCTTGCTGCCGGTGGCCATCGCATGCCTTTATTACATACTGTTGCCTTACATCTCTTGATGGACCGCCACCTGGGACCCTCCCGGGTACGTGTAGCGGACCGTGCTCACTAACTCCAACTATTCCTTCTGAAATTGACTGTATGTCATCTCGCGCCTTTCTCCCCCCAGTCCTAAAAAAATAAATAATTACAATTCATTAAAATAGGATTACAAGTCATAAAAATTATTTCTCTTCACACTTAATTTAATTTCTTTTCTCATTAATTTTATTGAACTGCTCTCTCTTTGTATTTTCAACTTTTACCTTGTAGTGGATTGCTTGACAAAATGTAACGCATGTGGACCCAGATTATGATGCTGACTGCACTTTTAAATTTATTTGAAAATTTAATTAAGTACAATACAGTAAGTAAAACGCAATATGGCAACATCTACAAAAGGTCACTCTGGTTCCTTAATGCGAGTCATACACGATCAAAACCTATCGTCCATTTATCACTATACGATTGGCTTGATGAAGCCAATTTGAGGGTATACGGCTTTGATGAACAATGTGTATCCTTCTTCAAAGGTATACGGGTATTATTTGGCATGACAGTCATACTTACCATGCCCATATTGGACGATAGACTTCTATGTGTATGTTTGCGGCATAATAACCTTAATGCCGCAAACATTGTTTAGTTTTTTTCTTCTTTTTATTTAAGCTACTAAAGCTCAGTCAGCCCTATAATCTGACACTACAAGCAACAAATATCTCTACATAGTCCACCACAATATTTTTAAGTTGATTAGTTGATTAGTCTTGTGTTTGTTTCTGAAGAAAGATACAATTTTTTTTATTTTATTTGTGGGAGACGTTTGTTGTGGTAAAAATAGGAGAAAGGTCTGTCAATGGGAGACAGTGCGCGAGGTCGCAAAAGTTCAATAATTGTTACAAGCGTCGTGTAAATAATGAAACCCAGTATTGTTTGTGTAAAAAAAAAAATTGTCAGTAAAGTAGTTGTAAATTGTTTGTTGAACATTCTGCCATAATAATAACAAAAATGTGTACATTTTTTTTATATAATATAATGTTAAGGCCTAACGACTGTCCTAAGTTATGATGTATAATGTGTAATTATTGTTGTACGAGTTCTTTCTAAATTATATAATATAATATAATATTTGTGAAAATATTGTAATAATATATCTCCTACCGACCCTCTTGTTGAAATATTCTAGTTGTAAATCTATACCTTTACCTTATATAGTGTGTTCATCGGTTGCCCGGACAAACGGGCGATCCTGTAAAGTACTGTTTAACCTTTAGTTAGTTAGTCGGGGGTTTCTTTTGTATGGGGGGGTTGGTCCGCAATACTAACGCATTAGCAGCTCTCGCTTCTCGTGTCTATACATATCAATTTTGTACAATGGGGCATTTACATTTACTCGTCGTTATGGGTCGTAGATTTTCACCGGATCTTTTTGCATTTTTCTAGTCTTTTTCGAATGTACGTAGTTTCGTTGCGATGGATCGCGTTGTGTTTTTTTATTTCTTTTTTGAATAATTTAACCGCTGAATACAATTTTTAATTATTATTATTAGCGTAGGGTCGTTGCTATTTTATGCGCATTTACAAATGTTCTCGTTTGTCGTTTATGCTATTACAGGTTTTGATAAACCCATTCATTGGTCGTGCGACGTTTAGAAGTTCTTCTTAGTTCTTATTAGGCGCGAAGACTTCATTCGCTTTAAAGGAAATTAAGAATTGAGTTTTGGTTTTGTTTTAGTTTCAATATTATTTATTTATTTGTAGCAGTTAAGAAAGTACTGCAATAAGAGAGTGTCAGTCGCGCCTACTTTGGTCATACACACCCGTTAGGTAACAAATAATTTTATTTAACTATGTGTGGAGTTGAAACGATGTGTGCGCGTACGAATAAACGCTTGTGTCACAATAAATTGTGTGTCACAAAAAAACACAAGATGATTAATAAATAATTTAAAAAAAATCGAAAAAGATGCTAATAAAAGTGACAAATATTTGTCACTGTAAATTTGGCAATAATAGGAATATTTCATTAAAACTGTCATGTGATTCGCTTTCGTGTAATTAAGGTGATAAGAAGCTTTGCGTCAGGAACAGACTGTTGGATCGCGGCGCGATGTGGTCAATGATGTCACTTTTTTTATTCCCATTAAAATTGTTGGTTTATGACTACGTTTAATGTTTAAAGACATTGGGATATTAATTACACGATTTACGTATTTAATTTTAAATTTGCTTGTTATAAAATATGTGATACTGCAATCTGCTGCCCGCAATAGGTACTAGTAGATTTTACAAGTTTCTCTGTACGTACTTTGATGAAATGATAAGAAAAGCATGCATTAATTACGTTAGCTTTTTTTCTTTTTAATTTGGACCCCTTCCATCACATCCAATACGCTATACTTGTTAAAAGACTATTTAATTTTATAAATACAGAAAAATAATACAAGTTTAGGTGTACCAATTTATTAAAAAGTTGACAAGAAGTTCTCAATTATGTCCCAGTTTAAAAGAAATTCGATGACATTTAACTGGACTATTTTGAGGTCATATAATTAATGGTCGCCAGCGTTTTTGACGTGTCGTCGCGTTGCGTTCCACTCGTGTGTTTCCTGCCTTAACTCTATGGGCTCGCGTGAACGGTCAACCCTCGAGATCGCTCCTCTGTGATGCGAGGCCAATAGATAGGTAATTTTTGTAACGAACTTTAAAAACTAACTGATTTATGGATAATGTTTAGAATATGCCACGTTGAAGTCCACTTACACTTATGTATATTTATTTAATTGTTGCACTGATTTTTGTTATGTTCGATGTTTATTTTTGTGTTTAATGAATACCACCTTATTGTAAATAGAATTTTGTATCTTATTCGTTCTTATTTAGTTCCACAATGTCTAAGACTTATGTTTATCTTTTATAGAGTAATTTAACATTGCATTCGAATGTGGATGTACTGATAAATCTATTGAAAATAATATTGATTTGTTTAAACAATTAAATCTGTTTTTATTTTAATAAACCCGCCTCTATTTTAATAACATTACTATAAAATTTTGCAAGTAAAATGTCAAGTGGAGAATTGAGGCGTGTATGTAGAATTTTCACATTTTTGAGGAAGTAAAAAAGTCTTAAATGTTTGCTGTAAGAGGGTTTTATTGCGTAAATCATACAGTTATAATAATTACGAACCTTCATAAAGGTCTGTATGGTTTTATTTTATAACAATAACTTTGTATAGTTTTTTTTACTTCCTCAAAAACGTGAAAATGTACTAACATAGCATTGTTCGAGCACTCACTTCAATTTATATAATCATAGTACAGCAAGCAAAAGTAAAAAAGGCATCTCGATCTAGAACACCATTTTCTTATTTTCTGACGATGAATAAGGCCTCTCTGAGACCAAGAAGTTGTAGGTAACTCGGCCCCTTTTGCAGCATCTGTTACTGCGGGAGTAGTTGGAGTTGCCTCAATAAAATAGGTAATGACAGCTTCTCCTGCTTCTGCTGCACCTGCTGACACCTCCTGCTGCACAGCATTTGTTAGAGGGGCAACTACTGCTACTTCTATTGGAGTGTCATCTGCAGGCAGCTACAAACAAATCCATGCTTATACCTATATTTTATTTTTTTTAATATAAATGTGAAGCAATGGTTGAGCGAATTGACTCTACCTTGAGTCTTGTATCCCAATGGGGTGACAGGAACATGGTTAGTTTTAACGCCACCAAAAATGCAAGCGTGTTTGTTCTTTGCAAAAAGGAGCCCCTTTGACTTGGCTCCAACTTTCCGAGGTGCATCTGTACCTATTGCCAATGATTTTGAACTTCTTGGCATGAGGTTTAGCTCAAACTTCAACTTTGGCACCTCTATCGAGTCCAAAGCCCAAACAGCAGCCAAAAAGCTGGGCATCGTAAATAGGGTGAAGCGATACATTACGCCTGGACAGGTCCTATCTTTGTATAAGGAGCAAGTCTGGATGGCTCCGCCAAATACCAACTTGCCGCACTCGACTCGGTGGAACGCAGAGCTAGGAGACTCATTGGCGACAGTACACTTTTAAAAAAAACTAATATGCAGAGCTTGGCACATAGACGCAATATTGCCAGTCTATGTGTCTTTTATAAGATGTACTTCGGAGAAGAGTGTGCTCAGGAGCTGCATGAGCTTATACCGCCTTCCCCTTTCTTCCATTGGACATACGGACGTACGGCTGGTTACCATCCTCGTCTTGTCGATATCCCTCTTTCGGACCAAGCGCTTTAAAACATCCTTTATAATGCGCACTGCCAAGGTTTGGAACTCCCTGCCGGCGGCGTCTGTATTTCTGAGCTCATATAATAAATCTTTTCAAGGTTCGAGTGAATAGGCATCTTCTGGGTGAGCTCGCTCCATCATAGGCCTCATCCTTGCTACACGGCTGGTTGTTGGCCAAGAGCAAACCCATCTAAAAAACAAACATGCCTTTTCACGCTTTAACTACTCAACCGATCATCATCAAATTTTGCATAGACATTGTCAGGGACCTAGGGTACCTTACATCCAGAAAAAAACTACTGTTCCCGTGGGATCTTCCTTACATAATATAAAACAATTCAGTCAGTCTGTTCGCGATAAACTCAAAAACTACTGCACCGATTTTCATGCGGTTTTCACCAATGGATAGAGGGATAATCAGGGAAGGTTTTTTACGAAAAAAAAATGAACCCCGGGCAAAGCCGGGAGCGTGACAGCTAGTCTAAAATAAAAAAAAAATAACACCTGGCAATAGATACAGACGTCAGGCGCTATATTGATTTTTTCTATATTGCTTTTTCAACGCGGACGAAGTCGTTGACACCAGCTAGTATACAATAAATAATAGTGATTCACTTACTTTTTACTAAGATGTTGGTCACTAAGTAATTTCAATATGTTTTAATTCTTTCTACATGCGTTTATTCCACTTCTTCAATGCTTTTATAATTATAATGACATCAAGACCAATAATTCCCCTGCGACTGCGTGGTCCGACTGCTTTCTTCTTTTTTTCCTGTTGCTCCGATTGATCGGACGATGCAACCACCTGTCAAGTAATAAAAAATGTATTCACGCCAAAATATTTAACAATTATCAAATATATTTTAAAAAATATGGAAAGAAAGTGTAAAGAAATATGACATCGTAACCTTTTTCGGTTTCGGTTAGGTTATCTATCTTAGACATTACTAGCATATGGTCCACTAGTCCACATAGCGTTTGGTATACATTGCAAAATGTACACTAGTCAGTACTATTGAAATCGCTACGTCCACTAATGAAACACATCAAGTAAGTACCTGTATATTTTTAAATTAAAATTAAAAAAGAAAACTGTCTTAACCACCAACAGTCCTGTGCCTCCTCTCCCTTTGATTGGCATCTGCCTTCTTCTTAATGTTGGACTTCAAGTCTCTTTTTTTTTTTTAAAAACAAAGTGAAAATATTTACAAGTTTTTGCGAATAGTATTCAGTACCTTATGTATACTAGCTTCTATTTTTCTACCGTATTTATTGCACCACCTCCCATAGAATTAAGCTTTTCAGCAAGGTCAGCTTACGCATCATTGATGTCTAGCCGACCTTGGGAGGAGTTAAAGCGGTTGGCGGCAACATCTCGCTGCTCAGAAAAAAATTAATGGGCGCATTTATTTGGCGAGAAGCATTATTTTACGTATTCTTCTCTCCAACTAAAATAATTAAATTAATTCTTACAGTGATACTTCTATTAAAAACATTAAAAAACGAATACTTACCATCTGCCATCTGCTTGTCAAACTTTTTCACGTCTTAACTACTCAACCGGTCATCATGAAATTTTGCATACACGTCAGGGATACAGGAAATGTATAGGGTACCTTTCATAAAGATAAAAAGTACTGTACCCGGAGGGATAATTTAAAAAATAAAAAATGTGGCGGTGCTACTGTCGTCAACAATGGCGGGCGCCACCGTTTTCACAGCAATGAAGATCTCAAACGTTATATTAGAAGTCGCGGGCACCAGCTAGTCTGTATATAAAAAATGTTAAGTTAGTTTGTGCAGGTATACGCTTCAAGAATTCGAGAATGGGTAGACAGATTTTAATTCGGTTTTCACATATGAAAAGAGGGACAAACGGGGAAGCCGGGTGCGGGTCGCTAGTCTATACTAATTTATACTTACTAATATTATAAAGAGAAGATTTGTATGTTTGTAATGAATAAACTCAAAAACTACTGGAAGCTACATTATCAGCGAATAAAAACTTCTGGACCGATTTTGAAAATTCTTTCACCTATAGAAAGCTACATTATCAGCGACTAATATAGGCTATATTTTATAAAGTTACGCGAGCGAAGTCGCGTGCAACAGCTAGTATTCTGTAATTTTAAAACCTAAACATTGTAGTAATCAAAATTTGATAACAGTAGGTAGCAATGTCTACCAATTGTAGACATTGCTACCTACTGTATCAAGTTTATTACAATTTTCTATAGACACAAAACTTTATTTGTAGGCGTATTTTTTGACGCGAAAAGATGTTAGCAAATAACAGCGTAATGACGCACACAAAATAATAGTCTGACTAACGAAACTATGCATACACGTAACCACTGACGAACTGATGAGCGCACCACGCGTTAGCTATTTTAAAATAAAAATTAACGCGAAAATACTGTCTTTTCAAACATGAGCACACTCATGATTAAGACTATTTCAAAGAACAAACTTTATACGTAATAATCTTTGATAGGTATGTTTAGTAATTTGCTTTGTTGGAATCAGGTTAATTTATAATATTTAAAAGATTTCAAAGTATTTACTTTAATTTGTATTTGTTGGCTAATCGTTTTCCTTCTGGCAGGTAAGCGAAATTTGTAGAGTGAAAAATATTATATTTTATCGAATTCAATAGGTGAATTGGATATCTTATTTCACAAGTGCAAAGCAGTTAACATAAAATACAGAGAACCAATGGTTACAAGTTTTAGGACAGTAATTTACTAATTTTTTTCTCATGAAATTGATTTTTTTGAATAAACCTGTACATTTCAATTTTTTTAAATATATGTAGTCTATTATGCACTGTATTTTTATCCATTTTTATCTAAGTTTTAATTTTACTCTAAGATGTCAAATTAGGCGACGAAAATAACGCTTTATGTCTTAAAGCTACAGATACATACACAACAAATGTTCTTAAAAGCCTGCTAATAACATTACATTTTACATTTACATTTGTTTACATTTGTTTGCTATCAATAAGCATTATAGTTTTCCATAGACATTCCTGACAATCATGGTTCTGGTAGAGAATAATAACATTTAAACTTTTTCATCTCCTCAACGCGCTATATTTCTTAAACACAGCTGGACTCCTTAGCTGGATTCCTTCTAGCGAGTGAGTATGTTATTAAAGAGCAAACAAGTTAAGACATGCTCAAAAAGGGCGCCAACCTCCGCGCATCCCAAGTAGCGTGCTCGAAAATCAACAGTCGATTGATTACTAAGGTATAGAAGGTATGTTAATTTCTAGGAAAGTACTGTATGCCTACATACAACAAAATACATTTTATTTAAGTAACATTTGCTCGAAAATAGTATGTTAAGTAGCCCGAAAGCAGCTTAGTAGCTTAAGGTTGGTTTGATCATTTATTGTAATATCTAATTTTACAGTTAATTTATGAGTCTATATTTGATTATGGAAGAAATTATTTTTCTATTTCCTTGAATGTTCTGAAAAAGATGGGTTCTTTGATTTTGTACCCGAGAAACTGCCTCACATTTATTTTATCGATATAAGTACAAAAATTCAATTATTAACATTTTCCGGAATTAGTACCTATATCAATTCTACTATTATTATGAGCAATATTGACTTCTGTAAGGTTGCAGAACTAAACCTATTCAATAAGCTACATGCGGCCCAGTTGAATATTAGCGTCCAGCGTGAAACAATGAAAGTAAATTATCACCTTTTTTTAGACATTCCTTTTATATTTACATTATTTTTTTATTAGGTACATTAGATAATTTACATTTGGCAGTGAAATTAGTTGATCGACGAATGAAACTGATAAATTTGGAAACCAGGTCACAATATCTGAATTTTGTGCTTTCATTTTAAAAACAAGTGGTACGTCATCAGCATAAAGAAACCTACAAAAACAATGATTATCACTTACAAGATAAAGTAAATCATTTATTTAAATGATAAGAAAAAGAAAGGTCCTCGATCAGTGGGCCGATTGATCCGAATGGTTTCCCTCAATACGGATTCTGAATTATATTACTTAAATAGAGAAACAGAAGATTTAACACGAAGAGTTAATATATACTTAGTGGTGTAGATTTTTTAGTAATATTTCACGTTGAACACATTCAAAAGCTATACTGAAGTCGCAGAAGTTTCCATATTATGCATCTAGGGACCCATTGATAAAATTATTATTAATTCCGTCCAAGCGTCTGTTGTATTAAACATTTTTTAACATGCACCTTAATATAATTGGTGGTAAATGATTTATTCTACTGATCTGTATTAATATTACTCTTTGGAAATACAAATATCTGTAGGTACATTAATAATACTAATACTCCTAGACCAATGTAATAAAATAGTTTTATGAAAGTATTTAAATACAAAATAAGTATTTTCAAAATAGCCTTTCACATTAAATACATAATTTCACTGATTTTAGCACATATCGGTTGAGAAGTCATCTTTCAAATTCATAATTTCATAATTTTATTTCAATTACAAATTTTACTTATATTCTAACCAATTAATTTTTGAATAGTCAAGGTTTTTTTGATTTTAGTTAAATATACATGACATATACCTACAAAATATGCCAGTTCGGTTACCCGCTAACATCAGCATAAGACACAAGCATAATCACTGCGTTCATTAAATTCTTTAAAAATTCAATACCTTCAGTTTGAAAATTACCATCAGCTAGTGCGCCGCATATCATAGTGAATAACTCCATCTAGGAAATATCATTGCCATATTGCTCATAAAATGGTAAATTTCGACCATAGGGAAATAATTTGAAACTGTAGGTTTTAATTGTTTAAGGGCTACAAAATGCACTAATAATTAAAATATTTTAAAAGAATGTTTCCTATTTATCAGAGAAATTAAATATATGTAAACAATATTAGATATAACAATAAAATAATATAACAAATTAAACATAAATTAACAAATTAACATACTAGATAATAGAAAACGTTTGAAATTTTTTAAAAGTTTTTATGCTGATTTAAAGACATGTGTTTTTGTTATTTTTCTCTTGCACGTATATTGTTATTTACAATAAAAAAAATAAAAAAAAGTTTATTTCCAATAAAGAATTATTTATTTAAAAACTTATTTTATTGCGTTCAAATTATATCATTAGTTTATGCAATTAAAATTTAAAAACAAATTTAAAACTTGTGATATCGACAAAAGGTTAAAGACACATTCAGTACGACTTTAAACAACCCGCATGGGAGAAAATAGCTATAAATAGTAGTGATCGATCGAAACTGTGTTCAACACACGACATTGGAATAACAAGTACAATTTACATAAATTAAAAATGCCAACATTGCTTGTACCACAGAAACTATTCCTGCGAGGATCCACAAAAAATTTCCTCAGCGGAAAAATCTAGGCCGATTTTTGCGACGGCTATACGCTGCCGCCTCGCAAAAGTGTGGGCGCGTCTTGAAAAAATTTCACACCCCAAGCATCTATTAAGTACATTGGTTGTTGTCAATTACTTGTTATTACTTGTTTAGTAAAATATTAAATTGGTTTAATATTGTATTACGAAAAAATATATATTGGTTGTAGTGGGTACAAAGTATCTGGGGGAAAAGACTGAAAAGGCTCAAGAGAGATCGAAAATTACTAGAAATGATTATCAGGCAATTTTCAAGCAAATATAGGCATTTCAATTGTTTATAGTTATTTTTATTGTTTATTTATTAGTTATTTATTTATTTTGTAATTAATTAATTAATTTAATTAGAAACAAAAATATAAATGGTTATTATACCTATGTTACTTTATACTTAAAATGTAAAAAGTTTCACATTACAGTTTGATGAGATGGATCCACTATATAACATCTTAAAAAATATAAGTCGAATAAAAATTCGAGATTCGTAATTACTCTAAAAGTAATGAGTATAAAAGAAACATTTTTTAAATAGATTATTTTACTTACAATTATTCATAATAGGTGCGCGTTCGAGAAGCTTCACGATGGCGCCAAAAATTGTGAATGGAATGGATTCAAAGCAACTGTCTATAAGAACTCGTTGCTGGGAATTACCATACCACTCTTACTGTTCATCCAAGGCTTCGATTTTTGCTTCTTCTTGATAAATCTTCTTTATAAAATTCATGATATCGATGTTATTACGTATAAGCGATACAAACGGACGAAGATCCCACCGACCCGTATAAATGTCGGCCGAGCTGGGAAGTTCGTCCGGGCGTAGCACTTGATACCGTTCTTCTTGCTTCTTTCTTCCTGTGAGCTGCAGCCCATACAACACACTGTGACTCATTGACTCATTGTGACCCATTTCACACACAACACACTGTGACTCATTGGAGAACGAATTACATAGTAGTTTATCTAATATATATATATTAATCATAGTTCACTGTACATTGCGCAAATGAAACAAAGAAATTCTATAAATAACAGAGTCGGGCGTTTGACAAAAAAGATAAGCGTATATAATTTACAGTATAATATTGTGAAAGTACAATAATGTCTCTGTACCTACGTTTAACTCAAATTTGCGCTGAAAAACACATATAATATATAGAGAGGTTGTATGTAGCGAAAAATGTTTCACCTGTAATAAATATGGAGGCTATAATGAATGTGTCTTCAGCGCGAAACGGGTGAGATAAGCACTCGGCTGCCTTTTGTCGACCTTCGATCGGCGCGAAGTGAGCGCGGGCTGCGCGGGCGCCGACGGTGAACGAACTCACCTTGACAAATGCACCATTTGGCCATTTGGCATTGTTCGCGGGAAAACCGGCGGCCTTGCGCGCGCGCCGCCTCTTTCGACCAATCGCGAGCCTCCGTCGCCAAAGCCTGCGCACTTTTGGCGGGAATCTCGTCTGAATGTTGTGAGCATCGAACGCAGCGGCGCGGGCGTCGCCGGTTTCAGCGTGGCGACCTTTCATTCAACGCTCTCTAAGCAAGCACGGCACGGCAAGCTTCAGAACAATTCGTAGCTCGCTCGCTTGGCATTTTGCTTACAATAATTTAATTTCATTATAACAGTTCTAAAGCTGCGTTTGCACAATCATTGTAGATTTTTTCCAGTTAATTGATATTTTCATGTCAGATTGTGTGCTGCTTTGCAAACCAAATAAAGAAAGAAAAACAGGTTTACTTATTAGCTTAATTAATCAAACAAAATCTTTATTCGAGCTAATCTCGATAACTATGCGTAGTTCTGACACATTTATCGTTTTAATATGTTTAACACAATTTTAATAGTAGTTACAATTACACAATTGTAAATATATTGTCACAAATATATTTACAATTACAAGCCTTTTTTAAAAACTTATAAGTAACATTTTGAATGGATTAGTGCGACTTATCGCTGATAAATCAGTCACACAATTAATACAAATACAAAAATATAACAATAGTCATGTATTGTGTAGCGTATCTAATATAAAATATTAAAAATATGAATTACATTGCGATAGTTATTGTTAAAATGTGAAAATAGGGAATAATATAAAACGAATCATATTTTTGGAGACCAGATTTAGGAAAACTTGTACAATATAATTTTGTATTGTGGCATTGTAAAATAACAGGCTCAACGCAATCTTATATTTACATTAAGTCTGTATAAATAATCCGTACTAATATTATAAATGCAAAAGTATGTTTAGATGAATGGATGTTTGTGACTCCTTCATGCAAAAACTACTGGACCGATCACCATGAAATTTTGCATACACGTTGTCTGGGACACCAAAAAGTACATGGACAAGACGTACCTTTCATCGTTCAACGCGGACGAAGTCGCGGGCACCAGCTAGTTTTAAAATATAATATATAGATATGCAAAAAAATTTCATCGTCTTTGATAAGTTATGGTCCAAAATACACATATTGAACACTTCTCTTAATTACAAATCAATTAGGTAAAAAAAAAATACGCATTCCTTTATACTTATCAGTTTTATTGGTAACAGTTGAACGCCTTTCTCGATATCTAATCTATTCGCATTAAAAAGTCAGTTACTGAATCAATTTAGATATGTAACTGTTTCTTTGAAATATTTTTTAATAACATAACTGTTTAATTGTTGCTATGGCACGGTTTCTTGGCGTGAATAAACGTCTTTAAATTTGCTTCTATAGTGGCAGGCAATTCAGAAAACTGGTAATAACAAAATCTTGGAAATACAGTCTGTAGATAAATGTCTATCATCTACATACAAAATTTAATTACGCCACTTGACAGGTAAGTAAAATATCAAAAAATTTTTTTATATATTTGTTATATGAGCTGGTGCCCGCGACTTTGTCCGTGTTGAAAAAGAAAATATATGAGTAATTATTATACGATGAGATATCGCAAAAACAAATTTAAAAAATCAGTTGCTATTTGCGCCATCTGATGGGATGAAATAAGAGTTTTTGTCACTGCAGACTGCCAGTATTATATTTAATGTCACTTTTAATTGACAAATGGCGCTAGTTGACGCAAATCAAAATTATACTATAATTTCGATGTTATATATATTATGTTATGTAATGTTATATAGCCTAAAGCCTTCCTCGATAAATGGACTATCCAACACAAAAAGAATTTTTCAATTCGAACCAGTAGTTCCTGAGATTCACGTAAACCACACGCCCGTGTTCGCGATACAGTTATACCATATTTTTTTAAATAAAGTTCGGTAGATAGGCTGACAACTGCTCACTTATTTGTTGTTTTGTAAGGAGATGGTTACTGCCGCCAGACGGGTTGCTCAATTTATGACTGCGAAACGTAGTGCCTTACTAAATTCAACTTACAGAGATATCGGTACCGACTACATTTTCATTCCCTTCGGTGTCGAATCTTAGGGTCCGCGTCGGGTCTCAACGCGCTTAATTTTTTTCAACATTTTATCAAAATGTTTTGTCATCATAAAACTGTCGATTCTAGAGCTAGAGCTATTACCTCGGTCAGCTAGTAAGGCTTGCAATACAACGAGGTAATGCAGCCAGCATGCTTGGGACCCTGTCTAAGGGACTAAAACTTAATATGATACACTATTTGTAAATAATCAAGATTAAGTTTTAATTACAATTTTTTTCATAAATTTTATACATACCTATGCTTAGTTAATTCTATTTGCCATTTGGCTAAGAGAATTCTGAAAGAATCACATGTAAAAATACCTATTTGTCGTCAATTACGTATTAGGTATACGTTTCGCACAAATGACAAAGATTGTAGCGTGAAAAATAGTCAGCAATTATCCATTTTAACACCAAAATGGCGGATGCAACTTGTTGGCGTTACGTCAGCGACAGCAACACTGTTTCGTGGAAATTGTATACATTCTGACCTCGATCGGCTTACTTCGCTTACGGAAAAAACATGTAAATTCATTAATATACAACTTGTACAAGCTAAGCACATTATTTATTTTACCTATTCGTTCTGGTACTTTTTAAACTGATGGTTTAACATTTAATTTTATAGGTTAAAGTAAAGTAAAAGTAAGCACTTTAATATATAATACCTATAATTTAAATTGTAATATCGAATTAAATGGTAGTATTGAATCTATATAAATAAAAATCAAATGACGCATGTATGACTTAGCATCACTTAAAATCACGATCGATTTTGCTGTTTTTTTTTTGTTGCGTTCGTAATTGTCAGGACAAGGTTTGTAAGGAAAGGACAAGGAAAGAATTTTTTTTGGAAAATCTACGGGAAAAGTCGGATATTTGGATGGTATTTTTATATGAAATTAACAAGGCAACGACTGTAGGGTCAGCTAGTTATATGTATTTACTTCTCACAAAAATTAAAGGAGCAAAAACAAAATCCAAATTTTTAGGTTATTTTTAACAGGCTGTAACTTGAAGACAAATTGTATTAGAGTATATTTTAAAAGAGCAGATTGTAGCTCCAAGTGTCTAGTTTTTGAATCTGACCTAAAAATGTTTTCCATACTTTACATGAATTTGAAAAATATTAAAAAAAGGGCTTTTGATAGCTTTTTGAAAAATCAAGCGCTGAATCAAAATATGGAGACAATTTTTTTGTCGGTTGTTATCTCAAGATTACTCTGTAAAAGAATTTACAGAATGAAACAGTGAAATAGTAATTTATTCATTAAATAGGTTTCAAAGAAACACTTAATCGTTTCTCAATGAAGACAATCATGAGAAGAAACCCTGAAAGAAATTCAGGATAGAATTGGATAGTGAATAAGAAACTGAAATTTAGTCCAATGCAATATATTTTTTATTTCGGACACATACTTACTTAGTAAGAATAGGTGCCGACAATGGTCGTAGTTGGCAACTTTGAAGGCAAAAGGGGCGGGTCGCTATAGTGTTCTATAAGAAGCTGATTTGAAAGGGTATAACACAGCTCATATTAAATAAAACCAAGTCGATCAGGTGTCAAATAAATTTGATGACAAGTTATCAGAATTATAGAGAATGCGGTTGTCTCCTTATCGCGAGACTTAGTGTAGGCGGGATTGCTGCAGATCCCGCCAAAATTACATGCAAATGAACTCCCACTCGATTCCACAATTTATAACCTGTTCGATCGCTTAAACATTAAAAAAATGTCTTACTTAATTTTTATTTTTTAATTACCCTTTCGTTGTCTGATCTTAAACAATGACTACATAGTAGTTTGGAAACTACCGTCTCGGTCATTTTAATACTAGACCTTATGTTGATTCTATTGACGAAGCGAAAAATTAGAGGACTCTAATTTTTATAGTCATTAATATAACTTCATTATTTTTAATTGAAAAATATATAAAATTGTATGTTATATTGATATGTTTGTCACAATTTAACATACAATTCTTTGTAAGTCACTATCCTTTATATCAAAGTAGGTAAGTATGCTTGTTGTCTATGGTTGTCAAAACAGCTAAACCGAACAGCAGGGCGATTTTATTTCTGTTTTCTATTATTGAAAGAGGGATAAACGGGGAAGGTTTGTCTATATAAAAAAATTGCACACCGGGCGAAGTCGGGAGCGAGTCACTAGTTCTAAATAAAAGTTAATTAAATTTAAAATTAGCTTCTAGTTGTTCCCCAAGGTAAGAGAGGAGCCATGGTCAAAAGTTAAAAAAATAAAAATAACACTACTGGTCAGATGCGTTAGTTTCTTGTGGATGTAAAACAGATCTGTAGTGGATTAATATTACAAAACTTGCGAAAAATATATATTACTAGCGATCCGTCTCTGTTTCTGTTCTTCCTCTTTCCACCAATGAAAACTATATCAAAATTATCTTGGGTGATATAAAAGAACATAGCGGTGAAACATTCAGGAAGGAGAGCGACTTTATTTTATTTAGATATAGATTCTTATAAATTTGTCATAAGAATCAGGAGATTAACAACATATTCTATAATATTCATACATAATATAATAACATATTCGAAATGATACTTCCGTTGTTCGTAGCATGTTCCAGTTCAATGTGCTACGTCGTAGCGTCACATAACACATTATTTTTTTATTTCATCAATAAATTTTACAAAAAATAATCTAGATGAGTGGCATATCTTGTATTTCATGAAAGAAGCCATTTTTAATGCTTTAAAATGGCCTCAAAAATTTAGGAAATTTTAAATTTTTTTTGTAACACTTTTGTTGCCGACTGTAGCGTGTACATAGTGTAGCATTTTTTCGAATCGTCAAGATATTTTCGACGAGTAGTATATATAAAAATTTCGTGTAACGTTGTTTGTCGCCTATGAACTCCTAAAGTACTGCGATATTAATAAAATTTTGCACACTGTGTGCAGTTTGATCCAACTTAAAAGATAGGATATATTTTATAAAGTTACGCGGACGAAGTCGCGTGCAACAGCTAGTACCTATATTATATAAATTGCAGAAAATATTACACCCGTGCGAAGTCGGGAGCGGGTCGCTTGTTTGTTATGCCCCTAGGTTTCTGAAGAAGTAATTTTGAAAATATATATATTGCATATCCCGAAATCTGTATATTAAACGTTTCACTATATGAATAAAAGAATCTTTGTCGAAATTTCGTATTATTCAAAATAAATTCGTGGTAAGAAAACATACTCGTAGGAAGGTACACTATAATCACGCTATATTTTACACAAGAATTGAAGGCAGGAGTATCGTATAATTTGAATCCTTATTATTCATGGTTCTGATTTTAACCTTGCGGTTTTTTAATGCATTAATCAAATTTGTGCCCCTTTGATTTGTGCGCAGCCTAATATGGAGGGCTCGAATTTCAAAATATTAGCCATATTTTTGCGTCGTTTATTGAGAACCTTAATTTTTTTATTTTTTTATTACAGATGGGTTTGCTCTTGGCCAACAACCAGCCATGTAGCAAGGATGAGGCCTATGATGGAGTGAGCTCACCCAGGAGATGCCTATTTACTCGAACCTTGAAAAGATTTGGGTTATATGAACTCGGAAATACAGATGCCGGCAGGGAATTCCAATCCTTGGCAGTGCGCATTATAAAGCGCTTGGTCTGAAAAGAGGGATTTCGACAAGATGAGGATGGTAACCAGCTGTACGTCTGTATGTCTGATGGAAGAAAGGGGGAGGCGGTATGAGTTCATGCAGCTCCTAAGTACACTCTCCGAATCCAAAAATAATAGTCAGTGCATTAATTTTTATGATACGAACGTTTCCATTTAAGGATTGTTTCTAAAGTCAAAGGCATTGTATTAGCAGTATAATTTAAAAACTAAATATGAGGTTGAACGGCCTTTGAACGTGTTATATGTATATATCCAACGAATTCGAATATACCATATTATACTAAAAAAATCTTTTGGACATCTTCGAGTGAATAGACAACTTTTGGGTGAGCTCGCTCCATCATAGGCCTCATCTTCGCTACACAGCTGGATGTTGGCCAAGAGCAAACCCATCTCTAATAAAAAAAAAAGTACAGCTACAGCTCAAACTGTATCCTATGATTTTAATCATTCATTTTCTTAATGGCCTCCCAATGTGGAAGCAAATTTAAGGACGTATTCACGTAAAAAAAAAACAGAATAGAATAGAAAGTTGCAATAGAATTTTATTTTACTAAATTGGTCATGATCTCTATGCCAATTTTCATTTCAAATTCATATTTTGTAAAAAGTTATATGAATTTAGTACAAAATTTCAACTACTGCAAAGTAATTCCGAAAGGGTACTTTTCATTCTTTATTTTTTAAACAAATTAAGTTATTTCTATTAAATACCAATGAAAATAAATAAATATTTGAGTCTAATTACTACTATTAATTTCGATAAAATACAGTCTGTTAGAAAGTAATTACACAAGAACCTAATATCATTGCACTCAATTGCACACAAAAATGTGAGAATTCAAAAATGTATAGACAAAATTTAGTTACATTTACGAACAAAATTCAACGAACAATTTATACGTTTACAAAATGTCCGTGTAAAATGTCTTCAGCAGTGCAGCGAGGGAGGGGAGAGGATGTGAGTCAGGTGTCGTTCACCCGCGGCACCGCGCGTCATCACAATGCCTCGCCATTATTTCATGCCACTTTTATCACATCTCTCCAGTCTGACCCCAGAACGTGTTTGACAATCTTTATCGTTTTAGTAATTTTTTATAGTTGTTACCGCTCTATGTAATTATTGATTCAGTCGATATTTACTAAGCCCACTCGTTTATAAGTAGAATTGTAAAAATTTCCTCGGCGCCTTAAAATAAAAGTTTTCGACCAATGTGTGTTGTCAGTGATGAGATATGGTGCTGAAACGTGGTCTCTAAACTATGGGCCTCGTCAGAAAGCTCAACGTCGCTTAATGAGCTACAGAGAGGGCTATGCTCGAATCGAGAAACTCAAGAGGGCTAAGTATACTCGGGGTTACATCGCGAGATCGAACCTAGAGTTAGGTTAGTTAGGTTCCCTAACTCTAGGTGTCTGTTGGTGAGAACGGGCACGACTGTCACTATTTATAATAAAGAGAGAAAAAGAAATTAATGAAGTATGCAAGCAGGGAGTACTTACAAGGATTTTTTAAGGAGTTTAATTAGAACACAGATACAGGATACGGCGCCTGTATGAGGGTGAAAAAGGGGTTCCCGAGAGGTTCTAAACAGCCCATGGTAAACTTGGTAGTAAGTTAAAAATGAGAAAGATTTAAAATGCTTTTGAAGCATTTCATTCCATCGCAAAGGTTTCTGGGATGAGAAGTACCTTCGACGCCAAAAGTGAATTACTTTAAAAACATTCTTTACTTTAAATGTTATTAAATTCTTACTCAATAAAATTTTACATACATTTGTTGATGATCATCCTTTTCCTTATTTTTCTCACACAATACGTTGTAAATGTAATTTGAAATTCATGAACTTTTCCTATTTCATCTTTCATGGGTATACGAGTATGTATCAGCATCAAGAATATTTTATTCGTATTTTATCTTCAAAAATTATAATTCGTTTACGTAATATTTTGATGTGTTTTCCTTTTCATCTATTTGTAGAAGTATTAAAGACATATTTTTAAAATAGCAATAAACACACACGTGCAAAAACGTGTACGAAAAAGCATGTCAGATTTTAATTACCGATACATATCTAATTATACATACATATCTCTTTGTAATTAATATTACAAAGAGAGAAGATTTGTTTTTATTGTAATGAATAAACTCAAAAACTTCTGGGCCGATTTTAAAAATTCTTTCACCTATAGAAAGCCATAGGTGTCTATTTTATGGGGTCTATAGGGTCTATTTTATAAAGTTACGCGGATGAAGTCGCCTGCAACAGCTAGTTATAAAAAAGTCGCTGACCGCCTCTGTCTGTTTGTCCGCTAACTTCTTCTAAAACATTCAACGGATTTTGAAATGGTTTTCACTAATGGAAGAGCTATAAACGAGGAAGTTTTGTGCATATTATTTGCACAAAAATTTGCATCCGTATGAAGCCGGGGTTGGGTTGCTAGTTTCCTATTATAGTTTTCCTAACTAACTCTACAGCAGATACTATAGCTACACCCTCCCGCCTTCTCCCGGGTTCAAAATAAAATCTTTTAAATTGGACTAAATTACAGATAGTTACGAAGTTTTATCAAAATCGGTTCAGAAATTTAGGAGTTCATTGGTGTCAAACAACGTGACACGTAATTTTTATATATATCTATCTATTTTAAAAGTAAAGTGGATTTTGTACCTTGTGTCGGTGTACGATTGAAAGCTATGGCGTCCGTAAATGGTGCGAACGTCCTTCCGCTAGTATTGATTCAAATATTAGCATTCAGAATGCGAATCTTGACAAATGATTGAATTAGGTGATTGTGTATGCTGATGGTACCATACACCGCGACCACTCGAATAAATTATATTACTATTTATGATGTTATCTTTGTTATATTTAACATATCTATTATAATTTTTATTCTAATATTTATAAGGCATGACATGGTTACATTGGAAAGGATATATTATTATACTTAAACAATGATAGTTATAATTTAAATTAATATTAACATTATCAACGATAACTATAACGACAATTTAATTAAGTTAAGTTTATATTACACCTAAACTGTAAAAAAAGTATAATATATAAAGAAAGCATGCTAACTGCATTACCTCATTGTATTACAAGACTATTTTGTTGACCGAGGTAATAAAGGTAACTTGGCGTGGCCAGTTATGTCGAACAAGCGTTTTGATAAAATATTAAAATGAATATTGTAAAAAATATATAAACCCACTAGGACGAATTTTTTCGTCCGATAATATCTTTATTCTAATTTTTTACAATATTTAAACTACACAATTAATATGAAAAGTATGAAAAAATAATAATATGAACATAAAAAAAAAGTAGTCCACGTTGCCAATAATCGTGGAATAAGACCTGGCATCTCTTGATCACGCACTTAAACACAAAAGCACACATGCTGTTATTTCAATATGGTATAAATTGTATTCAAATTTATAGTTATATAAATTATAAGATAAGAAAAATAAAAAAATAATACTTACAATTATATACCGTTCATTCAGATATTTTCACAGCTAATCATCTGAAAAAGAAAACGTTTTTATAGCTCAAAATACTATTTAGGTACTTAATTTATATACAAGCAAATTAAAATTGTTGACGAAGTTAAGTCAGTTTTCAAATACATATAAATTAACGAATCAACGAACCGATGAATATGAATAGGTTTATTCTATTTCCCTATTTGAACAATACTAAGATTTCTAGGAAATCTTGTTCAAACAGGACGCAGCGAAGTGTGATAGAAGGTAATCAAAATCATAGCCACGAGTATATAGAATCAATAATTTGTATGATGTCACCTTTGTGTGATTTTAAAACCACTATTGACATGACTGTCTCAAAATAACTTATACTGGTTATTATTTTAAGAGCTTCCTGAATTCTAACTATTCATTTGTGTTTCTTAATAAAAAAAAGCATGACTATATCTTCTACAAGTTATACGAGTATATTACATAGTATATTATAAAATAAAGTTAATGTTATTTTCTGTCTGTTTCTCCGCTAACTTCTTTTATTAAAACCAACGTAATTTTGGCGAAAGTTTGTTATGTATGTATGTTTGTTACCCTTTCATGTTAAAACTAATGAACGGATTTGGATGAAATTTGGCACACACATAGTTACCTGGTTTAAACATATAGGATACTTTTTATCCTGGAAATATGCTGAGTTCCCGAGGGATCGTCTAAAAATATAAAAAAATTGGGCGCCACCGTCGTCACAGCGATACAGACAGATTTTAGATATTTTTCATGTGTTATTATTTATAATTTTTCAACGCGGACGAAATCGCAGGCACTTTAACATGAAATTCCTAGGCCACCTATTACCTTGAAGTTAGGATATTAGAACAGTTTTGTTATTAGAAATAATTGTTCAAAATTCTTTGCCTACCATGAAATAATAATAATGAATAAATACCACGCGTATTTCATAAAAAAAGAAAAACAAAATAATTTGGTTTTTGAAAGTATATTTTTTTCTGTCGATTCTAAACATTATTAAAATTAAATACTAGTTTATAATTCCGGTATTAAATATTATTTCTCATTGAAATATTAAACGACGATTACAAAATTGCATACATGTAAATTTCTTGCGGAAATCCATCGCAATATAATAGAGTAACTTGACTCTTTTTTTCCGACATTATACATTCCATTGCAATTCGCATAAGTATCTACATACAAACAGTATTAAAAAGATAAATAATTAGCATTTTGTAACATTCTTTTGCTGCGTTTTTCATTAACAATTTGTATTCAATAGAGGGGGATGAAAGGAATGTGGTTTTACGTCATTATTAAGCGTCTTCGGATGGACTGTGCAATGAACAGGTGCTAAGAAATTCTACCCACATAAGCTAATATTTCTCTATGAAATATTAACATAAAATATTAGCAAAATATGGTAAGCGGCTAAAGAATTTTTATTTTTATTTGGATATTAGCAAACCGCTCCCGGTTTCGCATGGAGTTAAAATAAAAATAAAATTTTCTTAAACATATGCTAAAATGAACTTACGTTCCTAATTTCACATTTCTAGCTTGATAGACAGTTAGAATGTTTATTCTAACTGTCTTTATTCTAACTGTTTATTTCGATGGTTTCATCGAAATAATATATCTTTCAAGTTTGCTGGGATTATCTATGAATATTATAAAATAAATTCGCTATTCGTTTCTGTCCATTTCTCACCTAACTTCTTTTTAACCACCCAACGGATTTTGATAAGATTTCCACTAATTTCAGAAAAATTCATCCGAGCGAAGCCGGAATCGAGTCGCTAGTAATTTTATAATATATTGCAGGCGATACAAACGATCACTACCATATTAGGCGGTTTGATTATAACTATGGTACTCTACGATTCGCATTCAGTATGGTATAAAACACACCATATGTATATTCTCTTAGTGTAATATTTTGGTTACGCGTGCTCTTCCTAAAATTAATATCTCTACGCACATGAATACGGAACTAGTATTATCGCACAACTATGACTAGTGAGTTCCTCGCACTAATCAAATGTGTCATGATGACATTTGTGCGATGACGTCACAGTCAGCTGAGGGTCATCATGGTGAATGAGAGATCGTTTTTATTACATAAATATCTAAAACATTTATGACGCAATATTTGTTATGAGAAATTTTATGATCAAAAATAGAGTTTATGGAAATATTTTATATTTTTTAGCTCTTCTTTATATGTTATTTATATTTCTTTTTATGGCTCGTCCAAGCTTAGTCTGTGTGCAATTGGGGTGCAATCGTATAAGTAATACACAAGGAGCTGACTCGCGAACTTCATACCGCCTCAGGGAGAATAAAAACCCGTTTCATACATAATGTATGAGAAAAAGAATTTTCTTCATATTTTTCTTTTTCGTGAATATTTTTCCGAAGTTTTAATAGTTATTCTGCTATTCGGGATGGAGACAAATTCAATAAAACAAAGATCATAAAAATTGGTTCAGCCGTTCTCGAGTTATAAACTAACACGACTTTCTTTTATATATAAGAGTAGATACTCGTATCCGGTTTAGTAGTCGTCTCGCACAATTTTATTTCGTACGAAATGTGCGAAAAGCTATCTATGAATATATTTTTAATATTCGTCTCGCACACATTTTTTTTTTAAACTTGAAATAAAATTATCTGGAATGAATGAAATAAATACATCTGGAATAATGTACTTTCAAATAAGTGTATTGTAGTAGATTATATCTAAATAATCTTATAAAATGTGCTCTATGTGTGATATTAGTACAGAACATATATTTGTAAATAGATATCGATTATAGATGAGTATCAATGGAATAAATTATGGATCCATAAGTGGTGCCGTCACGTGTCTCAAAAGTAAAAAACGGTAGTCAAACTGTCATAATAAAAAAATGCTGTAAAAATTATTTCTAGGACACTATATGGACAGTGGAAAACCACATGTAATCTAGCCCCGGCTAAGGTCGTGCGCCTTCGCCCGTGACACTAAGTCAAACATGAAACTATATATTTTAATTAAAATTTTTTGGTGTAATAACTTTTAGTTATTAGTATTGAGTGTCACTATAGAATAGAATATAAGTTTTGTTAATGACTACATATTACAAATGCATGGGCCTTAACTTTTTCCGATTTGTTGATGACATGGTCTCCATAAATCAGTTTTTTTACACAGATTAACAATTTTAAAATATAGTTAAAACTTTTATTAATGATAAGGTCGTCAGAGAAGTCCATGGAATTTATAGAATACATGTTATTTTTTTGCGGTGGTCTTCGTTAAGGGAGTGGTTACTGCCGCCAGAAGGGCTGCCCAAAATGACTGCGAAACGCAGTGTGGACTGCCACTAATTTTTTAGATCCAGCCCAGAGGCAAGTTTGAATAATTCATTTCAAGAATTGATCGTGCCGGAAATCGAACCAGGGATGCCTGGAACAGTGCGTTAAGGCAATAAAGCAACCTAACCACTCATCCAACGGGCTCGTCACATTTTGATATTTTGGTTATGACATAGAATATTATATGCTGGTGCATTTGAGAGATAATGTTGGTATGTTTGCATGATTGTGTATTTGGCCAACGTTTGGAGTGTTGACGTTGGCGCCGCGTGGCATCTCTGTATAAATTTGGAACAGCGACGCTGCCGACGCACTCTATTATTGTAACCGGAGCGGTCATCCACTAGTTAATTTGTTAGTCAACTTTATTTTCTCTTATAACCAAATAGCGTTTAGACGCTCCTTAGTGTCGACTTTACTTATTTGTAAGTAAGCATTCTTCGAATTGTGAACAGTCATTGCTCTTTCCGAGAAAAGGAGTAATCATGAAAAAATACGCATCTTTGTTTCATTTTGCGTTTTTAACTGCGGCAAGCGATAATTAGTAATTGAAGGGCGTGTTTATAATTTCTTATAGTAATAAAAGCAATATAGAGTTCATCCGTACTTCAGTACTAATATTATAAATGCGAAAGTATGTTTGGATGTATGGATGTATGGATGTTTGTAACTCTTGCACGCAAAAACTACTGACCCGATCACCATGAAATTTTGCATACACGTTGTCTGGGACACCAGAAAGGACATAGGGTACCATTCATCGTTCAACGCGGACGAAGTCGCGGGCACCAGCTAGTAATCTATATATGAGAGTTCGAAAAAGTTATTACGCGGTTTGTCTTTTGTAAGGATCTTGATAACTGCTGCTACCTCTAACTGATTATTGTTGAAGTTGCGTAAAACCATTTCTTTAATGTCAATTCAATTACTTGGGTTATTATTAAAAAAAGAGATTAATTTTAAAAATCAGCCAATTTATTACCAGCTAATAAAAGAGGGCGATAATTCCGTGTGTATGACGGACCGGCTACTTTATAGTTTAATGTCCTAATTAAGGAATTCTCGGCGTTCGTCCGTCACAGTTCGTTAAATGATTAAATTGTGCAAGAGCCGGCACCGAGACAACACGAAACACTACATTTTATCGTATAATACGGTATACTATACCTAACTATTATAACAGGGCACATCACAAAACCATCGCATGCTTATTAAGTATTTTCTTTTGAGTTTTAAAAAATGCATTCACGAATTTTGTTAAAAGAATTTTTTCAGCGATATATAATTCGTGGATGTAGGTACTAAGTCGCTTTATGAGTAAATTTAATATTAAATTAGCTTTGTGTCTAGAACGACATTTCGAGACGCTTTATAACATAAGTATGTCTTTAGT
This sequence comes from Synanthedon myopaeformis, assembly GCA_944738685.1. NCBI lineage: Eukaryota > Metazoa > Arthropoda > Insecta > Lepidoptera > Sesiidae > Synanthedon > Synanthedon myopaeformis. The sequence goes on along the minus strand of OX122926.1, from coordinate 3,571,835 downwards.
GAATTACGCTTTTTGATTTGATATAATGCACGGTTTCAAATCAGTTCTCATTTGAAATGAAAACTAATATTATGCTAATTACTTACTTTTATTAAACAAAGTTTTACAAATAGTCTTCACAAAATAGAGAGGGCACGCCAAATAGCCACAAACAAGAAAAACTTCTACATGGACATGACTTGGTTATACAATGCATAATTTCCTCTAACAATGACTTAATTACAAAAGACGAACAACCGCTGGGACAGGATTAAGGATTTCCAACAAACATTGCAGTCAACCTATACTGGAATTTTCTGATTTTCAAATAATATTTAGATCTGTTTTCCATTCGTTTTAAAGCCGTGGTGGGTAGCGGATGTCGTGCCATAACGTTCCCGCAACCCCGCCTATCTACGGCCGCGCTAGGATGTGCTTTAGCCGGTAAGGCATAACCCCGAAACTGCTCCTACGCTGCTGGGTATCCATGAGGATTTCCCAACGTTAAAAAAGGATATATTGCCGTGCATGTCTAAATATCGTCCGGCTCTAAAAGAATTAATCTGCGATAAGAATAGATATTGGAGCTCATGTTATTCGGGTACCGAGATAAGAGTTTAATAATTTTTCTAAATATACTCCATGACGAGGTGATGGTGATGTTGGTGATGACGCGTGAAGGATGACGCGGTCGCTGCCCACGTCAGCGCCCACCGAATCACGTGATCACTCTTCCCGCTTGTTCACATGTTCGGATGCTACTAGATACTAATATACACTATTATTTCTTATAAATATATATAAAATATGTTTTATCTATTGGAAAATCTATGAATTTATTAAACTAATGTAGAGTTTAATAATAGAATCGTGGAAATGAGTTACTAGACTTCTTGCTGGAATTTATCTTGCTCGAACTAGCGAGTATATTTACTCGTTAGCATAAGATCAGAAGGAATTCAGTGAAATTTTGTTCCAGTATACAGTCCCAATTTCGCTGGACTCTGAGAGGCAATCGACAAATCCATTAAGCTTCTAACCACATATTATAAAAAATGACTAAGTTTCAATTTTTGCCTTTGAATTTAGTTTTAACTTATCGTTGAATGAAACTAATCAATCAAAAATTACTTTTTATAAACTGCAACTACAGAGAAATCATAATGTCAATATAATAACTATAATGTTATGTTATTACAGGCGATTAGATGATAATGTTATTACAGGCGATGTGTATTTGATTTTAGTGTGTGAAGTGATATAGGTACTAGTACTTCATACCATCATATATGACACATATATATAAGTAACAAATAAAGAATCAATAATAAAGAAAAATATATTCGACAGGGAAGCATTTTGTATTTTTGTTTGTAATGGATAAACTCAAAAACTACTGGACCGATTTAAAAAATTCTTTCACCATATAGGTAGAAAGCTAAATCATCAGCGAGTAGAATAGGCTAGGCTATACTTTTTAAAGTTATGCGAACGAAGTCACGTGCAACAGCTAGTTTGTGTAAAGGTGGGTTCACGGTCCAATTGATGGTAACACACACAAGAGTCCTGTCGATATGTTAAAGGATAAAAAAAAAAGATAAAAAAATGGGGCCCATTCTTTCTCATTTCTTATTATTCTTAAGAATTTCTTTACTTGTTCTTATTCCGCTGACTGCCGCCAAACGGACTGCTCAATTTATGATTGCGGAACGCATTGTACTCTACCCCTATAGATATTAATCAATTTAAAGTTACAGACGTACCTACTATAACGTGGAAAAATAGACTGTTTAATATTGTTCTGTATTGTGTACTCGTACGAATGTAAGTTTGTAAGTTACATGTAAGTACTAAGTTGTGTAACAGCCTCTGTATTAAGCATTATGTAATTAAAGTTGAAATACGGCAGAAAGCCTGACAATTTAAGTATTAAAATTAAAATGTTAAATTTTATATATTGTTCGCGTGCTCGCGACTTCGTACGCGTTGAAAAATGAAAATAGTAAGTTATAACGCCTGATATAAAAGATGGCGACGCCACTGTTTTTTATATTTATGACGATCCCTCGATTACCTAGATTAGCATATAGGATACTATCGATGTATTTTAAAGTCACTTCTTCGCACAATTCGTACGATGTGTGTATGTATGTCTCCTATATACTCCATTGCAAAACCGCTGAACCGATTTTGATGAAACTTTCAGACAATCTTAATCAGATTAGTCCAGCGGGTGTTCCTGTGAAGTTTGGTAACGATGGGACGCGGACGAAGTCGCGGGCATATAAGTGCAATATATAAGTGCAATAAAATATTATCTATTGAGATTTAATATGGGTTTATTTGTTAATTTTATTTAATGACGCTCGCAGTCACAATGGCCGTGATTGTTTTTTGAATTTAGTTAAACTATTTTCGAATATGTTAACTTTACCGCTATGCTTAAGCAGGAGATCATTGTATTGTTGACATATACTGATGAGTGGGTTATAAAAAGTGGTATACCTATAAGGCAAAGGTATTGACAAAAGGATTTCTAAGATTTATATTAAAAAAATTAATAAGCGACAAAAGATATGGTGAGTCAATGCGGGAATGAATTATTTTAAAAAGACATGAGAGGTTATGATAATTACGGCGGTCCTTGAGTGTAACCATATTAAATTTTGTTAGTCTCGTTATAAGGGAATACTCTGGTGAAAGCCATATCTATAACTAAGAATGCTCAAGCACTTTTTCTGCACATTTTCAATACGGCCACAATGAATAGCGTAGTAAGGGGACCAAACACAGGAATTATATTCAAGAACACTGCGGACTAACGTATTGTATAGATGCAAAAATGTTTTAGGGTTCCTAAAATCTTTAGTAGCTCTAGTCAAAAAACCTAATGTCCTAGTATTTCTACTGATAATACTACTATCATAGTGGTCACGGAAAGTTAATTTATCAACGAAAAGAACTTACTACTGACTTTTTTTAAAAAATTCTGTCCTTTAAGTTTATAATTATATAGAATTTTTTGGGATTTCCTTGAAAAAGAAATAGTGAAGCATTTTCCTACATTCAGAAGCATTCTATTTTCGATACACCAAGGATCAATACGTTCCAGGTCTAACTGGAGCAAATATGCATCTGTAGGACTGTTTATAACAGAGTATAATTTTAAGTCATCAGCGTATAATAGACAAGAACAAGACAATCAAGTCGTTGATGAAAACAATAAAAAATAAGGTACCCAGATGTGAGCCCTGTGGCACACCAGAAGTAGTCGTAGCAGTTAACGAAACAAAGCCCTTTATAGTTACAAGTTGACTTCGTTTGCTAAGATATGAATCGATCCAACGCAGTACACTACCATGAATACCATAATATGAGGCCAATTACAAAGGATTTCGTGGTTAACCATGTCGAAAGCTTTCGAAAAATCTGTGTAGATGGGGTCAACCTGGCCTCTTTTTGCAAAGGTACGGCAAAGAAAGTGCTTATATTCCAACAGGTTAGACATTGTGGATCTGTGTCTAAAGAAACCGTGTTGTCTAGGTGATAAAAAAGGTTCAAGGTTCAATATTAATATATTGCCAGATAAGTGTATGCAGAACTGTAAGTATACCTACATTACAAATATTCGATTTGAATCAGTCAGACATGTAAACTTCGCCAACGGAACCGGACTGTGGTGTTATGTTGACTCATTGTCAAAGGACTGGGCCATGGACCCGGCCGCGTAACTACAAAGTACTTACGGGTACACCGATGTGACTAAACTTGCATTCCCACAGTTAAGGTTTAAATTGTCTTTATTGCATACTACACCTGAACCTTAACTATACTTACACAAGTCAATTGTCACATTTTAGTTAATATATCAAACAATGGTTTGGAAGCTTTATTACCATCGGAAGTCCTACCAGAATGCTGACTTTTTATCTATTATAATTAGGCGACTATAGCTGTTATAAATTAGGTAGATTTGCATACCTATAAGGCAAAGATACAATGTCGCGAGAATTGGCTAATCCAATATCCAATATAAATATAGGCAAATTTTTTGAGGGAAAATTATGTAAAGAAATCTTTGCAGTAAATTTATTAAAGACATGCGTAGATGGACTTTATATTATTAGCAAATAAAATAAAAAATACATAAAAAAACAACAAAATATTTGTAATTATTTTCAAGTTATATTAAGAAGTTTAAATTTTAACTGCGTATCTAGTATATTCGTGTATCTGTATATTATAGCAACGCAAGATGGATAATGTTATTTGCAAATACGCCGCTCCGACATGTCCCAACAAGAAACTCGAAGGCAATCGCCCTTCGCCCTCCACTTGTTCTTAGCTCGGAACTCCGTGATAACTACACCATTTCAACTTTTATTACTTTTACAATACATAAACTTATTTAAAATAAAATCTAATCCTAAGTTATATACTTTTTAGTAAGTTATATATATATATATATATATATATATATATAATAAAAGGTTTTTTAACATATTGAAACTGGATATTGCAATATATCTTAACACATACAAGTAATGCAAAATTTTAGTTTTTGTGACTTTATATATATTGTCATTTGCATAGGTAACAAAAATGCATGGATCCACTACTGGTGAGTAGGTGGCAAGTCTATCTTACGTGCAAACTTTTAAATGACTAAGTGAATTGTGAGTTAAAAGGAAAAATAACTTGTAATTACGAAACCATGGTGTCAATTTAGTTGGAATTAGTGAATAATACGGCACGTTATCAGTGACAATGTCGCAAAGTTCAGCGATCGGGCCGCGGTCAGAGCGGGCGCAATCGTGCCTCTGACTTCTGACGTCACTTGCATGATAAATATTTTATCGTACACTATTACACGGCTGGTTCTTTCTGTGGAAAATATTGAATCGACTAAACCACTTGTACTGTACATATGCAATTTTGAATACTATTTCCCGTATTAAATAGTACTTGAGACAAACTACACTAGTAGGTACACTTTAATAGTGGCAAGGCACACAGATATTTTGACAGCCCGTCTGGCGGCAGTAAGAACTGACAAAAGATCCCCCTGAAATAAGAACATCTGTACTGTTCTGTTTCAGTGAGGAAGTAAGTAATGCCTGAGCTCATTTCCCTATCCCTTCCTTAATTCTACTAAGGCTAAAAGCGTACTTGCTGCACACGTGGTGTTGCTTGGGTTATAGGCAACAGTGTCCATCTTAAGTGAACCGACAGACTTAAAGACCAGAGTTAACTCGCCCAAATTGGGAGTTAGGCGAATTGTCATGTAATAACAGCAATTTTGTGTTTTGGTGAGTGAGTGGTGGTGAAGAGCCGTAAAGAGTTCAGTCCCTTCGCCTTAATCTATATACTAATAATAAAGCTGAAGACTTTGTTTGTTTCGTTGAACGCGTTAATCTCAGGAACTACTGGTTCGAATTGAAAAATTCTTTTTGTGTTGAATAATCCATTTATCGAGGAAGGCTTTAGGCTATATAACATTACGTTTATATATAATTTAGTATAATTAGTATAATTTCGATTTGCGTCAACTTTAGCGCCATCTGTCAGTGACATTAAATATAATACTGGCAGACTGTAGTGACAAAAAGTCTCATTTTCATCCCATCAGATGGCGCAAATAGCAACTGATTTTTTAAATTTATTTTTGCGATATCTTATCGTATAATAATTGCTCTTATATTTTCTTTTTCAATGCGGACGAAATCGCGGGCACCAGCTTGTCATACTATAATTGGCCTTACAGCAGCTGTAGCGTTGCTTATATTATAGGCGACGGTAGCCACCTATTATCAAGTAGATCGTTAGCCTGTCTGTCGATCTTAACATAAAAAAATTGCATGTTATGCCTACTTTGTGTATGTAAGATGACATCCTTCTAGAAACATCCAACCAAGCACGAGAGACTCGTATTCGTCTCGTTCATGACTTGTAATAAAATTTGATTGATACGTCACTCGACTCTTTAACTGACTAAGGGCGTCTTTCACCATGTGTCAAGTAGGCTAACCGCCATTTAAAGTCACCGGTAACCGGGAATGATGGAGATGATATACCTTTGTTTGTGCGGTAAAAGTCCTAAACATTAAAAAGAAAATAATAAAAAAAAATTCACCTATCGAAGGATGCAGTAAACCGAGTGCATAATTTAATAAAACATAAAATTATTTCTAAAAGTAACTAATCAACACTTTACTTGCAGTTGGTGAAAGAGGCCCTAAGGCCAGTATGCTTCTTAAGGCTAAGTTTAGTGCCACGACACCGCCGTCACGGCCTCAGCTTAGTCTTGAAAAGTTAAAACAATGTTTTAGCATAATGGTTTCAGCATATGGATGTTTTGAATGTTTAGTCAAACCATAAATTTTCTTCTTTCAGTGCAAATCATTGGATATTTCTCTTACAATGGGCCATAAATTATCCAGGAAAAAAATATTTTAACGAGCTAACGCCGCGTATCAAGTTACTATAGTAAATCAATTTGTCAGCCGCAGGAACTGGGTATACGGAAGACGAAATTACGTCATAGGAAGCGATTTTTTAATGGTTCCATTCTGCGCGAGAGATCCGATAAAAACAAAGGAAACGCTCGTCCCGTCTGTCAGTGTGGCGACAATGTCGTGCTATTTGCGTTTAAACGAGCGATTTATTTCAGTCGGTCGCGACGTGAATGTCCGCGGAGGAATTTCGGTGGCGAGGAATCCGTTTCCGTTAGTTTGCTTGCTTGCGGTGCTTGCAACTGCGCGATGGAGAGAGATGTGCTACATGCCGTCGGCGCAGTGTCCAAAGTTGGCGACGGCCGTCGGCGAGTGCGACAGTTAAGCTAAGACACTTGTTGCCATGTGCGCAAGCACACGCTAGCGCACGCCAGCTAACGCTCAGACATTACTTTATCCATAGTCCCGCTGTTTGCAGACGAGGAAAACCAAAGACCTGCCTGCCCTGACTCATCGCTTTACACGCACTTGACACGTAGCACATAGCAACAGAGTCGCTATAATTTTGACCTCTAACCAATGTGCGCGCGTGCAATATTTTTCACAGATTTTCAAGACTTACCTTGGCCTTATCAGTGAATTTACATGTCGTCTCCTTGCTCCTCAATAAAGTATATCTTCGGTATAAAACACGAATAGTTCACACACTGCATTTGGCACAGTATTATCCGATTGTTAGGCACTTAAACGACGGCAATGAGGTTTTCGCGAATGCGAGAGACATAGACGCGAGCGCATACAAGTCCAACTGTTAAGACCGCGCTCACGGAACTGAACCGACTGCGCCGGCGCTCCATTTGGGTCACTGTCATACGGTGGTGGGACGGTGGGACGGTGGAAGCGGTGCGGGGGAGGGGCGACACGTTCGCCTCTGAAAATTTATTAGCGTCTAGCGAATATTTTTCACCGACGCGGTCATTTTTCTCTCGCGATTCGCGATCTGCACCGCTGCCCTCGATGCTGACGTTTTGGCGGCAACCTGAATGAACCTGTGTCCACATGCCTCTCTAGCCTTCGAAGTCATCGACTCTACTGTTGTAAAGTGTGTTCCATAGGTACCGTTTTTAATAGAAAAATGCCGCACATACAGAAGGATGCCGTTAACAGATAAACTGTAATGAAACTGTTAATTACTTTTTATTTTTTAACAATTTAGTACATGAGGGATACTTTACTAGAGTACATAACATATCTTCCTTACCTACACCCTTATCCTGGTGTAGCTTCCAGGCGACAGCAACTACCTACCTATTGCCATAAAGTAGGCTCTCAGCTTAGTGGCGTTTTAAATCGTGAAAATAAGATTATTAAACTCAGAAATCGCTCTCAACTTATAATTTTGAAAGAGTAACGGCAGGAATTCATATACATATGAGTATATACTTAGCTATGTCGCAAAATTCTAAAGATAATAAAATAATCGCCAAAAGCCACTAGAAAACAATGAGAAATGAGGAAAATGTTACCTATTTTTATAATATAATGTTAATCTATAGTGCTGATAATAAAAGACTTTTTAGTGAAATTATTTAGGAATTCTTTTCTAATTGAAGAATTCTGTTCATAGCTTGAAATTTTTGACGGTGATGATAGTCAATTCATCAATATAGAATTTTCCAGTATGTACTGAAAAATTTAGACAGAACTTTATATATGACTCCTAAGGTTTTCTCTGAGAGTCTCCCATAATATCTGTAATATAGTTTTAAATAAGATTTCGTGTCAGTGAAATGTATCAAATTATCGAATCATTTACCTTATCACTATTAAAAAGCACGAAAACCTGATAAAATATCTTAAGTACCTAATCAATCTAAATGGCAACTACGATTTTACATTCGCCAAGCAATAAATCAATGATTCCATACTGTTAAAATGGTTTATTAATTTTCACCAAATTAAGTGCTCTAATGTCTTAATTTTGAGATTTCTCCTATTTTTCTTTTTTTATGTGAAAGTTGACAGACAGGCCATTTGGAAGGAACGCCATAGAAAAGGAAAATGCATACTTAGAAAAGGAAAATGGGCTCTAGCAATCCTTAGGTGACTTACCGAAACGCAACAGCACACATGCTGTTATTTCTAAGCTGAGGTGGTACCTATTGCCAGATGCCAGCTAGTTACTCAACTCCGTAAAAAACTTATATTGAATTAACAACTTATTTTAAGTTTTTTAGAACATTATTGCGCATTGTTCAAACCTAAATGATTTAATTTTTTTTGATACACAAATAGAAATGAAAAAAAAAAAATATGGGACAAAGACAAAAAAATAAAAATAAATAGTACATATTCCACAAGCGTGTCCACAGGTAGATCTATTATTATGTGTTAAGCCTACCAAATCTGGTGAAGATTGTTTATATTACTTCCAATATGATTTGTGTTTTTTTTTTTAAGAATCGCTTACATCACAAAAAATACCATATATTTTAAAATTCTTTTACTTCAAGAAAACAAATTGTTTCTGTTAAACATCTTATTGAAAAAGCTATCTATTCAATTTCAAATTATGTTAGTTATGTGATATAAATTGCTTGCATTAGATATAGTTCCACAATAGCTCCTTTGCCAGTGACGTCACATAATATGCCAGTGACGTGATACTGACAGGAATTTCGTTAATCTGAGTAATTTTGGTGTTAGTTTTATTTTTATTGAGCAGATTACAAAGAAATGCAATATGACACAGATAGGTAAATTAGATAGATTACTGTTGATTATCATATCTACTAAATTGATCAAATAACTTCTTTAGCAAAGTATAAAACAAAACAGTACCTATAAAACAATGTAGCCTTCCGCTGTCTATCCTTCTGTATTATATGACGCTTAGATAATTTTGATTCGTTTTCACTAATTGAAAGAGCGTTACACGAGGAAGGCTTTAGAAATAAAAAATACAAAAAAAGAATAAAAAATCAACCGTGTGAAGCCGGGAGCGGATCGCTAGTACTAGATAAGTGGTTTAATAGTTAAAAGCTGTTGCCGAGCGGCTTTGAGGAGAATAATTGTCTATTCTCATTCATAATGTAGGCGCCACGTTGTCTGCCTTGTCTATGAACCACATTGACCGAGTTGGGTGGGCCGAGAAAGTTCTCGAATGGCATTCAATCAAAGGAAAGGTATGTGATCACAAACATGATTCGTTTGGAACGCGTGCGCTGCGCTGACCAGTTATGGCCGTGTTTCGTAGCCAATGTGTGTGGAAATGTTCTAGAGAAAATCACTTTATCACATGGCAGCGTTAATAGATAATTTTAGAATATTTAACGAGATAAGATAACGTATTTCAATAGAGAAATGTAGTGTTTTGTAACGACTTAATTCTAAAAGTTTTATAAGACAATCCAATCATTCAGCTACGTACCCAGCTAGGTCTGTATATTATTACAAGGCGGTGTAAGCACAGAATATAGGTAAATAGTACAAGGTGTAGGTAAGGTAAAAGGTAGTTCTTACCTTTCCAAACTAATATATACATCACAAAACTATTCCTCCACAAGAAAAATTGTTGGAATTTTATTTTGTACCGAAAAGAGTTCTTTTGTATATTTGCAAACAAAATATATTCAAGTTATTGCTAATGTATGTGACGTCATGTTATTAGTAAGCAAGTAATGTTATTGCATAAATATTAATGTTCTATAACAGCTATAATGTTCTATAACAACTTAGAAAGTTCCAATAAAACTGAAGGCTTGTTCGTATCTAATCAAAATAAAATAAAAAAATATTTTATTAATTTAGTGTTATTTATAATTATTTATATTTTAGAATTCTAAAATTACAAAATCGATAACCTACACTACAATTCAAGGTTCTATTTTTAAAAAAAGACATTTAGAACTTTAAATAAAAATAAGCAAAAAGTTAATAAACAGAATAAAGTAAGTTCTGAGTACTAACATGTGAATTTAACTAAGTAGCCTGACAGTATAATGAAGGTTCCAAATTGTATGATACAAATCAAGGCTGATTGATATAGCGTATTACTTATGTTACTATTTACATCACAAACTTAGCCAATTTATGTTTAAAAAAAAAATAACTTATTGGTTATGAACTGATGTAGGTATCTACTTAACCTTGAAAAAAATGTTTATAAATATAGTAGTCGCAAAAATTAAGGGATATAAAAAATTCCTAATTTTTAGGTGATTTTCAACAGGCTGTCACTTCGAAGGAAGTGGTCCTAGAGAGCTCATTAAAAAAAGGAAATTGAAGCTACAAGTTTCTAGGTTTTGAATCCAAGCTTTAAATATTTTTCACGTTAGCGGTCTATGAGTAATCGCCAGAAAACCAAAGGATTTTTTTTTAATTTTTGCTCGTCTTGAAATTGGTGAAAAAGGTAGGGAATTCCATTCCCTCGCTGTGCGCATAATAGAAATAGACGCAAGATAGATCTTAACTAAGTATGACCTTTGACATTGTGAACTTTCTAAATTTTTAATTAAGTATCTACACTAGTCACAAAAATTAAGGGATATATGAAAAAATTCCAAATTTTTATATGATTTTCAACAGGCTGTAACTTCCAAGGAAATGGTTGTACAGAGCTCATTAAGAAAGGAAATTATAGCTTCAAGTCTCTAGTTTTTGAATCCGAGCTTTAAAAATTTTTCACGTTAGCGGTTTATGAGTAATCGTCGGAAAACCAAAGATTTTTTTTTTAAATATTTGCTCATCTTGAAATTGGTGTACGGGCTGTAATAGATTTTTTTGGTAATGGTATTATAATTCCCTACAATTTAACCCTCTTATAAGCTCTATACGATGATTTGTCACTGAGTTATCGTCGATCAAAGCAAAAAAGTCATTCTTGATTTTGACAATCGATTACTCGGGAAATAATAGTCATACAGAAAATTAAAGTAGGGTTTTGTAAATTGCAAAGCATTCCCTACAAGGTGCTTAAAAAGGATTTTGATAAAAAAAAATTCAAACCGAACATGTTGACCTTTTTTAATGAGCTCTGTACAACCATTTCCTTCGAAGTTACAGCCTGTTGAAAATCACCTAAAAATTTGGAATTTTTTCCTATATCCCTTAATTTTTGTGACTAGTGTAGATACTTAATTAAAAATTTAAGAAGTTTACAATGTCAAAGTCATACTTGCTTAAGATTTAACTTGCGTCTTCTTTTATTATGCGCACAGCGAGGGAATGGAATTCCCTACCATTTTCAGGAAACTTTCAATTCCCTGAAAGTTACAACTTGGGACTCTGAAGAACAGAGTGAATAGGCTATTAACGGGCAAGCGAACTCCATCTTCGACCTCATCTTCACTTATCATTAGGTGAGATTGAGAACAGTTATCATAGATTAGTTAAGTATAAGAAAACAAGATAAAAAGTGAAAATTAATATGGAAAAAAGTTCAAGTTTAATTTAAGATAGGTATCTACTTAACTACATCTACGAGTATTCAGCAGCAGCACAGTAACGAATACATCTATTCAGTAGCAGATTAAGGATAACGGAAGTGGCTAGTTTATAACTGACTAGACTCTAGACCGACGCTTCCCTGTTTACTCCAGGTGTAATTGGGGAACTTAGTACACATAACACATAGCTTACACCAATCTGGGACCTTTCAAATCGAATTATTCGTTGAATACCGAGTAATAGTGGCTTATTATACGACAAAGTTGTCTAAAATAAACTTTTTAATGAACAATAAAACTACTTTAGACTTAAAAATAAAGTTCTTAAATAAATTTTAGTTTTTCTTAAAACAACAAAAAACACAGTATTAATTATTTATCATAATATAAAAAGTTGGCAAAAAATCAATCATGTTGAAGTAAATTAGTTAGGCTTTTTAATAAATTTTTAAAGTCCTATGGTTGGGTTGCAATAAATAATCTCGGGTTGAAAAAAGGGCCTCGATGGTGGATAGCAGGCTGCTTTTGATCGGTCCTATTGGAAACTTATAGGGGAGGCCTATGTCCAGTAGTGGACGTTCTTCGGTTGAGATGATTATATGACCCGGGTTTACTTGGAATTGATATATTTTTAAATAGTGCTAATTTCCGAACAAGAAGTGTTGAAGGGATTCTAACGTGTGTCCCAAGTTATAATCATAATAAGCACTGCTATGCTTATGTGTATGCACACTGGTTCCTAATTTTTTCATAATTTTATTGACAGGGGAAATTTTATCATTTCTTTTGTCCTTTTCTTTATTAACCCCCGACGCCCGACGCAAAAACTCGGTGTTATAAGCTTGACGTTTGTGTCAGTGTATCTGTATGTCTATGTATTTGTGTATATGTGTATGAGTGTATCGGCGTGTCTATCTGTGGAATCGTAATTACCAAACGGTTAGAGCGATTTTGATCTGATGGATTTAGGTTCGATTGATGTGAAATTTAAGTATACTGTTACTTCGGTGGTATTTCCATGGCGTGGAAACTTTGACCTGGTGCTGGTGACTCTAAAATCAAGTCTGCAGAATAACCAAGTCCTCAGCAACTTACGTTATTTATAGCGTGTTTCGTCTCCACAGAAAGTCTGATAGGGTTATAGTTTATAATTTTAATTATACCTACCTATTCACAGCTTATTTTTTATTTATCACTATTTCTAAATTTCGTGTATAGTCTAGGGTCTGTTGCCTAAGTACAGCATAAATAATTTAGTAAAAACCTTTAAGTGGATGAAGAGATGGATAAGTGAGTAAAAGATCGGGAGAGGGATCATCACATTACATGGCAAAACATCTATATAGGTACTCGTAGAATACCAATAATTAAACTGTAAATAATCGTTGGATTCGTTAGCATGAATCACTAACAAACTTCTTGGTCTTTGTTCTTTGTTTTCAACAATTTCTTTGTTGTTTTTTTGAAGGTAGATAATGTAATAAGCCAAGTAAATAGACAAGCTGGATAGGTACTAGTCAGCTACCAGGTAGGTAGGTACTACCTAGTTATAAAAACTAAGACTCAATACGTAAAGAATTCAAAAGATATTCAATTTTTGGTTTTATATTTTAGATAAAACTTATCTTTTCACGTCATAGTTACTTTTTACTTATTTAACTTAAAGTACTTCTTACAGGTGCTTAAGGGAGCTCTAGCTGTTGCAAATATTATCTTGAGAAAGCATACTTAAGTATTTATAGGGGCTAGGTTTTAATAAAAAAAAATTAAAAAGTCTTGAATGCAGGCACATAGATACTTATATGTGCTTACTTTCATGGCTTCTTTTGGTTTCATGACAGCTACTGATATTATGATTACTTTATTTTATTATATTAAAAAACAAACAGTCATATATAAAAAATATTATGATACAAAACTTACACAATTATGTAGTTTCCTAATTTATACAAATAATATATAATATTTATCACGTACCTAGGTAAGTTAAAGTAAAACAAAAAATAAAAATTGCTTTCAGTAATGAATTGCATTTTTAAATTTGTTATTATAATGTCTACTTACTTAATTGTGTCTGACATTTTATTTCAAAGGATTTTATCTTGCATAAGGTAACCTACGCAGGTGCCTATGAGGATCATATTCATGATCCTCATACATTACATTCTTCAGGCTCATTATCCACACATACATTACATGTATAGGTAGGTTAGGAAGATGTGTGTGAGATTTTTATTCTAAAATCTTCCTTGTAAACAGGCTTAGTTCTAGTCCTGAAGGCACTTTTGAACCGTAACCGGTTGAACGGGCGTGAAGCGCATCACGTAGTTATGGCCCTTACAAGAACCTTAATAAAACCTTAATAACCTTAAAATCAGTACTTATAGGTAAAAATGGAATTTTAAAAATTAATATACTTACATAAGAATTAGTCGACGACCAGCCTGGACTATTCCATTTGGCAGATAAATATGATTGCATTTTTAGCGCGTATATTTTTTTCACTACTTATTTCAAATACAAATCAATATAAAATATTATATTTTCAGCTCTGTATTTGACAAGTTCTTTCGGATATATAAGCATATTGTACAAAAAAAATGTAGGCACCCATGTACAATTATTAGTAGCCAAAGTGGCTAATGTGATCAGATATTGAAGTATCACGACATGATGAATGCCTGTTTACAAGCCGCGTTAGTCACTATATGACTACACCTCTGTTGCCAAACAAATTTACTGTGACGTGGCAGTGGTCTGATTGAAAAAAAAAGGCGGCAAAATGTGGGCAAAATCATGGCTGGTTGGGCGGCACTGTACTATAGGGGCGGGAGGGGGCGTACTGCCCTTGGCACCGCCCATCTGACTCACCACGTAGACGTCGGGTGCGCAGTCGCAACCAACTCGCAATAATTAGAACACACAACCGATATGAAACGGTGTTGTTGCTGAGAATAAACTTTTTAACTATAAAAAAAAAACTGACAACAAAACATAAATTCTAAATTATCCTCATCAATATATATTCATTACTCCCATTATAAAATGACGCATCACGTTTTAATATGTATATATATCTAACACCCGAGTCGCGCAGTGACTCACGCCACAACCTGTCTACATATCTAGTTTCAAACATCCGCGTCTACATACAAAATATGTCAATGGCGGTTCCATTGACCTTTAACAAATGAGGCTTCAAACGATAAGTGACACGAAACAACAATGTAAAGCGTACACTGCGCATAAGTAGATTAATGGGCGCCTGGATATAGTCGGATCTGATTAGATAGAATGTCACGTACGCGGTGGAAATACAAAATCTTTTCGCAAGGACGTGGCCTCTAAAACTTGTATGTACTGGTCTCCGTGTAGCCCGGATTCTATTAATATATTTTTTATTTAATTTAACACGTTTGATCGAACGCAAATCAACTTAAGGACGGTCTAAACTCTAGACACAGTTACTTATCAAGCAAAGTTTTTGTTTTTATATCCGGCATGTAAGTGTATGTTGAAGCAATAAAACCAGGCATGTTTTTACATAAAAGGATATTCTAACTTTCTTTACTTTGTGTCTTTACTCTCTATGTCTTGCTATGTGTTTACTAGCTGGTGCCCGCGACTACGCTCGCGTGGAAAAATGAAAATATAACACCTAAATAACGCCTGACATCTTTATCGCTGTGACTACGATTTTCTATATTTTTGGATTATCTTATATTATAAATAAATGTAAATTATCTTATAAATATGTTAATGCAGGTAATAAACTATCTGGGTGCCAGGTTTCATTCAAATCTGTTTAGCCGTTATTGCGTTATTGAGGAATAAACAATAAAACATACAAACTCGCATTTATAATATTGTTATAGGATTAGGGTATACCTACATCTATACTAATATTATAAAGAGAGAAGTTTTGTATTTTTGTTTGTAATCAAAAATTTTTCACCTGTAGAAGAAAAAGCTACATAATCAGCGAGTGACATAGGCTATATTTTATAAAATTACGCGGACGAAATCGCGTGCAACAGCTAATAATATATATTATAAATACATATCAATGTAAGTATGTTTGTCCTCTATGTACTCCAAAACAGCTCAACCGATTTTAATTCCGTTTTGACTTATGGAAAGAGAGATAAACAAGGAAGGTTTGTAATGGTAAATTAATGACTCAGGGTCTATGGGTTATTTTATTTATTTTTATTTATTTATGTATTTTATTTTAGGGAAACTTACAGGTATTATTACATGATAACAGTTTGAATAGATAGCTTACACCTAATAAAAAAAATCCACTTATAGTCAATATAGTTATAATGATGTATAAGTGGTATAGGTAGCTACCCCACACAGTAGGCTGACATTATGCAAAGATTAGCAGGTAGACTGACTACTTGATGGTAAGAGGATATCCACTTGATGGTAGGTGGCTACCGACGCCTATTAACATACGCAACGCGACATGTGGTGCAAGAGTGCGTTGCCATCCTTATTAAAATAAAGCATAAGAGACAAGAAGGATATAGGGAAATAAGCTCTGGAATCCTTCATTCACACACAGGAAACAGGACACATGCTGTCATGCTGTTATTTCACGGTGATCTTCTGTAAGGGGGTGGTTACTGCCGCCAGAGGGGCTGCCCAAATGACTGCGACACGCAGTGTGCCCTACCACTACTTTTCAGATCCAGACCAGAGTCAACTGTGAAAAGTTCATTTTCAAAGTTGACCCTGCTGGGAACCCGGAAGCCCTGGAGCTAACCCCTAACCATCTCATCGAACGGGCTCGTTACCAACGGATTTTGATACGGTTTTCACTAAAGGAAAGAGCGATAAACGAGGAAGGTGGTGCTGTATATTAAAAATAATAATAAAGAGACATTTATAGGTGGGTCTATGAGTGTTATGCGATGGTTGCACGTTACAGTTTTATATTTTAAAATTTGTTATTGAATATCGTAAAATATGCCCCAAAAAATATAAGTACGTGAGAAACTGGTGAGGAAGCTTATCTCAGCGTTGATGTCTTTTAAATATGAAACTTAGGATTGCATTAGGACAGTATATTATGATTAGGATTAGTATATTATATTAGTATATTATTATAATATTAGGACAGCAATGTTATTATGTAAACTGATATACATGAAATGAATGTAATCAGACAAGCAAATAAGAAAGAAACAAAGTTGTTTGAAAACTTGATTTTAATGTTTTCCTTTAAATAATGTCAGCAATAGGAAATGTCTTTTTAATAAATATTTATTTTTAATAATTTTGTATGTATTAAATTTTAATATAAGGGCCTTTAAAGTAAAATGTCCTAAACTTATATTAATACAAGTGAAAACAGATAATTAAGTACAACTGTTCAGAATGTCTACACATTCATCTAAACCTAGATACGAGTATCTTTACAGAATTCACTGTAAAGATATCTAGGAATAGTTAATTCGGAGCAGCGTCTTTCGGGAACAGTCTTTTTTCTTATATGAAAGGTACTTTATGTCCTTTTCTGTACCCCTGACAACGTGTATGTAAAATAGCACGATGATCGGTGGAGAGTAGTCAAGGCGGGAAAAAGCGTAACAAATAAACACACCCTTTTTCACATTTATCATCATATTAGACTCGCCATTTCTAAAACATTGATTGTTTATGTTTTTGTTATCATATGTTTTTGTTCAAATAATAGCGACCAATCAATCAAACTTATAAGAATAAAATAAATTTCTAATGTTATTTTTATTGGGTGATATACCTGATACCAATAAAGAAACGTTTATATTGAGCTAATAAAAAATTGTAATTTATTAGTTATACTATTATCTATATTATTTGAACTATATGCTGTAAACCAATCTAAAGAATTAATTGGACAAGAAATCAAAACCGGTATTCATAATTACACCATTTAGTAGCTTTAGCTCTAAGTCAGTGTGCGTTTGAAATAATAAATTTATGGCAGATAGTTGCTATTTTTTGAGCCTATCTACGAGTAAAACATAGTTGCGAATACATTTTACCACCAACACAAATGTAGGTTCATCTTTATCCTAGTCATGGGACTAACTTTTATTATAAACATTTTCCGAGCGACGGTGACCATGTCTACTCAGTATATGACGAATTTTTGAGATGGCATCCAGTCCATCCATTATTGAAGACCTGTTGTGCTGTTGTGTTTCGGTGAATGAGTAAGGGATGCAAGATCCCATTTCCCTATGCCTTCCTAATTCCTTATACCTTAGGTGTAATGATCGGCAGTGCATTTGTTTGTACTCGTAGCACCCATGCCGTTGGTTGTGTTATCGGCTTGTAGCACTTGCAAGACTATATATTCTTATATAGTTTTTGTTTTTACATAGTAAAATAATTATATTGCTTCAAGAAGGTTTAATTTTAAAAATATTTTTCTTCACGTCCCTATCCTTTGCTACTCCTCCCGCTATACCTAAAACCACTAAAACTTAATCTACTTCAAGGTCACTTTTTTAATATTTAAAATGAACCTTTAATAAAAATAAAATAAAATAAAATAAATTTATTTTCATCCAGGTAAACCCCCAATGAATTGTATTCATTGCCTAGGTAAAGTATGTAATGGAAAATAATATTAATAAATATACATTGACTAGGTATTGTATAGAATCCCTGAATTATACAGATTGCCGGTAACATATATAATATTGAAGTGTTTAGACTCGCGCAAGGTGTAATTTATTGGAATGGTGAATCATCTAGGGAGGGAACACGGATGACGTCACCCAAAAACCTGATTCCAATATTATGTTTGCAGAGACCCTGCCCCCGTCTCCGGACCGTACCTTCCAAGAAATTCTTACCGATTTGGGAGGCATACACACGTTAGATTAGGCGGACACGTTTGAATTTTAAATTTTTTTTTTTTCATATTATTTTTATAAGTTGCCAATTAAGTTTTATATTAGTTGTAAGTCGCCTTTATGTTTTTATGACGTGTTTTATGGCTTCAATCTAGTTATTTAAATTAGGCATAGACTTAAAAAAATATTCTGTAAATAAATTGTAGTTCTTAAATAGATCATAAATATTATTTAGATTATTTGAAAGTAGCAGGTGCTCGATACTTCGTCCGCGTCGAAAATGAAAAATGTAACACCTGAGAAAATATCTGACATCTTTATCGCTGTAACGACGGTGGCGCCGCCACGACGACAGGGAGCCCAATATTTTATACTTTTAGATTGGACGATCCCTCAGGAACCTAATATTTATTTATGATAAAAATATCCTATATGCTAATAATCCAGGTGATAAAACTATTTGTCTTCCGAATTTCATACTCCAATAATCCGTTCAGTAGTTTTTACGCGAAAGAGTAACAAATATACATCCTTCCATCCCACAAATATTAGTAGGATGTCTTTTTATTTTTCAAATAAAAGTTTTACCCACAACTCTCACAAGTATTCTTTGTGAGAATACTTGTGAAAGTTGTATTCAAGTATCTTATTTTTTTGTAGATAGATAATAAGTATAATAAACATATTCGCTATATCCTGGGGTATGTTAGTCGAGCACAAATTGATTCTAATAAATGTAAGTATATTTGATGACACATTTTAATTAAAATTAAAAGTAAATCAAAATCATTTTAGGAGAAACAGACAGAGGCGGACCGCGACTTTGGCGACTTCGTTTGCGCCCCTTTTTCTTACCTGTTATAACATTCGTTTTTATCATATTTTTATCTATAAAACACTTAAACCAATGTACAGTG
This sequence comes from Synanthedon myopaeformis, assembly GCA_944738685.1. Lineage (NCBI taxonomy): Eukaryota > Metazoa > Arthropoda > Insecta > Lepidoptera > Sesiidae > Synanthedon > Synanthedon myopaeformis. The sequence goes on along the minus strand of OX122926.1, from coordinate 3,552,186 downwards.
ATGGTATGAAAAGGTTAGTCACCTTAAAGTCGACATTTGCTTGCACAAGGGCAATATCAGTCATACCAACATTTCATTTCAAACAAAATAGAATGTTGCATTGACGTTTGCTATAGGCTAATTGACTGACAGGTCAACTAAGGAGGATATATAACTATAAAAATAATTTAATATTACCAACATCACGATTAAAAGTAAATAATTCAAATACCTTCAGTTCTTCTATAAAAATATATAACAAATTACCAGATATGTTAAAAAATTAAAACAACGATATCATATTTACAAAAAAAAATTAAAAAAAATCCTAAATAGTAAATGTTATTATAACACTAATGAATATTTTATAGGTATATAGGTTCTACGAAATGACAAATGTAAATATTATTAAAATTTTAATTTAAATATAATATAAATTCCTTTTATATAGTTTAATACGCTTTCTCTCTTCTAGCCCCTAAGTGGCATGCTTGACAGGGTCCATAACACTGGTCTTTATAAATTTTGTAACATCTAACTAGCTATACATTATGGTTTTGCAATAAAATTCAATAAATGATAGAATTAAAAAAAAAAATGTTTTGTCATCGGTAAAACTAGGAAACTACGACTAATCCCGAAATCAATTATGATATTAAATTATTGACATAGGCGACGGTGGCAGCTATCATTAATGATACCTTCAGCCTAGCCGTATGAAAGTCGAACCACGGAAGTGCACGTGATCCGATCGATCGAACTATGCGGTCGAAAAACTGCGCCTCAGCCTGTCTTTCGCCCTTAACATTAAAAAAAAGGTATTTAAAATCAATTAATTTTACCGCCAAAATGCCAATATATATTTATAATTTTATCATCTAGACACTACTCGTCAAAGTCGAATTGACAAAACGAATCATTTGGTGGTGTTGCATGTGACCGGGGCTTCGACCGGTCGCGGGTCACTCACCTTCAAACTGCGCTCGTCCGCCATTTTGAATTCGTCACGGAGAGCGCGCGCACTCTGTCTTTTGCACTAACTTGGCAGCATCATGCAACCAGATTCACATCATTAAGTAGCAATAGTGTTTAGTCGTTACTCGTGAGTCAAATATCCAATTAATACTCCCACATTAACCGATACAATTATGTTGTGATAAGGGACCTCGTTTAACAGCTATTTATATTACTTAATTATACAATTCACCAACCTTTGACATCACAGTTCCACGAATAGATGTAAACTGTATGACAACCCATCAATGTACTTATATAGTCTTTGATGACAACCATAATAAGTATCATGTTTATTTATAAATATTACACATCTAATCTAAGCATGTAGATTACTTTGACACGGGCAATAGAATATTAAACGCTCTTATTTTGGAACTAGTCATAATTAAAAAAAAAAACATTTTATGCATTACTCAAGAGCGTAGTTCTTGAGGCTATGACACTGGAGCAGATTCAAAGACCATGAGCTAATTAAAAAAAAAGCCATGAGAAAATAAGTCAGAGTATTGTTATTAATCTACTGTAATTAATATGCACTTTGTATTTTGAATTAAAACTGACATTTTATATGAATGCGTACTGTTTTAGTTGCAAATAGTTTTTACGAGTATAATTTTTATTTTTTATAATTTCACCCCTATAAACGTTATTTTAGTATAATTAATACAAAGTAAAATTTTATAATACCAAATAGTAATGCTACAAAATACATGCATTCGTTTCACGAGAGCTCTGTAAAAATGACCGGTTAGCAACAACTTGGTAACCACGTCGGACGAAAAAGTATCGAGGTGGTATAAAAAATGGTCCGAGCTCCCATTCAGTGAAACACGGTTCGAGCAATTTTTTTTTATGACGCTCATCATTGTCATTAATTTTTAGCGCAAAGTCTAAATACAGTCGTCAACTCACTCATAAATAATGTATAATTTATATATGTATATGTAAAACTTTTTACTTATGAGCAATAATGTATTCAATTTTTATTAAATACACTGCTGTCTACTGCCAATCGCATTTGAAAAGTTTATAAACAATTTTAACTACTTGAACTTTAGCTAATGTCCAAAAAAAAATTTAAAACGTTCAGGGTAATAATAAAAAATATATTTTATTTCATTATACACATAGTAATTTGTGCTGAGAAGGCTGTATTAAAAGTATGGTTTGTATACAGCCTTCTCCTGTTAAGGTGCTAAAGAGGTTAAAGATGATGTTAAGATGTTAATTTAAAATCCGTCTATACTTTTTGGCTAAAACAATGATTAGTATTATGATTAGATTGGTATGCGGTCCGATGCAGTATCAACGAAGATGTTTAACATTTCATATAGGTGACATTCCTTGTTCAATGGAGAAACTAGTTTCACCGCATTCAACTCGAGTCCTTCACAGACGTTAGTGATGTATTGGATACCTATTTCATATTATCTTTCTACACATTTTACTTTACACGATTAGATGTACATTTTATATTGTAATTTACTAAATAATTATTCTTTTAAAATGTTATACACGTAAAATGCATTCCGCAGTCAATAGCTGAGCAGGCAGACCGTCTGGCGGCAGTAACTACACCTTATATAAAACCTCTAAATAACTCTGTGAAATCCCATATTAGAGGAGTGCTTTGACAACTTTGCATTTTTCGTAAAACAACAACGCACATTAGTAACTCTATTATTTTACAGAGGTTTTATTCCTTACCTACTCTTTATGCTAATATAATTTTAGTAGTCTACTTGTATCCTCATTAGAGTTGCGCATTAGAGTCATATAGTCTTTGTAGAGTTGCCTATGTTTACAAGTGACCGAGCCACTTTCGATCAAAAATGGAACGTCAGCATGCCTGTCGTCCTTTACATAAAAACATATTAGAATTTATACTAGGTGTTTAAAAATATAAAATTACAACTTTCTTTCTATCCTAGAACTGTTTTAAATACAAGTAATTAACTTTATGTGCATTGGTTACACAGTAGTAACAAGGTTTTTGTTAGTTTCTTTTTAATTATCTTTGTCTTCTTTATATAGTATAAAACAAAGTCGCTTCCCGCCGTCTGTCCATATTACTAAGATCTTTTAATTGGACTACCAATTGGATTTTAATGCGGTTTTTCACTAATGGAAAGAGCGATATAGCACACATATAGTTTATTACTTGGATTAATATACTTTTTATCTTGGAAAAACATTAGGTTCCCGTGGGATCATCTAAAAATATAAAAAAACTGGGCGCTATCAGTCGCCGTGGCGACGCCACCGGCGATAAAGATGTCAGGTGTTATATATTATTCATATATTTTCTTTTTCAATGCGGACATAGTCGCCGACAACAGCTAGAGTACCTATAAAATATATGATGATATAAATATGTATAGAAAACAATTTACGAAATTGTCAAAGCGTTGCTTTATCGTCCTTCTTTAAGCAGTAATTGTTCTGTAATTTGAGATCTCTTTGTTTTGTCACAAAGAGAGGGCATCTAACCGCTGCTTTGTTGTGTTGTGTCTGACCAGTTCACCAGATAATGATGCAATTCCCGGAGTTTGAGTCACCGGTGTCGGCGAATGCGAGTGCTAAATGAATCAGCAGTTGCGTGATGTGCCAATTTCACTTTGATTCGCACAACCACCACCTCATTCAAAATTCAAATCACGCTCGGCCTGTCACTTTATCAATGTGGATAGAAGAAACAAGAAACAGAACTCTTAATTATTTTATTACATTTAACAAAGTTATTCAAATTGGCGTTGCTTCAACATTCGGTTTTATTACGAGTAACCGACATAAACTATATCTACTTATTTTTCGCATATATTATATTATAGTTCCCTCAAGTAATTAATGCACTTGACCATTTAATTAACAACAATATTTAATTATTAATAAACTTTATTAACAATAACATTTTTTATGTTGAAGTCCACATAATGGTAGGTGGCTACCATCGCCTTTAACACAAGCAATGCCATAGGTTCTGCAAATGCGCTGACGACCATAGTTAGATTAAGGATAAGGGATAAGCATAGGGATAGGGATAGGGCAATGAGTTCTGGCATCAAGACAGGGTGGCCAAAGTACTGCGAAACACGGTGTGCCCCTTTCTTTTAACATTGGGAAATCCTCTTGGATACCCGGCAGTGTAGGGGACACTGCCGGGTTATGCCGAATTCCTACCGGCTAAGACCCAACGACATTCTAGCGTAGCCGTTGATGGGCGGGGTTGCGGGGACGTTATGACACGACTTGGTGCCCCGCCACAAAACACAGTGTGCCCTGTCACTACTTATTAGTAGGATTATATTATAGATAAGGGATTGGGAAGGGGGCTCTTTTGTATATTTTTTATTATAAATATATTTTTTATATAAATATATTATGAAATATTTTTTCTTTTGAAATAGTTATGTCTCAGATGAAAGCGTGGACAATATAACGAGGATCGTAAAATATAAATTAATTAAATAATTCAGAGTAGGCATGTGGTTCCAGCGGTAACGTCTGTCGGCAGCTCGACCGTGACGCTTTATTTTTAAATTCAAATAATAATTATTTTGTGGCATGTAAGCTAATTAGAGGCACTTCGTTATTACTCGAAGGTCTAGTTAGATCGTGATGTAAATTCCATTATATAAGTAACGCCTCTTTAATTAAATATTATATCGACACACTACTGAATAAAGTTTTCTAAAAATTTCTGTTTTGGTAGAATTTAGTTAGTGGCGACAGAAGACATTATTTTTTGCAATCCCTTTCAACAAGACAACAAGTAAAAGCATTATTGCTTATTAATTCCGACACATACTTAATTTAATGGGAGTGCACTACCATCCGCCTGTCGCTATTCATCATGAACACCATATCCTATGATTAAAATTATAAACTAACCCGAACTTTCTATTGAGCCTAAACACGCTATATCTGCTGTAAGTTGCTAAGGAGTTAGTTGTTTCGCAGGCCACTTGATGCTGCAACACCAGGTCAAGTCCCAGCCCTGTCATCGCTAGTTTGTCGATCAAACGCTTGGAGATATCTTTGTTGAGGTCAAGCGTTTGTTTTATTATTTGTTGATTTTGTTTTATTGTAAATTTACGTAAAATTTGCAATTTGAAGTTTGAAATTTGTGTTCTTCAATTTTGTTCAGTTTAAACTATAAAACCATGTATATAGTCGTAATGTATGCACTTTTTCCAAATAAACCTTATTAGTGTACTGGGTGGTACCCGTGACATTGCCTGCGTTGAAAAAGAAGAAAATATCTGACATCTGTATAGCGGCCACCATTTTATATTTTTAGACGGTCCCTCGGGAACCTAACATTTTTACGATAACAGTATCCTATATTTTAATGCAGGTAATAAAATATCTGTGTGTTAAATTTCATCCAAATCATAATCCAAATTCATTCGTTTTTGCGTGATGAAAGAGTGAAAATACATTAATCCTCACAAACTTTTGCATTTATAATATTAGTAAGATAGTCGAAAAAAATAAATTGTAGGTACATCTTAATAAAAGCGTGTCACACTGTACTGTAATCCGTACAAGGAATTAACTCGGTTGAACGGAGACAGGCAGCTAGCATCGAGATCAAACGCTTTCGGCACAGACGGCTGCCTAGACTCAGAGAGGGGATGTGGAAGTGGTTTCGGGTGGAGGGGAGGGAGGTAAGGCTGCGTTACGTCATGCCATATCCGGGTTCGCGGCCGCCGCACGCGCCGCGACTATTGTCCGCCAAGCGGCCCACTGCTGCTGGGCAGGTGAACCTCTCACTAGCGGTGCGAAAAAGCCTACGACTCTACACCAGATACACGTGTTTATTTATGTATTCAGATAGTTACATCATGTAAGTTTGTGTAGTTGAATAAATTGTTTCTATGCAACCCGAAACTTGATCGTAAAAATTCCATCATGTTCTATCACTGAATATTCTGCATTTGCAAAGCTTAGAATTTTCTTTATTACTTAATTACAATCGAATTTTGATCACGTACCTACACGATTAATCGATACAATCGACACACGTTAATTTTAATTACAATGTTAAAATGTAAATGGTAGTCAAAAAATTTATAATTCAAGTTAAAAATAATTTCCGTAATTTAATATTTTATTTTTAAAGAAAAAATATAAGTAACATTTTTAGTCAATATATTATTAGAATATATTGACATTTAAAGTAATGAATACATTGTAAATTGTGTTAAAGTAATATGAAGTTACCAATTCTTGCTTTCTACAGTAGTAGGTACCTATATAAATAAAATAGAGATGCGGATATAGAAAATTTAGATCACTGTGAGAACACCCCTAGTAGGTATTTTTTTTATTTTAAGATCGGCAGACAGGCTGACGGTCCACTTGATGGTAGGTGGCTACCGTCGCCTATAACATAAGTAACGCTATGCCACGGGATGAATTTTAGCTATAATTTATGAAGATCTGCTCAGGTGTTTATAGTCAGGACAAACAATTTTAAAAGTACCTATGGGTAAATGCTAAAGTTCGGTCACGGGTTATGTTGAAATGGAGTTAGTTTAAATCTAAAAGTCGTCAACAAAACTAATGGAACATTCAAGAAACTGCAAAAACCGTGTAAGTTCTCTGAAAGAACCGGGATTAAACTACATTTATATGAAAGTCAAAAAGACATCTGTTTAAATTACTAGACCGTCTTTATGGAAACGTGCGCGATCGCAGGCGGTCGCGGCCTGTTGCTAGGCTGAAGCAACCGTGCCATCGGAAATTGGTTAAATTCTAGGTCAACCGTGTGCGCGATGTACATTGTCTGTCTCTATCTAACTCAAGCGATTCATTATCAATTGAGAAATTGTTTAGAAATACGATTAAAATGCTTATAATTAAAAATTTTGAATTTTTTTTTTTAACTTTGTAGTACAAAATGGTTCCGGGACATGGCTGTTCACATCAATCTTTCACATCAAATCACGCAGTTTTCCCATTGCCAACGCACCCTGTGTACAGGTGCGAGGCGTTAAAAATATTCATAAATGCGTATTTTGGCATCCAGCCTGTTCAAGAAGGTTGGAGTAATATTTGCATTTGCATGCAGACAGGCTGACGGTCCACTTGATGGTAGATGGTTATATACCGTCGCCTATAATACAAGCAACGCCTTATGCGCTGCAAGTGCCTTGTCAACCATAGGGTAATGGGATCTGGAATCCCTTACTCACTCACCGAAACACAACAGCACGTGTGCTGTTATTTCACAGTGGTAATCTGCCTAAATGACTGCGAAACGCAGTGTGCCCTGCAACTACTTATGTTCTGCCCTTTTCAAGGTAATCAATTAACTTGATCCCTTTTGCCTCTCAAAACACCTTGGCATTGAACCACCGGCTACCAACCCCATCTTCAAGTGGTTAACCCAGATCCGGCTTTCAGTTCTGGCTTGTAGTGGTGAAACAATATCCACATTAACAATTAGCCGTTAAAATCGGTCGGATCCCTACTAAATATGTCCAAGGATTGCTGCGAAAATCGTTTGCGCATTTGATTTTGCTCGGCATTTATGTGGCAGCAGCAGATGGGTGCTGCCACATTTGCTAGAGAGGTATCTTGAGTGGAGCTTTCGCATCCCTAATTTTTTCTACAAGTTGTTTTGCACCCTTTCTTTTGGTATCCCTACCGCCTCAGATATCTCACTAGCGTGCCTATCGTCCAACACGACATAAGTAATGCGTTTTTCAATGGTTTCCGGTGTGGTTGCGATTTTTAGCAGTCCTTCACGTGGGTCATCTTCGAGGGACGTGCTGATATGAAAGGAGCAGAGTCCTATATCCTTAGAGGTTGATTCCACCCAAAACGAAGAATTTTGTGACAGCACCATATTCAAGTTTATCCATTTTAACATTTTTAACGAAAAAAAAAACGCAAGACGTATGCTACAAGAATTCTTGTATAAACATACTTAGTATACTGGAGAGAACAAGTTGAAACTTGTCATATGAATTAATAACGTGCACCCAGGCAGGAAACATATTGGACCGCCATCTCTGTGTTAGGTCGAGAACTTTTCATTTCGATACTTCTATATTACCTACATATATATATAAATTTATAATAAGTATACCGGTAAAAAATCGGAAATTTTATGATAATTAAAAAATATTTTCGAACAATTACTTAATATTTTCGTTTTTGACCATTATAACACTATGATTTTATTTCTTCTTTTCACAGATGCTGACAGTGTGCTGCAGACCTTAATGGGATTAAGGATAAGACGATAGGACAAATGTGCTCTGGAATCCCTCTCACTGGTTTTCGATACAAGGTAATTACTGCCGCCAAACGGGCTTTCCAAATTATGACTGCGAAACGCAGGCAGTATGCACTCCCACTACTAAAAGGATTAATTGCTTAAAATGTTTGTATGGTCATGTGAATTATTTACCTATGTGATAGGGAAACTTCTTCCAGATTATTGCTACAAATGCTAATGTGCTAAAACTTCTAAAGGCATCATCAGACAATATCAGTGCTCTGCTCAATCTACATTTAGATTTTTAAACTGAAATCTCAAGAAATGTGTGTTGCTTCACATTGTTTGTTATTAAACACATAAATCATACAACTCAACCATCGACAAGTCTATGGTTCAACCGACCCGAGACCACCGTGACGCAACACCCATTTCGCTGACAAGCGGCATTTTAGATGGCGATGAATAAATTGCATCGCTAATTTTAAAATTATGTAAAGATAGGTTCTTGTATATATGAGCAGCATAATATCTTTCGCAAGTAGCAACAAATGGTTGTAAATATAAATTCCAAACAATGACTAGGCGACCGGGGGTCGCTAATGCTATTAATATTAAAAGACTTGAATAGGATATCGACATTTCGCTAGCGACAATTTTCGGGCAGCGACAATTTCCTTTCTTAGCGGATGCTTACGTTTTAAAATAAACCTATATTCCAAATTTCAGCTTTCTAGTTAGTTTTGGCTGTGCGTTGATAGGACATATCAGGCCAGGATTATGCGCCATACATAACGTACAATACGAGATGGCCGAAGACATTCAGGTTCAAAACTCTATGAAAAGAATATCCTCTGTGCCGTACCGTATCGGATTCTAAACTCGATTTGATCCAAGAATAGAATGCGATTTTTCGCTAGAGCTAGAACCGGTTACCGAAAGTTGCGCGGGCGCATAACGGCACAGTGCGGGCTCTGTGGCGAGAGTGGGGAGTGGTGCGGGATCGGGTCCGTGGGAAGAGTGAGTTCCGGCTGTGCCACTTGCGCCACGCCTTTCACCGCGCAACGCAAGGTCGTCGCGCGGCCGCGCCACTTTCTTTTATATAACCGCTCCGTGCCATGCGGCATGCGCTCGCGGACGGAATGCGACACCCGAATTTATGGCGGTGACGTCACCGACGTGATTCATCGCACCATCGGCTAGTTCGACGGCTTCCATCTGTCTCTAGTCATGAGCAAAGAGGAATCTATCCTACTAATATTGTGAGGATGGACTTGTGGATGTTTGTTAGTCTTTCACACAAAAACAGCTCGACGGATTTGGATTAAATTTGGCATACAGATAGTTTAATACCTGGATTAACATGTGGGATACTTTTTATCCTGTAAAAATGTTAGGTTCACGAGAGATCGTCTAAAAATATAAAATATTGGGGGATACTGTCGCCATGAGTGAAATGATAGAAATCTCCTGGTTGGCAAATGGATTTGCCTATAATGGCCTTGTCACTTAGCATATAATATCGATATAAAACCGATAAGCTGCCAAATAGCATTAAGACAATGACCTATGCTATTTGCCAAGTAAACAATTCACATCTAAACTGCTGAGCTGATTTAGATGAAGCTTGGTGTGCTATGCTTATGTTTGGTATGCTATATATTATGCTATTATGATCGCTTACAAGTAGGTATATAATAGTATATATAATTGTTTTTAATAAAGTTTAGTATGTACCCTTTTGTATATACCTATTGTTTCTTATTTCTTATAAATCTATTCTTATGTATATTATAATTATAAACTTGTGAGATATAAGTATTGGATCTTGTACGAAACTTAAGAAGTTATAGTCACAGTCAACCCATTGGCGAAAGGGATTTGTAAAAAATAACTTGTTAAAACCTACCTATTGCAGACTTATTGCTTTTGTCACTCACCAATATTTCGGCATGAGACCGACGTTAGAAAGTGAGAGGTGTCTACATCCGCCACGTTCCGGAACTAGAGGCACGTCTTGCGCGACTGAATTCGGTTACAAATTACATCATCATCGGCATCAACAAGTGGCTGCCGTTGGAAGTGTCCTCCGTAATTATGAGTAATGCAGAATTATTGGACAAATAAGTATAAGTAGATAAATCTGTATGGTCGAAATATTGGCTATTTTACTATTTATATTTTAAAAAACAAGAAATCAATATCCCTGATCAAATATTTCAAAAAGACATACGCATTATTGTTATTGCTTGAGTTTAGTCTCGAAAATTATGCGTTTATTTGAACACAAGTGCGTATTTTTTTTTATTTAAAGGTCGATGGGCAGCATGACGGCCCACTTAATGGTGGGTGACTACCGTCGCTTATTAATATTTACAAGTAACCTGATACCGATTGCAAATGTGCTGCAGATCTTGATAGAATAATGAATAAGAGATACCTAACGAAAGCACACAATATCCTGTTATTTCACGCTGCTATTCTGTAAGCGAGTGGTTACTGCCACCAGAAAGCCGGTCCAGTTTTAGACTGCGGAACGCAATGTGCCATGCAATTAATTAATCGTGTGGCGCCCTCTATTGACGACTATCGAGACTGCCATTGACAAAGGATCCGCATGTAAGTTGTGCTTGGAGATGCAATACCTATATGAATTTTGTCTGGTATGTTTGAATAACAAATATTTAAATTTGGTCCAAAGAAAGTTGATTTACACTTTAGTGAAACATGGCACCTGTTGTTAGCATTAACATAATATTTTTATCCAGCTGAAGAATATATGAGATACTATTATATGAGATAAAAAAAGTTAGTGTTTTTGTACATTGAAATTTGAAAGTATTAGAATATTAGTTATTAATAATTTAAAATAGCTTACAGATCTAAATACTGTCATGTTTTTATTGGAAATTATTCTATCGTTATATCTACTGTGTCATTTGTAATTTCTTGGTCTGTAATTTTATGTCAGTGATGTCATAAAATTACATATAGTTCCTTTCATTGTCAATTGTCATTTGTCAAATGAAAATCAAATTGAATGAACGCAAATAAATACCAACGCAATTTATTTTCTCAATGCTATTTTAAACTCATACATGCAATATAGTTATTTTTTATTGTTAAAAACTTAATTTAAAACACATTTCCTTATTAGTTTAAAAGTAGTGCATACATTTTAGAAATAACCTACAACTTTCTAGAAATTTTTGGCGGTATCAATGTTTGTGATGATATCATGGTGTGGTGTCCCTCCGAAACCGTTGACAGTATTTACATTGTGAACTTTTTATACAATTCCTAATCGTTTTGCACTGACTGGAATGGATTTATAAGTAATTATTAAAAATGGAACGTTTAAAATTATCTACAAGCCGTGGTCAAGAAGTCTCATTGAATTCCAAAACATCTATCACGTGAGTGTGTTTACCCTTGAAAACAACATTACGGTTCTTATATATTTATATCTTTCAGTTATAGAAGATAAATTAAGGAAGTGTTATATGAAGCGTAACAGTATAACTTATCTATAGAAAAAAATAAACAAAAAAGAATATTTCAATATACTTTCCTTGAATATTGTCTCCTAAAGGAGTCCTGTTAAATATAATATGATAAAATATATAACTTTTTCTAGTGTCATTCTAAACATGTGAAAAATAAATGTTGAAGATGATATAATGCAATAAAAATAAAATGCATAAAGCAATAAAGTTTGTCATAATATGTTAAGTAGTACTACAATTTTGACAGGTTTTCTAGTATTGTTAATTTTGTACAGCTAACCGTAACAATAGTTAATAGTTTAATATATTATATTTTTTGCTTTTCAGTTGCATAAATGTCCCAGAGGTATTGTTTGATGCGAGTACAGCTAGAAAACATTTTAGTAAGTTTGGAAAAGTTCTTAAAATAAGACTTTTTCCTAGAAAGCATATCTGCATAGTAGAATATGAGCAGCCTACATCTGTTGGGAAAGCAATTCTTAATGCTGGAGCTTTTGATGGGTTTATGTTTGATGTGATTCGTGCTAAACCGCTGATGTAAGTATTTTTTGTATTTACCCTCTTTTCCAGAATTAAAGTTAAATTTTTATTGAATTACTATTGTTCAATACCATTTAATTAAAAATTTTATTTATCACAAGTCAGTTTGTGATATGATATACCAGAATTTTGCTTATTTATATTTTTACTTTGATCATTACGCCAAATCACAGCACAATGAGGCTTTTATATAGCTTTTTTGAATAATGTTTCAACACATCATGCAAATGCAAACTGGCGGACAAATGCACCCTGAGTTGCGCTCAGGCCGCGCTGCGACGATTCTTTTCTCTGTGGATATCGCAACCAATCTAATCTGCTCACAGAAGTAATTACATAAAACGTTAATACCTACATTTTGACCTGTATTTTGAAGCATAATGTCAACTTTTTTATTATTTATTTGTAGAAGGAAAAGTAAGAAAGAACATGATCCCGAATGGTTGCCAGATCCAGATGTGGAGGATGAATTGTCTGCAATGAGTGGAGCACCTACATACAGGATCACTCGTCAGAAAAGTATGTTGATTTTTTTTATTATTGCTAGACAACTCAGATAGGTATGCTCAATAATATTTTTGGAATCATAGTTTTGGAAGACAAATTCTATCTCAACTGGGTTATCACCTTCTTAACACAATCTCTAATGAATGCTTCAATAAAAAAAAAAATAATGCTTCAAATGTATAGGTTTTATTGGATCAATTTTTTTATTTATGATAGCTATTTTTCATTTTGAAATTGTTTTGTTTGTTCACTCTGAAATTCCAGTATTGTCAAATAGTTTTTTTTTAATAATAAATAAAGAACTGTTATTAATAATGTTGTGCATTATGTAATAACGTCGTTATTATATTTTAAAATAATTCACCACTTTATGCATTTAGTACTTTGTAAGTCAATGTCTACCACCCAATTATATTTTAAAATAATTCACCACTTTATGCATTTAGTACTTTGTAAGTCAATGTCTACCACCCAATTATATTTTAAAATAATTCACCACTTTATGCATTTAGTACTTTGTAAGTCAATGTCTACCACCCAGATTATCAACGAATTCAAATTCTTTAAGGTCATGTGAGTTTGGGTTAACTGTAATGTAATGCCAATACAGTACAGTACTGGCAAGTACAATTCTATGGACATCAAAATATGTACTTATTGAAAACTTTGCTTTGTATTTTGTGCATTTTATGTCTGTTTTTGCATAAAATGTCTTCTTTCTTTCTTCAGTGTGATCAATGTTGGTAAAAAATATTAATATTTTGTATTAATTTACTATCAATAACCATTTAGCCATCAACAAAGTTATTTTTGTATGTTTTGTCAATGCATTCACAATTAACACATCTGTTGGCGACAAAAATTAATTTCCATTATATATTTGTAACACTACAGTTATTTATTAAATATAAGTAAGATAGATAAAATATAAATAAAATATAAAAATAATTTTTTACAGAAATGGAAGTGGAAACACAACCAGAAACCGTCAAGCCAAAAGTTAATACAGTGAAATTTGGTGCAAGAATTGGTAAGTTATCACCAATGAGGAAAAACCAGTCACCACGGGACAAGTCACCTGCAGGGTAAGTGGTAATATTTAATATTTTTATTATATCTGAAATTTTTTATAAGGCAAGGTTTATATATGCAGCGGATTACCTGTAATACAGAAATACATGAGAGAGGAAGTCAAATAATACTGTACGAAATAAAATAAAAAAACTAACAATTTGTAGTATTCCTATTGGATTCCGACACTCGCACGCCTCAAAAAATAAATATTAAAAAAACCATTTCAACAAAACTTTGTTGAAATGATTATCAAAATTCTGATTATTTAAGTGACAATGAAGGCTAGGTTTACACGATCCAGAGCTCATACTATGCTTAATATTATACATATTGTAATTTGGGTATACTAATTGTGAACATAAGAATAGTATTTTAATATATGGTATCCTTAGCTTCTTATAGGATTTCTTCTAAGGCTCGTCAACGTCTAAGAGAGATACTTTCCGTAACCCTGGTAAAAATGGCCTGATGATCGAAAATACATTCTTGAAGCTTAATAAATAAAATTCTATTCATATTTACTGTCACTGTTTCGTTGATTTTCATAATGGCTGAACTATTTTTGAATATATTTTACTTGGCAAGCAGAGAAATATTGTCTATACTACTTTAAACATATAAAAATGTTTCTTTCAGCGCTCAAACTCTCTTAAATCCAGTCCCAATAGTAGCAGCATTACCGACCACTCTCAGTACAAGTGAGGCGGCAATAGAACTAAGTCAATTACATTCAAGAATATCTCTCACTCCCGATGAACAATGGAGAACGTTAGATGCAAGAGACAGGTATGGCAAATTTATATGAATAATTATAATTATTATGACTCTTACAACTGAGCCTATATTCATTTGACGTGCAGAACATAGCGGTTTATATATCTAACCCATATCTAAACTAAAGTATTTAAAATACATAAATAATGTATGGCATTTGACATTTCACCGCCTTTGCCACCGATATTGTTCTAATACGAGGGCTGCACTAAAAGTATCGGGATAGGAATATTTCCATTGTTCCTGGTATAATAAAGTCTTTATAATCGAAAACTCCATGGTTTTATTAATCGAATACCATTTATTTATTTTTTAAAAAGAATGCGGTCTTGTCACAAGGTCTTGTCGAACTTGTGAAGTCAGTGTGAAAATGGAATTGACTCGAGAAAATTCAAGAACAATGATTTATTATGACTTTCGAAGTGGTTTAACACAAAAACAGTGTGTTGATCGGATGCTTTCTGCATTTGCTGATGAAGCCCACTACAATTTATCGCTGGTTTGCGGAATTTCAACGTGAACATATCAAGCTCTGTGACGATCCCCGTCAAGGTCGCCCAAAAACTGCAGTCACCCAAGATAACGTTGATGCCGTGCGTAAACTGATTGAGGAAGATCGACATGTGACATATCGCGAAATTCAGGCAACTTTAGACATTGGCATGAGTCAAATACAAATAATCTTGCATGAACAATTAGGTGTAAAAAAGTTGTTTTCCCGATGGATCCCGCATTCGCTATGTGAGGAGCAAAAAGCGGCTCGCGTTACTTGGTGCGTCAGAACTCTCGAGAGATTCCACGGAGGATCTTCAAATGCTGTATACAGAGTATCAGGTGAAGGTCGTCTCTGAACTCCGTAAAGAGAACTGCAACCGCTGCATTATCCTCCATCACGACAATGCGAGCTCTCATACCGCCCACAGAACAAAAGAGTTTTTGAAGCAATAAAACATTGAATTATTAGACCATCCGCCGTACAGCCCTGACCTAAGCCCGAATGATTTTTATACTTTCCCCAAAATTAAGAACAAATTGCGTGGTCAACGATTTTCGTCACCTGAAGTAGCTGTAGACGCCTACAAAACGACTATTTTGAATACCCCAACTTCAGAATGGAATGAATGCTTTAATAGTTGGTTCCATCGAATGGAAAAATGTGTCAAGTTTCAAGGAGAATACTTCGAAAAACAATAAATATCTTTTCCACTAATAATGTATCACTTCCTTGATTCCCGAAATTTTCAGTACCGCCCTCTATCGGTAATGTTGTTGGAAAAAGTGAATAATGAATATGAAATTAAATACCGTTAAAACATTTGAGTTTTAACTGCAATAAATTTGTAACATTATACATTTTAACGTAAAATTGATTTCAGGATACTGCGATCGTGGGGCGGCGCAGGCTCTCGTGTCAAGGTGGGAGGTGCAACAATCGGGACTTGTTCCGACATGTGTCCCGAAAAAGAGCGATTGCATCGACAGGCCGAACACCAGGTAATATATCGATAGCAAAAGCAAAACACAATATATAATATTGTTCAAGCACAATATTGTTTACATTTAATATTTAGGAAAACTGTGTTTCGATGAGTAAATGATGGCAAAGGCCATCATCATAATTATCGCTTTTTTCATAATAATCCCTCATTGTCTCATTTTTTTTGTAATAAAAATAAATAATAAAACAGCGTGTATAGAGTAGGCATGTCAGAAGTGAAGATTCTTTGGCTATCAAATGCATAGTAAGCGGTAGATGTCAGGGAGATCGAGAGAGATTGGGAGAACTAAAATAAAAAAATATTTTAAATGATTAAATAGTTTTGGAAATTAAATTATATATAATATTGTAAAAAAGTATCATTAAATTTCGGCCCAGGGGCTTAGAAGTTGGAAGAGATTTCTTGCAAAAAAAATATAGGTTATATTAGATTCTTTTTTCTGACAAAAGTGACAACAATAAAAGAAAAATGAACTATGATTTTTTTCTTGTCTATATTACACATATGTATTTTTTTTTTCAGATTATTTGAACTACTCGTTTAGGAGATCTATGCCTTCAAAGGTACCGTCTCTTTTGCGGTTTAGGCTGACTATGCGCCTTAATTTTGGCAGGTGATGAGCCTAGAATCGGTAGAAGGGCGCGAGGGCGAACTGGACCCGTGGCGAGCCGTGAAGCAGTACAGCCGCAGTTCCGCTGACCAGGAAGTGCCGATGTGCTACGAGCTACGGCCGGCCTCTACGCTCACTCAAACCTGCTTCTATCTGCTACACGAACTAGCCGATACGCATCGACAGGTACCCCAGCTTTGCAAATATCCACTTTATCGCGAGAGTCATAAGGTCAAAATCCTTTGGGCCGATTTCTTTATTTGTCCTATCCTTAGTTCTTACATTAGTGAACCACTTAATAAAAATTTTAGCAACAAAATCTTTCAGTCAAATTAAAATTATCCATTAAGAACATTATGTTTGTATCACAATTTTTTTTCTCAAAGAATTCCGCATCTCATTCAAAATAATGCCGACTCAAATTGGGTCCTGTGCAATAAAGAAGTCATTATAACTATTATTATAGAAAGTTCTGCTGCTCTTCAATTGTGGCGCAGATTTTACTAAAGACTTCAATTTTACAATACTTAAAAACTAAAAATCTTTGATAAAAGATCTGTGGCAACAATTGACTTCTTATTAAAAGTTAACCTATATTTGTTAATGTAGGTGTCCCTCGCCGATTGGTTTCACTTCATGTGGGATCGTCTCCGCGGGATTCGGAAGGACATCACGCAGCAGGCTCTTTGCTGTTCAGGTACTTTGTTATTGTATATTTAACTAATGACCCCTATCCCGGCTTCGTCTGGGGTGTAATTTTTATTATATCAAAACAATCTCCTTTTATCCCTCTTTCCGTAAGTGAAAACCGAATTAAAATCGGTCTACTCATTCTTGAATTTTTGCACGGCGATTGATTTATGTGTGTGTTAAGTATAAAGGTTATAATATAAAAATATATTCGCCGTCTCTTTCGCACTCGTATTCGTGCCATAAAAGACTGCATTATCACTTGCACTCTCACTGCATCAATTACTAGTATAATTATCAACGTCTACGATTGGAAAAGAAACAAGTAGGTTAATGCAATAATTTGTTTGACAGAATCAATTCGTCTAGTGGAAATGTGCGCTCGGTTCCACGCACATTGCGCGGCGCGTCTCGCCGACCTCGACCACGCCCAGTTCGACCAGAAGCTCAACACAGACAACATCACCAAGTGTCTGCAGACCCTCAAGCACATGTACGCCGACGTGCAGCCCCCAGATAAGCCCAGGGAGTCTGAGTTCAGGGGTTACATAGCCCTGCTCAATTTGGGTGACGCGAACTTCTGGTGGGAGGTCAGACTTTTCATATTTCAAACACCGTTTCTCGCCTTATCTGGAGGTCAATTTCATTTATTCACTTATCGAAACATAACAGCACGCTTGCTGTTATTTCACGGTGGTATTCTGAAACGCAGTGTGCCTTGCCATTCCTAAAACTATGATGATGACGATTTTCTGTGATCTCTATGTATGATCTTTCCAGTGTTTATTTCGGGGGATTATTCCAGCGTATAGTGGGATTATTTTGAAATAACTGGAAAAATCCAAATATAACATTTAGCCAACTGATCGATTAAAATCCGAGGCGTTTGCATATTTCCTTCACTTCTTTACGGCTCACTATTTGCTTACGCACCTGTTGCTTACTTTAGTTATCAAAAGTGTTCATTCATATACTTCGTTGTTTGACTGTATTGTTAATATATTTTAAAATCTGAATTAACATGAATATGTTTTTATTTACAGATAAAACAACTACCAATCGAGATTCAAAAGTCAGAGCCGATCACATTTGCCATAAAAGTATTTAACGCCTTGGACAACAATAACTATGTGAGGTTTTTTCGGTTGGTAAAAGAGAAGGCCACATACTTGCAAGCGTGTATTTTGTTGCGGTACTTCAACGATGTCCGAGCCAGGGCATTAGCTAGGATAGTGAAGGCTTTCGCGCCCCGCGGTGGTTCCAGATATCCTGCTGATCATTTCATGAAATCACTAGCCTTCGAAACCATTGAAAGCATGCAATACTTCATAGAACACTACGGGCTGAGATTCAGCAAAAGCGACGACGTCGAGTTCTCTATAATTTTAGATAGAAACAGCTTCATAGAGGATAGTGAACCGTACCCAATATCTAGAGCTTTCAATCTTATTGAATCTAAAAGAAATAATTCAGTCGCAGAAGTTATAGCTGGTGGATCTGTTCCAAGAGTAGATTACAAAGACCATACAGTGTATAGTAGTTTTAATAATGATGGTCGTTTAAAACAATGTGCTTTACTAGCTGAGGATCAAGGTTATAATACGTTGAATGATTCAAATAAAGATGTTGAAAGCTTGAAAGCTGAAGTTCAAAGACTATTGCAAGGAAGAAAAGTTAATAGACTTGTTGAAGAACCTAAATCAAATGTGCCCATGAAGTCAAAAAATAAAGTTTCAAATATTGTTTTCAAGGTTTCCCCTCCGGAAATTAATAGAGAAAACGATTGTACGTTCAGATTCGAACAGGCCACAGTTGTGTCACCAAATAAAATTGCATATCCATCAACAAAAGATGAGCTCGATAAAAGTATTTTCAATTTCTCCAAACCTGAAGATTGTACAGACACTAGTTTAATAAATGATGAAAATAATGTTTTTAAACCCCCTTTAAGTGAAATTTTATTCAATGCGAAATTAGATTCAAAGGGTCGTAATATTTTTATGAGGCCAAATGAAAACAAACACAAAAGCCAAAGTGTCAATTTATTCTCGGGGTCAAAGCCAGGTGAAAATATTTTTAAAGCAGCCGTATCGAACCAGTCAAATGCTGAAAATAAAAATGTATTCAGCGGAGTTACCGACAAAAACATATTTTCTAAGAACAGTGATTCTGTGTTTGGCAATGAAAATGTTTTTTCGAAACCAAAAGACGATAATGTATTTGCCAAATCTGCCGACTCTGGTGGGAGTATCTTTGCAAATGCGTTATCTAAGCAAAAAGAAGACTCAAATACAAATATATTTGCTACAGCTAATATAGCTAACAACATAATATTTTCAAAACCTGACGAGAATGTAACAAAGCCTATATTCATGCCCAACGGTGACAACGTGTCTGATAAAGTAACACCCGAAAGTATATTTAAAACTGCTTGTAAGCCTTTGAATGGGCCCGAAACAAAAACTTACACAATATTTAAAAGTAAAAACAAATCTTTAGAGAATATTTTTTCAGCCGCCAATGCTCAGAGTGTACCTGTCTACGATTTTGCTTGCAGTAATCAAAATGTTGAGCCACAGAATCATACGGAAATACAACGCCTTTTTGAAGAAAAACAAAAGGAAGAAGAGAGAAATAGAATAGAAGAACTCAGAGAGAAGGATGAGAGAATATTGGAACTGAAACGTCAGGAAGAGAAGCAACGAAAAGAGGAAGAGCGTAAACGCCAGCAGGAAGAGAGGCGACAAGAAGAGTTGCGAATAAAATTGGAGAAAGAGAAGGCAGAATCGAAAAGAAAGGCCAATGAAGAAGAAAGAAAGTTTAAAGCTTGGGTTGAAAAAGAATCTGTTGATTTTACTGATAAATTAATCGATGAAATCAACAAAGAGAACGTAGAACAATTAGTGCGAGAAGAAATAGATAGTTTCAATAAATTGATGGCCCAAGCCAATCAGTTAACTGATGATATATTGGCAGAGGTGTGTGATGAGATAAGTGTTTTAGAAACAAAGGCGGAACAGTTCCTGACACACAAATTGATGAAGAAATGGTATTATATTTGGCGCAATAAATTCCTCACGGGTTCTAAGAAAAGGAGGCTTCTCGATGACACACCAGTGTGGATCCCGAAACGTAATTCAATGGAAATGGCGTCTATTTTGAGACGATCGTCTGAAAATAATGTTTTAAGTTACATGAATGCATTTCATAAGGGATACAAGTTTGATGGAGAACTACGACTTCCACCCTATCCCGAACCCTATAATGTAATGGAAATTATAAAATCTGCACTATTGAAACGTATGAAAGAAATTAAATATCCATATGACAAATGTTTATTTTGGAAGATCACCTTAGTGACATCTGGAATAAAAAAATGGGTGTACAGAAAAATAGAGCTCGATAAATGGTTCTTGAGTGCATTTAGTGATAAAAAGCAACACGATGTATCAAATAATTTAATTCGTGTAGAAAGACAGTCTTGGAATAATTTAATGGACTTTGCGATATCTGTCAGTGTTGCACATGAGAGTTGTTTACAGAATTGCACAGAAGCGTTAGAAGGTACCAATGGATTGTTGTTTTATGCCACTGAAGATGATAATAACTTTCTAAAAACTATCGAAGAAACAATTAGACACAAATATATATATCAAGTATTGCCTGTGGCTATAGTGATGCCTAAAATTTTAGAATCGACGTTACGAAATGAGTTAGAAACGCTTTTAGGATGCTATAGAAATAATAAAGTGATATCAGAGTACAAAATTTTTATATTGGAACCAGAAAATGTTGCAAATTCCTTAGACACGAATTCGAAAATGGCCTTGAAGTGGATAGCGAGAAGATATCCTCCCAGTCCGCCTTTAGAAATTGATTACTTGAAATCCATTTGCCAAAGGTATCTAGGCAATGAAATATGGTGCAGACTTAAGTCCGAGAGTGATGGCAGAATAAACGCAGCATTAAAAGACATTAGTAAACTTATAACATTGTATAATACCGCTGTGGATAAGTTGACTGACGCGATTACAAATGAAGAAGTGTTTAATTACCCAACATTTCCCCTTGAGTTCAAGTGTTATCTGGACGATACGTCTCCATATCCGAAACCTTACGAATTTATACCGAGCAATTTGAAAACTCTGGACAATGTGTACTGTATTAAAGATTTAATGAGGCAATTGAAACTGCCGAATCCTATGGGGGAATTTAAACCAACAAATGCTTTGGATATGCAGGATAATATGCGCAGTTATTGCAAACAAATCGGCTGGTTTGAAAATCCTGAAGAGGTTGTTTGTAGAATTGTCAGTGTGATACCACAAGAGCTTTCGGACGAAACGATGTCGTGTGAAGAGTTCGGCAGTTTTTTCGAACAATACGACTTACACCAGTTCCTCAATGTGATTGTGTACGAAAAAATCAGTAGCCTTAAAAATTTTAATAACTGTTACGCCATTTATGATAAGTCAATTTTAGAAGATTTTCGAAGTTTTAATTGGTTGTTTGATACGGACGTTGTGTTGAGTATGAAGCATAAAATTGTAAATGAAACAGATGATTTAGATATGTTTATAGCGGCGAAACGCCGAAGAATTGCATTTAACTCCACGGAGTACTTACCGCTACAGGATAAAGATTGTACGTTAGTCGAAGAGAAAATAAGAGATGTAGACGAGTGCATATCTATATACAGTGATTGTACAGATGTTGTAAACAAAATTGAACAAGACATGGATGAGCATAGAAAGAGAAATATGGAATTCGAGAGAGCGCTCAAAGCAGCTCTAGCTGATGCTTAGCTAACTAATTATGATCAAATCATTTGTCACATGGAGTACTTGTTTAAAATTTTGTTTATTATGATTAAGGAACTATTAAACTATTTTTTTTTAAAAGTTTACGCTTTTTATTTTTTAAAAGATATAGAAGAACCTATGTAAGAAAAGAAAGTAATTAAAATTAAATCGTTATTCCTAACACATACCTACTAAGTGCCTACTTATATTATAAAATGTGAGAGTATGTAATTCTGTCTGTGTTATGATAAATGCGAGTGTCACTCAGAATATTTCATTTGAATGAACAGGTTTTTTTAAGTAAAGAAAAAAAAAGGAATAACCAAATGTGTTGCTAATCGTAAAATTCGAGCACAGCTGGATCAATTCGTCTCATTTTTAAATATTCGTTAATCTCTGAAGAAGGCTCTAATGAAGAAAAAAAAAATTGAATGTTTATCTATTTCCCATTCAGTTCCGAGCTGACAAGTGGACTGTAAGCCTGCCTGACAACCTTAACATAAAAATATAAATAAATATTTTACAAAAATAAGATATTTTAGTTTTCTATCTTAACTTTAGGCTGCTCAGTTTATGACAGCAGATCACATTGTGGCGTGTAGTCAGTCAGGTGTTTTGTAATTGATCTGTTCCTTGTAAATAAAAGTATAGGTATATATAAAAAATATATTTATGACAATTTAACTTTACTTAACTATAAAAACAAATCAGTCTTCTGCAGGGGGCTGCACTACATTTAAACATGCATCCACAAACTCTGTGAATATTGGCTCTTGCATGTACTTTTGTATCAATGCGTGTGGATTTGGACATTTATCTAATTTCTCTAATACATCTCTGACATGTGGATTTTCTAAACACTTTCGTAGCTCATCAGATTGTTCTGAAAGAAATGTAAATAATATTAGCTTAGATATAGTCATCATTGATATATTTTGTACAAATTTATAAAATTTTACCTAATAATTTTAATTTTTCTTGTGGTACTGTATCTTCTGTAGGAAATTCATACTGCACAATTCTTTCTTGTTCATTTGATACAACCGGTGGAGGTGCTGGTGCAACACATGGAGTCTCTTTGTGTTTTTTACAACACACAACAGAACAACTGAAAAAGGAACACAAATAAATATTGATATCAAATAAAATATAATTTAAACATTGTTTCTATTTAAGAACTTGTCTGCATTTGCCTCCAAAAAGTAAAGGAAAAAGGACATTTGGTGTTGTCGAGCAGTATGAGCAGTATGAAATCAAATAACCCATAAACAAAATTCTATAGATCCTCATCTCAGCTGTAGGACGCGTCCACTGCTGGACATCACTTGATAAATTTTAGTGACAAAGATTGAGCCCTTACTATGCTATGAGAGTTTTACGTCAACTTTACACGAATTAAGTGCATTAGTCATAGCCTTAAAATTAAGCACTTGTGGCATTCACCTTGTAGATAAGTACTACAAAGTGAATTTGTTGGTTTGTTCTATTAAGCAAACCAGACATACACCGCATGGGGACTAGAATTTGATGAAAATTTACAACTTTTCGTAGACACTCGTGCTAAGGTCAGGTCACAAAGCTAACCTCTAGAAATCGGTTTTCGAAGTTGATCCTTTAGTGAGAGTGTTTATAGAAGTCACAATCAAATAATTACCTTGAATGCAGATTTAAAAGAAATGTGTACTTACTAAGGTATAGAGCATGTGGGGCATTTATATTTTGAAATTTCTCCACAGATTATGCAGCAACTCATAATTAGATATTTTTTTCACAATTGCAAGTTGCGATGTTAAAATATACTGCTTAATCAGATAGTTTTAATAAAAGTTGTATATGCACTCGAATTTGTACTCCCATGCACGTGATTTTGTTTTTGTTGTTATTATAAAATCATTGTTTATTCCACAGTACATAAAAATTGAAATCGATTACAAAGTCAGGCACAGATAGCACAATAATCAATCAAACTCTGTGTCATTTTTTTAAAAATATTATCCAGAAAGATAGGTTTATGTATAGGTACCTCTAAATAAAACTGTACAAATGTATCATAATGCAGTCATTATAAAACTTATATATGTGATAAGTAAGTAGATACCGGCAAAGATTTAAATCGTTAGATGCGCCCTTGCCATACTTCAGGCGGCCGAAAATGTGTCATCGTTGGGAAGAGTGAGCTCACCTTTATGTCATTTATGTCATAGCACATGATATACGAGTATATAGCTTATAAACCTCAAATATGCAGTAATCCTGGAGTAGGTACCGGATTAAATCACAACACCATAAATCCGCTATCTCTCTTTCTATAATATTTATAAATACTCTCTCTCAAGAGTATATGCGTTCAATACAAATTGCAAAAGTTGGGTAAATTAAATCATAAAAACAATCAATGTGGTATCGTGATATCGTCAGCCATGAACTGTGTCAAGTAAAAAAATAAAAAAATATGGCAGTTATTGTACTTTATTCACATTTTAACCTATTTACATGTAATCTAATATTTATTTAGAATTAGCACTATTAAATATACATAATAATAATAATTTATAAAATACCTACAATTGACAGCAAAGTAACAATAGGTAGGTACGATTTATTTAATACATACCGCTTTTTGTTAAATAGGTACCTAACTTATATTATTGTACCTAGACTAATTTAATACCTATAATGTAAAAAATAGTGGCACTCTTTTCTATAATCTACAGGTAAACGAGATGTTATTTATATGGGTAGGTACTCGATTTACATGTATCAACATCAAAAATAAATTTATTTTTAACGCTTGTTCATGTAATAACATAATATATTCCGTCCAATTACGAATAAAATTAAATAATACTCGTATTATTTATTCGTAGCCGTCCAACCACTTATTTTACTCTTGACATTTGCATGCCTATCAAGTTTGAATTTCTTTACAGTTAAGGTCGACAAGAAAAAATGTCACAATTGTCATGTACTTCATTGTTGCGGGCGACGTAATAGATAAGTAAGTAGTATTAATTTATCGATGGATAGTGACATTCCTGTGAATCATCTAATGCACAGACTAAATTATCAACAGCACATCGTTATATTTGATATAGAATACCACATAGGTAAAGAAAAAAAAAAATAGCAAATAACAAACGAAATGGTAATTCAAATAAAATAACATTAGATTTTTAGTCGTTAATAAAAACTTGTTCTTATAACTTATATAAGTTATAAGAAATCGATTCGGATTAGGACGTCGCTAAAACGAGCTGCCAAAAGTAAAATAAGTGCTTGTATGTATGTAGGAGTAGGTATGTATAGTTATCGTTTATTTTATTTTTTATTATACTTTGACCACTTTGTGGTATTTCTTCGGTGGTAGACAGTCTTAGGTACTAGAGTTCTTCGTGTCTGGGCGGTCTGTTGTCGCTGATGTAATAAGCGACATCTGGCGGTGGCAACCCCGAGTCGGTTGCGGCGAGCGCGAGGTAGCGCGCGCGCAAGTGGTGAGCTGACGCCTTCGGCTGCCGCGATCGTGTGAAGATACCCTTTTTGTTGCCGCCTACTCGTGTTGTTGCTGTTTAAACAAAATTTACGTTTCAGTCGTTTTTGAAAAACTATAAAATCGCTCGCCACAAATTCTTAAAGTAGTTAGGTAGGTATACCTACCCCAGTATTTACTATGGTAATATCTTAAATCATTTATTGTAGGCCAACTATCCAAAATAATAATAATAAATATTATTATTTAGGTTTAGGTATACACCCTAAACGAACAGATCTATAATTACAGTTTTTACCAGTCGATATGAGGAGAATTGCACGTTTGGGAAGACTAACTTCCAAATATAATCCACTTCTTTTCACGGGGAGTTGAATCAAATGACAGGTAGTGGTAATTAATTGTTCGTTTTACAAGATATTAGTTACTAACTCTGAGCAGTCTTGAAATCCGCGAAGTTCCATATGAATTCGCCTACAAAGAAACCAGCGCGGCGAAGCTTGTCGAACGCCTTGAAATGCTCAGACATCAGCGCCACTTGATACTCCTCCGACCACACGTACTCAGGCAACTGTACCACGAAAACAACAAATATAGACTAAATCTATTAAATCAATTTCATTGGCATCCTTTTAAGCTAAGGCAATTCCAAAAAAAGATTTTAGCCACCTTCTACCCTCAGATCAAAAAAGAAACTATTTTGCTGACAACATAGTGAAGCCGGTTTTATAAACATATTAAAGCGCAGGATGGTGTTGCCATAATTTTTTTTTTTAATTTTTTTTATTGAAAATATTGTGTTCCAAGTTAACTTAACCTTCGAAGTGTGATTCCATCCTGCTTTTTATTTTTTGAAGACAGTTTTTTTACACCCTTTAAATACGCAATTCGGCATTTCCACTAATAAATATAATAAGGTGAGGCGTAGATTGAATGCATTTGTACCTACACGTGGAGGGCATAGTTTTACCGGCTTCACTCATCCGTTCCAAGGATAGAACTTTTAGTTGTTATTCTATCTGAGGTTCTACCTTAAATTAGTTCATGTTTAACAACAAACTTTAGACGGTTTACCAGATGTAATCCTGCGACGGTGTCGGCGCCATACTCCGACATGAGGACAGGTTTGTTGTGTTTGCGATGCCACGCGACCGCCTCGTCCGCAACGTACGCCGCGATATTTATCAGCGAGCCTGGGTTTTGATACCAGCCGTTGTAACGGTTGAAGCTGATCACATCTAAATGCTGGCCCTGAAATGCAGTTTCGTAATAAATCTTCATTCGACATATTTCAAGTATTAAAGAAGAACCATTAAATGTCGTCGATAATATTATGTACTTTCTTAAGGTAGGTACTTACAGCTTTATCTACAGAGTACCCTTGAGCTAGAGCAATCGTAACAGGCCTCGAAAGATCCATTGACTTTACGTGCTTTACCACATCTCTGTAAATAAGTTTAATAAAATTAGAATGGTGGTCCACTTGACACAAGATTAAAACTGTAAGTTAGTCCAGGAAAATTTAATAACAAATAAAAATTTGATTTCCTCAGGGGATTTTTGTTATGTTTGTAGAAGATCGATGGTTGAAAGAAATTTTTAATTTCCTGAAAAAGGGTAAAAAGATTTTTTTTCCAAATTTTACAAAAAATAAGATGGAATGAAATTTTTTTTCACCCATCGATATTACATTTCTTCCTAAGCTTATATAAAAAAATTCTCAGAGGGACAAATTTGATTTATAAATAATAATAAATAAATAAATATCATCACACATTACCATCTAGTTCCACAGTAAGCAACTAGTGCTTGTTTTATGGATACCAGACAGTTGATATACTACATAGATTACTTTTTTTTGTAAATACATACATTTATAAATACAAAACACTTGCCCCTAGCGGGATTCGAACCCGCGACCGTTTGGTTAACAGCTAGGGTTACTGGCCACTAGACCAAACGTGTCGTCTGTTAAATTGTTATTAAATTTTCCTGAATTTTAACATTGGGTCCGGCATACAAACTTCGGTTTTGCAATTGAAATTGAATACATACGCAAAATATTGATCTGCTGCGCGGTTCTGAGATCGAGGCTCGTTCGAAATCGACCACATGATGACGCTCGGATGGTTTTTGTCGCGTCGAATTAGCTCCGTTAAAGACTGTTTGTGTTTCGCCAACAACGCCCCTGAGAATATACTGAAACATACACACGATATAGGCTGGATAAAACAAATTGTCGTGTTCTCCTTTTAATTAAACTCTCACAGCTTAAAATTGCAAAAGTTTTGAAGAAAATAGTAATTGTAGGAAATTTTGAATGAAGAATCGAATTATTAAATAAAATATGTATAGTATAGTATAACCAGTTAACTCACTCAGTATCTACGCTAGGGCATTCGTCGATAATCATGATGCCGTGCTCGTCAGCCAACTGGTATATTTCCTCAGCGTAAGGGTAATGAGACGTGCGGAAAGCGTTAGCTCCTACCCACTTTATGAGGTTGAAATTTTTCACCCAAAGTACCGGATCCCAGCCTTTCCCGCGTAGCTAAAACATTATAAAATTTACTAAGAATGCACGTTTATAATGTTTATAAGTTCAAGAAAAATAATGCCAAAAAATCTATTTTTTAGAATTCAATTCCTTACATCGGAGTCCTCGTGCATTCCGAAACCTCTCATATATAACGGTTTATCGTTGATGTAAACTGTGGTGTTTGTCCAAGTGATTGTCCTGATGCCCACTTTTTGACTGTACGTGTCCACAATTTCTCCATTTGGACCTATCAGTGACGCCTGAGGAACAACAACATATTTAAAAACAATTTAAAAGATATTTTATCAAGAAAGTAGAAAGATGTCACTCTAATAGAGGAGTGCTACGATTCAGATTGTTCAAAAAAAAAAATATCGCTTTTTTCAAACCAAAATCTGCTATGTGCACTTTTTTGAGATTTCAACATTATGAGTTTAGTGAATGCCTTATCTGCTAAGTGCTTATGAGCACTGTTATGTGCAAAAAATTGATTATTTTAAATTTTAACACTTATTTGACAATATCTCATACTTTTTGCATATAGCAGATTTTGGTCATTGGTCAGATGATCTTCGTATTAGCACCCTAGAATAGCTAAGCACAGACCCAACCTTCAAGTAATAACCATTATAGGTATTGTAGAAATATTACTTCAATCGACAAATGCTTACAGTGGGAAATCATTTCTAAAGATACCTACATCAAGTAGTCTATATAAAAAACAAAAATAATTACCCTTATTGTATAGAGATAACCAGGGTTATCATGCATCAGATGTGGCCACCAGAAATTGGCGTTACCCACTTCAAGAAGTCCAGCGCACTCTTGCGACGCAACCACTTGTGTATCATTGGCGTCAAACATTTGAACCAAACATTGGACATTATTTTTGTAATCCCCTTTATGTGTGATGTTGTACACTACAAAGCCTGCGAATACAATGATGGATATTGTGTACTTATATAAGACACTGAACATGAATCTCGTGAAGTAACTTTGTGTTAGCTATAAGAGTTGACTACAGTAGCATAATTTAATGGAATTTCTTTTATGGATAAGTAATCTATAAGTATCTTTACTAATAAATAAAATTGAAAGTATAATACTTATATGGTATTGACACCAACAACAATTTTTAATATTTTTTCTATCCATCTGTCTGTCAGTCTGTCTGTTTGTTCCGGCTAATCTACGAAACGGCTAGACCGATTTTAACGAAATATTTATTGCCAGATAGCTGATGTTACAAAGAGTAAGTTAGGATAGGCCGATACTTTAATTTAAAAAATAAAATAAAAAAAAGTAGTGTCCAGCATCGCGCGCGCCCCATGCGTACGCCGCCGCTACAAAGGGTAGCCGGGTTCTGCTAACTAATCTATAATAAAAATTAAAAACATAACAACATATAGTTACCGGTAAGTCCCTGTATGTCAGTATTGACAATGACGTCATCGATGTACACCGCAGGCGTAGAATAGAGGAACACAGATCGATGGATTCCCGCATAGTTGAAGAAATCAAAGGTGTACGATTGTTCCATACGCACTTTGTTGTTGCCTCTAACAATAGAAATATCAGCTTTAGAACATCAAAAGGAAATACCGAAGCGTTCTACTGTAATTTATATTTTTAGTTTTCTAAAACCACCCCCCGTGTGCTGTTGTGTTTCGGTGAATGAGTAAGAGATGCCAGAGCCCATTTCCCTATCTCTAGTCC
The DNA here is from genome assembly GCA_944738685.1 of Synanthedon myopaeformis. NCBI lineage: Eukaryota > Metazoa > Arthropoda > Insecta > Lepidoptera > Sesiidae > Synanthedon > Synanthedon myopaeformis. The sequence goes on along the minus strand of OX122926.1, from coordinate 3,522,215 downwards.
TTAATCCTAATATTATTATGGTTAGCAGCGCACTTGCAGCTGGTGCTACGAGTGTAGGCGACGATAGCCACCTACCATCTAGTGGACTATCAGCCTGTCAGTCGACCTTAGCATAAAAAAATAGAAGGACACTGCGTTACTGTTGAGGCAAAACATTTATTAACATTGAACATCGCGATTTTCTCTTTTCGCACAACGTTATAAATTGATGACAATTTATACAACGGTGTAAAAATAAACGAAAACTTTTTTGAGTTGGTAGAAAACTTTATGTAGATTGTTTGAATATTTTCTACATCTAACTATATCTATACAAAATATAAAGTATAAAGTCGCTGTCAGCCATCCAACGGACTTTGATACGGTTTTTACTAATGGAAAGAGCGACTTAGTTTGTGTTACAATTTGCATAAAATAAATTGCATCTGTGCGAATCCGAGGGCGTGCGTGTCACTAGTTGATTAATAAAAGAAGCTACGCCAAAAAGACTGGAGTAAAGAGTTGACAATGAACATTGAAAACGTGACGAGAAAAATCTTTTATAGGTACTTATTTGGAATGGAATCCGTGATATTTATTTCGGACTTAAACAAATCGAAAATCTTATCGTTAATGTGGCATATACATATATTTCACACAAGCCGAGGCAAATAAATAAACAATAAATGTTTTCCGAGTATGTTTTCATATTTGGTAAAGCAAGATTACTTGAAAGCCAACTTAATGGCTATAGTGGGCGTGAAAAATTCGATGGCGATAACACGAAAACGAAAAAGTTTGAATACTCATATTAATGTTTTTTTTATTACTAATTATTAAGGCGACTTAGTTCTTTTCAATTTTAAAATTAAAATGACATATGAGAAAGCCTCTTACAAGTCCAGTGGATTTCGTTTGGCAATAATATTACCAAAATGATGTAGGTATACCTATTATAAATTCGTAATTAATAGAACAGTAAGATATCCTATTAATATATTATATTATAAATGTGAAATTTGTGAGAATAGAATATAGATAAATGAATCTCATCTTTGAATTTCAAAACTACTTTTCTCTCGCTTTTGAGTATTTAGACTTTTACTTAGACTTATAAATAATCTCAAAAATCTGCGGTGTCTAATAGCTTCATTAGACAGTCTTCGGCGTGTGTTTTTTATCCTGGAAAGGTCATTGCCTCTTAGTTAATGTTAATTGTATTATACTTACACAATAATGTCTTTGATGTATCCTTGAGGTATGGTGTCGCTGAGCAGGGTATTGTCAACGACCACAGTGAGAAGGTTGCTTGCATTGTAGTACACCACATCCGTAATTTCAACTTCGAATGGCAAATGGCCGATTTCGTGGTACGTCACCGCTTTTCCGTTCACCCACTGGAAAGGAACACTCGATTATTATATTTATTTATTTCTGAAGACATATTTCTATGCATATAAATGTATGAATGCTGTTCTGTATGTTTCAGTTTTTTGTTTCCATCCCAACCTTCATATTATATATCTCAGAATAGTCATGTTTTTCATGTATTGCTACGACAAATAATTAATGACTTATTAGTAATGAGTAATCATGGAATTATGTAGTATGAAATCGGTAAGCTGCTCGAGTTGGAAAGTGTGTAAAGGTTGGCAAGTAGGCTGTTGGTTCATTAGACGGTTACTATCTATTATAGATAGTGTATTAACAGAAGTAACGCTGTCGACCTTGTAGGGAATTGGTTTTTTGTATGAAAACTCGACTTAAAAGAATACTGACACTATAATCAGCGATCAGTGAAATGAAATTCTACGTTCATTTTGATGATGTATTTGTATGAAGGTATCAGATATAACGATTGTTCGAGGCAGAATTTACAATATATTTTAGGTATAAATAAATGCAAATGCTCGTACGGCATTGACCTTTGCAAACAGACATAACAATGAACTTAACACATTAATAATTCTAATAAATTATCCTAATCGATAACGTCAATATTATTTTATACACTTTTTCAATGTGACTTTATAGCTATATTTAAAGGTAATACACAAACATGTAGTCTACAAAGTATAATAAAACTAAAGAGTTTGTTTGTTTGAGTTTTTTTTAATTAAACTCGCTAATCTTTGGAATTATTATTTGGATTAGCATTCTTTTGCATTTGATAGTCTACTAAGACAGATTTATAGGCTATTAAACATTATGCAAAAAAGAAAACATGTCAAAAAGTTGTTAGGATACCATATGATTCGTATCTTAGCGACTTTTTGATGATAGTGATAGCGTTAAGTACTGTAGTATACTGTATACAAAATTTAGTACAAACAAACTCACATTCGCAATTTTATAATATTAGTGAGGATTATAAATAAATATATTATTTATGTGAAAAACAAAGTTTTAAAGTACATAATATTTAAACAAAGAATATAAGTATACCTATTACGCTGTTTGCAATATTTTATGAGTCAATAGTTTGGAACAAAAATATTTGCTTATTTGCATTGATCAAACAATTAATGGGACGCGATATACTACCATAAGGAAAATAAACATATTCGAATACCTAAAAATTTAAATAATTGTGTAAGAATGTAAAAGTTGTAAAATGAATGGCCATTTTGTAATATTGACTAACGTTTTGATACTGTTATCTCTGAAAGAAGTAATTTTTGCTATCTCCATGTTGACAGTGTGTTACTCAATTAGGGGTTATCGTTATCTTAAGTGTTGAAATCCAACTGTGTGGTTGTTCATTCTATTCTAAATAGGTGAATTGTTATCAGTTTGTTGACGATTGTCGTCGCTTATAATGATTCATTATTTTACTTAGGTATAGCTTTATATTTTCAGTGCTTACCCGTGGTACTACCGGTGGTACTACTGGTAGTTACTCTCACGCTTTAAGAAGCCTTAACCAAATTTTCTAGGGCTGACTATGGACTCAAAAACCGCTTAACCGATTTTAATGAAATGTACAAGCAATCTTCAAATTAGCCCAGCGGGTGATCCTTTTTGAAGTTTAGTAGCGATCGAATAAATAGAAATTCCTTTTTATTGATAATTTTGTGTCATGTTTTCCTTACAAATTAATACAAAATTAGATATACATATGACATTGGATATATGAAAATTAGAAAATTACGTGACAAAAATATATAAGCAATAAAGTCTGAATTAATGTTTTAACACCTAAGAATAGCTAGTAAAAAATTAAAATAAACTGGGGAATCACTTAAGCGTATTAACATTAAGTTACTTAATTGTATTAATATAGGTAACCTTAACCTTATGTTATGGTATCGTATCGTTACATTTCGCGATAGTCAATATGAAGCTCACAAAGTTGTCTATCAAACACGAGGTTCGTGATACAAATAAATTTTCATTAATAATAGAACAGTATTTTTTGCTGACGCTGACTAATGAACCTTTGCATGCGTCTGAAAGAAGTGAAATATTAAACATTTCTGGTAATTTGTTACCATGTATTATAAATAAAATCATCGTTTACTTTGATAAAAAATTGATAGCTTTTTATTTGTGAAGAAATATAATCTATCCATATAAATAAAATAGTTAGAGAAAGGCTGGATCAAGTCTGATAGTTTTTTTATAAATATCATTGAAGTCCGAAGAAGGTTGTTATGAAGAGAAAAATATGGCAAATGCTACAGTCCAATAGGTTTTGATAAAACATCGCCTGTCTGGTCAGCCAGTACATAATACAATATATTTTTTACGATACTAAATAAACTTTATTGCAGTGCTGTTTGTAATTATTTTTAGCATTCATTACAGATGATTGGTTGGATTGCTAGCGAGGGCTTACAAACCACTAATACGCATAAGACCAACTGTGGAAATATTTGCGAATACGTCAGTTACAGAGCGAATGAAGCTTATATTTTTAAAAATAATGATTAAAATAGCCATTAAAATACCTACGACTATTTATGTTTTTTTAATTTATAAAATACTGCTTTTGAGCGTTAGTAAATTAGTAGATATCGTCACATATTACCACAGATTTATAATCCATGTTTACTCTATAAGATTTTTTTAAAATTATAATGCAATTTTAGAATGGACTCCTCCATTAGGTACGTAAGATTTAAAATGACATTTTACCATAGCTACGTGTACGTGTATATATATCTAATATTATAAAGAGAAAAGATTTGTATTTTTGTTTGTAATGAATAAACTCAGAAACTACTGATCGACTTTAAAAATTCTATCACCATTAGTTGTAATTATCCCTTATATTTTATAAAGTTATGCGGACGAAATTGCGTGCAACAGTTAGTTGAATCTGAAGTTCTTGCACAAGTAGATATCTCACTATATATATGTCGGATAGTGTAAGCCCTATGGGTACGCAATAAAGTAAAAACATCTCGGAATGGCACACGATTTCAAAAGACGCGGGCTTCCAATAGTATTCGCGACCTGAGCTATAATTTCCAATCCATAGTCAGTTAATGATATCTCGTAAAGAGTAAGACAACCTTTTACTCAAAACGCAAGTCCATTAGACACGTCTGTGAGGAGATGATTGAGTAATATCACCGGTTAAGCGAGGTCAGTGCTTCTTGCCCCGTGCAATTGTCACATGAATGACCGTTTATGATACCTAAATGTATACACTTACCTACATACTACTCCAATACAGGTTACAGTATCGGTATTTATTGGGTAACTGTAGACGCTCATTCTATAGCACACAAATAGGAAAGATCTATTTATTAAACACTAGCGATCAGCTTTCGACTTCGCATGTATGCATTTTTTCTGCAAATTATATACACAAACTTTCACCGTTTATCGCCATTTTCATTAGTGAAAACCATATGAAAATCCATTGGGTGGTTTAAAGAAGTTAGCGAAAAAGTAGACAGAGGCGGACATCGACTTTATTTTATAATTAGCGACCCGCCTCCGGACTCACGGATGGAATTTTCTCTGCAAAATATATACAGAAATCTTCGTCGTTTCAAAGTAGGTACTGTCATGTCAGGGCCGACTGTACATTTTGACAATAATATCTAAATATTTTTAATTTCATTAATTTGAATAGTTTTATACTATCCCAATAATATTTACGTTTAGGATATTACAAGCTTTGAAAACAACTGTGTTTTGTGTAAGTAAAGGTGTCATATAACACTTCACCATTCTCTGTATTTTACATAATGAAATAAGAACAAATAGGTTTCTAGGTCTGTCGGTCTATCATGAAATATGTATCAGGTCATCTGTGAGAGCATAAATATATGGTTAGATAAATTGATAAATAACAATCAACCAATTGCCTAGCGACAGATGGAAGAGGCGATCTTTCGTCTGACCGAACTTATAGGGCTCTATATTCGCATTGCTTGCAAAGATATATTATTTCAATGATTCGCATACATTTATGTAGATTTGTGAGCAAGACATTACATGTTATGGCCTTTGCATTTTATTTAATGCTTGGAAATTGTTTATCAAAATTATAAAATGAGTAGGTACTATCAAGCTTGCCTTCTTACTATTAAAAAATAAATTAAAAAAAAAGATCCCATAAATTAAATAGGTAGGTACATAAACTATCATAAAAATAAATTTTTACAATGAAATCATAATCAAATTTTTATTTGTTAATACAACTTTAAAATCTTTGAATATTAATTAATTAAAAGGAATTATTTAAATAAAGACTCGTTAACAATATTAATGAAGTAAAAGACAACTGGAACATAAGTAATAATAACACATGAAACATAACTAATTTGTAACATGTAACATAACTAAATTAATTTGTAAATTCATATCATTAATAGATCCAAAGAAATAGAGATTATTGTCTAACCATAAAAAGTCTAAAATTATTCTAATATGATTATCAAAAACAGATTTAGATAGTAGACAGTTAACTTTCTAGAATACTCACCACCTGGGCTGCATAATGGACGCTGCTGAATCTCAGCCACACCCGCTGGTTGTCCTTACTCCACCAGCGCGGCACGTAAAAGCGGCGATCGTACCACACCAGTCCGACGTGATCTCTCAGAGTTGCATCTTCCCCTACGTCATTGTACGATGAAGGAACTGGCATAGGTATCACTGGACCCGTCTGAGACACAGAAAAATTAGCTGGAAATGAATAAACATTCTGTCTGCGATTAACAGTAGCTGTCTTGTAAAGATTCATTGGGTAGACAAACTTTTTATATCTGTGTCATATTTAATTTATTGTGATCAAATTGTGATAATAGTACATGAAATTTCTGTTAAGCATGTAAGAGCAATCTACTGTAAATATTTTAATTTTTAGTACCTCAACAAAAATGAATTCGCACTTCGCAGCAGGTATGTAACGTTGCTATTAGTTTTAATCTGGGCACCCATCTATGACTGATCAGTGACTAAAACTCTGTACGATATGATCAGAGACTACAACTAGAAACTATGGCTTTCAGTAAATACTAAGAGGCAGTCACTTCAAGCGTATAGACGGAGTTAATTGAAGTATTGCTCTGGAGTACTAAACGTTATGCACCTTTTGTAACTCTTGCTTTAACCATTCCAATTCGTATCCCGTATACCGCTTGAGAGAGAAATAATCTTCTGACAGTTTTGGGCGATCAAGGAAATGATGCTGAATCTGAAGCCAGCACCATATGAGGAAATTACATAGATACCATAATGCTGAGAGGAACCGACACGGAGGCTCGCGATCCCAACCGAGTAACACCTTCCGTTTATAAATGCAGCGTGTGAATCGAACAAAACATTTCGTTAATGTGGTGTTGTAGAATTATAGCAATCGAAATGTCAACTATCCAAATTCCTATTCATTTATTGTAATTATATTGGTACCATCGTGTACCCTTGGTCCTTCTACATTGAAAATGACTTGCGAAATTGATAACTGCAAATGAATGCCAATATGTTGAATAAAAAATATGAATACAATCAGAATTCCGAACAGCTGCTTAAACGTAACAAAATGAAATTGGGTTACCAATATCTTCTTCACTCAAAGGACACAAGTTGCTTTATGAACAACTTTAACGTCAATTTCTGGAATTTTATGAAAATAGTTTTGTTAATAGTGTACTTTTGTAGTCTTAATGTATCTTTTATTTATTTTTCCTTCTCTAAGAAGATTTCATGAAAGGTACATTGTACAATAGTATATACCCGTGGTATTGGAATGAAAGAATGAAGACATTCATAATTCGTCTAAATGGGCAAGTTCAGTGACGTCAAGAGAAATTCTAATATTAAACAGCAGATGTTATGTTAATCATTTGAAATAAATAATAACCTAAATGAAATTGTTCTTCCATTTCATTTGCTTTTGATTTAAACATTTGGTTTTTTTCTGAAATATCTATATGTAAAAACTATTATATAGAAAACTATACTAGTTTTTATTGGGTAATTTATATTAACATTTTTAAAATTCGAACTTACGAATACATAGACTTGTTCAGTCGAAGTTAAGATTGTAGAACCATTGAAAAAAAAAATGGACTCACAGAATGCTAATTTGCTTATATAGAAACAAATTGTGTACTTAGGAAAAATCAACGGATATTTTAATATAATTTGAAAGTGATATTAAGTGAAATGCGGGCGCTGCGTTTCCTTGTCACACTGAACAAAATGCTGTGTCGTGTGTTCTTGACCTTATTTTAGTAAGCTTTTAAAAAGCTACACTCGATATTTTGTATAGTAAGAAAAGTAAATAAGTACCTATATTTTCACATTATTTATGTTAAAAAATCTAGTTATTATTTAAATCGTGCTTAATGATAATTATCAATTAATAAGTGTTTATTAAATAAAATAGTAAAAATTCTATTTCCGCCATGGGACAAAGAGTTAATAAAATTCCTAATGAATCCGGAACTTATACTATATACTATTATATTATAACTTATGTGTTTCAATGTCACATTTTACCAGAATGCATATTATTGACAATAAAATTATCTATATTAGTTATATTGTTAGTATAATAGATATTATAATATTGGTTTATTTAATGAAAAGAGTTTTATTCATTATATTAAGTTTTCTGGTCTCTAAACTTTGATGTTTTCATCCAGTATTACATATTTTTTCCAACATGTGTATAGTATAATGTGTATAGTATGTGTATGTGCCTAATTCTAAGTTAAAAACAAATAAAAAAAAATGAATAATCAAATTAAAATCCCAAAAGCTAATGAAAGGAAACAAATTAAGTTGCATTCTCTGTAAGCCTCGTTGAGACTAAAATACGTTTTTTTTGTACTTTTTGCTCGTATTTCATTTCTTATTTTTGCTGCACTATTTATAAATTGACCTAGTTACATAACTATTACTTAATTTCAAACGTATTATTATTATATTTGTTTACCTTCACGAGATCCTGCTCATACCATCCGTTCCTATATCCATATTCTGGGTCCGCGGGCGATCTTCTAAAGTTCCATATTCCGTTCAGGATTCTCACGTCTCTTGTCTCAGTAGATTGTGGATATAATGTTCCACCGGTAACAGCTGATCGCTTCTTTTGAATGTTATTTATCTCATTGGCGCTCGATGATCCCGGTACAATCGCGTTAGCCAAAGATATGTACAATGTCGTGACCAGTAATAACATGATGAATAGCAGTCTTGATTTTTCTGTTAATATTATCTGCAAAGAAAAGTGTATTGACGTGAAGCGATATATTCACCAGCAATTGATCGAACGGCAATTGCACGACATAATTACTACTGAAATTGCAATGCTATGATTGAAGGCGAATTACAATCCATACCCATAGAGGCATATACTTATATGCGAAAGTAACTTTGTCTGTTGTGTTAAACAGAAACTAATAATGTTGTTGACGAGCCGGTTGGATGAGTGGTTAGGGTGCTTACCTTAGCGCTCTGTTCCAGGGATCCTGGGTTCGATTTCCGGCAGTTACCATCCACTAAGAACTGTTATTTCAGAATTTTGTTACGTCTCAAGCCATTGGTGAAGGTAAATCAAAATCCATAAATACTTAATTAAAACTATCCAATCTCGACGATATAACAAAATAGGTCAAATCTCTTTTAATAACTAGGCAAAAATAAAATAAAATAAATATAGTATTTATAGCGAAAATCAATAAAATATCTGTAATTGCTTATTCAGTGTTAATATTTAATGGCAAACACCTTGAATTATCCGTGCAAAAGATGTCGGCAGGGGAAACTAAGAATTCAATTATAAGTGATTATAACATTTAAGTATTATCTACGTCATATGCCAGATGTGCCGGATATCCGTATCCGTATCCGTTACTTTTTGGCGGATTTTTTTACGGATCTTTTCCCTTATTATTTTTTAATTCATAGCTGAAATTCTACATATACGTGATTTGGTAGCAATGAAAAAAATATTACATTTCATTCAGATTACTTTTTATTTCTTAAAATCAAACATTTGGCACCTTTATTAATGCAAGCGTCAAGTGGCAGACGTCAACTATCGCTTCAAGGTCACGCGCACCTACACCGATTGATTAAGAAAGTTAAGATCCGTATCCGTATCCGCGGATCTACATTTTTAACGATGCAGCACATCACTTAATTAATTACTTTTATAGAATAAATTATTAAATAGTATAAAAATATTATTACTTTTAATTAAATTCGTTATAAAAATTAATTACTGATTGACCGATTTAATATCAATATTATGTTAATCTTAAATACAAATAAGTACCTACTTATAAATCATCAAACATAATGAGAATGTAATCGGTAATTACCGGTTTGAAAAGCTCTATGCGGAACAAACTGGCAACGACGGTCCGTAAGTGCTCATTCCAACAAATAAAATAATTAACAAAAAAAAAATACTTTTAATGTAAATCCACATTTTTGTGCGCAAAATAGTTTGCTGAGCTTATAGCAAGCCTTAATAAATTTGTTAGTTTATAGAATTTATTTCTTTTATTAAGAACTTATTTGTACTCACTTTTTATGCAAATATATCTTTCTTTCTTTTTTCTTTCTTAGTTATGCAATTTTGTTTTGCATCGTTTGGTAAATGTGTAGGCATGCACTGGCCTTTAAAACAGTTATAGTAACTAAGAGTTCATTTTAATTGTGAAATTCACTATTTTCCTTAAATTTTTCAATATCATACTTACAATATTACAATACTTATTACTTATTAAAATTTACTTAATAATACTTACAATAAGAGCTGATAAATTTTATTTATTACGATACACTTTTGCGCAAGAACGTTTAATCCCGACCGACAACGGAATTTACAATGTGTAACACAATTCTCAAATTAGAATAAAAATGTGTTACATTTAAATTGCATACATTTTACGCGTTTGTTGCACAACCGGTGGCTTTCTAGTGCACGCGCATAAACAATAAGTTAACTGATCAAAATTCTGCGTATGCGTTGCCATATAATGCCATACTAGTTCATTTCGGAGTGTCAGATAAAATACAATAGATGCTTTTACGAGTTAGGCATAACAACTAAAAATTGTTTCGTAATGGGTTTTTACATTCAAATAGTTAAACTAGTTAGATACGCGAAATAGCTTTGTTAAAAAAAAAACATACGATATATAAATTTATTGAAAATATTTAGGTCAGAACGTTAGAGCACGATAGACTGCGTCAAGAATGCACATAAAGGAAGTAGTCTGATACCTAGACCAGGCATTATACATTAACAAATCAGTAAACTGGTTATAAAACCGAAATTAATAAGACGACTAGCTGAGGCCGAGTACGAAATTAATATAATTAGCAAAATTAGTTACATTTTTATGTTTAAGGACAGTACATGTTGCCAGAGAGTCAACCGTAACAGGTAGTTATATGTCATCGCGGAGCTTTCTTTAGGATTTTAGAACAACTACATTCCTTTAGGATTTTAGAACAAATACATTTCTTTAGTATATCATTTTGATGTAAGAGTATATTTTAAGGTTTAGCCGTGTAAATTTATTTTACGGCAACTTGGTTGCAAAATACTGTTTTTATTTTCTGTTTACATAAAAACTTAATTAGGTTTTTAAAAAACTTCCCCTAAAAATTATCTAACTGATGGTTTAAACTATACATGCTATATAAAAACCTACCGCGCGTTGAATGCGTAACATCTGAACGTACCCTTACGTTGAAGTCGCATGTCACATATTATAGAATTTAATAGGGGACTGTAGCCTAAGAAATCTATAGAGCGAAAGTGAAGTTAATAGCTCATCCAATGATTTATAAATAGCTGTGTTCAACCAATCATTATATTCATTACATTATTTATCTTTCAAATCATTCTACGCTACGATACATTCGGTCTGAGCAAATCTATGCACCATTTGATTATTTTAATCAAATTGTGCATAGATACGTATTGTTTCAAATTTCCTCCTCGGGTTATTACAGGTCACTTGTCGGCAACCTTTAACACGAGTTCAGTTACCCGGACAAGAAAAAAAACCATTGACATGCACACTCGGCGGGTTACAACACGAAAACTTAATTAATATTGAAATAATATATAAAAAAATTGCCATCAACAGGTCAGCGCCCAAAGGTGATGTAATCACCACATAAAATCGGAACTTTGAACATCTTTCTAGCTATTTACGTATATGGCTCGCATGTTAAATACCATGTTTTTACAAGTGAATTAGATGTATAGTATAATACGTTTTTCCATAAGAACAATAATAGTATATCTTCGTCTATATATATAAAAGGTGATGTGTGTCCCCCATGGACTCCAAAACCGTTGAACCGATTTTGTTGAAACTTTCAGACAATCTTCAGATTAGTCCAGCGGGTGTTCCTGTGAAGTTTGGTTAGCGTTCGGACGCGGACGAAGTCGCGGGCATATACTAGTTTTTCATAAAATACTTTTCCTTATAAGGTTAACTGTTTTATTTTCAAAAATGTAAAACCAAAGTCTTATTGTCTATTAGTCTGTCTTTAGTAATAGACACTCTGTTGTCTATTAGTCTGTCTGTACGTCTATAATTAAAAATAATTGGCAATAATTTAAAAGTCTATGATTCCTAGGACTTTAAAAAATTATACTTTTACAGTTACTTTAATGACCAATACAGGGTTTTTAAAGGTACCAAAGTGAATTATAATATTTTTTTATGACAGTATAAGTAAAGGAATAACATGGGCAAAATATCTCATATTACTTTTATGCAAATAAAATCTAAGAGTAGAGGTTTTCTCAAAGCCTTTAGTCCTCTTTAGTCCTAGTAGATTTACAGATTGCCTAATCAGTGGCCATCGTGATTTGAAACTATTCCTGCACTACATCATGGTTAGTTATTTTAAAATCAAATAATGACTAATTAATACAATACATACTTAATATATCTACTTACAAAATATGTCTCTTAAAAGTATTTTTTTATATATTTCTTAAAATAAATTTGGCATTGATTCAAATAATTGATTTTGTATTATAATTGGAATTTCAAAGAATTTGGGAACAATTGAGTCAACAAACACATTGCCAATGGCGGAATTACTATTTCGTGTATCTATTGTTGATGACAACCGTTCAGTAATAAATATCAATAAAAGTTAATAAGTACCGTGTCGTGTCACATTAAAACATAACATTCTTGTCTTTTTAATAACAAAGTAAAAGTAACTAATTGCAAATACGCTACCGACCTTTTTTTTTTACAAGAGAATCATCATAGATACCTACCGGCCTAGGGTCAGACCGGTGGCAAACATTTCAGCGAAGAGTTTGTTTCACAGTTCGAACCGTGCGATTTAATTTCTGATTCAAGTAACTAATATAGCAACTAGAGAATGGACTCGTCCTTGTACAACAAATAGCTGATACTAATAGGTTCTTACCGATGTTGCGTCTGTTTTTAATATTTTAGACGGTCAAATGACGGTCAAAAACACTAAAAACAGAACAGCTCTGCACTGTAAAATATAAACAGCCTTATAAAGAATCAGACCCTGCAATTCGTGCAGTGAACTTAGTATTAATCAGCACACAAATCTATAGAAGCTCTTCCAAGTAACAAAATGAAGTTTCCACAATTTCCACAATCACAAACTGAATTATAATGGAGTTTATGCCGGTATGTTTTTTTAAGCAATGTAATAAAAACCTATGCAAATAATTTAGAAATTTATTAGAAATAATAGATTGATTAGAAAATAATTGAAAATATTTTATTATGTTAACCATGGAATACAATCCTTGAAGTAAAATTTATTAATATAGTAGCTGGTGCCCGCGACTTATAATGACACCTGAGAAAATATGTGAAATTTTTTCAGAAAATCCTATTACTCGTATGTTAATCCAAGTAATAAACTATCTGTGTGCCAAATGTCATTTAAATCCGTTTAGCCGTTTTTGCGTTAAAGAGTAACAAACATCCATCCATCTTCACAAACTTTAGCATTTATAATAGTAGGATTAGAAGGATTATAGTTGGAACTTGCAATCAAAAAAACAAAATGAAATATGAAATGTAAATAATTTTATTTCAGCATGGATTCAGCGAGAATATTAATTTTTACAATTATAATTGCCGAAAAATTGAGCAGTTGTGATAATCGCTATAGTAATAAGATATTTCCATGTATGTTAGATGCTTTAAAATGAGCAAGTCCGCCGAATAGTGTTGTATTGACGGCGCCAGCTAATCAATGTGGCGCATTTACTAATGTATAAGACCATTAAAATCCTCTACCCGTATTTCCCACTGTTCAATAGAGTATTGTGTTCGCAGGAATGCTTTTATCACAAATCTCTTTCAAAGTATAGTCGTTAACAAAATAGTTATTGTACACGTGCAAGAATGAAATATTACGAGGCCTTAGAAATAAAAAAGTATTATTGGATTTAATTTTTGAAAAGCTGAAATTTTATTGTTATGGAAATGGAGAGAATTCTTTATTTAAATGGATTTTACAAAAAAGATCTAAAAAATAATATGATCCTTTAAGATTCTTGTTAAATTCATCTTCATTATCATCATTAAATTAAATCATCATCATGTTGTTAAATCATCATCATTCATAATCTGCATCATCGGTCTATAAGAGTTCACTGTTGGACGGTCCACTGTCCACAAGCCTTTTTAATTGAGCGTCACCACACTTGATTTTCTGCCCTTCACATTCATCCACTGCCAGCCGCTCTATTGAGGTCATCGCTCCAGCGTGCAGGTCGTTGGGTGTTACAACCGCTGTCTCTACTCCCAGACTCATTTATCCTAACGTCCAACCTATACATCACAGATATGACCCGTCCATTCTCACTTCAGTGGCTGATTCTTGGGCTATGTAGACCACCTTCTTTTTACACATTGGTTATGGACCTCCGCTTCAAGGCCTTGGGGGATAAGACCGCATTCTAAGATTGTATACCTATTACTAGATTAAGGAAGGTTCGTAAATTCACAAAAACAATGTTTATAAGATTTTTGCATAGATATTTTAAGACTCAATACAGACTCAGAAAATGCATTTCATATGATATCATTCATATGATGAAAAATTAAAAAACGAGACCGCTACTATGCTAAGCCACAATTGCACTGCTTCTTGCCCGACCTGGGTGTTGTGTATCTCAACGTGAGAACAACAATATCTACTTTGTTCTTGTCAGTAAAATATTTCTAGCATAAACAAATTTGATTCTAAGTAAGATCGTACCGCTTTTAATAGATCTATCCGTGAAGCGAAAACTTTGGATCCCTTTTTTAGAAAATTGCGCAGATGAAGGAACGTGTTTGGTACACTTAAAGTTTATATAAAGAAAAACTGGAAAAACCTAATATTTTTTTATTCAGAATGCATTAGAAATACATTAAATTAATTAAAATAAACACTACACACACTACTGCGTGTTTGACGCTCGAACACACATTTGACACTACGTATCTAATATGTATACTCTTTTGTTTATGCTTAAAGTCTTTGGTCAAACTGAGAAGAGATTAGTATAGTAAATTAAATTAGTTACCTCAAAATTAAATCAGTTACGGAAGAACTTAGACCACTGGGAGACCATTTTTAAATATTTAGTATTTTTAAATACGCCGATCGCAGTTTGATGGGTCATTTCATAGCATAGTGGTCACAAGCAGAGCCCCAACACGCACCGTAAGGCGCACCTTCCCATGTCGTGAACGAGGCTTGGTTTATCACACGCAACCACCTAACCACCTAACCATCACACCCAGAAAACAGAAAACCATAAACATAATATCTTCTTTTGTTTTCTAAAATAAATAAAAATTTTCACATATGCGTTATCGGCTTATGTTCTACAGAGACCAAATAAATAAATAAATAATCTAACTACCTACTAGGTGGCATTAGTTTAGTATAAAGAATACCTAATATTGATAGTGTAATGCTGGAAAAGTCGCCTTTTCGGTTATTGAACAATCGGACAATGTTCAATAACATTCTTGAAGGGTATTTAGACCTTTATTAGGTTTAAAAGGGCATATCCAACAAATTTGTGATACATTTTTTTTATTATTAGAGCTGTAATATATTTACACCTTGTTTGAAGAAAACCATTTAAAAATGAGCACTGGCATAATCAAAGAGTAAGTATTTATTATATTATGTTTTATAGTTTGTTAAACCTTGTTATCGATAGCAATAACAACAAACAGTTTAATAGGAAATACATTGATTAAGTGAATATATTGACAAACAATATATGACCGTTACACCATACAAAACAGGAAGAGCATAACTATAATCTCTAAAGAAAACATTTTTAATGTGTATTTCTTGCAATATAAGTTAATTGAAAACAAATAATATTGATGTCCTTCCTGAGATGCCATTTAAAGAAATTACGCATTTGAAGTGGTGAATAATATTCTCATCACATTAAGGTAATTTCAATAAAATTTCACACGAAACAAAATAGATGAGAAACAGAAGACTTGCAACAAAATGTGGAAGAAAGAATAAGCAATTAAAATATATGATGCAGTGTTGAATAAGAAATAATTTTGGGTAGCGGCAATAGCTCCATTGATGGATCCTAGTATATTTTTCCTCCACCTGAGTCCATCATGACAGTCAATTCCAAATAATGGATTCTAAGACACTTCAAGGTGCACTTAGATCCTGGGTATAGGCTGATATTACTTTCCATAAGTTAAAAACCAATAAGTTAAAACCCTAGGTTAAGTTAAGCAATCACTAGGTATTATATTTTAAAAAACCTCTCCTGTGTTCTTGGTTTTGATCTACCTGCCGCTGTTGGTGAACTAACAATAGAAGTTAGTATGAAGTTATCTGAATAATATTGTCGATGGTTTTAAACGAGATAAACAATGACCGTGTTTACTTTTCTTTGAAAATATTTAATGGCAGCATTCAAATGGAAATCATTAAGGAAGGCGATCGTGTAACGGTAGGAAAGCACATAATCAATTACTAATTGACGATTTAATTATACATACGTGTTGCGCCCAGGTGTTAATTATAATGTTTGATTTCTTTGCTTCGTTCATTGCGTATGTAAAGGTTTTGTCCATTAGGAATTGATCGGTGTCATTAGGTTCCTATTAGATAGAAATTTTTCAAATTAGATTTAAATGGGTTCTCTTAACCCTGATATAAATTTGATCGCTAATAAGAACATATATTTGTAAGACACCACATGATAAACCATAAAATGGCAGTTTAGAAAAATGTTAATAGGTACCTTGTCACCGTAATTGCAAGCGTCTTAACGAATCTTTGAAATCAACGATGGGGTCATAACAACAAAATTGGAATTGGAAATCAACAGACAAAAAATTCCAATCACTATAATACGCAATGGTGCAAGTACTTATATAAATAATTGAATCTTGTGTTGGAGTCGTAGACTTAAATTTCTTTGCGTCACTAAAGAAGTTTATTATTAAACATAATTAGTTAATGATTTTAAATTTTCAATTTAAACTTTGCGAAATTGTTCGCAGGGATTGCATCGATCAAGCGGTTTTGATTGATTGATTTTGATAAAGTTGATAATTTTTTTTAGTTAAAAAAGGAACTACTAAAACAGTGTTTAGTTTTCTTGCACTATTAACATTGTATTGCTTTAACGCGTTTAATGAACGTATTTTAATTAGGTTATCGAAATGTAAACCTACATTCCACTTTAACGATATGTCGTAAAGAACTCTCACCGAGCATTGGTCACAATTAGAAGAAAATGTTACATAATCTTAATAAATTAGAAAAGATAGAAAAGATAAAGAAAAGACAAAAACTAAAAAATAAATTAAAATTAATTGCTTGTGACAAAATTTACAATTTCAATTCTGTCCAATTTGGTCAAAGTTTTTGATGAAAGTCTTACTTATGACCACTCGTTATTTGTATTAATTTTATGGATCAAAATTATGCGATGTCATAATTTTTTGATTCAATTTAAATGTAGTTTTTAATGAATAAAAGTCTTTAGTAATCGTGTCACATGTCTCTAGTCTAGTATTTATTTGAACTTAGTATTCCTGCAAGCTTACGGCATAGCTTTGCGGTAGTCAAAAGTCAAAGCGATTATATGACACGTCGTGTTATATTATTATGGCTGAGAATATGGAATAGTGATGTGCTCTGTCGGGCATACTAATTTAATAAAGATACAATGCTGAGAGAATAACGACTGAGGATTTATGTATTAAGATTTAAAGTGTATTTATTTTACAATAAATATTCCCACGGCTTCGACAGCTTCTAAAGCTTACCTGCCGCGCTTAACTCATTTGCATAGATTGACAACTAGATAAATATTTATTTCTATATTTATAAAATATGGTAAACTATTGATAAATAATTTAACTATCGTGCATTTGTCTCTTAATTCTTATTTTATTTTATATTACTAAAAAAATCCTCAGGTATCGAGTATACAATTCATAACATATATTTTGTATAATAAAACTGTATGAAATTGTAAGCAAAAATTTATACTATGATAATCCTAAAAATGGATATTTGGCTGAACGCGCTAATGTCTGGAACTACTACTAATCGGATTCCAAAATATATTTTTGTATTTGATAGGCTAATTCTTGAGAAGAACAATATGTTTGTAATAATTAATACAAAAAGAACTGGTTAAGTAATCAAACTTTAAGTAGAAAATTTAAATTAAAAAATTAACAATTGACATATATAAATAAATAAAAAAACTGAAACAATTTCACTGATTTAGGACTAGCTCTAAATAAAACCACACTCGGAGTGTGGTTTTATGCGATTAAACCATGCGTTTACAGTTGCGGATGTCTAAATCGATGGGAAAGTACCGCATTTGCGGATGCGGAAGCGAATATCCGCGGCAACCCTGATCCACAGTCATAAACTAAAATGTAACAAAACAAAATGCCCTGCCACTAACAAAATTGTACCGGAAATGTTCCGAAGACTACAACGGCTTATCATTTACATAAATGCTCGAGCCAGGCCCAGTTGTTTAATAGGTTTTTCTTATTGTCTATTACTCAATTATTTTCTGTATGGGTTACATTCTCATTCTTGTCATTAATTTGTTTTTTTTTTTATTAATATTCCCATGTCACGTATAATGCGTTTTGCAATCACACTTCAAACAATAAGTTACTCAACATTATCGACAGCGTACTTTTTATGATACCTACTTAGTTTTAACACGGTTTGTATAAAACTTACTGTATTAGACAGTTTGACAATGTTATGTCTTCTGTGACAAATTTAATTTTGTTTAAAGTACTTGATAAGTAATTAGAAAACAAGCCTTTGAATCATAGTTTTACTTATTACCTCTATTGGCTCTGTGTGTATGCGCTCTTAGGCTGTTGAAAATTTCGAAATCTCATATACGCCTGAGTATATATAAGTATATGTAAGTGTGCCTTTTTCTTTAAAATTTATCTCAGTATTTAGAATATAATGCGGGGTTATTGTCTATATACAATTACATAATATATGTAGGTACGTAAAGCAATTAGAAGATCGTGTAAAACGTGACTCCAGTAATGATTTAGGTATTGAATAGCAACAATATAAATGTAAAAAAAATCTATGTATATTATAATCATGAGAAACACTGTGATTTCTCAGACTGTTGATCTGGAAGTGGGACTGCGTTGGTAAAAAAATTAAGTGGCACTGCTGAATTATTATTGAAAAGAAATTATTACTTTTTTAATCTTCGTTGTTATAACATTTATTTATTGGAAAACTCTCGTGACGTACAAATTCATATACTCATGTTTTTTTTTATTTTGATATATTCTTTACAAAAAATAAAACAAAGTCACTTCCCGCCATCTGTCCCTCCGCATGTATACACTTAGATCTGTAAAACTACTTTTATTTAGATTTTTTAAACTACGCAGATTTTAATGTGGTTTTTAACATCAGTTAGATCACGGAAGGTTTGTATACATATACTTATAATAAAACCTTATTAAGTTTTTTTATGTAATTGGAAAATAATATTTTACAACCAAGTCATCGAGAAATAGATTTATATGGCTTATGTAGGCTAACCTTAAGATACATAAAAATTGTATTTCTTCTAAAATTGTTAGAAGATTTTAGATTCTAAAATCTTAAAGAAATCACCGCGATGGCAAATCGTATCATGTTCCAATGACTCCGCTAACTACTTAAACCACCCAACGGATTTTGATTTGGTTTTCACTTATATAAAGAGAGATAAACGATGAAGGTTTGTGTACCTAAATAGAAAATTGCATGCCGGGCGAAACCGGGAGCGGGTCGCTAGTACCAAATAAAGCTTAACGTACATGCTTCAAAATATAGTAATAATTTATGTACTAATATAGTACATAAATTATTACTATTATTGTCATTCTAATACAAGAAGCACAAATAAAAGTTATCTCTTCTGCTCATTCAATTTACAAGGTGCGATAACCTGGTGTGTCATAAAGTCATAATGTAAGTAGAGTATTTATGAGAAGGTAAATAAGTACCATACGACTTACGACTTAATAATTAATTGGGAATTAAATTAAATTTACAATGATAATCACCGAAAAACATTGTACTCGTTTTCAATTATTATCTTAAATGAGTTATTACCTACCTACCATTTTCACAGATTTTTGTTTCGGCAGATTTTTGTTTCGTCTGATTTTTGTTTCACCAGATTTTGTATTCGACAGAAAAAGTACAATCACATATATAAACATTAGACAATAAACAAATATTCTTAATAAATTATCGGACAGTTATCGGATTATCGGATATTTGTGGTTTTAGATGTCTAGTAATTTTTTTTTATCAAAAATAAGTCCGAAAACAAATAATGCAAAATTTATAGTTACCACAAGCAATTCTAATATTAATTACAAATAGAATTTTAATATTACTTACATTAAAACGGCTAATGTCTTCACACGTTTCTCTAAATAACAAAATATTAATTCGTCAGCGATTTACAGCAAAATTTTAAATTAAGCACTCTATTATTTATTCGCCTTCATAAATCTATCAATCACCTACAATTACAACAATGATAATCTCTGGGTTTCTTTCAAAACATTTTTATGTGCTACGATGTTTTGAGACAGGCGGGTGTGAATTCTTTTTTCAAATGTGACATACAACCCAACCGGCCGACGCGTGTCGGCGGACTGGCTGCCCTGGCTGGTTAGAAAAAACCACAGTCTCGGGAACGCAACCGGCGTAAACCGACCGCGTTAAACTTAACAAAGCGTCTTAACAAATCCCATTTAACAGGGGAACTATTGGATTCAGTTGGTTGTAGGCTTCACTTTCTATATAGCTAGAAGGCGTGACTGTATCACTCCAGACAAAAACAAAGAATAGATAACTGATTATGTCAGTAATTCATTGTGATAGAATCATAAACACGATCGATGGTTAAGTACATTAAGTAACTGAATACCCATCATTTTTATTCAACCACTTATAAAGAAACTCGTGTGTTCTTAAAAAGAGTTGGTATCGTTCACCACAGCAATTATTAGTGTCAGAAAGAGTTTTTGTAGTTATCTATACTGTGGTTACTTCGAACCCTTAAATATTATGTGCTTCTCTGCTCTTAAAATAGATCTTAAAGTAGACTAATTGATTAAGCTAATAATAATAATAACTTTAATTTTAATTCCGGCCACCCTCGGTAACAATATGGAGGTGGTTGGGATTTCATGGCGGTTCCCTCTCGGTTCAAATGCAGAGAGCGGTGTTGCTTGATACGGCAAGTACGTCGGTTTCTGTCCTTGTCGTCCTGAACCCCGACCCACTGTGCATCTGCCAGTTAATACCGTTTCCCTGTCATTTTGGCTTTTGGACGGGGAGGGGGGATGAATTAAGTTGATGAATAATAACAATAATTTGCTGAATACAACTAGGTACACAGAACATACATGTATTATATATTATTAAAATGGTAGCTACATCCCGTCCTTAAAGCATGCAAATATATAATTTCATAAATTATCAAGACATAAAATTAAATACTGGAGATATTTAATTAGGTACTACAAATTATAAATAATTTAAAATTACTAATGTGAAATGCTAAGTGTAATTTTCTGTCATGGATGGCTCTTTAAAAATTAAACTTAATAACGATTGCTTGACCAAACACAACTCAGGTTCAAGTCTTGACAATATTGATGTTTTTGATAATCTATACCTACGAATATAATAAAGAAATAAAGTTTGTATATACATCCGATTTAAAAAATTCTTTCACCAATAGTTAGAATGGAGTTTCAGGATGGAAATAGGCTGAGGAGTTTCAGGATCTTTATCTAAAAATAAAGACAAAATGTTTGGCAAAAGTATTTACATATTTTGTTAGGAGATATATCTTGTTTTTCAACGCGGACGATGTCGCGGGCACCAGTAAGTAAAAAGGCATTAGCTTGTATCGAATATGTCTAATTTTACTGACGAAAAAAACATTTGTATTGTCCATTTGAAGAAAATCATTGAAATTTAGTGAAAGTATTTAGATTTTAAACATTATATTACCAAGCTAGTTTTTCGTTGTACATATCCATTATGTAACATTGAATAAATATGATATTTTATTATAGAAAATGAGTATCACACACGATCCTATGCGAATGTAAAGTTAATTCGTACGGTTGGAAATAGGCTCGGCGAGGCGATTACTAATTATTTGACCTGCCTCGCACCTGGTGGCCGAATGACCTGTTGTTTGTTAACTCAATGGTGATCTTACTTGAAATTACTGAGCAAAACCAGTTACAGTAATTTCACCACACAAGAACACGTAAGTGCAAAAGTTATAGGCGGAATGTAAAAGAATTTAATATATATGTGCCCATAAATGTGTGTAGGATTACTTTTACATCGGTGCTTCGAATTGTTTCATCCGATATTCAATGTAGTTAAAGATAGTTTAATAACCACATTAATAATAATCGGCGCCATTTATTGCCACGGTCAACGAAGCGGCACTATTGAAATGTTCGTTAGAAAACACTTTATTTAATTGACTGTTTAAAAATAATATCTTATATAAAATTTCGACTAGATAAATAAGTTTGTCATTTCTCTTAAAAATAATAACGTGAATTTTAAGCATCTATTTTATTTTATTCCTATCATCTATGATTCCTATACTTTACTAGCGACCCGCTATCGGCTTTCACGCATGCAATATTTTTTTACAAACTTTCTTCCTATGTAAGTATGTATGTCGCTTTTTTCATTTGTGAAATCGGTATCAAAATCCGTTGGGTGGTTTAGAAGAAGTTCTTCTTCATCACGTCTCTGTTTAACACCCTACGCTCGACGCAAAAACGGGGTGTTATAAGTTGACGCGTGTGTCTGCGAATCTGTGGGGCTGTCTGTTCAAATGTAGGTAGCTCCTAATCGGATGGACCGATTTTGATATTAATTTATGAAGCGTTTCATTTATTCAGGCGTTTAAAACCATCAGACCATTTCTTAGTTAACGATGGGATTTCACTAACTTCCACATTCGATTGATGTTAAATTTGGTACTTATTGAATTTTTCAAAATCAATTTATTTTTCTATCTATAGATATGTAGTTTTATTTTTATACTTAACAATTGAAGGAAATAACAAGCGTCCTTCATTTGTATATGGAACAATATGGAAGTTGAATTTTGCTGGACAATCAGGATCGGGCTGGGCGCGACCTCGACCTCACAGGCTTACGACCTTGTCTCGTATACTCCTAAATCAACATATATCTATCTCACTCGTCTTCAATAGTTGAAGGAGTTAAGGTATAACCGCTGTGTCAGCGGTGTGTTAGCTACGGGTTCACATTTAAAATATACATTGTTCAGCATAATACACTAATGTTATATAGTTTATGGTGGTTTTTGAAGTAGAATTAGCGCAATTTAAAACTTTATATGAAGTATAGTTAACATTGAAACTGTTCTCAAACATTAAAACATGTACTGGTAGGTACATATACTTAAACAAAGAAAAATATTTTCTATTTCAATTTTAAAAGAATTTCTAGAAGGCACATTTTCAGAATGAACTCTAATGCTTTCAAGGATCCAATCATTGTCTGAGTAACTACACCTATTCGGCTCCATTCTTTACTTATTGACCATGCAATCTGGTGGTAATAATTTTTAGTAATCTATCTCACAGAAATCAATCTATGTTCTTGGCTGCGCGGACATCTCGCCATCTTCAATGTCTTCTCGATCCTCCTACCCGGGAGGCCGGGACTCTTGAGACAGTGCGTTAAAGAAAACACCTTAACCACTTGACCAAAGGTGCAGAGAGTAAGTATAGTGTCTACGTTTTTCGATTTCATTAAGTTTTGTATAAAATCCGTTAATATTTGATTATACACTTATTTTTTTCATAGTAACATGATACCGTTAATGTTGTTAAACTGGAAATATCCTAAAATAAAACGCAGCAACGGTTCTACCTCATAAAACGTGTA
Source organism: Synanthedon myopaeformis (assembly GCA_944738685.1). Classification (NCBI taxonomy): domain Eukaryota; kingdom Metazoa; phylum Arthropoda; class Insecta; order Lepidoptera; family Sesiidae; genus Synanthedon; species Synanthedon myopaeformis. The sequence continues at coordinate 3,498,260 of OX122926.1, read as the reverse complement.
TCGACAGCAATTCGATTTCGTGATCTGAAATATAAATGATTCCTATTACGAGACGATATCATTTCCCAGAAACGTTTGAGGATGTAAAAATAAAATGGAATTTTTTGATGTTGACTTTGAATATTACTTTAACAATTACATTACTAAAAGCTGTAGAAGGCCCATAATAAATTTAGTTTCATTACCTACTTACTTGAAATCAAAATTACTTACTTCAGATGGACATAGGCTATACATTACTTTTTCCCGATCTAATACTATGTATATTAACACCTACAATTGTACCCAGGCAAAGCCGGGATTTAGTCGAAGATAAATTCATAAAATACTTGGGCGATATGGAGTGTATCCTTTAACCCTTCAATGCACCCATATCTAGTTAGTTGTTTTGGGTATGTTTAGGCATAGAGTAAATAGTATAAATAAAGTACTATTTACTCTATGGTTTAGGATCAATCTGCCGAGTACCAAAATAAGACTATTTGCACTTTCAAAGAAGGCACTTAAACGCCGGTTAAGTACTTGATCAATTTGCTCTTCGGGTTAGAAGTAACTTGCTATACCACGCACTAAAGAAGATCTTTATCATGTGGTATGTCGTCGATTAGGATTCTTATTTATTTAATTACTTTAGATAGTTACCGCCATCTATATCAATATGGGTGAAATATCTGTATGTATTGTATTGCAGCTACTGGACGCTAGATGACACTGTTATTACAAAACTGAAATTTTAATTTTTACGAAGTATTATAAAAACAATCACTTGCCAATAAATGATCTTATTCTGTTTGTATAAAATATATTTTAGTTTGGTAGTTGGGTCCCCAGTAAGTAGTTCGCCGCCGAACCGAACGTCAACGATAGTAGGTTGCCGACCGCGAGACTGAACTGATACTTACATGTTATATTATTATCTTCTTTAATAAAATTTAATAAAATTTTAATATATCTATTATTATATAAGCAATCGAGAACATATTAATGCATATAAATTGTGGTGTATGCAGCATTTGTTAATATACATTATATACATGTATATCGTTGGCTTTTACTCAGTAATAGAGTTACTTTGACATTTATAATATTAGAATAGTATGGATTTAGTATAGTAATAGTATTATTTAGGGGGAATGACCCAGTAATGAACTGGCCCCTATTTTATTTTTATTTTATTAAATAAAAATAAAAAAAAATTCTAGCTAATATAAATTTATTGAATGCTCATTAAAGCTAATTTTAAAAATGTACACGACTGGTGAACGTATAAAAACGGATTTTCGAAATTCAAAATTAGAGGACACAGGACATGTGGGTGTGGATTACGCGATAATTGGACACAAAGCGTCGCATAACAAAGGAACTGTTTGTGTTGCCAATGTTAAAATGTATTTTTTGGAACGACATCCCCGGATTTAAAATTAAACGTGTACCTACCATACAATCAGCTTCTATTTTTTTTGCAGGCTGGAGCAAACATCCCATGAGGTTTCATCCCTTTTTTATTACAATAAATGTTACTTTAAAAAAACCTTATTTTTTTAAATAACTTGTTATTATTGTGTTTGTATAATATGCAATATCATTTTGTCGTTCGATAGAATTTGTTGCAGACATCCAATGTCGGTTATGAATCAGTCTTCATTGACACATGTCATAGTAATTTTAATTAACTATTGTAATAAATAAAAAGCGATAAATACCGTTGATTATGAAATATTATAGGTTTATAATTGTTGTATAATTATATATATAAACTGCTATATTAACTTTAATATATCAAGTGGCAGTGAACTTCTGTCTCAGGGTTTATATATTATCTCAATACTAAAGAAACCATAAGGAGCGATGATGCATAAAATTGAGATAACAATATACCTTCTTACATCGTTCGTTCCTACAATATAGCTTTCTTACTAACATTGAGTTGTGTGGTTAAATAAAGCCTCTTCACTTGCTATATACATAAATAGTTTAGTTCATGTTTAGTTACCTACATATCTATCAAAGACCTACGCGGTCGTCACGTGGTGACGACGCGTTGCCGTGACGACCGCGTTTTTCTAAGATCTCTATTTATTTACGATTTGATTGTTTTTTGATTATCATGAAATATTTTTTAATGTAAAAGTCGTAATGCTGACGGTTTACTTAAGATGGATACCCTTGCCTATAACCCAAGCAACGCCACGTGTGCTGCAAGTACGCTTTTAGCCTTAGTAGGATTCCATATATCCCTTATATGGCGCACAGGCGCATTTCCCTATCCCTCACTGAAACACAACAGTACACATGCTCTTATTTCACCGTGGTCTTCTGTAAGGAGGTTGGTTACTGCCGCCAGACGGGATGCCCAAACAACTGCGAAATGCAGTATGCCCTGCCACCAGTATTAATTTAGCAAAGCTTAAAAATTTGGTAACAGTTAAGGTATCAAATAAAATATGTCAAATAAAGAAATTAATGGCGCCATACAGTATACACGCTCGCATCAATATTCAGTGAGTGCATGTCAGAGGAAGTAGGTTCGACGACAGTTAGCTTTTACTTCAGTCTGTTGGTGAATAATCGAAGCCTAGCTTTGTATTTAATATTAACTTTAAATCATCTGTTTTATACATGTTTTATGTAAGGGGGCCATCCATAAATTAAGTCATACGTTGTGGAGGGAGGAGGGGGTCAACGAAGTGTGAACGAGAGGGGGGGGGGGGGAGGGATTGTCAAAAGCTTTAACTGTGAACGATAATCTTATAAAAATATTATATTTTTATACTGTATCTTATCTTAGGCTATCTTTAGGCTATCGAAAATCTTAGAAAAGTATTATATTTCCTTGTTGGCGAGCAGCTTGCTGTAACAGAGTAGTGCTCTATGGAACGACTAGTTATACAAGGAAGAGTGGAGGGGGAGCGCTCTTGCGGACGATGGATCCACAAGATGGACAAATTGTGGTCAAAGCAGCCACAAAGTGCTCCCTCACTGAGTGTACTCGTACTACTCGTAGTGCAAGTGATAGAGAGAGATTGTCAGATTCAGACATTTCATAACCACGACCTCTCCGTCAGGAGTGTACGACTAAAGAAGAAGATGACAAAGTGAAAAAACTTATTGTAAAATATCCCCTTACAAAAAAATTGCGAGACAAAAGGTCGCAAATGCATTAAAATCAATTCACCATGTAACAAGCAATGAATAAATTAATTACAATCAACATGAAGATCATGACGCTCATTACTTGAACCATAAAATCGTCGCAGCTCGCTCATAAAAGTCGGGGTGAACGATACAATATGTCCATACATTGTCATCGTACCGAGAAATGAATATAATGAGTACCAAATTAACAACCATTCTCATGGAATTCAAGAGGAAATTGTCGATGTATTAAAATCTGATTCGATCTGGATCCATAATATGAAATTATAAATGTCATTTTACATTTTTCAATAATACCTACATTCAAAGTTTAATCATTCAAAAAAGTAAAAATGCATCGCCAAGTCTAGACTGAGCGACACATAGGTACTTACTTATGTAGTAGGTAACACTGTAGTAGTACTGACCAGCTAGCGACCCGTTCCCGGCATCGCAAAGATGCATTTTTTTTTCTGAAAATTATAAACAAAGCCCTTTCTCGTTTATCGCTCTTTCCGTTAGTGAAAACCGTATCAAAATCTGTTGAATGGTTTAGAAAAAGTTAGCGGAAAAGCAAGCAAAAGCTGACAGGATCTATATATATAATTTATAGATATATACATACATATATCTTAAAACATTCATACTAATATTTTAAACAATTATAAAACTTCCAAATATTTTCAACAAATCATTAAAAAAGTATGTTTTTTTTTTAAATTAAATATAATATATAAAACAAAATGAGTGAAAATCATGATTGATTCATATACTTTACTGATCAATATAGAACATTTCAAATATTTTATTATATACTAGCTGAGCCCCACTACGCTTCTTGGTTCTCTTTGACGTTCAACAGTCATTTTATATATATACTAGCTACACGCTCCCGGCCCCGGTCCGTAAGACCGGACCAAATTACACATAGTTACTAAATTTTATCAAAATTGGTTCAGTAGTTTAAGAGGTCATCGCGCACAAACATGTGACACGTAATTTATATATAATTAGATTAGAAATAGACTAGCTGAGCCCGACCACGCTTCGCTGTGGTATTCTTTGCCGTTCAACAGTCAGCGGCTGCTACGACAACGGCTAACTGCCATTTCAAATGTGACAGCGGTTATCGTTGGCGAGTTAGTTCTCCTCGCTTTCGGCACATGGCACCGTAAAAAAAGCTCACTATCGATATTATATTATTGCGCAAAATATAGATAAGATTAATCCTTGATGCGGATTGCATATTGTGTAAAAATTTCAAGTCAATCCGTCGACTTAGTTTTCGGGTTTTTGAGAGATACACAAACCAACACAACATTTTTATATATATAGATTAACAATTTCACCACATTTAAAATATTGCAGACTGCAGTACTTATACTTTTCGCGTATACTACTAGCACGCTACCACTAATATATTTTGTAAGTTTATATATGGAGGGACACTGTTTCAAACATACATTCTTACAAATGGACATATAAACATTATGTAAATTGCACACGGGCGAAAGTTAGTATCTAATAAAATTACTTAGGGAAGGCGTGGTAGATATCTTAACATGCAACACCTAAATCCTGTATATTTTCATTTTAATATTAAAAAAAACATAACATTCTAAGTTTATGTGTGAAGGACAGAAAGCGGTATGAGGGTTTTCACACACGCGAAAATGAAAATGGTGTAGCGAAGAAATAGAATAAAATATCACTAGAGGAATGAGCTCCAACATACCTAGTTCACTGAAAATTGTCAAGACATGTAGGACTATGTATTCCAAAGAAGTAGTTTTTTCTATAACGAGGGTGGTACAGTAACGAGCCGGGACCTCCTATTTTACAAGTACCCATACAATGTATGATTTTGATGAATGAATGACTAATAAACTGAAATAAAATGAAGTAGAAATAAACTTAATAGAATGCAACATAATATTCAACCAGAAAACAACTCAACATAACAAATTTTTCATAACTGCACTTCCGTCCGTACTAATATTATAAATGCGAAAGTATGTTTGGATGTATGGATGTTTGTAACTCTTTCACGCAAAAACTACTGAACCGTTCACCATGAAATTTTGTATACACGTTGTCTGGGACACCAGAAAGGACATAGGGTACCTTTCATCGTTCAACGCGGACGAAGTCGCGGGCACCAGCTGGTAATTCAATTACTAGCTGACCCGGCAAACGTTGTTTTGCCATATAAAAAATTTTTTGGGGTAGGCCACCCTTTTCACTTAGGGGTATAAAAAATAGTTTACGACCTATTCTCAGAGCTACCGAATAAACCCAAAAAAGTTTCATAAAAATCGGTCAAGCCGGTTCGGAGGAGTTTGGTTACACACTGTGACAGGAGAATTTTATATATATAGAAGATTATCTACATATTAAATGTCATACTACATACTTATATTAAATCTATCTTGGTTTATATAGCTTCAAGACTTACGCCGTCATTTGAAACTTATAAAAAAAAAAGAAAAAAAAAATACAATATCGAAATGTATTAAGAAAAGTTATTTAGCAGCTGATCACTTTACTTTAATGCAAATTACAATTAATATGAAACATAGGTTTTATAATCTAAAAATACTCTATTTTTCCATAGCCAACGGAAGCACGGAAGCCCAATGGAAAACAAATAAGTGATTCATCAGTTACATTGTTTAGAAAAGGCGATTGCTGTGCAAAGCCTAGTGTACTGCAGTAAGTGCATGTAACCTAGGGGTGTATTAACAGACTGCCGCCTGTCGTAAGGTCCTTCGAGTTGGCCGGCGTACTTCCACTTTCGCCGTCTAACAGGTTCTGACAGGGAGCGTAGCCCTCCTCGCGCTGGATAGCCGTCATGGGGCACCGATGTCGAGTCATAACGTCCCCGTGACCCCGCCCATCTACGGCCGCGCTAGAAAGTCTTTGGGTTTTAGCCGGTACGAACCCCGCAGTGTCCCCTACACTACCGGGTATCCAAGAGGATTTCCCAACGTTAACAAAAGTAACTATATTGACACGTTAATATAATATAATTAAAAAATGCATACGTGCGAAGCCGGGGTCAGGTTGCTAGTTATTTTATAATATGTATAGATATCGCATATAGATTCAAACAACAATTGAAATACGGTCTCTTCACCTTGGAAATGTTAGAATTCCATTGTATAGTTTTTTTTTCAACAACTCGATTCCTGATTACAATTGTAAAGGTTATTAACTTTAACTGATTGAAATATAATACTTTCGACTATATGTACTGTATAACTTCATCCGTGATGATTCATTGGGAAAGCCAATACACAGAAAAATAAAAAAACTTTCCTAAACCGCAAGTTGAAAAGTGTTACGCGAATTACAAGGTATCTTTCTACTTTAGACCAATTAATAAAATGAGTCAGACTAAAATAACATAGAATAAAAAGTTTTTTTTTTTTAAATATTAAACTCGGCAGACACGCTGACGGTCCGATTGGTGGCAGGTGACCGTAGTCATAGCATACCCTTTACACTCCAGTTGTGAATTTTTCTTTTAACTACGTTTACTTTACTAAATTATATAGCTGATAAAAGAGTTAGTTGTAAGAGTATAAGTGGTTCGGCGCATGCAATAATGCATGTACAGGTTAGCACCACACGTGACTCATGTGCGGTAAACACACGTTGAACGCTAAAAGTGTCGACTTTGCAGACGGTAAATGATTAATTATTACGGTAAATATTGTAAGAATTTTTAAAGGAATGACTAACAAAGGTATTTGAATAAATTAAGGCCATTTGCAAAGCAGACAAATTTAGAAGACATTGAAATTAATATACTAGGCTACCCGCTTTCGGTTTCATCGGGATGCAATTTTTTTATACACACAAACCTTCCAATAGTAAAAACATTAGTGAAGGTCGTATCATAATTCGTTGGCTGGTTCACAAGTAGTTAGCGGAGAAACAGACCGATGTGGACAGTTTCAGCGACTTTGGTTGGAATATTTTTTTTTCTACTTACATATAAACTTAATTAGGTTTTATGTATATACTTTCGTGAAAAATTATCTAACTAATGTAAGGTTATGCTAGAAGGTTATGCTAATTGCTTAAAAAATATCCTGAGCTACAACTTTAATTGCTATTAAAATTAAATTAACACCTATTTTTATCTGACCGCAGTTAACGAGCAAAAAAAAATACAAATGTCACGGAAAAATAGTGTTATATTTTATTCAATAATGTTTTTCCGGTTAGTTAGTTTAAATACTATAAATGTGCCATGGTTGAGGTCGAATTATAGAAATTACATTAACGCAAAAACAATACAATACAAATGACAAATACAAATGACGTCTTCGAAGACCTACTTGAGTCAACGGAATAAAAAATTATAATAAACATTTAAACTTTCAAAAATAGTTCCAAGTTTCCTATAATTTACTTATATTATTACTACGCCAGCCCCGAAAGTTTGTTCTTCAGAGCTATGTAAGTACCTAAGTATTTATGTTTATAAGAATTATTGATGGTCCTATTTTATTCTCTTACATATTCTAAAGATTTTATTATGTTACTATTATTATTATATCTTTGGTGGCTATTTCTGTTCTGCTAGAGTACCAGTATCACTATGTTGCTAGTGACCCTTTCATATATACAAACCTTCCCCGTCTATCCTTCTTGCCAGAAGTGAAAATTGAATTAAAATCGGTCTGGCCATTCTTGAGTTTTTACGAGAATAACACACGGAGATTGTAGTGACCCGCTAACTGCCTCGCCTGGGGTGCAATTATACAAACCTTCCCTGTTTATCTCTCTTTCCATAAGTGACTAAAATCCATAAAATCATCCATAAAATCCATAAAATCGGTTGAGCGGTTTTAGAAGTAGTTAGCGGACTAATGCACGGTGATTATTTTCAATAGCACCTGTGTCGTTTATTTGTTTGAATAATTGGATTTGTTAGTAATAAAATGACGTATACATTTTTAGCGGTGTGGTGGGACCTTCCCTGAGACTGAGTCACTTAAGAATCAACCTCAACAAGGATCTTGCTATAAAATTCTTGAAATAAAATTAAGTGAAAATACATTTAATATATACAAGTAGATGTTATACAACACAAAGACAACTATTTTTTTATAACTGAACTTAATTCTATATTCAAATCATCTATACAATATGCCAGTATCTATTACATACATATGTATTAAACCTCTCTAATTCTATATTACGCAAGTAAAGTCGGTGGGAATTCCGAAACTGATATGATCCACACTAATATTATAAATGTAAAAGTAGCTCTGTCTATCTGTCTGTTACCTTTTCACGCCTTATCAATCGACCTCATGACATTTTGCATACACGTTGCCAGGAAAAAGACTTTCCTACAGAGAAAAGTATTGTTCCCAAGGGATCATCTAAATATAGAAATCCAACTTAAGGCAAAAGTATAATAGCAATTAATATTCAGTTGTATTTTTTATTTTTCAACGCTGACTAAGTCGCGGGTACCAGCTAGTAATGAATAAGGCGTTAGTGAAAAGAACCCCTTACTCCCACCCCTTATACTGACGCACCGAAAGTACAAAAGCTTTGTGGTTACGAAGGACTTTTTCCAGTTTATGTTTGCGGACTGCCATGTGCTTTGACACTAGAAAAACAATAAACACTATGCTATTTTGTTATGATACTAACAAAATAGCACAATGTAAACGCAAATGACTAATATTTCCTTCACTTCCCTTTTTTAATTGAATAAATTCGTATAAACTGCCGACTTTTTGTTTAATCTGATTGAACTGAAATCAAAATAAGGTTACAATTAAATCTGACGCCTACTCATAAAAAGATTAATTCTAAATTTGACCTAGTTAGATATTTTATTAAAAAAGTTAAAATATTATTGATATGGACTAAAGTATCATATTACCTACAACATACTATATAGTCTTTCGCATTTACGAATTTTATTCCTGAAATATCCCAAAATATTTTTAAAAAATTTCGTTAATGTTTTTATGAATTTCGTTAATATACCTATGAATGTCTTAAAATACATAGGTTCCTCCTTTTTCTCCTTTATACTTCATAACCTACATAGAATATTAGAAAATTGCTGTGTGAGCTATATTTGATGTGGTCCTATCATTATCGCAGGATGTCAACCGCGCCGCTCGGGTCGCCGCTCTGATTTATTGAAATTAATTGTGACAAATTGCAATGTAAATGTAACTGGAATATTTATACAATATGTGTACATACACACTATTGTAATATAATAATACCTATATTAATATTGCAAGTGTAGAAAGGAAAGGAAATGTTAATGTTAATGATACTTATATATTCCGCCACACTTGTCCCTGTGGTAGGGATGTCGACCGCTTGGGACATCACGGTCTGTCCTGCATTAATAGCGTCGGCCGTATTTCAAGGCACGCCAGCATAAATTACATCATACATCTTGCCAACATAAATGACATCTTGCCACCATTAATATACCTTAATGTACGTGATGATGGCGAAAGACCTGATGGGATGTCCCTAGCTCCATGGAAGATGGGCCGTCCACTAGTGTGGGATGCCACCTGCGTCGACACTTTGGTACCGTCCCACCTTCATGGAACACTTGCCACAGCTAATACAGAGATATCGGCACCGGCTACATATTCATTCCCTTAGGTGTCGAATGTTTGGGTCCGCGGGGTCACAACGCTCTTAACTTTTTAAACATCTTATCAAAACGTTTGGTCGACATAACCGGCGATTCTAAAGCTGGCTATTACCTCGGTCAACAGATTATTATTGCCATACAACGAGGTAATGCAGCCAGCATGCTTGGGACCCTGCCAAAGGGACCGATGCTTTATATTATATAATGTGTAAATATATATAACATAGGATTTAATATTCTGACAAAATAATTCTTAAATATGTTTCAGTAGAACACTACTTGTAGTACTACTACAACCTATTCTGTGGTAGAACTAGAATCGCTCTTTTTCTAGGTTGAGGCCTATTAGATTTTGGTTCATATTTTGGACTAGCTTGTGCCCTCGACTTCGTCTGCGTTCGACACCTGAGAAAAATATCAGAATAATAGTTTAATAAATTTAATAATCCAATTTTGATGTTTCTATGTCACAATGAAATAAGAGACATGCAATAGTTATCTCGTTAACGGTAAAGTTATTCTCAAAACAAATGCAAATTGTTCACTTATCCTAAATGGAGATCGACAAGTCACTTTGTACGCTTAGCCACACAATATTTAAATTTATTATCTTTGATTTTATTAATATTCATTCATATTGTCATAACATATCGGACGACTTTATAGTGTTCTCTATGTTCGAATTGGGACCGATTTTACAGATATATTGAAATTGTTTTATTAATATAACAATTGAGAGAGGAACTTGAAGAAGGATACAAAGAGATGTAACTTGAGACACCGACTCTAGTCCCGATTAAAAGCGTTTATTATTAAAAATTCTACATTTCACGTTTGCAGGTTCAGTATTAATAAATGTGGTTTATTAATATTATATTAAAATTAAGAATTATATTTAATTCAATTTAGTATAATAATGGAATATTTAATAGCTTCATTTTTATTATGAAACTTACAGATGGGATTTCATTTTCGCTATGAAAACCTTTAATATTATAACCGCTATATAGCGATATAAGCGACTGTGGCCACCTACTACAAGTGTATCGTCAGTCTTCTTAGGAACCATATAAAACTTACATATTTTATTGAAATGTAATTTGAAATTGGCTTAATTGACTTCGCCTATATATATTTTTTTGTAACCATTTGAATAGGAAATTGGTTAAAAAATTTGAGATTGAAAGGTCATGTGATACCAGTGACGGCACTATTATGTAACAAGTAATGAAGTTTTTTTATTTTATACCACAAATTGCTTACTTGTGACTTGTGAGAATAAATTTTTATTTATAGAAAATATAAATAATTTTAATAGAAATGAAGCAGTTATGTGATCGATTGTACAGACTGCAATCAGTCGGCCCGCACTCGTCATCGCGGGCGCGGCTGCCCCACTTCCGTCTGATGAATTAGGTGTTAAACTCGCCTTCCACTGTGACCCCAGACGGATTCTGAAAGTCTATATTATTTATTCTGCTACCATAAGGGCACAGTATATTAAAATTGTAATACTGTGATAAGGGGTGCCAATTTATGATTGCACAGCTCAGTGTGTACTGCCCTTCATTTTATGATTATTTTTGGATACTTTTTAAAACGGTATTTAGTTTTATGGGTTTATTTAGTCTAATGCGTATGCAATAAAATAGTCATGATGCGCATGCAATAAAATATATTATTAATAACAAATTTATTGATATAATAATTTAAAACATAATGAACACACCAATAAATGCTGCCACCTACTGACTCATTGACTCGCTGAACAACATTTGACCAGGTAACGGTAAGTATAAGCCATCTAGGTCAAGTACTCAGAAATTAGCGAATACGTACGCGACCCGAACACAATTATTCATCATCTGCCCGTCAGTTTGTGAATGGTAAATAAACATTATACGTATTGTCTGTGATAACTTTGCCCCTACTCTATGTACACTTGTGATTGGCCGTTTTGTGGTTAGCCACTTCGCCATTTATTTGTTTTTTTTTTGCGAAATAATTTAAACAAATGTACGTACGTGCGTGTTTGAAAGCAGAAACTAACGGATTCTATGTTTAATATGGAAATCTTTATTCAAATTTCAATTATACATTCCATGGAGAATGCTCCTGGGAACTTTTTCTGATTATGTATTGACTCAGTCCGCCTAGCCAAATATTTTTTTGTAATGTCATATCAGCCTAAACTCTATTCATGGAAACGAGAAGAAACGTTTGACTGTGATTTTGACTCTTTTCTAACTATCGTGGAGAACGCTATTTTATATCTGTTACTGTTTTGTTTATGTTTAAAGTTTTGTTATAAATGTGGGAGGTGACAGCAGTGATAGATCGGATAGTGAATAAACAAATATTGTTGATATAATTGTATATTAATTAAAGTATATTTTTCATTTTATGATTATATCAGAAACCAAAGTGTAGGGTTGTGGCAGGTACATAGGTATTACTAAAATATTTTATTATAGTTTACAAAGCTAAAAGCAGCGTAATGTGAACGTTCACCTGTTATTGCAAACGCCTACTCATGATGTGCTGTCCTTGTCTTTTGTATGGAGTTTAGTGAAGGAGAAAGCGCTCTATTAGCTCGTTTCTGTGAATAAGGTTTAGTTCCCTTAGTCAAATTGACTTTTAATACGTTAACGCTAATAAGTAGAACATAAAAAATGTTTAGGAATGACAAGTGGAATGACAAGTAAAACTAATGGACAAACGCTAACGATTCGTATCAGTTTCTTAAAGGTTTAAAATGGCGACATTTTGAACGACGTTTTTTAAAAAATCTAAAGATAATCTAAAGAAAATACTTATTCGTTTTTTTTCTATTGACATTTATCTATACATATTATAAATTGAAGTACCTCTCGCGTAGGTATGTCTGCTTCTCCCCTAACTCTTCTAAACCGCACAACGGATTTTGATACGGTTTTCACTAATGGAAAGAGCGACAAACGAGGAAGATTTGTGTAGGCATATAATTATGTGTAATATATATTATCAACAATGGTTAAGAAAAACTATACTATGAATTTTATTAATATGGAGTTTTCAAATCATAAAATATTTTTTTCAAGTACCTAATGATAGGTAAATGTCAACACAATTTAGGTAATTACCTACATAATTATATTTAGAACTTTTGTATAATAAATTTTGTAAAGAAATGTAACAAGTTTATTAGATTATTTTTAATTATTTCACCTTCATGTCGAACTGACTTAGTTATCTCCCTCTAATTTTGTAGTTTTTTTTTTGTAAATTTCACATTACTTACGATATTAATAATTAATTTAAAATTTTTACAAGTGCCTAATAAAATCATCGTCTCTTTATCTATTGTGTCTCGTATACATTTAATACTCAATTTAGAGAAGATTCGAGATCCCAGTCGGTGCCTACCTTTCTGAGTAAATATAGCTTTATCTCCGTCTGAAACTCTCTCCACACCAACTGTTTCCGCATTGCACATGTAATTAATTGTTATAAAACGACTCTGTTAGTACGTTCAAATAATATCTGATCAGAAAACATATGGCATCGTGATCTGAAGAATCCCGGTGCATTCGTGGGTCGTGGGTCAGAGTCACGTTGTTGGCGCCTCTGAGGCACGTACGTCGCCATATAAGAAGGCCACTGCCAAACGCAGCTCGCTTCCTGCTAATGACACTGCAGCACACCGTGTCACGCACGAACTACATTACTATTCAGAACATATTGGGCATTGGGTATTGCATAAGTTAATTTGTAAGTTCGCACGCTGACCGTTGTAGGAAAACGCGGAACACATAATTATTGCTGAGATTTGACGTAACTTTTTACAATTAAGGACATTATTTATTTTAAATTTCATAATCATAATCCTTCCTACTTCCTACTAATATTATAAATGCGAAAAATTAGTCTAAAAATGTAATAAATTGGGCGCCACTGTCGTGCGGCGGCCCGCGGGATAAAGATGTCAGGCATTATGACTGTAGGTACTTATAAATATATTTTCCTGAAAAAGAAATACCAGCTAGTAGTTTATAATAGCTAACAGTTCTTAATTAGTATCTAAACAGAGCCAAAACGTACCGGAATACTTATATTAATAAGTTTTTTTTTTGTTTACAATGGTTTTAAACACTTAACTGTATAATATATTATGTATGTATTTACATAATTATAAATCGCTACATGTGTTGCAAAGCTTGAGAACGCCTAGACCAATTCGGCATTTTTTTCAAATATTCGTTAAAAACGTTATAAGGTTCTTATGAACTTTTTTCTTTTTCTAATTTCCTATTTAACAATACAAAAACTTCAATCAAATGTTGACATAAAACACATTTTATTTAAATTTTTATTTTTGTTTAAATTACACATCTACTGTCACAGACCAACACCTTTGGACAGACAAAACAACGCCTGTCGGGTCAGCTAATAATATTATAGATTAGATTATAACACACGATGATGAATTTTATTGAAAGGAATTTTTTATCGCATAATATTAGTACTTACGTCAATGACAGCTCATATTTTATTTAAGGTGAAACACCTTCATATAGGAGCAATTTCAGTATATGAATATACTGTTTCTTTCTACCTTTCGATTCTGGGACCGTCATCCATACAGTTCTAGAATCGTTGATCGCTTTTACTACTACAAAGGATTTGCAAATATACCTATGTACATTTATGAATATACTAGCTGGTGCCTGCGACTTCGTCCGCGTTGTAAAATGGTAAAAAACAAATAACACCTGAGAAAATATCTGACATCGTTATCGCTGTGACGACGGTGGCGCCCGATTTTTTTTTAATATTTTTAAATGATCCCTTGAAAATCTAACATTTTTTCAGGATTTCATTCAAAACCATTGAGCCGTTTTTGGGAGCTGGCATTTGGCGGCAATACATATATTCATTCTAACTAATATGTTATAAAGTTGAAAATTAGTTAGTTTGTTTGTTACTCTTTTACGCCTAAGTATTCAGCCGATCATTTACATTTTGCATACACGTTGTAATAGGTAGGTACAGAAAAGTAGTACATATTACCCAAAAAAACCTGCTACTGTACCTACTGTTCAAAAAAAAAACGCGGACAAAAAAGAGGAAAAAAATCTAGTACTTGCACTATATCGCCTGCTTATATTTACATAAAAAAATACGTACCTACAAACATTTTTTTATACTTTAATAATAATTTTTACTGTCCCTTAAGTCGATGATTATGATAACATAATCAATACTATGATCACATTTTCCAATTTCTAACAGGGATGTGACTGTTATTATTACAAGAATTGCATATGACAAGTGACCTTATGGTATTTGATAAAAATTGTGAAAAATTTGTGTTAATTCCGGAACAGGAAAAGATAAAACCTAAACTAAACAATCCCGCGCTAAGGAAGTACAATATTTATTGGACAAATGACATCACATTATTGATATCGAATTGTCTTTTGTGGAAACCACTTGCGTACACAAAATTGCAACATAATGAATCACGTCTTATGCACTGTTTCAGGCTGTTGGGTGGTCATACGGTTTTCAGGGAAGTAAATGTTATTTTAATTTACTACAATATAAAAAAAAAAATAGATTGTCGTTGGTAGCAGATAAAACAACGATGATTACCATTATGGACTTGAAGAATACTATTCACTTTAAATGTGTATCAATTTTAGATTAATTCTTAAGATATGTTGTAGACAGACAACCCAATATAATATTGAGATATATTTTAAAATATTCAGTACACAGAAGAAGAAATGCATTAAAAGACGCTCGAAGTAAAGTGTTGCCATTCTATAAACAAGTAGACATTCGGAGTCTAGACTCTTTACCATTCTCTTTTATATAGAATGTTGAAAGGAACAATATAAGTGTAATTATGTATTAAGACATTAAAATTTTGAACAACCTCTTCGCTCTGAGAAACGTTTTGTGTACGAAAAAATCCATTGTTACGAAATTCTTTTGTGAACCAGTCTGTTTTGGCTTTTACTAGTAATGTGTTAATTGCATGCACTTGAAAATCGAACCGCTCTGGACCCAATTTATACCCTTCTAATTCAAAAACACGAGCCACGAAACAAAGGCGGGCACGCAAAACCGATTTTTTTTTAATCAAACGAATTGCTTCTTGTACGCACTTCATTGTGCGTCGACAATAATAACCCACAAAGCAGTATGCACGTGTGTGCGTTTGTGCGTATACGAGGGCACACACAAAGAGAGACAGCGCATGCACTAAAGTTCACTGCTGTAGTCAGTTCCGTTCACCCGGAGTGTCCGAAGTTGTAGTTAGTAGAACGCGCGTGGTCGCGGTGTACGCGTGCCGACTCTAGTGCCGAGCGTTCCGCTCATGGACACTGCTGTTTGTTATCATTTACGAAACATCCGAACTTAATCGACATCCGAACTTAATCGAGCTTTTTAGAAACAGTGCGTCCCTATAAATATTTAAACCGATACAGTTCATTACCACTCCATGTGGCCGGTGTTGTTTTTTTTTTCTGTCGTATTGATTTCCAGTGAGCAAATAGTTGCTTGACTGAAACATTTTCGGAGGTAATTTCGACATAGTCTCTCAGTGCGATTTCTGAAAAGTTGTTTGTAGTGCTTTCAGTGTGCGCCGTGTAAACGTTCGCTGTCTCCCTCTTTTGTGCTTTAACTGAGTGAAAAGTCAGACTCCTTGGGGAGTGCTGTTTTGTTTTAAATTTTACTGGGCTGCGATTTTCTTTCACGGATTTAGGGGAAATGTAAGTCTCCCTTTTATATTATGTACAATGTACATAACATTTATAATCAACAATATTCATCCCCTAATGTAATATTTTCAATTAGTCCTCACGATTCGTCTCTATATCCTTAATGCTATTGTTATATTTATATATTTAGTTATTTTACAATTACTTTATTTAAACATCTTATTCTTTATAAATTCATGAATTATTGATATCTTTGCAACACTGCTTGCTTTAAGTTCATACAGTTCACAAACATCTGGAAGATCAATTAACATTGATATGTGTAATTCTCCATCGACTTTAGTTTTAACAGGTCCCTCAAAGTAAGCTGATATTTTGTAATCATTTGATTAATATTATAGTGTTTTATTCTTTTGAATTTTAATTTAATTTTAATTCTATATGCATATTTAATTTCAATACTTTCACGACTGAAAGCAGTGGCAGTCAAATAAACATGCTGTTTTAAACTAGGCTATCATCACACTCTTAGGGAAGACCGCCATGTAATTATAATATATGTAGTATTTGTGATGTAGTCCCTCGGTGAACGAGTAAGTGAGCCAATTCCTCTACCAAGTATCTTTCTTCTAACCTGTTAGGGTTGATTTCGCATCCTGGTGTAGCTTGTTTCCTTAGGTAGGTAGCCTATCCACCATTAAATGGATAATCAGCCTTCCTGCCCCTCCTTAAATAATATAAAAAGGATGTATTTTCATTCTCTTCTCAGCATTTTCAAATTTCACTTTATTCATTATCATAATCATAAACTTGTAGATCACCGTTATGTAATGAAACAGAATCATAATAATATGTCGAACTTAGATCAGTAGTTAGTCTTATGATTTATTTGTAGTTGGGTATCGGTCATGTCATGTGGATGCTTAATTGAACCGGCGGCGTCCATATATAAATTAGTTGTTTGTACTTTCGTCTTGCCCGCACCAAATGTTAATTTTGTTCTTCTATCATTTCTGTGTTTTAACATTTATAGAAGTTCTCAATTCTTATTTATTTATTCTATAATTTGCACAACGTACACATGGTTCAAATCTATATCTGTATCTATATCTATATCTATCTATATCTATATCTATATCTATATCTATATCTATATCTATATCTATATCTATATCTATATCTATATCTATATCTATATCTATATCTATATCTATATCTATATCTATATCTATATCTATATCTATATCTATATCTATATCTATATCTATATCTATGCATATAATGTGAACAAATATAATAAATCGGCGCGAAGCCAGAGGTGGATAAACCAGAGGAGATCCCTAGATATAGATAAAAAAAAAGCAGACTATAAACACCCCGTCTGGGTACAGCACCAAGAAGAAGAGTAAGAATGCTGAATTAGATTTTTCTTACTTCTAAAATTAAGCTATTATAATATTCATATTTTAGTAATATCTTACATTTGTCACCATAGATTATAAGTATTTAATTATACTTAGGGCCTCTTTCACCAGTAAAGTGTTGATTAGTTACTTTTAGAAATAATTTTATCTTTTATTAAATTATGCACTCGGTTTACTGCATCCTTCGATAGGCGATTTTTTTTATTATTTTCTTTTAATATTTTGAACTTTTACCGTACAAACAAAGGTATATCAGCTCGTGACCGGTGACTTTAAATGGCGGTTAGCCTACTTGACACTTTACTCAGAGATGGTGAAAGATGCCCTTATGTAATTATATTAAATTAAGTAACTATTTGTTCCAAAAAAATATTAAAATTGTATTATACTTATTAAAAAAGCCCCCTAAGCTTTTATTTAAAATAGAAAAAAAATTGACACGTATTTTTATTAACACTTATAAATGTTTTGAATGTTTGCTTAAGAAGTTATAGTTTTATATCTATTTATTACAAGTTGTATTTATACAATCAATCTATTGAGTATTTGTAAAAAATATAGACTTGCTCTTACAAGAACACAATATGCCCCTACTTAACCTTGAAGAAGTTTTTTTAAATAGTCTTCCTTTCTAAGTTAAAGCGGATACAAGTATTTTAGGAATGTTTCTTAGGAAACAATGAGTATTCTTGTTTCCACACATTGAAACTTATCTCGTCTTGTGCATCTATAATAAACGTTGATTTATGTAACAAGTGGGTGTTATCTGAGGCAAACACATAAATACTGTTATCAAAAGACATTGTTTCATGTCAAAGTTGTATTTTGTCATCGACTTGATAGGGCTTTTGTTATCAATGGATTTCCTGTTCGCATTGAGCGACTGTCTTACAATTTCTAAAGAGATTTTAAACACTATAAAAACAATAATACACAATGCACACTAACAAGAAACAAAAATTAATAAAGATAAGCCAATGTAAAAAGATGCAAGGCTCAGTTAATAAGATGCATGGTTTTTCAGTTCGTGTTGCTGCCAAGATCTGGCTCTTATCAGATAACATTCATAATGTTTATCTTTGTTTTGTTGCAGAAATCGCTTGGATATCTTGTGCATACAAGAATATAATAAGTAGAGAACAAACAGGCGTGCCGCCCACGTAGCACGATAACATAGCATCCCGTCCACAGAGAAATTAATCTGGCACACGGTAACAGGAAGCATGCCGATAAAGAACATTTACTGTACACCACAGACAGTATAGATGAGGGGATCGCTCGCCGCAGACACACTAATATGCTTAGCTGACACCTGCTCGAGATTTTACAAACTTGCCATTATGTCGTCCACCGCGCCAACTAGCTACCAAACGCGAGGTGCAGCACATTATCAAAATTCAAATTCAACAAACACACCAAAAATTATAACAGATAAGAACAATAAAATCAAGTCGCGCACCCAAATAAACATTAAAAAAGATCATAATTCAAGCCTTGTAGATTTTAATATAAGAACTATGACAAATCATAATAATCATTCCAATGATAATTTAGATGAAAGCCTGGAACTGATCGAATTAAGTAGAATAACAAAAAAGGCAAAATGCGAATGCCAACATCATATCGAGCATCGATATTCTCGCACATGTGAAGGAATTGAATGCGAATTGCATAAGAAGGGAGACGTATACGGAAAAGAATTGATTATAGGAACGAGGGTGGAGGTTGACGAATATGGTGTTCCAAGGAGGGCCGCTGATTTAAAATTTAAATGCATGCGGGATGCGCAGGAGTGGACGGAAGCGTTCGGGAGGACAATGGGTGTGCGCATACGTTCTGTTGTCGTGATGTGTCTGTTTCTTACTATGTTGACGACTTGTGCGGCGGCGCCATCGAGGTCACACCCAAGAACTACACGAAGTGCTTCAGAGAAATCTGTGGTGAGTTACCTTCGCTTATTCTTATTCCCTTTAAACATTAACCTAACCTACCGTATAACCAAAATTATTTAAAACAGAAGTCTGGCTTCTTGAATACACGAAGCCGCGGTGAGTTTGACAAAAAAAAAATGATTATTTTTCAACAATGGGAAACATAACGCTCCGATTCATGCATACTAAGTAGTCGTACAGTTGGCTCGGCTGCCGTTTACGACTTGTAAACTTTAGTTCTCGTTGTCTGAGCTTCGCACAGGAAACTGGTTGATTATTACACCGGTATTGTTTTGCTTATCTAAAACCTAAATCTGTGATTTACCATACATTGCCATCTCCCAAGTTCAGGGCCTGAGTGAATCCAATTTATTAACGAGAGATAAACAGTTTATGTCGTCTTAGTTCCAAAGCACGCTCTGTTTATAATTACATCTGAAATGTTCTCAATAAACGTCTTCCTTTGATTCCGTAAAAGGCGCCGTTATCTGCTCACAGATTAACGACCACTTAAGGCGTATTTCCACCGAGTGCAAGTAATATAGGGACAAAAAGCTAGCGTGTCGTATTAGATTACTGGCAGTGACAGACGGACAGAGCGTTGTGAGGAGATTAATGGGCTAAGTGACGAGTAGGAGGCGTTCCTTTAACGTCCTTCACTCTGCAAGTAGGGAAGACATTTAGACTCATTTATATCTTAGACCGTTCCAAATCGTGAAAAATCCGACAAATTGTCAGGAGAACGGACGGTAATTCATTATTGGTAGGGATGGATTTAAAACTTGTCAAATTAACTTTGATGGTCTGTGGAAGATACTGTTTAATGGTGTATATCATGTACAAAAATGTAGTCAACTTAGTTTAGTTATTTTACTATTTAATTTATTGTTTTTGTTTTACTTATGTTTTGCAACGATTTGATGGGCCGCATGCTTGAATTTGCATTTTTTCCACATAATGGTAGGACCTTTGTCTCTTAACGAAAGCAATGCCATAGGTGCTACAAGTAGGTACGCTATCGATCTTAATAGGGTAGAAGATAAGGAATGGATTCCCCTAATAAACAACACTAACACAAAAACAAACACGATGTTATTTCAAGGAGATCTGTTGTAAGGGGAATACTGTCACCAGACGAGTTTCCCAATTTATGGCTGTGAAACGAAGTATTCTTTACCACTGCTAATTCCAAATGAGCAAAAATAAAAATCAAATGCATTCGCCGATGTGAATGTAACTGAATTGATTGTAAATTTCTTATGTATTAAAATGAAAACACTATGAAACCTTATAGAGGAACCGTTAAGATAAATTAAATCAGATTTGAACTCGGTTTAATTAGAGAATAAACATGGCATGACCACGGTGGTTAGCGGCTTCCTGTGCTCGCGCAAGTAGGTCGTGTTTGTGTTAAACTTGGGTTATGTAAGTGATAACTGGTCCATTGCAGAGTTGGTTTGCATTATTCGAGTTCTTATTCATTTTTATTAATCATTCCAAGTACCAGTACTTACAGTTGCTATTGTTGAAGAAAATGTTATAATATTTGCATATTACGTCGACTTTAACTTTCATTTCTTTTCTTCATTTAACGGTGGGTTTCTTCTACTAAGTATATATTTTTTGGAGTTCACAAGTATCCCTACCAGTCGGCTGAGATAAAATATAGTGTTTAATAACGGGTGTTCAACAAAAGTTGTGCAATCTTGACACGTTTATGTAGTTGGTTTTAATTTTATTGGTGTTGTGGGAGGTGTGCAGGATATTGCAGCCTTTCCAAGTGATTGAAATATTAACTTCGATATATAGAAGAGCAGTTTTATTTTTGTATTTCTTTTCTATTATATTCTGTACGTTTACCTATATGTCACTGAATTTTTTCTAGACAGTATTTTTTTAAATTAATATCAGCTACATCAACGCTTACATTATGTAAGACAATACTGTAGCGAGTTCAATGATTTTATCCAATCTCAAATTTTTGTCTTTTTATTAAAATTTCGATTGCATTACGTAACATGACACTGTCGCGAGTCTAATAATTTTATCCCAACTCAAAAATGCCCAACGCGTCTAAAGAAGTTTTTACATCAAAAAATGTACGTTTAAGAGGGTCCTTAGATGGTTTGGACATTCACATTTGGACCGGGTAGGTGACTATGGCGATTACATTGCAGATTTTTTCGGGTTCATTATTACATTTACGAGTATATCTATAGATATAAATCAAAATAAATCGCAAATCACTTAATATTCGAAAACGCATGGACGATTTTTTTTTTTTTTTTTTTTTTTTTTTTTCAAATTTTCCTTGAAATCCTTGGTCATGGGCGGGTTGCCAGTATTACATATTATAGATATACTCGGTATCAGTAGTATAGAAAAAAAGAGATATACTTAGATGAACTCAAGCTAGGTAGTAATAATCTTAAATATTGATATCATAAAAATCTTTGTTGTTGTGGCAGAATTTTTTTTTGTTGCCAAATTTGCACTTTCTGCACCATCTTTACTAAGTACTACAAAAATTTAAATATGCCTAAAAATTACTTACGAAGCAATGATTACCTACTCTAAGATATTGTATAATCATCGACACACAATTTTTATTATAGTTCAAAATAAAATCTTGCTACCTTTACGAAACTCTTACGTGTCCTTATCCTTTTTCATTAATTCATGTACATTTTGTTTCTAAATAGATGTTTCACGGTCACGTAGGTAACAAAGTTTGCATACGTTTCTTCCATTGCACGTGCATTTATTAACATTCTTATTAATTATTTAACAAAGTACTTCACTACATTTAATTACTAATGTAATTTACATTGTGTGGAAGTGAAATAGTCACCGTTTCCTCTTTAATATTTTCTGTTGTTTTGTTTTTGCTATGTTGAAAATGGAGCTTAACATAAGGTTTACAACCCGAGGTTGTAATTTTGAGGAAACAGTTCGGACAAGGAAGGTGGAACTGTAACGCTTTGTGCGTGACCGAAGAACATCAACCACGAAGGGATGAAACCCTTGTCCGCGCCTCGTGGTCCGCAAGTGGAACGACAAAGGCCTCCGAAAAGTCCATATTGGACTTCTCTTCACGATTTCATCTTCCCATATTTTAGTATGTGTAGTTATATTTCTTTTTCTGTTTCCTGGGATCCATTCTGTCACTATTTCATCGACATTTTAGTATTTATATCATATCTATTTAATTATCTAACATTAATTGAAGCATTTAAATTATTTATATGAATACGGGATGATTTTTAATTTATTTATGTAAAGTCTTTGTTTTTTTCTTCAGCTATTGACGTGTTTCTTATTCGGACTCGATATTTCATATTTCAATGAACTTTGATTTACTATAGATATTTACACATGCATTTACTTTTACTTTTCACATAGTCATCATAAATATAGCTTCAGTTTAATCAGTTAAAGTTTTATAACATCAGAAATGTGCTCACATTATAACTAGCATGTATAAGTTGAAATTTTAACTTTTCAATGTGAAATAAGAGCCCGATTGTACGTAAAAAGTATCTTCCTCTAGCCGCTATATACATCCGCATGTCTGTGACACGTATTCCTAAAACAAAGGGCTGTCTCTGTCTGGTTAGTCTGATGCCGTGTAGGTATATCCAGCAAGTGATGTGCATTGTCTACCTCCACCCGTCTGGAGACCACTTAACGCTACCATGTTTTATGCAAGCCTTTATCCTTTATAAGTACCATGCATAAATCATGATATAAAGCAACCGTAAAATAACAAAGCTCATTCCTAGTTACACCGTAACCGACACCTCTGTATATAAGTATGTACATATATTGTAAAATATTTCCTGACTATTCAAAAAATACACACGTAATTGTTCAAGTTTAAGTACTGTCGGAACTCCCGGAGTGCTACTGTTTTAGTATTTTTTATTTTATTTTTTTGATGATCCCTCAGGAATCCAAAATTTTTCTATATATACTTATGTAATAGTTTTAATAAATATACATATCCAAGACAAAACTGTGATAGTATCAAAAGCTGAAGTCATTATTTACATATTGATGTTGATTATAATGTCTTTTCGACATGTGGTAACCCACATTACTATATTTAGTGAGACACTTTTAAAGGAATGAGTAGGTATTTACAGTCTAACGCGGAACATGTGTTCGTTTTTACTTGGACATGACTAAAATTACTTGTACTTATTATGAAGATATTTAGGAAGGTGCAGATCGTGTTTTAATTTTTTTTATCTACTAATTATATTAATATATTATTTACTTATTATTTTATATATATATATATATATATATATATATATATATATATATATATATATATATATATATAATATAATTTTATTTTTTGCAATTAAGGATGAAAATAAATATATTATGTGAATAATAATAAATCATTTAATCGATATAAGCTTTTATAAAACATCGTCGTCTAAATTATAAATTACTATCTATCTGAATCAAATCTGAACATAAATTTATTTTATAGGCATAATTTAATGCCAGTTAGTCAATCTAAATTTATTATAAATATATGTTATAAAATATAAGTATAATTTTAAAAATTGATGTGAACAAGAAGATATCAATTAAAAAAAAAAAAAAAGTAACTTGGAAGTCCACTTCGCCCAACGTGGGGCTCGAACCCACGACCCTGAGATTAAGAGTCTCATGCTCTACCGACTGAGCTAGCCGGGCTTATATTATCGTTAATAAAATTTTGCTAATGCTTCATAAAACATAGTTTGGGACGCTTTGTTATTATTTAATTTATATGTAAATTATACGACCTGCTGGATACATGTATCTATTTTAACATTTATTATTCACAAATACGTGAATAAAAAATGTTAGAAGAATAGGGATTTATTTTTTCTGGTTCTGTGTTTCAAATTAGATTATATTCGCTATAGTATTGTCATGCTGGTAACATTAATTGGGAGTTCAACGTCATTGACCCAATTGTTCTGATTATGCCTATCTACTACTGTTTCATTTAATTGTACGCAGATATCTAGCGAAGCAATGACATCCTGCAAGCTGCACCATCATTAGTTATATTGTGTTTCTATCTGAATAGGTACACAATGAAATCTCAGTTGTGTTTTTTTAATTGTTAAAACATGTATTCAATCTTTATTGCTCATATAATATATTTAGTCAAGTATTGTTTTTATTTTTTATTTTTAGATTAACCTTCGGGAATATCTAAAAATGTTTAATATACAATTTACAATTTTTTCTTTATGAAAGATACCATATTATATCCATTTCTGTATCCCTGAAAACATAGATGCAAAATTTCATGATAATCGGTTGAGTAGTTAAGGCGTGAAAGTGTAACGAACAAATAAACTCAGTTTCGAATTTATAATATTACAATAATATTTGTAGGACACATAAATTTGTCATTACATATAGACAATAAGTGAGTAAATGTATGTACATGGCAAAATTACATTTAGTTTTGATGTGTAATCTGAAATGTTATTGCATTATGTACCTACGTGAGTGAATGCAAACAGAAATGCAAACCTTCGTGGTTGATGTTCCTCAGTCACGCACGAAGCGTTACAGTTCCACCTTCCTTGTCCAAACTGCTAGGGAGTGGTTTCCTCAAAATTACAACCTCTGGGTCTTCAAATCTAAGGTAAATGGGCATTTACTAGGTAAGCGTGGTCCACCTTTTTTATGATGATCTTTTACGCTTAAAACAATTATTCCGTACATTTCCGCAAAGGTTGACGAATAGACTGATGTTACACATAGTGTATACAAAATGAGTAATTGGGATTTGCATTTGAAAATTGCAGCTGTGCGGCCAGTGCGAGCCCGGTCCATCAAAGGTATATAATTAAACCGGAACTCCTGTTTAAAACTGCTCGTCGATATTTGCATGATAATAACGCGATTACAATTGTTGAGAATCACACAATTTATCACTGTATCGCTTTGAAGTGCTATTGTTAATGCCAGAATACAGAATTATTCGAATAGAGAATTTTATAAAACTATTAAGTATGCAACGCTTTTTCGTCTTATTTCGACCCATATAAAAATCTGTTGGATGGTTTAGATTAAATAGAATTGAAGGGAGAGACAGACAGGCGGACGGCGATTTTATTTTATGATATTATATACATCTTTATATATATAAAAATTTCGTATCATATTGTTTGTCCGTGATGAACTCCTAAACTACTAGACCGATTTTAAAAATTCTTTCACCCATAGGAAGCTACATTATCAGCGAGTATTTTAGCAGCGAGTAGAGCGACATAGGCTATTTTTTATAAATTTACGCGGACGAATTCGCGTGCAACAGCTAGTCTCTATATATATAAAAATTTCTAAGCTACTGAACTGATTTTGATAAAACTTCGTAACTATGTGTAATTTGGTCCAACTTCAAAGACAGGATAGTTTTTATTTTGAACCCGGGCGAAGCCGGGAGCGTGTAACTAGTTAAGAATAGATATAGACTTAGATTAAGTAATGATATAGATTTAGACGTTTCCAATTTGTTTTAAAGACTAATTTAAATAAATTAAAGAGACCGAGAACAATAAGTACTTCTGTTCTAGATAAAAGGTACCATCTAATCTATTTTCTTCTCTGTACCTCTGACAATGTGTATGTAAAATTTCATGATGATCGGTTAAGTATGACAACGGAAATATAATAGAAAAACAAACTCACTTTCGCATTTGTAATATCAGATACCAATGACCTCAATAGTCATTTAAAAAAGGCGGTGGTTATGTAAAATATTTTGGAGACCCTAATTCAACTTGGATTTAATTAAGTAGACATTTTATTTTGTGAACTCGCATGCTACCTACGTATCTTCATCTACTTCCTTCCGGGTGTTTCCATTTTTGACATTACTTGCCATAACCAGTAGAGCAGTCAGAACAGAAGTTTCAAATTTAATTTTTTAAATTATTTTTTTATTGACATTATTGTTCCTTAATATTCATAAAACCGATTATTATTAATATTAAAATATATGAAATTTAATTAAAATTCCAAACTTATTTAAATTTGTCACTGCCCAACTTGGGATTACCTTGCACTTAGATTTTAAGATCAAATAACTTTTATCTACATATTAAAAATTACAAAAATGAAGGTCTTAAACCTCACCTGTTTTGGTCCAAGTTGTGAATAACATTCCTGACTGACTCACCGAAACACAACAGCAGGTGTGCTATTATGTCATGGTGTTCTTTAAGATTGTGCTTTATTAACTTCAGGCGGGCTTTCCAGTTTATAATTGCGGAATGCAGTACTCCAACTAGTCACTATAAAATTATTAAAAATATGTTAGTAAATGGGGTTATTATTATAAATTTAATATTCTATAAAATACCAGAGTATGGTTTATATTAAGACGTTTGTCTGTCTATCACCAGATCACAATATTGATTTCACAACAAATAAATTTATACCCAGGTAGAGTCAGCTGTTCCAGCGAGCTTGTTAATTTTTGCCTCATTTAATTTTTTTATCTGATTTGTGACTTAATAGCGCAATACAAACGCATACAATATGTCATCAATGATTTCACATATAGTTCAATGAATGTCATTGAACTATATGTGAAAACGTTTGGAGCTCGCGAGTGTAAAGTCTCTACCCATATTTTTAACCAAAGGAAGTGAATTGAATTCTGCAAATTTTTATTTACATTTCATATACTTACATACACACGTACCTCAAGCACAACAGTATGAACAACCTCATCCGAATGATGTTACACAGGCCGGAAGCTCCTCTGGTATAAATACACCAGACAGAGATGGACGTTCACAAAAACAAACATGAATACGTTAAAAAGAAAAGGACGGATATACTGTGACTGTTCAGCTGCAGTTGAACTATTTAAAACTCTAATAATAATTAGGCTACTTGTGGTGCAGATAATATGCCCTCATCATTTATACAGGGTTTTCTTTTTTAGAGACTCGACTCTGAAAAAATCTAAAGTTAGATCTAAAGTTAAATTTATAGTTAATCTATAAATTTGGGAATTGGGATCACTCTCACTATCCATTCACCATATAAATGGATCTAGTTAGAATTTTGGTTCTCATTAGATCTAACTTCTAAGGTTTGGATCTATTGAAAACTTTTTTCTCAATTGAAACATTGCTTAGATCCCAGACCGAACTAGTGAATGGAACTAGTGAGAGTGATCCGATATTTGAGATGAGAGAAGGTGCACAGCAGATCGATCCAACAGTAAATCTTATAAGCGATAGGTTTTGCCGGCGACTTCGAACGCGCCCCTTTTTTAAGTGTTAAAATTTGAGTTAGGCGTTGCAATGCCACAGGTGCTGCAAATGCGCCGATGCGTCGACTATAGTAGGATTAACCATAAGGGATTGGGATTTTACTATTTTTACAAATCTAAATAGTCTTTTATCGTGCTAAAATTAGCTGTATTAGAGTTAGAAATAATATACACATTTAGGCATTTATTCGCGTAATTAAGATACACGTTATACTTACTTGGATCGTCGTCAGCCTGACTTTACATTAAAAAAAAGTTAAGACAAATAAAATTGTAGGTTATAAACATTTAAACTTAAATATCATAAACATTTAATTGAATGATACGTTCAGTCATTTATTCAATTAGATCAGCCCTCCCACAATGCTAATCATAAATTGTTAATATTATTTTGTAGACGCCATACGTGACAGGATTTCGATAAACAGTATGAATTCACAGCTCGGACCAAAACAGGTGAGGTCTGAAGCGCGGACAATTCGGCGCACGCTGTTCCGGTGACTCACTCCATCCGTCTACTGTGATTTAAATTTTTAATTAATTACAAACTTAACCCCAACGAAATAAGGTTCACGGTAGATTGAAATGATAACGCCACTTACTATACCGCTTTTCTATTGTCATTCGAAATATGCGTTCAATGACGTTGCTTCAGTTTTATTTTTAAACTTATATCTCTATGGCTTCGTATGTAAAGTTGACCTATATTTTGGTTGAAAGACCTTTCTTCGAGTAACGGTTGAAAGAAATAAAATGTTTATTGTGTTTGAAATAGGATATCATCGAAGAGCTTAATGGAAGTAATTTTCAAAAGAACCTTTGGGTAATCATCAGTATTTTTTAAAATAAAAACTCGACTTCGTTCTTAAATAAGTAGTTGTTTAATATTTTCAAAGTAAAAAGCTCGAAATTATTTACGTGTTAACGTAAATCTAACGAAATCGACTCATTCGTCTCTGATTAAATTTTAAAAAAGATTATAATTCATTATTATTGTCACTAAAATCTTATTAAAAAGTAAATATTTTAAACTAGACATGCCCGTAATTTCGTACGCTCTGTAATATGTACGTTTTTTGAAAATCTCACATGAAAATATTTCCTCTTTGGAAAATCTTTTATATTTTTCCAAGATAAAAAGTATTCTAGGATATAAAATCTATCTAAACTAACAATAAAATACCTAAATATGTAACAAACTAGCAGACCCAGCAGACTTAGTCATGCCCGATTCAACATCCATCTAGAGTTAAACCATCAAAATCGGTCCAGAATTTTAGGAAAAGGCTTAGTGACAAGACAGTGATACACACGTACAGAAGCTTTATACACATACTCGTATATTAAGATAAAACAAGTAAATATGCATAAATAATAATAATATGTCGTGATGCTTGTAGATCATCAAACTACAAAAAATCTACTGCTAAACTAATAAACGAGACTGAATCTTTGTAGCAATAAAAAAAATAATCCACTATAATGATTGAAAATTAATTTCTATGTGTTGTTCAATAATTCTCATTAGAAATAAATATGTCATTCAAATTCGTTTTAATTACAAATTAAAATAATAAATAATAATTATTCTCACACGTCGCATGACTAAACGAAACTAAACGAAGTTTATGGACACCTCATATTTATTGGAAATGGAAGAGGAAAAGTTTATATGTGGTTGATATTTTTAGGGCGATCATAAAGTTAGAGATGCCATCGTAAACTTTTGAATATGTTTATTTCGAATTGACATCGTTAAGGTTTGTAGTCTTGGTGATGAGCATTTGTATACGTCTGAATCTTTAAATACCTTAAATATGCCCTAACATATTGGCTCTACGTTGGCAGAAGTGTATTGTATCCGTCGGTGATTACTTACAAGGGGTGAATATAAATTTCCCGATATTTTCAATCAATCGGTTTATACCTAATCTGGTCTTATGTGTAACTAAGTATTCAGGTCAGGTCGTTTGTATTGTATGTATAAAGGCAGTGATTGATTGATATCTTAGTGTACAATTTTTGTTATCACTGTGGTAACAGTATTCCAAATTTCAAATCAATCGAAAGTGTGGAACTTAGTGAGATCCTTTCGTCAACTAAGGAATGAGCTGATGGTCTTCTAACGGCTGTATAGATCTTAATAAATTATTAATCTAAGAATCATCTCTATCACGTCTGTTTTCAAACAAAAACCATCAAAATTGGTTCATATGTTTGGGAGCCCCGATGCCATAGACAGACACACAGACACACAGGTCCAACTTTTTTGCGTCTTTTTTTGCCTCTTTTGCGTAGAGGGTTAAAATAAAAGACAATAATAAATTAAACGATTTATTCATTGAAACATAGACATTAAGTCTTGACATACCTACCGTCAAATGAAATATCAACCTATTTGAGGACATTTACTTAGTTTTAGTTTTCCTAGCTTTTGTTATCCTTTGAACTATATCCTTTGAAATACCCTTACCAGAGCTCTTTGTCAAATAAGTTGTGACATTGGATATCAACGCCTTTTTACGGATGATGTAATTGCGTACGAGCAATACTTTGTTCCAGTGGCTATGCATCCTTAAAAGTGCAAACTGCATTCTCGTTAACCGCCTTTTTATGTGCTCAAGTTTATTTCTCGGACCTGCTATTTACATCGTTAACGCTCTCGCAGTATGTATTAGTGTTATAGATACGAGTATGTTTTTATGTCTTTGTTTCGTGTTCTTTGTATGACTACTTACTGTACATTCTTCTACCCATTTTGATTTTACTGTATCGTTATTAAATTATTTCTATAATTTTTTTTATAGAATTAATTATTTCTATTAACAATTTTTTTCGCATTGACTTTAATTTGTAATACTTACTGTAGTTACACAATGTATCATGTACCTATATGAATCGTGTATTTATATTTTAAAGAGTTTTGTTAATTCTCAGCTGATCTTTGTTTTAGAATAAACAGTGACACGCACCATCCAATTTTTTCTGCAAATTGTATACACAAATCTTTCTCGCTTTTACCATTAGTGAATAGAGTATCAAAATCCATTGAATGTTTTAGAAAACGTTACCGAAAAAACAACAGACGGACAGCAATTTCAATTTATAATAATATATTAATTAATAAATATGCATTATTTGTTATGTATTGTTTATACAAAGGAAAGGTTTCTGACGCGAGATGAGTTTATGATAGCAGGTGGACTGTGCTCTACCACTACACAATACATGTTTCATTCAAACTCTACTATAATTACCTATATTATGTTACTATATTATCAATGTATTGTTTTACAATCGTCTCCGTCATTACTCGACACAGGTGCATAATAATTGTAATTATAACGCGATAACATCATTGTTTTCTTTTATATAATATTACTTTAACTGTAGTTGGTGAAGGCCCTCTTTCACCAACTACAGTTAAAGTGTTGATTAGTTACTTTTAGAAATAATTTTATGTTTTATTAAATAATGCACTCGGTTTAATGCATCTTTCGATAGGATCTTTCGTTAGTCTACTTGACACATGGTGAAAGAGGCCCTTAATATTATAAACAAAATTTTGATAGAATTATATGTAGTTAAAGCCTGGCCTGAACTTTTATCTATTGGTGAAATAGCACTTTTTGAAGCAAAAATTTATGATCCAACATGCTACATTTCAGCTACATTACACTTCTTAGCAAAAAAACTGGGCAGCCCTTCTAAGCGACACATACACCATCTCCTTATACTAGAAGTCACCATGTGTGGTGTTGCCATTTTTTTTGCATCAGCTTCAAAATGATTGAAAAGAAAAGTACTTTTTCTCAAAATGCTTTAAAGGAATTATCATAGTTAGTAGCCACTGGGAAATAACAGCACGCGTTTTATCAAATTATCAAATATCAATATAGAGTCTTTTAAAATTTATATACCAGGTAATGTAGAATACCTCGGTGTATATCGCGTAGTTAGTAGAAATGGGTTTAAACTCTTGGAAGTTCTTTCAAGCTATGTTTATTTAGATAAACGAATCAAAGAAGCTGTCCTTCAAAGGCAATCAAGTGTCTACAAATATTTTACAGTCTAGCGACGACGCAACGGACGCTCACGCGATCTCGCTTCGTTCACATGCAAAACAGGGTTTTTGAATAATTTATTAATGGGTGTGTAAACTCCGGTGACCGTGCTATTTATTAACATGCTTTGTTATATTAGTTTTTTATTTAATTAATTAACTTCCTCCTAAAAATAAATGCTAACTCAGAATTATAAGTACAGCAGCTAAAATAAAGGTACATAATTTGGAAGCATTATTTCTATTAAAATGCTGGTAAGTTTGTGCTTTATATAAATTATATATAAATGGCGTGTTCACATAAAATAATTAGCATTTTGATTCGAATAAATAAAAAGGCTTAAATTGACTAAGTTGCAAAGTTGCTAAAGTTTTATTGACTTCAACTTAATATTTAACCGATTTGAATACGTTAACTTTTTATGTAATTTTCCACAAATTAGTATTAATCATAATTTTATGTTTCCAAATTTTAATTACATGTATGTTTCTTAATTATGTATGGTTAATTTTTAAAGATATTTCTAATTTTAAAGTGAAATAGGATTCTAAAATATTATATTAGTTACCTACACTATATAAATAATAATAAAAAAAAAATCGTCAGGACTAGACACGCCAATTGTATGGCTTCCAAAGAAAGCACTATTATTAAACACTTTGTTATGGAAAATCATTCAACGGATTGTAAGCGAAAGTCTCTACTTTTTCAACTATTGCAATTGTTGATAAATTGAGTTATGTTATTAATAAGTTAAAAAAACAAACACATTATTAATATGATGTTCTTAAAATTATACACCCGTCGTCAGATATTTAGATTTAAAGTAAACATGGCTCGACGATCGTCTTCGGTTACCGCGAAAGCTTTTCAGCGCCTCAGCATCCAACGTAGTGCATTCAAAAATAAACTCCTAATGGGAGTCAATAATGCAGTGAATACAATATACCTAATGCAACGAGACGTTCAAGCGTGAGCGAACGGGCGGCTCGCAGGCGACGATGTATGGGCAAGACAGTAGTCACAGTATTACAATGCGATGTTTGTGTTTCCATACATTGAAGGTCCCCTCTAACAGACGCGAATTAATAGTAGTAACATCCAGCGATAATAAAGAAAAAAAAAAAAAAAAACTCAATAAACCACTACTTACTTATCGAGTGATTCTATAGCTAGAGTAATGGTAAGATACATTATCGCACAATTGTAATCGCTGGTGGCAAGTTCGCCTATTGTTTGTACTAAAAACTTAAAATGTGTTAGTCACAATTTTTTTTTTCAATGTTAAGGTAGTCAAAGGCTACCGGCGCCTATAACACAAGCAACGTTACAGATGCTGTAAGTGCGCTGCCGACCTTAGTATCAAAGTATTTGATTTGGAAGGGATAGGGAAAACGGAAAGTCAATAATTATTGTTTGTTAAATGACAGTTGTAAAAAATAGCTGTCAAGGTTGAAGGTGAAAATGTTTTATATAATGTCTTCGTTACGCTGATGTTCACGCTATCCCACGCACACATTAACACGTATACGTACAAACAAGACGTAAACACAACCAAGTTGACGCGCACTCGTAAAATGCAAGGACTATAACTCATAAGCCCCAAAAAGTGTTCTCGTGTGCGCACTGCCTTATACAGTGTATATTTTATATTGGATTGGTCGCACGCAACCGCAGGCACGGGCGTGAGCAGTCTATCTAGTCTAAGTATAGAGGAGTAGGGAAGAAACTGCGCTTGCGGCTGGAGTATAATTGTAGCGAGTTACTTTCGCTACAAAGGGCGTAACCTGTTGCCAAATCAGCTGATAAACTTTGCAAATCGAAGCTCACTTATTTTATAAGGCTTTATTAATTTTACTAGCTGTATCCTGCGGCTTTCCGCCTTAAATGTGCATTGCCCACCTGTATTACTTTTTCTATGAAAGTTTCATACAAAGTTTAACTTTAAAATATTAAATTCTCATAGTAATGAGAATTTTTAACTTTTTTAGATAGTCACTACACTTAACAAACTAACATCATTATTATAGTTAGAGTCAATATTGATTAAACTTACGGTCGCTGAGACAGTGAAGTAGTAGTAGTATCATGATTTTATATCATACACTTTAAAACCTCTCAATAGAACTACTCCATGGAAGCACATTGATATCACACAAGTTCAAAAATGGTGTTAATTAATTCTATTCCCAACAGCATGCGGTTCTTTTGTGTTCTTCGGAGTAATACAAGTTACTATAAAATATTTTACAAGCGAATTCTATTAAAAAATGTAATTCACTTTTTCCACTGAGGATACGGAATTCAGTTGCGATGGCGGACGGAGGGATTTCGACAAATCTTTTTTGCGTTCCAATTAAAAATTCAGTATTCATATCGACAAAAGAAAACCAATTTCTTCCAAATTCTGTCCAATCAATTTTTTGCTTATTCCCGAAATTACATTTATGAGACAGTTTTTGATAATCGATTTCGTACATCGATAAAATGCTGTGCCTCGTATTTGTAAAGGTCGACGCAACCCTCGCTCTTATAAATAGCTAAGCGCCCCTCCGGGATGTAAAAATGCGTCCAAACGCCCCACTCGTAATATATCAAGATATCGAATTCCGACCATACCGAACTTCAAGAGATAGTGCTATTACATGCAGGTATTTTTAATTATTTCGTGAAGCTCTTTGTATTGAATTTACCTCACCGATATTAAGCAAAAAAGTTTTAACGAACAAAATTTTGAAAATTAGTTTTACAGTAAAAATATTATGTTCCAAATTTCAGCTTACTAGACTTAGTAGATAATAGTTTATAAGTATAGATAAATTTTTCGTCACATCGTAGGCATAATCGGGGTGCACTAAAATCCACTCACTGAGGCCGCCACTATACTTGATGGCGGGAAGCGCAATCGATTACTGGGGTGAACGACACGGGAACTGACCTTTGGTCGGCTCAGCTGATCGAATATTGCATCAATATTACATTTACAAAATTCCAACTGAAATTACTTATTTTTCGTGCTGTTATTGTCTTGCTGACGGCCCGTACAAAATTCGCTCGTAAATTAGGAAGCTATGCACATAATTTTAACCGAGCAACAGCGTCTCAAAATAAACCTAAAATATCGATTTTATTTATTCCTTTTACGTGGCGTCTCTCGCGGTACATTTATAGTTTATTTCTGTACGAAAATATTGTTATAGTTTTGTTTCGTTAGCATAATAAAACATGATTAGGGTCTCCGCCGACTATGGTTTTGACTTGATTGTGTCCCATCTCTTGGGGGCTGACAGAAACACATGTAGTATTGTTGTGGTCTTGACAATGAAGATGATCAATGTGTATTCAGTATCAGTGGGACATGAAAAAGTCAGACGCATCTCTTTGGCTCTTAGCCAGTGGTGCGTGTAACGAGCAATCATAATGTTCTTTGTTGTAAAAAGAACATACTTGTTAGCGACGGGCATTTGTTGGGCGTTTGACAAATGAAAAATAATAATTAAAGTTGATTATTTCATTGTTATTGACGGACTTTTGCATTCAACTTCGTCCGCGTAACTTTATAAAACGTAGCCTATATTACTCGCTTATAATATTGCTTTCTATATGTAAAAATAAAAGAATTTTCAAAATCGGTTCAGTAATTTATGAGTTTATTCATTACAAACAAAATTACTAATCTTGATTCTTTATAATATTATTAGTATAGATTTATAATACAACATAACAAGTATTTACAACATTTTGAATACATAAGGTTTTACAACTAGGTGGTAAGTACAAGTATATTTTTTTAACTGTAACAGTTGGTTCAATTAATTTTACGTTGGTATTTTATATGCGTACAGCGTTTGTCCTTTATGAATTTTTCACTTGTAAGGTTTCAAGAAGCCTTTTTAATAATACAAACAGTAGAAAGGTAAATTTACTGCCGTAGTATTCAACGAAAGTTAAATGTTCCATTGTATTATAAAACTTACTATAGTCAAATTAATGTATGTCAACTATAATATCAACTATAACTTAAAAAAGCTCATCTGGCTACATCTAATAATCAATATTAAGACTAAGTGTTGTTATGTATTTACTCGATTACGAGTAAATACATAACACTCTCCACTCACATTCCATTCTCATCATTTAAAACATTTGAAACAGAAGGGATATGCTCGGGGTTACTCTGCGAGATCGAATCAGGAATGGCCAGATCTGTAGACGAACGAAAGTCTGCAGCATAATCCGGCGGATCAGACACATAGATGGAGAGCCGACGGCTGCTGGGGCCGGAAGGTTTTCGAGTGGAGGCCACGGACTGACAAGCGCAGCGTGGGACGTGGCCCATTGGAAAATTATGGAGGAGGCCTATGTCCAGCAGTGGACGTCCTACGGCTGATGATGATGATGACTACATATTAAATGTTGAGTCTTTTTCATTACGTTGTTTTTTTGTTACATTTATTTTAAAATGTTATCGCCT
Organism: Synanthedon myopaeformis; assembly: GCA_944738685.1. Lineage (NCBI taxonomy): Eukaryota > Metazoa > Arthropoda > Insecta > Lepidoptera > Sesiidae > Synanthedon > Synanthedon myopaeformis. The sequence goes on along the minus strand of OX122926.1, from coordinate 3,461,556 downwards.
CGCTTTTGAACAATAATTCGCCTTGAACAAATTCATGAAGACAATGATTGTTTTGACTTGTATACGTGACTTGAAATAATATTGAAAAGAATGTCATATTTCCAATTCATGTTACGTAATTAACAAAGCTTCATACAAAATGCTATCACCTATTTAGTTACCAGTTGTCGTTTTCATTGGGTTATCTGCAACTGTCATCAATCATGTATTGATTGACAACGTATGGCGCTCTGTTTATCAGATCAGTTACGGACATTGGTCCAATATTTTCATCAAGACATAGGTGAACGACATTCTCATTGGTTTGACATTAATAATTTTATCGTTGCAAACATAACAGTTTTTATATTTCATCGTTTGTCCAATTCAAAATGTCATACACCTAATTTATTCCCTGGGTATCTCTCTTAAGTTTCCACTTGCAAGGAACACTATTTCCAAACTTTATAACCTACTAGCGACCACACTCAAATTCGTACGGAGTTGAATTCTTAAAAAAATCCTTTCTTAGAGGATGCTTAAGTCTATGCTAATATTATAATGAGAGAAGATTTGTATGTTTGTAATGAATAAACTCAAAAACTACTGGACCGATTTTGAATATACTTTCACCTATAGAAAGCTACATTATCAGCGAGTAACATAGGCACATAAGATTTTATAATGTTGCGCGGGCGAAGATCCAAATTTCAGCTCTCTAGACTTAGTTAGTTTTTGCTGTGCGTTGATAGTCAGTCAGGACTCAGGACAAACGACTTCATAAATATAGATTACTTGGTGAAAGCCTAATTGCCTTTAAGCTTGTAATTGTTTAACATAAGCAGACCTCTCTTTATAGCACTCCACAAGTAACTACATATAATGGAAACTGTTCACACCACAGATTATAAGGACTATGTTGATTCACACTCATCTGAGCGGTTTCAATTCGCTTCATTCGCTCGAGAGTGTGGAACGTATAATTATGTCCGTGCTTCAAAAATTTAGTGAACTGAATGATAGTGAACACTACCATTCAGTTCGCTAAAGGTTAACGATTAACTAAAGGATAGAAATTTTCCTGTAATTTCTAATTTCCTTGTCCAATTATGAGCGATCGAATATAATAACACAAAACGAAGGCTATGTCTCAAGAAAACTTAATTTTTCATAAAATTTATGTAATAAATTAATGTTATGCTATTTTAAAAAAAAGTACTTTTATGTATTACAAAGTATTAGTATTATAATAACATGACGTGTGTAAGAGACCTTAAATTTTATTTCAAAGTCTGCACTCGGCTGCACTCACGTCGCGTTAATATGCTGGCGCCAACTTTGTTGTCTTCCTGGTGTAATAATGTCTGTTTTTGAATAAATTTTGTTCAAATTCCTTTTAATAATCGTTGCAAATAAACGAAGATATTATGTTTGAATATTAATGATTAAATTACTACGGCAGTAAAAAATTAACGATCAGATTACTGCAATGGCAGATGATTTAAAAAGTGATTCACACTATGATAAGTTTAAATGAAAATTGTGTAAATGTTTTATTTTCTCAATTGAAAAATGTAGTCTTTTATCGCAAAGTTGAAATTATTTTAATAGGTCAAATTATTCGCCTTTATACATATTCGCCCCTATAAATATTATAAAACAAAGTCACTGTTCGCCTATGTTTGTTTCTCCGCTATCTTCTAAACGACCCAACAGATTTTCATACGATTTTCAATAAGAAAAGAGCGATAAACGAGGAAGGTTTTTGTATATATAATTTGTAGAAGAAATACTCTTTAAAAATTCTTATCTAAAAACTGATAATTCTCACTTTCAATAAATATACAATAAATAAACTTCGAAATTTTAGATATACGAGTAAATGTAGTAGTTTTATTGTAACAGAGCGCAGTTCACTTTGACTCTTAAATGCGTTTTCAAATGATGTTAGAGAATGTAATCCCCGATTTCTTCAAAAATTTACTCTCGCTTTGATATGTCTGAATATTTTAATAAAAGTGTCGTTTCAAAAGCGAACTTAATAATCTAGACTTTATTATGCTATCACCAATGCGAGACGAAACGCGATATGAATAACATTTCGAAGTTACATGTGAATATCCCTATGAAAGTACTCTGTCTGTCTTGTATTCAATCTTTATTCAACGGTTTTATTAAGAAACATTTCTCAAGACATTTTAAGTAATCTTAAATAAATAGTAACAGTATAGTAAATAATTTAACATAAAATATGTATCTTAACAATTGAGACGAAAGCAATAAATGCTACTATAATTTCAGAATTAAGTTTCATATTTGCACTTGTAAAAAAGTTTGTCCTTATCTCATAAGGGTTTACTAATATTATAAATGCGAAAGTTTGTTATGGATATTTGTTATTCAATCATGCCAAAACGGCTGAACATATTTTACACAGAATTTTTATCTTAGAAAAATGTTAGGTTCCTGTGAAATTTTCAAAAAACGAACTACGAACTAAAAGTTAAGAACTACGAACTAAAAGTCTACGGATTTCAGGGTTTGTTTATACCAACCATTTTAAATAAAAATAATCCTCTTGTTTCGTTTGCATCCCATATCAATACCGCAGTTGAATATAAATTGCACTTTCAATGTAATTGAAACCGCAGGATGTAACCCATCACATTCATTGAGGAGCTTTTCTGAACTTATAATGTATACAATTGTTATGTAATTTTATATCTTAAAGCGATAAGAATAAGGAATAATGTTGACCGATGAAAACAAACTATCAAGTAGGAACGACCTTTAGTCATTAGGAGATTGAATGGTCAGAATAAAAAGACAGATAAGAGTTATTACTACCAATTACATATTAATTCAACTATATAGACTTTTTAATGGTATATAATGGTTTTAATAAAAGTTATAATAATTAAAATAATTATAGCTGAGAGCCTCCGGTGGTCTTACTGTCTGTAGATGAGTAAAGTATGTTATTTTTCCTGCTTGATAAATGAAATGAGTTTTTTTAAAATGTAGCTTTATGTTTTATGCGCCCTTTTTACAAATTAGGGGATCGTTATAGAATAATTGTTACATTTATTTACTATTTTAAAGATGACAAAAGGAATGGTAACCTGAGTTTCTTTCGGGTTTTCTTCTCAGCATCGTCATATTCTTGGCTATTTTTTTCGATTTGATTTGTATTAATTTACACTATTTCTTCAAGATTTTGTTTTACATATATTATTTCATTTTCTTTAATAAAAATTACATAATTATGTAAAAAAACAATATTTATGTCGGACTGATTTAGGTCGGGTATTATAATGTTACGATCAGTTCTTAAGAACTCTCTAAACGAAATAAACAATAAAGCTATAACTGTTATATTTTTCAATGAGGACCAAACGAGCGGCTATAAATATGCTATAGTTGACTTTCTGTAAAAATAGATACCCACTATGCACTGACGATAATTGACAGTTCTATGAAACGAGACGAAAGCATTTTTCAATCCATCATAAAAACTCAATGTTCTTAAGCACGTTATAACTTTAGATTAACGGGTGTGTAAACACTTATTTTTTTCTTTGTATATTATTTTATTTATTAAATTACAAAGTGGAGAGGGTGTATTCAATTATATGTACATACAATTACAATATGGGCTATAAATAATTCCCTGAACCCGGCAGCCGACACGGCAGCGCACTTGTAACTCCCCCTGGTGTTAGTTGTGTCCATCCATCTACAATCAAGTAAATCGTCAGCCTGCCTGCCACTCTTTATAATATAAAAAAGTTCGTAGATAAACAACGGTAACACTAACATTCTAGTTCTATAATGCACATAATTTGTTAGTTCACTCAGACCATAGTCCTAATGATTTTCAAATATATTTACTAATATTCCCTAGTCGAAAGAGTCAACAAAAACCTGTCCTATCTTTTATTATTTATTTATTTTATTTATTTATTATTCTCTCTTCACGAGAACAAGAACATTTCATACTACTTTACAGTCGTGTAACAACAAAGATTGGATTTAAGACTAAGAAAAACTTTGATAGGTTTAAAGCAGGCACTTCCATTACTGTAAGCATGCAGTCAAATATGTAACGAGTTCAAAGTACTCTTTATTTTCCTCATGAAACAACCAATCAAAGCATTTCAGTTTTTACTGCGTTTTCGAACGCACACCGTTCGAGTTATTCACGTATTTTACTGCAATACAGATGCTTGAAGCGGTTTTGTACTTACTCTAACATGTTTAACAAATTATTTTTTATAATTACTAGCTGTTGTATGCGACTTTGTACGCGTGATTTTATAAAATATAGCGTATGTTATACTCTGCTTTCTATAGTTTTTAATTTACAAACAAAAATACTAAAACACCAATCTTCTCTCTTTATAATATGTATTAGTATGGACTAGTGTAGAAATGACACTTAAACTCACTTCTGAGCGGAATTTAAAATCTTTTATTTATTTATTGTTATATATTTGCACCTTTTATGTAACGTTATACTTAATTGTAATCTGTGGATAATATAATAGGTTGTAAGATTTAATGTGTATTGTAGAATGTAAGTAATATTGTGAGTAAATATCCGATTAAGGATCCGACTAGTTTCTTTATAAGGTGCTCCACCTATTATTTCTTCGCTAATTAAAGTGCATTGACTCATTTGCGCTATCTTTGCCCATAATGCTGCTCCTATATTTTCTCGTTAGTCATGATTTGTCAGCACATAAATATCATATGAAATGTGCGAAGAAAATATGCAAAATCTTTTCCCTCTTCATATTTAGTAATGACAGGACATATACTGCTGGGTAGCCCAATGACACCAGTGACTGCCCCTCTTATACCAATGCTAAGTATCCTTATCCTACCAAGGATTTAGGGAGGGGTCCTTATTCTCCTCTTTATCTTTTTATCCTATATTACGTTATTTGTAATAAAAGGCAAAGATAGCAACTTAACATCAAGGGGACCGGTCAGCCTATCTGACGACCTTTACGAACATTTTATAAGAACAGATTTGTCCTGAGTCTTAGCTTTAGCTTTGAACACCTTTCTTTGAAAGTCCGGCTGCCTTATTATCTAACTTTAGACGACTTGCGATCGCGTGTGCTTCCATACAAAAATGATGCACATTAATTTTAGTTATTGTCCGTAAGAGTCCTTATTGCAAACCACACCTTTGTTACGAGTTACATGATACCAAAAACACGATTTAGTGTGATATTGCACAAATTGATAGAAAGTTTTCGCCTGTCGCAAATCGTCTGCTGTTAGATAATAAGGCAGCGGGACACTAATATTATAAATGCCGTGAGCTTATCATTCACTTATTTAAAAAAATATATAAACCAAAAACATATTTACGTACATTCAGTCCACTTCCAAAAGTTTGTTCAGACACGTGTTAACTCGGCGCCAAACATATTCATGTTTTTAAACAGGAGCCCATAAACCTAATCTAATATAACCTTTATGGCTTTGTAATAAGAATTTAATACTTGGCACACGGACAAAAGTCATTGAGGAATTAATTGTCTGCTCGAGGATGCAGTCCAGACATTATTCTTGTAGAAGTGACGTGTCCGGACATCCATTGTCCATGATGCATATTGGGTTTAATTGCTTAATGTTAATTCAACTGGAATATACTAGCCATTAATCATAAGGGATCCAGGCTTCCTTTTGCTAGTACTGAATATTTTTCAATATTTATATCCTACTAATATTATAAATGCGAAAGTTTTACTCTTTCATGCAAAAACGGTTTAACGGATTTGGATATAATTTGGCACACATATATTTTATTACTGTTGGATTTAACATGTGGGATACTTTTAATTCTAGAAAAATGTTAGGTTCTCTAGGGATCGTCTATAAAAAAATACTAGTATAATTATAAGTATAATAAAATACTAGTTAAAGTTAAAAAAATAATTATGTATACATTCTTTTTTTTTATTGGAGTTTTGGTGCCGGCCTTAAGTTCCAAATTCGCAATTGTTTATTAATTTTTATTTTTAAAAGATGATTTATTTATTATTAAAATTACATTATGAAAAAATACTACAATCAATTGAACTCCTAATAGAATTAGTGGGAATAGATCAATTTTTTTCCATATTGTTTTTGTATGGAATGTATTAATTTATATTTGTTATTCATTTATTCATTCTAATTAGTCATTGGGAATAAATGTAGGCATTTAAAGCAAATAAGGAATAAATTTTGCAATAAAAGTAAACAAATATTAATAACGTAGCTGCGCGTGCGCGCAAACAATTGCGCAAATGGAGCCAGCCACTTCGTGATTCATTTAAACTTTCATTTGTATATTGGACCAACCATTTCAAGTTAATTTCAATACCAAACCATTAAAGTTCCATTACGTCGTAAAATACTTAAATGGGTACCTTTCATCCAGAAAATAGTACTGTTCCCCAGGGATCATCCAAAGATATAAAAAATCAACACTTGACAGAAATATGCGAGCAATAAAGATTGAATATTATATTTTTGTAGGGCTTTGATTTTTTATTGTTTAAACGCTTAAGAAAAGGCGGTGTGGCTGAAGCCGCAGACAAAAATTAGCTAGTATTTTATATACTAACTCCCTCGAATGGAACCAGGCGAAGCCGGATGCATTTAAATGTACAGAAAGTCTATAGTTTACAATGTCAACGATAAATAAAAGTCAAGTGAACATTTTACGGGAGAATTGTGAAGGATTTGCGGAAGGTTTTGACGTGAAAAAGTAATTTAATACCACAATTCTTTTCACTCACAGCCAACTCACAATAATAAATTTTAACAAATTGTGTAGGTTTTGACTTAAATCTGCTCGAGTTTTAAACTGAAATGTCATTTTCGAAATAAAAACGTCAACCGGTAATTGTGACTTTTTTTTTATATAAATAAGAGAAGAAGTGTTTTTTGTAGATTCAGTAAAACGAAATCGCTGTCGTTTCAATTACAAACACTAAATTATAGTTTTTATTGTTTATTTAAGTAAGTTTTTTCTAAGTCAATGGTTTCTTAAAGTGACTTACCTCATATTTTATGACAAGAGTTGACACTTTCTCCATTAAAGATCTATTTTATAATTTAATTTATTAGTTAACTAGCTATGCCTATGACTATGACCTTGACTACTAATAATAATATACTATGCTACTAATAATATACTAATAATATACTATGCTATGACCTTTGTGTTTGTAAACCGATTGAAACAAAAGCTCTGGCTTTCCCGTTATCTGATGATGCCAGGGCGCTGTACAATATTCACCATTCTAGATTTAGTGTTTAGTAATAGTTTAGTATGGTAGTATCTAGAATATTTTAGCTATGTATATAAGACCTTGCCCAATTAGGCGACATGTCCCTAAGGGAAAAGCCTTAAATAAAGATTTTAAAAAAATTGAAACAAAAAGAACAATAAATGTTACAGGAAGCTTGCTGCATTCAAATCGGTTAAGCCGTGTCTGAGATTAGCGTGCACAAACGCACAGACAAACAGACAAAAATTTAACAGCATTCCATTCCTATGAGAGAATGGAAAAACATGTATGGTGGTTAATAAACAAAATAATACAAGATAAGTGAATTGAGTAAAAAAAAAAAAGTTTTACAACTTGACCTAACATTTTTTCCTGATAAACATAAAATAGGCAAAATGGCAATGATGACATATTTCTGATTTATTATACATTATACACATAGAATAATATTATTAATATTTGAATTAGTTTTGTATATTAATCTATAGCTACTAGTATCAAGTTATAGAAAGAAACTAGCAATAATGAACTTGATTTGTCAACTAAAAATGGTCAACTCGCGAAAAATCAACTCGCGAGCGGGCGCGAATTGTCCTGTTTGTATTTTACTAATTTTTTCGTATGTCAACGCCCACGCCAGCCCTTTACATGAATGTATTAAACTATTTTTTTATAAAAATAAAGTATTCTTAGAATTGTAGAATAAAAATAACTATAGATACGTTATAGGTATGCTATTAAAAAATATTTAATATTGTACGTTAATTAAAAATATGCAATTATTTGTTTTCTTGAAGTGTCTGGGTCTGCACAGCCAAGTTTTAATGCGTAATTTAGTAAGCATGCAACATTTATAATTTATGATGCGACACTAATGAATAATTGCAATGTCTTTGTGTGTCTTTCAAACAAAGTGCTATAAAAAATAGTTCTTGTACTATGTATACTATAAAAAGATTTTGTACTTAATAAAAATATCCTTTATTGCATTCAGTAGTAAATTTCCTGTGAAGAGTTTATTAAGAAAAATCTTACCCTTGTGTTAAGAAGTCCTGTAGAATAAAATAGACTACTCTGTTAAAACAACGATATCAGTTCATATGTGAGATAGTACCATTAGTGGCAAGGCAAAACAGTTAGCAAGTTTAACAGTGTAAGTAATATAAAGAACCAATAAGCGAAATACTCGTATAAATTAAGATAATCGATGTATGAACGAACTTTTAACGAGACTATTGGTCGAGTAGTGGTGGTATTAAGATTTTTGCCTTAGTGGTGGTATTAAGATTTTTCACGGCAGAGCCAACTTTCAAAATAAACTTTTAAAAGTTGTCTCTGGTCTGGATCTAGTTTTGCAGTCATTTCGGCAGACCCCTTTGGCAGCGGCTACCATCACTACATACCTTACAGAAGACCACCGTGATACAACATCAGTTGTGTTTCGTTGAGTAAAGGATGCATAGCCCATTTTCTTATCTCTTTTTAGTCCCTTGCCCTTAATAATACTATGGTAAGCAGCGCACGCACGTACAGCTTTAAGGTGTTGCTTATGTTATAGGCGAGATAGCTACCTACCATCATGTGGACCGTCAGCCTGTCTGTGATGACTTTTACATGAAAAAAGATAACATCATAAGCAATTCAAAAATGTATAACAAAATTTAGGATGCTCGGATATTTTAATGCTTCGAACGGAGTTTTCATAACGAATGAATGACGCGAAATACGATGCGTGATATTTACACAAAAGTTAATTTCGTTGAATTTGTTAAATCCGCATAACGAAAGCCCCGACACGCGTCAAAACTTCGCGCCGAATAAATTAATTAAAATCTTATTTGGAAGGAGATTAAAGTCGCTGCTTCATTGTAACTGAAAATTAACCTTACACAGAGCAAATCCGATTCTATTGAGATTTACGTGTTTACGGCACGAACGTTAATGGACGTAAATTTTATTTGACAATGTATTTTATTTTGTATGAAAGATCAAAAGAATCGTTAAAGGCTTCGGCACATATCCGACGACGGCTCCGTTGATGACTCGCCGAGTTGTTTGTCATCTAGTATGTGGTGAACTATGATATTATGTTTTTTAATTCTAACTAATATTATAAATGCGAAAGTGAGTTTGTTTGTTACACTTTCACGCCTTGACTACATTCATCAAATTTTGCATACACGTTGTCAGGGATACAGAAAAGAATATAGGGTGCTTTTCATCGACTAAAAAAGGACATACACCAGATATTATACCCGAGTATGTACCCACTAGATCATCTAAAAATAAAAATAAAAATAAACGACTGAAAAATAGCTGAGCAATAAAGATTGAGTAAATATTTTAACACCTAAGAAAAGGGGGCGCGAATGAAGTCGCGGGCAAACGCAAGTAATGAATAGTAGTGGGCAGTCTGACAGTCCGCTAGTCTAGTGGTAGCTACCGTCGCTTATAGTCACCCACCGTGAAATAACAGAGCCATTTCCCTATCCCTTCCTCATCCCTGATCCTTAGTGGGACACTATGGTCATCAGGGCACTTGAGTCCTTGTCTTCTACCGTCAAGTGGACCGTCAGCCTGTCTGACGACCTTTACATAAAAAAATATCTACCTACATAAATCTTTTACAATGGCAACACTGGTGTTTTACAATGGAGTTTTTCGCTTAGCTACATACTCGTATATATATGAATAAAAACGAATTGTAAATGTGGTATTTACTATTCGTTTTTATTCATATAAATTTATGTAGTTTTAAAATCATATTGCTTGAATGCTATTGGATTTCTTCTAATTGTTCTTCAATTTGGAACTGTAAATTTTACTATATTTAAATCATATTATCTATTATTTTGATTAACATAAAAATAATTTGTAATACTAAAGAGTTGCGTCCTTTATCGGTGAATATTTATTGTTATTGCTGTGTGGGCAACAGAGTTTTGACAACTTCGCGTGCGGCCTGCCGGGCTCTGCAAACGAAAACCACACGTGCGCCGACCAAATTGTAATTTCTGTTAATATCATCCTTAACTCCTACGCAGCAAGACTTATTTTTAAAAGTCTAAAGCGCGTTCATCAAGTTGCAAATCTGTTACGATCAAAATTTACACGGTTAGTTTATTTTAACACATAACGCTTGGTGGAGCCACTTGAAATCTGAGCACCAGGTCAAGTAGCAATTACTTTCAATTTTGATTACCCGCCTTTTTCTTCACCTACAATAATAAAAGTCATTGTGACAGTTAATCGTCGCGTACAAAATTCAACGTAAACATAAAAGTAACCAAAATGAGGATATTGATTTTTTATTTCACTTTTAAAAGAACTATATTTATTTAGAGCTATAAAAGAAAAACAATTAGAGATATAATTTCAAAAGTATCAATTATTATACTATTCTTCTCTTGACCTCGAGACTGAGAATTCATTCATTTGGTGAAGAGAAAATGGAGTTTAATACATATTAATTAAAATTAAAAAATTGGCTATTATTTAAAGTAGGACAATGGTACATGTTATGCATTTTTAATGTTACTTAGATATTATTTAAATAAAAAATACTATAAGTGACTAAAGGAAGTAAGATCCTTCACATAAATTATATAAAGAAATACATAAGTAATAAGAAAAACAATATCTCAAAAAATGATTTTTGTAACGAACCTTTTCAAGTAGCGATTAGGCAAACTGTACTAGCGAAAATAGACATAGTATAGAACTCTTCAAATGTCTTTTTTTCAAATGTCCTGATTAGCGGTTATTATTTTGTCTCAAATTGTATTAATGCCTGTATAAGTTTCATTCACTAATTAATATGAGGTACCTATACTATATTGGTATGATAGCATTTATACACTAATAATTATGTTTAATGCACATCAAGATTTTTATGACCAGCACTTACAAATCTCATTAAGCTTTAATCTATCTTGATAAGAATTATAACAAAAAAATATTAATCTGTTAACCATTCTAAAATTAATTAACGAATGCATTTTGCATAGTCACACGACATAGGATCGTTTTCCAAAAAGTCAGTGAACTCCGCGTTAGCCCGAATTGGTTCGCGACTTGCTGGTCTGTGGCGGTCGACAATAATTAATCACGCTCAATGCCAACAGCTAAGGGACGTTAATATGTCCAAGGACTGTCTCAATTTGTTACAATTCTCTGACAAAGTCCACTCTACAATTAATGGCTAAGATAAACTTCAATTCATTTATTATAACAGATCGATGGCGCCACATAGAGTTCTATTGGTAAACCTAATAATGGGTGTCTGTTTGAAATTGATTGTTGCAAGTCTCTAAAATAGATCTACATCTAACTATGAAAATCACACCGAATTTAATCTATTATATGGGTCTATAATCCAACGATACAAAGTGGTCAGACGACCTGATAAGAGCCGCGGGTCGACAGTAGATTGAGGCTGCTTCTGACCAGTCCTCTTGGAAAATTAGATGGGAGGCCTATGTCCTGCAATGGACACGTCATGTGGCTGAGATGATGACAACGTTGATATTCCAAATATAATATGTTGTAGATTTGAAAAAAGAAGAAAATTAGTTATTATAATGTAGTTATTATATTATTTTACAAGTTCTTGTACGATCGTAAAACTACGACTCATATTATTCAAAATATCAAAATCTGCATAGATTTTGGGAGTGACAACATAAAAACATCGCATAAGTTTGCGTTTGCTTGTTTGCCTTCATAAGATTAACAAGGCTGAACCACACATTACTGATTAGTTGAACTGAGTAATAATATGTCTTCATTTACACTTTTATAAAATACTGGATAGTTTATTATAGATCAGCGCAAGATCAACCGTTTATCTATTTTATCAAATACCAACTCAACCTGAATCGTAATAAGCGGTTATATCCTTAGATTAAGAAAAGAAAAGTTTATTTTTGAGTCTGCTAACATTTTTACTATAGGTAATTGAATCACAATCCACACTAATATTATAAATGCCGAAATGAGTCTGTTTGTAGGTTACGTTTTCACGTTTTGACTACTTAACCGATCATCGCGAAATTTTGCATACACGTGTCAAGAATATAGAAAACATTGACTTATCACATAGAAAAGGACATAGGGTTTTTGCATCTTTCATGAAAAAAAGTATTGTTCCTGTGGAATTGTCTAAAAATAATATAAAAACAATCAACACCTGACAAAAGAATACGAACAATAAAGATTGAATACATAAATATGATTTAACACCTAAAAAAGGGCGCGTACGAAATCGTTGCGCGCACGCAATACACCGTTGTCAATGTTCACGTAGTCGTCGTAAAACCTTGATAAAAATATGTATTGAAGCATTTTAATGTGGTGTCACAAAATCGCAATGACCTTGCAATACTATTTCAGTTTGGCGACCTCGCAACATATGACCGCGGTTCTGCAGAAGGCGGGTCGTTGACTCGCACGTTTGGACAATAAATTTGAGGGTGCGCTCGATGTGTCTGCGACCTAATTTGTCACGCTACGTTACAGTAGAAATTGTTTAACGACGGAAATCGAGTCTTACTAATGTATAGTTTTAGCGAAGCACATGTTTGTGTCTAATATAATGTTTTGTTCACACGTTTCTATGCGACTCTGTGCTAAATTTTTTAAAGCCCGAATGAAAACGGAATGAAGATCAAAAAAATTTTTTCAAGATATGAAGATTTACTAGACAGACTTTTTATATATACCTATATTTACATACTAAATATAGTATTTAATTTCGCAAATGAAAATATCTTGTATGAGATTTTATTTAATATTCCATTTATATTATGTTGACACGAACATATTATACGCTTGAATAAAATTAGCAAGGAAACCATATTAAAATGTTAATCTATAAGACCATATTAGCTGTGATATTAGACTCTTGGACACGAACCAATTTACTGTATTTTTTTTCTACAGGTAATTATAGCGGCAACGAAGCATGATATGTATAATTCTGATAAGTGTCAAAAAGGACATAAAACTAGCCAAGTTACGCCAACGTATAACTTCAACTTTTTTATGAAAAACAAAGCAAAAAGTTAAGTCCAACCAAAAACTATTTTAATGAAATCACACCTCACATTTTTTTGTTAAGCTCGTAACTTAAAAGAAATGAAAATTAGTTGAGATTATTTCAATGTTAAGTAATGCGTTGAGTGACACCAACTGCGATCCGCTATAGGGTTGCTCCAGAGAAATTTTACTTACAAAAAAATTATTAATAAATATTATTTTTAAAACAAAGGGACATATCACTTTTTATTTATTATCATTTGAGTTTACATCCATATATCTTGGTTATGAATGATTTGATTAAATTTGAACTTCATTTTTTTTCCGGTGGTTATTGACAGCCCTTAATGATACAAACCTGCGCCCGTGTAAATCATCTCCATATTTGGCAGCATCCCTGATTGTGTGACTCGTTTTCATTTCTTGATCGGGAACTTGACATCCCGTCTTCACCTTTTATAGGAAGGTCCTTCAACTTTGACAGAACTAGGAACGACTTCAAACTAAACTGATAATGATCAAACTTAGTTAAAACTGAAATAGGTTTAATATAGTTGTTTAAAATATATTTTGTTTACACGGAAAATGGGAGCGGATAAACTGTAGTCCTTTTCCAGAGAATATTCCATACAGGCAAATAACAAGAAATTCCACAATATAAAACAATAATGTAATAGGAAATTTGTATACGTACGTAGGTAATTAATTATCTAAAATTAGTTTTACCACATGGAAAATAAAAACAGTAAATAATTATTAAAAGTTAATAAAATAAAATAAATAAAGTTAAGAGCCCATTATCCCATCTTCCTTATTCCTTATCCTTAATCCTTCTATGGTCGGCAGCGCACTTGCAGGACCTATGGCGTTACTTGTGTTATAGGCGACGGTAGCCACCTATCATCAAGTGGACCGTCAGCATATCTTATCTTAACAAAGAACACAAAATGTTAATAGATTGCCCAATAAGCGAAATACCTTCGTGCAATTTATTAAAATTTACATAGCCGTAGTTAAGTAAGCTGTTTAGTTCCTGTTGTTAAGTCAGACTGACCATAAGCGTAGAATCAAGTTCACTTGTATCAATCGAAGTGGTTGAATCACTTCTGGCACAAAGCAGGAATGTTTAATGATATTATACCTATATGTAGCGTTAAGTTCTAGTAGTAAATGTTCTATAAGCAATGAATGAATAGCTTTTTCATTATATTTGTGAGACTTATATTAAGTCCCACGGCCTATTACAATTAGATATTTCTAATAACCTATCTATTTCTTCTTAGATACATAATAATATGGGGTTTAGTACTCATTCTTTAATAGTCTAGAAATTAGCTTGCTGCTTCGATTTTATTTAAGCCTAGCTGGTGACCGCCTGACAAAATATATGAGCGATATAACTCGTAACTCTTTATTGCTGTTATACTTGTGCTAGGCGCTGGATTTTTATTTTTAGGTGATCCCTCGGGAACAGCACTTCTTTTCTGGATGAAAGGTATCCCATGTGCTTTCCTCTATCCTTGACAATGTTTGTACAAAATTTCATTATAATCGATTAAGTAGTTAAAGCGTGAAATGGTAACAGACAGACAGAAAAAAAAAGAGAGTTACTTTCACATTTATAGTACGAGTATTAGTATGGATTTTTACCATTAAATCTAAGTTTGTTTTAAAGTCACTAACATTCAGCATAACAGCTTGTGCTGTGCTATATCTACCCCATGTGTAAAATAATGTAAAATACTTAACTCTACTGTTGGTAATTAAGTAAACAGGACACCTAATGAACCTTAGGCGAGTATTTACTCGCTTTACAATGCAAATATTGACCTATTTGTGGAAGCTAAAACGCGATGGGCATACTAACTTGGCATAGGCATAGTATTAAGTTATATAGGCTCAAGTTTTCCTATATACGAGTATTCGTGCGACCTATGTGAGCTAAGTTAAATGCCTTATTATTATTTACTTATTCTTGTTTTAAAGTTGTTACTTTAATTGGCCAATTCGATTTTTATGAATTTTTCAGCAGACACTTTCAGTCATAAGTATTAATTTTACGGCTACTTATGAAAAAACCTAAAATCACATTGATGGATACATATACTATCGTTGGCTGTTATTTTTTTTTAATAATGTTTATTTTTATATTAACTAGTCTACAATTTTTTAAGTTTCTTTTAAAAAAGGCGAAGAACGAAGAATCTTTTTAACCACATGACATTTTTCCGAAATAGTCACTAAGTGATTTCCTTACGCAATTGTGTGGAACAATAAAATCCTGTACATATTTAAAATATTGACGTACATTTCTTCCTATAAGGAAAGCCGTACAGGAAAATTATTTAATATACTCTTAGGTAGGTAGTCTTTACAAATTCATATAGAGAATCACCGGAACAAAATACAATCGGTGCTATTGTTTAGCGAATATAATTTCATTTAATTTCGTATGGTGCATGCGCATTAAAATTTAAAATGCATCATTGTGACTGTTCAGCGAGATTAATAATAAATTTGACTGTCAACCGCAGCTTTTGTAAATAACATAGTAAATTTCATTACATATTCTGAATGCAATAAATATTATTTGTGTTCAGGAAATCGTAGGTTTCCTCAAATATAGTTAATAATATGGTTGGTATTAACCATGAAATAACAGGTTAATTGTTTAAAAAATCTCAAACTTTTCTAATATTTTTAGATGATTCCTCGGGTGCACGATTTTTTTTAAATCGGTCTACTTGTTTCCGAGATTATTCATTACAAACAAAAATATAAAACTTCATAATATTTCAATAAATTCATTAAATTCGAGATTACACTGAAATTGCAATATTGTATTTATTGCTTATTATGTCATTATATTCGTTCCTGGAAAACACCAATGATACTAAATTGACGGGAAATTTGCGGCTGCTTATTGGACGTGGAAGTGACATAAACAAATTAATGATTAAAACGCAAACTTACTCTCAATGCAATGATGATCTTATATCAGAATTTAAAACAGAGTCTGATTATAATTGGAACGGATAGGGAGTCGCCCATATTAGTCTTACTTATTTAAAACGTCGACTAAATATTTTACGAGGTATGAATTATTCTATTGTTGGAATAAGGATCTTCTAACTCAAATGACATGTAGTATTAGCTCCCACGCGTCTCCGTCATTATCATTTGCAACATCCGAACATCTGTTCTTGTATCTGATTAATGATAATCAACTATGACCTATTAAGTGACACATAGCTCTAACTAAATATAGTCGAGATAGTTTTCGTTCAAAGGTAATATCACTTTAGTTATTACAATAACTAAAACTAAACATAAGGCCTTTCAACCTATTACGCGTCACACTTTAAGCCCAATCTAAACTCAAGGTTTGCGAAGCTGTCTCGATGCTTTGATGTTGTCTTACTATTGCGACGCACCGTGTACCTACTTGGCTCGTCTGTATACCTACTAAGTTGGAAACAAAGTATCTAAAAAAGAAGAAAATAAAAAAAAAAATTCAACAACGTTCACATGACGCAATTTAAAGAATTTGATTCTCCACTTTAAACACTACCAATGACCCCTTCAAAATTACTAAAAAAAATTGTAAACGCTATTATAATGTACCTAAGTAAAGACTCGGAGATTCGATTGGGATTTTTTTTCCAACTTCTTCTTGGTGGAAGTTAAGAAGTCAATCTAGTAATTTTTTTGATAGAATCTCTTATCTATGGTTAGTGACGTTTGTGTCCGTACACTACACGATCGTTGGACTTCAATTTGCACAACACTTTGGTGGGGCCAAAGGGCTACTTTGATACTCTTGTCATGTTATACCTTTATGGATAAATGTTAGAGGAACCGTTTCTGGATGATTTTGTTTTGTTAATAAATGACGTGTATCGTCATTGGGTTTTGAATAGTCGATTAAATAACAATGAAGTCGGAAATTCCTGGTTTATTTTGACCTGACAGGGTTGAATTTAATCGCTTATAAATAGTCATCATCAAAAATGGTTTCATTAAAAAAATATGATGTGGTATATTTTTGTGGTTGCCTAATAAGGGTTAGAGTGGTGGCGTCATTTATATTCATGTTCAGGGAAGTGACGTGTAGAATGACAGTAAATGTCGTCAGGGTGCATCGCGCAATGTTCGCCGCCATGAGAAGCGATGACCGGCGAACGATCGTTACTCCCTTTTGATACACGATTAGTTTGTGATGAATGATGACATTGCTCGTCACAATTAAGCCTGCTAGGGTTGTCACCTAAAGTAAAATTATTTAAAACTATTTTTATCCGCGAATTTATAAACTTATTGTTTCCACATCCATCCTCATAATTTTTCTCATTCATAATAAATAAATTTATAATTTTCTACGTTGAAAAATTAATTCTTTTCATTTAATTAAAAAATAAAACGAATTAAAATTTTTTACAGCGAAGTCAATTAGCAAGGTCCTTACTGTTTGAAACCGAAAACTGTATTTTCGTATATTTTTTTAAAATGAATTAAATGAAAAACATGCTTTATTATTATTAGCGTTCGAGTAACGATAGGTGAGTGTATAAAATTTATTCTAATACTTGTAACATTCAAATATTTTCTTTATTTCTAAGCGAATGGCAGCCCTAGGCACTAATAATGACGAGGCTACAACAACTGCGGTAATTATCGGTTGCGTTTTGATGAAAATTGATTGATTCTCCCCAATTTCATTCTGTTGCTAATGATAATATGCAATTCACAAATTGTATGAAGCGTATTTGTTAATGAATAGGGACTAGAGGGTCGTTTTAAAGAACTGTTTAACCTAAGGAGGGTCACAAAAGGTTCTGTCGATCAAATTGAAATTAAAAAGGTGTAGGGAGGAAGTGGGATTAAAAATAAAGGACAAAAATACGAAATTCTCAACTATCAGATAGAATAATTATTACGGTTAACTTTTAAAAGTGAGATTAAGCCAAAGACTAAGTAGCCATTCTCTATGGCCAACCTAGTCTGTGGTTTTTCTAATAAACCGTCATAATATAAATACGTGTACTGCGGAAAAATCGTGAGAGTAGTAGCTAAGGCGAATGGCTCGTCTAGTCATTCAAATTAATATAATATTACTTATATTGTAGATGCATGTACTGGAATTTAGCCTAGTTCGCTTGTCCTCCTGCTTTCACTCTCGCTGGTTAGTGGTCGTAATTGTTTTGTTGTTTCGGGTGGTTCTGCTGCTAGTTATGCTGTGGGGGGGGGGGAGAGAATAAATGGGAAGAAACATACATACATCATAAAAAATTAAATTACATATTATAAGTAAGAGTGGCTGATCAGTACTCTGTACCGTATGTATAGACGTGCTTCCAAACGTAGATTAAAAAACACTATTATGCTGTTACACTGCCAGCTATACAAGATCTCTGACATGTGTCAGAGGAACCCTAGCCGGTAGGACAAGAAAAAAAAAAAAAAAAAAAAAAAAAAACCTGACAAGGTTGCGCATGTCTAACACTTAAATTTTATATAGAACTTCAAAATATATATCACTAGCTGGTGCCCGTGACTTCGCCCGCGTTGAAGATGAAAGGTACCCTATGTCCTTTCTGGTGTCCCAGACAACGTGTATGCAAAATTTCATGGTGATCGGTTCAGTAGTTTTTGCGTGAAAGAGTTACAAACATCCATCCATACATCCATACATCCAAACATACTTTCGCATTTATAATATTAGTACGGATTATATGTATAAATAGCTAAAAATAAAAAATAGAAGTACATATTTGGATTGATATAGAAGTATATACTGGTATTTAATTCTCTGTAACTGTCAGCGAATAAAGCGAAGGCTTATTTTTATTATTATTATTTTTTATTTTGTTTAGTTTTTGCTTGTGTTATCCATCCACCGAATTATTAGGTATTAATATAGCACACAAATCACCTTAATGGCAGAGATTTGTCAATCAATTACACGGAAAATAGTTAGAGTCACGGAAACCAAATTAAAGGCAAAACACAGTACTTATGTTGACCTAAATTAAGCTCAAACCACTCATTGTCCCCCTAGCCTCAAAATGACCGGTGACAAATACCTCTCGATTAGGACCCGCATTGATGTAATCACGCAAAATTGTAATTAATTAGTTTAATTCTAACTTGTAATTGAAGTCGTATTTCCTTTAATTGGTAAGGGCTCCAGTTTTTATCTTAGAATACGACATTAGGCAAAGGAAACGCTTCAGGGACATAATAGTGAATAAATCTTGTTGATCTCAAGGGACCAATAGAATTCGATCTCCGGAGAATAATGTAATAGTTAGTAATGGCAAGGCATACTTAATGGCAAGGTAGTTTATGGCATACTGCCATAAACTGCCTTGAACTATTCATAAATGGCACTAGTTAGACAGGCTAACGGTCCACTTGAGAGTAGGTAGCTACCCTCACTTATTAAAACAGCTAGCGCGCTGCCAACCTTAGTACGATTAAGGATAAAGCATTAAGAAGGGACAGGGAAATGGGCTTTGGAATCCTTACTCATTCACAGAACAGAACAGATGCTCTTATTTCTTTGTGGTCTTGTCCACCTCTTGGCCACCTCTTTAAGTGCTGTTACTGCCATCAGACGGAAGGCCCAATTAATTTACTGCGAAGTGCCCTATTACTTCATATATATTAAAATCAATAGAATAGTTTAGAAGATCAAAGCGAACAAACTGGCATATTCCAACTAGATATCAATCAGTATCAAAAAATGAAGCATAATTTTCACATCACTGTGTATGAAAGAAACAGTTGCATTCCGGCATTTGTTGAATTAATAAAAATATGAGTCAAAGTTTTGATTGATTATGATGCCTGAGGCGCGAGTCAAAGGTCAGCATAGCTGGCCTGCAAATATTTTACATCTGTCTAATATTTTTAAGTTTTATTTCTTTGAAACGCTTAACTTTATATCTGAGTTATTTATTCGGATACAAAAAAATATATAAAGAAGTAAAGATCTCAAGGCTCAGAAGCCACAGAAATGCCGGAACGATGCTAAATTTTATTTAAGGTGCTGTTAAGAGCCAATTGGAATTGAGCGAGTAGGTAGAGCAAAGATTTTGCCCCCGCACCACCCGCACTTAGAGATCGCGTGAAACGAGTCAAAGACTAAATGAAGTAGAGTGGTAACATTTGATATTGAACATATTATGCCTAACTTCACAAAGCATTTTTGAGGTGCGTCAGCAAAAAAAAACTGATTAACTTTTATTTATAATATATATAATGTGATAAATTATATATAATATACATTATATTTATTTTAATAATATATTTTATTTACAGTGAATTCTAGTTGTATATCATATGGGGATTTACAGACAGCTAATATTTACTGAAACCAACTACATATTTAGCTGATAATAATGAACGATTTTATCAAAAAACATAGTTATGGATTCCATGCTAATTTGATATTAGATATTAAAAAATAAAAAAAAAATAAGAAAATTGAATAATTCTAGGGCATGTTCTTTAATGGGAGTTGTCGAGACTATAAAATATTTAAAAAAAAAAAATGATTACTATCGATTCTCAATCAGCGGAGATATCGCGTAACATACAAAATAAAAACAGACAGGTATGTAATAAATTTATCGAAAAAACTTATTGAAAAACTAAATATAAGAACACAAATTAGAAATTTAAATTCATTTATTGTGATCCTTGCTTACAAAGTTTTATATCCATCCATATCCATACTATGCACACGTTTCCCGCCACCAGCGAGGCAGTGAGGTCATAATCTTGATTTGAGTTATACATTTTCTGAAACTCAAAGGGTATTTCGTATCCGTCTTCAAATGTTCAATTTTGTTCAATTATGTACTATATTATAATATAGGTGTCCATTCATGCCCAACAAATTATTAAAAATGTCACTTCAAAACAGTGTCATATCTGTTTACCACCCGCTCAATGACAATAATGATTCGGGAGAGGCTAAAGCCGGCGCAGCGACGAGACGCACAACCCACCCGTACGACGATCAGCGCTATACTGCCGCCCGTCGCCCTCGCACGGACCCGCTAAATCTTTGTTTACGTAAAACAAGATAAATTTGGATAGCGGCTTGAAAAATTATTATTTTAAATAATCATATGTACACTTTATAGGTCTAATCCATACCAACATTTTAAAAAAAGAATAATGTAAATACTCCTTGTCGTTTAAAAGTAGATGCAAATTTTCAGCCAAAAACGACTTCACTTTAGATTTTTTTTTCACATAGTAGTTAAATAGTTTGAACAATATTATTTGTACCTCATATAGATAAAATATCAATAAAAAACATATATTTTTTTCGGAAATTTATGTTGACTTATGAAAGAGTAGATAGCCTCTGAACATCCGGTTTGGCAACCGATTGGCTCTTAGTAGCGCCTTAACAGATATTTTTGCTAGAACTTCCTTATGTCATGAAAAATTAATTTATACTTACATCCAAACAATAAACAGTTCTAATTAAGTATATAACGTCTGCAATAAAAACTATAAAAAATTAAGCTTAATATTTGCGTGTAAAAGTTGTTGAGATTAATTTTTGTTACTTAATTTCAAAATTACAACTTAGTTTTTCATATAAAATATCATAGGTAACACTTTTTGTTCAATAATTTTATAATCATGCCGTGGATAATTAGTTGCTTGAATGACCAAAACTTTTTTAAAAAACACATAATAAATAAATAAATAAATAATAAATAATAAATAATAAATAAATATCTTCACACATTCCACACAGCACCATCTAGTTCCACAGTAAGCAACTAATGCTTGTATTATGGATACCAGACAGTTGATATACTACATAGATTACTTTTTTTTTTGTACATACATACATATTATAAATACAAAACATCCATGACTCGGGTACAAAGATAAAATGTTAACACGTAAACATTTTGCACCTAGCGGGATTCGAACCCGCGACCGTTTGGTTAACAGCTAGGATTACTAGCCACTAGACCAAACGTGTCGTCAAAAAAAAACACGACTTTAAAATGAAGAGTAAAATAAAGTAGTTTATTAATTAGCGAATTGTGTTGTATATCTTACCATGAAAGCTAATAAAAAGCTAGAACAGCAGATAGCAACAGCAATAAATCGCAAGACAGAACGATCGGTACTAAATTTAATAGAATAGCAATCAATTAACATGGTTCCGATTCTATCGGTGCTTTGTATTAACCTAATTGTTTGCATATTTGCATTATTTTATGATTCTGTTCTATTCGTGACAAGCCTTAATTACAATTTATCGAAGGGAATGGTCTCAACGGTGGCAGTAATGTAAAACCATAAATTCCTCAGTCTTCATATCGAGTTTTAGTATAATTGTTTTTGTTGAGAACTTTTTATGTTTATCAATAATATTAAATAATGAGACATCATTTATAAACACATGTTTTAGTAAGTATACTACGAGTATTTAGTTCTAAGGCTAAAATGATTGATAATGCTGTAAACTGAGAATTTTTTTATTTTTTCTCTGGAAACTTATTAACTTTGACAAGTTTTTTATACAATTAAACGACTTTTATATTATCTTGGTTTTTTATTTAGTTTTAAGAACATCTCACATTTTTACACATCTTATTATCGTGGTACACTCCTTTTCATAAAAGAATTCCGTTAGACGAGGCGGTGTAATAGTACGACATTTTTGAGCATTTTTGAGGTGCGTCAGCAAAAAAAAACTGATTAACTTTTATTTATAATATATATAATGTGATAAATTATATATAATATACATTATATTTATTTTAATAATATATTTTATTTACAGTGAATTCTAGTTGTATATCATATGGGGATTTACAGACAGCTAATATTTACTGAAACCAACTACATATTTAGCTGATAATAATGAACGATTTTATCAAAAAACATAGTTATGGATTCCATGCTAATTTGATATTAGATATTAAAAAATAAAAAAAAAATAAGAAAATTGAATAATTCTAGGGCATGTTCTTTAATGGGAGTTGTCGAGACTATAAAATATTTAAAAAAAAAAAATGATTACTATCGATTCTCAATCAGCGGAGATATCGCGTAACATACAAAATAAAAACAGACAGGTATGTAATAAATTTATCGAAAAAACTTATTGAAAAACTAAATATAAGAACACAAATTAGAAATTTAAATTCATTTATTGTGATCCTTGCTTACAAAGTTTTATATCCATCCATATCCATACTATGCACACGTTTCCCGCCACCAGCGAGGCAGTGAGGTCATAATCTTGATTTGAGTTATACATTTTCTGAAACTCAAAGGGTATTTCGTATCCGTCTTCAAATGTTCAATTTTGTTCAATTATGTACTATATTATAATATAGGTGTCCATTCATGCCCAACAAATTATTAAAAATGTCACTTCAAAACAGTGTCATATCTGTTTACCACCCGCTCAATGACAATAATGATTCGGGAGAGGCTAAAGCCGGCGCAGCGACGAGACGCACAACCCACCCGTACGACGATCAGCGCTATACTGCCGCCCGTCGCCCTCGCACGGACCCGCTAAATCTTTGTTTACGTAAAACAAGATAAATTTGGATAGCGGCTTGAAAAATTATTATTTTAAATAATCATATGTACACTTTATAGGTCTAATCCATACCAACATTTTAAAAAAAGAATAATGTAAATACTCCTTGTCGTTTAAAAGTAGATGCAAATTTTCAGCCAAAAACGACTTCACTTTAGATTTTTTTTTCACATAGTAGTTAAATAGTTTGAACAATATTATTTGTACCTCATATAGATAAAATATCAATAAAAAACATATATTTTTTTCGGAAATTTATGTTGACTTATGAAAGAGTAGATAGCCTCTGAACATCCGGTTTGGCAACCGATTGGCTCTTAGTAGCGCCTTAACAGATATTTTTGCTAGAACTTCCTTATGTCATGAAAAATTAATTTATACTTACATCCAAACAATAAACAGTTCTAATTAAGTATATAACGTCTGCAATAAAAACTATAAAAAATTAAGCTTAATATTTGCGTGTAAAAGTTGTTGAGATTAATTTTTGTTACTTAATTTCAAAATTACAACTTAGTTTTTCATATAAAATATCATAGGTAACACTTTTTGTTCAATAATTTTATAATCATGCCGTGGATAATTAGTTGCTTGAATGACCAAAACTTTTTTAAAAAACACATAATAAATAAATAAATAAATAATAAATAATAAATAATAAATAAATATCTTCACACATTCCACACAGCACCATCTAGTTCCACAGTAAGCAACTAATGCTTGTATTATGGATACCAGACAGTTGATATACTACATAGATTACTTTTTTTTTTGTACATACATACATATTATAAATACAAAACATCCATGACTCGGGTACAAAGATAAAATGTTAACACGTAAACATTTTGCACCTAGCGGGATTCGAACCCGCGACCGTTTGGTTAACAGCTAGGATTACTAGCCACTAGACCAAACGTGTCGTCAAAAAAAAACACGACTTTAAAATGAAGAGTAAAATAAAGTAGTTTATTAATTAGCGAATTGTGTTGTATATCTTACCATGAAAGCTAATAAAAAGCTAGAACAGCAGATAGCAACAGCAATAAATCGCAAGACAGAACGATCGGTACTAAATTTAATAGAATAGCAATCAATTAACATGGTTCCGATTCTATCGGTGCTTTGTATTAACCTAATTGTTTGCATATTTGCATTATTTTATGATTCTGTTCTATTCGTGACAAGCCTTAATTACAATTTATCGAAGGGAATGGTCTCAACGGTGGCAGTAATGTAAAACCATAAATTCCTCAGTCTTCATATCGAGTTTTAGTATAATTGTTTTTGTTGAGAACTTTTTATGTTTATCAATAATATTAAATAATGAGACATCATTTATAAACACATGTTTTAGTAAGTATACTACGAGTATTTAGTTCTAAGGCTAAAATGATTGATAATGCTGTAAACTGAGAATTTTTTTATTTTTTCTCTGGAAACTTATTAACTTTGACAAGTTTTTTATACAATTAAACGACTTTTATATTATCTTGGTTTTTTATTTAGTTTTAAGAACATCTCACATTTTTACACATCTTATTATCGTGGTACACTCCTTTTCATAAAAGAATTCCGTTAGACGAGGCGGTGTAATAGTACGACAAAATGTTCCAAACGTGGTTTTATTGACTCAAAAATAGCTCTAAATTAATAAATTAATTTTTTGCAGTAATTTATTATAGTAACTAGTTTATTATAATTTATTATTTTGTTTCGCTATTTGTCGTGGGACATTCATGAAACAATTAACAAGCTTGTAATTATAACATACAGAGCAGAGTGCAAGTATGGGTTTCTTAAAACTAGTTGTAACTTGGTTACTAAATCTACTTAGTTTTCACAATTTTGGTTGTAAGAGTACAACCAATATTGGATCTGTAAAAACATCTGAGACAAAGGTAAGCGAGGGGAGCGAATAGGCCACAGATTGTTTAACAAAGACTTTATTAGTCGTAAAATTGGAACGAAATAACCTGAATAAACAAACTTTAAAACGCCGACGGGTAAGAAAAGGTTTGACAATTTAATTGTGGGTATTCAGATACATAAATAAGCGTAGTATAGGGAGTGTCTTACGCCTTGTTTGCTCTTAGATGTAATATTTATTAAAAAAAATTAAAGAATTGTCTGTTGCACGCGACTTCGTCCGCACGCACAATTGAATAAAATATAGCCTATGTTACTCGCTGATAATGTAGCTTTCTATTGGTGTAAGAACTTTTTAAATCGGGCTAGTAGTTTTTGAGTTTATTCATTACAAACATACAAAAATACAAATCTTCTCTCTTTATAATATTAGTAAAGATGAAGAATTATAGAATTGGCCACTTTTCAATATATTTTAGAGTTTAAATAAATTCATCGTAAATTTCAGTCTTCTTTTATAAATCAACATTAAGAAAAAAAATTGTTTTCATATAAAATACTAGCTGGTGCCCGCGATTTCGTCCGCGTTCAAAATGTTATACAGCCTAAAACTACGAATTATTCATTCGTAGAGCCTAAATCCTTTCTCGATAAATGAACTATCCAACACAAAAAGAATTTTTCAATTCGAACCAGTAGTTTCTGAGATTAACGCGTTCAACCAAACAAACAAACTCTTCGGCTTTATAATATTAAGTATAGATAGATTCGTATTTTGATTCGTTTTTGGCGTTTATTGAGAAAAAAAAATTTTCTTCGGGACTTTTAATTGAATACTGAGAGGTAGTTGATGTTAAGTGGGTACCATTCGCCTATAATAAGGGATGCAAGTATTCTACCGTCCTGATAAAGGATGTCAAAAAAGGGATGGAACGGATGGAACGTGATATATTGACACGTGCAATATATCGTAATACTGTACAAATATGCTCTGCTATTTTAATTACCAAAACAGTAAAGTGTTAATATTTCATGTAAAGTCTTCTGAGAGAGAGTTGCTGCTAGCCTGGCTACGCATTGTATGACTGACTAGGGATTACTGTATACCTTTCCACTATTATTTTTAAATGAAAATATTAAAATTATTATTATTATGATGAAGTCGTTTATACTGACACCGTTCTAGGCATAAAGCTAATATGTTGATGTGACATTTAGTCATAACGCGATTTAGTCTCTAGATTAGATATAACTACCTCAAAGCTCGGAAAGTTGATTAAGTCCAAAATCTTTATCAACTTCTCAGTACCTTTTACCTTTGAATATATTTCTTTCCTTGAATAACGCCTTAAAGAGAACTAGAATTAATAGGATTGGATATTTATGTAATATACAATTAAAAAAACGAAGCTTGTTTAGGACAGACAAAGAAACTTTAATGAAGTATAAATTAATTATATATTTCTTGACTCTTTCAACCTGGTCGTAGCTGTAAGTCAAGTTAAACATTGCTGTCTTACTTCGTGACTTGAAGCTTGAACCTTATTTGATAAGAATTTAAAGTTGTTTTTCGTGGTATGGTAATTGGAGAATCGTATGACACTGTATGCTCCACGCTTAGTACTACTACGGCAATAAGGCATTGAAAGACCATTTCCATCTCCGACATATATTATTGTTTATATACTAGTTCACCAGACACACGTCGTTCTGTCAAAAGCTATTGGGCTGTGGCACCTGATAAGTAATTAAAACAAAATTGACTCGAATATTTGATTGAAATACTTAAATAGTCAGCTAGGAACATTAGATGAAAAAAATGAGGTATTTACTTTTTTGGGGCAATTTTTTTTTAATTTTCGCTTGATAAAAACTCTTCTAGGTCTTCAACGATAATTGCAGAAAAAAAAAACAATTAGCCGAATTGGCCTAGCCGTTTTCGAGTGTTGCGCTTGACAACACATTCAGTTATTCATTTTTATTTATTAGTATTAGTATTATGTAGATTAGTATAATTGTAGTACACAATTAATATATCGTAATTAATTTATTATCCTTACATATTATAAAACAAAGTCCTCCGTCGCGTCTGGCTGTCTGTCTGTTCGCGATAAACTCAAAAACTACTGCATCGATTTTCATACGGTTTTCACCAATGGATAGGGGATAATCAGGGAAGGTTTTTACAAAAAAAATGCACTCCGGGCGAAGCCGGGAGCAGTATATAATTACGCGTAGGTCATGTAAAATGTTTTACAAGTGTTTTACAAGTGTTGCAAGATTTCCAAGTCAATTAAATGGACCTGTATTTTTCCTTTCAGAGAAGTTACTTAGAAACATTCGGTTATTTGAAGCGAGGGGTGCCCGAGGTCGAGAATCTGTTACACGGCGATGCTGAACATTCCTTAGACGTCGGATTTAAAGGCGCCATTAGAACTTTACAGGTAAGTCACTTTTAGTCGTTTTTCGAATAAAATAATTGTAAAAATCTTGCCATTACGAGTAATGTCATTGTTAGTCGCGTAGTATATAGGTAAGCAGTCGGACCCACGCGGTCTCAGGGGTACGTTTCTGTAATTTCATTTAGTAATTTATTATTATTTAACTAGCTTTTGGCCACAATTTCGTCCGCGCCCCTATTTATTGCATATTTAAACATTTATTCAATCTTTATTGCTCTTATACATTTTTGACATGCCTTGATTTTTTTATTTTTATTTTTAGACGATCACTCGGGAACAGTACTTTTTGTTGGATGAAAGGTACCGTATGTCCTTTACCGTGCCCTGACAGTGTTTTTGATGATTAGTTGAGTAGTTAAGGCGTGAAAGCGTAACAAACAAGCAAACAAACTTTAGCATTTATAATAATAATTAGGAAAGTTAGGATTAACGAAAAACCTAAGGCACTATTAATTTAAATTTAGACTTCTCTTATATTAATATTAGGTCCAGACAGGCTACAGACAGGTATTTAGACAGGCTGACGGTCTACTTGATGGTAGATGGCTACCGTCGCCTATAACAAGAGTAAAGCCTCAGGTGCTGCAAGTGCGCTACCGACCATAGCAAGATTAAGGATAAGGGATAAGAAGAAATAGTGATGGGCTCTGGGTGCTAAAGCCCATCATCATATTCTAATGTGGCGCTACTTACTTAGACCGTCAGCCCTTCGGATAACCTTTATATTAAATAATAATAAATACTACACTAGAACTAGCATAAGTACAACAATAAATAATGAATATCTTAAAAAAACAACCTCAATAATTTTGTAGCACTGACTATATTTTAGCCACTATATTTATTTATTTTATTTTAGGGAAACTTAAATAATATTAGAATAATGGTAACGCTAATATTTTTGAAAATCAGTAAGTTGAACGAGCACGTTTTATTGAACTTTTCAGGAATTCGGTGGAATTCCAGTGACAGGGGAAATAGACGAAGCCACAGTAGAACTAATGCAAAGAAAACGTTGCGGGAGACCCGATAGAGAGACGAACGAACACGAGAATGGAGCCAGAAGGAAAAGATTTGTAGTGCAGGGCGAGAAGTGGAAACACACCAATCTTACGTGGAGGTATGTGACTTTTACAAATACATATTACTGCGTGTTATTGGAAATTATTAATTGACTCGCCTCCGGCGTATTCATAAAGGTGATTCTTTCTTGAGATGAACTGTTATTTTTTGTGGCTTATATAACGCCATCTATTGTCGAATAGACAAGTAAAGCGCCATCTGTCGTCGACTGTATAAAATAATTTACTATTTAGTTTATTTACATTTGAGCGCCATCTAACGTCAAGTAGCAACAATTGCATACATTACTTTCATCTGAAGGGAATGAGATTTGTACAGAATTCGGGCTGTGACAACAGAATAGGGGCTCTTTTTCTTCAACGATTATTGCTCTCGGAAGCGATTAAATGTAGTGATTAATGTGGAATATTCCCTCAGTGTTGTTTGCTTTAAGACAACATAAAATTGATGACAAATAATAGTTAAATCCCAGATCTCGTAAAAGTTACGACGCATTCCGCTTGAGTTAATTAAAAGATATTATGTCCCTTCGACGCCACTGGCGACGGCACCAAGTAATTCTGTATCCAACTTCTTCCTGTAGTATTTAATTGTTTTATTATTGCATCGTCCTTTTAGAGATATAACTTAAGCATTTAGACATAATTATATCCATACAATCTATACACAGACAAATATCTCAGTGATTTTAGAATTTTCTTTTAAAGAATATTAGCAGTGCCCGCGACTTCGTACGCGTTGAAAAATAAAAATATATGAGTAATACGCCTGATATACGTTATAACTCATAGTACATAATTATAACGCATATCAGGCGCATATCTGCGCCACTGCCTTCAACAATTTTAAAATTTTATATGACCCCTCGAAGCCCAACATTTTTTAAAGATAAAAAGTATAATTATGTTAATCCGTGTAATAAACTATCAGTGTGCCATATCATCCAATTCCGTTCTTTTTACATTATCGAGGAACAAACCTCCAAACATGCAAACATGCAAATTTTCGCATTTATAATATTATAATTAAGATAACTATCACGTAGAACGCCTCTATTTTACGTATAGATATTAATGTGATAAATTTATTTTCGGGAATTACGAAGCCTTTGAACCGTGTTAACAATGCGGTAGGTATAGTTACTTACTGGATAGTAGGAGTCACTCTGTGTAAATTAGTATTTTGTAGAACTTTGTGTAAGACGCACGTGACCTCAAGTAGATATTTTTAAATTAAATTATTGTCAAATTTACGCAACTATTTGCAAAAAAATATTTAGGATAGGATCATATCTTTTTAATGGAGATCATACCTACCTACTCCATTAAAAAGTCTAATTTATTAGGAATTGTGCTTGTTTTTATATTCTAAGTTTTTACCATCACAAATGGTTATACACAAAGACTATATAAGTATATTGTTTTACGCATTTTCAATCAAACAATAGAATTTCTATTTGTAAAAAAAAACATACAATTATACATAACGAAAATATAATAATTATCTACGAAAATAAGTCTTTCCTATAATAATTATCCCTAATAACACTATAAACGAGGTCATATCAAACGGATTTTATTATATTCAAACCAACAAGTAGATATGTGCAGGTGTTGGTTGTCCATGTACTTAGGATGTAATTTATATATAATAAACATTATATTATAAGCTTAGCACACTAAACATTCTAGACGTAGGTACTATAATAACAAATTAAAAGGTCTAGTGTGTAAGCCAATTGTAGCTGAATATGTGTTCTTAGCTTTATTAAACGCTAGCTGGTTTTTGGAAAATCCCACTGGAACCTAACATTTTTCAGGATAATAAGTATCCTATCGTTTAATCCAGGTAATCATCAATACAGCAGTGAAAATCGCATTCAAATCGGTTAAGTCGTTTCTGAGATTAGCGTTCACAAACGCACAGACGAACAGACTATTTTTTTGACCTCAGTAACATAAGTTACATGTACAATTTTATTTTTTTTAAATATTTAATGTTTAAATATTTAATTTTTTTTTAAAAATATACAGCTCGTTCTCGATTTTATTATACGTATGGATAATATGAATCAATTTAAATTATAAATAGCGTCCGATTATAATTCTTATTAAAAAAAACTTAAAGGTTAGATTGATAGCATCTACCATGGTGTCTTCAGCTTTTACAGACAACCATAGCGACAAACGATCAAGCGTAACATTTTATATCGATTGTCATCCCGTCTCGGATGATAAAGTATTCGAGAGCACACAGTTAGGTAATAATAGGTAGTGCCTCCGAGCCAGTGCCGCTGTAGCGAGTCTGTGGAGTTTATTCAACTTGATATCCCCGGAGTAACCAAACTCGCTAGCGTATATTTGAAGTGAACCGACCGCAATGTGCGCACGGGTAATTTGAAAAGTTCACAATCACCTGCACGGGCCACGGCTTCAGCACAATTTCCTTGCGAATTAATGCTCTGTCAATATTGTAGCTCCCTATTACAGCATTTGCTAATAACATACCGCACTGCCATCTAGTGGACGTTTTATGGTAGCAACGCGCGCGGTGGTTATCTACATTTTCCAATATGTTCTCGCCAAAATTAAATTAATGTATTCTTTTATGAGAAGATTGTGAGACAGGCTGACCGTCATTTATAAATACGAGCAAAAGAAGGATACGCCAAGATACGCCAAGGATACGCCACGACCAAGAGAGGAAGCATACGCGCTGCCAACTTTGATGGAATAAGAGGGTATAGGAGAAAGGGCTCATGTATTCCTTACTTACCGTTTTCATAAATAACAGTCTTTTAGACAGGCCGAAGGTCTACTTGATGGTAGGTGTCTACCTTCGCCTATAACACAAGCAACGCCAAAGGTGCTGCAAGTGCGTTGCCGAGTTGAGGATAAGGAATTTGGAAGGAATAGGGAAATGGAACCAAGTGTGCTATTGCGTTCCGGTGAGTGAGTAGGGGATGCCAGAGCGGAACGCTATGGCCTCTTGGTATTGAAATAAATGAGTGTGAGTGCTAAAGCCTTTGAAATTAGGTTAAAAATAATATTATGTTCACGAAACTATCCTTTACCAAGCCGTGCCGTGACATGCAATCCTTTTAAGCGCCGGTCTTAAAAGTTTAAAAAATGTCCATGCTCCACTTGAGGCCTTATCTTAGTTTGAGGCCATATCCATTTGATGCCTGAGCCTTATGAGAGTTGTGAAAGTTGGCGGCGCCACCGTTGTCAAACATTTTCTTAGATTGAATTTTTTTTTATTTATCAACGCGAATAAAGTCGCGGAGAGTAACTAGTCTTGAAATAATATTGAAAAATGTCTTCTCCGAATTGCATTACAAAAAATAAAATAGCATGTAAAGTTACGGCGGCATGTTGTAGACGTTCGATTACGGTAATGCATGGAAATAAACAGTATTATTTTCCGATTGTCTGTGACAACCAAATGACAGTGCGTTCCACCTCCCGCCGCGCGAGGCGCTGTCATCGCCACTCCGTCATACAAGGAAATTGAACTAGTCATCTACATTGAATTCATAACCAACTCTCGCTAAACTATAAGTAAATTAGTTATTGTGAACCAAGAGAAGCTAATAATAAGTTATAATAAATCTGTAAAAAATATAAAAATGAATCAATATCAATCAATAAAAGAAAGTCGCGGTTCGCTTGTCTGTTTCCCCGCTAACTTCTTGTAAGCCACGCAACGAATTTTGAACAAATTTTGATAAGAGCAATGAACAAGTAAGAACTTCGTATTTTTTTCATATATAATATGTTTACTATTTCATATATAATATGTTTGTTAATAGACAAAAAAGAACTAAGAAAATCGGTAAACTAAGAAATAAGAAAAAGGGTTTCAAAGTTTTCTCCACACTTAATTAATATTATATACTTTTACAAATACAATAAAAATAAATCGCTGAATTGATTTCTAAACGCAAAACTCGAGAACGGTTGAACCGATTCGTTGAAGAAGACCGTTGAATGAAGAGCAAAATTTGAATTATTTTTTTATAATTGGTCATCCGTGCAAGTACTCTAGTATATAATATAATTCTTCTGTACGATGTATGTCATTGAACTCCTGCCATACGGCCACTGTACCGAATTTGATGAAATTTGTCGATGATGTTATGATGATAACAAAAAACATGTATCCTGAGTTTCTTTCGGGGTTTCTTCTCAGGATCGTCATCTTGGCTTTTTTCCGAAATCCTGATAAATTTAAATTTATAATGACGATCATAAGAGTCTTGGAGAAACCTAATTGATAAATAAATATTTTGATTTGATTTTGATGATTTATATTCACAATCGAGTTACAGATTTATTTCGGTTTTTGGCATGACAAAGTTCGCTGGGTCCGCTACTTATATTAATAATATTATGTATATTATATTAATAATAGATATATTACAAGTCGAACGGAAAGCTTACTTGTTTTGTGGCTCTGTATCTGTATAAGAACAGTTGAAGAGTTTCGTGTCATCATGTCAGAAAATAAATATTAGACGTTTTGTACTAACAACACAAAATCAGTTTTATTACCATGAAATGATTCAAATTTCATTGCATAGTTGCACAGTGTTTTATTAGTTTACTTATCATAGTTAGCACTAGTTATAATGAATATAGGATGATGAAACAAACAATCCACCCCTACGTCGGAGCGTAGGTACCTTCGCCTTTCAGCCACCCAGTGGCCGCACGAACTAGGTCGACATTTCAATATTGAAGGCATTTCACAATTTCTATTGCTCTTTATTACGTTTGTACTGGGCAATAAAGAATTTATTGTGATTATATGGTATCCCGTAACGTAGCTGGTATTGATTTTAACTGTAGATAGATATTTAACTAAAATTATACCATAAACTAAATAATTGACTATGCGAAAGTAAGTTTATTTGTTAATTATGGTTTCACGCCTTAAGTATTTGACCAATCGGCAGAAATCTTGTCAGGGGTACAGAAAAGGATATAAAAGGTGGTGCCTTTCATTCAGAAAAAATACTGTTCCCGAGGGATTAGCTAAAAAAATGAATAAATATATGTAAAGGTAATAATATAAATTTGTGTAAATATAATGTGAATATAATATCGTTTTATAATATGATAAATTAAACAATTGTGTTATTTTGTAAATTTAATCAAAGAAACGACATTATAAGTTTAATATTACCAATTTCTTCATTATTTTTAATCTATTTACATATTGTCAAAACAATTAGATTGACACATAAGTCAAAACACAAATTAAAATATTATATTTACACAAATTTTTATTATTACCTTCACATATAATAAAACAGCATATTATATTCAATGTTTATTGCTGATAGATTTTTATAATGCGTTCAAAAAAAAAAAAAATGGTTCCCGAAGAAGGCACACAAAGTCGCGGGAAAGAGCTATATTATAATAAAGCCACTAGAGGTATTCTGAAATAAGACCGTGCCTACTTTCTACAAGATAGGGTGTTATAAAATATTTAGCAGATTACTTGCTAATAATAAATCATTTTTCTTTCATTAATCCATTATTCATTATAAAATTTGCCCATTAGAAAAATTAGCAATAAACATATTGAAAATACCCCTGGTGGGACTCGAACCCACAATCCCCGGCTTAGGAGGCCGATGCCTTATCCATTAGGCCACAGGGGCTATGAATGAAGGAGTGAAATATTCTATCTAATTTCAATTTTAGTTTCGACTTTTATAAGTTTACATGTTTTTTATGGTTTATTATAACTATATATTATTAAATAAACAGATCATATCCCCTGAATTGTATATGAAATAGTAAAAAATAATTACGAAGGTAATACTTTATGTTTTTGGACAGTAATACGCATTTTTGACACAGTTATTGTAAGCCCGGATAGCTCAGTCGGTAGAGCATTGGACTTTTAATCCAAGGGTCCAGGGTTCAAGTCCCTGTTCGGGCGACCGTTTTTTTTTATATGTAACTAGCTGGTGACCGCGTTAAAAACTAAAAAAAAAAATAACGCCTGACAAAAAAATATGAACAATATATTCAATCTTTATACTAGACTCAGGAGTTTTAGACGATTTTATAAGTTGGTACCTATAGTTACAGATTGAGACACAAGAAATCGTGTATTATGTTTACATCTTTTATTTAGAAAACTTATTACTTTTTTGAGACTACATTTTTTAGAATAATTATTTAAGAAAACTAGTTTTTCTGTAAGTAGCTTTATCTGGATGAAATGAACTGTGCTTTTTCTGGATGAAAAGACCCCACAAGGAATTAGCGTAAACCTTAGTGTTTTACTCTAATTCCTTGTGTAATTAAGGCGTGAAAGCGTAACAACACACTCTCTGTTTCATTTATAATATTAAATAGGATGAATCATTAATATAATTTTAAATAGTCCGGTATTACTATATTGAGAATGAAGTTTTTATTATTGCATAGCATACATGTGCCTAAAATGTTCCCAAGAGCAGAAAATAAAGTTACAAATAGTCAAAATGAATCGTAATAAAACAGCGATTTGAATTTAAAAATGGATTATAATTCATCGGTGGTGAAATTTGAAAGAAAACATACGAATCGCAATAAGAGATAGTCTTAGTGTTCAAGTCTTGTACAGTCGGCTGCACGCGGCGATCACTCACTTGCACTTATAATTAATTTATTTATCGGGTTCGCGGATCGACGGCGCAACTCGCGCCGTCCGACGCCCCCCAACCCGTCGCTGCCGGATATATAAACCGCGGAGCAGCACAGACGTCCGTCAGTTTTCTCAGGGACGCCAAGGGTGCCGGTCGCCCTCACCCGGGAAAATGTGTCGGAAGCGCGATGGGGTTACTTTTTTTCAATTTCAACACTAGTTGAAAATGTAAAGCTGGGTTTGAAGGGGTTGCGTGTAGGGTCCGGGTCGGTTCGAGGTGTTGGACGATGGCCGACGGGTGACCTTGAGGTGAGTCAGTGCACGCGCGAAGGCGCCAGTCGATAGGCCCACCCTCGCCGCCCGCCTACGCGCCTGCACTACAGCTGTTCCCCATGATAACCTATCACTTACTTAATTCTCACCTTTATTTGATATTGTTTTTCGATTTTTCGTACATATTCGATTGATTTACGTATTGAAGGATAAATACTAAAATTTAATGAAAAGGATATAACATTTCAAATGAGATGGAAAAATCAAAGCATATTTTTATATGCGTGATAAGAATAATATTTATTCCCTTTTACACGTGTAGGCAATAAAAATTAATTTTAAAGTTGACGTTAAGGTTAAATTTATAAAAAAAAAAAACTAGCGCGCGGATGCATTTGTCCTTCATCTGTCTTTCCTTTCGTGAATACCGCATCAACACCCGTTGTCTAGTTTAGGAGATATTAGCGGTTATACAGACAGATAGAGGAATTTATGCTGAGGAATCTTTAATTTATGCTATTACTACCTCAATATTAATTAATAATTATTATAAAGTAAAAAAAGAGTAAAAGTAAAGGGATTAAAGCTACGTCTACTAAAAAGTTCCAAAAAATAAAATAAAAAAACAGTGGCACTCCGGGAGTGCCGACAGAAGTGAAAACTTGAACAATTACGTGTGTATTTTTTGAATCGTCAGGAAAGTACATACAGTAGTGTCGGTTACGGTTACGGTAACAGATCGCGAGTTCAATGGTTTTTCGCATCTTAAAAATGCCAAACGCGTCTAAAGAAGTTTTCACTTCAAAAATGTTGACGACCTTTTTGGAATATCACTGACCGTTTTCTATTTTTATTGTCGGTTACAAGGTGTCATTACAAGTCTTTACAAGTTCAATGATTTTTTCCCATCTCTAAAAATGCCAAGCGCGCCTAAAGAAGTTTTCACTTCAAAAAACTAAAACTTCTAACACATTCATATAAAGAAATAAAAAATACCTTAATAGTTAGTTCATATTTCGAATTTTTTTTTTTAATCTCAGTTGTAGCTTCATAATCTTATCTTTTTTTTTTTTCATTATACACATCTTTAATCTGCTCAATTTAATTATTTTCTTAAACGATATATTTCAATTATAATGCTTACCTATAGAGTACAATTCCCAACTCCATTAAAACATGAAATAACTAGGCGAACCCGCGCACGAACTGTTCGACCGCTCGCAAAACATTTTCATACATCGATGCAGCATGTTCTGATAACATTCATAATCCATGGCCCGTGGGGTTTGCACCAATTGAGTTCTACGTAGTTTTAGTAAATTGGTTGAATAAATATACCTATATATCTAACTATGATTTGAATATTGTTTCAAACGCGTACGTTTGATCGAATATAACATTGGCTGCAATATTTTTATGCACCTACATCGACATCTATAGATATTGTAAAATAAAATCGCTCTATCTGTTTCGCCGCTAATTTCTTCTCAACCGCCCAACAAATGTTGATACGATTTTCACTTGTAGAAAGAGAGATAAATGTGGAAGGTTTTTATATATAATTTGCAAAAAAATGCATCCATGCGAAGATGGGCGAAGGGGTAGGTTGTTACTTTTATATAAAGGGAGGCACCAATTTTGAAATTTTATTTTCTGATAAACCTCTTCAAGGTTTATTTATTTATTTATTTATCTAAAAAAAAAAGGTAAAAAGGTTGGAGTTCATTAAGAACTATTGGATGATACAGATAGTGTTAAACTTGGAATTAAAAATATAGGTATCTATTATTTATTAAAATCACAATTATATTCTGAACGAGCAACTAAAGAAGTTTCTCGTTTCCTCATGGAATTAATAATACAAACCGATAATAATAATTATTAAGACTTTGGCGACCTGCTTCCGACTTCGAACGGACCTATTTTCTATTTTTTATTCTTCATTAAGAACCTCTTTCGGCCTTTCTAGACCTTTGACAACGAATGTTAGAAAAAAATCAAAATTGTTGCAACACATTTTAGAAGATAAAAGTTAGCTTATCCGTCAGATATCTTTTGTCAAAATGGAAAAAAGAAAAAGAAGTACATTTACATTTTTCCAGACATTTTTCCAATTTATCTCATCATATTAGAAAAAAGAACCTCTCTCGGCCTTCAACGAATATCAAAAGAAAAAAAAATGCCAAATTGTTTACAACCGTTCCCGAGTTTTACGAATAAGCGATTAATTTTTATTTATATAAAGAATAAAGTTTTAAAATTTAATATACTTACATACTACCTCCTTATATTTTTAATTTAATTTTATTTAAAATTAAATCATATTTTTTATTTGAAAAATATTTTTTCCTCTGCTAATGATATTAGTGGCAGCACTTTTAATAAAAAAATTTAAACAAGCAACATATATTTTTCTGATTCATTCTTTATTTTCTTTCTCAAAGTCCGAGAAAATTGTCAAAAGATAGAATTCATACGTCAAAACAATAGCAGCAGAACAGACTTAAAGACTTAGGTAGTTACTTTGTTGGCTGTAGCGAGCAATACAGATCAAATAGGAGATCATAAATCGAGTGAGGGATATATTGTAGGATAACCCTAGCACAGTCGCAGTTGGTCGTCGGCCAAGTATAGACGCTCAGTCAGTAATTACTGTCTCAGGAGCTAGCTCTTAATTTGCCTAATTTAGTCGAGCCCATTCGTGCGATTTTAATCCGCGCGATTTAATGGGATATTCGAATGACGTGCATTGTTTTATAAATGCCGTCTGTGGAGTGCCGATCCCGGATAGGGTTCAATAAACGTCGAGGCTGCATTTCAATTACTGAACGCACTTAACTGAGAAATTACTTCTATATATTTTTTTATGGTACATTTTTTTAAAATTCATATAGACGTACCTACCGTACGTGATTTTAATGAATGCCGCGGTCTTTACAGACCAAATAATTTTCAGGTGAAGAACACTCAGGGAACTAACTGGTGAAAACATGTTAAAAGTCATATTTAACTTCTAAGCGTATATTTAAAGAGACAAAATTTATTTCAAGATGACGGATTTAGATCTTTAGATTTTTTTGGCGATAATACGTG
This sequence comes from Synanthedon myopaeformis, assembly GCA_944738685.1. Taxonomy (NCBI): domain Eukaryota; kingdom Metazoa; phylum Arthropoda; class Insecta; order Lepidoptera; family Sesiidae; genus Synanthedon; species Synanthedon myopaeformis. The sequence goes on along the minus strand of OX122926.1, from coordinate 3,422,221 downwards.
TCAGGAGATAGGGTATACAACTCTTTTACACTTATTAATAATATAATTATTCAGGTATAAATAATTTCTTTATTATGGTTAGTCTGAACCAATGTAGTAGTAACAATTTATAAATTTACTATTAGTAACTATTTATCATTTATAACTTGCCAGTCTTCAGATGAACCATATAACAATAGTTATTGTAAATATTATACACAATACAATCACACAATACATAGACATTCAAACCTAGCTTGTTGGCTGTCACTCTACAGAGCTAAATATACACATTACCTATATATACAAAGAATTCGAATATACTATATATACCAAAAAAATCTTTAATCCTTTGGCTATCGAGTGTGTAATTAAATTTTGGATGAAGATAATAGATATGTAGCTACAGCATTAAATTATATCCCCCGATTATGTCATAATCAGTTTTCTGAATTGCTTCCAACTATGGAAGAAAATTTAAAGACGTATTCGCTTAAAAAAATTGCTTGTATAATATATTTTTTGTTAAGAAAGTACATAGTTTACACACAATACGTAAGCATTGTAAGGTTCAGTTCGTGTGGCTTGCAATAAAAGCCCACCGAGTGTGTACTCGACCGGGCTGTGTATTTAGACCATGAATTTTAGATATGCGTTATAAAGGACAATGTGCTCAAATGCTCGGTATGTGCATACCTAACATCAGGTACGGCCTGTGGACGCACAAACATTATTTTATGTATATATACGAGTACATATATTACGTGACCCATAAAAGATAAAAATCAATAAATACTTTCACCAAAACAATAGGTTGCTTCAGAGCTACAAGCCTAGTATCTAGCGACCCGCCCTCCTTACATAGTACGAGTATAATTTGAAGTCGCTGTGCGCGTCTGTAAATCTACTAACTCATCCTAACTAACTGATTTCACCATCAGTTAGATGATTTCTCGCGAGAGGTTTACTGACCGCGTCTGTCTGTTTCTCCACTAACTACTTCTAACCCCCCAATGGATTTTCAAAGATATATTGTATCGATGATTTTAATACGGTTTAACTTATAGAAAGAGCGATAAACGAGCAAGGCTTGTGTATATAATATGCAGAAAAATGTTGCATTGGTGCGAAGACTAATTTTTTATAATTTATTTATTTATTTATTTTCCAAAAGGTACACCAACAGCACAAACAAAAAGCTTACAATAGGTATAGGTAGCAAAAGGCTAATTTAAGGCATACACAGATAAACTACAAACTAGAAATTAAGACGATCGATAACACACGCATGGCAACTAAACTAAACTATACTAAACAATAAAAAATAACTGAAAGCAAGCAACAAAGATCAAAATCAAAGGCATTTAAACTGTCTAAATAACAAGAATAAAATATAATAAAATAAAACAATAACAAAAAGATAACAAACAATATAGCCGTCAATTTACGCATTATTCACAATCGGATAATAATGCTAAGTTATTCACAATCGGATGACGTTCAATCTCTTTCAAAAATACGCCTTAAAATTGTGGACGCCTCCATTTTTTCGCAGAAAACGTGTTTTCACATTTGAATTATAAGGAGACGTCGGCGGACCCTTGCATCGCGTCTTACTCGTTAAGAATATTAAGATTTATGCTCGGGAGCCGACGGTCTCCACGGTCTACGTATAACAGTAAACAGGGATGATGTGACACCATTTAACGTAAACATTTTTGTACAATAAGTAATTTTGGCTTAACGCCGCCCGCGGGGCTTTGAAGGCCGCTCGCACAAATAATTTAATAGGCGTACTCTTGCGTATTGTCATTGTAATAAAATTGCGATAAGAAAGGAAGCAGCTGCCATAATTAAAGTGAGAGCTTTCTTTTCCTTCTTAATGTTTCATTTAATTGCCGCTTTGACAAAAAAATCTGTTGGCTTTATGAAATTATGGAACACGCCGACACATTAAACAAATTTACAAGTACATTATATGAAATGAGTAATGAAGTAATGAAATATTTGATAAAAAAATAATAGGTCTTATTAACTAAATAGTTAATTTTAGCCTATTCTATTAGCTCACCAAGAGACGATTTGATAGCTCTACGAAGTGCCTTATGTTAAAAAATAGCAATATATTCCAGACGCACCGTTACTGCTATGAGCAACTAAGTAGTTGCTCATATCAGTAACGGTTTCAAGCAAATTTTTTAGATATTTTTAGATACCAAACTTTAATCGCAATAAATAAAGTGCACATTTCTCACAGCTATTAATTGTTAATTAATAGTGAAATATTTCAAAATATTCTGAAATTTAAGAAATATCAGAGATAGAACAAATAAACGAAAGAACAAACAAATTTTGACTCTCCATAATATATGTATGGATTATAAATAGTTTAAAGAGGTGCCTTTTTAATTATTTGTAAATTGATATTTACATTCCTCTAGTATTATGTACCTACTAGCTTCTAGTATAAAAACTTAATGTACGTTTTGTGATCATTATTTTAAATTTTCACACACATTTTCAGCAGTACATAAAATCACATAGGGGATAGGGACTTTTCATCCATCAAAATATATTATTCCCGACGGATCATCTAAAATAAAATAAAAAAATCAACGCCTGACAAAAGATTAAATAAATGTTTCAAAGTCTAAGAAAAAGGGGGGCGCACGAAGTCGCCGGCTAAGGCTATTATCTTATTTTTTCTTCACCAGATCGTGCAATAAAAAAAAAATAAGGTAACTTTCGTATTTATAGCTCCTGTGAAAATTTATATAATTACTAAATCATTACTAACATGTAATGGAGATGAGATATTTTTTCCAATTTTATTTTAAACAACCACATTACACACGTGACATATAATGTATTGTATATGTCTAAAAATAAAGGAAGTCACAGAGGGGAGATGAGGCCGGTGAGGGCTCAATCAAAAATGTTTACCGGTGAAGTCAAATCCAATATTTCAACCTTAAATTCCTACCTCGGATTCGCATCATTTATTCAGTTTGCCACCGCTGCATCTGGAAATAACCTTGTAATATCCGGAAACTCATTTGGCAGCTTGATTTTGTTGTTTCCTCTCATAAAGTAGGTATATAAGTAGGTACAAAATTTATAAAACTGTTCTTCTTGCGGTGCCTCTTCAACTCAAAATCCAACTCCAAAACACTCAGAACATTTAACTAAAAACAGTTTGAAGAGTATTGTGGGTTCATTTTTTTAACTATGCATAAAATAAAAAATAAAAGTATTTTGGAATATACGAAATTAACTTCTAAAAACTCCATATCCATGTCGAATTTCATGAATTCATCCATACATTCTGCCCGAAAACATGAAGCTAACTGACTGTTTATTTATTGTATAGTATAGTTTGATAAACGTGGATTAGAGTGGTATCTGTGTTTTTTAAAGCCTCACTATTTTTACAAATAGCTCTTTGTAGTAGCGGTCCAGCTAGACTTGGACCAAACAGTTTATTTTGCCTGTAAATCCGCTTTGTTTTCGACGCAAAAAGACTAAATTGAACGTTTTCCGAGAACAGACTGGACTAGCGGTCAGCGCTCCACTGACAATGTACAGGAAAGTTATAATATTTTGACCGAATAACGCCCGCGTGAAGTTATCATTTGATACAATTCAAAGCTTTTTAAGTCAGCAAAAACTGCGTTTTGAATTGTTATTTAATTTAACTGACACGCGGTTGTGGAATGTCACAAGTACCTATTAGATTTTTATTAAGTAATCCAATACCTTATTAAATATAAGTATAATATGTTCTAAATACTATTTGTGAGTCGACCTTTCACCCTTCTTGAAATTTAAACTTATAAATCTTTTCAGTGACATAATATATGTATATCTGCTAATTATCATGATGATCTGTCAAAATTTATTTTAGATTTGGTATAGCGACCCGCTTCCGGTTTCGCCCAGGAAAAAACTGGTTTTATTATATATATAAAAATTATCAAACTGACAGTGAAAACAGCATCAAAATACGTTATGTGGTTTAGGAGGAGTCAGCGGCCATACAAACATATACGGGAAGCGACTTCAAATTATACTATGTAAACATGTCTCAAGATTATTGTAAGAATCGTCATGTTATATTTTCACTAGAGCATTGCATTGCATTAATATAATGTCTATTGAAATTGTGATAACACTAAGATTTAATTAGGGCGAGGCGTATGTACGGGTAAACTACCGTCGACAGGACTCTGTCTTTAGTTGTCATTATATTTGAGCATACAAACAAGTCGTTGCAGTAATTAAAAACTCCCAGAGTACGCTGCCCTTAAAATACGATTTAAAATAAAGGCATCGGGAAAGCTAAACAAATGCCGGCAACTACTAATTTGGCTATTAATTAAGGTTGTTCTCGTATATTGTAACAAGTCCGAATGACTGGTTTCCTTTTAATTACTAGGTTGCAACAGAGTGCACAGTCAGATCCAGCTGAATGAGCGAACTCAAATGTAAATTTACATCTCGCTACAGTTACCAGCAGAAACGCAAAAATGTTTACGTACACGCCTGATCGGTTTTAATTGTCCGTTTCAAATAATAGTTAAACTTTTATTTGTCGGTTAAATTAATTTATTTAACATTTTCCGTTTTGTGGTGCATTTTTATTGGGTTTTAAACGCAACGTCGATTGTTATTTATTTATTATTAGAACAGTGTGTTGATTTATTCATTTATTTTAAAAGATCCACTAATATTTCTTCACACGTATGTATATAAGCATAGATAAAATAGTACTTAACCAGTAAAATGGTGCAGGTAGTTATTTATCTATGATTTAAGATCTTATCTATCTATACTCAATAATTATGTTATGATTGATATGTTTGACATCAATATTTGATTGAAATAGTTATTTGAATTGTCAGCTAGAAATTTTGTATGGGAAAATATGGGATTAAAGAAGTGAGTGGATGAAGGTGATATGTCGCAAAATCAAAAGTGAGTCAAATCAATTTTTTTTTTTTGGAAAATGCAAATATTTTTAAATTATTTCACTTAAAAAAAATTAAATTATCTTCGAACGCGAACGAACATAGTTAGCATGTAATATCAATTGTTCTCTGGTTTAAACTTTGAAATGATATATAGTCTGATTCTCAAACAAAAGTTTCATAATTATTGTTTGAGTATTTGTGAAGGCTTATTTATTAGTATATTATTTGAAACAGTGGCGTTGAATATTTCAAGCCTCTTGTTATAATAATTTGATACAGATATGTATGTATTATGTTTTATTCGGGTCATTGTTGCTCGGATTTTCTAGCACTTCAGCATTTCAATTTTCGGTTGTGTACTAAACTTGCTGAACCACAGTCAACTTCCGTATAGTGCTATTTTTACAGAGCTCTTCCCAGTCACGCCGGCGCCGTCTTATTATGCAAGCTCATTGTGAGCTGCTTTCAACACTCCGCAATATCGCATCACCCTGTGAATGTCTTATTTAAATCGCACTCTTTAAATTTCTATTTTATTTTATTTTATTTATAAAATTTAAGTGCATTTTAAGCTGCTATTTACACTTAAAAGCTATTTTAGACAAAGTGTACATAAAGTGTACATAAGTGAAACATATGTACATGTGGACCATATCCAGGTAAATCATATATAAAACTGAAGATTTGGTTTGTTCGTTTGGACAAATGAACTCCGAAAATACTAGTCGGATTAAACAAAATGGTTTTGATAGCCCAATTCCTGCGCAAAGTTATAGGTTGTGTATCAACACGCTATGACCTTTAGAAGCCGAACAAAAAGGAAGCTCAACGAAAACGAAGTAATAGCGCATACGGGCGATGAGTTGCGATGATCGCATCGCAACTCATCGCCCGTTAGGTCAGGGGCCGGGGGCGATCGCCGTTACAATAGTTTTACAATAAACAAATCTCGCCAAGACTCCACCAAAGGGTATATTTTTTACATTTATGTAATACTGGAGACCCCGCTCCCGGCTTCGTAGGGGTGCAATTTTTTCTTTAAATTATATTATAAAAACCTTCTTTAATTAGTGAAAACCGCATTAAAATCCGTTGAGTAGTATATTGTCCAAAAGCTACCACTTATACAATAGCTAAATGCTTATCATAATACAGACTGTGATAAAGTATTATATAGATAGGCATAAAGTTGAATTAGATTATCATTATAAAAAGTTAATTAAAATACAAGAGTTCGATAATATTTTTGGGAATTAATGCTATAATTTACTAATTTGGATGACATTTATTAAACTATATGGAACTATTAATTTTTTTTAATATAATAGGTAATGAATTTTGATTAAAAAAAATTACTTCTAGGTTTTCTGTATCATTTAATACCTAACGAGTTCGTAAGGCCTAATAGTAATAAACTTTTCTTCAATATAAGTGCTTTTTTAACTAGTAAATGCTTTTTACACTTGTCTTGAACTCTACGCCCGTAGACTTGCTACGAATCTCGTAGACATATACGAAATATTTCGTTTATTACAGTATCTTTCAAAACACAACACTTCTTACATTAGCATACACAACCCCATCTATGACAGTTTTGCATCTCATTTTAACTATCTTCAAAATGTATATTGCTATCTCACTCAAATTCGTGTATGTACACGTGTATGTCGAGGCCACTGTAGTACGTACATCATTTGCGTCCATCATACTTAGTAAGTGGTTCGATGATAAGAGATATTTTTTTGTTTGTTATTTCTTATTTATTAATAATACCATAAAGCTGTTAGACGTGGTGTAGGTGTCCTTAAATATTAATGCATGCAGTCATTAAGTTTCAAGGATTATTTCACGGGTAACTTTTATTTCATCCTGTGAGTAACTCTCATGAGTTCATTTATTTTAATTGTCTTAATTCAAATTGTAATACTTTGCAAAGTCAATTTAAAAAGAGTACTCCTATAGTCTCGTTAATACAGATTATAATGAAGTACTTAAAAGTCGCAAACAAATATAATTTCAATATTATTATTATGTTTTTTTCTGACATTGGTTACGAAATGTGTTGCTATGAGACATCAAAAAATTCAATCCAAACCGTATAAGCGGGTACATCCGATGTTCAGTGGAGGGAGCGTGTCAGTGATCAGAGTCTCCCGGCCTGACTAATTCCCGGTTCAATCGAAACATCGACTGGTCATGTTTACACAACACGGAGCAAGATTGGTTCATCAATTTTCGACTGTCACTTAAAATTCGTGCACATCCTCCGATTTCCGTCGTTACATCGACACATTTCCTGGTGTCTATAGTCGGAAAGTTGCAGCCGTGGTGCATTGAGGGCTCGTACCGATTCAGCGCCCTAGACCACAAACACTTTCCCTATCCCTTCCTAATATCTAATCCTTAATACTTGCTGACCTTTTGAGTTGATTGTGTCTATTATCAAGTGGACCGTCAGTCTGTTACATGAAAATATACAGTTTTAAGGTTAACTTAAACGACAGTAGCCAGTTCAAGTGGTAGATCCATCTAGTGCCTACCCTTCTTTATAATTTATTTTATTTATTTATTTATTTTTATTTATTTATATTAGGGAAACATACAATATCTCGCTACACATTATAAATATACATACAAGAAAAACATAAATCAGCAAAGTTTCCACTGAATTACTAAAACATATTATAAATTACAAGTCACACACGAATATTGGAGCTGGTAGAAAACATACAAAAAGGTAAGAATTACACAAAAAAAAAAAGAAAGAGAAAAACAAATGAATAAACCAGTTAACAAATAACATATTACATACAAAACAAACAAATAAACTGGCTGCAACAAAAAGGAGACTACAAAACTATATTTTCGAGAGCTTGTTTAAGGCTTCGTTTATAGGCTCCTATAGGACAACTAAAAATATCCAGATCTAGCAAGCAAGCAAGCAGATAATGAAATAGCAATTATAAAATTCTGTAAGGGTTGATGTAGCCAGAGGAGGTAATTGCAGTGCATAGTTTGCTCTTCCACTACAACATAGATCTATACATTTTAACAACTGGCTTTGAGAAATGGACATTTTATAACTGGATTTTTTAACAACTGAAGATAAATCTCGGACATTCTGATAATTGGACTAATATACCCCGGAGACATATCAATTATTCCCCCTTCTAAAGGATATTTCAATAGGTCAAAAGAACTTCGTCTATGGGGTCGATTCGGTATTGTGCACAATTTTTATTCCGTCATAATTCCGTTTTCAATTTGAAGCGAGCGCGGCGAGATTGGCGCATAAAAGTCGCGTAAACATTCGAGCGGTTGTGGAGCGGTTACTCCCGACTGTAACCAGTTTATGCCGGTACAGAGTGTAAAGAGATAAGGTACTTTATGTGTGTAATCATTTCGTGTTACGACGGCCGTCGCCGCTCGTGGGATATTAAGGCGTTCGCGTCCCCCGCGCGCTGAGCTTTTACGGTTCGTGATTTCAAAGGGCCTGGTCGTCGATGTTACAGAACTCACACGGATTTAGACTCACCGACAGTTTTATCCTTTATTTAAACGTATTACCCCTGACAACGTGTATGCGAAATTTCATGATGATTGGTTGAGTAGTTAAGGCGTAACAAACGACTAACGCGTTTGTAATATTAGTCAGGATAATATCGGTTGTCAGCGACAGTCAGTCTGTCAGTATTCACATTTAAGAAAGGGGTAAACTGAGGGTATCTTTTGTGTTACTCCAGGGGTTATTCTAACTAATCGGGGCTTAAATATAAAAGCTGGATTATGTATAAAAGATAAATGTGTCCCTTTATCTTAATTTATTAAAGTGGAATTATCACCACAAACCGATAATTCAAATAAACAGCATTGTAATCTTCCGATTTGATATATAAATATCATGATATTAAAGTGAAAAAAAAAACCTATTTAATTAATTTTAGTATTGAGGTATATTATTCTATTTTATCTGACCAAATTAATCTAAGTATATAAATATTTTTTGATACTTACATATATAAATAATTTATACTAGTAAAAACGTTAAATTTTCTTTTTGATTTTCATTGCGCTATAGATAATTGCAAGTATAGATGTGTTAAAATTTTGCCAGCTTTATTGATAAAGGCCGACAAAGATTCACTTTGGAGGCTTTTATTTCAGAGGGTGCACAATTTTATGTTACTTTGTATGTGTTTATGAAAATCTTTCACCAATAGTTAGAATAGAATTTCAGTCTGTACGCAGGCTAAATACAGGCTGCCTCGTGGTAGAAGCCGCGGGCACCGGTTAGCATATTATAATTTTTGTAGTTAACTTAACTCAACTAAATCGTTCTCCGTCACGAAAATCGTTCCCATAAATTGTCGCAGTGTGATTACAAATTTAAGCAGTCAGCTAATATGAATGACAACGGGCGAAGCTACTCGACATTCATTTCCCTTGGCGCACCTCTCTTATAATAACTTACATTGCAACTTCGGCTTAAGGCACAAGTAGGGGTGACGGGACCTCATGTGACCTATATAAACATAGACACACGCAAGGTAACTTACTTTCTGAATAAACCTCAATTTGTACGATATATAATAACTTGCATTTTTACTAATATACGTCGAATATAGTTTTGGATTTTTAAAAATATTAATGTTTTACCGAAAAAATTACTTGTGTGAAGTACGAACTTTAAATATTACTTTTACCAATTAGATGTGTACTTACACGTAGTTGAAAATACTATAGCAATTTACCTGTGTAGGGCAAATATCCTACTAATATTATAAATTGAAAGTTTGTGTGGATACGCAAAAACGGCAAAAAACGACATTAGGGGTTTGGATGAGTTTATTACCTGGATTAATTTATAGGCCACTTTTTATCCAGAAAGTATGTCAGACTCCTGAGGGTTCGTCTAAAAATGTATAAAATTTGGTGGCAATGTCGTCAACACTGGAGGCGCCACCGTCGTCGTCACAGCGATAAAGATGTCAGGCGTTTTATCAGGTGTTATATTTTCATTTTTCAACGCGGTCGAAGCGCGGGCACTTAATAAATATTTATGACTTATAAATACAATTAAGTAATTCTTTTAAAAAAAAATAATCACAAATGTCCCAATACAATATTGAA